>CM068712.1:14878353-16232299 GCA_035079005.1 Fraxinus americana | reverse complement strand
CTACTTATGATAAGGAATTGTCTGCGTTGGTTCGAAATTTGTGGAAACATGGCAACACTACCTTTGGCCTAAGGAGTTCGTGATTCACACCGATCATGAATACTCGAAACATTTGAAAGGCCAACACAAGTTGAATAGGAGACATGCACGATGGGTGGAATTCATTGAGATGTTCCATATGTCATCCGACACAAACAAGGTAAGGAAAATTATCGTTGCAGATGAACTTTCTCGAAAGTGCGTAATAATGTCTACTCTTGATGCGAAATTACTTGGTCTTGAGCGCGTTAAATAATTGTATTCTTTAGACCACGATTTTCGTTAAGAGTTTCGGAATTGTGAGAAAACCACAACAGGTAATTGCTTTAGGCACGAGGGTTTCTTTTTTCGGGAGAACAAGTTACGTTTGTCTAATTGCCACTTTTACGAGATTTGTTAGTCAGGGACTCCCACAGTGGAGGTTTAATGGGACACTTTGGAGTTGCTAACACCTTAGCCTTTTTGTAAGATCACTTTCATTGGCCACACATGAAAAGGGATGTTGGGATGTAGGCAAGCAAAATCCTTTATGGTTTAAATGCTTTAGCTCCGTTAGATTTAACACCACTACCTTTGTCTGAGTGTGCTAACCTGGATGGAAAGAAAATGCTGAATTTGTCAGGCATCTAACATGAGAGGGCAAGACTCGACAATGGGCGCGGAAAGCTGATTTTTGAACCACGATTGGGTTAGGTTGAACATGAGGAAATCGATATTTCCAACACAAAGGCATTCTAAGTTGCTTCCGAGAGGAGATGGACCTTTTCGAGTCCCTAAGCGTATCAATGACAATGCTTGCGAGTTGGATTCGCCGGGTGAGTACAATGTTAGTGCCACTTTCAACGTTACCGATTGGAGTCCTTTTGATGTAGGTGACGATTTGGGGACAAATACTTTTCAAGAGGAGGGGAATGATGAGGGTACGACCAACCCAAATCCTATTCAAGCTCCAAATGGCCCGGTTACAAGGGCTCGAGCTAAAAGGGTCAAGAAAACTCTCAACGGGCGGATTCAAAACATTTGGACTGAGGTGAATTCTTGTAGTCCCAAGGAAGATGCTCCACGTGCCACGACAAGGATGGTTTTCCATGATTCAAGCCGTGGAATAATCAAGCAATATAGTTCCTCAAGGAGAACAACTCAAGATTGTGTGCATTAAAGTTTAGTTTCCCAAGTTGGTGACTTACGCGATTTTGGTTGGCTGGCAGTTTCAAAAAAGAACAATCTTCTTAATATAGCTAAACTATATGATAAGGAATTGCATGCGTTGGTTCGAGCTGTGGAAACATGGCAACACTACCTTTGGCCTAAGGAGTTCGTGATTCACACCGATCATGAATACTCGAAACATTTGAAAGGCCAACACAAGTTGAGTAGGAGACATGCACGATGGGTGGAATTCATTGAGATGTTCCATATGTCATCCGACACAAACAAGGTAAGGAAAATTATCGTTGCAGATGAACTTTCTCGAAAGTGCGTAATAATGTCTACTCTTGATGCGAAATTACTTGGTCCTGAGCGCGTTAAATAATTGTATCCTTTAGACCACGATTTTCGTGAAGAGTTTCGGAATTGTGAGAAAACCGCAGCAGGTAATTGCTTCAGGCACGAGGGTTTCTTGTTTCGGGAGAACAAGTTACGTTTGTGTAATTGCCACTTTTACGAGATTTGTTAGTCAGGGACTCCCACAGTGGAGGTTTAATGGGACACTTTGGAGTTGCTAACACCTTAGCCTTTTTGTAAGATCACTTTCATTGGCCACACATGAAAAGGGATGTTGGATGTAGGCAAGCAAAATCCTTTATGGTTTAAATGCTTTAGCTCCGTTAGATTTAACACCACTACCTTTGTCTGAGTGTGCTAACCTGGATGGAAAGAAAATGCTGAATTTGTCAGGCATCTAACATGAGAGGGCAAGACTCGACAATGGGCGCGGAAAGCTGATTTTTGAACCACGATTGGGTTAGGTTGAACATGAGGAAATCGATATTTCCAACACAAAGGCATTCTAAGTTGCTTCCGAGAGGAGATGGACCTTTTCGAGTCCCTAAGCGTATCAATGACAATGCTTGCGAGTTGGATTCGCCGGGTGAGTACAATGTTAGTGCCACTTTCAACGTTACCGATTGGAGTCCTTTTGATGTAGGTGACGATTTGGGGACAAATACTTTTCAAGAGGAGGGGAATGATGAGGGTACGACCAACCCAAATCCTATTCAAGCTCCAAATGGCCCGGTTACAAGGGCTCGAGCTAAAAGGGTCAAGAAAACTCTCAACGGGCGGATTCAAAACATTTGGACTGAGGTGAATTCTTGTAGTCCCGAGGAAGATGCTCCACGTGCCCCGACAAGGATGGTTTTCCATGATTCAAGCCGTGGAATAATCAGGCAATATAGTTCCTCAAGGAGAACAACTCAAGATTGTGTGCATTAAAGTTTAGTTTCCCAAGTTGGTGACTTGCGCGATTTTGGTTGGCTGACATTTTAAAAAAGAACAATCTTCTTAATATAGCTAAACTATATGATAAGGAATTGCATGCGTTGGTTCGAGCTGTGGAAACATGGCAACACTACCTTTGGCCTAAGGAGTTCGTGATTCACACCGATCATGAATACTCGAAACATTTGAAAGGCCAACACAAGTTGAATAGGAGACATGCACGATGGGTGGAATTCATTGAGATGTTCCATATGTCATCCGACACAAACAAGGTAAGGAAAATTATCGTTGCAGATGAACTTTCTCGAAAGTGCGTAATAATGTCTACTCTTGATGCGAAATTACTTGGTCTTGAGCGCGTTAAATAATTGTATCCTTTAGACCACGATTTTCGTGAAGAGTTTCGGAATTGTGAGAAAACCGCAGCAGGTAATTGCTTTAGGCACGAGGGTTTCTTGTTTCGGGAGAACAAGTTACGTTTGTCTAATTGCCACTTTTACGAGATTTGTTAGTCAGGGACTCCCACAGTGGAGGTTTAATGGGACACTTTGGAGTTGCTAACACCTTAGCCTTTTTGTAAGATCACTTTCATTGGCCACACATGAAAAGGGATGTTGGGATGTAGGCAAGCAAAATCCTTTATGGTTTAAATGCTTTAACTCCGTTAGATTTAACACCACTACCTTTGTCTGAGTGTGCTAACTTGGATGGAAAGAAAATGCTGAATTTGTCAGGCATCTAACATGAGAAGGCAAGACTCGACAATGGGCGCCGAAAGCTGATTTTCGAACCACGATTGGGTTAGGTTGAACATGAGGAAATCGATATTTCCAACACAAAGGCATTCTAAGTTGCTTCCGAGAGGAGATGGACCTTTTCGAGTCCCTAAGCGTATCAATGACAGTGCTTGCGAGTTGGATTCGCCGGGTGAGTACAATGTTAGTGCCACTTTCATTGTTACCGATTGGAGTCCTTTTGATGTAGGTGACGATTCGAGGACAAATAATTTTCAAGAGGAGGGGAATGATGAGGGTACGACCAACCCAAAACCTATTCAAGTTCCAAATGGCCCGGTTACAAGAGCTCGAGCTAAAAGGTTCAAGAAAACTCTCAATGGGCGGATTCAAAACATTTGGACTGAGGTGAATTCTTGTAGTCCCAAGGAAGATGCTCCACGTGCCCCGACAAGGATGGTTTTCCATGATTCAAGCCGTGGAATAATCAGGCAATATAGTTCCTCAAGGAGAACAACTCAAGATTGTGTGCATTAAAGTTTAGTTTCCCAAGTTGGTGACTTACGCGATTTTGGTTGGCTGACATTTTAAAAAAGAACAATCTTCTTAATATAGCTAAACTATATGATAAGGAATTGCATGCGTTGGTTTGAGTTGTGGAAACATGGCAACACTACCTTTGGCCTAAGGAGTTCGTGATTCACACCGATCATGAATACTCGAAACATTTGAAAGGCCAACACAAGTTGAATAGGAGACATGCACGATGGGTGGAATTCATTGAGATGTTCCATATGTCATCCGACACAAACAAGGTAAGGAAAATTATCGTTGCAGATGAACTTTCTCGAAAGTGCGTAATAATGTCTACTCTTGATGCGAAATTACTTGGTCTTGAGCGCGTTAAATAATTGTATCCTTTAGACCACGATTTTCGTGAAGAGTTTCGAAATTGTGAGAAAACCGCAGCAGGTAATTGCTTTAGGCACGAGGGTTTCTTGTTTCGGGAGAACAAGTTACGTTTGTCTAATTGCCACTTTTACGAGATTTGTTAGTCAGGGACTCCCACAGTGGAGGTTTAATGGGACACTTTGGAGTTGCTAACACCTTAGCCTTTTTGTAAGATCACTTTCATTGGCCACACATGAAAAGGGATGTAGGCAAGCAAAATCCTTTATGGTTTAAATGCTTTAACTCCGTTAGATTTAACACCACTACCTTTGTCTGAGTGTGCTAACTTGGATGGAAAGAAAATGCTGAATTTGTCAGGCATCTAACATGAGAAGGCAAGACTCGACAATGGGCGCCGAAAGCTGATTTTTGAACCACGATTGGGTTAGGTTGAACATGAGGAAATCGATATTTCCAACACGAAGGCATTCTAAGTTGCTTCCGAGAGGAGATGGACCTTTTCGAGTCCCTAAGCGTATCAATGACAATGCTTGCGAGTTGGATTCGCCGGGTGAGTACAATGTTAGTGCCACTTTCAACGTTACCGATTGGAGTCCTTTTGATGTAGGTGACGATTTGGGGACAAATACTTTTCAAGAGGAGGGGAATGATGAGGGTACGACCAACCCAAATCCTATTCAAGTTCCAAATGGCCCGGTTACAAGAGCTCGAGCTAAAAGGTTCAAGAAAACTCTCAATGGGCGGATTCAAAACATTTGGACTGAGGTGAATTCTTGTAGTCCCAAGGAAGATGCTCCACGTGCCCCGACAAGGATGGTTTTCCATGATTCAAGCCGTGGAATAATCAGGCAATATAGTTCCTCAAGGAGAACAACTCAAGATTGTGTGCATTAAAGTTTAGTTTCCCAAGTTGGTGACTTGCGCGATTTTGGTTGGCTGACATTTTAAAAAAGAACAATCTTCTTAATATAGCTAAACTATATGATAAGGAATTGCATGCGTTGGTTCGAGCTGTGGAAACATGGCAACACTACCTTTGGCCTAAGGAGTTCGTGATTCACACCGATCATGAATACTCGAAACATTTGAAAGGCCAACACAAGTTGAATAGGAGACATGCACGATGGGTGGAATTCATTGAGATGTTCCATATGTCATCCGACACAAACAAGGTAAGGAAAATTATCGTTGCAGATGAACTTTCTCGAAAGTGCGTAATAATGTCTACTCTTGATGCGAAATTACTTGGTCTTGAGCGCGTTAAATAATTGTATCCTTTAGACCACGATTTTCGTGAAGAGTTTCGGAATTGTGAGAAAACCGCAGCAGGTAATTGCTTTAGGCACGAGGGTTTCTTGTTTCGGGAGAACAAGTTACGTTTGTCTAATTGCCACTTTTACGAGATTTGTTAGTCAGGGACTCCCACAGTGGAGGTTTAATGGGACACTTTGGAGTTGCTAACACCTTAGCCTTTTTGTAAGATCACTTTCATTGGCCACACATGAAAAGGGATGTTGGGATGTAGGCAAGCAAAATCCTTTATGGTTTAAATGCTTTAACTCCGTTAGATTTAACACCACTACCTTTGTCTGAGTGTGCTAACTTGGATGGAAAGAAAATGCTGAATTTGTCAGGCATCTAACATGAGAAGGCAAGACTCGACAATGGGCGCCGAAAGCTGATTTTCGAACCACGATTGGGTTAGGTTGAACATGAGGAAATCGATATTTCCAACACAAAGGCATTCTAAGTTGCTTCCGAGAGGAGATGGACCTTTTCGAGTCCCTAAGCGTATCAATGACAATGCTTGCGAGTTGGATTCGCCGGGTGAGTACAATGTTAGTGCCACTTTCAACGTTACCGATTGGAGTCCTTTTGATGTAGGTGACGATTCGAGGACAAATACTTTTCAAGAGGAGGGGAATGATGAGGGTACGACCAACCCAAATCCTATTCAAGTTCCAAATGGCCCGGTGACAAGAGCTCGAGCTAAAAGGTTCAAGAAAACTCTCAATGGGCGGATTCAAAACATTTGGACTGAGGTGAATTCTTGTAGTCCCAAGGAAGATGCTCCACGTGCCCCGACAAGGATGGTTTTCCATGATTCAAGCCGTGGAATAATCAGGCAATATAGTTCCTCAAGGAGAACAACTCAAGATTGTGTGCATTAAAGTTTAGTTTCCCAAGTTGGTGACTTACGCGATTTTGGTTGGCTGGCATTTTAAAGAAGAACAATCTTCTTAATATAGCTAAACTATATGATAAGGAATTGCATGCGTTGGTTCGAGCTGTGGAAACATGGCAACACTACCTTTGGCCTAAGGAGTTCGTGATTCACACCGATCATGAATACTCGAAACATTTGAAAGGCCAACACAAGTTGAATAGGAGACATGCACGATGGGTGGAATTCATTGAGATGTTCCATATGTCATCCGACACAAACAAGGTAAGGAAAATTATCGTTGCAGATGAACTTTCTCGAAAGTGCGTAATAATGTCTACTCTTGATGCGAAATTACTTGGTCTTGAGCGCGTTAAATAATTGTATCCTTTAGACCACGATTTTCGTGAAGAGTTTCGGAATTGTGAGAAAACCGCAGCAGGTAATTGCTTTAGGCACGAGGGTTTCTTGTTTCGGGAGAACAAGTTACGTTTGTCTAATTGCCACTTTTACGAGATTTGTTAGTCAGGGACTCCCACAGTGGAGGTTTAATGGGACACTTTGGAGTTGCTAACACCTTAGCCTTTTTGTAAGATCACTTTCATTGGCCACACATGAAAAGAGATGTAGGCAAGCAAAATCCTTTATGGTTTAAATGCTTTAACTCCGTTAGATTTAACACCACTACCTTTGTCTGAGTGTGCTAACCTGGATGGAAAGAAAATGCTGAATTTGTCAGGCATCTAACATGAGAAGGCAAGACTCGACAATGGGCGCGGAAAGCTGATTTTTGAACCACGATTGGGTTAGGTTGAACATGAGGAAATCGATATTTCCAACACAAAGGCATTCTAAGTTGCTTCCGAGAGGAGATGGACCTTTTCGAGTCCCTAAGCGTATCAATGACAGTGCTTGCGAGTTGGATTCGCCGGGTGAGTACAATGTTAGTGCCACTTTCAATATTACCGATTGGAGTCCTTTTGATGTAGGTGACGATTCGAGGACAAATACTTTTCAAGAGGAGGGGAATGATGAGGGTACGACCAACCCAAATCCTATTCAAGTTCCAAATGGCCCGGTGACAAGAGCTCGAGCTAAAAGGTTCAAGAAAACTCTCAATGGGCGGATTCAAAACATTTGGACTGAGGTGAATTCTTGTAGTCCCAAGGAAGATGCTCCACGTGCCCCGACAAGGATGGTTTTCCATGATTCAAGCCGTGGAATAATCAGGCAATATAGTTCCTCAAGGAGAACAACTCAAGATTGTGTGCATTAAAGTTTAGTTTCCCAAGTTGGTGACTTACGCGATTTTGGTTGGCTGACATTTTAAAAAAGAACAATCTTCTTAATATAGCTAAACTATATGATAAGGAATTGCATGCGTTGGTTCGAGCTGTGGAAACATGGCAACACTACCTTTGGCCTAAGGAGTTCGTGATTCACACCGATCATGAATACTCGAAACATTTGAAAGGCCAACACAAGTTGAATAGGAGACATGCACGATGGGTGGAATTCATTGAGATGTTCCATATGTCATCCGACACAAACAAGGTAAGGAAAATTATCGTTGCAGATGAACTTTCTCGAAAGTGCGTAATAATGTCTACTCTTGATGCGAAATTACTTGGTCTTGAGCGCGTTAAATAATTGTATCCTTTAGACCACGATTTTCGTGAAGAGTTTCGGAATTGTGAGAAAATCGCAACAGGTAATTGCTTTAGGCACGAGGGTTTCTTGTTTCGGGAGAACAAGTTACGTTTGTCTAATTGCCACTTTTACGAGATTTGTTAGTCAGGGACTCCCACAGTGGAGGTTTAATGGGACACTTTGGAGTTGCTAACACCTTAGCCTTTTTGTAAGATCACTTTCATTGGCCACACATGAAAAGGGATGTTGGGATGTAGGCAAGCAAAATCCTTTATGGTTTAAATGCTTTAACTCCGTTAGATTTAACACCACTACCTTTGTCTGAGTGTGCTAACCTGGATGGAAAGAAAATGCTGAATTTGTCAGGCATCTAACATGAGAGGGCAAGACTCGACAATGGGCGCGGAAAGCTGATTTTTGAACCACGATTGGGTTAGGTTGAACATGAGGAAATCGATATTTCCAACACAAAGGCATTCTAAGTTGCTTCCGAGAGGAGATGGACCTTTTCGAGTCCCTAAGCGTATCAATGACAATGCTTGCGAGTTGGATTCGCCGGGTGAGTACAATGTTAGTGCCACTTTCAACGTTACCGATTGGAGTCCTTTTGATGTAGGTGACGATTTGGGGACAAATACTTTTCAAGAGGAGGGGAATGATGAGGGTACGACCAACCCAAATCCTATTCAAGTTCCAAATGGCCCGGTGACAAGAGCTCGAGCTAAAAGGTTCAAGAAAACACTCAATGGGCATCCTCAAAACATTTGGAGTGAGGTGAATTCTTGTAGTCCCAAGGAAGATGCTCCACGTGCCCCGACAAGGATGGTTTTCCATGATTCAAGCCGTGGAATAATCAGGCAATATAGTTCCTCAAGGAGAACAACTCAAGATTGTGTGCATTAAAGTTTAGTTTCCCAAGTTGGTGACTTACGCGATTTTGGTTGGCTGACATTTTAAAAAAGAACAATCTTCTTAATATAGCTAAACTATATGATAAGGAATTGCATGCGTTGGTTCGAGCTGTGGAAACATGGCAACACTACCTTTGGCCTAAGGAGTTCGTGATTCACACCGATCATGAATACTCGAAACATTTGAAAGGCCAACACAAGTTGAATAGGAGACATGCACGATGGGTGGAATTCATTGAGATGTTCCATATGTCATCCGACACAAACAAGGTAAGGAAAATTATCGTTGCAGATGAACTTTCTCGAAAGTGCGTAATAATGTCTACTCTTGATGCGAAATTACTTGGTCTTGAGCGCGTTAAATAATTGTATCCTTTAGACCACGATTTTCGTGAAGAGTTTCGGAATTGTGAGAAAACCGCAGCAGGTAATTGCTTTAGGCACGAGGGTTTCTTGTTTCGGGAGAACAAGTTACGTTTGTCTAATTGCCACTTTTACGAGATTTGTTAGTCAGGGACTCCCACAGTGGAGGTTTAATGGGACACTTTGGAGTTGCTAACACCTTAGCCTTTTTGTAAGATCACTTTCATTGGCCACACATGAAAAGGGATGTTGGGATGTAGGCAAGCAAAATCCTTTATGGTTTAAATGCTTTAACTCCGTTAGATTTAACACCACTACCTTTGTCTGAGTGTGCTAACCTGGATGGAAAGAAAATGCTGAATTTGTCAGGCATCTAACATGAGAGGGCAAGACTCGACAATGGGCGCGGAAAGCTGATTTTTGAACCACGATTGGGTTAGGTTGAACATGAGGAAATCGATATTTCCAACACAAAGGCATTCTAAGTTGCTTCCGAGAGGAGATGGACCTTTTCGAGTCCCAAGGCGTATCAATGACAATGCTTGCGAGTTGGATTCGCCGGGTGAGTACAATGTTAGTGCCACTTTCAACGTTACCGATTGTAGTCCTTTTGATGTAGGTGACGATTTGGGGACAAGTACTTTTCAAGAGGAGGGGAATGATGAGGGTACGACCAACCCAAATCCTATTCAAGTTCCAAATGGCCCGGTTACAAGGGCTCGAGCTAAAAGGGTCAAGAAAACTCTCAACGGGCGGATTCAAAACATTTGGACTGAGGTGAATTCTTGTAGTCCCGAGGAAGATGCTCCACGTGCCCCGACAAGGATGGTTTTCCATGATTCAAGCCGTGGAATAATCAGGCAATATAGTTCCTCAAGGAGAACAACTCAAGATTGTGTGCATTAAAGTTTAGTTTCCCAAGTTGGTGACTTACGCGATTTTGGTTGGCTGGCATTTTAAAGAAGAACAATCTTCTTAATATAGCTAAACTATATGATAAGGAATTGGATGCGTTGGTTCGAGCTGTGGAAACATGGCAACACTACCTTTGGCCTAAGGAGTTCGTGATTCACACCGATCATGAATACTCGAAACATTTGAAAGGCCAACACAAGTTGAATAGGAGACATGCACGATGGGTGGAATTCATTGAGATGTTCCATATGTCATCCGACACAAACAAGGTAAGGAAAATTATCGTTGCAGATGAACTTTCTCGAAAGTGCGTAATAATGTCTACTCTTGATGCGAAATTACTTGGTCTTGAGCGCGTTAAATAATTGTATCCTTTAGACCACGATTTTCGTGAAGAGTTTCGGAATTGTGAGAAAACCGCAGGTAATTGCTTTAGGCACGAGGGTTTCTTGTTTCGGGAGAACAAGTTACGTTTGTCTAATTGCCACTTTTACGAGATTTGTTAGTCAGGGACTCCCACAGTGGAGGTTTAATGGGACACTTTGGAGTTGCTAACACCTTAGCCTTTTTGTAAGATCACTTTCATTGGCCACACATGAAAAGGGATGTTGGGATGTAGGCAAGCAAAATCCTTTATGGTTTAAATGCTTTAACTCCGTTAGATTTAACACCACTACCTTTGTCTGAGTGTGCTAACCTGGATGGAAAGAAAATGCTGAATTTGTCAGGCATCTAACATGAGAAGGCAAGACTCGACAATGGGCGCGGAAAGCTGATTTTGAACCACGATTGGGTTAGGTTGAACATGAGGAAATCGATATTTCCAACACAAAGGCATTCTAAGTTGCTTCCGAGAGGAGATGGACCTTTTCGAGTCCCTAAGCGTATCAATGACAATGCTTGCGAGTTGGATTCGCCGGGTGAGTACAATGTTAGTGCCACTTTCAACGTTACCGATTGGAGTCCTTTTGATGTAGGTGACGATTTGGGGACAAATACTTTTCAAGAGGAGGGGAATGATGAGGGTACGACCAACCCAAATCCTATTCAAGCTCCAAATGGCCCGGTTACAAGGGCTCGAGCTAAAAGGGTCAAGAAAACTCTCAACGGGCGGATTCAAAACATTTGGACTGAGGTGAATTCTTGTAGTCCCGAGGAAGATGCTCCACGTGCCCCGACAAGGATGGTTTTCCATGATTCAAGCCGTGGAATAATCAGGCAATATAGTTCCTCAAGGAGAACAACTCAAGATTGTGTGCATTAAAGTTTAGTTTCCCAAGTTGGTGACTTGCGCGATTTTGGTTGGCTGACATTTTAAAAAAGAACAATCTTCTTAATATAGCTAAACTATATGATAAGGAATTGCATGCGTTGGTTCGAGCTGTGGAAACATGGCAACACTACCTTTGGCCTAAGGAGTTCGTGATTCACACCGATCATGAATACTCGAAACATTTGAAAGGCCAACACAAGTTGAATAGGAGACATGCACGATGGGTGGAATTCATTGAGATGTTCCATATGTCATCCGACACAAACAAGGTAAGGAAAATTATCGTTGCAGATGAACTTTCTCGAAAGTGCGTAATAATGTCTACTCTTGATGCGAAATTACTTGGTCTTGAGCGCGTTAAATAATTGTATCCTTTAGACCACGATTTTCGTGAAGAGTTTCGGAATTGTGAGAAAACCGCAGCAGGTAATTGCTTTAGGCACGAGGGTTTCTTGTTTCGGGAGAACAAGTTACGTTTGTCTAATTGCCACTTTTACGAGATTTGTTAGTCAGGGACTCCCACAGTGGAGGTTTAATGGGACACTTTGGAGTTGCTAACACCTTAGCCTTTTTGTAAGATCACTTTCATTGGCCACACATGAAAAGGGATGTTGGGATGTAGGCAAGCAAAATCCTTTATGGTTTAAATGCTTTAACTCCGTTAGATTTAACACCACTACCTTTGTCTGAGTGTGCTAACTTGGATGGAAAGAAAATGCTGAATTTGTCAGGCATCTAACATGAGAAGGCAAGACTCGACAATGGGCGCCGAAAGCTGATTTTCGAACCACGATTGGGTTAGGTTGAACATGAGGAAATCGATATTTCCAACACAAAGGCATTCTAAGTTGCTTCCGAGAGGAGATGGACCTTTTCGAGTCCCTAAGCGTATCAATGACAATGCTTGCGAGTTGGATTCGCCGGGTGAGTACAATGTTAGTGCCACTTTCATTGTTACCGATTGGAGTCCTTTTGATGTAGGTGACGATTCGAGGACAAATAATTTTCAAGAGGAGGGGAATGATGAGGGTACGACCAACCCAAAACCTATTCAAGTTCCAAATGGCCCGGTTACAAGAGCTCGAGCTAAAAGGTTCAAGAAAACTCTCAATGGGCGGATTCAAAACATTTGGACTGAGGTGAATTCTTGTAGTCCCAAGGAAGATGCTCCACGTGCCCCGACAAGGATGGTTTTCCATGATTCAAGCCGTGGAATAATCAGGCAATATAGTTCCTCAAGGAGAACAACTCAAGATTGTGTGCATTAAAGTTTAGTTTCCCAAGTTGGTGACTTACGCGATTTTGGTTGGCTGACATTTTAAAAAAGAACAATCTTCTTAATATAGCTAAACTATATGATAACGAATTGCATGCGTTGGTTCGAGCTGTGGAAACATGGCAACACTACCTTTGGCCTAAGGAGTTCGTGATTCACACCGATCATGAATACTCGAAACATTTGAAAGGCCAACACAAGTTGAATAGGAGACATGCAGGATGGGTGGAATTCATTGAGATGTTCCGTATGTCATCCGACACAAACAAGGTAAGGAAAATTATCGTTGCAGATGAACTTTCTCGAAAGTGCGTAATAATGTCTACTCTTGATGCGAAATTACTAGGTCTCCAGCGCGTTAAATAATTGTATCCTTTAGACCACGATTTTCGTGAAGAGTTTCGAAATTGTGAGAAAACCGCAGCAGGTAATTGCTTTAGGCACGAGGGTTTCTTGTTTCGGGAGAACAAGTTACGTTTGTCTAATTGCCACTTTTACGAGATTTGTTAGTCAGGGACTCCCCCAGTGGAGGTTTAATGGGACACTTTGGAGTTGCTAACACCTTAGCCTTTTTGTAAGATCACTTTCATTGGCCACACATGAAAAGGGATGTAGGCAAGCAAAATCCTTTATGGTTTAAATGCTTTAACTCCGTTAGATTTAACACCACTACCTTTGTCTGAGTGTGCTAACCTGGATGGAAAGAAAATGCTGAATTTGTCAGGCATCTAACATGAGAGGGCAAGACTCGACAATGGGCGCGGAAAGCTGATTTTTGAACCACGATTGGGTTAGGTTGAACATGAGGAAATCGATATTTCCAACACAAAGGCATTCTAAGTTGCTTCCGAGAGGAGATGGACCTTTTCGAGTCCCTAAGCGTATCAATGACAATGCTTGCGAGTTGGATTCGCCGAGTGAGTACAATGTTAGTGCCACTTTCAACGTTACCGATTGGAGTCCTTTTGATGTAGGTGACGATTTGGGGACAAATACTTTTCAAGAGGAGGGGAATGATGAGGGTACGACCAACCCAAATCCTATTCAAGTTCCAAATGGCCCGGTTACAAGAGCTCGAGCTAAAAGGGTCAAGAAAACTCTCAACGGGCGGATTCAAAACATTTGGACTGAGGTGAATTCTTGTAGTCCCGAGGAAGATGCTCCACGTGCCCCGACAAGGATGGTTTTCCATGATTCAAGCCGTGGAATAATCAGGCAATATAGTTCCTCAAGGAGAACAACTCAAGATTGTGTGCATTAAAGTTTAGTTTCCCAAGTTGGTGACTTGCGCGATTTTGGTTGGCTGACATTTTAAAAAAGAACAATCTTCTTAATATAGCTAAACTATATGATAAGGAATTGCATGCGTTGGTTCGAGCTGTGGAAACATGGCAACACTACCTTTGGCCTAAGGAGTTCGTGATTCACACCGATCATGAATACTCGAAACATTTGAAAGGCCAACACAAGTTGAGTAGGAGACATGCACGATGGGTGGAATTCATTGAGATGTTCCATATGTCATCCGACACAAACAAGGTAAGGAAAATTATCGTTGCAGATGAACTTTCTCGAAAGTGCGTAATAATGTCTACTCTTGATGCGAAATTACTTGGTCTTGAGAGCATTAAATAATTGTATGCTTTAGACCACGATTTTCGTGAAGAGTTTCGGAATTGTGAGAAAAACGCAGCAAGTAATTTCTTTAGGCACGAGGGTTTCTTGTTTCGGGAGAACAAGTTATGTTTGTCTAATTGCTCTTTACGAGATTTGTTAGTCAGGGACTCCCACAGTGGAGGTTTAATGGGACACTTTGGAGTTGCTAAGACCTTAGCCTTTTTGTAAGATCACTTTTATTGGCCACACATGAAAAGGGACGTTGGGATGTAGGCAACCGAAAACCTTTACGGTTTAAATCCTTTAACTCCATTAGATTTAACACCATTACCTTTGTCTGAGCGTGCTAACTTGGATGGAAAGAAAAATGCTGAATTTGTCAGGCATCTAACATGAGAAGGCAAGACTCGACAATGGGCGCCGAAAGCTGATTTTTGAACCACGATTGGGTTAGGTTGCACGTGAGGAAAAAGATATTTCCAACACGAAGGCATTCTAAGTTGCTTCCGAGAGGAGATGGACCTTTTCGAGTCCCTAAGCGTATCAATGACAATGCTTGCGAGTTGGATTCGCCGGGTGAGTACAATGTTAGTGCCACTTTCAACGTTACCGATTGGAGTCCTTTTGATGTAGGTGTCGATTCGAGGACAAATACTTTTCAAGAGGAGGGGAATGATGAGGGTACGACCAACCCAAATCCTATTCAAGTTCCAAATGGCCCGGTTACAAGAGCTCGAGCTAAAAGGTTCAAGAAAACTCTCAATGGGCGGATTCAAAACATTTGGACTGAGGTGAATTCTTGTAGTCCCAAGGAAGATGCTCCACGTGCCCCGACAAGGATGGTTTTCCATGATTCAAGCCGTGGAATAATCAGGCAATATAGTTCCTCAAGGAGAACAACTCAAGATTGTGTGCATTAAAGTTTAGTTTCCCAAGTTGGTGACTTACGCGATTTTGGTTGGCTGGCATTTTAAAGAAGAACAATCTTCTTAATATAGCTAAACTATATGATAAGGAATTGCATGCGTTGGTTCGAGCTGTGGAAACATGGCAACACTACCTTTGGCCTAAGGAGTTCGTGATTCACACCGATCATGAATACTCGAAACATTTGAAAGGCCAACACAAGTTGAATAGGAGACATGCACGATGGGTGGAATTCATTGAGATGTTCCATATGTCATCCGACACAAACAAGGTAAGGAAAATTATCGTTGCAGATGAACTTTCTCGAAAGTGCGTAATAATGTCTACTCTTGATGCGAAATTACTTGGTCCTGAGCGCGTTAAATAATTGTATCCTTTAGACCACGATTTTCGTGAAGAGTTTCGGAATTGTGAGAAAACCGCAGCAGGTAATTGCTTTAGGCACGAGGGTTTCTTGTTTCGGGAGAACAAGTTACGTTTGTCTAATTGCCACTTTTACGAGATTTGTTAGTCAGGGACTCCCACAGTGGAGGTTTAATGGGACACTTTGGAGTTGCTAACACCTTAGCCTTTTTGTAAGATCACTTTCATTGGCCACACATGAAAAGGGATGTAGGCAAGCAAAATCCTTTATGGTTTAAATGCTTTAACTCCGTTAGATTTAACACCACTACCTTTGTCTGAGTGTGCTAACCTGGATGGAAAGAAAATGCTGAATTTGTCAGGCATCTAACATGAGAGGGCAAGACTCGACAATGGGCGCGGAAAGCTGATTTTTGAACCACGATTGGGTTAGGTTGAACATGAGGAAATCGATATTTCCAACACAAAGGCATTCTAAGTTGCTTCCGAGAGGAGATGGACCTTTTCGAGTCCCTAAGCGTATCAATGACAGTGCTTGCGAGTTGGATTCGCCGGGTGAGTACAATGTTAGTGCCACTTTCAAGGTTACCGATTGGAGTCCTTTTGATGTAGGTGACGATTCGAGGACAAATAATTTTCAAGAGGAGGGGAATGATGAGGGTACGACCAACCCAAAACCTATTCAAGTTCCAAATGGCCCGGTTACAAGAGCTCGAGCTAAAAGGTTCAAGAAAACTCTCAATGGGCGGATTCAAAACATTTGGACTGAGGTGAATTCTTGTAGTCCCAAGGAAGATGCTCCACGTGCCCCGACAAGGATGGTTTTCCATGATTCAAGCCGTGGAATAATCAGGCAATATAGTTCCTCAAGGAGAACAACTCAAGATTGTGTGCATTAAAGTTTAGTTTCCCAAGTTGGTGACTTACGCGATTTTGGTTGGCTGACATTTTAAAAAAGAACAATCTTCTTAATATAGCTAAACTATATGATAAGGAATTGCATGCGTTGGTTCGAGCTGTGGAAACATGGCAACACTACCTTTGGCCTAAGGAGTTCGTGATTCACACCGATCATGAATACTCGAAACATTTGAAAGGCCAACACAAGTTGAGTAGGAGACATGCACGATGGGTGGAATTCATTGAGATGTTCCATATGTCATCCGACACAAACAAGGTAAGGAAAATTATCGTTGCAGATGAACTTTCTCGAAAGTGCGTAATAATGTCTACTCTTGATGCGAAATTACTTGGTCCTGAGCGCGTTAAATAATTGTATCCTTTAGACCACGATTTTCGTGAAGAGTTTCGGAATTGTGAGAAAACCGCAGCAGGTAATTGCTTCAGGCACGAGGGTTTCTTGTTTCGGGAGAACAAGTTACGTTTGTGTAATTGCCACTTTTACGAGATTTGTTAGTCAGGGACTCCCACAGTGGAGGTTTAATGGGACACTTTGGAGTTGCTAACACCTTAGCCTTTTTGTAAGATCACTTTCATTGGCCACACATGAAAAGGGATGTAGGCAAGCAAAATCCTTTATGGTTTAAATGCTTTAGCTCCGTTAGATTTAACACCACTACCTTTGTCTGAGTGTGCTAACCTGGATGGAAAGAAAATGCTGAATTTGTCAGGCATCTAACATGAGAGGGCAAGACTCGACAATGGGCGCGGAAAGCTGATTTTTGAACCACGATTGGGTTAGGTTGAACATGAGGAAATCGATATTTCCAACACAAAGGCATTCTAAGTTGCTTCCGAGAGGAGATGGACCTTTTCGAGTCCCTAAGCGTATCAATGACAATGCTTGCGAGTTGGATTCGCCGGGTGAGTACAATGTTAGTGCCACTTTCAACGTTACCGATTGGAGTCCTTTTGATGTAGGTGACGATTTGGGGACAAATACTTTTCAAGAGGAGGGGAATGATGAGGGTACGACCAACCCAAATCCTATTCAAGCTCCAAATGGCCCGGTTACAAGGGCTCGAGCTAAAAGGGTCAAGAAAACTCTCAACGGGCGGATTCAAAACATTTGGACTGAGGTGAATTCTTGTAGTCCCGAGGAAGATGCTCCACGTGCCCCGACAAGGATGGTTTTCCATGATTCAAGCCGTGGAATAATCACGCAATATAGTTCCTCAAGGAGAACAACTCAAGATTGTGTGCATTAAAGTTTAGTTTCCCAAGTTGGTGACTTGCGCGATTTTGGTTGGCTGACATTTTAAAAAAGAACAATCTTCTTAATATAGCTAAACTATATGATAAGGAATTGTCTGCGTTGGTTCGAGCTGCGGAAACGTGGCAACGCTACCTTTGGCCTAAGGAGTTCGTGATTCACACCGATCCTGAATACTTGAAACATTTGAAAGGCCAACACAAGTTGAATAGAAGACATGCACGATGGGTGGAATTCATTGAGATGTCCCATATGTCATCCAATACAAGCAAGGTAAGGAAAATATCGTTGCAGATGAACTTTCTAGAAAGTACGTAATAATGTCTACTCTTGATGCGAAATTACTTGGTCTTGAGAGCATTAAATAATTGTATGCTTTAGACCACGATTTTCGTGAAGAGTTTCGGAATTGTGAGAAAAACGCAGCAAGTAATTTCTTTAGGCACGAGGGTTTCTTGTTTCGGGAGAACAAGTTATGTTTGTCTAATTGCCACTTTTACGAGATTTGTTAGTCAGGGACTCCCACAGTGGAGGTTTAATGGGACACTTTGGAGTTGCTAACACCTTAGCCTTTTTGTAAGATCACTTTCATTGGCCACACATGAAAAGGGATGTTGGGATGTAGGCAAGCAAAATCCTTTATGGTTTAAATGCTTTAACTCCGTTAGATTTAACACCACTACCTTTGTCTGAGTGTGCTAACTTGGATGGAAAGAAAATGCTGAATTTGTCAGGCATCTAACATGAGAAGGCAAGACTCGACAATGGGCGCCGAAAGCTGATTTTCGAACCACGATTGGGTTAGGTTGAACATGAGGAAATCGATATTTCCAACACAAAGGCATTCTAAGTTGCTTCCGAGAGGAGATGGACCTTTTCGAGTCCCTAAGCGTATCAATGACAGTGCTTGCGAGTTGGATTCGCCGGGTGAGTACAATGTTAGTGCCACTTTCAATATTACCGATTGGAGTCCTTTTGATGTAGGTGACGATTCGAGGACAAATACTTTTCAAGAGGAGGGGAATGATGAGGGTACGACCAACCCAAATCCTATTCAAGTTCCAAATGGCCCGGTGACAAGAGCTCGAGCTAAAAGGTTCAAGAAAACTCTCAATGGGCGGATTCAAAACATTTGGACTGAGGTGAATTCTTGTAGTCCCAAGGAAGATGCTCCACGTGCCCCGACAAGGATGGTTTTCCATGATTCAAGCCGTGGAATAATCAGGCAATATAGTTCCTCAAGGAGAACAACTCAAGATTGTGTGCATTAAAGTTTAGTTTCCCAAGTTGGTGACTTACGCGATTTTGGTTGGCTGACATTTTAAAAAAGAACAATCTTCTTAATATAGCTAAACTATATGATAAGGAATTGCATGCGTTGGTTCGAGCTGTGGAAACATGGCAACACTACCTTTGGCCTAAGGAGTTCGTGATTCACACCGATCATGAATACTCGAAACATTTGAAAGGCCAACACAAGTTGAATAGGAGACATGCACGATGGGTGGAATTCATTGAGATGTTCCATATGTCATCCGACACAAACAAGGTAAGGAAAATTATCGTTGCAGATGAACTTTCTCGAAAGTGCGTAATAATGTCTACTCTTGATGCGAAATTACTTGGTCTTGAGCGCGTTAAATAATTGTATCCTTTAGACCACGATTTTCGTGAAGAGTTTCGGAATTGTGAGAAAACCGCAGCAGGTAATTGCTTTAGGCACGAGGGTTTCTTGTTTCGGGAGAACAAGTTACGTTTGTCTAATTGCCACTTTTACGAGATTTGTTAGTCAGGGACTCCCACAGTGGAGGTTTAATGGGACACTTTGGAGTTGCTAACACCTTAGCCTTTTTGTAAGATCACTTTCATTGGCCACACATGAAAAGGGATGTTGGGATGTAGGCAAGCAAAATCCTTTATGGTTTAAATGCTTTAACTCCGTTAGATTTAACACCACTACCTTTGTCTGAGTGTGCTAACTTGGATGGAAAGAAAATGCTGAATTTGTCAGGCATCTAACATGAGAAGGCAAGACTCGACAATGGGCGCCGAAAGCTGATTTTCGAACCACGATTGGGTTAGGTTGCACGTGAGGAAAAAGATATTTCCAACACGAAGGCATTCTAAGTTGCTTCCGAGTCCCTAAGCGTATCAATGACAATGCATGCGAGTTGGATTTGCCAGGTGAGTACAATGTTAGTGCCACTTTCAATGTTACCGATTGAAGTCCTTTTGATGTAGGTGATGATTTGAGGACACATACTTTTCAAGAGGAGGGGAATGATGAGGGTACGACCAACCCAAATCCTATTCAAGTTCCCAATGGCCAAGTTACAAGAGCTCGAGCTAAAAGGTTCAAGAAAACTCTCGGTGGGCGGATTCAAAACATTTGGACTGAGGTGAATTCTTGTAGTCCCAAGGAAGATGGTTTTCCATGATTCAAGTGCTCCACGTGCCCCGACAAGGATGGTTTTCCATGATTCAAGCTGTGGAATAATCAGGCAATATAGTTCCTCAAGGAGAACAACTCAAGATTGTGTGAATTAAAGTTTAGTTTCCCAAATTGGCGACTTACGCGATTTTGGTTGGCTGGCATTTTAAAAAAGAACGGTCTTCTTAATATAGCTAAACTATCTTTCTTATTTATTATCGATTACTTTCGCTCAGTTGTAAGGCTTGCATGCCAATTTAGATACTTTCCTTATTTGATGGAGGAATAGGCGTGATTTAAGGAGGCCCATTAGGAAACAATCTCCAACATCTATGTATTTGCGAATTCATGGAAGCATATTTGGGATTTTCTATCTGTCATATTCATGGACCTCTTTGTATTTAAATAGCTATTAGCTTGATGAATAGGAATTCAAATTTCATTCAAAAAAATCTGAGAGTAAATTCTCTTTGGTTCTTTTAGAACTTCTGAGCTTATCAGAGTTTTTCGTGGCGTTCACCTCACAACTTATCATTCAATCCCCCTCCATAATCGATTGTGGCATTTTCATCATACCAAGGCTCCTGCTGCAATATAAGCAACGGGTCGCTGTTTCATCTAAATTTGTTACGAGACGATCTTGGGAGTCTTCCTTGATCCATCTATCTTTCTCAGTTTATTGGCGTGATCATTTGATTTTGTACTATTATAAGTATGTCAAAGTCAAACATTCGAAACTTTTCAACCAAGTTAATTTCGAGGACGAAATTCTTTTATGGGAGGGAGATTGTAACGCCCTGAAAATTTCATAGAATTAAATTTATTCGTTCTATATGCTATTTATTTGTTTTGCATATTGCTCCGTTTTTCTCTCAACATTAAACCTTGCCTTCTCATGTACCTGCCTAACAAATTCAGCCTTTTTTTTTTTCCGTCCAAGTTAGCACGTTCGAACAAAGGTAATGGCATTAAATCTAAACGGAGTTAAAGGATTTAAACCGTAAACAACTTCGAATGGTGAAAACTTAGTATTAGAATGAACAGTACGATTATGAGCAAACTGTTGGTGTGGTTCTGAACACTCTTCCCAAGTTTTGATGTTCTTCTTAATAATAGCCCTCAACGAAGTAGACAAAGTCCCTACTTCAGTTTGACCTTCAGTTTGTGTGTGACAAGCAGTAGAAAATAATAGCTTAGTCCATAACTAATACCACATAGTTTTCCAATAGTAACTCAAGAACATAGCATCTCTATCCGAAACTATTGTTCTGGGCATACCCTGTAATTTTTCAATTTCTCTAAAGAACAAATCAGCAACATGGCTTCCATCGTCGGTTTCGTGACATGGAATAAAATGTGCCATCTTGGAAAATCTATCCACACCCACAAATATTGAATCTCGGCCACGTTTAGACCTAGGTAAACCTAACACAAAGTCCATCGAAATACGATCATCCAAGTTTTTTGCTATAAATGAATGTGAGAGAAAGCACGAGTCCGTGTGCAACGTTCCGATGATTTTTATTCCTAAGAAGGTTGGGACGTGGAGAATGTGCATTGATTGCCGAGCAGTCAATAATATAACGGTAGAGTATTGACGTAGCATTCACGTGTGGTAGCTTGATTTCCTTGCTGGGGTAAGGAGCTAAGAGCATTCACAAGTGCTTATGCTGGCTCGAACTGCCTTTGTCTGACTCCTCGATCTCACCCACTAGTTCGGTAAGGTGGTCTCCTGCTTTCTCCTTTTCCACGTGAACTTCCATGTTGACTTTGTAGTTTGACAATGTTGTGTACCTCATAGCACTCATCCATATTGTAATCCCTAGAATTGTGCCTTTTGGCTTTTAGGGAAAGGTTTTCCTTCACCCCTACCTAGTAGAGGGGCTAAAGATACTCCGTGCACCTTGCCTCTGGGTTCTTCATAATGCGAGTAGTGTTGCACTAGTAATTTAGAAGAATATGATAAGAACCTTTGAGTTTCTCCGTGTAAATCTACTCCACCTTCTTTCGAATAGCAATGGTGTCCTCGTTTGGATCTCACTCTGGATCAAGTTTGCCCTGTAGTAATAAGAAGTTGGATTTTCATTACAGATATCCCACCAAAAGGAGGGAATTCCACATGACATCTGATGGATTCCCCCTCTTGAAAAAACCCACAATATCAATGGAAAATGGAACAAACCAGATCTGATTTTTGCTATGAATGTGAGGTAGAAGATCAGATTAGAACCTTAAGGAAACAAAGGCCTTAAAACCCCAACCTTGAGACGCCACAAAGGTTGATCACTTCCTTTGATAAGTCAAATTTCTAGCATTCCATCAAGAACACAAGAAAAGGCAAAGCAAGAGCTTTTCTATTTACTTCCAAAAAACGTTCCCTTCTTACAAATATCTTGGTGGCTCCTTTTAAAGTGGAAACCTAGCTTCAAAGAAGAAGGAAAAACGATTTGGGCCTCAAAAGTTGTGGATTGGGCCTAATTCATCAAAATATAAAAAGCCCATAATTCATTAAAGATTACAATTAAGATTCCTAACTAGCCATTGTACTCTTCTTGTCCTTCCAAATTTATCCCTTGCACAAAAAGATAAGTGACCATCTTTGGTGAAACTTTGGAATCTTCGAGTTTTGTCTTAGAATCCTCGAGCACAACCTCTTTGTATTGCACTTCCATAATCAAGCCTTGCAAAGCTTCTTTCATCCTCTTTGTCCTTGCCCTAGTCATTGGACCACCAATTCCTTGTAAAGGATCTTGAGAATATTTGGGAGGATTAACTTGGTCAGCACCTCGATCCCCATCATTCCCCTCCTCTTCAAAAGGATTCGTCCTCGAATCACCTACATCAAACAAAGATAAATTAGCAACATTAAAGGTTGCACTAACATTACCATAATCACCTGGCAAATCTAGCTTGTAGGCGTTATCATTGATCCGCTCCACGACTTGAAAAGGTCCATCTCCTCTAGGCTGCAATTTTGATTTCCGTTGCGTGGGAAACCTCTCCTTACGCATGTGCACCCAAACCCAATCGCCAGGTTGGAAGACAACCTTCAAACGCCCTTTATTGGCTTGCTTAGCATATTGTTCATTCTTCCTTTCAATGTTGGCCCAAACTAGAGCATGTAACTCCTTCACAAAATCTGCCTTTTTCTTACCATCAAGATTAACATGTTCATTAGTAGGCAAAGGTAAAATCTCCACAGGTGTCAAAGGATTAAGGCCATAAACAATTTCAAAAGGAGAAAATGAAGAAGTAGAATGAACAGTCCGATTATATGCAAACTCAATATGTGGCAAACATTTTTCCCACCGTTTTAGGTTCTTTTGAATGATAGCACGTAACAATGTAGTGAGTGTCCTATTAACTACTTCAGTTTGACCATCCGTTTGAGGATGTGCAACAGTAGAAAATAACAGTTTAGTTCCTAATTTATTCCATAGAGTGCGCTAAAAATAACTTAGGAACTTAACATCTCTATCACTAACAATTGTCTTAGGCAACCCATGCAATCGAACCACTTCTCTAAAGAACAAATCAGCAATATGTGTTGCGTCGTTGGTTTTGGAACATGCAATAAAATGAGCCATTTTACTAAACCTATCAACAACAACAAATATGATGTCCTTACCGCCTTGAGTCCTTGGTAATCCTAAAACAAAATCCATAGATATATCAATCCAAGGTTGAGTAGGCACAGGCAAAGGGGTGTACAAGCCATGCGGTCTAACTTTAGATTTTGCTTGCCTACATGTAATGCACTTATCACAAACAGATTGCACATCACACTTCATATTAGGCCAATGAAAGTGCTCACGTAATATATCTAAAGTCTTTAGAACACCAAAGTGCCCCATCAAACCTCCCCCATGACTTTCCCTAACAAGCAACTCACGAATAGAACAAATAGGCACACACAATTTATCTTTCTTGAATAGAAATCCTTCATGCCTATAAAAATCACCAAACGCACACTTATCACATGCACTCCATACTTGGCTGAAATCAGAGTCATTGGCATACAAATCCTTAAGCAGTTCAAAACCAAGTAATTTAGTTTGCAATGAAGTAAGTAATACGTACCTCCTAGACAATGCATCAGCCACAATGTTTTCCTTCCCATGCTTGTATTTGATCACATAAGGAAACGTTTCTATGAACTCCAACCACTTAGCATGTCTTTTATTAAGCTTACCTTGGGTCTTCAAGAACTTCAAGCTCTCATGATCGGAATGAATGATGAATTCCCTCGGCCACAAATAATGCTGCCATGTTTGAAGAGTTCTCACTAATGCATAAAGCTCCTTGTCGTAAGTAGGATAATTCAAGGCTGCCCCACTTAGCTTTTCACTAAAATAAGCAATTGGCTTGGAATCCTGCATCAAAACAGCTCCTATTCCAATCCCAGATGCATCACATTCTATCTCAAAAGCTTTATCAAAGTTAGGCAAACACGGTAAAGGTGCATTAGTTAGCTTATCTTTCAAAGTTTTGAAAGCCCGGTCATGCACATCATCCCACTTGAAAGCAACATTCGTTTTAACAAGTTCATTCAAAGGTGCAGCAATAGAACTAAAATCTTTAACAAACCTTCGATAAAAGCTTGCCAAACCATGAAAACTTCTCACCTCGTTTGCATTCTTAGGTGTGGGCCAGTCCATTATTGCTCTTACCTTCTCTTCATCAACACTAATACCCTGTGAACCAACAACAAATCCAAGAAACACGACAGATTCCATGCAAAACGTGCATTTCTTAAGATTAGCATACAATTGATGCTCTCTCAACACACTAAACACACAATGCAAGTGTTTCACATGTTCATCCAAATTTTTACTATAAACTAAAATATCATCAAAGTAAACTACCACAAAATTTCCCCATGAAAGCACGCAAGACATGGTTCATTAGCCTCATGAATGTACTAGGTGCATTAGATAAACCAAAAGGCATTACTAACCACTCATACAATCCATATTTAGTCTTAAATGCAGTTTTCCATTCATCTCCCTCTTTCATGCGAATTTGAGCCATTCTTTAAATCAATTTTAGAAAACACTTGAGAGCCATGCAATTCATCAAGCATATCATCTAACCTGGGGATAGGATGTCTATACTTTACCGTTATATTGTTGATAGCTCGGTAATCCACGCACATGCGCCATGTTCCATCTTTTTTTGGAACTAAGAGGACAGGAACCGAACATGGGCTGAGACTCTCCCTTACAAATCCTTTTTGCAATACTTCATCCACTTGCCTTTGTATCTCCTTTGTTTCCTCGGGATTAGCTCTATAAGCAGGTCGATTTGGTATGGCCGAACCAGGTATGAAGTCTATTTGATGCTCAATTCCTCTTAAAGGAGGTAACCCATGAGGAATCTCCTCAGGAAATAGGTCCTCAAAGTCCTGCAATAACGACACAACAACACTAGGCAAAGATGAGTTAAGGTCGTTAGTAGAAAAATAAACATCCTTGTACATAAGTACAAGTACTTGTTGCCTTGCCATCATTACACTCTCACCTTCATATTTTTCAGCAATGACACTCATTCTTTTATTCTTCTCCCCATGTTGCTCACTTCTCTCCCCTTTTTTCTCACTTTTCTCTCCTTTTTGCTCACTTTTCTCTCTTTTTTTCCTCTCGACCTCACTTGCTCTCTTTTTATTTTCCTCATGCTCACACTTTTGTTTCTCTCTCATTTTGCACTTTTGTGTTATCCTAATTTGATCCTCATAAGCATGCAATGGCTTGAGAGGGGCTAATACAACTTTTCGATTGTTCATTACAAAAGAATATCGGTTTTTGTACCCATCATGCAAAACCCTCCTATCAAATTGCCACGGTCGCCCAAGTAATATATGACCAGCATACATCGGTGCCACATCACAAAGAACCTCATCCTCATACTTGCCAATCGAAAAAGGTACCCGAACTTGCTTGTTTACCTTCACTTCTCCACAGTCATTTAGCCATTGTAGCTTGTACGGTTTAGGATGCATTTGCCACTTCAAATTCAACTTTTCTACCAACAAGGTGCTAGCAACATTAGTACAACTCCCACTATCAATAATCAACGTACATACCTTATCCTTCACGTGGCATCTTGTGTGAAATATATGCTCACATTGCTCCTCATCCCCATCCTTAGGCCGTATGCTCAAGGCTCTCCTTGTAACAAGCAAATCACCCTGCACAGGTTCTTCTACTTCAACATCAGAACAATCCTCCAATGGTGGCATCTCATTGTCACTTGAGCTAGTACTTTCAACTTCTCCATTTGCCCGTACAACCATAACCTTTTTAGTTGGGCATTCAGAAGCAATATGTCCGAATCCTTGGCACCTGAAACACTTAATATCACGTGACCTAGTAAGAGTTTTAGTTTCTGGTTTTCCTTTAGGAGCAACAACTGAATTCTTGAACTTTGCTTCTTCTTTTGTTCTAAGACCAGCCTTGTTGTCTTTCCAATTTGATTTCCATGGAGAACTAGAAGTCGAACCAGATCTGAACTTCTTGGACTTGATTTGTTTCTCCACTTGAACAGCTTTGTGTAGTAGCTCCTCCATCTCTACGTAATGTTGTAACTCAACCACATCAGCAATCTCCTTGTTCAATCCGGTAATGAATCTAGCCATTGTTGCTTCTCTGTCTTCCTCTATGTTTGCTCTAATCAAGGCGATTTCCATCTCCTTATAATAATCCTCTACACTCATGGAACCTTGAACCAGCCCTTGCAACTTTCTATACAAATCTCTATAGTAATGGCTAGGTATAATCTCTTGCGCATTACCAACTTCATTTCTTCCCATGTCCGAATAGGCCTCTCACCATTCCTACGTCTATTGATCACCAATTGATCCCACCATATACGTGCATAATCTGAAAACTCCACGGTTGCTAGCTTTACTTTTTTCTCCTCGGAGTAATCATGACAATCAAATACGTGCTCAACTTTTCTTTCCCACTCCAAGTATAGCTCCGGATCATTCTTTCCTTGAAAAGTCGGAATTGTCATCTTTATACTACCTATATTGTTATCTCCTTTGGAACCAACCTTCTTGTCCCGTTTACAACTTGTTCTCTCCACTTCGGAATCAGCTTCATCTTCTTCATCTAACTTAGGTCTTCTATGTGTTCTAGAGCCGGAAGAGGACTCCAAATCATCCAATCTCGCATTTAATAATTTAAATTGGTCGGTAACAGCCTTGATGAAGAATTTCAAGTCGACCTCTTGTGGTTCTTCTCCTTCCTTACTCATGATTTAGACCTGCAAAATTAAACAAAATAAAAGGTGTTGTTCCTCACACACTCCCTCACGTGTTTACACTCTAATCAGATTGTTATCTCCCGTGTTTCACACAATTTTGGCTTTTTCTTTGTTGATGATCTCTCTTACCTTTTATCACTCAAAGCCAAGCCAGCCCTCTTTATGTTCTTAATAGAATCAAGGAATTTAACAAATCTGAGAAACAATTGGTTAGATGGTGATCATCTCAACAAAGTCAGATTTTTTTTTTTTTTTTTTTAAATGTCATAAGTAGAGCAAAAACCAGACCAAACTAAGAGGGAACCAATTCAGCAAGAACAAGAAACTCAAGAAAATAAACCCCAATCTGAACGTATTTCAATAGGGAATATGAAACTTGAACTAAGAACAAGAATGGGAAACTTATTGCTCAACAACCAGCCACGTTTTTTTTTTTTTTTTTTTTTTTTTGGTTTCACCAGCAAGAACACAACAATGAGATGGAAATAAACAACCTGATTTTCAGCAACCACAATGCTCTGATACCAAATGATGGATTCCCCCTCTTGAAAAAACCCACAATATCAATGGAAAATGGAACAAACCAGATCTGATTTTTGCTATGAATGTGAGGTAGAAGATCAGATTCTAACCTTAAGGAAACAAAGGCCTTAAAACCCCAACCTTGAGACGCCACAAAGGTTGATCACTCCTTTGATAAGTCAAATTTCTAGCATTCCATCAAGAACACAAGAAAAGGCAAAGCAAGTGCTTTTCTATTTACTTCCAAAAAACGTTCCCTTCTTACAAATATCTTGGTGGCTCCTTTTAAAGTGGAAACCTAGCTTCAAAGAAGAAGGAAAAACGAGTTGGGCCTCAAAAGTTGTGGATTGGGCCTAATTCATCAAAATATAAAAAGCCCATAATTCATTAAAAATTACAATTAAGATTCCTAACTAGCCATTGTACTCTTCTTGTCCTTCCAAATTTATCCCTTGCACAAAAAGATAAGTGACCATCTTTGGTGAAACTTTGGTATCTTCGAGTTTTGTCTTAGAATCCTCGAGCACAACCTCTTTGTATTGCACTTCCATAATCAAGCCTTGCAAAGCTTCTTTCATCCTCTTTGTCCTTGCCCTAGTCATTGGACCACCAATTCCTTGTAAAGGATCTTGAGAATATTTGGGAGGATTAACTTGGTCAGCACCTCGATCCCCATCAACATCTCTAGCCTTCTCATCCGATATAATCTCGCAAGCAATTAATCCGGTGCTAAACCGTGTAAAATAGCTTTCGAGAGACTCGCCTTCTTCCGACAACATTTCATCCAAAAAATGCTTGTTTTAGTTATGGCCAACTTCTGATTGATTCTAGCAATAAATTGCTATACCATCTCTTATCAGGTCTATCTAGTGTTAAATGGAAGCTTGGCACTTTAGTGCGAGGCTTGCCTTCTCCAATATCATCTGCACCATATACTCAAACAAATAGTACATAGGATCTCCTTTCCCATTGAATTTATCCGTAATGGGGCGAATAAATTTGTTGGGAATTGGCGGCTCTTTGATTTCTTTGGAAAACAATACATATTCATCATCGTCATCCATTTCATACGATCTAGTCATCTGATTTCCATACTCCTCAAATGGCGGAGTGTTGTATGAAGTATCGATGGAGTTCTTTGATCCTCGATCCTTCTTGCGGTAGTATGGAATAGATCTCTTGTCGCGTGAGCTTATCTGATCCATTAATTTCCCTAGATTGGATATAAGGTTCACCTCATTTCTTTTTCTTTTCAGTATACTTTCATTAGCTCTTGAAACATGCTGGTTGCTACTCTTCTCTCGAAAGGAGCTAGTGACATGCTTATCACGGTTCTCATCGAATTTCTTTTGCCACTTTCCTTTTGGATTTTCAATTTTTAAATGCAACGACACATTTTCTGCCATTAACATCTTTAGGCTTTCCGTTATCCTGGATTATTTTTGCAATGGACATCTTTTTTCTTAAACGGTAGTGTTGAGCAGCTAAATTCCGACATGTGACTTTGCGGGTATTTTTGTCACTGCTATTTTTAGATTAGCATGGCTATCCACAGGATTGTCGCCACTTGATTACGTCCAAAGTGTTACGCGGTATTGTAGCTTTGGGGTGTCGTATCCACAGGGAGATGGAAAAATATTTAAAGGTTCCAAAAAGAATGAATTTGTCCTCTCAAATTTGTAGTAAATTCAATGTTGAAGTAGCAAAGTTAAAATCAATAGTTTGGGGTAGTGAAGCGTCGGAATTCCCTCAATTGGACTGGATCAATCACATCAATTATTCACGCATTTTCTACTCAATTAGAAGTTTTTGTCCTAACTTTCTAATCGGAGGATTTAACAATACAAACCAATTTAATTCTAACATGATCCTAATGGTTAATCTTTCATATGCAATGTTCACACGTGGTTTATCGAAATCAGATTCAAAATCGACTATATACCAAAGCATAAAGCAGTGGAGAATCACACCAATAAACTAAAATAATTAAGATTAAGACCTAAGT
Organism: Fraxinus americana; assembly: GCA_035079005.1. NCBI lineage: Eukaryota > Viridiplantae > Streptophyta > Magnoliopsida > Lamiales > Oleaceae > Fraxinus > Fraxinus americana. Next base: position 16,202,316 of record CM068712.1, on the reverse strand, counting down.
AATTACTTCAATCAATACATAGAAAGAGCATGACTAATCCTATGACCAATTTAATAAAACTAAGTCAATCTTAGAATACATTCATGATAAGAAGAATAAACCATTAAATCAATGTAATTTACAAATGCAATTCTAGAATTTAAGTTTCCTAAATCATATTCCCACATTAATTTATTGAAATTAGATTCAAAGAATGATTATATATTTCCAACATATAGCAATAATTAAATCACGCCAATAAAGTATTTGAAATTGAAACTTAAACAAGTATTTTAATTGTTCAATGGAAGAAACATGATTAAATCCATGAAAAACTTAATAAAATTTAAGTAAATCTCAAAATAATTAATAAAGAGTGGAAACATAAACTCTAGAATTGTTTAAACAACGAAAAACACATTACATGAATGAAAGATGTTGAAATCTCCAATTCCAATTGAGTTCCTTCTTTGCTTCACCAATGTTTTTAGGCTTCCATGGAGTTCTTGATGTTAAAAATGTGAAGAAAAAGTGTAAAAAAAGGGAATGGCGGCGTTCTGGGGCATGTTTGGGTTTAAATAAGGTAGAAAATTAGGTTTCCAAATCGAAGGGCAAAACCTAAAAAGTCGCTCCAGATTTACTCCTTGCGATCGCAAGGAATAAACCCATGCTGTCGCAAGAAACAAACAATTTCAGGCATTTGATTTACTGAAGGCTTCCATACGATCTCATGGATTTATAACCATGCGATCGCATGGTTTTAACTTTTTTTCCGCCGGACAGCTTTTAGTATTTTGGCCATAACTTCTTCATATGATGTCCGATTGAGGTAATTCAAGGTGCGTTCAAAAGTTAACTTAAAGGGATACAACTTCTATTCAGATGTCAACTTTCAATTCGATCATCTACTATGTCAAAAACCAGTCTCAATAGGAGGCTGAAAACTGGTGCGAAACTGTTCACCTTGAAAGTTGATATTTGATAATGTTTTGGCTATCTTTCACCCCTTTGACTCATTGCTTCATCTAATTTACCGCTAAGACTCTTGAATATTCATCACAAGGTTAGAAATAGGTTTAGAGTATTTGCACTTTAGTCCCTGAACTTTCACTTTCTTCCAGTTTGGTCCTTTTTCGCTTAGTTCACCTCAATTTCGCTACATTCATCACTTTGTCCTATAAAATATAAATTGCATAGAATTAAGCTATATTCCAGCATTTTAATCAACAATTGCTCATATTTTGACAGTAAAATAAGTATGTAAAAACACACTTATCAAACTCCCCCAAACTTAAACTATTGTTTGTCCTCAAACAACAACATAACTCAACTCTAGAAACAACATGATTTAACAATATGCCGTGTCTTAGGTTTGGAATTCGGTAATCAAACAAGTGAATAATTACAACAGTGTAAAAATTAAATCAGTCTCTACCTGTTACATGCATAACCTGACGTGTGTGTGTGAAAACTCATGTCAACATCTTAAGATTTGTGATTGGTTCAAGATTTGTCCCAAAGCAGTCCAATATATCATTTCCTCGCTCGAGAGATTCACACACCCCCAAACTTATGATTTTCACTCATTTTTCCCGAGGTGCATCCTAGGTTCAACTTTTCAATTCTATTCCTTACTCTCTCATAGTTTGGATAGACTTTACTCTTACAAGTTTACACTTCAACAAATCGAGATTCTCCTATATTTTTGATTGCTTCTACCACTGAGACTAGATTAAGTTGCTTGCTTCTCATCAAAGGTAAAGTTTTGTCAACGGGATGCCTGGGGCATAATCAATGTATTTGAATGGAAATTTTTTTAATTTTTTTTTTCATTTTCATATTTTTTTCATCCTTTTTTTAAGTATCTTCTCATTTGCTTTCTGTATAACCCATGTAGCGAACTTTAGGCCGATAACTCCCAAATCAAATGACCATAGGGTACCAGGTTTTAAATCACCCTCACAGGCTTAATCACCCGAGTTATACAGGCTCGAAAAGATGCTTTTATGTATCCAAAGATTAGTGCAATGCCCCCTTTTCTTTCAGACATCCAACTTCTAAAACAAGCCTCTAACTTAAAACTTGCACCTCGTTTTCATCCAATAGGTTTCAGACAATCCACACAAGATTTTCAAGCATGGAATCCCTATTCATCTCAGTGTTTCCCTGTAACAGTTCAACCATCTCCAAACTAGCCTATATTTGGATTTATGGAATACGACATTAGAGGTTATTCAGTTGTATCACTAAGTTCCACTATCTTCTACATACTGAACCGCATCACTAACTCAAAATGCTAACATAAGTGTCGTGCATTGAAAATGTCAAGTTGTACATAAACATGTATAGACTAATCCGATAACACACCATTTTCATCATTCATAACTGACACCTATTCCAATAATCACATAATAGTTGGCATAATCATTAAACCCACACAAGCACACAAAGTAAGAATTAAAGTCTAATGCTAAAAGATAAAAACTAGAATTTTTTTTTTTAAAACACACAAACATTCAAAAATTGCAGTTAAAACGATGAATGAAATACTCATGCTGCTAAAAGATAAAAACTAGAAATTTTTTTTTTTTAAAAACACACAAACATTCAAAAATTGCAGTTAAAACGATGAATGAAATACTCATGCTCCACCCCCAAACTTAATTAAAACATTATCCTCAATGTAAAAATGATAATTCCAATGGAAGATAAGGAAAGATATCACCTGAGTATTGTAGTAAATGCACAACAGCCGAAAAAAAAAAAATAGAAACCTGAAAGTACTCAATGGAAATGGTAATGCAAGAAATGAAAGAACCTAACATAATGCAAAACAAACTAAAAAGAGGAATTAAAAATCGAAAATACAGAAAAGTAAAGTGATGGACGGACATGAAAGGTGTCAAGGATGGTAAACTGGGTCTGCAAGAGGAATTTCTTCCTCTGTAGGCACCTGTTGTTCATATGCTATCTTTAAACGCTGTCCATTAACTTTAAATACCCTACCATCTTTAGGGTCCTCGATTCCAATTACCCCATGGTTAAAGACCTGTTTCACCACAAAAGGACCAGACCACCTAGAACGAAGTTTCCCTGGATGTTTATGGAGTCGGGAATCATACAAGTAAACTTTCTGATTTGGTTCAAACGTTTTTCGAAGAATGTGTCTATCATGAAACGTTTTCATTTTTGCTTTGTAAAGTTTAACATTCTCGTATGCATCATTTCTCAACTCCTCCAACTCAGTTAACTGAAACTTCCTAAGTTTACTACCTTCTTCTAGATCAAAGTTAAAGTGTTTGATAGCCCAAAAGGCTCGGTGCTCGAGCTCTACAGGCAAATGACAAGGTTTTCCAAAGACAAGTCTATATGGTGACATGCCTAAAGTGGTCTTAAAAGCAGTTCGGTAGGCCCAAAGTGCATCATTCAATCTCAGCGACCAGTCCTTACGATTAGGGTTTACATTTTCTCCAAAATTTGCTTGATTTCCCTATTGGCTAATTCAACCTGTCAACTGGTCTGGGGATGATAAGCAGTTGATATTTTATGAATGACCCCGTACTTTTTCATTAGAGCCTCAAACGAACGGTTACAGAAATGTGTACCCCTATCACTAATGATAGCCCTTGGTGTCCCAAACCTAGATAACACATTTTCATTAAGGAATTTCACAACTGTTTTGTTGTCATTGTCTCGACAAGCTGCTGCTTCGACCCATTTAGACACATAATCCACAGCAACAATGATATACATATACCCAAAGGAAGGTGGAAGGGGGCCCATAAAATCAATACCCCAACAATCAAAGACTTCTATCACTAAAATGGGGTTTAATGGCATCATGTTGCGTCGAGACAAAGCACCAAGCTTTTGACACTTCTCACAAGATTTACAGTAAATGTTACTGTCTTTGAATAAAGTAGGCCAATAAAAACCACATTGCAAAATTTTTGCAGCAGTCTTTTTCATGGAAAAATGACCGCCACAAGCTTGTGAATGACAAAAATCTAGTACGCTAGGTATCTCCTCATTAGGTACACAACGCCTCAAAATCTGATCAGGGCAGTATTTGAATAGGCATGGGTCATCCCAATAAAACGTACGCACCTCAACTAAAAACTTTCTCTTATCCTGTGTACTCCACTCTTCTGGGATTTCACCTATAGCTAGGTAGTTGACAATATGAGGAAACCAGGGTAAAGAGGAAACAGAAAACAAGTGTTCATCTGGGAAGTCATCTCTAATGGGCAATTGATTCACATTGTCCTGAAAATTTAACCTAGATAAATGGTCTGCTACCACATTTTCTACCCCTTTTTTATCTTTAATAGCTATGTCAAATTCCTGTAGGAGTAAGATCCACCTAATCAGTCGTGCCTTAGCATCCTTCTTGGAAAGAAGGTACTTAAGAGCAGAATGATCTGTGAAGATTGTGATAGGAGAACCAATTAAATAGGATCGAAACTTATCTAAAGCAAAGACTACAGTTAGTAGTTCCTTCTCAGTTGTGGAGTAGTTCATTTGAGCACTATTTAAGGTCCTGCTAGCATAGTAAATGACAAAAGGTTTACCTTCCCTTCGTTGCCCAAGGACAGCACCTACCGCATAATCGCTAGCATCACACATAATTTCAAAGGGTAATGACCAATCAGGTGATTGCATTATGGGTGCTGAAGTTAGCTTGTCAGTCAAAGTTTTAAACGCCTCTTGGCAAGATGGGGTCCAATCAAAGGTAGCATCCTTGGCTAAGAGATTACATAGAGGTCTGGATATGGATGAAAAATTTTGTATGAACCTTCTATAGAAACCTGCGTGGCCAAGGAAAGATCTAATATCTTTGGTTGTCTTAGGTGTAGGTAGTTTGGAGATCAATTCAACCTTAGATTTGTCAACCTCTATCCCCTTAGATGAAATAACATGACCTAGAACAATACCTGAAGAAACCATAAAATGACATTTCTCCCAATTCAAAACCAAGCCTTTCTCCTCACATCTAGTTAAAACTCTCTCCAAGTTCAACAAACATGCATCAAAAGAAGTACCAAAAACAGTTAGGTCATCCATAAAGATTTCCATACAGTTTTCTACCATATCACTAAACATACTCATCATGCATCGTTGAAAAGTAGCAGGAGCATTACATAATCCAAATGGCATCCTACGAAATGCATAGGTACCAAAAGGACAAGTAAAAGTGGTCTTTTTCTGGTCCTCCAAAGCTATCTCAATCTGATAGTAACCAGAATAACCATCCAAGAAACAGTAAAAAGGATGGCCAGCCACACGCTCAAGAATTTGGTCCAGAAATGGGAGGGGAAAATGGTCCTTCTGAGTGGCAGCATTCAACTTCCTATAATCAATACACATGCACCATCCAGTCACAGTTTTTGTCGGGACCATTTCACCAAGTTCATTTTTAACCACTGTGACTCCTGACTTCTTAGGGACTACCTGTGTAGGACTAACCCATTTACTATCGGCAATAGGATAAATGATTCCTGCATCTAAGAATTTTAGCACTTCATTTTTCACTACCTCTTTCATTGTGGGGTTCAGCCTACGTTGTGGGTCTCTTCTAGGATTAGTTCCCTCCTCTAGGTGAATCCTATGTGAGCAAATTAGGGGGCTAATACCCTTGATGTCAGCTATAGTCCATCCTATTGCAGATTTTTGCTCATTCAGAATGTTTAAAAGCTGTTTACCTTGAGAATCATTTAATTCTGAAGAAATAATCACAGGAAAAGTATCGCCTGGTCCAAGGAACACATGTTTCAGTCCTGGGGGTAGTGGTTTCAGCTCCGATGTTGGACTCTCAATATTTGATGGTTGCTGCCCTCCAGTTCTAGCTGGTAGTTCTTCAAACTTTGGTTGCCATGGTGATGTCCCATAACCCTGAAATTTAGCAAAAACAGCACAAATATTAGCATATTCTTCATTATGGCAATGTGCAGGAATTTCAGAATTTGTAAGAAATGAGTTCAAAGGATTGAAATCAATGGTTGCAGGTGCATCCTCCTGAGTGAGTGCATCAACCATGTACGTTTGATGGCACTCATCATCTTCCAAAAGCTGCTTAGTGATGTGAAAAATATTGACTTCAAGAGTCATATTTCCAAAAGATAGCTTCATTAGACCATTCCTGCAATTGATAAGAGCATTAGCCGTAGCAAGAAAGGGTCTACGAAGAATAATAGGTATTTTGGAGTTCACATTCACATCAACTTTCAAATCTAGGACTAGGAAGTCAACAGGATAGTAAAACTTGTCTATTTGCACCAAAACATCCTCAACTATTCCTCTAGGTTTTATAGTGGATCTATCAGCCAATTGTAAAACTACGGTTGTAGGTTTAATCTCACCTAGGCCTAGCAGTAGATAAATGGCATAAAGCATAAGGTTAACACTAGCTCCTAAGTCAAGAAGGGCTTTTGCAAACTCACAACTCTCAATAATGCAAGAAATTGTTGGACAACCAGGATCCTTATATTTCGGTGGGACTCTTTGTTCAATTACTGCACTCACTTGCTCGGTCAAAAAAGCAGTTTTCTTGACATGATGCTTCCTTTTCACAGTGCACAAGTCTTTGAGGACTTTTGCATATGTAGGAATTCGAGAAATCACATGTAAAAGAGGTAGGTTGATTTTTACCTGCCTAAGGTGTTCTAAGATCTCATCATGTTGGCTATTAGCTTTCACATTAGGCTTTAGAGGTTGAGGAAATGGTGCTCTAGCTAGGTTTTCCACTACCTTATCACTGGGCTCACTCTTTTCAAGATTACTAGAGTCTTTCTCATTTTCGTCTGCTTCCCTAGGCTTAATGATTGGTTCTACAACCATCCCAGATCGAGTGATGATAGCATTTATCTCTTTAAGTTTGTTTTCTACACCTGAAGTTTGAGCCATATGTTGTCCCTTAGGGTTAGGTTGAGGTTGAGCTGGAAATTTCCCACGTTCCCCTATTACTAAGGCATTAGTCAATTTGGTTATATGGCTTTTCATTTCTTTACTCTCCTCGACAACTTGATTGATCATGGTTTCAAACTTCTGATTTGTTTTCCCCTGAGCCTCCTTAAAAGCATGTAGGGTGTCCTCTAAGGAATTCCTAGAAGTTGAGGGTTGATGTGATGGTATATTGAAAACTCTAGGTGGCTGAGTAGGTTGCTGGTTATCAGATTTCCAACTGAAATTAGGATGATTCCGCCACCCCTAATTGTAGGTCTCAAAATATGGGGCATAAGGCTTTTTGTACATACCTAAAGCATTACAGTGTTCATCATAAACCCCCCTCATCTCAGATAAAGCTAAACACTCTTGCACTGGGTGATCAAGTCTACCACACATACCACACGGTCCAGAAGACTCAACACGAGCAACAGTAGATGTAGGCTTTGAACTACTAGTGCGTAGGTTCTCAATTTCTCTAGTCAGGGCTTCTACCTTAGCTCTAAGATTGTCTTCTTCCCTAAGATAATAGATGCCTGCACTAGAAGGATTTCCTATGGCTTGTGACCTATTAGTGCTATCAGTGGCACTAGGGCCAGTCCAAGTATGAGCTTTTTCTGCTAGTTCATCTAAGTATTCTATAGCCTCATCAGGATCTTTCTGTAGGAAATCACCATTACACATCATTTCAATAAACTGACGCTCTCTAGATGTTAACCCCTCATAAAAATAGCTCACAATGCGCCAACTCTCATAACCATGGTGTGGACAAAGAGTTTGGAGTTCTTTATACCTTTCCCACGCTTGATATAAAGTTTCACTCTCCTTTTGGATAAAAGAAGAGATCTGTTTTTTCAAAGCAGTAGTTTTGTGGTGGGGAAAGTATTTGCTAAAGAATACTTGGGTCATTTCAGTCCAAGTGCCAATCGACCGTGGTCTTAACGAATACATCCAACTTTTTGCTCTATCTTTAAGCGAAAAAGGGAAAAATTTAAGTTTGAATGTATCTGCTGTACCATAGTGATTGTGGAAGGTCGCAACTACCTCCTCAAATTCCCTAATATGCACGTATAGATTCTCATTTTCGAGTCCATGGAAAGTGGGAAGAAGTTGAATCATTCCCGGTTTAAGGTCCATACGTGGCATATTAGGTGGAAAAATAATGCATGACGGTATGGATGTGCGCGTGGGATGAATATAATCATGTAAAGTCCTAAAAGGTGTATCATGTTCATTGTCAGACATTGTGTTATGTGATGTGGTGTTCGTGTCACTAGATGTAGAGTCAAAAGCAAGGTTAAAAGGGAATTCAAACTCTATGTCAGGTTTGTCAGCAGATCTTCCTCGCTCTCCTCGATACCTACTCATGAAACACAAGTAAAAAGAAAATAAAGTGAAAACAAAGAATAACAAAGAAAATAATAAATTGAAATAAAGGAAAAGAAAGGGAACGAAGTCACCCTTTTCAGTCTATCCCTTAGTATTTTATACCGTCTCCCCGGCAATGGCGCCAAAATTTGATTAGGCCCAAAGTGTTACCCGGTATTGTAGTGTAGCTTTGGGGTGTCGTATCCACAGGGAGATGGAAAAATATTTAAAGGTTCCAAAAAGAATGAATTTGTCCTCTCAAATTTGTAGTAAATTCAATATTGAAGTAGCAAAGTTAAAATCAATAGTTTGGGGTAGTGAAGCGTCGGAATTCCCTCAATTGGACTGGATCAACCACATCAATTATTCACGCATTTTCTACTCAATTAGAAGTTTTTGTCCTAACTTTCTAATCGGAGGATTTAACAATACAAACCAATTTAATTCTAACATGATCCTAATGGTTAATCTTTCATATGCAATGTTCACACGTGGTTTATCGAAATCAGATTCAAAATCGACTACATACTAAAGCATAAAGCAGTGGAGAATCACACCAATAAACTAAAATAATTAAGATTAAGACCTAAGTAATTACTTCAATCAATACATAGAAAGAGCATGACTAATCCTATGACCAATTTAATAAATCTAAGCCAATCTTAGAATACATTCATGATAAGAAGAATAAACCATTAAATCAATGTAATTTACAAATGCAATTCTAGAATTTAAGTTTCCTAAATCATATTCCCACATTAATTTATTGAAATTAGATTCAAAGAATGATTATATATTTCCAACATATAGCAATAATTAAATCACGCCAATAAAGTATTTGAAATTGAAACTTAAACAAGTATTTTAATTGTTCAATGGAAGAAACATGATTAAATCCATGAAAAACTTAATAAAAGTTAAGTAAATCTCAAAATAATTAATAAGGAGTGGAAACATAAACTCTAGAATTGTTTAAACAACGAAAAACACATTACATGAATGAAAGATGTTGAAATCTCCAATTCCAATTGAGTTCCTTCTTTGCTTCACCAATGTTTTTAGGCTTCCATGGAGTTCTTGATGTCAAAAATGTGAAGAAAAAGTGTAAAAAAGGGAATGGCGGCGTTCTGGGGCGTGTTTGGGTTTAAATAAGGTAGAAAATTAGGTTTCCAAATCGAAGGGCAAAACCTAAAAAGTCGCTTCAGATTTACTCCTTGCTATCGCAAGGAATAAACCCATGCTGTCGCAAGAAATAAACAATTTCAGGCATTTGAGTTGTTGAAGGCTTCCATGCGATCGCATGGATTTATAACCATGCGATCGCATGGTTTTAACTTTTTTTTTCTGCCGGACAGTTTTTAGTATTTTGGCCATAACTTCTTCATATGATGTCCGATTGAGGTAATTCAAGGTGCGTTGAAAAGTTAACTTAAAGGGATACAACTTCTATTCAGATGTCAACTTCCAATTCGATCATTTACTATGTCAAAAACCGGTCTCAATAGGAGGCTGAAAACTGGTGCGAAACTTTTCACCTTGAAAGTTAATATTTGATAATGTTTTGGCTATCTTTCACCCCTTTGACTCATTGCTTCATCCAATTTACCTCTAAGACTCTTGAATATTCATCACAAGGTTAGAAATAGGTTTAGATTATTTGCACTTTAGTCCCTGAACTTTCACTTTCTTCCAATTTGGTCCTTTTTTGCTTGGTTCACCTCAATTTCGCTACATTCATCACTTTGTCCTGTAAAACATAAATTGCATAGAATTAAGCTATATTTCAACATTTTAATCAACAATTGCTCATATTTTGACAGTAAAATAAGTATGTAAAAACACACTTATCACCACTATAACCTTTGATTTCGACATTCAGTGATAAATTTCCTACTATTTCACTAATTTTTCTCAGATCCAATAGATTTCAAGGCTTTCTTAGCTATAACAGAGTTTACTTGATTTCATTTGTTAATGGTAAAAAATCGAATCAACAAATCCTCTGACCTAGCTATGATTTTCTCCTCCTAAATTTAATAGTTTCCAGCTCAAACATGATACAACAGGGGAAATAGCTATCTGAGAGGAAAATATTCGAATTACATGCCTTCTTAAAATGGGAGTATTTATTGATTTTCCTCTAAACTGTGGGGCAATTCAGTCATTTAGGAAATAACATATGGTAGATCTATACTAGTTATCTTGCAACTGATTCTATTATAAAAATCACATTTTATTCACTGGCCCATGTGTAGCCAGCCTGGGTGAGGAAATGGTTCACATAAATGGCCGCAAACTCTTTGTGTTTTTACTATCTTTACATTTTACTTCATGCTTCGCGCTGGTGGGAGGGGTTTACTATATTATGTTCTTGGTCAAACATCAACATACATCAAATCAGTTTAAGTGCATAATGCATATGCTCATGGCTTTTCGCAATGTTTCAAATCTAATAGTATCTAAGCCTTGGTGAGTAAACCAACTTGTTGTCCTTCAGTATGTATGTCTTCTCAGACATTCCTCTCGACTAAGTCCCTGATAAAATGATGTTTAATGCCTATGTACTTAGTCCTAGAATATGAATACGATTACTAGAGATATTTATGGCACTAGTATTATCACGGAGTGTGGTAATAGAATCTTGATGAGTACCATAGTAATTGAGCATTGCTTCATCCAAAGTAGTTGTGTATAGCAACTATCGGTAGCTATATACTCATCTTCTGCAATAGACAAGGATATAGATTTTTGCTTCTTTCTTAGTTAAGATTATTATCCATGTAGAAATAACATTCAGGTGTGCTTTCCTATCATCCATGTTTTCAGCCTAATAAGCATCTATATGTCCTACAGGATGAGAGTTTGAATTTTTAGTATACCATAAACCAAAGCTAGAAGTGCTATTAACTTGATATCACACACAAACTTCAACACTGAATGCTATGTCAAGATGCCTTACAGTAAAATATAGCAAGCTGCCTGTCATGCTCCTGTCATCTCTACAGATCTGCATGGACGTCGCCATGGGAGACTTAATTGCCTTGGTGTTTTTTATGCCAAATTTCTTCATCAGATTCTTCGTATACCTAGCCTATGCAAACCTAAAAAAAATATAGTTTAGCTCACCAACCATACTAATTTCAAACTCGTTTTCCACTAGAGTAACAAAATCCTTTGATTTTGTTTCAAATGTAGATCTAAACTATATCATCAACATAAATTTGTGCTACAGTTAATCCAGATTTAAGTTGCCTGATGAACAAAGTTTTGTTTGCTCCCCCTATTCTATATTCCTTCTCAAGTAGGAACATAGTTAGTCTTTAATACCGAGCTCGGGGAGCTTATTTCAATCAATACAATGCCTTTTTAAGTTTTAATACAAGGTTGGTAAGTTATGGATCAATGAATCCTTTTGGTTGCTTTATGTATGCTTCTTTATTTAAGATTCCATTCAGATAGACGCTTGACGTCCACGTGATAATGTTTGAATCCCATCTGACGTGCAACCAACAATAGAAGTCTGATTGAGTCAAGCTTGGCCACATATACAAATGTTTCATCAAAATCAACTCATTCAACTTCAGTATAACATGTCATGTTCATCTGATTTGTTTTTGAAAATCCATTTTGTTCCAATCACATTTGTATTAGTTGGTCGATATACTAGTTTCCATACATTATTTCACTCAAATTGAGCATGTTCATCCTGTATTACTAATACTAAAGATTGACCAAGTGCCTCAGTCACATTTTTAGGCTCAATATGTCCTGTATAGAACACATTTTCAAGTTCTATGGCAAGTCTCGTCTAGTCATCATTCTATCTCCATGGTCAGAAAGAACATTGTACAGTGGATGATGGTTAGAAAGAACATTGTACAATGGATGCGCCTTCTAGATCCAAGTAGGGGACTATCTGCTATTCTTCAGTTCACTGTCTTCTTCTAGAGGATCATCACTTATAGAGATTTGTTCAGAATTCGCATAACCGTGTACAGAAATTTTGTCTAACAGCTATTTTCAAAATCAGTAACATTATTTTCATAGTATCTTCGACTTGTTCTTCTAGATTCTAAATCTTGGGTTCCTATAAATTAAAAGAGAAATCATCAATTTTAACAATATGAAGTTAACAATAGTTTGAATCATCATATTATATACTTTATAAGCACGAAGAGTAACCAATGTATCCTTCATCACTCTTTGGATTTTCTTCTCCAAATGTTTCCTGTCATTTAATGAACTTCCTTCCAAATGTGTGGAAATACTTGAGATTTGGTTTCCTACCTTTCCAAATTCAATATGGTGTTTGTGAGGTACTATTTCTCAAAGATACACGGTTTAGCACATAGCAAGCAGTATTTATAGCTTCAAGCCACAATTTAACAAGGAGTTTCTAACTATTCAACGTGACCTTAGCTATTTCTTGTTAAGACCAATTTTTCCTTTCGACCACACCAGTTTGTTTAGGGGTTTTAGGATTAGAAAACTAATGAAAAATACCACATTTTTCACAGAATTTAAAAAAGTGAGCATTTACAAATTTCTTACCATGATCACTCCTAATTCTTATAATTTTAGTCCCCACAAAATGTTTTTTAGTGGTCAATTTTTGATATAAGAATGTAAATCTTTCAAAAATATCAGATTTCTTTCTTAAGAAATCTACCTAACTATACCTATAGAAATCACCAACTATATAAGCACACATTTTACCATTGAGACTTTCAGTCTGAATTGACCCCCATCAAGTCTATATGTAGCAATTCAAGGTTATGAGAGGTAGTAAGAAACTGACCACATTTATGTACAATTCTAGTTTGTTTACCTTTTTGTCCTGAGCGACGCGTACTTTCAGGTTTTTTTGTGAGCTTCAGAACTCCTCTTATGCTATATTGGATTTAATAAGGCTGACAAGATCTCCAAAGTTCAGGTATCCCAATAGTTTGTGCCATGGATCTGTAGAGTTAGCTTTTGAAACTTAACATGAAATTTTAGATTCAAGTAAATAGCATTTATCAATAGACCTAGTACCACGTAGGACAGAACTGTCATCATTTTTCAGAACCTTACATGTACTTTCAGTGAAAATAACCATGAGCTCATTATCACAGAGTTAACTTACACTAATCAAGATAGCTTTTAGGTAAACAACAAAACAACATCATTTAAAACATGCAATCCATCTATCACAATAGTACCATCACACTCAACTATACTTTGGACACCATCTCCAAAAGTAACTAATCTACGTGCATGACTTTTAAAGTTGGTTATTATGAACGATTTACCAGTCATATGTCTAGAACAGTCACTATCAAAATATCAAGAGTTGGGCACAATAGATTTATAGGTTATATTAACAACATAGCAACTAAGGTCATTCTTTTTACCCGAACTTAACTTATTCTATCGTGTCCATACTTTCCATAGAAACTACATCTGACAGTATGCTATGTCATACCTTTCTAATTTTGAGAGTGATGTTTTACCTGGTTACTTGATGACATGATCCGAATCAAGTGTATGGAGGTAGTAAGAGCCTATGGGTATGAGTCGGACATTGATACTATCCTTTTATCAGTGGTTTTGTTTGGTACTTTGGCTGGAAAACTTTAGATGTATGACCTAGCGGTTTATCATATACAGCTTCTTTAACAAACTTCAACTAAGTTAATTATTTCTCCTTTCCTTTCCTTTCATATCCTACACCTTCAATCCAAGGTTTTTCCATAGCTACGAACATCACTTAGGCGAGCAGATCCAGTGGTCATTCATTTAACTCTCTCCTTGGTGTGGTTTAGTTCAACAAGGAGCTCCAAAACTTGATTTTCTTTTTTCTTTAGAACTGTGGATAAAACTTTTTTTCCTATTGTAACCACAACCCTTTCTTCTTCAGTAAACTCCATATTTGCAAGAAGTGTAACATCTTTTTCTTGTTCAATCTCCATATTCTCTTCAGTGTGGGGCATTCTAAACATACAATACTTGTTCAGCTATGTATGTATTCAATGAGCTAGAGTCAAACATAAGATTGACAATAAATGAGGTTACCTGGTTACGTCAATTCTGTCCTTCTCGTCTGAGTTTGACTCTTTGTCCTCATCTTCGCTCTATATGATGTACATTGCCTTCTTAGACTGAGACTTCTTCATTGTGTTTGCACATTCAACAGCTATGTGTCCAAATCCTTCATATTCATGGCAATCAATACGATTTTAAATTCTCTCACTAGATGAAGTTGGATTTTGCCTAGAGTTGTTAAAGAACTTCTTCTATTGTGGTTGAGGTTTTGAACTTCTTCCTTTCTAATTGCTCTTTAGAAATTCTTAAACTGCTTGGTGAGCATGGCCATATATGTTTATCACTCTCACTTTCTTCATCCTCTTCTTCCTCAATATCTTTGACTTTGAAGGCAATTCTGGATCCTTTTTCTCTTTCTCCTGTAGAGACATAACCCATACTCATCGAGGAGCCTACCAACTCTTCTACCTTTATACTTTCAATATTTTTACTATCTTTTGCAGTTACTTCGGAATAGAATCCATCAGCTAGTTATCTAAGAATCTTCTTCACTATTTTCTTTTTGGAATACTTCTTCCCCAAAGTGTATGCTGAGTTGATAATGTCCTTGAATTGATCATCACCTCTTATTGTCAATCGTTCAAATTCAAGGATGAGCATTTACAATTTTGAAGACTTCACAATGGAAGTTCTTTCATTAGCTACTTGTCATATATCCCAAGCAATGTTGGGGAATGAGTTGATGGCCACCTGCAAGTATCACCCTCGACAATATCTACCACCTTAGCTTCTCTACTCAATCTAGAGTCATGAATGATCCTCGCCAAAAATTTTCTCTAAAGGGTCAAGAGGATGCCAATTATCAAACCAAAGCGAAGCAAGTCTACCATTACCAATTCTGAATTGCATTTTGTCCCTCCTATACCCCGAAGTCCAAGAATCTTCCTCCAACTCCAAGAGCAATCCCCAGGTCACTTCAATTCCCAAATACTCCTACCTCTAAGTAAGTAACATCGTGCCCATGTAACCCAAAGAGGCAGAATCCGTACAAAGAGACCAAAGGTCCATTAACATGGTAGCCTTATTCCAAGTCTCCATGTTCCGCACACCCAAACCACAAGAAAAAAATGTTTACTATTTTAAGCATTGAAACCCTAAAAACTGTAACCTTACAATTCTATTTATACTTACCAACTAGTCAGTTAGAATTGAATGCCTTTTAGGATGTATCTCGTTTTACATTTTTTGGAGTTTTCTTGACATTTAAAAATCAATCCATACATTAAGCTAATAAATTAACATGTAAAAAATAACACTCTCTTTGGTGAACCTTTTCACTCTCCGACCCAACTTTTTCTATTTATGTCGGCTATAGAGCCACTTTTTTTTTTTAACAAGCAATCTTCCACTCTGTCAACATGCATATTACATGCATTAAATGCTTAGCCAACTTTGCATTTAATGCTAGAGGAAATGCTACTACCTTTCCATGAAACAGTAGAGAATCACACCAATAAACTTAAATGATTGAGATTAAAACTTAAGTAATTATTTCAATCAATCCATAGAGAGAGCATGACTAATTCTATGATCAATTTAATAAAAACTAAGCCAATCTCAAAATCAATTCATGATGAGGAAAACAAACCATCAAATAAACTTAATTTCAATTGTAACTATCTAGTTTCCCTATAACACAATTAAGCATTCATGTATTGGATAACATCAGAAAAGCGGCTTTATACATCAAGCATAAAGTAGTAAACAATCAACCAATAACATTCATGAGATAATTCAACAAATATTTCAATTCGTCGATAGAAAAAGCCTAACTGAATCTATGATTAATTTAATAAAAGTTAAACAAATCTCATTACAAAGTCAGGAAAAGAAACTATAAATTCTAGAGTTTTTCAACAAAAAAAATATCAAAATATGTGAATAATAGATGTGAAATCACCAATTCCGAAGGAGTTCCTCCCTAACTTCACCAATGGCTTAGTTCTTCATGGGTTTCTATGGTGTTTTAGGTTGAGAAATCATGTCAAAATAAGTTACCATAAGTGGTTGAATCGTAGAAGGAAACCAGAAATTGTCACGAAAATGACCTATGCGGCTGCAAGGTATAAACCCATGCGGCCGCATGGAACAAAGAATTGCTACCCTTAGATTCTCGGTAGATGACCATGCAGCTGCATGGTTTTATGACCATGCGGCTGCATGGTTATAATGTTTACCTGCCGAATAGCTTTCAGTATTTCGATCGTATCTTCCTCTCTCGATGTCCGATTGAGGTGATTCAAGACGAGTTGGAAAGCTAACTCAAAGAGCTACAACTTTCTTCAGATACTATCTTTGAATTTGATCATTTTACATGTCAAAAATGGGTCTCAATATGAGACTGAAAATCGGTGCAAAACTTTTCAGCTTGATAGTTGATATGTCTTGGCTATATTTCATCCCTTTGACTCTTTCCTTCATCCAATTGACCTCTAACACTCTTGAATCTTCATCACAAGGTTCGAAACAAGTTTAGAGTATTTTCTCTTTAGTCCCTGAGCTTGCACTTTCTTCCATTTTGGTCCTTTTTCGCTCTTTTCTTCAATTTTCCACCGTTTTCACCCATTTGCAACCTAAACCAAGATGTAGAAGTACTTAGTTCATCTAGGCGTCAAATAATTATAGAAACGCAAATATTAATGGGTGAAAAAAGTAACAAATGTATTATTATTACAACCCCCCCCCCAACTTACTTATTGATAGTCCCTAGCAATTTAATGCAGAGCAAGATAAATGAATGACAGGTCTATATTACAAGTGAAATTGTTAAGTTCTAATTTAACCACATGCCATGCCCTCTTCAAACTCAAGACCACAGGAAATTAACAATGTCACGATTATCAAGACGTCAAAGACTCATGACAAATGTGTGAGTGTGTGTCAAACCATAGCCATCTTACCGTCAACCTAACACATGCAACATCAAGTATATCTCAAGCTGAAGGTTCAGCTCCATAACTCACGGGTATCAAAGTATTTAGTGTGGGGTTTCTCTCTATAGAGTTGAGAAAGATGAACACTCAAATTTGGAGGCTTAAACAATTGTGCACAAGCAACAAGCAAATATTGATTCTGTGATAAGCATACTACCAAATGACAATTCATCAACTTCTTACCATAGCTTACTTGGAATCAAAACGGTCAATACAAAGGGTTGTAATGAAGTTTAGGTTGGATCGTATGAGAAGCATGGAAATCAAAATTAAAATACTTCCAAGCACGTAGTTAGGTATCTTATCAAATATCTCAATACATCACATCTTTCAATCAACACATTCCTCAATATTTCAACCCCCAAAATCAAATATGTTTATGTTTTTTTTTTTTTCGATTTTTTTTCTCTTTTTTGTTTTTTCTTTCTTTTTTCTCTTTTTTTTCTTCTTTTTTTCCTTTCTTTTTTTTAAAATTTTTTTTTTCTCTTCTTTTTTTTTTCGGGCCGCCTTACTTGAGCACATATCAACTTTTGTCGATTTCATTGCTTCAATTCTTCACATATAAACATCCAATACCCACTACACACTTGGAAGTAAAAAGATGGACAAATGTGGGCAAAAGTTGTACTGCAATATGGCGAAGTATGGATAACATAGGTCCATGAAGAAAATGATATATATGTGTATGGCTCAAAGTGGCTACTATGGGTATTGAAAAGAAAGGTTGAAGGCTCAAGTGTCAGTCCTAAATTGACCTTTATCATTTCCCAAGTAATCCACTATCTTACCACAAACCATGTAGTGTTATTCAGAAAGGAGTTTCCAATTCACAAGATCAATGAATGCTTATTGCCATATTTTAGTATATTGTGACTCTCAATCCTCACCAAGTATCTCACAAGAAAAACTTCAGTAAGAGACTCATCTAGCTACATGTGTTAAACTACTATCTTACCACAAGGCTTGTGTGCGCAAAAATAATTCAGTAAGTGTCTTGACATCTAGACTTTTATAACAGAATTAACTCCTAGTGGCACATTTTGTCATTCAAAAGCACAATCAAGCCGTAAATCAGAAACTTAAAGAAAAAAATTTAACCCATCATGACAAATCAACAAAAATCCATGATAATCATAATAGCATTCAAAGTAACTCTCCCCCCAACTAAATATTGCATCGTCCTCAATGCATAAATATGAATACCAAAGAAAAGAAGGGAAAGATGTCACTTGAGCAATCAACAGAAACTTGAGGTATAAGAAGCCTAAAAGTATTCAATGGACTGGTAATGCAAGGAAAATGACAGAAATTAACTAGAATATAAACGTAAAAGAAAATAGCAAAAGAAAGGAACAAACTCCCCTTGGGTTGCCTCCCAATCAGCACCTTTGTTTATTGTCGTTGGTTCGACCCAAAGTTTTCTCCTTCAACCCGAACAAGCATGATTTCAATTCTCTTTGCAGTGCACTAAGCTCTTTGGACATGGTCACTGGTGATGTTCCTCTGCCTCCATCATTACATGTTTGAGATGACTAGAGGAAAGCTTAAAATTAGGAGTAGGGGCCTGCAAGACAAAAGGTAAAGTCCTCTCATTAGAAACTAGTAATGTAAAATAAGAACTATTACCTAACTCTTGACCCTCCATCGCAAAATGTTTATTGGCGACGACGTCCAATCCATCTGGTTCTAGAATTTCCTGTATTGGTCCAAGAAATATATTATCAGCTACCTCATGAGTGAGTGCATCAATCATGTGGGTTTGATGATACTCGTCATCATCCTCTAACTGCCTAGAGATATGGAAAATGTTGAGTTCTAGAGTCATATTCCCAAATGATAGTTTCATAAGACCATTCCTATAATTAATCAGAGCATTAGCGGTAGCAAGGAAAAGGTCAACAAAGAATAATAGGAATTTTAGAATCAACATTCACATTAGCTTTTACATCCAAAACGAAGAAACCAAAGGGGTAGTAAAATTTATCAATTTAAACTAAGACATCCTCAACTACTCCCCTAGGTCTAATAGTGAACCTATCAGCTAATTGCAGAGCTACAGAAGTAGACTTCATCTCACCAAACCTAACAGCAAGTAAATAGCATAAGACATGAGATTGACAATAGCCCCTAAATCAAGAAGGGCTTGTCCAAACTCATGATTCCCGATGACACAAGACACAGTAGGACAACCAGGGTCCTTATACTTTGGCGGGATCCTTTGCGTAATCACAGCGCTTAGTCAAGAAGGCAATCTTTTTGACACTGTGCTTCCTTTTGACAGTGCATAAATCTTTTAAGGACTTTAGCATAAGTTCCTGTTTTAGATGTTCTAAAATCTCACTATGTTGAGCAGCAAATTTTGAGGTAGACTTCAGAGCTTGCGGGAAAGGTACTCTCACTAGATTCGTCATTACTTCCTCACTAGGGCTACTCTCTTCAGGCTCACTAGACTCTTTTTCAGTTTTCCTAGGTTAGGGGATTGGTTCTATAACTTTTCCTGATATAGTGGTTGTGGCATTTACTTCTCTAAGATTGTTTTCATTTGATCTTGAAGTTTGTGCCATGTGTTGCCCTTTTGGGTTTGGTTGGGTTTGGGCTGGAAATTTCCCACGTTCCACTACTGCTAAGGCACTAGTTAGTTTAGAGATATGATTTTTGATTTCCTTGTTTTTCTCAACAATTTGGGTAATAATAGTATCAAATTTTTAGTTAGTTTTACTTTCTGCCTCAATAAAAGCATGTAAGTTATCTTCTAAGGAATTCCTAGATGACGTGGGTTGGTATGAAGGTGTATTAAAAACTCTAGGTGGCTGAGTAGGTTGCTGGTTCTTAGACTTCCAGCTGAACTTGGGATGATTCCGCAATGCCTAATTATAGATATCAGAAAATGGAGCATAAGGCTTGTTATACGTGCCTAAGGCATTGCAGTGTTCCTCATAAACCCCTATCATCTCAGCTAGAGCAAAACACTAATGCGCTGGATGATCAATTTCCACCACACACAACATGGTCCAGATGATTCAACAGGGGCAACGGTAGGTGTAAGGCTTTGAGTTCTTAGTATGTAGGGTTTCAATTTCTCTAGTTAAGGCTTCTACTTTAGCTCTAACACTATCTTCTTCTCTAAGATGATAAACGCGTGCACTAGAAATATTTCCTACAAGTCGTGACCTATTAGTGTTATCAGTGGCACTGGGGCCAGTCCAAGTGTGAACTTTTTCAACTAGGTCATCTAGGTACTCTATAGCCTCATCAGGATCTTTTTGTAAAAATTCACCGTTACACATCATCTCAATAAATTGACGCTCCCTAAGTGTTAGTCCCTCATAAAAATAACTCACTATACGCTAGCTCTCATAACCATGATGGGGGCAAAGAGCTTGCAACTCTCTGTATCGCTCCCATGGTATAAGGTTTCGATGTTTCTTTGAGTGAATGAAGAAATTTGTTTCTTCAAAGCACTAGTTTTATGACGGGGAAAGTATTTGCTGAAGAAAGCTTGAGTCATCTCACCCCATGTTCCAATCGAACGTGATCTCAGCGAATACATTCAACTTTTTGCTCTATCTTTAAGTGAAAATGGGAAAAATTTAAACTTGAGTGCATCCGTTGTACCATGTTGATTGTGGAATGTTGCAATCACCTCCTCAAATTCGCTAATATGCACGTATGGATTTTCATTTTCAAGTCCATGAAAAGTGAGAAAAAGTTGAATCATTCCCGGTTTAAGGTCCATACGTGGTAGCATGTTAGGTGGAAAAATAATACATGATGGTATGGATATGCGTGTGTGGAGAAGATAATCATGTAAAGTTCTATACGGTGCATCATGCTCACTATCAGACATTGTGTTATGTGATGTGGTGTTCGTGTTAACAGATGTAGAATCAAAAACAGGGTTAAAAAGATGTTCAAGCTCTATGAGAAGTGTTTCCACAAATCTTCCTCGCTCGTCTCGATACCTGCTCATAAAACACAAATAAAAAGAAAATAAAGTGAAATTAAAGAATAAAAAAGAAAATAATAAATTGAATAAAGGAGTTAGGAAATGAACGAAGTCACCCTTTCACAATTGAATCACTTAATTTCTTGTACCGTCTTCTCGGCAACGGGGCCAAAATTTGATTGCTACCAAAGAATAACATGATAGTTGTAGTGCAGATTTGGGGTGTCGTATCCACAGGGAGATGAAAAAATATTTAAAAGATCAAAAAGGATGTGTGTTCTCATGGATGAAAAGTAATATATTTGTTTGTCATGGAATCGAGATCAATTTTGAGAATATGGAAATTAAAGTCAATGAATGAGATGGTGAAGCGTCGGGATTCTCTCAATCGGATTAGATCAATCACATCAATTATTTCAATTTTATAACACAATTAGAAGCTTTCATCCCGACACTCTAATCGGAAGACATGTCTTTTAAACCAAATTTAATTCTAACGTGATTATAATGGTTAATCTTCCTATTGCAATGTTCACACTTGATTTATCGAAATCAGATGCAAAATCGAATATATACTAAAGCATAAAGTAGAGAATCACACCAATAAACTTAAATAATTGAGATTAAAACCTAAATAATTATTTCAATCAATCCATAGAGAGAGCATGACTAATTCTATGACTAATTTAATAAAAACTAAGTCAATCTCAAAATCAATTCATGATGAGGAAAACAAACCATCAAATCAACTTAATTTCAATTGTAACTCTAGAATCTAGTTTCCCTATAACACAATTAAGTATTCATGTATTGGAATAAGATCAGAAAAGCGGCTTTATACATCAAGCATAAAGTAGTAAACAATCAACCAATAATATTCATGAGATAATTCAACAAATAAGTCAAATCTGGTTTTATCTCTATCGGTTCGTTCTTAGCATGGATTTGAGAAAGATTTTCAATGTATTTTCTTAGCATGGATACATGAAACACATTGTGCACCTGAGATATTGATGAAGAAAGATCAAGTTTGTAGGCAACATTTCCAATTCTTTCGGCAACAGGAAATGGACCAATATATCTTGCGCTTAGCTTTCCTCTCTTTTCAAACAGCATAACTCCTTTCAGCAGCACTACTTTCAAAAAATACTTGGTCTCCGACTGTGAATTCCAACATTCTTCTTCTTTGATCTGCATAACTTTTCTATCGGTCTTGATCTGTTTGCATCCGCTGAAGTATTTGCGTCTCAACTTCAGCCATTTCACGAACCATATCTGATCCCAATAGTTTCCTTTCTCCAACCTCATCCCAATAAATAGGAGATCTACATTTCCTACCTACAATGCTTCATATTGAGCCATGCCAATCGTAGCCTGATAGTTGTTGTATGCAAATTTCACCAAAGGCTAAAATTTACTTCGTCGGCCCTGAAAATTTAATACATCAACATATCTTCCAATATTTTTATTGTTCTTTCTGATTGTCCATCGGTTTGAGGATGATAAGCAGTGCTAAAAGATAACTTTGTTCCTAAAACCTTGTGTAAGATTTTCCAAAAATAGAGTTAAAAACTTATAATCTCTGTCTGAAACAATAGATAGTGGTACTCCATGAAGTCTTAACTATTTCTTGTACATAAAGTTGAGCATATTGGTCCATGGAATAAGTGGAACAAACTAAAATGAAATGAGCTAATTTAGTCAACCTATCCACAATAATCCAAATACTATCTTATCCTTTAGTTGTTTTTTGTAATTTCACCACAAAGTCCATTGTGATTCTTTCCCATTTCCACTTTGCGATGGGTAATGGTTGTCAGGTTCCTGCAAGCCTTTGATGTTCTGCTTTTATCTGTTGACACGTTAAATATTGTCCCACATATTCCGTTATCTCACCTTTCATGTTTGGCCACCAATAATGCAACTTCAAATCTCTATACATTTTAGTAGCTCCCGGATGAATAGAATATGGTGTCGTGTGTGCTTCAGATAGAATATCACATTTAATATTCTCTGCATCAGGTACATACAATCGCCCTCTAAACTACAAGATACCATTTTTCGATAGCTAAAAGTCTGAACATTTTCCATCATGTATATCATTCTTCAAATAATAATCATCTTCCTGTTGCCCTTGCTGGACCTTTTCCATCTGTTGGAACAATAATCATCTTCCTGTTGCCCCTGCTCCACTCTATTTAATAAAGTTGGCTGAAGAATCAATGCTGCAAGTTTAGCCTCTACAGATCCTGATGGTACAATTTCAATATCCATTTTCTATAAGTCCATCCACTCTGGTTTTTGAGTTAGACTCATAGTTGTAACCTTCATCAGTTATAACGTTAGCTTTATCATCATAGTCTTTCACCAACTCTAGCCACCTTCTTTGTCTCATATTCAATTCCTTTTGTGTAAACAAATATTTCAAACTTTTGTGATAAGTATAAATTTCGTATCTTTCCCCGTACAAATAATGCCTCCATATTTTAAGTGCAAATACAAAGGCGGCAAGCTCCAAGTCATGTGTAGGATAATTCTTTTCGTACTATTTAAGTTGCCTAGATGCATATGCGATTACTTTACCATTTTACATCACATCCTAAACCACTCTTGAAAGTATCACTGTAAACCACAAAGTTCCCAGTACCCGATGGAATTGAAAGGATAGGGGCAAAAGTCAATCTTTTCTTCAATTCCTGAAAACTTTGCTCACAAGCATCTATTCATTCAAATTTCGTACCCTTTCTAGTTAATTTCGTTAAAGAAGAAGCTATTTTTGAAAATCCTTCCACAAATCTACGATAATATCCAGCTAAACCCATAAAAGCTCCGAACTTCTGAAGGGTTTGTAGGCCGAGTACAATTATTAATAGCCTCTACTTTACTTGGGACAATTGATATGCCCTCACCTAATAACCTTACGCAAAGTTCAATGAAGTAACAAATTGTAATTCCATTAATCACAACTGGAAAACTTTTAAAAGTTCAACTACCCCTGAAAATCTTACTTAAAGTTCAGTGACCAACCTGATAATTAACCAATTTTTATTTTTTTTTAGTCTTTTTCTTTCTTTCGTTTTTTCACTCATGCCACAAAATTTTATTTTCTCTAGTATCGCCAAACGTAGAAATAAGAAAGACTTTTATTCCGAGGCTAACGAACAAGGTTGTATGTGTCATCCTCTAAAATAAAAGAGGCAACAAAGGATAGTTCTATGGGCTATTTTAATTTCGGTCTTCTTTCCATCAAGACAAGCCTGAATAAAAATTAGTAATGTTTTCCCTCAATTTCAAAATTCACCGACTTAGCTAACTTATTAATGTTCAATGTTTTGCCCGAAGAAATGATAACTTCTAGTGTACTCTCTGACTTATAACAAGTAATACTAGCTTTAGCAATGAAAGACGTTGATACAAAAGAGTGAGTAGCTCCCGAATCAAACAATACATAAGCAGGTTATTGGATATGAGTAAAATACCTGCTATTGCGTTTGAGTTTTCCTCTGCATCCTTCTCATGTAAAGACTCGTGCTTTGCCCTTCTTGTTCTGATCATTGTTATCATCCTTCTTCTGAGCAAATGTCGGACAATCCTTAGCAATATACCCGGCTTACCATATTGGAAACAGGCATTCTTCCCTAACAAGCATTCACCACGATGGTGTTTACCACACTTAGGGCACGATGCTACTACAGGTACTATGGCCTTACTAGCACCAAGTCCGATATTAGCTTTTTTATTTTGCCATTTGCCCTTTCCTTTGTCTTGACCATTTCACTTTCTCTTCCCAACTTGTCCTCTATCCTAATGGCCGAACAATTGATTGTGTTGCTCTGCATTAGCCTTTTGATAACAAATAGCGTGACCTCGTTCTAACATTTCACGGTATGATGTAAAACAATGTGACATAAGAATCATGCTTATGTCTGGGTTTAACCCTTGCTCAAACCTTCAAGTCTTCTTAATTTTCGTGTCAACCAAGTGTGGAGCAAACCTTGAGAGTTGATCGAACTTTCACTCGTAATCAGTCAGGGACATATAACCCTGCTTAAGCTAAAAGAATTCGCTTTCCTTGAAATCTCTTAGAAACTAAGGAAAATACTTATCCATCAAGTCATCCTTGAACTGTTCCCAAGTTAACGCCAAATCGCCAATTGCTGCTCCGGGTCGTAGTTCGAGACATCGAATCCCACCAGTGACTTGCATCACCGGTAAACATAAACTCTGCACACTGGACTTTTTGAGATTCAGTGTAATCTATAAGTCGAAAATTCGTTACAAGCTATTGCTCAACTACTAGTGGACCAGATGCTCCATCGAAGGTAGGGGACTTATGCCTTCAAAATAACTCAACAATCGAAGCATGGGTCGGGTGAGCTACAGGAGCGGTGGTAAGGGTGGGGCTTGATTCTGATTCTGCCTGCCAAGAATCTTGAACCGCTTGCAGGAGGTCCCTTATCAAATTGTTCTGGTTTGCTCGAAACACTACCCTAGAGATAAGATATAATATCTCTCATTAACTTCATTTTCCAATATCAAACTAGAAAAAAAATTATATAAGAAAATTATTTCTCAACTTGATCAGAATTGATTTATTTTTTACTCCTTATAAACAGGATTTACAATAATTCGATAAATTTTAACTTCCAATAACATAAAGGAAAATATCACAAGGAAATGAAATCTAAGTCTGTAATCCCTATGAGTTTTGTTAATCTTCTTTGGCGGTGCTTCATCTTCGGAGGTGTCTTCTGCCTCAGGCTCGGACTCTATGTCCATCTCAACCTGTGGCTCTGGTTCATGCTTATGATCATTCTCTACTTCCAACCCAAAATCATCCCCGTGCTCCCATTCGGGATCATCCTCTGGATCAGATTCGGACAAAAGTTCTTCCTCAGGCTCGGGTTCAACCTCATCATCGAGTTCAATTACTATCTCTGGTTGAGGTTCTAAGCTCTCGTTCCACCTGTCTAGACGGGTCTGACAATACACCTCAAATTCAATCGTGTTTAGGTGTTCTGGAGGTTTACCCTCTAGCATCTCGTTCCTAACCATAATTCCCATATTTCCTCATTGAGGTGGAAGTGAGTGTATGAGGTTATTCACAGCCTCGATATGCGTGATCTCCAGTCCGGCATCCACAGCTACCATACATCTCTCTTAGATGTTCGACAAGCAGGCAGGACGGGTCAGTCACATAGTCCTCATAGGACTGAATGACGGCACTACGGTTCATCACTGTTCTACAAACTGTGATCTTTCTAGCAGTTTGGTAAATTCTAACCATGTCTGTCACAAAAGTGTCCAATTATGTTGTATCTCTATTAGTGATATCAAATTATATAAATTTTTTTATATATATAAAATGGCCAATCATCTTTTCTTCATGCATATTAAACAAAATATAACTTATATAACTAATTTCATTCTAGCTATCATAAGCATTTCATAGATTCAAGCTTAAAAGATTTATAAATCAAGTCAAAATTAAAGTGGAACATAATGTTTTACTCCATACCTTGGGTTCGTCGAATGAGGTCAACTGATGGACGCAAGATGCCATGGAGTGCCTTAAATATTTCATTTTTTTTTAAATACATAGTCTATATAGAATCAACTAAACTCGTGCTCTGATACCACGCTATAATGCCCCAACCCGCATGGATCGAAACGTTACCAGATTAACTTTTTACTTTACCCGTAGAATGTAAACTTAATAAAATAATTAAGTATACTTTTAGCGGAAGGCATAAAAATTTAACCTAAGAATTTAATATCAAGACTTTATTTTTTTTCTTTTAAGACAGAATAGTTCAATACCAAAAGAAACAATTTAAAAATGTCTTTAGAATATTTCCCATGCATACATCCACAATTGACGTCAAATTCTAGGCAAAACTTTAAAAAATAAAAGTTGCTGTTTTGTTTTCTATCTTAAGCGACAAATGACAATAAATTCGTTTGCATAGCTATCGACTTCGAAACTTCATGAAATTTTAATGTAAAGTATAGGAAACTTCTTATAGTATGACATATCCAAAAATCGACTTCCATCGGCAACAAATTGTGTATTAAAATATTCTCCTAAGCCCCGCAGTGACTAGGTTTGGAAAGTAACACAGCACAGTTTACTTTAAGTGCTATATAAAATCCTACACATATTAAAATGACATGATTCTATCTATTCAATAACTGACTCATGAGGTTATCAAACCCCACTGGTTTTGTATAAAAATTCCAAGTAACGTTTGAGTTATGGATTTTTTTGAAATCAAGGGTAGAAAACTGAGATTTTGAAAGAGACAGCAAAACTTTAAAATTGCTAACTCTTTTCTTTTGTAAACAATGATATTTAAATTAATTTCTGTGACACATATCTACTTCCAAATATAATTTATTCATAGAAAGGAAAAATACTCTTAGCTTATTTCCACACGTCAACGTCCATAGAAATTCTTAAGAAACAATGTGAACATTTTATAATCGAATTTAAAGTTATTAAGTCACCGGCTTTCTCCATAGCATGTTGCATCATCCTCTACCATCATCCACGCCCCCAACAAAAATCAATCAACCTGTAGAAGGGAATTAACCCATGATTTTGAAACTCAATAGATATAATTGGTGCATTTCGTTGTCAAATTAACATTTTCGAACTAAAGATTCATACCGTTGCTTCTCGACGGCACCAAAACTTTTAGAAATATGCTCCTCTCTTATTCTTTTGAAAATCTTTTCCTTGATCAAAGTGTGCACTTGAGTCCTTCACACCCTTGCTATTCTTTCAAACTTTACTTAACATAAAGATTTTTTTTAGAGAAAATAAGAGAAATTGGGGATTTGAGGGAAGGTGTAGTTAAAAAATGTTTTTCCTCTTCTTGTAACCTCCCTTTTTAGTTGAAAACTAAATGGAAGAGTTATATTATCATTAATCTTGTTAAATTGAGTCTTTAACTGAGAATTTGAAGAGTTTTAAGCCCAAAAAAATAATTTTATAAAATGCTTTATAAAAACATATGCATGATAATTCGAACCTGGGTGGCCAATATGAAATACCATGGCAAATGACCATTGTGACAACCCAGTTATTCATTAAATCTTTGTAATCAAATTCACTTAAATTTAATGTCTTAAATTATTGGCCTTATAAATAACTTATGCCTTGTACTTTTATAACCTTAAATGGCCGAGCTTCCATAGTTTATTTCTTAAATGAGCTACATCAACCAAATTAAGAATATAAAATCTGGGACATTACAACTAAAAATTTGTGGCAACATGGTACAAATTATTTTGTGGGCCAAACCTTGTTTTTTCTCTTCAAATAATTTTTCATGGAAAAAACATATTTATAAGTTATTATGAAAGAATTCGTATGGAGAAATTAAAATATTTTTATATATTTTATTTATTATTTATATTATAGTAATTTTTTAGCCTTATTCAAAATAATATAAAGATACAAAAAGACAATAAATTAATTAAGACATGTAGTGTCAATCAATGTAATATTGAATCCAAAATATTTTATCAAAACACAAATAAAAATAATTCAATAAGTATAGTTACATCTAAACTTAAAAAGAGTAGAGCAAACATACTTTGTATATATTGTTATTATGCTCCTAAAAAAATAACTCTTCATCTTCATGAATTAGATATGCAGCTAATCCTCACCAAAACTTACTCTCTTCGTCCTTAAGAGCATCATCTACCTTATTAGCATTATTCGCTATTGACAATGGTGTATTTGGTGATACAACGAAATCAGCAACTTTACCACATAGTTGGTCCATAGAATGATTCCATGATTGCAATGTAGAATTGAATTGTTGCTCAACAGCCTTCAGATTGTTCTACATCATTTGTTCCATCTTCACTCGAGCTGTATCGGCTTCCTTTCAAATAGGACGTCCTGCTCTAACTCCTTCAAACTTCATACATTGGAAGAAGATGTCCCAATATCTCGAAAGCGACCATCTCCCAACCTATGAATTTGACGTCCGGGCTTCGTACCTAGAACGAACATCATGTTATTAATTCCAGTATCAACGTCATCTACGGGTATATACTCCAAAGGGGTATCTTTGAGAAGCTGATGCTCCTTTACCATCTCTACATGATATTTATACTTTTTAACAAGCATCTCATCCTACAAACACAACCCATAAGAAATATGAAACGGTCCATGAAATAAAATTTTGCAAGAGATATAACACAACTATACACGAGATATTGCACAACCCAAAAGATATAATCGACCCTAAAAATTATTTTGACCATGGCAGTGTTCGTTTCCAAAATAGCCACATGAAAAGCATCTAAAAATTGTCATACTACTTAATTGAATGATATTTTTTCTAGCCTTTTTTAATCTAACTTTGCAATATATTTTTTGTGTCTTAGTAGATAAAACATGATAAAGAAAACAAAGTTATAGTTGTTGAGTCTTTCTCGCATGTTGAGTCTTGGCTGCATTATAAGTCCAACACTTGTTCTTCCTAGCATAAGCGAACTCGAAGGTGTCGACTTCAAGAAACTTCAAACCATCCTGAGATAAGTTCATTCAAGATAGAAAAGGGAAAAAAAAGCACAACATATACTAGCAGCACCTAAAATTGATAAAGAAAATAGTTGGGTTGGCCTCTAGATTTGGACATGCAAAACAACTATTGTTGTCCAAAAAGGTAGTATTCTCCTCTTTCCATGCCTAGCAGTCTCGACACAATCTGCTCGTATTCGAGTAAAAAATTTCACTAATTTTCACTTTCTTGATTGGTCTGCCAAATGTATTGACAACAAGGATTAATACCTAAGCAATGACCTCAATTTAATCCATCAACAAATAGGGTGAATCTAAGTAACTGTGTGCTTCGTTTCTATCCAACTGAATCAATTACTCATATACATGTATATCACAAATAAAAATACATAGATGCATGTGGCAAGTCCTTCTGAACACAACATCATTGTGCAATTTGGAAATACCAAGAATGGTAGTTCATATTTAAAAGCCCAAAAATGGGAAGGAGAAAAAAATTCTCTGCATACCTCTGTGAATGCGTAGATGAACTATCCTTTGCGCAAAATAAACTATAATGAAGGAAAACCAATGATACTGCAATATAATAGATGTGTTCGAGGTAAGAAAAGTTCAGTGTAGCAAACGTTTTACAGTGAATAGTTAGAAATATTTGCACCGTCTACAATTGTTATTCTCCTTAAAAGTAAACAAAATACTAAAATAAATAAAAATTGAATTTCCAACCAAGAAAACAAAAACAGCACCTAACATTAAGATTATTATTAATTTACGAAAAAATATACTCATTCTGAAACAAAAATTAACTAAAATCAAACTATATCTTTCTATGCTGTTGAGATTAAACAATCAAATTACACTATCAAATTCAAATGAAAGAGCTGGAATTCAAATAAAATCACCAAAAATGATAATGATAGGATAGCACTAGCAATTTGTTAATTTGGGTTTTTCTTTTTCCCTGTTCTTAAGTTCATGTCATACCAAGAAATTATAACCTATTTATTATCAAAATTAACATAATTATCTTATTGACGAACAAAAGTATCATCATAACTCCCACTGATAACGTAAATTGCATAAGGAAACTGTTAAAGGAATAAAATTCAATATCAAATAAAGATGAAAATATAGACCAACTTATAAAGAAATTGACTAATCATCTTAACAAGATTGACCTTTTAAGATGTAATCCAAGTCTTTTTATGGTATCAGGACCCATTAAGTTTCAATGAACAATTCAATCCAATTAAGACTCAAAAAAATGAGCATATAAATTTCAAAATCCGTCTGCTGAAATGAGCCTTCATATTGAGTAGACATGTTACGGGATAAAATGTCACATCGAATAAAGATGAAAACATAGACCAACTTATTAAAGATTGAGCTACTCCTTTTAATAAGGTTGACCTTTTAAGATGGAATCTCGAGACTTAATGAAAATAACAAAATGTGCCGTTAAAAATAAGAGATCCATACACACGTGTAGTGAATTAAAATTCTGTATATATAAAGCCAATGCTTGGTACCGGTTAAAATTCAGATTTAAATTTAATTCAAACTCAAGAATTAATTTTAACCACATATTTGATGGGTCCCACAACTTTTCAAACACACGTTTCATTAACTTTTTTTTATCAAAATCTAATCTTAATCACCACCAAACCGAGGCAAAGACTTCATCCAAATAGACAGAATTAAATATCTTGAGACAAGAAATGTGTCAGTGAGAGAGATAAGAGAGAGAAACCTGAATAATTTTGACGGGATCTAAAAAAGAGAGCTTTAGGATCGTTGCCAAAAAGCAGAAAATCAAATCTAATTTGTAGTATATTCAGCCGAACTAAATCAAATTCGTTCACCCAAGACTTCAAAGTCATCTGTTTAAACCAAAACATAAATAGAGTTGATGGGCATACCGTAAGGTCCCAAAATTTTACATTCTTAAGTAGGTTGATGTAGCCCATTTAAGGTTATGAAAGTCCGAGCCATAAGTCATTTAAAAGTACTAGTTTGATATGTTTTAAATAATTTTAATCTCATGAAAGTTCATAAGTAGCCATGTGTGGTTTCTTTAAAATATAAAATTTTTAAATAAAGTAGGATGTAATTTAGTGTTACCCAAAGATTGGATTAGATGGTGAAAAATTATTTTATGGATAGTAAATATTTTTAAGATTAGATTTTTCATACGCGTTATTTTTCAAAATGATCGAATTATAGGTAAAATATAGTCTATTAAGTTCTAATTGAGAATTTATGTTGTCCCCTTGCTTTGTTAACTTATAAAGTTTAGGGACCAAGGGTGAGAATTTAAATTTAAAAACTCAATTCATTTCATTTTCCTCAAATCATACTCACACACGTTTTCATAGTTTGGTTGAATAGTCAAGGCATTAAATCTCATAATTGGTAGGCTGAAATGTTGCATTAAACCTCAAATTATATTCACATACATTTAACAATTGTACACATACACGCGTATAACATAAGGAATGAAACTACAATTAACCAATTAACCCATTTTAAATTCTCTTCAATTGACAAGTGATGAACGCAACCGTTTTCTTACCTTTCATTTCCAAACTACATACTTTCTAATATATGTGAAATTTATACATTGAAATATATACACTTTGAACAAAAAAAAAAAATTGTCAAGGGAAAGAAAAATGAAGGAGATTGTTTAAAGGCATTGGTTGCATTCTGGAAGCAATATTTACGTCCAACTTCATCGATTCAAAAGCGTGAAATGAAGGTAGGTAGATGTGCAAGTTTTTGTTTCATTTTCAAATTATGATTTTTCGTTAAAAGTTTGAATGAATTGGTACCTACAGGTACGGTGCTTCAGCACTACTATAGTTTGAATTATCATTCTCCGGTTCTACGTATTATGATATTGCTATAGAAATTGGATTTTGGCAAAAATCCCTCTATGTACGACGGTATGAATCCATAGTTCGAAATTTCTAATTTGATAACGAAATGCATCGATGATATCTATTGAGTTTCAAACTCAAGGGTTAATTCCCCTCTTACGGGTTGATTTGATATGCTTGGGACGTGGATGATGGTAGAGGATGATGCAACATGCTATGGAGAAGCTGGTGACTTAACATTTTTAATTCGAATATGCAACTTTTTTTTAAAAAAAAAAAAGGGATTTTTGAGAACGTCATAAGTGGAATTATTCTAAGAATATTTTATGAATAAGTCATGTTTAAAAGTAGTTATGTGTTGTAGAAATTAACTTACAAGTCACAATTTACCACAAAAAAAAGTATTAATGATTTAGTGTTGCTATTTTTCTAAATTTTCGACTTTGGCCCTGGAATTCAAAAATTTATAACTCAATCGTTATTTGAAATTTTTCGACATAATTAGTGGCGGTTGATAGCCTCATAGGTTAGCTATTGAATAAACTAGAAATCATGTCGATCCGACATCTGTAGAATTTTGTATGTCATTTTAAGTAAATTGCGCTGGGTTACCTTCTAAATCGAGTAGCTGCTGGGTTTTGAAAAATATTTTAATACCTTATATGTTGCCGACGGAAGCTGATTTTTGGATATGTCATAATATAAAGAATTTCCTACTTGACTAAAATATTTCATGAAGTTTCGGGGTCGATAGCTATCAAATGAAATTATTTTTGAAATTACCATTGAAATAGAAAACAAAAGCAACAACATTTATTTTTTTTATTTCACGTCAATAGTTGCATATACGGTATGTTGCATATACGATATGTTGGTTGTATATACAGTATGTTGTTGCAAGTTGCATAGCTATTATGTTACTTATACGGTATGTTGATGTATAACTATTTAATTAAGTCTACGGTCTACGGGTAAAGTAAAGTTAATCTTGTGACGTTTCGATCAATGTGGGTCGGGGCCTTACAACATGGTATCAGAGCACAAGTTTAGTCGATTTTGTAGACTTAGCGTATTTTGTTAAAAAAAAAAAAAAAAACCTTTAAGTACAAAGTTGGACATTTAAAATGAGAAAATGAAATTTTTAAGGCACTCACTCCATGGCACCTTGCATCCATTAGTCAACCTCATCCTACAACCCAGGTATTTTTAACTAAATAAAGTTCTAATTCTTGCTACAAATGGATATGATTCTATAGTTATGCTTTCCATGTTGCGATACATTCGTGTACCAACATTGGCTAAAGGCAAAGAATGCGGGTTATAGGATTAGTGACCAACATGCAATAGATCATTTGCTAGAAACTCTTGCCCCTCTTGAGAAACATATTGGGAAGCTTATACAAGAAAATATGATATCTCAAATCTTGGAAAGTGAACCTAAGGAACTTGACTTTGAGGATTTTTGCAATGCCTATATCCATAATTGGGAGACTATGATTGGTGATGTTATCTCTCACTCGGGATCCGAATCGACAGTGACTTCTAATGACAAAATTGCACAATTAAATGTGGCAGATGCTAACTAAGATGAAGAGGAAGATCCAAAAGAGGACTCAAAGAAGACCAAGAGTGAAATGAGTAGAGATTATGGAGATTACTCGTTCATTTGAAAATATATATATATAATAAAATTTATTGAATTGTTCTTTTTCTATTTCATGATGTAGTAAAAAAAAAGAATCAAGTGAACAAGTCATGAAATATTTCATTTTTTTTATCCCAAGTATTCTAGTATTGGTATACAAATTTAATAAAAGAAATTATTTTTTTCTTCAAGGAAAATGTCTTGAGCAAACTCACAACCTGATAAGGGACCTCCTGCAAGCGGTTCAACATCTTGGCTGGCTGAATCAGAATCAAGCTTCACCCACACCACCAGCTCCTATTACCCTCCCGACTCATGTCTCGGTAGTTGAGTTATTTCGAAGGCATAAGCCCCCAACCTTCGATGGAGCATCTGGTCCACTGGTAGTTAAGGAATGGGTTCGTAAGTTGGAATGAATTTTTCGACTCATAGATTGCACGACGCCTAAAAGGTCAAGTGTGTAGAGTTTATGTTTATCGATTATGCGAGTGGGTGGGATTCGATGTCCCGAACTAGGACCCAAGAGCAGCAATTGGCATTGGGAACAATTCAAGGATGAAGTGATGGACAAGTATTTTCCTCAATCTTTAAGGGATTTCAAGGAAAGCGAATTCCTTCAGCTCAAGCATGGTAATATGTCCCTGACTGATTAGAACGAAAGTTTGATCAACTCTCAAGATTTGCTCCACACCTGGTTGACACAGAAATTAAGAAGACTCGAAGGTTTAAGCAAGGATTAAACCCAGACATAAGCATGATTCTTATGCCACATCGTTTTACATGATACCGTGAGATGCTAGAATGAGCTCACGCTATTTGGTATCAGAAGGCTAATGTAGAGCAAAATAGTCAATTGTTCAGCCGTTAAGATAAATGGAAAATTGGAAAGAGAAAGTGGAATAGTCAAGACAAAGGAAAGGGCAAATGGAAAATAAGAAAGCTAATATCGGACCTAGTGCCAGTAAGACCATAGTAGACGCAATAGCGTCGTGCCCTAAGTGTGGTAAACCTCATCTTGGTGAATTCTTGTACATGAAGAATGCCTATTTTCGGTATGGTAAGCCGGACATATTGCTAAGGATTGTCCAATATTTACTCAGAAAAAGGATGATAACAGTGATCAGAACAAAAAAGGGAAAGCACGAGTTTTTACAATGACTCAGAAGGATGTAGAGGAGAACTCAAACATAATAGCAGGTATTTTAGTGATATCTAATACACCTACTTTGTACTGTTTGATTCGGGAGCTATTCATTCTTTTGTATCAACGTCTTTCATTACTAAATCTATTACTTGTAATAAGTCAGAAAGTACACTAGAAGTTAGCATCCCCTCAGGCAAAACATTAAATACAAATCAGTTAGTTAAGTTGGTGAATCTTGAAATTGAGGGAAAAACATTCGAAGATAATTTGTATCTGATAGAGATGAAAGACTTTGATGTGATTTTGGGTATAGATTGGTTGAGACGTAATTATGCAACCATTCGTTGTAGAGAAAAGGAAAGTGTCTTTTCAGAAACCAGGAGAAGAACAATTTTTTTTCCCTATAATAAAGACCAAACCCCATCTCCAATTGGTATCTGCGTTGCAACCAAGAAATGTTCAGAAAAGAAATATCTCAAAGGTTTCTAGTTAACATCTCGGAGAAAAACAAGCGACAATTACGATTGAGGATGTACCGGTGGTAGAAGAATTTATAGATATGTTTCCAAAAGATCTATCTGGTACCCCACTAGATAGACTAGTGGAGTTTACAACAGATTTGGTTCCTAAAGCGGTACCAGTATCTAAAACTCCATAGATAATGGCTCCAAAGGAACTTCAGGAGTTGAAATTCAGTTACAAGAATTTTTAGATAGTGGCTTTATCCGACCAAGTGTATCTCCATGGGGGCGTACCAGTGTTATTTGTAAAGAAAAAAGATGGAAGTATGAGGGTGTGTATTGATTTTTGGGAGTTGAACCATTTGACCATCAAAAATAGGTATCCTCTCCCTAAAATTGAGGATTTGTTTGATCAATTAAAAGGGGTTAAGGAATTGTGCGAATTGGAAATTGATTTTGATAATATTCCATTCCTTTTGACTTCTAATTGCTTCCAATCAACCCTTAGCACTCTCGAACCTTCATCGTGAGTCCCGACATAATTTTTGAATATTTGCACTTTAGTCCTTGAACTTTCGCTTTCTTCCATTCTGGTTATTTTTCACTTATTTTTCATTATTTCCACCACATTCATCACTTGTCCTTCAAAACATGAATTGCATAGAATTAAGCTATATTCCAACATATTAATTCAACAATTGCTCATGTTTTGATAGTAAAATAAGTATGTAAAACGTACTTATCAAACTCTCCCAAACTTGAACTATTGTTTGTCCTCAAACAACAACAATATAACTTGACTCTACAAACAACACGGTTTAACAATATGTCGTATCTCATGTTTGAAATTTGGTAGTCAGACAAATAAACAATTACAACAGTGCAAAAATCAAATCAGTCTCACCCCCAAACTTATGATTTTCACTCATTTTTCCCGGGGTGCATCCTAGGTTCAACTTTTTATTTTTATTCCTTACCCTCTCGTAGTTTGGATAAACCTTACTCTTACAAGTTCACACTTCAATAAATCAAGATTCTCCTATATTTTTGATTGCTATAATTCTTAAGACTAGACTAAGTTACTTACTTCTCGTCAAATGTGTAGTTTTGTCAACTGAATGTCTGGGGTGTAATCAATGTATTTGAATATTTTTTTCTTTCTTTTCATTTTTTTCTCAATTTCTTTTCTCTTTTTATTTGAGTATCTTCTCATTTGCTTTCTATATAACCCATGTAGCGAACTTTAGGCCGATAACTCCCAAGTCAGATGACCATATGGCACCAGGTTTTAAATCACCCTCACAGGCTTAATCACCCGAGTTATATAGGCTCGAAAATATACTTTTTATGTACTCAAAGATTAGTGTAATGCCCCTTTTCTTTTAGACATCCAATTTTTAAAACGAACATCTAACTTAAAGCTTTCACCTCGTTTTTATCTCAATGAGTTTCAGACAATCCACACAAGGTTTTCATGCATGAAATCCCTACTTATCTCAGTGTTTCCCTGTACCAGTTCAATCATCTTCAAACTAGTATATATTTGGATTTATGGAATACGACACTAGAGGTTATTAGATTGTATCACTAAGTTCCACTATCCTCTACAAAATGAACTGAATCACTACTCAATATGCCAAACATAAGTGACTTACATAGGAAATATCAAGTTCTACATAAACAGGTTTAGACTAATCTCATACTGCACTATTTCATCATTCACAGCTGATACTTATCCTAATGATTCTCAAAAATTTTGAAACTCCATGATATTACTTATGCAAATTCACAACAAAATCCAACAGAATCTTCCCCCCAACTAAATTTTGCATTGTCCTCAATGCATGAACATGATAGACAAATGAAGAGAATGACAAATATCACATAATAGTGCAGTGAAGCAACATAAATTTAAAATGTAAGAGTCGAAAGCACTCAATGGAATGGTAAAGTAAAGAAAATGACAAAATTAACTAGAATAAAAATGCAAAGTAAAAGGCAGAAGAAAAAGAACGAACTCCCATTGGGTTGCCTCCCAAGCAGCGCCTTTGTTTATTGTCTTTGGCTCGACCCAATGTTTCTTCCCTAACCTGCATCCAGTAAGGCTGGTTTCAATTTTCTTTGTAATGCACTAAGCTCCTTGGACATAAGCACTGGTGATGTTCCTCCGCCTCCATCAAATACATGCATGGGATAACCAGAGGAAAGCTCAAAATCAGGAGTAGGGACCTGCAAGACAAAAGGTAAAGTTCTCTCATTAGAAACTGGCAATGTAAAATAAGAACTATTACCTGACTCTTGATCATCTATCTCAAGATGTTTATTGATGATGAAGTCTACTCCATTCGGTTCTTGAGTTTCCTGTGCTGGTCCAAGGAACATACTATCAGCAACCTCTTTAGTGAGTGCATCAATCATGTGTGTTTGATGACACTCGTCATCCTCCTCTAACTACTTAGTGATATGGAAAATGTTGACTTCTAGAGTTATATTCCCAAATGATAGTTTCATAAGACCATTCCTACAATTAATCAGAGCATTAGTAGTAGCAAGGAAAGGTCTACCAAGAATGATAGGAATTTTAGAGTCAACATTCACATCATTTTTTACATACAACACCAAGAAATCCACGAGATAGTAAAATTTATCAATTTGAATCAAGACATCCTCGACTACTCCCCTAGGTTTAACAGTGGACCTATCAGCTAATTGTAAAACCAAAGATGTAGGCTTCATCTCACCCAAACCTAATGACAGGTAAATAGCATAAGGCATGAGATTGACACTAGCCCCTAAATCTAGAAGAGCTTGTCCAAACTCATGACTCCCAATGATACAAGACACAGTAAGACAACCAGGGTCCTTATACTTAGGTGGGACTCTTTGTTCAATCACTGCACTCACTTGCTCAGTCAAGAAAGCAGTTTTCTTGACATTGTGTTTCCTTTTGATAGTGCATAAATCCTTAAAGACTTTAGCATACGTAGGAAAAATTGATTTTTACCTGCTTTAGATGCTCTAAGACTTCACTATGTTGACTAGCAGATTTTGAGGTAGACTTAAGAGCTAGTGGGAAAGGTGCTCTAACTGGATTTGTAATCACTTCCTCTCTAGGGTTATTCTCTTTAGGCTCACTAGACTCTTTCTCAGTTTCCATAGGTATAGCGATTGGTTCTATGACTTTTCCTGACCTAGTGGTTATGGCATTTACCGCCCTAAGATTGTTTACATTAGATCCTGAGGTTTGTGCCATGTATAGTCCCTTAGGGTTAGGTTGAGGTTGAGCCGGAAATTTCCCACGTTCCCATATTGCCAAGGCATTAGTCAATTTGGTTATATGGCTTTTTATTTCCTTACTCTCAACAACTTGATTGATCATGGTTTCAAACTTCTGATTTGTTTTCCCCTGAGCCTCCATAAAAGCATGTAGGGTGTCCTCTAAAAAATTCCTAGACATTGAGGGTTGATGTGATGATGTATTGAAAACTCTAGGTGGTTGGGTAGGTTGCTAGTTTTCAGATTTCCAGCTGAAGTTAGGATGATTCCGCCACCCCTGAATATAGTTATTAGAAAATGGAGCATAAGGCTTGTTATACGTGTCTAAGATGTTGCAGTGTTCCTCATAATCCCCTCTTATCTTAGCTAGAGTAGAACACTCATGTACCGAGTGATCAATTCCACCACACACACCACATGGTCCAGAAGACTCAATACGGACAACAGTAGGTATAAGCTTTGGTTCTTAGTACGTAGGGTTTCCATTTTTCTAGTTAAGGCTTCTACTTTAGCTCTAAGGCTATCTTCTTCTCTAAGATGATAAATGCCTACACTAGAAATATTTCCTACGGGTCGAGACCTATTGGCGCTATCAGTGGTACTAGAGCCAGTCCAAGTGTGAGCTTTTTCTGCTAGTTCATCTAAATATTCTATAGCCTTATCAGGATCTTTTTGTAAAAATTCACCATCACACATCATCTCTATAAATTGACGCTCCGTAGATGTTAACCTTTCATAAAAATAGCTCACGATACGCCAACTCTCATAACCATGATGGGGACAAAGAGCTTGAAGTTATTTATACCTTTCCCACGCTTGATATAAAGTTTCACTCTCTTTTTGGATAAAAGAAGAGATTTATTTTTTCAACGCAATAGTTTTGTGGTGGGGAAAGTATTTGCTAAAAGAATACTTGTGTCATTTCAGCCCAAGTTCCAATTGAACGTGGTCTTAATGAGTAAAACCAGCTTTTAGCCCTTTTCTTAAGAGAAAATGGGAAGAATTTGAGCCTAATTGCATCCATTGTACCATGTTGATTGTAGAAGGTTGCTATAACCTCCTCGAATTCCCTAACATGCACATACGGGTTTTCATTCTCAAGTCTATGAAAGTTAGGAAGAAGTTGAATCATTCCAGGTTTCAAATCTAAACGTGGCATGTTGGGTGGAAACATAATGCATGAAGGTGTAGATGTACGCGTGGGGTGCAGATAATCATGCAAAGTTCTATACGGTACATCATGCTCATTGTCAGACATTGTGTTATGTGTTGAAGTATCAGTTTTAACAGATATAGAATCAAAAGCAGGGTTAAAAAGATGTTCAAACTCTGTGTCGGCTCTGTCCGCAAATCGTCCTCGTTTTCTTCGATACTTGTTCATAGAAAAAGTAAAAGAAAATAAAGTGAAAAGAGGAAAAATACAATAAAGAAAATTAAACGAACTAAAAATAAAATAAAAGGAACGATTGTCACCTTTTTGTAGTCAATCCTCGTATCTATATGTATAATTTATGTTGTTTAAATATTAATTGTCTTAAAGCTCGATTTGTCTCTATTGTATTATTTTGTTATGGTGTATATAATTTCAGGTTGGTTAATCTAAATTACAGGAGATATGATATCGAAATTTTCTTAAAAATGTCAAATTCATAATAAGTTGCATATTGTAATGCCTTGATGGTGGCCCCAATCTCGAGTTGGTATCCATCATTGGTGCACATCAAAGCTTAGATCCATTAATGTTACTCGGGGTGGACGTGTTAGAAACTGACAATCAATTGGAATTTAATTCTCTGCATGGTCTTAATAAAAAATTAAACTCAACATGTGATATTTTTAGCACTCTCCACGTTTACTAGTGTCACCATTGAACTTATATTATCACAATGATCGTTGTCACTATTATTAGCATGCTCAATATCAAATAAATACAATGACAGCATATAAATAAAAAATATTTATTATCACATTATCATTTTATTGCAACAAAATTAAAATATATGGCCACACAATCTAACATTTTACATATTGAATAAAGTTTCTTTTTGCATAGAATTCCAGCTGGTTTACATGGTGAATGAACACATAAATTCACTAATCATCCCATCCTACTAACCTGGTTTATATAGTGAATGAACCTTGATTTTAGTCTTAGTTAATTAAAAACCAAAAAGTGACCGTGAAGTTGAAAGAGAAGGACGAGTGGAGTAAATAAATGTTAATTAAGCTTCAATTTTTGGCATGGAGGGAAGCAAGGAAGTTGTCGAGACACTTATTAGAGATACAGGGTCAATCTATGTGAACCAGGTAGCCTGCTTTGTTAATTCCTTCAAATGTAGCCTTATCTCCTAACTGCCCGAACTGGGACAGACGCAGACATTTTGAGTTAGGGGGCACAACTAAACTCTGTACAAATAGAATACTTTATTCTTGATTTTTGAATGATTCATACTTGACTCGAGACAATGTAAATTTTCATTTAAAAAACATGTCTTCATTAATATTTTGCTCATCATTTTCATCCATTTGATTTTGAAGAGTCATTTTATTAATGTTTTGTTTATCAGAAGAAAATGCATATTTATGTTTAAAAATCTTATAATGTATTTGATACAAATAATCAATTTAAGTAATCGAAAGGAAAAATATATAACTAATATTCAATACTAATAATTAATCAAATGAACATAATTTGTTAAATATGAGTGAAATTGGATATAATGAGTTCATACACATTCTATATATACAGTTTGATAGGAGAAGATGCAAATTTAGGTTCTAATTACTTGAAAATCTGATTGGAAAGTGGAAATTTGTAGTAAATGTGAAAATTTGTATAGAAATTATATACAAATTTTAAAAAAATTGGAAGGGTTAAGATTTTGTTAAAAGGCGAGAGGAAAATAGAAAAATTCAAATTTCTTGTGATTTTGCCTCTATTTGGTGGAGATTAAAATCAATTTTTAGTGAATTTTGATAAAAATTAAATAGTTATAGATTCCATGAAATATGTTATTAAAATTAATTGTTAACTTTGATTTAGATTAAAATTAAAATTTCAATCTATACCGAACATGACTTAAAAAATCAAAAGTTGGGGGGTCACGTGACCCCCCAGGACCCCGGGTCCGCCCTTGTGCTTGAACATAGTCACACGTATATCTGATAAATAACAAAGGTATTTTTTTCAGTTAGATTCACTTTATTGAGTCTTAAATTTTTGCACTTAACTCTTTCATGTTCTCAGCATGTTCGACCTTGAAAATCTGATCCTTCTCACCTCACAGCAGATGTATCCTTTATTAATTTAAACAGTTACATTATGAATGTTTTACGAATATTTTACATGAGCGATGATGATGGTGTTTACCTGGGGAAAATTTGGGATGGAAATATCTTTGTTGCTGACAATGAGACCTTTAGCTCTTTCCTTTCTGTTGTTGAACATCACCTGTTAATGTTAATGTTAATGTTAATGATAATGTTATACTCATCTCAGTAGCCAGCCAGAGAGAAAGAAAGAAAATTAACAAGAAAAAAATCAAGAAATGCATGTGGAAAAATTGTTTTAGTTACTACTGCATTTAAATTTATTAAATAAATGATCGTCATCTTACCGAAGCTATCTACATATGAATTCTTTTAATATCTTTTTAAGTGCATAACATTTTTAACTAATTAGCACTATATAAAATTAATACAAATTTTTTTTTTTTTTTAAGATTTCTTATAACTGCCATTATTTTCTTATAATGTAGACAATAACCTTCAATTATGTCCATAGCTGGAATATCCTTAATGTTATGTAAATTTTTATTCTATGATTTATGTACACAGTATAAAACTGTAATAGTTACTGTTAGTCAAATAATTAACTCATTTAAAATATTAAACGTTACGTACAGATATGACCTAGTTTTTAACATTTTTTTGTTTATGGCTTTGAGAATTTTGAAGTCCTAAGTGATTAATTATTATGAGATATTTAAACATATATTTTTTGAATTATGCTATTGACCACTATTGGTGACTCATTTTATTCTCTCTCATTTAATGACATTTAGTGCTACCTAGATTGATATTTAACCAGTTGTGCTAAATAGCAAATAGATATAATTTAAATACATATTTGAACCATTAACAATGAATGTTTAGGCGTTATTGATAAAATTGCTACTTATTTTGTTTAAATATTGATTTATGTGGGATATTAAAGTTTGGATAAGTTTTGATCAAAAGAAGTGGAATCTTGCCAAAGAAGGGCATGGACTAAATTGTAAA
The DNA here is from genome assembly GCA_035079005.1 of Fraxinus americana. Lineage (NCBI taxonomy): Eukaryota > Viridiplantae > Streptophyta > Magnoliopsida > Lamiales > Oleaceae > Fraxinus > Fraxinus americana. The sequence continues at coordinate 16,158,836 of CM068712.1, read as the reverse complement.
TATTTAAATAATTTTTTTTTATTTAAGCGGGTCACATCCCCATGTGAGGAGGGTATACACCCGATGTACATTATGATGTACAAGTAGCAAAGCCGTCTTCATTTTCTAGGTTCAAATCAACTTTTAAATATTTACAATTTAGTCCATGCCCTTCTTTGGCAAGAGGGGGGGTGTAGCCCTTATGTACAAAAGTTGATGTACAAGTAGAATTTTTCAAATGAAGATTAAAGATCAAAAGGAGTCAATCGAAATAAATTGAAATACAAATGACTGAAATCGCATGAAAAAAGTTCTCAAACCGAATCAGGAAGAAAAGTTGGGGAGCAATTCAAAATAGAAGTGTATGATCTCAAGCTATGAAGCTTGAAATCGCAACACTATTTTTTGCAAATGCAAAATTCAGTCTCAGTTGCCATTGCGATTGCAACCCATAAAGGGACATAAAATTTGCTAGAAAGGGTGTTTCCTTCTTCGATTGAAACTCTTTATGGAAACTATCTTGGACTCGAATTTCTACCTGATTTCAACCTCTATAAGTACATAACTTCCTTTTACATTGCAAGACACCTCTCATGTATCATCCAATACATAAAATCTCGCAATCAATGGAGGTCAATTAATCATTCTTTTGGTAGAATTCAAGAGGTGAGATACAAGAAATCAATCATTTAAAGATCCAACCTTTATTTTTTGGGAAAAGAAAATGAAGGTGCAACTAGAGATCCAATCAACAATTATTGAAGATATTCATAATTTCGTGATTCATCCGATTTCTTTGAATATCATGAATCCGAGTGATGTCTTACAAACTAAACATGAATATTTGTATCTTTTATAATGATTTGCTAGATCTTTAGTCATTAAGATATAGCTAAACCCTTGTTATGAATTTTTAATATAATTTTAATACTTTGACGTCCAATACGTATTTATTATTGGATGATTGTTGTAGGATACGTTTTTCAATTACTTGATCACTAATTGTATTAATGTGTGCATTTTATTGTTATCGAGATAAATTATAAGATAAATAGTACGTCATAATAATGTTGCAAGGTTCAATAGAAAATAGAGATATATTCATATGCCTTGTATGATTTCAATAGGCCTTTATTTGAGCCCATTTTTTAAAACTCATTTTTAACCACGCATTTTTCCATAAAAAAATTTTACACAAAAAACAAACTTTTATTCTATTTTTTAACCAAGAATTCTCCAGGAAATCATTATTTCAAAGCACATTTTTGTCAAAAAGGTAAAACAAGGGCTAAATGTTCTAGGGCTTTGATACACGATGCTCGCTTATTTCTTTAAAATATAGAAATGTCACATGACATGATAGATTTAATTCAACTCGATAGAGATTATTCAATGATTTAGGAACATTAATAAAAAAGAATGAATACATATTATCATGGTATTGAATTTCATTAAATTTGATTAATAAGGTGGATTCGAAGTTTTAATGCATATTTAACAAAATCCTACAAACACGTTCGTAGTTGTTCATTAGAATAATTAATTAATTTAGTTAGATAATTGGGTACAATTCTACATACAAAAATTTACTATTTGATTAAAGTTAATATTAATTAATACTAAATTAGATACATTGTTTGTGGAACGATATCTTATTCACCATTATATTACCTATCTATGATATAGTGCATTTGCAGGGTTTCGTTGATCATGAGACTTGCTCTTTTTTTTAAATATTAAATAAATAGCATATTTTTATATTTTAAACGAACATTTTATACAATCCAAAAAAATGGATTACCAAAATAAAATATCTATCACAACTTGAAAGGTTAGGTTAGCATAATATTTAACATAAAAATTGCGATAAAAATTAGTAATTAAACTATTCACATCAAGTTTTTCGAATATATTTGTTCGATATAAATCATAGTTATTTCATTCTGTCTCTTATGAAATGGTTGATTGAAAATAAGACTTAGTCCTTGTTTGGTGTAAATTAAAATCAAATATGTAGTAAATTTTGAAAAATGTTAATGAAATGATTCAAAAGTTGGGGATCCCATAAAATTTGTAATTAAAATTAACAGTTGACTTTGACTTGAAATTTTTATTAACTTTTAATCTATACCAATAATCAACTTCAACTTTGAAAAACTTCTTTTGACAGAGGTAATCGTGACAAGAATTATGTATGTATAAACGAAAAAGTGGTTAAAGATTAACAAATAAGAGATTCGATAAGGTAGTAACAGTAACATAAGTTCCCATCTTGGATACAGGGTAGAAACTTGTATTATTTTCCATGGTTTAAGTGTAGTTGGGAATAAAGAAGAAAGAATCTACATGAGAAACCAACTAAAGTGGTGGAGCGGCAGAAAACGCTCTTGATTCCAGCAGGGATAGTTTGGGTAAATTAGAAAAATCAAGGGATAGTTCGAGCAAATGCATATATTGTTAAGACTTTATTTGACCCATGTGCCATATAAAATTATTATGTTATTTATTATTGATAATATAATAATTAATATTGTAATTTAATAAATATAAGTAAATGTTAGTAGATTATTGTAACCACCCAAATTTTTAAATATAAATCGTTACTTAACATTTCATTCAATAAAAATAAACATGTCAAACATTCCAACATGAAAATTTTGGTTCTACCAATAATAAATAAAAAAAATATAGAAAACATATCCAAATAAAATACGTTCCAAATAACAAGATTTACGTGATAAATAAACCAAAATAATGCTAAAAAATAAATTCATAGTCACGTTACACTGTATTATTTATTTAGTTCCATAAATCCTGACACCACGACAACACCTCATCGTCCGCCAACCAATGACTCGTTCTAACATGTGAGGAGTTGTGAAATAAAAAGGGTAAGTACATGGAAATATTCAATAGAACACGAATTAATGGTGCAATCCCGAATAAAAATACTTAAATCATGTGTCAAAAATATCATACCGTCATCATATCTTTAGAAATCGGTAAGAGCTCAATACATATCACATCTTTGGTACCGGATGGCCATATCATGCATATCATGTCATATCTTTAACTTTTGTCGGTATAATAATTCATCAACATGAAAAAAACAATTTTAACGTGATAAAATCAACTGCATGTGGTTGCCCCAAAATTCTATTTTTCTTTTTAATACAAAATCATTATGTAATAAAAACTAATTAATAACTTACCAATAAACTTACTCTACACGTGTCACGCTTTTATTTTTAATTAACTTAATTAAATAACAATTTAAGACGATATCTTTTGACCTCGATAACTTTGGACTCGCTTATCCGAATTAACCTTTTCTCAAGCCTAATATGCATTATTAATTATGATATATCCAACAAGTCCAATGTTCATATATTTATCATTACTCCATCAATATCTAAATATTTGACCCATATAAAAATAAATTTAATATATATATATATATATATATATATATATATATATATACATACATACATACACACTTTAGTCCCTAACTTTTTCAAAACATTAAAAGGCATATAGAATAATTAATTCTATTCTATGAAAATTTCGGGACTTTACAATCTCCACCTTTAAATATTTCCGTCCTCGAAAATTACCTTGTTTGATCGAAGAGTTCTGGATACTTGATTTTAAGCTCTCTTCCTTCTCCCAAGTTTACTCGTCAAGTTCATGATTTCACCATTGGACATTGACTGGGGGAACTTCTCTATTTTTGAGTTGATGCACTTCTCTATCCAAAATCAACGTCAGGATTTCTTCATATGATAAGTCTCTTTGTACTTCCAATGTCTGCTAACCCACCACATGATTAAGATCATAAACATATTTTCTAAGTATCGAAACATGGAACACGTTATGCACTGGTGCGAGTTCAGGTGGTAAGGCAGTCGATAAGCCACAACTCCAATCATTTCAAGAACTTCGAAAGGTCCAATATATCGTGGTCTCAACTTTCCCTTTTTACCAAATCTCAATACACCCTTCATAGTTGCTACTTTCAGAAAAACTTTGTCACCAACTTGAAATTTCAAATCCTTTCTTCTACCATCAGCATAACTTTTATGTCGGTCTTGTACTATCTTTTATTCTTGCTCTAATTTTATCGACTGCCTCAACTATTCGTTCAATAATTTCAGGACCCAAAATTTTATTCTCTCCAACCTCATCCCAATGGAGCACTTCCTATCATAAAGAGCTTCATATGAGGTCATGCCTCTAATAGCCTGAAAGCTATTGCTGTAAGCAAACTCCACTAACTGTAGATGTGTTTTCCAACTACCGCCAAGATCCAATACACATGCCCTCAACATATCTTCAAGAGTTTGAATAGTTTTTCTGATTGTCCATCCGTCTGTGGATGATAAACAGTGCTAAATTTTAATTTCGTCCCCACGGCTCTTGTAAGCTTTTCCAAAATTTTAATGTGAATCCCGGGTCTCTATCTGAAACAATGGTGACTGGAACTCCATGCAATCTGATTATCTCTCTGATATATAACTGTGCGAGTTGTTCCATATTAAAATTGTGACCTCTTGCTAATCTCGAAATACCCACCACAAAGTCCATCGCTATGTGTTCCCATTTCCATTTTGGAATATCCAACGGTTTCAGCAGTCCTAATGGCCTTTGATGTTCTGCCTTAACTTGCTGACAAACAATACATTTCTCTAAGAACGGACCAATTCCTCTCTTCATGTTTCTCTACTAAAATGTATCTCAGAGATCTCGATACATTTTCGTATTGCCAGGATGTGCAGCATATGGGGTGGAATGAGCCTCTTCTATTATCTCGTTTCTTATACTTTCATCTTTAGGTTCACACAACCTTCCTCTAGAAGTCGCGTGTTATCTACAGATACTTCAAACCCTATATGTTTGTTTAAACCAATATCAGGCTTAATTTTCTGTAGGAACGGATCCTTATCCTGTGCTTTGATTCGATCCCGAAAAATAGGTTGAATAAAAATGCTTTTATTCTCGCTGTAGCCTAAGTTGGCGGTGTGATGACTTTCAATATCAATTTCTCAAAGTCCTTTACCAAGTGTTCCTGCACCGTGGGTAAAACTGCTGACTGCAATCCTGTCTTCCTGCTTAAGGCATCTGCAGTCACGTTAGCCTTACCTGGATGGTAAAGAATTGTATAGTTGTAATCTTTCACTAACTCCAACCATCTCCTCTATCTCGTATTCAGTTCTATCTGTGTGAAGAAGTATTTGAGACTCTTATGGTCTGTATAGATCTCATACTTCCCTCCATACAGATAATGACGCCATATTTTTAAAGTGTAAACTACTGCTGCAAGTTCCAAGTCGTACGTAGGATAATTATGTTCATATTGCTTCATTTATCTCGAGGCATAAGCAATCACCTTTCCATATTGCATCATAACACAGCCCAAACCCTGTCTGGATGCGTCGCTATAAATTACAAACCTATCCGAACTTTCAGGTATCGTCAATACAAGAGTCGAAACTAATCTCTGCTTGAGTTCCAGAAAACATTTTTTACACTTTTCCGTCCACTGAAACTTCACCCCCTTTATAGTCAACTGAGTTATTGGACCTTCTATTTTTTAGAAACCCTCAATAAATCTCCCATTAGCCAACTCCAAGAAATTACGAACTTCACCAACACTGGTCGGTCTAGGCCAATTTGTTACTGCTTCTACTTTAATTGGGTACCTCAATACCCTGTGCGATAACCACGTGACCAAGGTAACCCACTTGATCGAGCTAAAATTTGAACTTCATGAATTTGGCACATAATTTCTCTTTCCTCAAAGTTTCGAGTATTACTCGGAGTTGTTCCTCATGCTGTTTCTTATCTTTAGAGTACATGAGTATGTCATCAATAAATACTATGACGAACTGGTCTGAGTATTGATGGGACACCCAGTTCATTAGATCCATAAATATAATTGGAGCTTTGGTCAAACCAAAGGGTCTGACAGTGAATTCAGAATGTCCGTAATGAGTCCTGAAAGTAGTTTTCGACATGTCTCTTGCCTTAACCTTCAGCTGATGATACCCCGACCTCAAGTCGATCTTTGGAAACACCGTTCCACCCCTTAATTGGTCGAATAAATCTTATATTCTTGGAAGCGGGTATCTATTTTTGATAGTCAGATGGTTCAACTCTCGATAGTCAATGCACATCGTCGTACTCCCATCTTTCTTCTTCACAAAAAGAACTGGAGCTCCCCAAAGAGATACACTCAGGTTGAATGAAACCTTTTTCTACCATCTCCTCCAACTGTAACTTCAATTTTTGAAGTTCTTTTGGTGCCATTATGTACGGGGCCTTGGAAATTGATGAAGCGCGAGAACCAAGTCAATTGTAAATTTCACTTGTCTTCTTGTGGAATGCTTGGTAAATCTTCTAGGAATACGTCTGTAGAGTCTCGCACGACGTTAATATCATTAATGGTTGTTTCAGTACATGGGTAGACGCAGACTTTTTATGTTGGGGAGGCACAATCAAACTTTCAAAAAGTGACGAAAAAATTAAAGTAAGAGATATTTTATTACAATTGTTCTCTAAGTGTTCTCATATTTTGATAACGTTCCATAATTACATCATTTTCAATCTTGTCAAATACATCTTTCTCAATATATGCAATCAAACTATCATTCAACAATTGATCTCCGATTCGATTGCGCAGACGATTTTTGATACAAATTATCGTAAAAAATGATCTCTCGACTGTAGCAATAGCAACGGGAAGAACTAAGGCTAATGTCACAAGCTGTAGACTAATGGATACACGTCATGTTTATTCTTCGCAACCAACTTCTTGCAAGATCACTAATGCCCTGTCATCCTTCAAAATCTTCGGATGTGCGCATGTCAAGAACATATATATCTAATTGATCATCAAGTTCTGAGATATCGGCTGAGTCAAAATCAACCGGATAATACTGACATAGTCGAATCAATTTGTAGGGTCAAAAGTATCAAATGAGTTATTTGGAGACAAACACGTAACACAAAGGAGCAAATCACTATTTACCTCAGAAAAACGATCATTCAGCTCCTGAAATTGCATATCAATGATAACATAAAACATTTCAACACGATAATGATGCAAATTTGTCACTGTCTCACGCCGTGAACGACCTAAAGTTATGAGCATATCATCCATATTGGGAACATTGACTCGTGAGCTTAACAAAACAAACAAACAATTCCAAAGAAAGATCTCATGCATCATCCCTCATCGTTTGGAGTCGTGCTTTACATATTTGCACCAATCTCATGGCATTGACAATATCTTGATCTTTTCGTTGTAATGCTTTCGACAATTCATTTGAAATCCCCAAAATCTTTTTCATGAGATGTAGATGAAATCCAAATCTAAATTTTAACATCAACTTTAATAAAATTCAAGCATCACATCTTGTTCCAGTACTTGTAGTGCCAGTAGCCATCTCAACAACGTCGACTATGGTTGAAAACATGATAATCAAGTTAATTAAACAACTATAGTGAGAACCCCAACGTATATCACCAGGACGTTGAAGAGTAGTTTCTTGATTGAGATCTCGTCCACTTGATAATTCACCGACCTTGAGTAATTCAAGAACTTTCAACCTTTGATTCTCTCGAATAAGATCACTCAGTTTCGCCGATCCACCTATAACATTCACCAATTCGTGTACTGTAGTGAAGAAAGTTTCAATTTTCGGATGTTTTTGTACCACAGCAACAAGAGCTAACTGAAGTTGATGAGCAAAGCAATGAATATAGTATGCACTTGGGTTTTCTTTCAAAGTAAGTGCTTTGAGGTCATTATACTCACCTCGCATGTTACTAGCTCCATCATATCCCTGACCTCTCAAATTAGATATACTTAAGCCATGCTTAGAGAATAATTGATCAATTGCAGCCTTAAGTGAGATAGATGTGGTACTCGAAAGAGAATAATTGATCAATTGCAGCCTTAAGTGAGATAGATGTGGTACTCGAAACATGACGAACGCCAACAAAATATTCCAATACATGCCCATTATTCACATAACGAATAACAACCGACATTTGCTCCTTAACTAAAATGTCTCGAGATTCATCAACTAAAATTGAAAAGAAACTATCACGAACATCTTTCATAATCACATTTAGACATTCAGAAACAATAGCACTCACAATATCGTTTTGCACTCGTGGTGATGTCAATTTGAAATTCTTAGGTTCATTCGTCAAAGCAACGGCCTTAATCCAAGCATTATGATCACACAACCCAGTAATAGTCTAAGAAAGTTTCCTTGGTTGTTTGAATCTTCAGATTCATCATGTCCACAAATACCATACCTTGTCGTACAAGAAATTGAACACAATCAATTGATGCATTCAATCGAATTCTATAATCTGTTCGAGCTTGATGCAATTGCTTAACGAGACATGATCGAATACTTTGCTCTTGATTCTTAAACGATTCATATTTGACTCGAACCTGATTGTGTGCACTACTTGAAGTCCCAACATGTTTTCTAAGGCATTCATTCTTCTTCCAATTTGAGAATCCATCGTTAAGAAAGGAACCACCACTCAAATTGAAAAGATAGCAGTAAAAACAAAAAAATTGCATCTTTCGCTACACTATATTCCAACTAGGTAGGATGCTCATCATACCACGAAACACAAAATCGCCTCTCTTTATTACCCATTCTTGTGGGTCGAAATGCATGATTGTGAGACTGACAAGGACCCCTTTGCATATATGCTCTTCGAATCATGTCTCGATCATTAACCTCATAATTCTGTATTGGAACTCTCAATCTAGGATCGACGATAAGATTTACAACATCAACATCCCTAACTCCTTCGACATCCCCAACTTCTCCAACATCAGCATTAGCATCAACATCAACATTTATTTTATCACTTTTGTTTCAAACATTCCTTTCAACATCAACATTCATAGATTTACGTTTGAAGTATTTATCCATAACTAATACAAATAAAAAAATCAATCACATAAGATAAGAAAGTTTCAATCTTCCTAAATCAATTAATTAGCAAGTTCACAATTGCCTTCTCAATAAATGGTCTCAGGTAAGGTTCTCAATCACAATTCACACTCACACAATTTAGAAATCCCTATCAGTTTCGTTAAAATCCCTAAATCTTTAATTAGAAATGCCTAAATCAGACAACACAGACACAATTAGCAAGTTCACAGTTACACAAATTAGAAATTCCTATCAGTTTCATCAAAATCCCTAAATTCCTAAAAGCCCTAATTAGAAATCCCTATCAATTTCATCAAAATCTCAAAATCCCTAAATCACAAAATGGAAAACACAGAATCCCTAAATATCCATTACTTTCATTTTGAGAGGAAAAATGGAACTTACCTCATCATAGCACAGGAGCAGGGCGACGGGAGTTGGAAATCACTGTCGTGGGCCGTCTGGGACTGCGGGCGGGAGACGGGAGAGACCGAGAGGCGACAGAGGAGAGGGAAAATGGGAATGAAGCGAAGCTTAGATTTTGTGGAGTGGTGGCTCGCGGCTGTCGCTCCCGCAGGAGAACCAGAGACTAGAGAGGGAGAGGAGAGACTAAGGCGAGAGTAGAGAGGGAGAGGCTAGGCGAGCAGGTAGCTAGAGAGTGAAACTGTGAAATGAGAGGTTTCAAATTTTTTTTCTTTTTATATTTAAAAAAAAAAACTTTAAAATCTGGGGGGACACGTGCCCCCCTAGGCCATCCCCCAGGTCCACCCATGTTTCTGTATGTGTGGACCGATGAACATTGCTACAAAGAAACACAACTCTTCTTCTCCTAGTTTATGAAATAACACTTCTTTCTTGTGAAATTGAATGGTTGCATGATTGAGTCCCAAACAGTCCATGCCTAAAATAACATCGAAGTCTTTCGTCTCTAAAAGGTATAAGTCGACCGGCAGTACCTTTCCGTCAATCTCTAACTTTAATGTCTTAGTCATCTGATTTGTGCAAAGAGTTTTTCTAGATGGGATGCTAACCTCTAATTCATTATTCGTTTTCACGCATGGAAAGTTAGACCTAGCAACCGAATCAAAAAGTACATAAGCAGGTACATCAGATAATAATAGAATACATGTTTTCATAACTATAATGTTAGACTTAGCGACGGAGAATGCAAAATCGAAAAACATAAATAGGCACTTTAAATAAAATACACGCGATCACATTCGGATCCTACTTCGCCTCATGCTGATTCAGTGCAAAAACTCGGGTCTTCTCTTTCTTGTTCTTGTCTTGATCATCCTTCTTCTTTGAAGACTCCGTACGATTTAAAGCAATGTGTCCTTGCTACCACGTCAAAAACACATATTCTTTCCAAATAAGCATTCACCCATGTGAAGTTTATTACACTTAGAACATGGTGTAATACTTCATCTCGTCCCACCCATATTTACTCCCATGCTTGGTATTTTATTCTGCCAGTTATGTTTGTCCTTGCTCTGGTCGTTCCACTTCCTTTTTCCTAATAGCCCATTTCCCTACTGGACACACTGCTCAAATGTAGTCCTCTAATATGAAATAGCATAAGCCCTCTACAATATTTCATGATATGAAGTGAAACGATGAGATATAATGATCATGCCGATCTCTGGGCGTAGTCCATTTTCGAACCTTCTGATCTTCTTAACTTCTGTATCTACCAAGTGTAGGGCATACCTTGAGAGCTGCTCAAATTGTTTCGCGTATTCAGTAAACGATAAGTTACCCTGTCTGAGCTGTAAAAAATCTGATTCCTTGAAGTCTCTCAAGGCCTGTGGAAAATACTTCGACATCGTTTCATCCTTAAACTGCTCCCAAGTCATGTTACGCTGCTGCTCTTCGGTCTTAGTGCGTGAGATAGATTTCCACAAGTGACTGGTCGCTCCAACAAATATAAACTCTGCGCATAGTACCTTCTATGCATTTGTACAAGCAATGTGTCGAAAGATACGCTCTAGACCTCTAATCTATTCCTCAACAGCCAGTGAGTCGAAACCACCGTCAAAAGTAGGAAGCTTATACCTACGAAACTGCTAAACCACTTAAACGGCTCCAGGTACAAACGGAGATGCGTCTTGCGGTGGTTAGATTTTGTGGTGGAGGCGTTTGATTCTGTCTGCTCAACTCTTGTACCGCTCACAACAAATCAGGCATCAAATTCATGTCGGTAGGTGGTGTCATATCCTAAAATTAGTATTAATTCTCCCATCACATACCAGTACTAAGTCTAACATGTTATACCTATACTATCATAATACATATTATGAATTTAGCGAGGAAAAATATGCACGACTTAAAAATTTAAAAGTAGGTAATTTAAAAATGTAAATTATATAAAATATTTGAATAAATTCATCTTCTTACCCTTTTACATACCTTAGAATCGTCGGAAAATGTTCAGTTGGTAGTCGTTGAGTGCCAAAAATCTTTCACATATTTAAGAACTTTAAATTGACATCATCCTTAAATTCATATTTATATTTAACATATTTAAGAGTAGTTTTTGTCACTTACAACTTGTCAATATTGTTGTCAACCAAAATTGAAAATTGGTTTTTAATTAATTGGTTTGACTAACTTTTGACCAATTATTTTAGTGTGTCTCGTTAGTTAGACAAAATATTTCTTTAGCCAAGTGTGTTATACTCCATGAGTAGATTAATGTAATTTATTTATTTTCTCAAAATCAATTTAAGGTGAATGAGAAATTAAGGTCAAAAGATGACTATCTGAAATTGAAATAAATTGGGAATGAAAATTGGTGGAAAATTGAAAAATGACAATCCCACAGGAAAATTAGATAAATCGATTCCACTTTATATTATTCAAATTTGCGACTTGGGTTTGGGCCCCAATGAGTATATAAAGTCTTTGAAGGATAACATATATGCTAGTAGATTGAGTCAAAGCTTACACGCGTATCGCCGTTCGGCTAGCTCGGCACGGGTCTTGGGCTTGGGCCAAGTTTGTATATATTTTTTGGTAAAATAATATTTGAATTATATTATTTAAAATAATAATAATATATTCATTTATATTATTTATTTTTTCCGAATGTTCTGTATACGACACGTGGCTTCTTCTAGAAACTGACGGTTGACAGTTGAATTTAAGGATGATGTCAATTTAAAGTTCTTAAATATATATATAAAGGCAAAGTTTATTTTTTTTATTGAAAATAAAATACCAGTTACTTAAAAAAAATCCACACATGCCTAATTTATATTTTAAATAAATATAATAATTATTTTAATCGTTAGAAATACATCTCAAAATTGACAAACCTTTTTTGTTTAAATATTGGTTTTTTCCACTGTTCACATGAACAGTGACACGCTATCACCGTTCATGTATTTTTTTTTTAATTTTTTTTTGGAAATGATATCTAAGAATGTAAATATCATGTCAATATCACGCTTTTAAATTAAAAAGAACACATTTCAAACTTTAAGTAACATCAAAATCTTTTCCATACTAAAGTGGACGGTTGGGAAAATAAAGAAAAGAACAAGAGAGCCGAACAAAGATGAAAATGGTGGAAATTAACAAAGGGTTGTTTTAAGAAAAAAATACTAAAAATTCAAAGTTCCATGATTTAATCAAGGCTAATTAGCACAAAACGTCCCCACCTTTGGGGTTGATTTCGAAAACCGTCCCTACCTTTCATTTCTTGGCATTTATGCCCTTACCTTCAACATTTTGTGCGCTTAACGTCCTTTTGACATGTTTTTGACGATTTTACCCCTCACTCCAATAAAACAAAAAGAAATGAAAAGAAAAACTAAAAATTTAATTGCATATCAGGTAAAAAAAGAGATAAAAATGAGATTTCTCACCATTTCCTTCCAATTCCATTTCCCCAGCATCATCTCTCTTCTCCCAACTCCCCTCCATCCTAAATTGTTCATCCTCCACCGACGGCATATCATCCTCAATACATCCGACCCAAACAATTATTCAAAAAGCTACAATTTCATATCAAAATCAGCTTCCAATCCATGAAGAACCGCACGGGTTATTTATCAAATCCAACTAATCTGTTTCTACCCATGGCTGGCCACTATTGCCGGGCATTACACCCCATTTAGACGCACGAAAATCATGGTGAAACATCTCAAAAAAATGTCCAGAATAACGCCGGTGTGCCTTGGGACTCGTGCTTGCAGCACACGCGTAATGACGGGAATATGACCAATAATTCTTGCAATGTTTGCATTTTGCCTTTGGTCTAAATTTTGTTATTGATATTCATGAGATTCGATTCATCAAAATCCGGCAGAAATTAGAAAGGAAAATTAGTGTTCTATGCGAAACTTTCTGTTAGATTTTGATGATTTTGCTTGATGATTTTGTGCCGGTTTAATGGATGATATGTTGAGTTCTTGGAATGGAAATGTAAAGGGTGTTGAGGAGATTGTGTTCTTGTCAACGTCCAGTGACTTCGGTGGCCGGAGGCTGCGGGAATTTGGTCGCATTTGGGCTGAAAAAATGGTAAAAAATCGCCCTTTTTTGGACTCATATTTAAAATGTTTAGCAACTTGTGACTGAAAAGTGGGTTTTAAAAATTTGGGGATATAGTTACGATTAATTCTTTAGTTTTTCTTTTGTTTTATTTGAATGATGGGTAAAATCGTCAAAAACATGTGAAAAGGACGTTCAACGCACAAAAATGTTGAAGGTAAGGGCATAAATGCCAAGAAATGAAAGGTAGGGACGGTTTCCGAAATCAACCCCAAAGGTGGGGACGTTTTGTACTAATTAGCCTTTAATCAATTAATACCAAATTAATAAAATTAACATTAAGTTAAAAGTGAAAACGATACTTTCAACCTTCAAGCACTAAATTTGGCAAATTGATCATGATTCTCTGAGACAGTATACATCCATCCCATTTATTATTATTATTATTATTATTATTATTATTATTATTATTATTAAACTCATTTGTACACATTGAAATTAAAATCATAGCAGTAACACATAAGAACAAAGAGAACCAACATAACCACCTTGTAATTTTTTATTTTTTAGAATTAATATTTAACTGGGAATAGGAAAAATTGTCTAAAATTTAAAATATGAAAATGTAACTAACATTTATAAATCAATATATGCCACATATCACATTTATGGATTACCTTCTTTTTTTAATTGTATTTTTAAAGTCTACAAATCGATTTTATAAGTCTGGGCTCTGATACCAAACTGTAACGATCCAAATTTTTAAATCGTTACTAAACATTTCATTCAATAATTAAATAAATATTTCAAACAACCCAACGTGAAAATTTTGTTCTACCAATAATAAATAACAAAAAAAACATGGAGGAAACATATCCAAATAAAATACGTTCCAAATAACAAGATCTACGTGATAAATAAACCAAAATAATGTTGAAAAATAAATCCATAGTCATGTTACACTGGATTATTTATTTAGTTCCATAAATCCTTACACCACGACAACACCTCATCGCCCACCAACCAACTACCCGTTCTAACATGTGAGTAGGGAAATAAAAAGGGTAAGTACATGAGAATACTCAATAAAACATGAATTACTGGCGCAATCCCAAATAAAAATACTTAAATCATGCGTCAAAAATATCATACCGTCATCATATCTTTAGAAACCGGTAAGAGCTCAATACATATCATATCTTTAGTACTGGATGGCCATATTATGTCATATCTTTAAGTTTCGTTGGTATAATAATTCATCAACATTAAAAAAATAATTTTAACGAGATAAAATCAACTGCACATCATTATCCTACATTGATTGATAAAAAGGATTGTTGAAAGAAAAAGCAAGAATTTCACATTCCCAAATCTTTAATTTCTACTTGCTGCCACAGTAATATGTATCTATGTTTTCTCTTTTCCTTTTCTCTTTAAGGTAGATAATGGTTACTTTGTATGATATTTAAAATTGAAAGAGGAAAATAGGCCTAAAAATTTACAAAATATTTACCCCTCCCAAAAACGCCCCAATCCCTGTAATCCATACAATTAAAAATCACTTCCTTTCTCATCCAACAAAACTGGCAAGCTATGGCCAATTCTCAAAATCAATGCAATTAAATAGTATTAAAAGAAAACTAATTGACACCTTTTCAATTACTCCTAAACACGTGGTTGCCCCAAAATTCTTTTTTTTTTTTAATTAATATAAAATCCTTATTTAATAAAAACCAATTAATAACTTACCAATAAACTTACTCTACATGTGTTACCCATTCTAACTCATTAATTAACTTAATTAAATAACAATTTAAAACGATATCTTTTGACCTCGATAACTTGGGTCTCGCTTATCCAAATTATTTTTTTCTCGAGCTTAATATGATGATTAATTACAATCTATCCAACGAGCCTAATATCTATATACTTATCATTGCTCCATCAATATCTAAATATTTGACCCATATAAAAATAAATTTAATATATATGCACACTTTAGTCCCTAACTTTTCAAAACATTAAAAGGCATATAAAATAATTAATTCTATTCTATGAAAATTTCTAGACTTTACAATTATGTTGGTAACTTAAAAGCATGAAATTGACGGTAACTGTACATATTTATGGGATGTGTTAAGATTAAGAACATTAAATTCTTAGAAATTATTTCTCTATCTCCACCACCAATATAGACCGTACTATTCCCATTGATAGTTTCAAGAAGGAAAAATAAAAGGGTGAAAGAGGGAGAAGCTCAATTTCTTTATGATCCATCTTTTGATTGCCGCTCTCCTAATCAATTGTTATGGATCAAAGTATGCGTTCCGCTTAATGCATGGGAAATGGTTTATGTATGTTCTTTTTTAGAATCATTGAGTACTAAGATTCTAGGGGCTAATGTTTATAAACTATATTGTTACTCTTGCTTCCATCGGGATAAATCTGACCCCAACCCCTATTCCCGCCTACGTATATTCCTTACTATAAATCACACGTCAGCCTATTTATTACCTCTAGTATAATGTTATCTGAAGGTTGAGTGTGTGAGATATAATACCATAGTAGAAATAAATTTATTTGTTGTAAAAATAATTAATGAGTAAGTTTATTTATAGTGGTAAATTAAACTAAACAACATTCTTGTTAAATTGACTTATGGGTTTGATTGCAATGGTGGAAAATGGGTGGAAATAAAATGTTTTATAGGGAAAAGCCTAGAAAATATTTTGTAGGGAAAATGATTTCAAGTGTGTTTGATTGGTATAATTTTCCACCCGACAAATTTTTAGATTTTCTATTCGTTTGGCTTTGTTTTACATGGAAATTGTCCATTAAAGTGATATTTTTTTTTCACAATTGGTTATAAAATTTGTTTCCATTACCAAAAAAAAAAAAAAAAAAGGTTTCCTAAAACATCATTTTTTAATCAAAGTTTAGTATTCGTTTGACTTTGTTTTATATAGAAATTGTTCGTTAAAGTGAAATTTTTTTTTAACCATTGGTTATGACATTTGTTTCCATTGCCAAAAAAAAAAAAAAAAAAAAGAGATTTTTTTCCAGCCAGCGTGGAAAAATTTTTCCCACCAGAAAGGTGGGAAAAAATTTTCATCAAAAAGTTGGAAAATGCACACGTGTGGATTAAAGATGAAAAATTTCGCATATCAAACAGCCAAAAAAGTGGAAAGTGGAAAATATTTTCCTAGTTCCCTGGAAAATAATGCCAATCAAACAGGGCCTTAATGTTTCCAAATTATTGCATGTAGTAAATAGCATTGATGTTATTGATAATTATTTAATTATCTAATTTGATATCTATAGTATGTATAATTTGTTACTAACCAAAGTGGCCAAATTAGAAAGTTCTTATAATTGTCAAATTGAACAATATTTTAAATTGCCCATGATTAGGGCTGGGCGTGGGTTTTGAGTCCAACCCATTATATTCGGTTTGACAATAATTTAAACCGAGACCAACCCATTCACGGTTGAAACCTAACCCAATCCAAACCGACCAAACTCAGGTTGGTTTGGGTTGGGTTGATTGGTTTGGACTTGAGTCCAATTCAAGTTGGATCAAGTTATTCTTTTGTTGGACAATTTTTCTATGGGCCCAATGGTTGAGATCTTTTTCGTTGAATTTGAACAATTTTTTTAAAGTATGATACCATTTCAATTCGACCAATTTTAGTTACATTAAAAATGGTGATTTGAAAGCATTTAAGTCGATTGAAGTTTGATCAATGGTATTGTAAAACATGTTAAATAGATTATACCATGATCAAATTAAATACATATTAAATCAATTTAGATACATGTTGAATACCTGCAAATAATATCTATTGAATAAAATGAATTCAACCCAAATACTAAAAATGTAAACCATCCAAACTCAATACAAAATTAAAAATATTACACTCATCCAATAAAAATTAATATAGTCATCAAAGCTCAATACATTTGTAATTTAAAGTACTATAGTCATCCAAATATATTGCAATCATCCAACAATGATAAAATATTTTGCGTGTAATGAATTGTTACGGAAGTCTCAATGTGCATTTGTCCAACAAAGAAATGTACATTCCTACAACAACACAAATGAAATACTTAGGGTATAATGAGTCAAGTTTTGAATGTAGTATTTAGCAAATACTACAACAATATATCTACCTGAAAACTTGAAAAATGAATGAATCATTTAGAATTTGGGCCTTGATTATCTTTGGTTGGTTTTGAATTCATTGACTCCAAAAGTTCTACAAAAAAAAAAAAATTGAATTTACATTAAAGTAGATAGAAACAAGTAACATTAACAATTATATAGGATATAATTATATTACCTTCATCCATCTGGTTATAGTGCTCAACATCTTTCATATAGAAACCATCCAGGTTCGGAGAAGCTTTCAATCAATTTTGATTGCACACCAAAACCTCCACCATTTTAGGGCTTAAAGGACTACAAAATGGATCAAAAATTCTTCCTTCGGTACTAAAATCACTTTCTGAAACAACAATAGAAACTTGGATTGCAATACATCCCTGGCTAGATTGGACAAGATACCATATTTACTTTTGTTAACCAATAGAGAACATCAAAATCCTTGTTCTCTATGCTTTCACGAGCATCTAATAAGCATCTTTCCACTCATATTTTTTTTTATCTCAGTACAATCTTTTACTGCTTGTTTTTTTATAAACCTAGAAAGACGAGCATCTCCCATAGAAGAAGAACTGCCTTTGTCTAAATTAAATGAACTTAAAGAATCCCCAGTTGATATTTGTCTACTTCCACGAAGTGCTTCATATCCCACATACCACTCATAAATAGACATTAGATTGGCTTTCAAAGCCGTAATCATGTTACTAACAATTTCTCCATCCTTGTATATATCAACAAAACAATATTCTACATAATCTAGTTTGTATCTTGGATCAAGAATAGTAGCAATAAGCAACAATTGGTTCACATTTTCCATTTTACCCCAATATACTTATCAAATTTCTTCTTCATGTTAGACGCCATTTCACCCAATAAAAAATCTCCACTTAGTCTCCGTTCATCCAATTTGAATACAAGATTACAGATTTCATGAAGATAAGCACAAGCACTATAATGCAATTAAGTACAAAAAGTCAAAGTCACATTAAAGAAATTTTTAAGAATCGTGACAAACATAGAACTATTTTCCCCAACCAACAACCCTCCTCCTGAGATAAGAAATAGCTATATCATTTGAGGTTACGTTATCAACCATGATTGTAAAAATTTTCTCAATCCCCCACTCTTGCGTTAATTCTCAATCATTTTGCCAAGTGTTTATCCCTTATGATTTGGAACAACATAAAAATTCAAAATGCGCTTATTAAATGTCCAATTGGAATCAATGTACTTTGATGTAAGAGACATATAATTAACATTGTGATTAGAAGTCCAAGTATCAGTAGTAAGGGAAACCCATTGACGGTGGGAAAAAAAGACATCTCCCACTTTTAGTTTTTCATCCAAATATATTTGATAAATATCTCTAACGAGAGTCCTTCGAGATGGGGGTAGAAGTTGAGGACATGCTAAATTATAAAAGAGTCTAAATCCACGAGTTTCAACAAACCTAAAAGGTAGTTCATCTAATATTATCATCTTAGCACATGTAACTCTGTACTCTTCCTTACTATGACCAATAGCTATAAGATTGCTCCCATTATCCTCTTTTCGATTCTCAAAAGATAAGATTTTTTGCTTTTTATCCTGCAATCTACCAGGATATTTCTTACAATTATTTGTTAAATGGTTACCTAAAGTGCTTGTACCACACTTGGAGCCACAAACATAATCCATTCCATGGTAGTTACACTTACACCTAACATTTAGATGATTCTTTGGGTCCAAAAGTGATCCCAAACATATGAAGCTATTTTATTAGATTTTTGCTTTCCTAATGTTGACGGCGGACATGGAGGAAGACTTGATACCATATCTGTGTCATTTGATGGGGCTACTGTGTCATTTTCTTTATTCGTATTGATATCTTCCAACATATTCCACGGTCCACTAAAATATTAATCAACCAAATAAAACAACATGAGTATTAATGCACCATAAGAAAGCAAGAATATTGCACCTGTGTTCATTTACAATAGGCTTCTCCAAAGAACAACAAAACACGTTTAACCTGCATTAGTACCACCACAAAAAAAAAAAAAAAAGATTATTAGTACCACCATGAAATAAACTAAAGTTATAGAATACGTTTTACAGACTTCAATAAACTTGTGGTTGGAAGCACCAAACTAAACAAAAAGATAATTCGCCATAGTTCACAAACACTGATAGTAACATTTATTATATTCGTCCACTTCCAATTGCAACCTCACATCTACTCATACTGTAGCTAGCGCACTATTTTACAATCGTGGTGAGTTTGAAAAAGCTTTTTCAATGGATGAGAAGTTGTTGATATACGATTTCATACCAAATTGTAACACATTAATTATTACCATTAATTGGCAATTAAAAGAATATGTGATTTCCTATCATTTTATTTTAGGAAATCTAAATAAATTAACTAGGATTTCCCTCGTTTTAGGGAGTATTACCAAATATAAAACATTCCTACAGATGAGAGAGAGAGAGAGAGAGAGAGAGAGAGAGAGAGAGAGAGAGAGAGAGAGAGAGAGAGAGAGAGAGAAACTATTTTTCAATCAATTACATCCGAAATCGAAGAATTGAAGGAAATCAATAAAGAATAGATGAATAACATTATGAATAATTTATGATAGACAATTTAAAAATTCATAGGAATTTATGCTTCGTGTTTTAATCAAGATTACAATTAAATTGGTCACACACTTGTAAACCTTTTAAGCCTAGCCGAACATGCTCTAACCATAAATTTTACACACCAAAATCAGAACCTTCTGAACTAACTATATTAAAGAAATAAATTGGATTTTTTAAACTCCCAACAGGAGCTCATTATACTGAAAACATTGAAGACATAGGTTTTCAGTATAATTAGCTTATCTGTTGTATAATTGGATTCAAAGAATTGAAACTCCCAAGTGTATTCTGTGTGTGGCTTCTTTAAGTTGGATAATTAAATAGCATTTCTTTAAATTATAAATTTAACAAACACTACCTTGTAATTGGGAACCTCTTCCTTCAAGCCAAGTGTTTAGTCAAAAATCACGTACAAAAATCGAGTAGAAATGTTAAGGCACTAGCAGCATTGAGAGGTAGAAGAGATGTGAGGCAGAGGAGAATTTTGATCATTAGGTTTTAGGTTTTTGGTTAAGTACTAATTTTCTTTTTAATATTTTTTAGTTTATTGGGTTGGGTTGGGTTGGGTTGGATTGGGTTTTAATAGATAACCCGGAAACCAACCCAACCCGGCCTGAAATTTGATTTTCTAACCCGAACCCAATCCAGTTGAACTAAAAAACCAACCCAAATGGTTGGTTTGGGTTGGGTTGAACGGTTTGACTAGTTCGGATTGGTTTTTGCCCAACCCTACCTTGGATTACCTAAAGGAAAACTTCAATGTATCTGAATCTACTTTGCTATGATTCAAAGAATTAATATGTGAGCATTCCATGCATTCTGCAGCATCTGTTAATGTTTCTCTTCATTCGCAAGCTTCGTCTATTCCTATTTTCAATGGGCTTATTTACCTAGAATGGTCTGAACACGTTAAGTTTCACATAGGTGTTATGGACCTTGATCTCGCTGTTCAAGATGAGAAACCTACTACTCTTAGTGATGAAAGCAACGCTAAAGAAAGAGCATTCCATAATGCTTGGAAAAGATCCAACAGACTAAGCCTGATGTTTATGTGGATGACAGTAGCGAACAACATCAAGTCTACTCTCCCAAGAACTGAAACTTGATGGAAGATTTTTCTTAATCTCCTGATAAGTCAATTAATGGTAGATTAATGGAAACATTGACTATCATGAAATTTGATGGTACTCGTACGATGCATGAGCATATCATTAAGATGACAAGCTTAGCTGTAAAACTCAAGATTCAAGAATATGGGGATGAGTGTGGATAATAGGTTTTTGTTGCAGTTTATCATAAACTCATTGCCTTCTGAATTTGGTCCATTTCATATGAACTATAACACTTTGAAAGATAAGTGGAATGTGAATAAACTTCACGGAATGTTGGTTCAGGAGGAGATAAGGATTAAGAACCAAGGAACTCATAAAGAAACCCACTCTGCTCATCTCATAAATGATAAAGGAGTCGGAAAGAAAGGTAAAAGAATTAATGGAGGGAAAGGGAAAGAACGGACTACTAAAGATCTATGAATCTTCTTCCTAAATTCAAAAAAAGGACACAAGTAATGAGAAGTGTCACTTCTAAAGTGAAAAATGGACTACTGAAGATCTATGAGTCTTCTTCCTAAATCCACAAAAAAGGACACGAGGAATGAGAAGTCTCACTTCTGCAAGAAATTTGGACACTTCCAAAAAGACTGCAAGGCATGGTTTGGAAAGAACGGCAAGCCTAATGTTTTTGTATGTTACGAATCTAATTTAGTTGAAGTTCTTTAAAATATTTCGTAGATTGATTCTGGATAAACCACTCATATCTCTAATACAATATATAGGGATTCCTTATGACCCAAACTATAAAGCAAAATGAGAAATTCGTGTTCATGAAAAAAAGAGTCAAAGCTCCAGTTGTAGCATTTGGAACTTATTGTTTAGTTTTAGATACTGGATATCATTTGGATTTATATCAAACACTTTATGTTCCTTTTGTTTCTCATAATTTAGTTTCTTTATCTCGATTTGATACATTGGATACTCCTTTTGTTGACCTATGGTTGATCTTATATTTTGATTATAACAAATATAGTTTTATCTCTAACATTTGTATTTGAGTTTCATTGTTACATGTTGATCAAATTGGAGATAAAACAATTGCTATCAAAGGACTTGCAGTTGACGATCAAGAAAATTCAAGATGGATTTGAGCATTCACAATTGGAGACAAATCTAGCACTTGTGCCAATTGAAAATCATGCAACAAATCCAGTACTCGCGCCAAATCAATCGAAACTATTTGAACTAGATGTTTGAGCTCATTTGCAAAGGTAAAATGCTTTAATCATTAGCGATGACTCATTAGAAGCCCAAGTAACGAATTTTATGCATGAGAAATATCTATTTCATAAAAAGTTTGCACAAAATTTATTTTTCAAATGTAAGAATTTCAATTTAATTTTCAAACCTACTAGCATCACTTAACTTGAAAAATCAAGTAAAAATGTCATTTATAAGCAAACATTGTTTCAAACAATCAAACGAGATGATCCAAAAAATTTCGGTCCATCCAGTTATCCGGATGGTGAACCAGACATCCGGTTCATCCACAATGGTCGATTTTTCGACTGTTCTGATTTCTGATAAGCAACGGCTAAATCAGTTGTCCAGATGATCGTCCAAATAACTTTTGATAAGCAACTGCTATAAATACCAACTCACTTGCTATTCATTACAACATTCAGTTATAGAAGTTTTTCATACCTAACACTTGAGCTTCATTCATTGATATCTATTAAAGTGTTAGCTTTTTTCACTCTTAGCACTTAATTGTGATCATATCATTTATTAAGAGAGAAGTGTCATTTGTAAAACCAACTTTCTTTAAAACTTGTGGGTGTGTTGAGGTCCAGTAATGCTCAACGTTGTATAAGGATAGGTGCTTCTTGTTTGTAAGTCACCAGAAACATGGTAAAGGGATTGCACTACAAGTCACAATCAACATAGTGAAATGGACATTGCTCGTCCTGGAGAGGTAACAGAGGACGTAGATCGTTACGTTGGATCAAACCTCCATAATTTTATCGTTTGCACCATCTATCTCTCTTTACTTACTATATTATTTGAATTAATTTATTTAGTTATTACGTGCTTGATTTTACATTAATTTTTCGAAAAAAAAATTTAAAAACCAATTTACCTCCCTCTTGGTTAGTTATTCTTGGGTTATCAATTGGTATCAGAGTAAGGTGCTTATTTTTGAATTAAGATTCTACAATCTCGAGTAATGGCTAACCACATCAATCTTCAAAATTACGAGGGGCATTCCGCAAATCGATCTCCCTTCTTTAATGGCACACATTATAATTATTGGAAAGCTAGAACGATGATTTATGAATATCAATAGATAATCTTTGGGAAGTCATTGAACAAGGTCCTTATATGCCTACCAAGATTGTTAAAATTGATGGAAAACCAGATCAATCTATTCCAAAACTTAGAGATGAATATGATGAAGATGATAAAGGAAAATTGTCCTTGAATGCTAGCCAAAAACTTTATTGTGGTCTTAGATAGAAATGAGTTTAATCGTATTAGCACATGTGACTCCACATATATATGCCAGTTTTGGAAGTCAATCGTGTTGGTATGAGTAAGGTAAAAGAAACCAAGATTAATCTCTAGATCAAAGAATTTGAAATTTCTCTATGAAACAAGATGAACCTATTGTTGACATGATTATTCGTTTAACCAATATTGTTGTTTCAAGTGAAAATCGAGTATCGGTAACAATTAAAAGAAGGTTCAGACGATTGTGTAAGAAACGACAACCTCTCGAGACAAAGTCCCAACGAGGGACACTTTATTTATGAAGATTACAATTTGCAAGAAACGAAATTCCTCCAAGGGTTGTGCACATTGAATTCGTAAAGTAATTGAAAGTTAACAAGAAGAGAAAGAAATGAAATTACATAATTCTCTTTTTGAGAGTCATTTGATTCGTCCCTCTTCCATGTTCTCTTTTCTCTCTTATACTCTTTTGACAGTGTTTTTCTTGTAGAACCGTTTGAAAAACTACTCATCGACAAGTAATTACTCACTTTCTCCATAATGGATGACTTATCAAGAAACTACTGTTTTCAACTGTTGCCATTACTCCTATCATTTAACTGCTTGCAATCAAGATTCTTGGATCATGGAATATGATAAGATTATCCAATAACTATTTCAATAACCGTTGCTTTAAATAACAATCAATACACTATACTCGCCCAGATCTTGGGCGTCTCGCAGGCTTGAGCGATGATGGGCCTATGCTATATAACTCAGTCTTGGGGTTTTACATGGTCTCATTTGGGCCCATCCTTCGAATTTCCTAATTGGGCTTCATTCTTTGGACCATTTAATTGGGTCTCATTTTTGTATGTCAACAATTACCCCCAAATATGAAAAAATTAATATCAATTATTAATCTTATGCCATATTCATCCTTTATATTTTCCTGCGATGCTTGAAATCCCAAAAGGGCAGAGAATCCTAATCATTATTTCGTTTGGTAGTAACCTTCTAAGTCCGAAAGAGTGTAACATCGCACAATCCTATAAACCAAAGAACACGCCACTTCATCGCGCCATTATACCCACGTTCTGCTTCGCCGCATTTCTTTTTTACCTATAAAGATCACTATTCATCATCTTACTTCTCTACTACACTCTCAAAAACCCTCGAGAAGATGGCGACTTCAAAGAGCTCCTCAGACAACTCCCTTAGTTTTGAAGACTTCCAAAAGCTTCTCACCAGACTGATATAAATCGAGCGTCTCTTTCACCAGCCAATCCTGATCTCCACGAGTTCTACCTGGGCCCATCATTTAATGACGCTGATTCTATTGGGCAAGCAGCGGTGGGCCAGTTGTTCCCTTGCACTCAAGATCCTCATTTTCTGAACCCTTTTTCGCTAAAGCCAATCCGTGAAAAAGGTATTCACACTTGGCCCAAAACTGATACTACTTTCCGCATTTGGTATACACGTATGACAAATCATGGCCTGCCAAGGCAATTTTTGATAGTGCTGGGATTTTTGATTTATTAGAAATCGCTCTCGGTCCCCCAATTTATGACCTTGTGCTTTTCCCTATTGCTTTGAGCTTTTGGTCTGCTGAATATAATACTTTTATCTTCCCGCTTGGCCCAATGTCCATTACTCTGAGGGATTTGGACCCTTAGTTAATCTTCCGCCCCTGGGTGACACCATTTTTCCTACCATTTTGGTTACTGCTGCTGCCTCAAAATTTGACAAGAGATACGGTGATTCTTATTCGAGCATGCAAGAACTTTATAACAATTCTAGTGCTAAACCTAACCATGTTGCGCGTGTTGCCTTTCTTCAAGTTTGGCTTTGTAAATATGTTCTTTGTGTTCCCAGCGTTAAACTTTCTATGGCTTATTTGCCCATAGCGCGTGGTAGGTCTCTAAATCTTTGTTCGTTATTCCCAGCTACCTTTTATATAGGCATGGCTTCCCTTCAATTCCAGTTGAGGAATGGTGCATCTCCTACTGGCATCGGACCTCTTTAGCTCGCTCAATTGTGGTTGAGAGCATATTTTCCACAACTTGGTGCTCCACCGCTCCTCCTCGATCGGTTAGTTGTTACGGGCTAGTTATCAACCAATTGAGCCCTGTTAATATGTCCAATAGGGACGTTTTCTCATTCGTTTATAACTTAAATTCAATCTCTACCTTTTTTCCTTTCCATGTTCACTCAGTTCCCATTTACGTGCAACCTCCTTCTACTATGGATGATGTGAGCACCTTTTTGCCTGTTTGGGCTCAATATTTGATTGGGAAAGAATTGTTCCATGACATCTCTTAACTGTAACAAATGCTAAGGCAGGGGTTGAGATATATGCTCCCCAATTTGTTGCCCGTTAGCTTGGTTTTGGCTAAACGTGGCCTGTTCCTCCCTGTTTTTCCAAAAGTCTAACAGAACGTTTTCACACCATTAATAAAACAGAGGCATGGGCCATTGATGCTCGCAATACCCTTTGGACAAATGGTTTCTCCTTAGCCCCTTTTAATCCCACTTTTGTCATTCACCCTTTTTTTGAACAATTCTGACCATCTGTGAAGCGTAGGTTGTTTGCAACTGATGTTAACTGCGCTTTCCACTTGCTGGCTAGAAAGGCTAGGGACTCCTTCCATTTCTCCTATTCCCGCCATTCCTGCATCTGTCAGAAATCATATTTCTCCTTCGAAATCCCCACCTGCTCAAACTGGAACAGCTAAAGGTGTTTCCAGCCGCAAATTGCCAGCTTCAGCCTTGTCGATTTGCCCGACGACGATGATGATGATGCCCCTCTCGTCATCAGGAGAAAGATATTTGAGTTTGTTTATTCATGAAAAATCATTTATATATTAATGTTTTACCTGAATTTTTCAAAAAAGCTTAACTTCTCCTTTGAAGACTCTGCCTTCACCGGTTCTTGTTCCACTGCCTTCCAAGAAAGCTTCTTCTTCTAAGTCGTCTGACGAAAGGAATTTACATACGGAGAAGGCTATAGTCCAGGAGTCTTTGATCGGACAGCCAATCGGAGAACTTCCACCTTCCCAAGGAGCTGACCTCGCACATATTGAATCAGAAGGTAAAATACATGTTTTGTGGTCTTTTCCCTTGTATGTGTTGTTGGCCTTTAACTCATTATCACTTGATTCTGGTCGAGAGGAACCTGCTCGTTCGAATAAAGGGAAGTCCCTACAAGTGGTCGGATCAACCAGTGATGTGTCCCAATTTTCACAAGCTGCTGATGAGGTAGCCTTTGTTTTATCTTCCATCTTCATTTCGTTCACTGTAATGAAAAAACATAAATGCTTGCATTTTTCTTTACATGATGCTGATGCCATTTTACGCCCCATTCAGGATTTGTTTACTTCTTGGGAACAAATAAGGGCAAGCGTTACTTCTCGTTCCTCTTTATCCAGTCGTCCTTCTGCTTCATCTGCTGCATTCTCAGAGGAAAATAAGGACATTCTCAAGCAATCAGTGCTTGAATATGTTTCCTTCATGGATATGGTTATCAACAATGCCTGTGCTTCTAGCTAAAGAGATAAGTTTGAGCTTTTAAGTGCAAAAATGGCTCAAGCACTTGAGCTTCCTTCGCTTAAAATTTCATCCGATTTTAGGTTGACGTTGAAGATTACCCACTCAGAGATAAGTTCTTTGCTAGCCAGAAATGTGGACCTAAAGACCAAGAAGATTCAGTATCTTCGTGCTGTAAATGAAAAAGAATCTTTGCTTCAAAAGATTGAGAAGACCAAGAGCAATCTATACGAAATCTCCTCTGAGGTTATGGTTGAAGATTCTTTGATGATGAGCCTGGCTGCAGAGATGAAGGAACTTCAAGCAAGAATGGATGACTGTAGGGCTAGGTTAGCCACCAAGAAGAGTACTGTTTCCCAAGAAGTTGAGCAAGGGAAATCTTTGTTTGAGCGTTACTCGAAATTGGAAGTTGACAAGGAACTTATGATAGAACTATCCACCGCTTCCCTTGAACAGCACGATGAATGGGAGACACTTAGAGAACATATGCGCTCTCTTTGGGGCAAGTTGTAATTTCTAATATGCTGACCTTTCTTGTAGGACGATTTCGTCTTACACTTTTGTTCTTTTAATTTTATGATGGCAGCTGCGTCGACCGAAATGTAATGGTAGCCAATTTCATCAATGGAATGATCATTTTATTTACTTGTGTGATGGCTTTTGCATGGATTCTGAAATAGCATGATTTACGTTTTCTTTAATCGTCTACACTCCCCACAAATTTAATTATTGACTTTATTCATGCACATTTCCCCTTGTGGAATGAAACTTTTGGTATTTCGACTCAAGATTTGGACCTTCAATTTCGGTTACTACGCATGTATGTGGTCATTCGCATTCCATCCCTTCGCCTTCAAACCTTTATAAAGTTGCGCATTTGTTACATATTTGTCACCTTTATCCTCATTCTCCACAAAACCAATCTGTTGCCATCATCCGGCATTCAAATGATCGACTTTCTATATCCAAAAGATCAATTATTTCGCTTTTCAACATAAATGAATCATTTAATCTTTTCCCAATTTCACCATTTGTTTTGATATTTTCTTTGGTATGGGAGATATAGGAAATATAATTTGGTCAATGAAGGTCTTCTCAGGGCCCATTTCTTGATGTGAAACAATTGCTTGCTGAGAGTGCTTCTTTGACCATTTGCCTACCATTGCAGCAATGTATTTAAGAAGGCGACGAAGACCAATTTACCTCTTGGTTTGTAAAGAATACTTGATAATGAAAGATTTTATTTGAACGTACTTCGCTCTTATTTTATTTGAACGTAATCATCCAACGCACTTTATTTGTGCCCAACAACTTGATTTTACTTATGCATGGAATTTTCTTCTATTTGTTCACTTTTGCATATGGAAGGAACATATTTCTTTAAATATTTGCCATTAATAAACCTCATATGCTTCGTACATTGCTATCCAAAGGGAGTATCGTCTTTCAAACCAAATCACCCAAACTAAAGGACTTGGCAATAACATTTTTGTTATAGAACTTAACCATTTTTCTTTTTTGAACCCGCAATCTATCTAGGACGTCCAACTTTAAGTCGTCCAATTTCAATAAATTTTGGGCTAGTGATTCTGCATGCTCGCCATCACTTAAATTATTTTGCAGGCCTACTCTAATAGACTGCACATTGATTTTCAGTAAGTTGAAAATGAGTTACTTTGGTACTTGAACGTTGTGACGTCCTGTAAGCCCATAAAACTTTATTTAAACATTCATGCTAATTTCTGATATTTTCATTTATCATTTTCCTTATGACATTTTTTAGAATCTTATTAGAAGATTCTACATGTCCATTAGATTGAGCGTAATAAGGTGTGGAATTTACTAGCTTAACCCCAAACTCGCTCAAGAATTCCTTCACTTGATCTCCATTTAAAGAAGTTCCGTGATCCAT
This sequence comes from Fraxinus americana, assembly GCA_035079005.1. NCBI lineage: Eukaryota > Viridiplantae > Streptophyta > Magnoliopsida > Lamiales > Oleaceae > Fraxinus > Fraxinus americana. Next base: position 16,129,610 of record CM068712.1, on the reverse strand, counting down.
CATTAGAGTTTGTGGTATCCCGAATCTATAAATAATGTGGTCACGAATAAAGTCTCTAATATTTTTCTGAAAAATTTCTTTTAAAGGTATTACTTCTAACCATTTAGTGAAAAAATATGTCGTAACTATTATAAACGTATGTTTGCTTGGACGATGGGGGATAAATCTTCCCTATCAAATCTATCGCCCAACCTTTAAACGGCCAATGTTTAATAATGGGTTTATTTCTCTTGATAGCACTCTTTGTATTGGACCATACTTTTAGCATGCTAAACAACTTTTTGCGTACTGAACGGACGAATCTCCCATTTTTAGCCAAAAGTATCCACTCCTAACAAATTAACCATCTCATCCTTTGGTCAGCCTAATGAGCTCCACATATTCCTTCATATACTTCAGCCATGATTGTTTTGGCCTCTTGCGAACTCACACATTTCAATAACACACCATCTGAGCGTTTTAAATAGCTCGTCATCTATCAGTATATAATTTAAGGAGCGTAACTTCATTTTCCTATTACTCTTTTTGTCAGTTTCTTTCAAGAATATTTTTATTTCTACACTCCAATCTATTGCATCTCCATTTTGTATGCAATGAACATCAATCATTCTCGCTCTCCATTGTAATACGGGCAATATAACTCCATATTCACAAGTGGATTCCAAATTTAGCATCTTTGAATAACCAGAAGCCATTTGGGCTAATTCGTTTGCTAAATTGTTATACATCCTTTTAATGTATTGAAGCTCCACTTGATCAAATTCTTCCAATAATTCTTGGGCGATTTCATATTGACTTATGACAGAATCACTTTAACATTTAAAATCACCAATCAATTGGTAAATTACTAATTGAGAATCTCCCCTAATAATTACATTTTTTATTCCCAACTCTATTAACAGCTTTGAACCTACGATCAATGCTTCGTATTCATCTTGATTATTGGTACACATTCTATCCAAAGTGAAAGCAAACTTTTAATAAATCCCTAGAGGATTTATTAAAACTATTCCTACCTATGCACCACTAGAGGTTTTTGATCCATCAAAGTATAAAACCCAAGGTTTTAATTCAAATGAATCAATTTCCAATTCAATTTCTTTAGGCATGTCAAGGCATGGATGATTTGCCAAAAAGTTGGTCAACGCTTGATTTTTAACTGCTTTTTGGGGGCATATATTGAATTATTTTGAACTCTGATAATGCCAAATTCCAAAGGCCTATCATTTGGTGTAGAATAGAACGAGTAAACATATATTTAAGTAAATTTACTTTAGAAACTAAGTAAACAGTTACAGGCCGTAAATAAATCCTTAGTTTTGTACATGTGAAATATAAAGTAAGACACAACTTTTCAATATGAGAGTAATTACATTCACATTTCGTTAACTGTCTACTCAAATAATAAATCGTCATTTTTTCACCAAATTGGTCTTCTTGCGCAACCATTTCGGCTACCGATTCTTGTTCAGCCGATACATGCTTCATTGGTCGTCCTTGGATAGGTGATACTAACACTAGTGGTCTTCACAAATATGTCTTCAGGCTATCAAAAGCCTTTTGATATTCTTCCTTCCAGATGAATTCATCTTGATTTTTTAGTTTTAAAAGAGGCGAAAAAGTTTTCATTCGCCCTACACAATTAGAGATAAAACATCTCAAAAAACTTACTTGGCCTAAAAATCTTTGCAATTCTTTCTTGTTACCAGGTGGTTTGACCTCTAAAATGGCCTTCGCTTTATTTTTTATCAAGTTATTCCTCTTTCGTGGACTAAAAAACCAAGAAAATTCTCTGCATAAACACCAAATACACATTTCAAAAGATTCAATTTTAGTTTGTATTGCCTCATTCGATCAAATGAGCATTTTAATTGTTCAAAATGGTCTTCATCTTTAATAGATTTGACCACTATGTCGTCTACATATATTTCAACAAATTTGCTTATCATGAGTGAAAAATTAGGTTTATTGCCCTTTGATAGGTTGCCCCTACATTTTTAAGGCCGAAAGACATAATTCCCCATTCAAAGCATCATAAGCACCAGGGGACCTAAATGTAGTTTTATGTTTTCAGCTATGCAAATTTGGTTATATCCTGAATATCCGTCCATAAAAGAATACATTGCATGTCCGACAGTTGAATCTACTAAAAAAATCCACCGTAGGTGTTTGATATTCATTTTTGGGTATCGCTAAATTTAAATTTCTAAAATCCATGCACACCCTAATACTACCATTCTTTTTTAACACCGGCACGATATTAGATAATCACTCAACATATCTGGCTGGTCTAATAAAATCCGCCTTTAACAATCGCTCTATTTCTTTATTTACCTCGGGCAATACATTAGGGGCAAAACACATAGGAGGTTGTTTATGAGGTTTAAAATTTGGCTTAGTTGGTAACCTATATTCTACCAAACTTTTATCTAAATCAGACATGTGTTCATATTCCCAAGTAAAACAATCCTTTTATTTCTTTAATAAAGTGATTAATTTATTACTTATCTTTTGACTAAGCATCTGGCTGACAAATGTTGGGTGATCTTCCCCTTCGTCTCCAATATTCACCTTTATCAAAGGGTCTTGTGCTTGAGTATGTCCAGGCTTTGTAATCGTCATTACTTCATCGTCTAGGTTCCTTGTAGGCACTTCATCTTCTAAACAATCCAGTTTGTTGACTTCTCGGTTAACATTATGCTCCAATTCGAACAATACAAATTTGTTTATCAACGTTTTTAATGCTGCTTCTTCTTTTGTCTTCTATTTAATTTCTTATTGAAAGCCATTAATTTGGCTTTGAAAACCTGAATATCGACCATATTTTCTTACTGCTGACAACTCATTAAGACTCCTTGATTATCTTTTTGCCAATTACTCGCTCTTCAAGGGCCACTATGTTTGGCCTCATTTGATTGAACATTTCAGTAAGTGCATCTACTGAAAATAGCACTTCGCTCTGCATGACAATTTGAGTCTCTTCCCCATCTTGAACTACCTTGACAGGTCCATAATTTCCTTCGTACATGAACATTTCTACTGAGTTTGCTTCTACGACAAAGGGTTTATGGTCTGCTTGCACCAGATATTGGGGGAGCGATGAAGGTATGCAACGACTCCCGTTAATCCAATCTCTTCCTAGTTACTGCACATTGTAACTAGTAAGACCATCTATCACAAAGAAGACTGTGGTCCTAGTAGTTGTTCTCACAGTTATGTCCAATGGCATCACCCCTTTAGCTGAAATTGCTTCCCCCATTGAAACTTGTGAGAATCACTTCTTGTGGGATCATATCGCTTTCTATCTTTGCAAATTTTCTCATCATTCTGGACGAGATGGTATTTATGGTTGCTCCATTGTCAATGAGCACTTTTGCCACGGTATACCATTGACTAAGGCCTTCACGTACAATGACCTCAAGTGTTTAGTTAACTTAATAGTTGGTCTCTTAAAGATGACCTTTCAGCTGCATCTATTTTCACTTCCTGTTTATCCTCCATTGAATTATTTCCTTGTAACAAGTCCACGTGCAATATTTCACATTGAGTTTCTGCATCTTAGGTTTCCTCCTTATCTTCCAATGCTTCTTCTTCGGTTATCCAACCTGTAGGGATAGGTTATTCTTGGAGGTGACCCATATTTCTCAAAGCAAGGCACTTTCATCTTTCTCTTGGGCGTCCCATATAATACATAGTCAAAAGAACGCCTAGATGGTTCGCCTGACAAATCCACCTCACGGACACCTTCCTGATACAGTTGCTTCAATAAATTGTTGTGCGACACTCTTCTTTTTCTCTCTGCTTCTAAGTTAATTTCCTCTTCAATGTCCGTCATGCCGTCGTCCTCTTCTCGATCATATACCTCCTGAGATGTTTGACCTTCTTCACATGAGCACACACGCTTCGTCATCATTATCTTCCCTTTCCTCCTCTTCATTTTCTTTCCTTTTGAATTCATTGGCTAGCAAATAATTATTAGCCATAACAGGAGGTAGTGTACCAAATTGAATAGTGAGGGGTCGCTCTGGATCTTCTTCGTCTTTCTTTCCACGCTCAAATTTTGATCTCCCAGAAGAACTCTCTGGTAATTCTTCCATTAATTCGCTCATACTAGCCTCTTTATTATCTTTAAGAACATTTTTGTTAGCCACCTCAAGCAATTTAGGTGCCTTAGGATGTGACGATCCCTGCTGTTGCCTTATCATTTGTCCATAGTTCCGTTGAAAACGCCTTTGTTGGGTTCTGGTCATTTCATTAAAGGTACAACTCTTCTTGCATTATAATGGAACGACTGCCATACATTTGGTTGGCGAGGTTGCGGCTTAAATGTTCTCCCATTGTTTATACCACTGAATTGCCTCTCAAAAGGCGGTTATCCATAGAATGACATACTCCGTCCTCCATCGGGTTGGAAATTTGGAATAACATTAGGACGATGGTGATATCGCCATATTCCTGGTCTTTCCATATTTTCATTTACTTCTCCCTTGCATCTAGCACACAAGATACATTTATCTTTTACAGACTCCTTTCCTTTGATACGTTCAAAAACACTTAAATGTGATTCAGAATCTTATTCTCCATCATCTATGACGAACCTGAATTTTGGCAACTTATTTTTGAAACCAGTTGTCACCATATTCACCCCAAGTGGCTGTGGGAAAGGATATTCATCAACTGCCATTTTCTTTTTAGCTTCAAATGTGATTCGCCCTGACTAAATGACATCCTGTAACACATGACGAAAAACCAGACAATTGTTAGTCATATGTGATCATGCATTGTGCCATTTACAATATTTTTTACCGTTAACTTGTTCAGGGTCTGGCAATTTATGCTTGTCGCTCAATTTTATCTGCTTATCATTATATAGTTTATCGAATATAAGGTCAGCTTTGATCACATCAAATAAGAATATCCTAGCCTTTTTGTTTTCATTTTTTATAGGCTCATTCTTGCCCGATGTCCTAAATTTGGCTATTATAGGACAATCATATGCATCTCCCTTAATCAGTTCGGCCAAATATATTTCCGTCTGATCGTAATATTCGTCATTAACAACATGAACATCGAAATTTGGGTCTATATAATAAGTCCCTTTGCTCATTTGTTCTTCTTCTCTTATTAAACGTTCATATATAATCACGTTAGCACTCAGTTGAAAAGGGTCAGGAAATTCTCTATCTTGGAATTTCTTTTTTAAATCAAAACTCAAACAACTTTGAGCGATTTTAACGAATTCTTTTTTAGACAAAGGTACAAAACATTTGCTTCTAGCTGTCTTAAACCTTTGAAGGAAACCTTTTGCCCATTCATTTGACATTTGACGTAAATTCGCCAAGTCGGCCAAAATAACTTTAGATTCAATTTTCTAAAACTGAGTGTGGAACAATTGTTCTAGTTGTTGCCATGTTTGGACAGAATTTGCTGGCAAATTAATGAACCATGAGAGAGGTATGTTAACGAACTAGGGAACAGTCTCATTTTGTGGTAATCAGTTACTTCACCACATTGCAGTGTGAATCGCCCTATATGTTCTAGAGTAGAAACTTCTCACAGACCGGTAAATAATGAAAACTCTGGTACTTTATACCCTCTAGGCCACGGATATGCTTGATCTATTCAATCAGGATATGACTTTGTGTAAGTCGGCCTAATAAAAGGACGTATCCCAAAAGCCATTTGATCATGTACTATCTCCATGATTTGATTCCTCAACACAACGTTGGGATTATATGGAACTCCTATAGGTTGATTTATTGGTGGAATTAGTTGAGGCCTAACATTCGGTCATTGGTTTGTAGCAAAAATACCGTTGTTTAAACTATTATTACCGTTAGCCTGAGTATTTCAACCATCATTAACACGCGGGCTGTTTTGTCCATTGGTTTGGACATTGTCTCTTGCATTTGGGTTACTCCCCAGGTTTGATATTCCATTACCACTATTCAAATTTGTCATTCCATGGTCCAAAAGGTGATTCTATTCCTTGATTCGAAGGGGGAATTATGTCCCATAATCGTCCTGGTTTGAAAGTGATTCCCTATATTTAGCATAACTGGTTGACAAATTTGGCCCACTAACTTATTCATGATATCATTCAAAGTGTTAGGTTGTTTGACCATGTTGTCATAGTGTACATTTCCATTCTGAGTAAACCTTTCTATATTATGAACATTTTGTAAATTTACCTGTTCAACGACATCTTGTATAAGTTCACCGAGCAATGAACGCATGGTTCGAGGACTCAATTCTGTTATTGGCTCGTAACGACTTTGACTCTATCCTTCCAATTGTGGAGTACCTTGCTGCTCCTCATACCATTCAACCACAAATTGGACTACTCGTTGGCTTACTGGCTCATTATCAGAGTTTTTCTGAGGCATATTGCTTCACTTTTTGTATCTTCAAACACCAAGGGTCCCACTGGACGTGCCAAATTGTTTCGCGTGGAAATTGAGCCTCGCTAACAATTAAAAGAAGGTTCAGACAATTGTGTAAGGAATGACAACCTCTCGAGACAAAGTCCCAACGAGGGGTGCTTTATTTATGAAGATTACAATTTGCAAGTAGCGAAATGCCTTCAAGGGGCACATCACAGTGAATTCGCAAAGTAATTGAAAGTTAACAAGAATAAAAAAATAAAATTACATAAATTCTCTATTTGAGAATCATTTGATTCGTCCCTCTTTCGTGTTCTTTTTACTCTTTTATACTCATTTGACAGTTTTTTTTCTTGTAGAACCGTTTGAAAAACTGCTCATCGCCCTGTAACTACCCACTTTCTCCATAATGGATGACTTGTCAAAAACTACCATTTTCAACTGCTGCCATTACTCCCATCATTTAACTGCTTGCAATTGAGATTCTTGGATCGTGGAATGTGATAAGATTACTCATCAACTGTTTCAATAACCGTTGCTTTAAATAACAATCAAGACACTTAGTAACTATTCTTAAAAGAAACATAAATTATTAAAAAGTGAAATGGAGAAAATTTTAGAAACTAAAAAGGAAAATGTTGATTATGATTTATTGTATAAAGAAATTGTTCTTTGAAAGAAAATGTTGAAGACTTAACAAAAATTATTTATAAATTCACTCAACAGAAGAAGAATTTTGATTTAATGCTGGGTAATCAAAAATGTGTTTTTAATAAATGAGACACTGGATATAAACCATTTTTTAAACAAAAATCTCTCAAAAATTTATTTGTCAATGCCTCAAATACAATTCACACAAAACCTACTTTTAACTTTTGCAATAAGGATGTACATATTGCCTACAATTGTCTAACAAAAAATAAGCTACACTTTGAAAGTTAAAATGAGTGGACTCGAGGATCCACTAAAACTACTTACCAAGAACCCAAGCTTGTATGGGTACCAAAGATCAAAAGTTGAATTATTATCGTAGGTACCGAAGAAGATGAGGAGCAAATGGATCTTGGATAGCGGGTGCTCAAAGCACATGATCGGAGATAGAACTTTACTATCGAGTTTCAAAAAGAAGGATGTAGGTCATTTCATATTTGGAGACCATTCAAAGGGAAAAATCATCAGAATCAGAAACATTGGTAATCGTCTCTCTCCTTCTATTGAAAACGTACTATTGGTAGATAACCTCAAACATATTTACTTAGTATCAGTCAATTATGTGATAAAGGCTATCATATTAAATTTGATTCTTCTAAATGTCTCATTAAGGAATACTACATCTAAAGAGGTATTATTTATAGGACGCCGAAGTAAAGATGTTTATATCATAAATATCGATTTTGAAAATGATGAAAAATGTTTAGTGAGTTTGAAAGAAGTTACTTGGTTTTGGCATAGGAGATTAGGTCATTAGCATGGAACTTCTTTCAAAAATCTCGAAAATTTATTTTGTCAAAGGTTTACCAAATTTAAAGTTCGAAAAAAGACAAAACTTGTGATGCATGTCAATTTGGTAAATAAGTAAAAAGATCATTTAAACCCAAATTACACTCGTCAACTACAAAACCACTTCAATTACTCAACATTGATCTTTTTGGACCATCGAGAACCGCTAGTTTAGGTGGAAAGTACTATGCTTTCGTCATTGTTGATGATTTATCTAGATTCACTTGGGTTCTTTTCTTAAATCTTAAATATGAAGTTCTTAAAACCTTCAAACATATTTTGTGAAAAGGTTCAAAATGAAAAAAATGACACTCCATATCAACCATTAGAAGTGATCATGGTGAAGAATTTGATAATCTCACCTTTGATGAGTTTTGCAAATCAAAAAGATATATGAACATAACTTCTCGGCTCCTAGACCTCCTCAACAACGTGGTACAGTAAAAAAGAAGAATCACATATTGTAAGAAGGGTTAGTCTACATGTACATAATTTTATACATAATCGTTTACACCCCCACTCACATTACCGAGGTGGACGCCACGAGCCGACATTTTTTACTACACTTGGGGGGCTTGCATTGTGGGGGGGGGCGGGGCGGAGGGGGGAAGCATTCGATAAACCCTCCTCGGTACAAGTGGAATAACCCTTGTAAGAAACGGCTAGAACCATGCTAAATGAAAATAGCATGCCAAAATATTTTTGGGCCGAAGCCGATAGTGTTTTAATTAGTCGAAAGAAAACCAAAACCCGATATAAACTTTGGAAAAATAGAATTCCCAATATCGATTATTTCAAAGTCTTTGGGTACAAATGCTTTATCTTGAACACAAAAGAAAACTTGGAAAAATTTGATCCAAAATCTGACATTGGAATTTTTCTAGGATATTCATCAACCAGTAAAGCTTATAGAGTCTTCAACAAAAGAACTCTAGTCATTGAAGAATCCATGCACGCACTTTCGATGAAACTAACTCTCTTGATCATGAGAAATGTATTGATAATGATGTAGGATTGGAAACTCCATTCGAACAAATGACTATTGAAGGTCAAAACAAGGAAGATCCACGAGATGAATATAAAGAGTGAGAAAATGTTCAACAAAGTGAAGAAGAGCCAACCGAAGTCCAAAATAATTCATCTCTACCAAAAGAATGAAGATTTGTTCCTTCTCATCCTAAAGAACTAATCATTGGTGATCCCTCCAAAGGTGATGAAAACAGAATAATTGTGCGTAATAAGGTTAGATTAGTGGCACAAGGTTACAATCAAGAAGAAGTAGGCAAAGATTTTTGAAGAAATATTTGCATAGGTGTCTAGATTAGAATCCATTCGCATACTTTTTGCATTTGCTTGTCGTAAAAGATTCACTCATTATCAAATAGATGTCAAAAGTGCTTTTCTTAACGGTTTTATTCAAGAAAAAGTGCTTGTTGAACAACCACCTGATTTTAAAGATCACAAACATCCGGACTATATTTTCAAATTTCGAAAAGCTCTTTATGGCCTAAAAAAAGCTCCTAGGGCTTGGTACGAACGATTGAGCAAATTTCTAATTTCAAATGGTTTTTCAATTGGAAAAACGGATACTACTCTTTTTGTCAAAACTCAATAGAATGATATGATCATTTTTCAAATTTATGTTGATGATATCATATTTGGTGCAACTAACACATACCATTGTGAAAAGTTTTCTAAATGTATGAGCATGGAATTTGAAATGAGTATGATGTGAGAGCTTAAATTCTTCTTCGGTCTCCAAATTAAGCAATTTTTTGATGGAATTTTCATCAAAGTATATATTGGACATACTCAAGAGATTCGACATGGATGACTTGAAGCCAATGAACACTCCTATGAGTAGATCCATAAAATTGGGCAAGGATGACCCTACTTCTGTTGATATAACAAAATATCGAGGTATGATCGGATCTCTTCTTTACTTAACCGCAAGTAGACTTGATATTATATTTAGTGTGTGCCTATGTGCTAGATTTAAATCAAATTCTAAAGAATCACATCTTAAGGCCATAAAAAGAATCTTTAGATATCTTAGTAGCACTAGAACTTTAGGGCTTTGGTATCCCAAGGGCACTCACATTGATCAACATTGCTATTCGGATGTTTATTGGCCCGGTTGCACAATCGATCGTAAAAGCAATAGTGGAATGTGCCATTTTCTAGGCTTTGCAATGGTTTAGCAAGAAACAAAAATTTGGTTGCATTATCTATCGCTGAAGATGAATATATCTCGACCGCTAGTTGCTGTGCACAAGTATTATGGATGAAACAAACTCTTAGTGACTTATTTTTTGATCATATACCTATCATGTGTGATAATACTAGTGCCATAAACTTATCAAAAAAATCTTATTTTGCACTCTAGGACGAAGTACATTGATGAATTCGAAGTGTATGACTAAGTTAAACCTCTAGTTCTAGATCGGTTCTCACATATTAGAAGAGGTTTGGGCATTATTGATGAATTCGAAGTGTATGACTAAGTTAAATTCTTACTATATGTTTTATCTTCATTATTTCATGTGGCACCATATTTATGTGATCTAATATGTTTTATTTTAAAAAGAAAACAAAAAGAAGGGTATCCGAACTAGCAAACTGGACGTCCGGAATGAAATGAATCATCCGGACAACTTGTCCGGTTTGGCAGAACCTTAAACCAATCATGACATCTGGATAGGAGAACCAGACGTCCGATTCTGCTAAAATCAGATTTCTTAAATCGCGATTTAGGCTCATTTCTTCCCATTTTTCTCCTTTTTTTTTTTTCTCATTTCTCTTCCTAAATCATCTCGAAATTCCTAACCTCTTCCCCTAAATTCATCAATTCGTTTCAAATTCTAAATCTCATTACTTCTACCCTCCAAAATTCTCCAAAACTCAAATCTTTTCATCAAAAAAAAAAAATACAAATTTCTCCACAATTAAAAACCCTAGCCTCTCTACACTTTCATTTTCAATTTTCAATTGTGTCGGGTCCAAAAAAGAGAGGAAGAGGCTCAAGAGCAAGGTGAGGCAATCTCTTCCACCATCTTCCAACAAAAAGTTCGATTTGGTACTCGAGGTGATGGCCAACCCTTTTGAAAAATTCAAAATAGGTAAAAAAAAATGATTTTGCGAATTTTACTATTAAAGCTCCTGCATTTCATATAGAAGAACTTTTTGAAAATATGGGTTGGATTTCAATTACTACTTTAGAGGAACATGCATACGCACGACTCATGAAGGAATTTTATAAAAACCTGGCTATTACTCTCCGTTCCGGTGACATTTCATAAAAATAAACGTATTGTCATCAACAAAGTTCTTATTCGTGACATTTTAGAACTTGAGGTGTGTGAAACACATTTTTCTTCACAAGGCACATCCCACTTTAGACGGCTATATGACCTAAAGATGCTTGACGTCGAGTCAACGAGAAATTTTTTACAGTGCAAGTCAATTGACTTCTTCCATGCAAAACTTTACAAAATATCATTGCAAAAGTTATCCTATCTCGAAAGGGTTATCGGGATGAAGCGAGTTCTTTTGATCTCTTTCTTCTTGATTCTTTTCTTGTCGATAGGAAACTTAATTTTCCCACCATTGCATTAACGCTTTACCACATGACATACTTCTCACGAAAATTTTTAAACGCTTTAACCTCTTTTGGATGATGAGACATATGTTAACTTCGACCTACCGACACTATAAACATTCAAACACTTAAACGTATGAAAATTGCTAAAGAACATGGTAAGTGGGTGGCACATACTAAGGGTTCGACCCCACCTCAAGTCCTTCGACTCTACCCTTTGTGGGAGATGACAATGGTGATGATGATGACATATTGGAAGCTCCTATAACTCATCACGACATTTTGGGCTCCAGTATCCCTCCCTCGATCTTCGGGCAGTGGCTTCACGTTTACTGAGGATCAATACAACATGCTGAACGGCCGCATTGACAACCCCACCTCCTTGGTTGATGGCCTTGGCGGGATGCTCCATCAGATACAGGCTCAACAGGCCGCTATACTAGCTCAATAGGAAGTCATTCAAGCACAGTAAGCGACGATGCATGCTCAACAGGATGCCTTCTACGCCCATTCCCTCCTCCGGAGCTGTAGTCATAGATTTCAATGCATGTTGTTTTATTTACCTTACGATGAATAATTCATTGTGCTTTGAATTCCTCCTATGTTCTTTGATTGATGTTGGATGCTTCTTGAATGTTTTTGGATATTATGCGTTTTCATTTGGATATTTCATGCTATCATTTATGCCTATGGTTGTTTTTCAATACATGAATTCCCCACTTCGTATTCTTTTTGCTTATGCCAAAAGGGGGAAAACATATATACGCTGATATGCATGCTTGGCACATTATAAGAAATGGGGAACGATGTCATATGAATGCTTGATCTATAAAAGATAGAGCATTTTTCTTATTACAAATCATCTTTTGTTTGTCATAATCAAAAAGAGGGAAATTGTTGACCATAGTTGATCTTATATTTTGATTATAACAAACAAAGTATTTTATCTCTAACATTTGTATTCGATTCTTCATTGTTACATATCGATCAAATTGAAGACAAAAACAATTGCTATCAAAGGACTTGCAATTGACGATCAAGAAAATTCAAGATGGATTCAAAATAATCAACAAAGAATAATCAATCCACATTCACAATATTCATCGTTGGAATAAATTCCTATTTCTCTTTAATTTTAGTTAATCAGAAACCAGCGTTCTAATTAACCCTAATTATCAAATAATCTCAAACCAGCGCTAAAGATTCAATTTAACAACTTTAAACAATAGAGAAATCGATGAACTAGATAATACAAACATTGGCGGTTGCATTCAATCTATTTAAATATTCTTCTTAAAATTCAATAACATCTATCATAGAAAATTACCAAATCCTAGTGCTTCACAAGTTAAATGATTCAAACATTACGGATTTGAGATAACTTAGTTATAGATTGCAATATATGAAAAACTAATAGATCTCTTAGCAATCAAACATGACAATCATAAAATTATGCATAGAAGAATATTCAATATTGAAAATATAAATTATTATTTTCATAGGTAGTTGACTTAAATTAGGAAACCAGAATTTTCGTGTCGGAAATGAACCATGCGACCACCTGGTTTAGAGGCTTGCGACCCCATAGAACAAATGAACTCAGCCCTCAAACTCTCGATAATGGTCTATGCGACCACATAGAATTAAAAGCTTGAGGCCGCATGGTTTTACGAAACTTCATCCAAACAGTTTTCAATATTTTGGTCATATCTTCTTTTCCCGATATTCGATTGAGGCTATTCAAGATGGAAAGATAACTCAAAGATCTACAACTTTGCTTTAGAGATCATCTTCCAATTCGATCGTTTTCCATATCAAAAATAGGTCTCAATATGAGGCTGAAAATCAGTGATAACTTTTCCATTGGAAATTGATGTGTGATCATACTTTGACGATATTTCATCTCTTTGACATCTTCTTTCAACCAATTGACTTTCGAATCTTGATCGTTTGGTTTGATACAACTTTTGTGTATTTGCATGCTAGTCCTTGAATTTTCATTTCCTTTCACTTTGATCCATTTTCACATTTTTCTTCCAAATTACGTTATATCCATCAAATTGCCATCTAAACCAAAATATGAGATTAATAAATATATTTTGGCAAAAAATAATCATACGAGCGTATTAAATAAAGAGGAAAAACTATGCATTTTACATTCATATCAAATTCCCCCACACACTTAGCTTTTGCTCGTACTCGGGCAAAACTCAAATTTAATTCCCTAAAAATACTAGGTCGTAATGCCATGAACATAGAACAATCAAACTTCCTCAAAACACATAACACATCATGAATAAATATTCTCACACAACTCATAATCAATTAGCAAGTATTTTCATATGAAGATGGAGTAAACTAAACATGTAGACCCTCACGGATACAAGCACTAAACTCTCATGTGTTTAAAATGTAAGTATTTCTCTCAAATTCATTCCAATGGAGATGCTCTACTATATGCTTGTTGCATATATTCTCATTCGCCACCATTTAGATCACATGCTTTATAAGAATCATAAGGACTTTTTAATGGTGTAACGTGGTTTATGATCAAGGTGAAAAATATTTGGGCTTGTGACTCAAGAGCCATCGAAACTAGTGGAGTAAGGATGATTAGACTTAGCTCAAACATATACATAAGACATATAAAACCAACCACTCCACACGATAGCTTCTTCACTTCGCATCTATCCCACACAAACCGAATCATTTCTTGAAATGTAGGAGGAATTATGGACATAGATATTTTGTAACATTGACATCACTCTCCCCCATCAGTTATTTTTTTTCTATCACTCTTTTTTTTTCTTTTCTTCTTCTTCTTCCCTTTTTTTTTTTGTTTTTTGTTTTTCTTGCACAATGTAAACTACAAATGATAAACCAATAATGGAACTCTATGAATTGACATAGAAAATGTGTTCCAATTCACCAATAATAGCACTACTATAAATCTTGATACCTCCACACTTATTTTCTTGCACACCCACATATATCATGATATTGAACAATACTCCACTAGATCTAATGCTTGGGTAAAGACATTGTTTTTCAGTTTAAATCTTGTAATGTGAGTTTATACAAAGAAAAGGCAGTAAGGCTCAAAGGGGCTCAACAATGGAAAATTCAATTATAGGGTCGGCTATTTGGCTAATGAAGCTCATTTATATAACAAAGACGGCCTTAATCATGTTCGTGCATGCATGTGTCAATGTGATCTTGAAGAGAATCAAGACAAGTTCTAGAGAATCAAAACCATGAAAGAATATTACACATGAAAATAATGAGATTATTATGGACGTATCGGTCTAAAGGTTCAAAACTCTCCCGGCTTTTGTTTACAGAATTTAGTTACTACCATCCTCAAAGAAAATAACTCAACTAATTAACTCTAAGTTGGAGGATTATTCATTCAATCATGTTATGAGTTCTTCAAAAACCTAATTAATTCTTGCAAATAGCATACACAATCAAAAAAATCATTTAACTCACAATTCATTTTCTTGAAAAATCATGCAAAAATTTGTGAAATTAAACTCACTCAAAATTTAAATGCAATGAATCTAAATATCTAAATCCCCTCCCCCACACTTAAAACGTACATTATCCCCAATATAAGGTGCAATGCAAAGAAAAGGACAAAAATAACACAAAATAACAAAGGAATGCGAAAAATAAAAACAAAAACAAAAATATAAAGAAATGAACTCTCCTTGGGTTGCCTCCCAAGCATTGCCTTTGTTTATTGTTTTAGGCTCGACTCGATGTTTCCTTGTTTAGCCTGGGTCTACCATGGTTGGCTTCGATCTTCCTTGCGGCGCACCAAGTCCATTGGGAATGATAACTAGCAGTGTTCCTCCACCTCCATAGAATGTACACTTGTAGTGACTGGGGTGGGACTTCAAATTCGGAATGAAAAGACGCAAAACAAAAAGTAGAGGCTTCTCATTAGAAACTGGTAATATAAAATAAGAATTGCTACCTGACTTTGGAAGATCATTTAATGCTACCACAGTTCTTTGTAACTCTGTGTTTAAGGCCAGCTCCTCTTTTTCCTCCCCAAGATGCTCATTAATGACAGATTTCCATTCATTTTTAGCAGCAAATTTGAAACCATCCTGTGCTAATTGATCAGTTACATCAATAAAATGAATATGATTATTATTACACGAATGTTTCATGGAATCATAGATATTAAGTTCAATGATCTTATCATCAAACTCCATGGTCAATGTGCCATCATGAAAATCTATTTTAGTTTTGGATGTCCTTAAGAAATGGTCTTCCTAACAAGATAGGGATTGTATGATTATTATTGCTCATGTCAAGCACATAAAAATCAGCGGGGAAAATCAAATCATCAATTTTTACAAGAACATCCTCAACTAGACCCATAGGATAGGCATTAGATTTGTCAGCCAATTGAATTATCACACCAGTGTCATTTAAAGGTCCAAGTTTCAAATAAGCGTATACAGAATATGACATGACATTAATAGAAGCTCCTGAATCTATCATGGCCTTTTGAAACTTAGTGTTACCTATTATGGCCTTTTGAAACTTAGTGTTACCTATTCTGTATTCTGTGCATTTTAGATTCCCTTGATAGATACAGAATATGGCATGACATTAAAGAAGTTGGAGAGACTGTATCTGCAATTATTCAAAAGTGACTTCCTATAAAATGCACGGATATAAAATGCACAGAATACAGATACAGTGCATTTTATAGGAAGACACTTTTGAATAATTGCAGATACAGTCTCTCCAACTTTAATATTTTCAATTCCCTTTAGTTTCTGTCTCTTCTTACTTGTACATAATTGTTTTAAAAATTTAGCATAACGAGGCACTTGTTTAATGATAGCTAAAAGTTGAATATTTATCGCACGTTTACAAAAAAGTTCATGCAACTCATCATGATCTCGTTTATATTTTCTAGATCCTACTAAAGCTTGAGGGAAAGTAGGTACATGTTTATAATCCGAAATAGGTAGAAACTTACGCTTAGTTACTTCATTATCGTTGGGAGCACTCTTTTCTGCTGTGATATGTTCCTCATTTTCTTCCTTCAAAGATGTAGGGGCTATCTTCACTGGAACTTCAACCTCCGTGCCACTCCTCAACGTGATTGCACTTACATTTTCCCTTGGATTTTACTACCATTTGCAAAATTATATTGATTTCTCATCTCATTTATTATTGTCAAATCATTTTAGCTTTGAAATTTTTTTGATCAAATTAACTTTTAAATATCATTCTTCATATCAAAGTTTTTCAAAGTGTTAGCCTATTTCTCTCATGGTACTTAATTGTGATCATATAATTTATTAAGAGAGAAGTTTCAGTTGTAAAACCAACTTTCTTTAAAACTTGTGGGTCGTGTTGAGGTCCCGTAATGCTCAACGTTGTATAAGGATTGATACTCCTTGTTTGTAAGTCACCAGAAGTATTGTAAAGGGTTGGATTGCACCACAAATCAATCAATATAGTGAAATTAGCCTTGCTCGTGCCAGAGAACTTGGTAACGGAGGACATAGATCATTGCGTTGGATCAAACCTCCAGAATTATATCGTTTGCATCCTCTATCTCTATTTACTTATTGTTTTCATATTCGAATTTATTATTCGAATTAATCTATCTAGTTATTACGTGCTTGATTTTAGATTAA
Source organism: Fraxinus americana (assembly GCA_035079005.1). NCBI lineage: Eukaryota > Viridiplantae > Streptophyta > Magnoliopsida > Lamiales > Oleaceae > Fraxinus > Fraxinus americana. The sequence continues at coordinate 16,112,460 of CM068712.1, read as the reverse complement.
TTTTTCGAAAAAGTTTTAAAAACCAATTCACCCTCCTCTAGTTAGCTATTCTTGGGCTATCATATTTCAGTTTATTTAAGCAAAATCTTTTTATTGGTTCTAGTATTCTTTATGGGATTATATAAGTGGAAACTTGACAATCGCTTTCCTGAAACTTTTCTAACCTTACATCATATTGTTGGTATGAAATGAAGTTCAGGAAATAAATGATCAACTTACTTGTGGCATAAAGAATGATTACAAAGATTGGTAAAGAATGAAATCCTTCAAGATCTAGATTTTATTGATCTTGACGGATGTGTATGATGTATAAAAGGAAATCAAATCAAACATATAAAGAAAAGAGCCACAAAAAGAACAGCTTCTTGAAATAATACATACTGACATATGTGGACCTTTTGATGTTTCTTCCTTTAATGGAGAAAAATACTTTATTACTTTTATTGATGACTTCTCACGTTATGTTTATATCTATTTATTACATGGAAAATCTCAATCAATAAATGTTTCGGAAGTTTTTGTAACATAAGGTTGAAAGACAATTAGACAGAAATGTGAAAATAATGTCTAATAGAGGTGGTGAGTATTATAGTAAATACGATGAGTTTGGAGAATGTATAGGTCCATTTGCCAAATTCCTCGAACATCAAGGCTTTTGTGCTCAATGCTCAATGCCATGCACACCACAACAAATTGTGTAGCTGAAAGGTATAATCTTACTTTAATGGAAATTTAGAAGCGTGATGAGCAATTCATCATTACCCTTATCATTGTGGACACATGCCTTAAGAACCGCAATGTATTTGTTAAACAGGGTTCCTAGTTGTTAGGTTTTTAGGTGTATTGGTAATTTTTTGGACAAATTGATTATTGTAAAAAAATAGAATTGTTACAAAGGAGTTGTAAAAGTCAAGGATTCTTTTACAGGTTGTATAGATGAATTAGGAGTCTTTGGTTTCGAGTATGGAACAAGAAGAGTCCCCGGATTTACGCTAGCCTGTTGCCTAGCTGATGCTGAGCTTCCAAAGTTGAATTATTGTTGCCCGCCTATCGCCCGAATCTTGCTCAAGCAACGCACCTCTCGCTCGCCTATCGCTAGCCTGACAATCGAGAAATCCTTATTTTTGGTTTTTTGAAGAGTTTTATTGGATAATATACTACCTAAACTCTTCCTATTATAAATACCCAATACCGAGTACATTTTTTGATGTGGTTTGATCATTGTTTTACATCGTCATAACATCTTTCAAGATCCAAGAACACATCTAAATCTTTTAGTTTTACCTTTTGATTCTTGAGATCAATCAACCACATGTTTGGGAAAAACATCAAAATTCATATAATCCAAAACACTCCCTATATATCATTAGTAATGTACTTTCTCAATAACTTTCAGGGATTGTTGAAGATTGATGGAGGTTGGACTAGAAACACGGGAAGGGTACAAGAACGAGGCATTCTTGGTGTTCCACAGGAGATAGACAATTCCAGAAGATTGGGAGCAGGTGTGAGTAAAACACGTTCCAGCTGGTCTTGGAGATTGCAGGAATTAGATCAGCGAGTCCAGTGGATCTTCTGGGTTGAATCTTATTGTAAGTTCTTATTGTCTACAATGGAAACTACTGACTTGGTTTCGGAGTTTTTACCCAGTCAAGGGTTTTCTCCGTCATCAAATCTTGCAACAATTCAACATAGGATAATTTGACTTGATTGACTGTTTATCTAGAACAATTAAAAAGTGACATGTTGCTTTTAATTGATAAATTTAATTCGACATTATTCACCTATTAGGTGATTTTAGGGTTGAACTACTAACTTTCACTAGTAAACTAGTTACAAAGACTCTTTTTGAGCTTTGGATTGGAAGGAAACCCAACTTAAGGCAGGTATGTTTGGGGTTGCTTGGCAAAAGTGAGAATTTATAACGCTCGTGAAAAGAAATTGGACTCAAGAACAACTAATGGTTTTTCCATTGGTTATCCAGAAAAGTATAAAGGCTATATGTTTTATTGTCCTACTCATAGTACGAGAATTATTGAATCTAGAAATAGTTAATTGAAAATGGCGAAGTTAGTGGAGTGAAGGAGCACGTAATTTGGCAATTCAAGAAGCTAGAGTACAGGTTCGTGTACCTTCAACCTCTACTGAAGTTATAGTTTATTTAGTAGTTGGACATTTCAACAATCCAACGACCCACATTAATGAAACTGTCATTAATGAACTATAGTAGATGAAACACAACAAACAACATTAAGAAAGTCTAGAAGGCCAAAAAAGTCTACTATGATTATGATTACATGGTATATCTACAAGAATCAGATTTTGATTTAAGAATTGGTGAAGATCCAGTTTCGTTTCACAAGTCATAGAAAGTATTATTTATGCCAAATGGGTAGATGCTAGGAAAGAAGAGTTAAAGTCTATGGAACATAATCATGTTCGGGTGTAAATGGGTCTTTAAGATCAAACGTGACTCAAATGGCAATATTGAAAGATGCAAGGCCAAATTTGTCGCAAAAGACTTTACTCAGAAAGACGGCATTGATTACAAAGAGACATTTTCTTCATTATCGAAAAATGACTCTTTAAGAATCATTATGGCATTGGTGGCTCATTATGATTTAGAGTTACATCAAATGAATGTAAAAACTACCGCCTGAATGATAAGGAACATATGATATGTAAACTTATGGTATGTAAACTTAAGAAATCAATATACGGACTTAAATAGGTTGTCCGTCAATAGTACCGTAAGTTTAATGATACCATTACTTCTTTTGTTTTAAAGAAAACATAGCTGACGGGTGTATATACATGAAGACCAGTGAGAGCATGTTTATAAGTTTTGAATATGTTGATGACACTTTGCTTACTACAAATGATCTTAGCATGTTTCATGAGACAAAGAAATTTCTCTCAAAGAACTTTAAAATGAAAGATATGGGAGAGACTGTGATAGGAATAGAAATATTCCGAGATAGATCACAAGAAATGTTAGGGTTATCTCAAAAATCATATACGAATAAAGTTTTATAGAAACTCAAGATGGAGAATTGGTCTGCAAGTGCGTTCTAATTTAGAAAGGAGATAAATTCAATCTTATTCAATGTCCAAAGAATGAACTGTAACAGAAACAAATGGAAGCAATTCCTTATGCATCCATTGTTGGGAGTTTGATGTATGCAGATTTATACTAGGCCAAACATCAGTTTGTTGTTAGAATGTTGGATCGGTACCAAAGTAATTCAGGAATAGATCACTAGAAATCTGCAAAAAAAGTATTGAGGTATATAAGGAACGAAAAATTACATGCTAACTTATAGGTGATAATCTTATCTTGTGGTGATTGGATATTCGGATTCGGATTTTGCCAAATATGTTGATACAAGGAAAGTCACATTTAAGTTACTTGTTCCTAATAGCTAGAGGTACAATCTCATGGAAAAGTTCGAAGCAGACCTTCATTGCTGCATCCACTATGGAGGCTAAATTTGTGGCATGCTTTGAGGCTACAATTAAGGAATTATGGATACAGAACTTTGTTTCAGGACTTGAAATTGTCGATAGTATCACTAGGCCGTTGAAAATTTACTATGACAACTCCGCGGCAGTTATCTTCTCTAAGAATGACAAATATTCAAAATGTGCTAATCACATGGAATTGAAATACTTTATTGTTAAAGAAGAAGTTCAGAAACAAAGTCTCAATACTGATATTAAAGGATTGTTGACAAAAAAATTAATGAACACGTCGAAAAAATGTGCATTAGTGGTTTTCAATACTGATATTATATCATATTTTTTATGTTTCTTCTTATGTTTAAGTATTTGACACTCTGAGCTTTTTTATGTCTTGTTTTTTATGTTTATATTCCTTTTTGCTTTATATATGAATGAATTATTTGGATATAACTGAAGTTGTCCCTGACGAATATATTATTGTCATACCATCATTGATTTCAATTTCGTCATGTTAAGTGAAAAACTGATATTTGTAATACATTGAAGGGATTGTGTCGACACAAAGACATGTGACCGCCATGCTTCATATTAGTTTTAATTTTATTTTGATATTTATATTTTAACCAATGTAAAGAAAGATTTGGTATTATATTCTGCACATTAAAGGTTATTTATTGAACCACGAAAGAAAGATAATGTCCCATGGACTAAGTGGAAGAATGTTGACTATATTTGACCCATGTGCTAAAATCATTATGTTATTTATTATTGAAAATATAATAAATTAATGTTATGATAATAAATAGAAGTAAATACTAGATTACGTCAGTAACTTGAAAGCATGAAATTTATGTAACTGTACACATTCATGTGATGTGTTAAGATTAAGAACATTAACTTCTTAGAAATTGGTCCTCTATCTCCACCACTATATATATAGAATGTACTATTCCCATTGATAGTATCAAGTAAGAAAAATAAGAACGGTGAAAGAGGAAGAAACTCAATTTATTCATCATCTATCTTGAAATTTCCATTCTCCTAACCAATTGCTATGGATCAAAGTACGCTTTCCGTTTAATGCATGAGAAATAGTTTATGTTTGTTCTTTGTGAGAATCATTGAGTTTTATGGTTCTAGGGCCAATGTTTATATACTAGAATGTGATTAAAATTATATATGATGTTAATGCATATTATTTTGTAAACATAATTTCATGATTGAAAAAGGAGCTTCGAATTTGGGGAACGAACAATTGGAATTATGAAAAATCGTTAAATACGTAATTGATGGAGGATAATCTATGGAAAACGAAGCAGAAGTTTCATTACAGGGTAGTGAAAAATCTCTAATTTGGAAAATATTCAAAAAGATGGGAAAGATGATCTTATTTTTTTAGGTTGATTTAGTGGATTCGGTTACTACTAGCCATGTGCATGAAGAAAGAACATTGAGCAAGCAGTGGGCCAACTTGAGATTGTGCATAGGTTAAGCGAGGAGGCTATGGGTATAAGTGGGCCTGAAGTCAGCCTAATCCTTTAACCTCTATCATTTTTTTACGAACAATGTTGGATAATAATGACGTTCAAACCAATAGACAAGTTATATAGCTTGGAGTTGAGATTTTTTGTTCAAAATTGACTTTTTAACTTGTTGTCCACTAATGATTCATTGATACATCATTTCACACTTATTTTTAAGCAAACATGGCAGTGAGAAAAATTGGACATGTTAATTTAAAGTGATATGTCAATGAATCATTAGTGGATAGCGAGTTAGACAATCAATTTTAGACAGTAGATCTCAAATCATGAGCTTGGTAGATGGGCAAAATTGGCTATTTTGAATCAGGCCACCAGTATTTTTTAAGGGAACAACCTTGAATTGCACAAGCAGAAGTTACAAGGACTAATACACAGCAAACTGAAGTTTAGGGACCATAAAGAACCAATAGCAACATGGAGGAATAAATTCCAGCATTGGGGACTATTTATTGTTATCTAGAGACTAGAATGTTCTAGGGCAGATTTGCGTCCATTGGATAAGTTAGGGATAGTCCAGAAAATTCAGGGACAAGTTTCAAAACAAAGAAGATTGCTGCAAATTGGAGACCAATGTGCAAATTTTACAATTCTGTGACAGATTTGCAAAACAAAGAAATGCAGGAGGCTACTATGCACAATTTAGAAAAGGTCTTGTCTGGAAACTAGGATGAAGCATCACTAAACAGGGAATTACTTCAACAAACATCGGTTCGAAGTGAGACTTGATTTTCGAGATGCAATGACCTTGTGACTAGTATCTTCTGAGATTCAAAAAGACTAGCAATTGAGACAACTTTAGGGTATTGTTGGAATTGGTTGACATTGGGCTTGGTTCCAAAGAAAACCAATCCAGAAACTACTTGAAAATGATTTATGTTTTCCAAAAATGCACTTTCAAATGGGAAAATTAGGCCTAGTGCCCTGTAAAATAACTATTTTGATTACTACCCTTCTAATCTAATTAAATCTTTGAAACAAGTAATTAATACGTAGTAAACTACTAACTAAAACCCCAAACCTAAGCCCCATAGAAACCCTCCCCACTCCTGAACGGATGCGATTTACTCTCCTAGAAACCTCATAGGACTCAAATATTCATCTTTGTCGTCTCCTCCTTCTCCGCAATCTCATCTCTCTCCATCTTCTCCTCTCCAACTATTAACCACAGATTCTGGAAGTGTTTGGTATAGTATCCTGAAACAGCGGAGAGTTTGAGTATGCAGCTTGCATAGGGAGCATAGGGGTGCACGCATCAAATAGCATTTATTTCGTGTAAATCTTGGTTAGAAAAATCTGAGCATGGATTCCAGTTGTGAAAAAAGTTCGTTTCATTCTGACAATAAAAACCACCGATGGAATTGTGATAATCCCACTGAATTTTATGATACCAGATTACTTAATTCATCCATTTTTACTTATTTTTGGAAAGTACCATTTCAGGAAAATGGGATTTCTTCAAAATTTTCTATGGAGGTATGAACTAGTAAAGGAATTGATGATTTCTTTCTAAGGGTCATTTGGTTAGATTCGTGTTTTGCTATGAGCGGAAAAGGGAAGAAGAAAACTCATTACTACTTTTTAATTTTGCCTTTTGCACTTGTAAATCTTGAATTTTATAATGAAGATTGCATAAATGCGGTGCTGTGAATTGAAATAAAGATTACAAATTAATTTTTTGTTGGATTCTTTCGTTTAACGGTTGGTCAGTCCCAGTAATATACTATACCAATTAAATTAAATTATACTCTTAACTAAAAAGAACAAAAAAAGCTACTGGGTGATGGCCAAGGTTGGTGTCAAAATGTTTTAATTATAGTTGGTGTTCAATATTATTTGTCACTTTTTTTGTTGTTGTCACTTTTTTGAATATTTATTACTTTTTTGAAATTTTATTTCTTAATTGAATAGCTATCAAATCCAAGTTAATATGTTAGTTAATAGAAGTGAAATATAATCACAAGCATATAACATGTAAAAGAAAATCAACCATCCATTTGATCTATGTTAAGGTTTTCTATGTGTTAAATAAATATTTGTTACTTTTTTGCGTGTTTGTCACTTCTCTTTTTATTTTTGTCACTTTTTTTAGTGTCATTTATTTTATTTTATATTATTTTTTTTATTGTTTGTTACTTTCTTTTTTTTTTTTTTTTTTTTGAATTTTGTCACTTTTTGAATGTTTGTCATTTTTTTTAAATTTTCTGCCACTTTTTTATTATTTGTTACTTTTTTTTTAATTTCTATTATTTTTTTAAGTGAAAAATAGTATTTTTTTAAAAATAAAAGTGATATTACGTGTCACTTTATGTCACTTTTTAACAATTAAAAAAAAAGTGACACTTTATTTTACAAAGTATTTTAAGGGTATTTTTGTAAGTTGCCCTTTTAAAATAGTATTTTGTTGAAAAAAGTGTGGTTAAAAAATAAAGAAAATTTTTGGGTATGCGTGTAATCTTATTTTATTAAAAATGTGTGATTGAAAATAAGAAAGAGAAAAATGTATTTTGCAATTAATGGCTACCAAACAAGGGATTAATAATGTTAGTGGTGCTATTAAATTTTTTTATTCCACAACAAGTTCTAGAATACAATAATAATTTACAAGATCTCCTTCAAGTAGCAAGTCTGATAGTTATTGAAAGATAGCAAAGTTTGCTGGAACATTTACCATTTTGGTAGCTACTGTTAAGTCACCAGTAGACAATTTTTCAGGTTATGTTTTTATGAACATTTCTCTCTGTCTTCCCCTCTCTTTTTACTGGTTTATTTTACATCTTGATCGTGCAATTGTTACAATTATTGCGCAATGTAGCCCATGTAGTCCGTCTAATGACCATTGCAGAACACCGTCAGATGGTCTGTGATTATAGCATGCGCATCATGGTATCTTTGTACACAATCACCTTAAGTGTAAATTGTTTGATATGTAAAATTTTCCATGGAAGTTGGAAAAAAATTTCCATTTTCCACATTTTTGGCCGTTTGATAGTCAAAATTTCCTAGGCAATTGATTTCCAACTTTACCTCACGTGACACCATTTTCCACATTTTCCTTGAATTTGCTTTCCCATGGTTTTGGTGGTTTTTGGTTTTCCAATTTTATTTTTTTTCAATGGAAACAAATTCTATCCCCAATTGTAAAAAAAAAAAAAAATCCATTTAATGGAGAATTTCCAAAAGATCCAAAATTTCAATATTTTCCATGTGAAAAATTATAATAATCAAACAATTTTAGGCAATTCAATTCCTTGAAATTCATTTTCTTTCAACCCAAATTCCACTCTTGCAATCAAACGAACCATAATAGTTATAATGTTGGGAATTTACTTAATCATGCACAGCGGAAAATAATTTATTTTTTAAATCCCACCAAGAATCTTTTTTGCACATAGAGAGAAACTGTGTTTAGAATAATACATTTGATGAATTCTGTAAACTCCTTTACTGATTCTTGGAACATGCTCAATCACGATCTGCAATCCACAGCTCTCCAATTGTCCAGCCTCCAATGAAAATCTGCACAGGGAACAATAATGAGAGAATTAGAGTTTCTCTTTTCTTGTTCTAGCAAGAATATGAATTTGAATTATGTTCTATTCTATTTTCCTAAAACCCTAATGACTTATTAATATAAGTCCAAATGGGATTAGCCTGTCTTTTAAATTTAACCCGATTCAATATTTAATTAATCCAATCAATTAAATCTCGGTCCATGAATTAATTAATTCAATTAATTAATTCGAACATATTAACAAGCAACCTAATTAATTAATTGTACAATACTTGTTAAATAATTAATTGATGGATTTCATTCTTCTGGTTCTCCTTTCGTGTGTGACTCATCAGGTTTCCGAGCACGATGCATGACAACATGAATTATTATCTAATTAAAATTGATAAATTAAAATATCTCTTTTTAATTCATCATCAATTCACATCCGTCGTCCCAAATTAACATCTAGTAATGTGTTTGGGCAATACACATGACAGGAAATGTCACATGGCACAAAACCAAATTTGTTCGTTTATCATGAAACTATAATCATTTCGATCAATTACGAAATATGGATCTATGTCAATCTCAATTATCGATCATATCTTTCATCCCGAAAACTCATTTTCGACATATGAGTATACCTCGGCCAAGGATTTCATTATTAACTTAACTGAATGAAATGTAGATCATAATCTCTTACTATCTAAGAGTGATGAATCATCTATTGATCATTCAAAACATTCATATGATTCTTGACATACCCGAATGATGTTGAATTAGCGACCCTTTGTAGAGTAACATCAAACATCACCGAAGTATGTCTGTCCTCATATCCTATGATAACCTCAAGTGAAAGGGCCAATTCCACTACCGAATGTTAGAAATTAACCATTGACACTCATATAGTTATCTATGTGGAATCTCCAAGCGGATCTTCAATATTTTATTCTATAACAAAACATCCACGTGTTTATTTAAGTGTCACCACATCTTAACTTGTGAGATCAGCTACTTACTTCACAAATAAGAAATGTCGAATGTGATTGTCTATCCGTAATAACGATATCTGTATCTCATTATTATTTACGACCACTAAGTATTTAAGATTCAGTCATATGTAATTTGTATCTTACAATCACAACTTAGTGTGTGTTTGGTAGGGATTTTTTGGGGGAAAAATTGATTTTGAATAGTGATATGATGGGAAATGTGTGGTTGAAAAAGAAGATAAGATTATTGATGTGATAGAAAATATTATTTTATTGAAGAATGTGTGGTTGAAAATGAGAATTGATTTACTGTTGAAAATGAGAATTTTTAACAAACATACCCTTATTGTGATTAACAAATTACAAATACTTGAATCTACGAATTCTATTATTTAATTTATTAGAATATTAATTCAATCAAATAATGAATCTTGCCATAAATATGCATCAATTATATATTAAAAGTGTTTGTGTCCAAAGTTGATTGGACCTAGGGCATAACACTTACAAACTCTCACTTGCATTAGATCCAATCACTTATGTATCTTATACCATAAGAGTCTACATGACGATCATATTTATGCTGCGACAACTCTTTGTCACTGAATCTGCACTTTAATAACTTGTGAGAATTCGTTCTTTTCCTTTATATTATCTTTTTAATGAGATAATACCGCCTTAACACATGTTTGGATCATTGATGGGATCTTAGTTCCTTCGCTTGCACGATGGCTCACAAGCATATGATCAATAATGTTAGCAACTACTCCAAATTCATTGATGAACTTCCTGATCCAGACCACAACTTTTGTTACTTTCTAAAGCAATAATGTATAAGGCTTCTACTATTAAATTAACGATTGTTTCCTATATGGAACCTTTTCAACATACCTCTTAAGAGTAAACCAATATCCTGGTTAAGATATGCTATCATTTTAGTTTGACTAGTAGTTAACATCGGTATATCTATGAACTCTCAATTCATTTTCTCCATATAAAATCTTCTCTCAAGTCTTTAACTATATAGATCGGGATGAGTTAAAGAAGATACATCTATCTCTATAAATCAAGTTGTTTCTCCCATATCTATCATGAAAAAATTATTTGACAACCATAATTTCAACAATTGAAACATAGAGACTTTGTTTCCTGTTAATAATATGTCATCTACATATAATATTAGGAATACAACGCTTATACTATCTTCTTGTAAACACATAGATCGTCTTCAATCGTAATAAGATCAAACATTTTGACTCTCATCAAATCGAAAATTTCAGCTCCAAGATGCCTATTTCAATCCATATATGAGTTGATCAAACTTGCGTACTTTATTTTACTAATAAGTAAAATCCAAATGGACTTTAGCATAGCTAAAGGCTAAAAGGTTTCATCAGAGCCAAGTCCATGTCCTTGTTTATAACCTTTTGTTATTAGTCTTACTTTGTATGCATGGATGTTTCCATCCATGTTGACATTTTCCTTGTAAACTCATTTACAATCTATGGGTTCTAATTCATTAGGTGGGTCGACCAAGGTCCAAACCTTGTTTACATACATTAAGTTCATATTGGATTTCATAGCCTTCTGCCATCTCTTCGAGTTAACAGACTTTGTTTATGCATATTTAATAGGTTCATCATCCTCAATTATTAATGCCTGATTAGTAATCATGGATTTGTACCTTCCAGAAGATCGAATGATCCTGCAAGATTTACACGGAGCTGCCATGTCCTCAAGAGTCTCCACTTCCTAATCAATAGTATGTCCTTCAGTAGGTGTGGGTCAGACACAAGTTCATCTACTTGGTCAACTATATCCGTGGATTCTTGAACTCTTTCAAGATTTATTCTGTTCCCACCATCCTCTTCTAGAATAAACACTTTCTCTAGGAGTATGGCATGTTGTGAGACGAAAACTTTCTTCTCAATGGGATTATAGAATTGATATCCAAATATCTTGTTTGAATATCCCACAAATACGTATTTATTGGATATAGTCTCAACCTCATCCGATTCAGTGAACTTCACATAAGCTTTACAGTCCCAAACTTTCGTATAAGACAAGTTGGACCTTCTGCCTGTCCATAACTCGTATGGAGTTATGTCAACCGACTTAGATGGAACACTAATAAAGAAAATAAAGAAAATGAACTATTAATATGTTTTTTAACTTATCTCTAAGAATGTCCACTAATAAAACAATTATTCCATCCAATTAACTTGGTATAATATTTCTTAATGCGTAAAAATAAGGAGTTTTTTTAATTCGACAATTTTATAAAAATACTTTATAAAAAATCTGCATGGTGATTCGAATGTAGATTGCCTATATGAAATACCATGCAGATGACCATTGTGCAACCCAGTTATTCATTAAATCTTTGTAATCAAATTTACTTAAACTTAATGTCTTAAATTATGGGGCTATTAAATGACTTATGGCTTGTACTTTCAAAACCTTAAATGGGCCAAGCTTCCATAACTCGTTTCTTAAATGGTCTACATCAACCAACTTAAGAATATAAAATTCGAGACCTTACAACAAGCATCTCATTGAGAATATTTCGTTATACTCATTTCTTTTCATTTAAAAAACTTAAGGTAAAAATTAGCATGTTGAACGACAGTGGGTAGATGGAGGGGTGTGCCATTTGACAATGGATTCTCGTGATGAAGAACCTTATTTGTTGAATTTGATTTGTTTTGAAGTAACATTAAAATTGTTAGTTACTCCTAGTTTTAGTGCATGTTGAACTAGTTTTATTGATATTTTGATTAAAGATATGATTCCAAAAGTTCTGTATATTTTAATAAACTAAATATATCATTTTATTAAACGTAGTCAATTTTTAATGAATATGCCCATTATATTAAAAATAATTTTTAAGCAAGTTACGGAATTCATGTTTGGTAACGCAACGGGTTGCTAGAATTCGAGACATTACAGTTTGGTATCAGAGCAAAGTCTACTTTCCTATAGATTTCTTAAATTTTGGTTTAAGAAAAATATGTCTATTTAAAAAGAGAGACGAGTCAATGAGGATGTACATTGATTATAGGGATATATTAGCCTTTAGAACATAAAGAATAAATAGCCACTCCCAAGGATAGAGGATCTTTTTGATTAATTGAAAGGTGCAAAGGTATTCTCAAAGATCTATTTGAGATCGGGTTATTACCAACTCAAGATAATATATCCCTAAAACAGCATTTAGAACACGGTACGGGCACTATGAGTTCACGGTGATGCCATTTGGGTTAACCAATGCACTAGATGTGTTTATAGACTTAATGAATCGAGTTTTTCATCCTCATTTAGATCGATTCATTATAGTCTTCATTGACGATATATTGGCCTAGATTGCATTGACTTTCTTGGTCATGTGGTTACTGCAAAAGGAATTGAGGTAGACCAGCTAAAGTCAAAGTTGTAATAAATTGGCCTAGACCCAACCAATGTAGGTGAAGTTTGTAGTTTCTTGGGTTTGGCCGGCTATTACAAAAGATTTATTGAAGGATTTTCTAAGATAGCTAGTCCACTGGCACAGTTGGCTAAAAAGGGAATAAAGTTCTAACGGTCGGATAAGTATGAAAGTAGTTTTCAAGAATTGAAACAAAGATTGGTTTTAACGTCGTTGTTGACAATAACAGAAGGTTCACAAGGATTTGTTATACATTGATGCGTCTAAACAAAGTTTGGGATGTGTGTTGGTGTTACATAAAAAGGTTGCCCACGCCTCTAGGTAGTTAAAATCATATGACACATGACTTAGAACTCGCAGCTATAGTTCACACCCTAAAAATATAGCATTATCATCTCTATGGTAGTAGTAAATGTGAGATATACACCGATCACAAAAGCCTCAAATACTTCTTCACTCAAACTAAGTTAAATATGCGATAGAGAATGGCTTGAGTTGGTCCAAGGCTATGACTGTACCACCCAAGTAAAGCCAGTGTAGTTGTTGATGCTCTTAGTAGAAAAACAACTGAAAACTTGATAGTTCCAACCACTCAACAACCGCTAGTTAATGAATTTGAAAATTTGAGGGTTGTTGCACCTTTAGTACAGAATTCCGCTATTATTGTAGCTCTAATGGTTCAACCCACTCTTAGAGAACATATTAGAGAATCCTAAAAGAATGATCCATTTTTATGTAAAATCATGGTTGAAGTTGGGACACTCATGTAAAATCATGGTTGAAGAATAAGTGGGTTTGAGTACTTAGTTTAAACTTAAATGTCGAAACACTCAACTTTGAGGAGAATCATCGTATGCCTAGATTGTTGACATTGTGAGTTACACCAAACCAAATTACAGCGATAAAAGAAATAAGTGATTTAGAGCAGCCTATATCTCAAGGAAGAAAAGAAGTATATATGTTGGGATGTGAATTTCACGAGGGGGAAAGGAAAGAAATGATCACTACGGGTTGGGTCAGCACCAATTTTTTTTTTTTTCATTTTGACAACTTTTTCCGAGTTTATGTGATGATTGAAAGTGATTATGCACACAAACACCGATCAAACTTTGTTCATTTTATGAGGGCGTGAAATTAAAGGCAGATTGAGTGTTCCTAAAGATGAGGAATTAAGTAAAGAAATTCTTAAAAAAGCACATTCCACCCCTTATGCAGCACATCCAGGCAGTACAAAAATGTATCGAGATCTTCGAAATACATTTTGGTGGAGATATATGAAAACAGGAACATGACTCGTTGTCAGTAAATGTATGATATTTTAACAAATGATAGCAGAACATCATAAACCTTCAGGGTTACTTAGACTACTAGATATACCAGAATGGAAATGGGAATACATAACCATGAATTTTTTGGTAGGATTTCCGAGATCTACTAAAGGAAAGAATGCTATCTGGGTAATAGTGGAACGTCTTACAAATTCGGCCCACTTTCTTCCAGTTAAGATGGCAAGGTTTATGTTAGAGATATAGTCAGATTACACGAGATTCCTATTTACATTGTTTAGACAGAGATCCTGAGATTCACATCAAAATTCTGAAACTGTCGACAAGATGCTATGAGAATAAAATTGAAATTTAGTACTACATACCACCCACAGATCAATGGACAATCCTAAAGGACGATTCAGATACTTGAATATATGTTAAGAACTTGTGTACTAGATCTTTGTGACAGTTGGGAAACACACTTACCCTTAGTAGAATTTACTTATAACAATAGTTTTTAGGCAAATAGGCATGGCACCGCACTCTATGGCAAAAAGTGCAAATCGTCTATCTACTGGATGAGGTTGGAGAAAGAAGGATTCTAGGACCTGAGATCATTGACTGAAGGGTACAAGTTATAGATAAGATTCGAGACAGAATTAAGGTTGTTCAATGCAAACAAAAAAGCTATGCTGATAGAAGGAGCAAAGATCTCAAGTTCCAAATTGGTGACAAAGTATTTTTGAAAGTAGCTCCAATGAAAGGAGTACTTAGATTTGGGCATAAAAGAAAATTGAGATCAAGATTCATCACCATTTGATATACTAGAAATAGTCGGAGATGTGGCATATAGACTGGCCCTACTAGAACTTACAGTAGTATGTAATATTTCCTACGTATCAATGTTACGAAAATACTCACAGAATCCCAGTCACGTTATCAACCCTAACTTTAGATATACAACATGATATAACCTATAAAAAGACACCATTTCCGTTAGACTGAAAAAATCATGTACCAACAGGGAAATTCTTTTAATCAAGGTGCTATGGCGTAATCATGGAGTGGAAGATTCAACTTGGGAAAAGGAAGATGATATGAAAATAACGTTTCCGCACTTTCCACTAACCTAATGTAATGCCCAGATTTATATTCTTAATTTGGTTGGTATAGTTCATTTAAGAAATAAATTATGGAATCTCGGCCCATTTAGGGTTACGAAAGTACAGGCCATAAGTTATTTATAAGCCCAATACTTTAAGACATTAAGTTTAAGTAAATTTGATTTCAAAGATTTAATGAATAACTGGGTTGCCACAATGGTCATCTGCATGGTATTTCCAATTGGCCACCCAGGTTCGAATCATCATGCATATGTTTTTATGAAATGTTTTATAAAATTATTTGTTGAGCTTAAAACTCTTCAAATTCCTAGTTAAAGACTCAATATAACAAGATTAATGATAATATAACTCTTCCATTTAGTTTTCCACTAAAAAGGGAGGTTACAAGAAGAGGAAAAACATTTTTTTAACAACACCTTTCCTCAAATCCGAAATTTCACTTATTTTCTCTAAAAAAAAATCTTTATGTTAAGTAAAGTTTGAAGGAATAGCAAGGGTGTGAAGGAAAAAGATTTTCAAAAGAATAGGAGAGGAGCATATTTCTAAAAGTTCTGATACCGTCGGGAAGCAATAACAATCATCCAACATTATACTTTCAAAAGCTTTTAACAAAGATAGGTAGAGGTGCAAGTGTTTGTTTCGTTTTCGAATTATGATTTCGTTAAAAGTTTGAATGAATTGGTGCCTCGGGTACGGTGCTACGACACTACTATAGTTTGAATGATCATTCTCCGGTTTTATGCGTTATGTTAAATCATAACTCTACAGAATTTGGATTTTGCCGGAAATCCATCTACGTGCGACGGTATGAATCTATAGTTCGAAAATTTATAATTTGTTAACGTAACGCACCGATGACATATATTGAGTTTCAAACTCATGGGTTAATTCTCTCTCTACAGGTTGATTTGATATGATTTGCTTAGGACGTGGATGATTGTAAAGAATGATGCGACGTGCTATGGGGAAGCCCGTGATTTAACGTTTTAAATTCGATTATGAAATGTTTACGTTATTTTAAATAGATTTCTATGAAACGTCATATTTGGGACTATTCTAATCACATTTCTTTATGAATAAGTTGTGTTTAAAGGTAGGTATGTTTCATAAAATTTGCTTACAATGCACTGTTTACAAAAAAACCAAGTCTTGGCAATTTAATGTTGCTGTTTCATTATAATTTCAGATTCTGCATTGACTTTAAAAATTCATAACTTAATCGTTACTTGGAATTTTTCAACAAAACGAGTGGCATTTGATAGGTTCATAAGTTAGCTACTGAATAAATTTGGAATCATGTCAATCCGATGTTGGTAGAATTTTAAATGTCACTTAGCGTAAACTACGCTGGGTAATGTTGCTCTTTTCCAACTTCTGCCCTTCGATTTGAAAATTCAGAACTCGATCGTTACTTGAAATTTTAGGGTAAAGCCAATGGAGTTTGACAGTCTCATGGGTTAGCTACTGTATAAAGTTGAAATCATGTTTATTTGATGTGTGTAGAATTTTATATATCACTTTAAGTAAACCGCGCTGGGTTACCTTCCAAACTGTGTCGTTGCGAGGTTTTGAAAAAATATTTTTATACCTCATATGTTGCCGACGGAAGTTGATTTTTGGATATGTCATAGTATAAAGAGTTTCCTACTTTACTATAAAATTTTATGAAATTTCGGAGTCGGTAGCTATGCAAACAAATTTATTTTTGACTACTGCTGTTGAGATAGAAAGCCAAAACAACAACATTCATTTTTATTTTCTACTTAGAACTTCACTTTAATAAACGGATACATGCATGGGGAATCATTCTAAACAATTTTTTTTTTATTTGGTTCTAGTATTGAAATGATGTTGTTCAGAATTAAATAAGTCTTGATTTAAATTCTTAAATTAAAATTCTATACTCTCCGCTTAAGGTATCGTAACTTATTAAGTTTACGACAAAAGTTAAGCTAGTCTTGTAAAGTTTCGGCCCATGCGGGTCGGCGGGCTACAGCGTGGTATCAGAGCACCAGTTTAGTCGATTCTGTAGACTTAACGTATTTTGTTTTAAAAAAATTATTATTATTTTTTTCTACAATGTGGGAAATTAAAAATGAAAAAAAAATGAAATATTTAAAGGCACTCCATGGCATCTTGCATCCATTAGTCGACCTCCTCCTACGGCCCAGGTATGGTTAACTAAGAAAAGTTTAAATTCTTGTTATGAAAATGTTATGATTCTATAGTTATGTTTTCCATGTTTCGCTACGTTTTACATTTTTCTTTATGTATATCTTATATGCAAAGATAAATGTACTATGAAAAGAAAAGGTGTTATTCAAAAGACATGTATTGGGTTAGAACTTAAGGTTGTGGACTGCATATGGCAAGGAAAGACAAATTCTAGGGAAATGAATCATATTAGTCAATAAGAGATAGATATTCGAGTTTACCTAGATTTTGAGGTAGATGAATCTATAGAGCTTGACAATCACATGCGAAGTATGTGTGTATTGAAAAAAAATACATGTATATAATTCTGATGAAGTTGAGAAATAATTCTCTATTTTTCTTAGTATTCTGGTACTGGTAGATGAAATTAATGAGATATATTATTCTTATCTCAAGGGAAATGTCTCGACCAAACCAGAACAACTTGATAAGGGACCTCCTGCAAGCAGTTTAAGATCTTGGCAGGCAGAATCAGAATCAAGCCCCACCCTTACCACCAGCTCCTGTAGCTCACCCGACCCATGCCTCGATTGTTGAGTTATTTCGAAGGCATAAGCCCCTTACTTTCGGTGGAGCATCTGGTCCACTGGTAGTTGAGGAATGGATTCGTAAGTTGGAATGAATTTTTCGGCTTATAAACTGTACTGATGCTCAAAAAGTCCAGTGTGCAGAGTTTATGTTTACCGGTGATGCAAGTCACTGGTGGGATTCGATGTCTCGAACTAGGACCCCGGAGCAGCGATTGGCGTTAACTTGGGAACAGTTCAAGGAGGAAGTGATGGATAAGTATTTTCCTCAGTCTCTAAGAGATTTCAAGGAAAGCGAATTCCTTCAGCTTAAGCAGGGTAATATGTCCCTGACTGATTACGAGCGAAAGTTTGATCAACTCTCAAGGTTTGCTTCACACCTGGTTGACACAGAAATTAAGAAAACTCGAAGGTTTGAGCAAGGGTAAAACCCAGACATAAGCATGATTCTTATGTCACATCGTTTTACATCATACCGTGAAATGTTAGAATGAGCTCACACTATTTGGTGTCAAAAGGCTAATGCAGAGCAACACAGTCAATTGTTCGGCCAGCAGGATAAAGGAGAAGTTGGGAAGAGAAAGTGGAATGGTCAAGAAAAAGAAAATGGCAAATGGCAAAATAAGAAAACCAATATCAGACCTGGTGCTAGTAAGGTCATAGTACCTGTAGTAGCATCGTGCCCTAAGTGTGGTAAACAACATCGTGGTGAATGTTTGTTTGGGAAGAATGCCTGTTTTCGATGTGGTAAACCAGGGCATATTGCTAAGGATTGTCCCACCTTTGCTCAGAAGAAGGATGATAACAATGATCAGGACAAGAAGGGCAAAGCACGAGTCTTTACGCTCACTCAGAAGGATGCAGAGGAGAACTCAAACGTAATAGCAGGTATTTTACTCATATCCAATACACCTGCTTATGTACTATTTGATTCGGGAGCTACTCACTCTTTGTATCAACGTCTTTCATTACTAAAGCTAGTATTAGCTGTGATAAGTTAGAGAGTACACTAGAAGTTAGCATTCCTTCGGGTGAAAAATTGACCACTGATAAGTTAGCCAAGTCGGTGAATCTTGATATTGAGGGAAAAACATTAGAAGCTAATTTATATCTGATAGAGATGAAAGATTTTGATGTGATTTTGGGTATGGATTGGTTGGGACGTAATTATGTAACCATTCGTTGTAGAGAAAAGGAAGTGTCTTTTCAAAAACCAGGAGAAGAACAATTTTCTTTCCCTGGAATAAAGACCAAACTCAATCTCCAACTAGTATCTACCTTGCAAGCCGAGAGAATGTTGAGAGAAGAAACATCTCAAGGGTTACTAGTGAACATCTCAGGAGAAAAACAAGTGACGATAAAGATTGAGGATGTACCAGTGGTACAAGAATTTATAGATGTGTTTCCTGAAGATCTACCTGGTATCCCACCTGATAGACAAGTAGAGTTTACCATAGATCTGGTTCCTGGAGCGGCACCAGTATCTAAAGCTCCATACAGAATGGCTCCAAAGAAACTTTAGGAGTTGAAAGTTCAGTTACAAGAATTATTGGACAATGACTTTATCCGACCAAGTGTATCTCCTTGGGGCGCACTAGTGTTATTTGTAAAGAAGAAAGATGGAAGTTTGAGTATGTGTATCAACTATCGGGAGTTGAACCATTTGACCATCAAGAATAAGTATCCTCTCCCGAGAATTGAGGATTTGTTTGATCAATTCAAATGGGTTAAAGTATTTTCCAAGATCGACTTACGATCTGGATATCATTAATGGAAGGTTAAGGCTAGTGATATACCCAAGATGGCTTTCAGAACTCATTATGGACATTATGAGTTCACAGTCATGCCATTCGGGTTGACAAATGCTCCCGCAGTATTCATGGATTTAATGAATCGTGTTTTTGACAAGTATTTAGATCAATTTGTCATAGTCTTCATCGATGACATTTTGATATACTCTAAGAGTACAAATTTGCATGAGGAACATCTTAGAATAGCGTTAGAAATACTGGGCAAGGAAAAATTATATGCAAAATTTAAAAAGTGTGAATTTTGGCTTGAGCGAGTTAGGTTCCTCGGTCATGTAGTTACTGCCCAAGGAATTGAAGTAGATCCAGTAAAAGTGGAAGCGGTAACTAACTGGAAGACACCGACTAACGCTAGTGAAGTTCGGAGTTTTCTAAGATTGGCCGGGTACTATCGGAGATTTATTGAAGGATTCTCCAAAATATCTGGACCAATGAATTGATAAGGAAATGAAAGTTTCTATGGACAGATAAGTGTGAGCAAAGCTTTCAGGAGCTAAAGCAACGATTGATTACAGCACCGGTGTTAACTATACCCGAAGGTTCAGAAGGGTTTGTTATATATAGTGATGTATCCAAACAAGGTTTGGGATGTGTGTTAATGCAACACGGAAAAGTGATTGCTTATGCATCAAGGCAATTGAAGCAACATGAACAGAACTACCCGACGCATGATCTAGAACTTGCAGCGGTAGTTCATGCATTAAAGATATGGCGCCATTACTTATATGGAGGAAAGTGCGACATTTACACAGATCATAAGAGTCTCAAATATTTCTTCACACAGAAAGAATGAATATGAGACAGAGGCGATGGTTGGAGCTAGTAAAGGATTACGACTGCACTATTCATTATCATCCAGCTAACGCTAATGTTGTTGCGGACGCTCTAAGTACAAAGTCGATGGGAAAGTTGGCATCATTACCCACTATTCAGAAGGAGTTGATCAAAGACTTGCAAAATTTGCAAATTGAAGTGGTTACTACATCAGAGCAAAGTATAGCTCGTTTAGCAATTTTGGTGGTTCGACCAACTCTCTGAGATCGGATCATAGAAGCACAGGATAAAGATCCATTTTTGCAGAAGATCTGGAAAGAAATTGGCACTGATAGAAGGAAGGATTTTGGAAAAGCTTCGGATCGGGCACTGATGTTTAAAGGAAGAATTTGTGTGCCTAAAGATGAAGTTTTGAGGAATGAGATATTAGAAGAGGCTCATTTCACCTCGTACACCGCACATCCTGGTGGTATGAAAATGTATCGAGATCTTCGAGATACATTTTGGTGGAGGAATATGAAAAGAAGTATACATTTGTGGCAAAATGTATAGTGTGTCAACAAGTTAAAGCAGAACATCAAAGACCAGTAGGGTTGTTAAATCCATTGGACATACCTGAATGGAAGTGGGAGAATATTGCAATGGACTTTGTGGTAGGATTTTCGAGGTCAGTAAGAGGACACAATGCTATATGGGTAATAGTGGATCGACTAACAAAGTCAGCTCATTTTCTTTCTGTAAAAATGACATTCAGTCTAGATCAACTAACACAATTGTACATTAGAGAGATTGTAAGATTGCATGGTGTTCCCGTGTCTATTGTATCTGATAGAGATCTAAGATTTACATCAGAATTTTGGAAGAGCTTACAAAGAGCTATGGGAATGAAATTGGATTTCAGTACGGCGTATCACCCTCAATCCGATGGTCAATCTGAAAAGACCATCCAAATTTTGGAAGATATGCTAAGGGCCTGTGTTTTGGATCTAGGAGGCAGTTGGGAATCGTATCTACCTTTGGTGGAATTTGCCTATAATAATAGTTTCCAGGCAACTATTAGAATGGCACCATATGAAGCTCTCTACGGTAGAAGATGTAGATCACCCGTCCATTGGGACGAAGTCGGAGAAAAGAGAGTTTTGGGACCAGAGATCATTGAAAGGACAGTTGAAGTCATTGATAAGATCCGCACTAAGATAAAGGCCGCACAAGATAGACAAAAGAGCTATGCTGATAGCAGAAGAAAAGACTTGGAATCTAAAGTTGGAGAGAAAGTTTTTCTGAAAGTGTCACCAATAAAAGGTGTACTTAGGTTCGGCAAGAAAGGAAAACTACGACCTCGTTATATTGGACCATTCGAAATACTTGATAGGGTCGGAAATGTAGCTTATCGATTAGCTTTGTCGCCCGAACTATCAGTAGTTCATAACGTGTTTCATATATCGATGATCCGAATGTATATGCATGATCCCGATCACGTGGTCAATTCTCCATCTCTAGAAGTACAGAAAGATTTATCCTACGAGGAATTTTCGATTTCAATACTAGATCGAAAGGTGCATAAGTTACGGAACAAAGAGATTCAACTGATCAAGGTACAATGGAGTAATCATGGAGTAGAAGAAGCTACTTGGGAGAGAGAATAAGATGTTAAAGACAAATACCCAACATTATTTACCAGATCATAAGGTAAATTTCGAGGACGAAATTTTATTTAAGGTGTGAGGGATGTAATGCCCAGATTTTATATTCTTAATTTGGTTGGTATAGTTCATTTAAGAAATAAATTATGGAATCTCGGCCCATTTAGGGTTATGAAAGTACAGGCCATAAGTTATTTATAAGCCTAATACTTTAAGACATTAAATTTAAGTAAATTTGATTTCAAAGATTTAATGAATAACTGGGTTGTCACAATGGTCATCTGCATGGTATTTTCTATTGGCCACCCAGGTTCGAATCATCATGCAGATGTTTTTATGAAGTATTTTATAAAATTATTTGTTGGGCTTAAACTTCTTCAAATTCCTAGTTAAAGACTCAATTTAACAAGATTAATTATAATATAACTCTTCCATTTAATTTTCTACTAAAAAGGGAGGTTACAAGAAGAGGAAAAGCGTTTTTTAACTACGCCTTTCCTCAAATCCGAAATTTCACTTATTTTCTCTAAAAAAAAATTTTTATGTTAAGTAAAGTTTGAAGGAATAGCAAGAGTGTGAAGGAAAAAGATTTTCAAAAGAATAGGAGATGAGCATATTTCTAAAAGTTCTGATACTGTCGGGAAGCAACAACAATCATCCAACATTATACTTTCAAAAGCTTTTAACAAAGATAGGTAGAGGTGCAAGTGTTTGTTTCGTTTTCGAATTATGATTTTCGTTAAAAGTTTGAATGAATTGGTGCCTTCGGGTACGGTGTTACGACACTAATATAGTTTGAATGATCATTCTCCGGTTCTATGCGTTATGTTAAATCATAACTCTACAGAAATTGAATTTTGCCGGAAATCCATCTACGTGTGACGGTATGAATCTATAGTTCGAAAATTTATAATTTGTTAACGTAACGCACCGATGACATCTATTGAGTTTCAAACTCATGGGTTAATTCCCTCTCTACAGGTTGATTTGATATGATTTGCTTGGGACGTGGATGATGGTAAAGGATGATGCAACGTGCTATGGGGAAGCCGGTGATTTTAACGTTTTAAATTCGATTATGAAATGTTTACATTATTTTTAATAGATTTCTATGAAATGTCATATTTGGGACTATTCTAATCACATTTCTTTATGAATAAGTTGTGTTTAAAGGTAGGTACGTTTCATAAAATTTGCTTACAATTCACTGTTTACAAAAAAACCAAGTGTTGGCAATTTAATGTTGCTGTTTCATTATAATTTCAGATTCTGCATTGACTTTAAAAATTCATAACTTAATCGTTACTTGGAATTTTTCAACAACACGAGTGGTATTTGATAGCTTCATAAGTTAGCTACTGAATAAATTTGGAATCATGTCAATCCGATGTTGGTAGAATTTTAAATGTCACTTAAAGTAAACTACGCCGGGTAATGTTGCTGTTTTCCAGCTTCTGCCATTGGATTTGAAAATTCAGAACTCAATCGTTACTTGAAATTTTTGGGTAAACCCAATGGAGTTTGACAGTCTCATGGGTTAGCTACTGCATAAAGTTGAAATCATGTTTATTTGATGTGTGTAGAATTTTATATATCACTTTAAGTAAACCGCGCTGGGATACCTTCCAAACTGTATCGTTGCGAGGTTTTGAAAAAATATTTTTATGCCTCATATGTTGTCGACGGAAGTTGATTTTTGGATATGTCATAGTATAAAGAGTTTCCTACTTTACTATAAAATTTTATGAAATTTCGGAATCAGTAGCTATGCAAACAAATTTATTTTTGACTACTGTTGTTGAGATAGAAAGACAAAACAACAACATTCATTTTTATTTTCTACTTAGAACTTCACGTCAATAAACGGATACATGCATGGGGAATCATTCTAAAACATTTTTTTTTATTTGGTTCTAGTATTGAAATGATGTTGTTCAGAATTAAATAAGTCTTGATTTAAATTCTTAAATTAAAATTTTATACTCTCCGCTTAAGGTATCGTAACTTATTAAGTTTACGACTAAAGTTAAGCTAGTCTTGTAACGTTTCGACTCATGCGGGCCGGGGCGCTACAGCGTGGTATCAGAGCACGTGTTTAGTCGATTCTGTACACTTAACGTATTTTGTTTTTAAAAAAAATTATTTTTTTTCTACAGTGTGAGAAATTAAAAATGAAAAAAAAATGAAATATTTAAAGGCACTCCATGGCATCTTGCATCCATTAGTCGACCTCATCCTATGGCCCAAGTATGTTTAACTAAGAAAAATTTAAATTCTTGTTATGAAAATGTTATGATTCTATAGTTATGTTTTCAATGTTTCGCTACATTTTACATTTTTCTTTATGTATATCTTATATGTAAAGATAAATGTACTATGAAAAGAAAATGTGTTATTCAAAAGACATGTATTGGGTTAGAACTTAAGGTTGTGGACTGCATATGGCAAGGAAAGACAAATTCTAGGGAAAGGAATCATATTAGTCAATAAGATATAGATATTCGAGCTTACCTAGATTTTGAGGTAAATGAATCTACAGAGCTTGACAATCACATGCGAAGTATGTACTAGTATTGAAAAAAAATACATGTATATAATTCTGATGAAGTTGAGAAATAATTCTCTATTTTTCTTAGTATTCTGGTACTGGTAGATGAAATTAATGAGATATATTATTCTTATCTCAAAGGAAATGTTTCGACCAAACCAGAACAACTTGATAAGGGACCTCTTGCAAGTGGTTCAAGATCTTGGTAGGCAGAATCAGAATCAAGCCCCACCCTTACCACCAGCTCCTGTAGCTCACCCGACCCATGCCTCGATTGTTGAGTTATTTCGAAGGCATAAGCCCCATACTTTCGGTAGAGCATCTGGTCCACTGGTAGTTGAGGAATGGCTTCGTAAGTTGGAACGAATTTTTCGGCTTATAAACTGTATTGATGCTCAAAAAATCTAGTGTGTAGAGTTTATGTTTACCGGTGAAGCAAGTCACTGTTGGGATTCGAAATTTTGTACTTTTATTTAATTGGGCCAAATAATTAACTATTGAAGAAGCTAGAAATATTCAATCAATGTCGGGCCCATTTTGAAACTCTCAATAAATAGCGAATTATGGACTCAAGAAAAGGTTAGTTTGGATAAGTTAAACTCGAGTTAGAGCCAATTAAGAAAATAATTTAGTTAATAATATTAGTTATCGATTTAAACTAAGTTAGTATATCAATACTGGACACTTTTGATAGATGGTAATCAATTATGTATATTATGATTGGGAAAAAGATATTTTAGATAAGTTGAAGTAAAGATATAATCAATAGAAGAATCAAGACGCAAAAGAAGTTTTATATAATTATAACCTTACCATACTATATCGGCCACCGTTTTTAAATTCAAAAATAGGATTATTATATTATTTTATTTTATTTTTTGATAACTAGGTGATAACAAACTCTTTTTTTATTTAATTTATATTATAGATATACAAATATCTGATAGAGAGTAGAGAGAAGTTGTAGTCGATTATCTAAATAGATTTAGCTTATAACTAATATTTCATTAGTGTACATTTTCTACTAGTTGTTTAATTCTGGAAGGAGTTATCATTATTATTAACATAATCTAATACTACTTCAAATTAAAAACTAATCACTTTGATTTGATAGAGTTAATGCAAAGTCCTAAACCCTTTAGAAAATACTACATAAAGGTATGGTATTGCTTTGTTGTCTCACTCCAAATTTTCTCCAGCAAATATAGATGCTCTCTCTCTCTCTCTCTATTATTAAGTCTTTAGACTTATAATAAGAATCTTCTACTATTTTATTCTCCACATTCATTTCGAAAGATGAGGCGCTTAGTACTATTAGTGGTTTTTCCACATTTTTTCAAATACATTTTTATGTATGAATTTAATTAATTCAGTTAAGTGCTCCTTTTGGAGAAATCATGATATATTTTAAGGCGTACCACCGAGTATCAGTTAATCTTCACGTTATTTTGCAACGCTTTTTAGATTATCATTTTTCATGGTGTGATAATTCTCTTTTTATGTTGGTAAGAGAATTTATGCATAATTTCATGTTTGATTTGAATGTGGTCTCGTTATTTACAAATTTCAGGTAAAAATTAGCATGCTAGATGACGGTGACATTGGACCAACACATTCTCGTCACGAAGTACGTTATTTATTGAATTTAATATGTTTTAAAGTAACGTTAAATTTTTTAATTACACCTAGTTTTAGTGCATGTTGAACTAGTTTTATCTATGTTTTAATTAAAGATATGATTCCAAAAGTTCTACATATTTTAATAAACTAAATATATATTTTTATTAAATATTGTTAATTTTTAGTGAATATTCCAATTATATTAAAATTAATGTTTTTAAGTACGTTACGAAATTCATGTTTGGTAATGCATCGGGTTGCTAGAATTAGGGTCGTTACACAGACTGCTTCAAACCATAAATAACCTTTTTTTTTTTAATTTACACACTAGATGACTCTTTCCTCGAGTAACAAATTTTGGTGGTTACTCCATACAAACCTCCTCTGCCAAATCCCCATAGAGAAATGCGTTTTTCACATCTAATTGATATGATGGTCAATCTCGATTTACTACCACAGATATAAGTACACGCACGAAGCTTAGCCTAGCAACATGAGAAAAAGTCTCAAAACAGTCTATGCCCAGTGTTTGAGTATATCTTTTAGCAACCAATCATGATTTATATCTCTCAATAGAATCATTCGGTTGATATTTGAGAGTGAAACCCCATCTACATCCAATTGAACGAACCTCCTCGGGTAATGGTACAAAGTCCCACGTGTTTCTAATAAGAAGTGCTGACGCCTCCTCCTCCATAGCCTTTGTCCAATCAGGAATGTGGAAAGCTTTTTGTAATTTCTAGAAATGGATATAGATGACAGATACGACGCAAAAGGACGAAAAATGGACCAAGGTGATCAAAAGAGACAAAATTAGCAATGAGATGTTCAGTGCAAAAACACTTACCTTTGCGTAGAGCAATTGGCAAACGATTAGAATCAATTTAGTAGAGTTGGAGACGACTCTTGAGCTAGAGAGGTTTTCACAATGTTGCGCCCAGTGTATTTTAAGAATTGAGGTTCCATCTTAAAAGGTCAACTTTATTAAGAGGAGTAGCTCAAGATCTTTATTAATTGGTTTGTGTCAACTTCATTTATCGAAGTGGGATATATATCCCTTCACAAGCCCTCGCAAGATGGTGGCTCATTTGAGCAGACCAATCTTGAAATTCACGTGCTCATTTTAGAGTCTTAAAGAGATCGAATCGCTCGTTGGAGTATAACGGGCTCTGATACCATGTTAAAAATTGGGATTCCATTTTAAAAGGTCAACCTTATTAAGAGGAGTAGCCCAAAATCTTTATTAATTGGTCTGTGTCAACATCATTTATCGATGTGTGATATATATCCCTTAACAGTGTAAACGTGTAAGAGTTTAGAAGGTGGTATAGAAGTATACACACATGAGTAGGAAGAGGAATAGATTTTGCGAAAGTTGAAACCTTGAAAAAAGATTTAGACTCAAAGAAGGTGACATCGGCAAAACAAACCTCTTTTTAGTTATAGAATCATAATACCGATACCCTCTTTGAGTTCGAGAATACCCTTAGAAAACACAACGAATAAATCTAAAAGAGAGCTTATCCATACTAATCGTAAAAAGGTGAACAACACACACGCCCAAAAATATGAGAAGTGAGTAAAAATAAAGAAGATTCAGGAAAATGACATTTACAAGGAATTTCACCTTCAAGAGCAGATAAGGGCATTCTATTAATAAGAAAACCTACAGTGATCATAGCATCACCCCAAAAAGATTTAGTTATATACATTTGAAGCATAATAGTGCTTGCAATCTCGAGTAGATGTCGATTTTTACGTTTTGCCACACCATTTTATTGTGGGGTATAGCACATGAAGTTTGATAAATAATACCATAGAAGAAAAGAGACAACTTTTTTTAACCTAGAAAGAAGTAGATGACCCAATCAACAATGCCAATCGAAAGGAAACAAAGCCCCATCAACAACAGCTTTAGATGTAAAATCATGAGTAAGATAGTAAACTCCACCTGGGTCAGAGCCGTGTCCAATCACTGTATTTGTCTAGAGACCCTGAAAGATACAATAAGTTGGAAATAAAGTTACAGAACAATTTAAGGGTTTTGTAAGTTGATTAACAGATAGGACGTTAAATGATAATTTTGGAACGTGTAGGACATGATCAAGTGTAAAGGAAGAAGTATGAACAGTACCAAAACCAGACACATGAGAAATAGAACCATCAACAACAATGATTGGAGAAAGAGATTGATAAGGTGTAAAATTAGAGAATTCATGGGAGTTACAAGTCATGTGATTAGATGCACTTGGATCAATTAAGCATGAATGGTACTAGAGGAGGCTGCAAATGGACCGGTATCTGATGGAATGACATTGGGGACAACATGAATGGGTTGAGAGTTACGTAATATATTATACTCCTCTTTAGAGATTTGAATAACATCTACATGAATTGTTGTAGTGGAACTATATTCATCTAAAGAATGAGTAACAACTGCAACTTTTGGCCCGTTGAATGATTTAACTTTAGAACCTTTGATAATCAGGATTGCCATGCTTATCCCAACATCGATCCACGGTGTGCCCTCCTTCCTTACCACAAAACTCACATAACTTGTTACGACCTTTTGTTTTACCAAGGTCATATCCATGACTACGTGCCACATGGCAAAATTTTCAAGATTCACACCTGGAGAGGAGGATAAGGTCAAAGAGGTAGATTGTAGATGAGAGAAAACAGATTGAAGTGCAGGCATACCACGGTCTCCAAGTAACGACTCCTGAGATTGTTATATTGTTCATTCAAATTCATCAAAAAATCTCATACAAACAAGTTTTCCCATTGTTGTTTCTAAGTCTCAAGATCAACATATAGGGGGTGAAGTTGATGAAATTTGTTGATAATTTCTCGATAGACAACAAAATATTCTGGTCACCTCTCCCCTTGCTTATACAGACGAGTTGTTGAAATAACGAAAAGATAAGAGAATCTTATAGTGATACAGACTGTAGTACGTAGATTTGACACTGTAAGAATTCGCAGCATTCTTTAACATGAATTTCGGATCAAGAAACTTAATTGAAATGATGAATTCCAAGATCTTTTGATGGTTGAATCACCTTGCATTCCAAAACTCCAAAATCTGCATTTCTTGTTCTCCAATGATCCTAATCTCAATCACAATGGAAGGGGATTATTATCCACAATCTAAGTGTCAATTTTTTGTGAGATTTCATGTCCAAAACATGGTTCTAAGGACTTTTCAATTTTGGTGTAAATTTCCATACGAATTTTCCCTTCATTTTTATTGCCATCGTTTTCCCCTCTTTTTCCAATGTACAATCATTGGAGGTTGTATGGGAGTTAAGGGTGGTTATATAGATTTGCATGTTTGAACTTCAAATTCAAACAACTCTCCCCAACCCTTTTAATAACTTGTGGGTTGGGTCATCCCACATGAGCGACCCACGACCCGTATTTGTCTAACATCTCCCACTAGTACATGACGGGTTTGATCCGAACCACAAGGGACAACGAATGTCACGCATTAGATCTTTCCTAAGATCTATCTCACAAAAATTCATACGAGAAATAGATCGTGCGACCAACAAGTAATATTAGAACTCACAATACTATAAATTTGTTAAGGATATATAGTAGCTCAACTAGAAGAACATTACATCTCGCTATACCCTAAACTCATTTTCCAACATTAATTCAAGTATTTCCGATCCCTCGAATATTTATGGAACATACTTGAACCCCACATCATATCATTGTATTCACAATTGTGTTCTATATCCTAAATGGTTAAACACAATTGTCTGGCCGGTGAATACAAATAAAAATGTTGGTCAAAATAGTTTTCCTTTCCTACTTGAATCCTACAACTTTAAATCAGCTGCTTTCCTAGACATGTCCCATCAAACTGAATCAATCATAGTTATTGACAACATGCTAAAGTAGCAACACCGAAATAAAATCCCAAGAAACGGTCAAAAGTCATAAGGGTATATATGAGGTTATATAAACCTCAAGGTCTCACACAATGAGGAAGCAGTGATCCATTCACTCATTTACCCATTATTGGTCGTAAAAGCACACATGGTATGAAACACGTGCTACAATATTTTTTCCCATTCTTAGGGCATATATCATATCCTTTATACACAAATAACACCGTACAGATTCTAATTCAGATATTCCCCGATACCTAACTTGAGTTCTCTTTATATTCATTCCTCCAGGCAATCTTAAATTGGGAACTCGATCTGGATACTAAATGGGATTATTAGATAACAAAATCCATTTCGATTACTTGTTGTAATCTCATCTTGATATCTTATCAAGGCGACAGGATCACGTACACAATATGATAACTTTATCTCATCTCAGTACACCCCAAAGTATCTAAGGCGATTGTTTGTGTGAGTGAACCAATCTCAACCTGTTTGACATACTTTATATGTGTATGCAAAATATTATCTAGTAATCTCAATAATATATTACACATGAACTCAAAATTGTTCATCTATGGGCACATAAAAATCAATCAAGAGTTTTCTGATACACTAAGTATCATATTCAACGTAATTTTAGAGATTCGACATTACCGACAAGTACATCTCTAAACAACTTTAGTGTATGATGATTACAGACCATCATTTACGTAGATATATTGCAAAGACACTTTCTTTGCTAATGTCTCTCACAAAAACTCTATCGAGTGTTTGGTTCCATCATGATATTTGAGATCCTCAACACATGAGATAATTGCATAACTATCATAGATCTCCTATTCACAACTAATATCATTAGATGCCTAATACGTCTATACCAAACAATTTCTTCAACTGTCAAGTTATATACTACAAGATATGCTTCTTGCTACTCTGTAGTAAAATTACACAAGTCTAATAACTATTTGTGTTTAACTAACTCTCATCCTTAGTCGATATTTGCATATCTATTCCAATCACAAGTTAGTCCCTCAACAATAAAATGG
This sequence comes from Fraxinus americana, assembly GCA_035079005.1. Taxonomy (NCBI): domain Eukaryota; kingdom Viridiplantae; phylum Streptophyta; class Magnoliopsida; order Lamiales; family Oleaceae; genus Fraxinus; species Fraxinus americana. Next base: position 16,081,071 of record CM068712.1, on the reverse strand, counting down.
AATAATTGACAGCTGTACACTTCAGGTATCAAAATATCCTTTCTAAAGACAACAACGATACCTACTAACTAGATCCATGGTATGACAAATATTAGAGGAAGTATACATTATAACAGACTTCTAACTCCTAATCGCACTAGACATGGTAGCAATTCACAGTTAAAAAATATTCTAGAATCTTTATGGTACATAACTCTTGTGACAGAGAAAAGACTAGAAATCTTTTTAACACGAAATATACAATTTGCGAAATCCATGTCCTTCGTCTCAAAAATTAAGGACAACCATTTCAAATTGGTCTCAATACACACCTTCTCATGCTTAGCCAATATAGTGTCATCAACATCAAAATTAGAATTACAACCTACCATCAGACTTTTACATAAATACGGTGATTTTCATCTACATGATGAAAATTTTATATGAAATTTAATCCATGTTAAAACTCAAGTACCACCGTTAAGATGACTGCATTAGGCTACAAGTGTAACTATAAAGTTACCACAATACTATAAAGCCTTCAACATGAAACTTACAAATCGATTCATGTAGATCTATTCAATCAATTCTCAATTGAGAATGAAAATTCAGTCTATAAGTCTATTTGGTATAATCTACACTTAAACACGCTATCATGGCTAGCATCAGCATATAGAAGTGAATCTCACTGCTAAGAAAAAAGGCTTATCAAACTCATTATACTCATATTGAGTATAACATTTTCCTAAAAAATGAGTTTTATTTATCGTAAACTCATTAATCTTCCATTTAGTTTTAAAGAACTTGAATGTCCTCAATAAGCATAATGTCCAATTAAAATTTCCACCAAATCTCAAATTAGATTGAAATTATGTACTCAATATATATACTTCCATCACTTTCCTCAAATTTCTCCACTAGTTTTCTAAACCAAGAATCATTGAAATTGAATAGCTCTTAGATCCCACTCGGAATTGAGATCCATTGAAATTGGATAGTTCTTTGATAGCTTCCACTCGGATACATAGCTCCCACTCGAAAACAGATTACTTCCACTTGAATCTGGAGTTTAAATCAACTCTTACGTATCCAAAAAGTCGATTGTTTGGAGCACTACGAGGGGGTCTCTGGCCAATTGGTGAATAGAGACAAGAGTGGTCTTGTTTGCCTAGGCGGGCATCTGATATTCAGATACGGAAGTTAGTGAATTTGACTGAATTTTCACATCAGAAACAACCATTCACATATCTGGGAGTCTCTATGTTTAAAGGGGCTAAGAGGAGCGTTTTGTATGTTGATCTCATTATGAAGGCTAGGAGTAAGATTTCTGGATGGGCTTCACGCATTCTCTCTCCTAGTGGTAGGATTACTCTACTGAGGTATGTTCTTTCCTCTATACAACTGTATCTATTCCAGATTATGCGACATGTTAAGGTCATTCTGAAAAGGCTAGAAAGTATATTTACACGATTCTTATGGGATTCTAAGGATCATGCGCGTCGTCTACATTGGCTTAGTTGGAAGGGGATTTGCCTTCCTGCTGACGAGGGATGTCTGGGCTTTAGACGATTACAAAATATGGTGGTTAATTTTCATTGAATCTATGGTGGTTGTTCAAGTCTCAAAGTTCTTTTTGGGCTCAGGTTCTACTTGGCAAATATTGTAGAGGGACACATCTTTCGCTTGCAGCAGTTCCTCACTCAGTCGAAGCCTTGGGATAAGGCAGATCTTCTTTTGGCATGATTGTTGGATGAGTAATTCTACATTAGCATCCATTTTTCCACACATACAACATACATCTGCGAGGGTGCAGGACTTTTTTGAGGAGACTGGATGGGATTTTGGGCGATTTCCATAAGCTATGTAGAGCAGATCACGACCATTCCACTATGTCTTGATATCTCGGATCGTATTTTCTAGAGGGCCACATCGAATGGTAGATTTAATACTAAATCAGCATGGTAGCTGATCCACTCTAGCTGGCCAGTTCATGATTCATTTCGCCTACTGTGGAGCCCTATCCTACCTGCTACCGTTTCGTTCTTCTGTTGGACTATGGTAGGATTTAATACCAGTTGATGTCATTATCCAGAGGAGGATCAGCAGTCATTTGGCTTCTCGATGTCAGTGTTGTTATGAGATTGAGACCGTCACTCATATTTTTACTGGTAGCAGTATTTCAGATCAAATTTGGCAACATTTTGAAGCTTATTTAAGATTACCATGAGTACAGAGCAGAGTGTTAGACAAATATTTCTGAAATGGAGGTATTGTATACAGACCGGACACATTCGTATCATTATTCCTCTATTGATTTTTTTGTTTCTTTGGACTGAGAGGAATAATGCAAAGCACATGAACATACGTATGAGCTCGAGACGTATTACCTGGAGAGTTTACCGTATGATATCCTCCCTTCATATTGGTGGACTATTCCGACCGTTACATTGGCGTAATGACATGCAGCTTGCTATACTTTTTGGTATTTTTTTGATTCCCCATCTCCTCCCCTATCATGGTTTGGTGACGCTCTCCATCATTTGGATCTGTCAAGATCAACACCGATAGTTGTGTCAAGGATGAGTTTGCAAGCAGGGGAGACATAATTAGGAATTACGTAGGAAATTGTATCAGGGCTTTCTCAACTTCATATGGACAATGTATGATATTAGAGGCGAAACTCAGGGTTATTCGTGATGGGATACTATTGGCTAGAGATCTTAGTTTGTCAGATATTTGGGTTGAGACAGATTCGACTGTTGTCATTCACTGCATCACCAGAGGTGGTTGACCGTGGCCTATCCGGGGAATATTCAGACAGATTGCAGATATCGTTTCATTTGACAGAGATATGGTCTCCCACATCTTTAGAGAGGGGAACCAAGTTGCAGATGCACTTGCTACCGAGGGTTGGCATCATCGTAGTTACCAGGAATATGGACCAGCCGACCTACCACGACATATCACTTGTTCAGATTGACAGGTATGGTTTGCCCAACACTAGAGTTTAGGTATTTCTATTTGTATTTGCTTTTACTTTTATTTTTGCTTTAATTTGTTCTTTTTGTAAGGGAAGTAGTACTCATTTTTTACTGCTTTCCTTTTATTCTTTACTTTCACTGTTAGGGAAGTAGTATTTCCTTCATTATTGATTTCATTGATATCATTTGTAACAACAGTATTCCTCTGCCACAAGTGAGGACATATTAATAAAATCTCGGAGGTATCGCTCTCCTTCCACCAAAAAAAAATATCTTTTTCAATAATATTCTCTAAAATTGTCTCTTACTAAGAAAGAAATGTCAAATGTCACATATTGTGACCCGATATGTATTCAAAATCTCACTTAAGTACCTTTTTAGACTGTTATCTGTATCTCAGATATTCATCCCGTTCTTAATAGACTCATGTTCCCAAACTCATTATCAAGAACTTACATAATCGATTATGAGTCTAAGACAACCCATATTTGGTCATGTTCATGTCCAAAACTTATACAATTCTGAATGTACTAATTTAGAGAGAACTCTGTTAAGTGATACGTTATAGTTAACAACAATCTTTCCAAAAGCAAATACGTAAATTGGACTGTATATCTCAAACCTCATCATATTCAGTTATATTCCATCATTCTACACAATACACCATAAAATTATTGGTGATTAAGGAATAGTCAATCAAATAAGGATCTCTTTCATTTCATATATCACTGATATTTTGTGATAGAGATTCACGCTATTAAACAATTCTCAAAGTCTTCACTTCCATAATGTGATTTTCTACTCCACTTCAAAGAAGTCTAAATCAATACAATATTTTCAAGTTAAAAAAATCAGAGGCACAATTGAAATGCGTGAATCCGTCTATAAATGTAATGAATAAATTCCATCTCGATCTCTCAAGAAATTCGAATAGATTTACTCGATGGAAGTTTAACTTTTACACCTTTGAATGGCTTTCTCAATTCAAAAACCTCAAACCATTGCACAAATAACTAGAACCATAATTAAATATCACTACTGTGAGTATGAACAGAAATACCACGTATAAGTTCAAGTAATAGACTACTTTCAGAAGAATAACTAAGATCAAATTTAGTGGAGTCTTTGATACTATCTTAATATCAAATAGGAGGTCAGTTACTCTACTTTGCAACACTAAGTTGTAGTATCAGTCATATAAACTTCAACTCCATCTTCATCATTTGTATATATCTATTTTTGTATCAAGTCAAAGACTCGACAATAGAGTAAAATACTTACTGATCTCATATAAAGTGGGTTTCTAACATTTGAATCCACTATCCACACAAGACTCGGATAGTGTTGACACGTAAACTGTTGAGGAATATATTCAAGTGCAATATTCTTTAACTTAACCACTTTCGAGCTAAGAGATTCAAACCGTATAGTTGAAGCACTTGTTCCTTTATAACATTGATCATCTACCAAATCTACTATCCGATATGTTCTTCTTGGTCCCTTTTCTAGTCTCTACATCTATCTCGCATTTGTTCTAACTCATTTAATACTTAAGATCCAAGTCTTATGAAAACTAGAACATTGCTACACAAGTGTATCCTCGAGACTTAGCAACATCAAGTCACATGTCGTTTAACTCTCATAGCGGATAGTTTTAATAGAGAAAATTGACACTTCAATTTGTAAGCCACATTGACATTCAAAATTTTCATCTATTAAAAAGAGAATAGTTTGAACTTACTACTCATCTTAAAAAAATGTGACCAACAAAAACTGTCAACTTTATGTTAACCATCTTATCCAAGTCACATTAGAGAAAAAAGATCATTTATAACAAAACTTAACAATTAAAATGTTCAAGCACAAGAATCTATCTTTTCTCGTACTTAACAAAGTTCCGATCTTTATTCTCTAGAGTAGTATGACCTACATAAGGTCTTCTATTGCGTGGTTGATGCTATCTAAACATCATGTCCTTCTCTTATCATGCCAAATGTTATTGCATTTTAGCTTATCACCTTTATTAATAATGTTAACTACTATAGATTTTGATGTCATGATCTATCAATTTTTAGAGACATTTTATTTTCAATCAATGCAAGTTTATGCCCATTCAATTTTGCATCAATGCAAATTAACGTCTACGATAGTTCAACGTTAGACATGGAGTCGAAAGTTCACTATGTTCCCAATCATCATCCACAATCCTATTGTTTCACTATCATAAACTTAATTTCATATTGCAAAATTTTATTGGTTCTAAGTGAGAATTACATTAATTCTTCCAACTTGAGAACTCCCACTCAATTGGTGAATCAAATAGTTCTAGGTAAGATTTTCTCTAAATCTTCCAATCACCGAACTATCACTCAACTGACAGTTAATAGGTTTAAGTAAGAATCTCACTAATTCTACTGACCTGAACATTTATAACACGAATTAACGATATTATGTATTCAATTAGATAAAATAAAAGCAAAACGATGCACATTTATCCAATTATAACATGTATCATGATATAACAAATTAATTCTTCCAGAAGATAACTTCAATTATAATCCAAAAATAAAAGTAACATCATTTAAGTGTTATTTTACAAATCCTCAACCCCATTTAAATCTCTGTTGCAACACAATCTTAACAACTAAGAAGTGACATCAGAATTCTCATATTCTACTTATCACTAAAAGCTTATGTCCCAAAATATTCACGCATTACACATTAGGTCATGTTTCAGATCCATTTACTTATTCCGATAAGCATGGAACATTTTAACAAGTTTTCTAACATTTCCTTTAAGGATGCTAAAATTGTGCATATATTCAGCCATATCCGATCGAGTACAAAATTGAAAAACAAGTCACAATGGTTCACATAACCTAATCAAGACCCACACAACTCATGAACGTATATAAAATGTATTATTTTAAGTACTTTTGAAATATTTTTCAAAAAAAAAAAAAAACTACCACTAGGAAAATACCACTTCACAAATATCCTTAATTTTTATAAAATTTTCAAAATTTAATTAATCCAAAATGATATTTTTAATACTTTTTTTATAATTTATTTCAATAATAAAATAAAAAAAATATTTTTGATTTTCTGAAAAGTAATTTTAATTGCACATAAAAATCAAGAATATTTCAAGGATCCAGTTGCAATTTTCGAAATTGTTATTGGAATAATTAACTTTCAAAAAATAATTTTGGGACCAATAGACAACTTGCATTTGGAATAATCAACATTCAAAAGTGTGGGGACCAACATGCAATTTTCGAAATTGCATTTGTAATATTTAAGGGACCACTATGCAATTCTCTCAAAATTGAATTTGGAATCATTCACCTCTAGGCAACAATTCAGGTTTCTGCCTTTTTTTTTTCACAGGTTGCTGTTCATCATCAAAGAAAAACTGCAGTTTCTTTTTCTTTTTTTTTTTTTTTTAGATTTCTGTCAAAACTTCGGAAGGCCATAACTTCTTCAATTCAAGGCCAAAAATTATATTCTTTATACCGTTGAAAAGGTATCCAGAAGATCTATCAAACCATACCAAATGGTTATCATGAAACATGGTGTGGAAGAAGTTATCATGTGATTAAGTTTTAGGTTTTACCGATTTTAATGTAAAAAATTAGATTTTCATCCAAAATTTCGAATCATCATAACTTCTTCATTTTAAGTACAAAATTTGAGTTCTTTATATGGCTGGAAAACTTATGAGAAGATCTTTCTAACTATACTAATCTTACTACATGAAGATGAACAAGCAGATGGCAGTAAATATTTAAATTTTCTTCAATTTTTATCTAGGGTTTTGTTTTTCTCCAAATTTATAAAATCAAAAATTTCCAAATTTTGCAGATATGATCTACATCATAAAAGGAATATGCTGTAAAAGTTTTATGAATTTATGTTGCATACTTCATGACATGCCATTAACAATGCTTCAAGTTTCAACAAAAATAGCATACATGCATTTTTCAACATAGTAAATCCATTTACAGCAAGATGCAAGGAAAACGACATTTACGGCTCTAATACCAATGTAAGAATTCGTAGCATTCTTTAACATGAATTTCGGATCAAGAAACTTACTTGAAATGATGAATTTCAAGATCTTTTGATGGTTGAATCACCTTGCATTCCAAAACTCCAAAATCTGCATTTCTTGTTCTCCAATAGTCTCAATCCTGATCACAATGGAAGGGGATTATTATCCACAATCTAAGTGTCAATTTTTGTGAGATTTCATGTCCAAAATATAGTTCTAAGGACTTTCCAATTTTGAAGTAAATTTTCATACGGATTTTTCCTTCATTTTTCATGCCATCTTTTTTCCCTATTTTTCCAATGTATAATCATTGGAGGTTGTATGGGAGTTAAGGGTGGTTATATGGAGTTGCATGTTTGAACTTCAAATTCAAACCACTCCCTTCAACCCTTTTAATAACTTGTGGGTCGGGTCTCACATGGGCGACCCACGACCCGTATTTTTCTAACAAACACGTTATTGGCCATTCGTACAATTAATGAGAAAACACACAACTCACACTGACACAACGATTAATTACACGAGGGAATAAATCTACCCTCACAAAAAGAAGAAAGATGATTAAAGACAATATAATAAATAAAAAAATGAGCGGCTAGGGTTAATGTTGAACCCGTTCTGATACCATGTTATTGATTACAACGGTCTAGACTAATTTAGGTAATTTCATAAATTACACTATTAACAGAGACCTTTTATTCCTTAAAGCTTTCCCAAAAAAAAAAATTCAATTTTTTTACTCACATCCGTACATGAACTTTACATATAATAAGGAGGATGTTTACACTTACATAAAACTATATTCTTGAATAGTTCATGCATGTATTTATGACCTCTGGTATTATTAGGTTTTTTCCCCCTTTAATTTGCTATCCTAATTCTTTTCCGTTCCTTCGTTTTTTCACATAGAAATAAAAATGTTAGAATAGAAGATTATGAAAATATTTCCTTCTAGCTTATATCCTAGTCTAGTTAGGAATTGATATTTTTTTCATTTTAATAATAGGATTTTACTGGTTGGGTTCTTCAAATCATTCCCTGACTATGTTTTGAGTGTTTTCACTATCTGTTCCACTAATGTCTTTGATTTAGGAAACCAGTAGATACATGATAAGTAACTGTTTGCGTCAGTGAAATGACTAATTCAAAGTTTTCTCATGTCCCAAGTCATTCTAATGGACTCGACACGTGTCGTGCGCCGATGATAAATATCAGCTATGTGCCGGACCTACCACCAAGGCGACTATGTCTTGTTTAAACTGTGACACACATTTATAAAAATTTTGATAGAATTTCCCCTGCAATATGGACTAAAACCACCTGTACAATAATCAAAATCTTCAAACCAGTACATATAATTTAAAACTGGATACTCCAGCCCCTCATAACTTAATTCACAATACAGTACTGGAAAGTCGACTTTTACAAATAGTTAGCAAACAAAAGTCTCAAATGTACTTGTAATACTCAATATGCAATGAGCTCATGACATGGATACTACACGGTGGATCACTAAGCTCCAATGCTGCTCAACTCAACTACTATCTGATAAGAAAGAAGTTGACAAAATATATGAGCTTGCAACTCAGTGAGTGGATAATTATAAATAAGCATATACTTTTCTTCCATTTATGCATATTTTCTAAAAATCCTTACTTTTTTGAAACTTTGAGAAATTCTAAAATCTGGTAATACTCTTAAAAACTTAAATATGATTGCATCATAAAATCCTTTGAAATATTTTGTTTGTTCAATACTATATGCTGAAATCTTTATACTGAAAACTGAATAATCTGAATTCTATAACTGGAAATCAAATAAGCCGTAGAAATACTAAAATATCACACCAAAAAGGTACCCTAAATAACCTTACTCATGTATCGATTAGTACCGATATAAATGGCAAAGCTATTCGATTCTAAAATTCTGAAATTCTGTAATTTTGGTCATACGCACCTCTGGTCATATACTATGAAAACACATTCTCAATAGTGCAGAGCGAGTAAAAATCAACATAACTGATCATATACTGTGGAAACACATTCACCCAGTGCAGATTGGGTATAAAATAACCACAATCTGAAGTCATACACTGTGGAAACACATTCTCATCAGTGCAGACGGGTAAAATCACTAGGGTACTTTCTGGTGGTTTTTAAAATAACTTTAGGTATACTGAAACATGTAATATGAAATTATGAATATAACATGCTAGAGAAAAGATTTAAGTAAACTGAATTTCACTGTAAAAGAACTGACTATAAAATTCTTTTAATTCTGGAAATCATACTGTCAAATCAAGTATATGAAATAATCAACTTTCTGGAATGATATAATTTTACTAAATAATTATTTTTGAAAAGTAAGCTTTCCCACTCACTCAAAACAAGCTACAAGCTAGACGGCTGATAAACGTTTTCAATTTTCTTGTCACCACCTGAAATACCATACAAGATAAACAATTTAACCACTAACAAATGAAGTAGCCGCTATTGTCTATTTCTATAATCCTTAAACTAAATTTCTCGATACATGAATAACTCTCCCAAATTATTTCTTTAATCGAATGGAACTAATTACACTTTCTAGTCCATTTACTAATAACCCCATGCATCAACATAACCTTTCATCCAAGAATAAATGCAATTATTCACTTCAATCTAGTGAAACTAGCAACCAACACCACAACCAGTTTAAATTACATACAGCTCCATAAAATCATGCTATCTTGTAAGTATTTCATCAACACTATAATTCTCTCTAACAATACTTATTCAAGCATCCAATTATAAATCTAGGGTTTGCCCAAAAATAGCATTTCTTATCTTGATAAATGGAGACTAAAGAATCAATAAACTCGAGCTCCAATATGAACCTATCTCATAAAGCTGAGAATTTAAACCACAACTTAAAACCTTAGAAATTTAACAAAAATTTCTCCACTTCTAAGAAAATAGCGAGAATGAAAAATTGAAATCAAGCTTTGACGACCACTTTACTTTCTTGTCCTTCCTTTCTCTTTTTCTTCCTCTTTTTCCCTTTCTTTTTCTTCTTCCTTTCCTTCTTCTTTTTCGGTCTCTCTCGAATCTTCTCTGCCGGTTCTATGTTCAGCTGTGTGTGTGTAAAATGGAATGAGAAATGGGTCTAAAACTAGCTAATTATTGGGGCATCAAGTGGTAATTGCAAAGGAAATCCCCAGCTATCATTAGATGTATAATTAAATCCTCAACTATAAATCTCATCCATCTTAAACCTCATATATTATCCATTGCAAAGTAAACCCCAAGGAAATAATTTACTTCATTAAAGTCCTTATTTGACCTTGACTTTGACAATTCAACCCTTGACTTTGACTAATTAAAATGGGTTTGTAACATCCCATTTATGGAGTTGTGCCTACTGGTTTTCAAATACAATATACCTTTCAAGTGGTGAGATTTTTGTATTTGATTTTTAGCTTCTCTCCCTATCTCTGTGGAGCCTCCCACTTAGTCTACTAATGTTTGACAGTTAGAGCATCATTAAACTCGAGTATTGTTATTTGCTTTCAAAGTCTAGCATTGTTATTTGCTTTCTTATGATGGTTACTTGTGCAAGTTCTAAGAAACTTTTTGCTTTTAGCTAAGCATTTTATTAAAGTTTTGTTTATGATTTGCTCAATTTTACTCCTCTTCTAAACAATTGATAGTCTTCCCTCTTCTACAATCATCTTTGCCGTTTGCTCCCCTAGTCACCGCCATTAGCCTCTCAACTTCCCCTACTCAGGTATCTAGTGCCCAAACAAAAATTCAGGTACCTACTTCCCAAACAAGAGTGTTCGACCTTGAATAGATCCACCTCATAATTAGGACACACTAATACACCTCTCAATCCTCAATGGAGCTCTCAAATATGATACTGGAAGCACATACTGTTAACTGATTAGAGGAAAAATGTTGGGGATGTTTAGTTGCTATATTTGAGCTATACCATTTTGTATGTAATGTAAACACCAATTCATATAGAGAAAAAGGTTTAGGGAAACAAGGTCTCCAATACCAATTCATGTTGGAAGCTAAAAGGAAAACACAAAAACAACAACGAGGCAATAATTCTGAGAGACGAACACCAAATAAAGCAGCATGAAAATAAAGTAATGTGAAATGTTCTGGAAAGAACTTACACAACATCTACAGCTTGTTCCAAATATCAATCACCCTGCTCAGTTGTTTTTTGGAATCCCAACAAGATGATTTTTGAAGTTTTAGTCCAAAATACCAGTTCGCCTATATTATCAGACATGCTTGTTTATAACTTTAGAGAAATATTGGAGTTATTTTTCATAATTACCAACGAAACGCAACTGCATATTCCAATGACTTAACCCCAATAATTTAAAAGGGCATAAAACCAGTCTCCCATTTCCACATTTCTCTAGCCCAGTACTCCTACCCAACCTTCAAATAAAATTAGTAATTCAGGAAATCAAAAGACACTAATCACCAAAAAATTACGTTAAAGATTGATTACAAGACAAGGTCATGTGCACGATATGTAATATATAGACAGAAGCAGTTAGATCTAATTAAGTTAGTTATTAACCTAATAACCACGATAAATTAATTTTAGCATAGTTTCTGAAAATGGAAAATATACAGGTAATGTAAACATAAAGTCAAACTAGCACAAGAATAATAGAGCAGCTTTAACTTGGCAAACTTGACAGCCAATTCGGAGTTACAAAAAATAAGGGCTAAGATGACAAACAATAGACTCCCCAATATATACAACACAATGTAACATAATTTATAAAAAATTAACTCAGATTCATGACATTACAGTCGCAAATCTATTTTTTCTTGAATTTCGTTGTTTGGCCACCAATGGAACATAGAGTGCATTATTTATTTGTGTTAAGCTTTTAGATTACAGAATTTATAAAAATAAGGGCTTGTGGATGGTTGCCCAATTAGTTCTAAAGTACAGACACAACGCTTAATCGATTGCTTGAAGGCAGTGGCAAAGAACAAAGATTCGAGGTACATATGGGGTTACCTACATTTAGTTTAATTCATTTCATTTTCAGTTAAACTTAAATGCATTTTTTTCATGTGTGTGTAATACAAAGAATAAGACTAGAATTATGTAACGAACACAGAGTTAGTCTTTTATCCAATTTAACTCACATATATTTGTCTTTCGGTCTGTCAAACAAAAGGTCACAACTAGGGTACTCGAGATGTAAATATTCTCTACAAGACTTATGCATTGGATTATCTAGTAAAAAGAGAGATAATTGAGGCAATGTGAAAAGGAATAGGCCCGATTGTACTAAAACTGAAGGATGATACATGCTCAACTTCACTACCTCAAAAGATTTTCTTTACGTAATCTCTTCGGTTCAAGATCAAAAAAATTCTCCAATTTAGGCTTCATCAGGTCATGTTCCTGAGTTGTTTATCTGACATTTTATATGCTAGCCCAGTTCCTGTAAATAGTAGCATTATATAAGGATCATATTCATATGCTTGTAATTTTTTCTTAGTGTATATTTCTATTTTTTCCCCATACATTCAACATTGTAAATACATAAATAATTCTTTTTGTGCTACAAATGTTCATTGTTGAACTCTGTTTTTGCATAGATGACGTGGCCAACGGATACCATCTCCACTTACATCCACACGACCTTTTTGTTGCACACTTGGACAAACCGTAAGCAACACGTGAAATTTTTCAAATGTAGGTAAGGCAACTATGTGTACTCCGACGATCAATTCAACCACTGGTATAGATGTATTTGGGCGTGGAACGTACAAAAGATGTGAGGTATAATAGTGTTCGGGCACCGGAGGAGAGAACAAATATGAAAGCAATGGTGCCCGGTTGACATTACATTCAAATAGCATTAAAAGGAGAAATGAGTATCGTTAAATGAAAAGACATATGACCTCATCGTGATGGTCAGGGCTTCTTCTCCTGCGTGTCACTTCATCAATCATAGGCTGAGGAAAATTTAAAATTTCTGAAAAATAGCCAACCCATAGCCCAGGTCTGACGTCTGAAAGGTAGATTGACAAGTTGATTGACCCTTTGACATCCCACAAGTGCACAATATCGTAATCAAGTAATAAAATGATTAACAGAGTGTCGAACCCATGAGAACTACGTATTTGATCTAGTTGAAATTAATAATATCCTTAATTGAATAGCAAAAGTAATTTGAGTTTATCTATGTTAATTTCTAAGTTATTAACTAAGTTTTGCAAGTAAAATTGGTTTTCAAATATGTAAGAAGTATTGCTAAAATGTCGAATCCCTCTTGATAATCCATTTTTAGTTTAACAATTTAAAATGATAATTTGAAATCATTCTTGCTAGTTAATGTTACTATTTTAATCAAAAGTAGCTCGATAGCGATTAAATTTATTCCTGCACGTGACCTTCCTATATTTCTATGAAAGATGTGAACGAGCAAAAAAGCATTAATGTGCTAGAGCACCTATAAATATCATGTAAAACATAGCGGTCCCTATCGGACTTTACAATTTTATCATTTTGTGCTAATGATCCTATTGTCTCTTTCGATAACAACAAAATCCACATACAATGTTTCAAAGCCAAAAGTAATCAAAATGATTCATCTCATCTTAGCAATTAAATAACTAGCCTAACATATCAAAATTACAAGAAAAACATCATAATTTTGTATAACATCACTCGGAATTGTTTGGAAGATGAGGCTTGATGTTTTTGAATTTCTTCAAAGAAATCTTGATAAATCTTCAATAATCCTTTCATTTCTTTCCCCACAAATCCCAATTTCAATATCCAATTTATGAGTTCTTGAACTTCGTCTTTGAAATCTTCTCACAATATATGATTTTGCTCCTCTTTTATGATGAAAATTGATGGAATATTATAGTATGAGATGTATATGAGAGGTGTCTCTATTGTATTATCCTGTTAGGTGTTTGTAGGACTTGAAAATTGGTTTAAAATCATGTCCAGATTGGTTTCCAAAAAAGTTCAAATCGAATAAGGAAAGTTACCTTTATGCATGCGCATGTTCTTGTCGTTGCATAGCTATCAATATTTTGGTCATAACTTTATTTCTCGATATTTGATTGAGATGATTCAAAGTGCGTTGGAAAGATGACTCAAATGAATGCAACTTTGCTACAAACAAAAGTTTCACAATTCGGAGGTTTACTATGCCGAAAATGGGTCTCAATCTTTGACTAAAAATTTGAAATATAACTTATGCGATTGTAAATTAATTTGTGATAATATTTCGATCATATTTCATTCATTTTTGAATTCCATCTAATTGTCTCCTAACAATCTTCAAAGTATTGTCTTGTGGTCCGAATCAACTATTATATATTTGCAATTTGGTTCTCAAACTTTAGACTTTGCCCTTTTTCGATTCTTTTTTTAATTCCACTTTCGATCATCGAGTTTTACCTAATAAACGAAAATACAATAGATTAGGTTATATTCTCTTAAAAGAACTATCAAATATCGCTATTTTAGGCCCCCAAATAAATGTATAAAATATACTTATCAAACACCCCTAAACTTAAATATTTGTTTGTCCTCGAGTAAGACTATAACCTAAATAACAACAAACAAATAAGCATGCAAAAGTTTTTGGTTTGACAATCTAGCTTTTTACCTCTAGATTTGAATCACTGTTTTAAATGTACAAAACGGTTCAAAATCATAATACCAAACCAATATCCATTCTTCTAATGGAAAACTGACGGGTGTGTGAAGAACTAAGTAGACAATCATGAATTTACAAGTTACTTCAATTCCGAATCCTCTATGGTCAAATATATTCTTTCACCTCTCGTATGGTTCAAACATCACCACACTTAGCCCTTGTTTGCCCCCTATTATATCTCATTACATTACATTAAATTTTTCTCTCTCTTCATCTCAACCATACATTCATCAAATAAAATAATAATACACACAAATCTAAAACTTTTCAACCACACATCTCCCATCAATCACTATTCTAAAAATTTTCAACCCCCTAAAAATCTACAATAATGGGGGCCAAACAGGGGCTTATTCTTTTTACTCTTTTCCCAGTGTGCAATCCAAGATTGAATTTTTTTCATTACTATCTTCACCCTTTCTAGTTCATGTGACTCTACTAAGCAAGTCAACACATCAATAAACAAGAATCTTCCTACAACCGTAAAATCGCCGATAAACTATGCTAAATTTGGTCTTAAGGATAAAGAATTTAGTGTGGTTAGGGTTGAATCTAACGATCCAAAATTTGACCGTTCTGAATTTCAGTTGCACAACGGGTATATTGATCTTCCGGAATGAGGTGGTCAACCAGCACTCTTCTGAACTTTCAGAAAATTTTGCTTTTTGAAATCTATAAATACCCTCACTTTTTTCATTTTTCACATCATTTTTCAAGAGTATCAAAGAAAGTTATATTTCAAGAGATTCTTTAAGCTTACATTTGCATTCATTTCATTTATTTCTTTATACAAAAAACTTCATTGATTCAAATTCTTTAATCATCATCTTCATAAAAAAAATTCATCTCTCTTTTCGTACTTAACTTATTTCTATTATTCATAAAAGAGAGATATATTTTAAACAAGATCTTTGAACTTAATTTTGATTGAGCCCCTGTTTGAGCTACATTAAAATTTACATTCTCATTCTTCTATTAATTTTCAACCACAGATTCTTCAATAATATTATATTTTCCATCACATCAATAACTTTTTCTTTTTTTTTTTAACCACACATTCCATCAATCTACTATTCCAAAATACATTCTTTCAAAATACTGTGACTCAAACACACTATGAATCAAACTTGTAAAATTTTGATTGATTGAATTAAACTTGTAAAATCATCATATTCATCAAAATTCCACACGTCTTTCTTGGCGCTTAATTTATTACAATAATTCATTAAAAGAGATATATATTTTGCGAAGATTTGTATTTCTTCTTCATCTTCTCATTGAAAAAAGTTTGATTGATTGAATCAAATTTGTAATTATCATATACATCAAATTTCTTCATCTAACACTTGAGTTATAATTTATTGTTGTTCATTGAAGTACTAGCCTCTCATTGTACTTAATTCATTTGTATCATTTATTAGGAGATAATATTCATGTAAAATCATTTACTCTAAACTTGTGGGTCGTATTGAGGTTGTGTGAAACCTCAATAGTATAAGGATCAATGCTCCTTATTGTAAGTCACCTTGTGGGTTATATTGAGGTCCCGAAAAGCTCAATATTGTATAAGGATCGGTGCTCCTTGTTTGTAAGTCACCGAAAGCATTGTAAAGGATTGGATTGTACCATAAGTCAATCTAAGTGAAAATGTCTTGCTCGTGTAGGAGAACTTGGTAGCGGAGGACGTATATCATTGCAATGGATCGAACCTTCACAATTATATCGTTTGCATCCTTAATTCCCTTTTACTTATTGCTTTCATATTGTGTGCTTATTATTTGAAATAATCTATTTAGTCTTTACTTACTTGAATTTAGATTAATTCTTTGAAAGATCTTTAAAATCAATTCACCCCCTATTGGTTAGTTATTCTTTGGCTTTCAATTGGTATTGGAGCAAGGTGCTCATTTTGAATTTAAAGATTTAATAATCTTGAGTAATAGCTAACTACAATGTTCAAAATCTTGAGGGGCATTCTACAAATCGCTCTCCCTTCTTTGATAATGTAAAGCTAGAATGATGATTTGTTCAATCAATGGATTATAATGTTTGGGAAGTTATTGAATTTGGTAGGATGTGCCTAAAAAGTTTATTAAAGTGGTTGATAAAAAGGGATCAAATCATTCAACAATCTAGAGAGGAGTACGATGATGAAGATAAAAGAAAATTATCGTTGAATGCTAGAGCCAAAAATATACTTTATTGTGCTTTAGATAGAAATGAATTTAATCGTATTAGTACATATGCTTCCACTTTTGATATTTGGCATTCCTTAGAAGTTACTCACTTGGGCTAGTAGTAAAGTAAAAGAAACAAAGATAAATCTTTTGGTTAAGAAATTTGAAAATTTCTTTATGAAGCAAAACAAACCTATTGTTGATATGATTACTTGCTTCACTGATGTTATTAATGGCCTTAAAGGCTTCGATCGTAAATTTACTAATGGTGAGCTTTAAATATAATGGTTAGGTCACCCTCGGAAGATTGGAACTCGTGAAGAATATTGATAGAAACTACCAAAGATATCAACACATATCCATCGGAAGAGATCTATGGAACATTGATGACATATGAGCTAAATCTTACTGAGATACAGGAGAAAACAATGAAAAGAAAAGAAGAGGAAAATCATCAAATTGCTTTAAAGTTGATAATGGATGAAGGCACTTCAAGTGAAAATATAAATGATGAAGAAATTGATGACCTAGTTCTTCTTGTCAAAAATTGGAGGGTCTTCGCAACAATCGATGATTTCAAAAGAAACAAGAAAATGTCAAAACGAAGAGTGATAAGATTGTTTGCTATAATTATGTTGGTTACAAGAGTACCAAATGTCTGAACAAAAAGAGATTTATCAAAACAAAAAGCACTTCAATCAATATGAGATGAGAGTGATGATAATGATGACCATGAAGAAGATGAAATTCAAGAGAAAATTGCCGACATGTGCTTCATAGCTATTGAAAACGAGGTAAATTCAAATGAAAATTGTTCATATGATGAATTATCTACCTCATATGATGAAATTCTTAAAGAATTTAAGAAATTTACTCTAAATCATTCTATTCTCAAAAAGAAAAAATCTTTATTGGAAAAGGAGGTTAAGAAACTTTTGAAAACTCAAAATGATTTTAAAAAGAAAAAGTCAATTACGTTTCTTTAATTAAAGAGAATTCCTCTTTACTAGAAAAAGTTTTAGATTTGACTCAAATTGTTCACAATTTACTCAAGACAAGAATTTTTTTTTTATTTTAGTGCTTGGTGAACACAAATATATTTTTGCTAAAGGAAGAATTGGATACAAACAATTTTTAAAACAATAATCTCTTTAAAATTTCTTTGTTAAAAGCCTTTACTTTCCCCATTCCAAATATCACATGTGGTTTTTGCAACAAAAAAGAGCATGTAACTTATAATTGTACAATGAAAGAGAGGTCATACCTTGTTGTCCAACTACAAGTGGATTCGAAAATCCACTAACACTAACTACCAAGGACCCAAGGTTGTATGGGTGCCAAATAGAAAATTTTGAATTATTTGTGTAGGTATCAAAGAAAATAACAGGCAAATGGTTCTTGAATAGTAGATGCTTAAAGCACATGATTGGAAATCAAACTTTCTTATCAAGCTTCAAAAAGAAGGATGGTGGTATCTTAGTTTTGGAGATAATGTCAAAGGGAAAAATCATTGGCATTGAAAATATTAGTAATTATTCATCTCCCTCTATTGAAAGTTTTCTATTAAGTGGATAACCTCAAACGTACGTCCTTAACATTTATGTAAAGAAGGTTATCATATCAAATTTGATTCTTCTAAATGTTTTATAGAGAATTCTACATCAAAAGTGGTAATAGGAAGCCAAAATAAAGATGTTTATGTCATAAACAATGAATTTGAAAGTGAAGAAAAATGTTTATCAAATTTGAAAGATAATACTTGGTGGTGGAATCGAAGATTTGGTCGTGTTTGCATGGACCTACTTTCAATTTTTTCAAAAATTGTTTTGTAGGTTTGAAATTTGACAAAAACAAAATTTGTAATGCGTGTCATTTTGGAAAACAAGTGGAGCTATTTTAAATAAAAGAAATATTCTTCAACTACTAGATCTTTATAACTTCTCCGTATGGATCTTTCTGGACCATCTAGAATCTCAAGCTTAAATTCTAAACTTTATGTATTCGTCATTGCCCACTTTTCTAGATTTACTTGGATCCTATTTTTAAAACTAAAAGATGAAGCCTAGAATGTATTTGAACACTTTTGTAAAAAGGATCAAAATGAAAAGGGGTATATATTTTAGAGTGGTCATGGTGGTGAATTTGAAAATATTGTATTTGATGATTGTTGCAAAATTATAGCTATGAACATAATTTCTCGGCTATGAAGAATTGCACATTGCAGGAAATAGCTCAAGCTATGAAATTGGTTTACCATAATATTTTTGAGTCAAAGCCATTAACACCGCTTGCTATATTGTAAATAGAATTTTGGTGATTCGAAAGAAAACACAAAACTCATGAACTTTTGAAAAATAGAGTTCCCAATATTGGTTACTTTAAAGTGTTTGGTTGCAAATGTTTTATCTAAAGTACTAAATAAAATTTGAAAAAATTTGATTCAAAATCCGATATTGAAATTTTCTTGATTATTCAACTAGCTGCAAAGCTTATCGAATCATCAACAAAAAAACTTTAGTTGTTGAAGAATCCATGTATGTAACATTTAATTAAACTAGTCCTCCTGATCTAGAGAAAGGTATTGTAAATAATGTAGATGAGATTCTTTTTGAGCAAATGAACATTCAAAATCAAAAATAGAAGATCAATATAAGGAAGGAGCAAATGTGCGACAAGATGAAGAAAAATCTTTCTAAGTACGAAGTGATCAATCTCTACCTAAGGAATGGAGTCAAACAAAATAAATCATGGACACACTCAATAAGTTTGAAATGAAAGAGTTGAAATCAATGAACACTCCAATGAGCTCAACAATCAAATTGAACAAACATGATCAAGATACTTCCATAAGCATAACAAAATTATCGAGCTATGATCGGATCTCTCCTTTACTTAATCACAAATTGACTCGATATTATGTTTAATATGTGATTATGCACTAGATTTCAACCTAATACTCAAGAATCACACCTTAGTACCGTAAAACTAATTTTTAGATATCTTAGTCGCTCTAAGACATTACACATTCGGTATCCTAAAGGCATCCAAAAGGGGGGATATTGTATTATAATTTGTGAATATGTAAAATCAATTGGCCGACATTCTTACAACCTCTTACACTTGATGGATTTTTATATATTCAAAGTGGTATAGAAATTATCAATGAATTTGAAGTTTGTGGCTTAATTGAATGGGAGATGCCACGTGTACACAATGGTGTACACACGGCTTTACACCCCCTCACATGGAGGAGGCCCACACACAATAAAATATTCGTGGGCCCCCCTCCATGTGAGGGGGTGTAAAGCCTTGTGTACACCATGAATTCATGCTAAATTGTGTTCTTACATGATTGATTCTATGTGCATTATTGGTTGAAATTTATATAAACTTGACCCTATTGTCTATGCTTTTGACATTTCATCACTTATGCTTTGAATAGTAATTTGCTATAAATGTGATTATTATCATCTTGTTTAAACTTGCATATATTTGGCATTTTGTGCTTAATTGAAGGGGAATATTATTATTTCCTATGGTTAATTTTAAAGTTTTGATCTTATATATCATACTCTCTTCTTGCTCGCATATGTGCTACCTTATTACTTATGCCAAAAGGGGGAGATTGAGTAAGATAGATTTGAAAAACATCGAAAAAGATGAAGATGAGTGAGATAATATGGTTTGAATAACTAAATGATACACTTTGAATGATATACTTGGAACTTGCATCTATTATTTGATTGTTTTAAATTGATGATAACCAGTTTGTAAAAGGTAGCGGGAATATGCTTTAAAGGTAAGATCTTTATTCTTTATCTCTTGTTGATATTACTTTGCAAATCATCTTGTTTGTTATAATTGAAAAGGGAGAAATTGTTGACATATGGTTGATTATAACCTTAAAGTTTTGATTATAACAAACAAATTAATCTTATTTACTAACAATTGAATTTAAAGTAACTATAGTCTTTAAAGTATCCAATGACAAATTGATTGATCGTTGTCAGAAAATCAAAATCAAGAGTATCACAAATTGAACTCATGAAGAAGGTGAAGATCGAAATCACACATTCAAGACAATTCCTTCAAGAAAATATCTTAAAAGACAAACGTTAAAGAAAAATAAAGATCAAGAGCTTAAGAATCGAACGTCAAAGAAATATCGAGACGAAAGCCTAAGAGCCGAACTTCGAAAAAAATAAAATACTAGATTTCTTATATCAAATGTAAAGGTACTAACAATTTCATATTTAGCAATAAATGTTTTAAACTCAAAAGCCTTTTTTTGCTTTAAAAGCTATTTTGTGCACTAAGAGTTATTTTGATAAAATGTTTTTATCAAAGATAAAACTGATTTTTAAAATGATGCTTATACTTATATCATATTTTTAAAATACCATTTACCTTGAAAACTTGTTTAAAAATACTTTTCAAAAGTTTACATTTGTCAAAATATTCGAAACGAATCAAACTGGGCCAAAACGTGAAAATTGATAAAATCTATCGAGACAGTTGACCGGTCGGAAGTGGTAGTCGACCAAAAAGGTCCAACGGTCCAAAAGTTAACTGTTCTGAATTTCTCTTACACAATGGCTATATCAATGTCTTTCGGACATGAGGTGATCAACCGACACTCTTCTGAACTGTCAGAAAATTTTGTTTTTTTGAACTCGATAAATATCCTCACTCTTTTCATTTTTCAAGAGCATCAAAAATATATTTGAGAGATTTCTTTAAACTTACATTTGCTTTCATTTCGTTTTTTTCTTCATATCAAAAATTTTGATTGATTCAAACTCTTTAATCATCATCTTCATCAAAGTTTTTCATCTCTCTTTACACTTAACTTATTTATATTACTCATAAAAGAGATATATAATTTGAAAAAGATTTTTTAAACTTACATTGCATATATTTCTTTTATTTCTTTAAATTGAAAACTTTAGTTGATTGAATTAAGCTTATAAAATCATCATATTCATTAAAGTTTCTCATCTGCTCGGTGCTTAATTTATTACTATCATTCATTGAAAATGATATATATTCTGACAAGATTTTTGAACTTACATTGCATTTATTTCTTCTTCATCTTCTCATTGAAAAACTTTGATTCATTGAATAAATTTTTTAATTATCATATAGATCAATTTTTTTTATGTAGCACTTGAGCTATTATTTATTATCATTCGTTGAAGTGTTAGCCTTTCTTAGTACTTAATTCATTTGTTTCATTTATTAAGAGAAAGTTTTCATTGTGAAATCATGCACTTTAAACTTGTGGGTCATATTGAGATCCCGTGAAAGTTTAACAGTATAAGGATCGGTGCTCTTTGTAGTAACTCACTGTGCAAGTCATATGGAGGTCATGTAATGCTCAATATTGTATAAAGATATGTGTTCCTTGTTTGTAAGTCACTAAAAGCGTTGTAAATGGTTGAATTATACCATAAGTCAATCAATTTAATAAAAATGCCTTACTTCTGTCGGAGAGTTTGGTAACAAATGACTTATATCATTACTTTGGATTGAACCTCTACAATTATATCGTTTATATCACATCTTCCCTTTACTTATCGCTTTCATATTTGCGTGTATTATTTGAATTAATCTATTTAGAAGGACTTGCTTAAATTTAGATTAATATATTGAAAAAGTTTTAAAAATAAATTCATCACTTCTTGGTTAGTTATTCTTAGGCTTTCACATTCGATTTTAGGGTCAAATTGAATAAGATCACCGTGTCTCGAATTTTGCATACAAAATCCTGAAAAAGTAAGAATGAAACACTATAATTTTTTCTAATATAATACACTAACTAAGAAAGCAGTAAAATTCAAATTAAGTCTATAATTAACTAAAACTTATCAAATACTATA
Organism: Fraxinus americana; assembly: GCA_035079005.1. Taxonomy (NCBI): domain Eukaryota; kingdom Viridiplantae; phylum Streptophyta; class Magnoliopsida; order Lamiales; family Oleaceae; genus Fraxinus; species Fraxinus americana. Next base: position 16,058,293 of record CM068712.1, on the reverse strand, counting down.
GTATCCGGCAACAGCACAAAAAACTTGACCATTTGAAATCCCGCAAGCGCATGGTTTCGTAATCAAGTGATAAAATAATGAATAGAATGTCGAACCACGAGAACTATGTGTTTGATCTGATTGAAATTAATAGTATCCTTAACTGTATAGCAAAAGTGATTTGAGTATATTTATGCTAATTTCTAAGTTATTAATTAAGTGAAATCAAATAAAATTGGTTTTCGAATATGTGAAAAGTATTGCTAAGGTGTCAATCCCCATTGTTAATTCATTTTCGGTTCAACAATTTAAAATGACAATTTGAAATCATTATGCTGGTCAATGCTCCTATTTTAATTAAAAACTTCTCTCAATAGTGATTAAATATATTCCTACATGCGACCTTCCTATATTTCTATGAAATATGCAAACGTGCTAGAACACCTATATAAACCATGTAAATTATATCTCTATCCTCTATCGGATTTTAGAGTGTTTATTATTTTGTGCTAATGATCCTATTGTCTCTCTCGATGACAACAAAATTCACAAACAATTCAACTAGTGACCAATTAATTGAAAAGCATGACAAATGCTAATAAACATCCAAGAATTTAAAATCAAATTGAAGTCAATCTAATTTATTAAAACCAACTGTATCATAAAAAGGGTTCGTCTCATCTTAGCAATTAAATAACTAGCCTAATATATTGACATTCCAGGAAAACGTCATAATTTTGTATAACATCACCCAGAATTATGAATTAATGAAAGAAGGAAGATGAATCTTGATTTTCTTGAATTTCTTCAAAGCAATCTTAATAAATCTTCAATAATCCTTTCATTTCTTTGCCTACAAATCCCAAGTTTAATCTCCAATTCAGTTCTTGAAATTCGTCTTTGAAATCTTCTCACAATATATGATTTTGACTCTCTTTTATGATGAAAATTGATGGAATTTTATAGTATGAAATGTATATGAGAGCTATTTCTAATGTTTTCCGCTGTTAGGTATTTGTAGGAGCCAAAAGTCGGTTGAATATAACGTTCAGATTGGTTTCCACAAGAGTTCCGTCAAATAAGAAAAGTTGCCTTCTAGCGCTTATGTCTTTGTACAACAGTTAGTATTTTGGTCATAACTTTCTCTTCGATATCCAATTGAGGTGATTCAAAGTGCGTTGAAAAGCAAAACTAAAGGGCTACAACTTTGCTACAAATAGAATTTTACTAATTCGAACGTTTACTATGTCAAAAATGGGTCTCAATCTTTGACCAAAAAACTGAAATATAACTTACGCGATTAGAAATTGTTTTGAAATAATATTTTGACCATATTCCATTACTTTTTTACTTCTAGTTCCAACTAGTTGTCTCTTAGCAATCTTCAAAGTATCATCTTGTGGTTCGAATCAGCTATTGAATATTTACAATTTGGTCATCAAACTTTGAATTTCGCCTTTTTTCGCAGTTATTTATTTTTTCTTTCAATTCCACTTTCAATCATCGAGTTTCAACTAATAAACGAAATATACAATAGATTAGGCTATATTTGCTTAAAAGAACTACCAAATATCGCTATTTTGGAAATGGTAAAGTGGAATATGTCTTTTCTCGATAAAAGGCTAATTACCTCGAATTCACTGTACAGCAGGTTATAGTACCTTGCCTAGGCCATGGAGGGTCGGCTTCTACATAGAACCTCGGCTGAGGTGATGCTTTACATAGGCTATCTCAATATAATGCATCGACTCGATCAGGTAGGACAATGATATGGAGAATAGGCCTGATTCAGCTTTCTAGTTGGTTGTTGCGTGGTCATTATATGGAGCCTCATTAGAAAAGGGATAGCAATAGTTCAACAGTCCAGGTATGAATATTTATATAATGCATGGAGTTTTAGGTTCAGTAATACATAAAGTTGTGGGATGACCCAATGTCAAAGTTATGCTCTGGCATGGAATGTTTTACCTTCCTTTAGCAAGGTTATTATTTGTATAGTTGTGCACTTGAACACAACACAATAGTCCCCCCAGTCCCAGTGTGTATATTTATATAATGAATAAATTGAAAATATTAAAGTTATATTTTGATACCTTGTAGAGCACCTATTCAAGCAGTGTATTGCAAAGGCGAGGTCCTGACATAGAGGACAAGGCCCTAAAAGATAGGCAGCTTAATGAAGTTGTGGGGGCAGAGGTGATGTCTTATCACTGAGGACGAGGCTTTGAAATACAGATAGCTTGATAAAGCTACAAGGCAGAGGCCAGGTCCTAGAATAGAGGATGAGGCTCTGAAAGATAGGCAGCTTGATGAAGCTGTGAGGTAGAGGCGAGATGACGTGAAATTGGAACGTTACAACATTGGTGATTTGAACTTTGAGTTGATAGACAATCTTGGGGTTCGTACTAATGATTGAAAGCTGTTCCATGTTTTCAAGATAACCAATTGAAATGTCACTTGTTTCCAAGACACGAGTCTCCTAGGTCATAAATTCTAATCATAACATACGGTTGTCATAATTTGAGGCCATGCGAGTAGACATGTGTTTAAGGTGCACTTCATCATATGGGCCCTTGATTACATGACCTTTCATTTTAACTGCTTGAAAGAGATGATGAATAGATGGCCAATATCGTTTTCATTTGATCCGAAGGCTGAGGTCTATTGCCTTTACCTTAAAAGACCTTTCCCTTTCATTTGTACTATATTACTTTGCAAAAAAACTGAAAATACACCATTACTTCATTTTTTTTATTTCTAGCAAGAAAGTTTGAGATCCCAATGACAAGTTTTTTGACGACAATCTTCAATTCCAGTGAGTTTTCCTCTTAAAAATGCCATTTTAGGTATAAAAAAATTGTTTCTAATAATACTTTTTTCATCTTTTCTTCATTCGAAACTTCTGAAAATGTCTTGGACCTCTAGGAATGTTGCTGGCGAGGAAAGTGGGAATAGATTAGCTATAGTATCCTCTAATTATAGAGAACCCACTATTCTTACCTCGGCTAAGATTTCTGTAGCCATTAGGTCCAATGAGAACATCTGGAAACTTCCTATCGAGCTTGCCAAACTCCAATTCATTAGAGAACAATTTAGGATTTCAGACAACATAAGACTCATATCTCTGAGCCTCATGAGGGCGCTGGTCTTCGTATGCCCATTCGTCCATGCTTTCACCTAGTCTTGAGGTCTTACAGCCACTCTGACCTAATTAAACTAAATGCATAGTATCAAATGGTAGGGTCATAGATGCTATGGTGCGAGGCCGCCCTAGGTGTCATGTCCTGCGTCTTCCACTCCCTTTAGAACCTCAAGTCCATGACTCTTTCACTGTGAGGCTGCTAATAAGTCATGGGAGGCTGCTAATAATGGAAAAAATGTGCTAAGGCAAACTATAGATGCTCGGATTGAAGAGATTCAGGCCTTGTATGGGAGGGATTAAAATCGGATTAAAATTGAAAATATAGCCGTTATTGTTGACTTTTATTAGATGAGTGGGACCCAATAACGGCCATATTTTCAATTTTAGCTTTTAATCCCTCCCGAACGGGGCCTCAATCTTTTATGATAAAAGCTGAAATAGTTGCAAGCGTCGCATTTCAGAATTTACAAAGATATTTTATACAAGACTAAGGACTATGAAACTTTGCCAACTAATGAGCCTCGTGGAATGCCAATGAAATGATAGCTTGGATCGGGGAGGCCCATTGAGATTGGGATATCAGCTTCTTGGAATAGGAGTTTGGTGGCCCTACTAGGGGTCAGTTAGATATCAAGGATTTTGATGAGGTGGCTAATAAAGCTCAGAATGAAGATGCTCCAGAGATTGAGGAGGGACAAAATAAAGAGACAGTGGTAGCCATTGTAGATGAGGTCGTTGACCTTTAGGATTTTATTTTCAATCTTTGTAAAGGCTTCGTCCTCTTTCTCTTTCTTAACTTTCATTGAATGAAAATTTTATTTTCTCTAAGGGTCCGTTTGATTGTAATGATAGAATTTGGGTGGAAAGAAAATGAATTTCAGGGAATTGAATTGCCTAGACTTCATTTTACTAGGAATTGTCAATTAATTGTGTTTGATTGGTATAATTTTTCACTAGAAAATGTTGAAATTTTAGATTTTTTGGTGTTCGTTTCGCTTTGTTGTCCATAAAAATTGTCCATTAAAGGGAAAAATGTTTACAATTGGGGATATAATTTATTTCCAATGCCAAAAAAAAAAAAAAAAAAAAAAAAAAAAAAAAAAAACTAGAAAACCATTTTCACACAAAAACCATGGGAAAAGGAATTCCTCAAAAACCAAGAATTGGGCACATGTGGGGCATAAGGTGGAAATTAAATTGCCAAGAACATTTGGCCAATCAAACATGGAATTTGGGTAGAAATGGAATTTCTTTTCCATGGAACTTTTCCCCAGGGCCTAAGTATTGTAGCCTCTATTTTTCCAATCAAACATGGAATTTGTTATTGCCTCATAGCATAGTTAACAACAACCATCTTCATAAAATGAACCGACCTCTTAACTCCTAAATATGACCTCGAATAGATTAGGTCCATAAGTCTTATCACCTCAGATTTTTAATATAAAATTTTGCAAATCTTATAAGTGTTGAAGCCTCGGATTTGATGACATTTCATAGGCCCTTTTTAAATAATTACTCCATTTCATAGTGGATAGTTTCATTCATGCCAAGGGATAATGAGGTATGCCTCATATGTTTCAAGCAGGGCTCCCTTTGAAATGCTTCACATCTTTCCTGTCGAGATAACAAGTGACTTCCTTGCATGATGGATGGTTTATCCATATATGGGGATAATGAGGGGTGCATCGTAGGTTCTAAGGTGTGCTCCCTTCGGAATATTTTGCACCCATGTGACTTACTTGCATGGTGGATGATTCAACCATGCTAAAGGCTTCTTGCATGGTGGATTGTGCATCTATACAAGGAATAATGAGTTCTGCCTCATAGGTTCCAAGGTGAACTCCCTTTAGAATGCTTTTCACCTCTCGTGTTGAAGTGAAAAACTTCTTTGCATGGTGGATGATTCATCAATTCCAAGGTGTAACACCCCAATTTTCATAAACCTTGAAGTGTTGCCAAAAATTCAATTTCTTTACATTAAAAGCGAAAACAATAAAAATAAAAATATAACTTTATTTTCAACAATAAATATCAACTAAAACATGTAATCCGAATTTCTAAAAAAATTAAATATAATCAGTTAACTAATTAATAAACGTATCTTTGAACAAATAAACAATCTATAAACTAAGAGAAAAAAAAACTTAGTGTTTTATTTCTTCAATTCCTCTTGACAGTCCGCATCACCATCCCGCTACAGTTCCAATCGACTCGAACTAACATGTAAAATTTTATAAGAGTGAGTATTTAAAAATACTCAGTAAGATACGTATAATTTTCATACACAATTATATAACAATAAAATAAATAATTTATACAACTTTTATCTTATGGAGTATATAGGTGACCAAGCGACACACCCATCTTAGGTCATCTAAAATTCCTGAAGGATTTCATATCTCTTAAAAAAGGAATTCGAAGATCCACGGCAATTTATGCATAAATTACTGAATATAAAAGTATAAGGAAACGAATTGCTTGCACAATAGTATCTTACCTTAATTTTGAAAGTTTGAAAAGAATAAAATCTTGTACGTAAAAAAATAAAAATTCTCCTATTATTTTTTAATACTTTTTCCTCTCCTCTCTCTCTTTCTCTACCATGGCTCTTTTTATTTTCTGTGGTGAAATAATGAGAATTCTTGAAGTATTTATAGTTGAAATTTTCAATCGAGTTTGTATGCAACTAGAATTGAAAAAGATGTAATATAAGAAATTTGGATTAGAATTGGTTTCAAATAATAGAATTATGATTACTATTAAACTTTATCAAATTAAGATTACAGTTAAACTCTATCCAAATAACAAAACGATTATCATTATTAAAATCAACATTTATCATATCACACGTGGCTACCATAAAAATTTAAATCATAAACCAAGCTTAATTAATTAACATTCATATACTTAAATTTTTCATTTTAAAATAAGACACGTGGCCAACATGGACTTGATTTCAAAACAATGACATTTGAATTGTACTACACTATTGTTTTCATATCAAATAAAAATCACGTGGGGTAGGAATTAAAAGAGAAAAAGAATTTTTCTCAATTAATATTGCAAGCCCCAACCAAATCTATAAACATATTATTCTTATAATTGGACTTAACTTGTTGTAGTCTAATCCAAAAAAAAAAAAAAAAATCTCGTGTTGAAGACTTCTAATTAATTACAAGCTATAAAAAGAGTCCAATATCGATACACTTATTTTTCCTCTATCAAAATCTAATTATTTGGTCAAAATAAAAATAATTTAAAACATACTTTACTTTAATCCTTCAACTTTTCAATATATCAATATACAGCATATAGAATAAATAAATTATATTCTATAAAATTTTCGGGGCGTTACAATCTCCCATCCTTAAAAGAATTTCGTCTTCAAAATTACTTCAGTTAGTGGAAAAGTTTTGGATAGTTGACTTTGACATAATTATAATAGTGCATAATATGAAGTAGTAAGAAACTCATAATCATGCTAAAAGAATGACATTACATTTCATACACTGGATCCATTGGAGAGTGGTCGAATAATTAGCGTCGCGTGTCAAGAATTTTTTATATCATTACATATTTTAAAACTTTGCAAAATTGCCATAACTCATAAATCTCATAGAAATATTTTATTTATTATACATATCTTCTTTTTCTTTCTTTTTTCATACATCACTCGAAAATTAAAGCTAAACATATAAATATATATGTCTAAAACATGGACAATAATATAATAACAATTTAAATTTAAACTATCATCAACAAAATCAATAAAAAAATATTATTATTTAAAATCAATTTAAAATTATTATTTAAATCAATTTAAAACAAACATTTAACCTCCAAAAAATAAAAAAATTAAAAAACTCATTTTGTAACAGTGTCACTGTTCATGTGAACAGTGTCGTGCACTGTTCGACACTATTCTTTTCACGTGAACAATTTTTTTTTTTTTTTTTAAGATGTCTACAGGAATGTAGATATGGCTCTAATACCAAACTATAACACCCCAATTTTCATAAATCTTGAAGTATTACCAAAAATTCAATTTCTTTAAGCTAAAAGCGAAAACTGTACAAATAAAAATATAACCTTATTTTCAACAATAAATATCAACTAAAACATGGAATCTGAATTTCTAAAAAAATTAAATATAATCAGTTAACTAATTAATAAACGTGTATTTGAAAAAACAAAAAATATAATAAACTGGGAGATAAAAAAATTTAGTGTTTTTTTTTTCAATTCCTCTTTGCAATCTGCATCACCATCCCGCCACAATTCCAATCGATCCGAACTAACTTGTAAAATTTTGTAAGAATATTTAAAAATACTCAATAAGATACGTGCAGTTTCCATATACAATTATATAACATTAAAATTAACACTTCATACCACTATTTTCTTCTGGAGTATATCGGTGACTAAGCAACACACACATCTTAGGTCATCTTAAATTCCTGAAAGATCTCATCTCTTAATAAAGAATCTAAAGATCCACTAGCAATTCATGACATAAACCACGGAATATAAACATATAAGGAAATGAAACACTTGTAAAAAAAAATATTTTATCTTGATTTTGAAAGGTTGAAAAGAATAAAATCTTATACATAAAAGTTCTCATATTATTTTTCTATACTTTTTCCTCTCTCTCCACCTCTCTCTCTACCATGGCTTTCTTTATTTTCTATGGTGAAATAATGGGAATTCATGCAATATTTATAGTTGGAATTCTCAATTGAGTTTGTATGCAACTAAAATAGAAAAACGGTGTAATATAAGAAATTTAGATAAGAACTGGTTTCAAATAATAGAATTATGATTACTATTAAAGTTTATCAAATTAAGATTACAATTAAACTCTATCCAAATCACAAAAAGATTATCATTATCAAAATCAACATTTATCATCTCTCACACATGGCTACCATAAAAATTTAAATCATAAACCAAGTTTAATTAATTACCAATCATATAATTAAATTTTTCATTCTAAAATAGGACGTGTGACCAACATGGACTTGGTTTCAAAAAATGACATTGGAATTGTACTACACTATTGTTTTCATATCAAATAAAAATCACGTGTGGTAAGATTTAAAAAAGGAAAAGAATTTTACTCAATTAATATTGCAAGCCCCCACCTACTATTCGTTTAATCAGGTGTAACTTGATGTAGTCTAATCCAAAATAACGTTTTCTCGTGTTGAAGACTTCTAATTAATTACGAGCTACAAAAAGAATCCTATATTGATACACTTATTTTTCCTATCAAAACCTAATTATTTGGTCAAAATAAAAAGAATTTTAGACATATTTTACTTTAATCCTTCAACTTTTCAATATATTATTATATAGCATATAGAACAAATAAATTATATTCTATAAAATTTTCGGGGCGTTATAGAAGGACTTTTTGCATAGTGGATGGTGTATCCATGTGGGAGATAATAAAGTGTACCTCATAGGTTCCAAGGTGGATTTCCTTTAGGATGCTTCGTAGCTTTTCTGTCAAGGTGACAAAAGACTTCCTGCATAATGGATTGTTTATTCATGCCAATGGCTTACTGCATTGTGGATGGTACATCTATGTGATAATGAGGTCTGTATCATAGGTTTCAAGGTAGCTAAAAAGACGAGCCTTGTTCATTGGTAGTATTTGCGCAGGTGCTCTATATTTCATATGTGAGGTCGTGCTTTTCTACCCAAGTCTTCAATATCATATGTCTAGGTCGTAATTCTTTTTGATGCAATAAGGGTCCTCCATATTGGAGCCTAGTGTACCAACGCCTAGTTCTTTTGAGGAGTGGAATACCTTCCTTAAGACTAGGTCAACTATGCAAAATGATATCTTCTTTCTTTTTAGTATTGTAGTAGCAGATCATCTTTTGCAAATAGAAGGTAAGCTTCACCTCCGAGTCATTCTTTATTTTTTCAAGAAAATTGAGCTCATACCTCTTCAACTTGTCGTTGACGATCTCTTTGAAGTGTAAGTGACAAGGTAGGGATAATTCTACCTCAATTGGACTCATAGCTTTGGCTCCATAGGCCATAGAGAAAGAGATTTTTTCCCGTTGTAATTCGGCTTGTGGTTCAGATAACATATAACACTTGAGGGAGCTTGTCAACCTATACTCATTCGGAGGCATCAATTTTGTTTTTAAGGTGTACTTGATGGTTTTGTTGACGATTTCTACTTGACCGTTTGCTTGAGGATGGTGATAGTTAATAGTGAAGCGCAAGAGGTTTTCTTATACCAAAAGTTTCGAATATTTCTATATGAGATGTAATTAAAGTAAATTGATAGAATAAATTATTTACTACGCAAGCACATCAATAACCGAGATGTTCACAACAAAAAAATTGCAGCTTGACAAATTAAAAATTCTAGAAAAATTATAAATAACTATAAAATGAATCAAAGAAAATATAATTAATTTTCAAAAAAAGATTAAACATTATATAATTATATAAGAACCAATTAAGAAGTCAAATTAATCGACGTCAACAGAACGTGAGCAATATGGTTTCCTTCAAGGATGCACATTAGTTCATAAATTGCACATATAGACCGTGAATATTTTTTTCATTTGTTTTGATGATATTATATTCTTCGAAATATGTGCTACGTCAAGAGTATGATAAAATAATTTTATTTATTTTTAAATGATGATATATTTTAAACTACTACTTCTTTAGGTACTATTGCTCAATATTCTTCTAGAACGTTTAACTTGTAATGTTATGTCTTCAAGACTAAATAATTTTCTTCTAAAATATTGTGCTACTTCAAAAGCAAAATCAAGTTAGAAATATTATATTACGTAAGAATTCATTTATCAAGAGCAAAATATAATAGATTTCATAAAATATTAAATCTCATAAGTTGTGTTTTATTAAATAAAATCTTATAGCTTAATTTTATCCTATAATATTAATACGAAGATTTATACTTTTTCAGGAATGATAACAAAAATATTCTGTAAGAATATTTATATTATAATATTGTGCTTCTTCAAGAACAACATTATAATTAAGAACAGAATCAATAATTGATAATTTTTTGTTAAAAACATAAAAAATAATGATGAGACATTATGAATTAAAATTTCACAATAAAGTACTATTGCAGGGTCAAAAATCTGATGGACATTGAATTTTACACCGTTTTCAGTGGGTCACTGAACTTTAAAAATTTCTCTATTAGCGAGTGAACTTTTTAATATGTAATTCCATCCATCATTCTCAAAGATCATTTTAAAAAGTGACGGAATATGTGATGTGGGAAATGAAATTGCTTATATGGCATGCTATTGTCATTAATTGATGGAGAAAATACAAAAAAAATGACCGGTTGACCCAACCATATTTCCATATTAGCTTTTGACTACTAAAAAAAACAATTTAAACACATTAAAAGGTTAAGTTAAATATCAAAACCCAAAAATATCCTCATCTTCTACACAAACTGTTTGAGAGGAAGGAAAATCAACGATAACCATAGTCCACAGTCGAGATTCAGTCGAAAAAGCATCTTACAGTCAAACCCAACGGCGACCACCATACACCGGCCATTATCTTCAACAAGGTTTTTTTAAATTATGAGATTGATTTTTCATTTTTTGTGTTTTAAATTGTTATGTATAATGTTTATTCTTCATTATTTAAGTAGATTATTGAGTGTAGTACATATATTTGATGTTTTTGGATCTTAATCTTGCCAAAAATGATGAGAAGTCGCCTTTTCCGATGAGAAATAGTCGAATTTGGGCAATTGTGAATCACAGTCGACCAGACCGATCGTTAAGAATTGGTCATTTGAGCCGACTGTTTAGTATGCCCAAATGCCTTTTTTTTTTCTTGTCAATTTAAAATTATTTTTAATTATTTCCTTTTTATGATAAAATTAAATGTTTATTTTAATTATATAATATTTATATTCTTTGTTAATTTAATGTTTTCAATTTTAATTAAATAATATTCATATTTTTTATTTAATTTTTATAATTTCTTTTTATTTAATTTCTTATATTTTTATTATAATATTTTTAAAATAGTTTTAAAATTTCATTATTTTTATTTTTTTGATTTAAAATTTTTTTTTCCGACGGTTAACAATCGATAGTCAGCCCAAAGGTCTTTTTTCATTTTCTTTTCAATTTAAAATTATTTTTAATTCTTTTCTTATGATAAAATTTAATTTTTTTAATTTTATTTATATAATATTTATATACTTTGTTAATTTTTTTTCAATTTTAGTTAAATAATATTTATATTATTTGTTTAATTTTCAAATTTCCTTTTGTTTAATATTTATTATTTTCTTTAATTTATTTTTTTATTTTTGTCAATAATTTGGTTCATTTAATTTTTTGAAATTATGCTTACATTGTTGAAGGTTCTAATATTTAAATTTTTGTAGGATTAAGTACCATCTAGTTGTGGAGTTGTGACATATGGCGAGAAAATGTACATGGAACAATAGCTTTGACAGTTTTACTTTTGTGTTGAAGTTGCTGGATGATCAGCACGCAGATATCCAACGTCGTCCTTTATGTGGCCCATGTATCAGTTGAAAGAGGTACAGTACACCGGGCATATTATTGATACATTACTATGTCGGATGCTTAGACCAATCGACGATGATGCCCTTCACTTTGATCTTGGGGGCAAGGTCGCTATTTTCTGCATGTTTGACTTTGATCTCGTGACTGAACTAAGGATAACGGGCGACGAGGCAGCTATCGACCGTACTTAAAGAAGTAATAGGCTGCACTAGACGTATTTTTAGAGACATGTGACACTGCTTCTACCACAGTTGATCGACGCAATCAGTGAGTGCGACCAAATGTTGGACAGATTGAAGCTATGACTAATCTACATCCTTGAGAGCTTGCTGAAGTGTCATTACAAAAAGACTACGATCGAGCTTTTCCATTTGGAAGTTGTTGACGACATCGATGTCTTTAACAACTATCCGTGGGTTGGAGATGTTTTGAGGACACATTTGACTTCTTCAACAAATCACACTCAAAACCTAAGGAGTCCACACGTAAGTACGATATGGATTGTCCCTAGCAGTGCAGGTAAATGTTTAATGTAGTCAACGTTAAAATATTTTTTATACTAAATTTATATATAATAATTATTTGTGTTTGCAGATCTGGGCATAAGAGATTGCCATCATCTTAGGTACTCGATTTGCTAGGCAAGGGGGGACATATTGCCCTCAGATGCATCATTGGTGAGCATCTCGAGCAGACGGATGTCCATCGACAAACTATTATCAGCCCTACTAGACGACCCTCAGGTGAGTGATACACATTTGTGATTTATATAGTAAGTCGTTTCAAAATTTCATCATATGATCATTAACTAGTTGAATAGTCAATATGTCAGCTTGAAGTCCTAACTGGGTTGATGTCGTCGACGGAGGAGGAGGGTCGAGATTTTGTGCGTGAATTAGCCGTTTCACATACTTGACATGACCAGATGTCTGATTCCATTTTGGACCGATATTGGGTATGTGAAACAAATATAATTTATTGATTACCATTTTGTATGAGTTAGCATATTTTAACTAAGTTAATAATTTTTAATGTTGTTATTTGTGTAGGTGCACGGTCCAATTGATCGACGATCACCTCCGCGATGAGATCTCATTCTCCTCCATCCAGACACCTCTCATGTGGATCTTTTGCACACTGTCATAGTCATTATTTTCATGATCTATATGTATGTCTGCCTAACTAGGAGGTAGAGGCGTTACAACGAGAGATGAGGGAGGAGGTGGGCGCACTACAAGAGGAGATAAGGGCACTGCAACAAGGAATAAGTGGTGAGGTATCAAGTTTATTCATGATGTTCCAGAGCTATGAGGCCATATAGCAAAACTTCAGGATGAGGTAGCAGCGCTCCGAAGCGACATATCAGGCATATGAGGGGTGATAAAGGGGTGACGAAGATCGGGGTCACACATTGTTGTGGACAGATGATGATGCATTAGAATTATTTTTGTTATCTGTGAAGTAAGAGGGAGTGGCCCCGATGGGGACTGGAGAGTTGGTAGAGGAGGAGAGGACAGAATGGGTCGCGATGCCCGGGATGAAGGGAGTGGCCCCAATGACTAAGAAGGTGGTGGTCCTCAAGGCACAGAATGTGACGCAGGGGGTAGCCTCGATGACGGAGGAGATGACGAGCCCCAAGGCTGAGGGGTGGCGATCCCCGAGACAGAAGATATGTCTAGGACGGAGGTGGTGGCCTCGAGGATAGAGAAGATGGCGAGTCTCAAGGTGGATGAGGAGAAGACGTCGATCGTGAAAGAGTGTAAGAAGCGTGCTTTTGAAGTGCTGGAGGAGGTGGTCGGCAAGAGGCTGGGATTGCTGTCATAGTACGTTGTTTCTTTTTTCATGGCTGAGGTGAAAAGAATGACATTCGTAGACGTACCCCAATCTTTTTCGGGAGGTGGACCATGCCATGTGAAAGGCATTCGAGACAGAGTGGCAAATAATTATGCCATGATAAGTATTTTATAATTTTAGTGAAGTACACTAACTCATCTATGCTTCTTTTCACAGTTTTTCTGTTTCTTTTTTCTAAGTTAGCCACAGGATAGGTGAAAGGACGATCATCGACGCCTACATTTCATGATGTCACGACTTTGGGTGTCTGGCTTGCGAGATGATGTAAGTGTAATATCGCAATTGTTATTTATTATGTATACCTAATTTTTTGTTTATTAAATGAAATAACTCCCTCTTATTTTTTATTGGCATTTTCTGATATAGCACATCGACCTGGCTATAGACTTATTGCGCGATCGAGGTCGACGATATCTGAGATCATTCGACATTCCTGGACAAGTCATATTGAGCATCGAGTTTCTACGTGCCGTTATTATTGAGTATCAGTCGCTCCAACTTATAGGTAACGAGTACACAGTGCTCGAATATATGCACGAATGGGTCATAGGGATGTGGCTGAGTGTCGGAAAAAGTCATGGGAGGGTTGTAAGCATATGTCGGATAGCAAATCATCATTGTTTTGCCGTAGAGATCATCGTTGTTGATTCCATTATATATGTGTACGACTCCGATCATTTTTGTCTTATACAAGCTCAGCTTGAGCTGCACTTGGGGCTGGTGGCTATGATCATTTCTTTGATGACCAGACAAGTGGGGTGATTGTGTATGATAGACTAGCCATTGTGCGAGACACGACAATGATGAGACAGTCGAAATCTTAAGTACTTATAATTTTTTTTAATTTGAACACTTAGTTTTTTGCTATACAGTACCGATCGAACTAACACATTATTATTTATTTGCATGGGCGATTGTGGCATATTCGCAATAAAGTATATCGAATTTTTCAGTATAGAACATAAGGTTGGTGAAATCAACCAATCTTGGATACAAAATTGGAGGAATAAGTTAGCTTACGATTGTATAAATTCAATTGTAATCCGTGAATATTGTATATTTATTTGTGAAATAATTGTAAATATTGTAAACAAATTGTAAGTATTAAAAATTTAATTGTTTATTTACTTGTGAAATAATTGTAAATATTGTAAACAAATTGTAAATATTGAAAATTTAATTGTTTATTCATTTGTTAAATAATTGTAAATATTGTAAACAAATTGTAAATTTCGAAAATTTAATTTTTTATTTATTTGTGAAATAATTTTAAATATTGTAAATAAATTGTAAATATTATAAATTTAATTGTTTATTTATTTGTGAAATAATTGTAAATATTGTTCAATTATCAGTAAAATCATTACACATCCATCTAATTGTCATTTAGGGAAATTTGATTTGTATAAAATTGGCGAGTATGTCATGTTGCTCTGCACCTACGCGTTCGATGAAACTCTCTGTTAGATGGTATTCTAGACGTACGTGAACGTCCAGGGCCACGCACTTCAACTTCAAGTGGCAATAAAATATGAAGTTGGAGATTATGGTCGTGAACTTCCCACTCGGCTTGATTCGGTAGAGGAAATATAATTTCAGCATATGCTGCTCTCCAATAATCAGTCGTGTAATAAGGAGAGTATAAGGTTCTCGTTGCAAAATCTCTATAGATAGCTATTGCGACTGCATGCTCACATGAAAAACTCTCCAAATGAAAAGACTACAAGTGCATGTGTTATCAGTCAAGTCCACCATGTATGCCATATTACATACACATTTCATGGAGAAACACAACTCATCCAGTGGTTCCACATTCAACTTTCTCGCAACCTCTGCAACCTTGAAGAGTTTATCCTCCTGGGCAGAGGCTAGCACACTCTTGCAACTTCGTAATTTCGCACGTCAGTTGTGAAACCAGTGCTACAGCTTGTTATGAATGTTCTCAATTATGTGAGGATTGGTAACTCTCGATCCTTCTTGAATAATGAATTGGGAGACTCCGCATTGTTTAACGTCTCATGTTGTATCGACGTCTCATGTTTAACAATTTCCATTTTTGTTCAATACTCTCATGTCGGGATTGATTTACTTCATATTTCCACCATAAATTTATTGCACTCTTTAATACTATAAGTTTCGACCACTCTCATGAACAATGAAACGATGCATTTGCCCCGATACTTATTCTTGGGGTTGCTTTGTATATGATATATGCAATACCCATAATGTGCCTCGAGAAAAACTTCAGCAATATCATCTATTATAGATGGTCCCCTATCAGTTACAAAGTCAAGGTCCTCGATTTCCTCGATTACTTCCCGTAATTTTGTGAAGAACCAACGCATTGACGATCATTCTCACTATCAACTATGTCGAATGCAAGAGGGTAAATTTGGATGTTGGTATCTTCACATGTAGCAATAATTAACTTACCTTCGTATCTAGCTTTCAGAGTTGTATCATCGAGAAAAATTAGGGGGCATCACATTTCGAAATTCTCGAATGCATTGTCCAAAAATCATGAAGAAAAGCTTAAAACAATTGTCATCCTCCGTCTCAATAAAAATGTAGAGCCAGGATTAGTTATACCCATGTTATGATAGCGGTGGCAAAAAAGCTCGGACGGCTCGGGCTCGGCTCGGACGGCTCGGGCTCGGCTCGGAAAAAGCCCGAGCCGGGCCCGGCTCAGGCTCGGGCTCGGGCTCGGTGGCACCAAGCCAAGGCTCGGGCCGAGCCCTGTTTTGGGGCATCGGCCCGTGTAGCATAAAAATTTTTTTTTTTTTTGAATTCAAAATTTGGGCTTGTAGCTGTCACAGCTACAATTAAATTGTAGGCTAGCTGCCTGTGAAAATAAAACTAGGATTTCTGGATTTTGATTAAATTTCTGTCATTGAAAAAAATGTTCTTGATCGTTGGTCTATATGGTATGCCGGGGTGAGTTTTTGTTTTATTTTTTAATCTAAGTATTTCACAGATATTACGAAAATGTTGATTATCCTATAATCTCTCTCTCTCTCTCTCTCTCTCTCTCTCTCATGTTTTTATTAATTATACAACTGTACATAACTTTGTTTTCTTACTGTTCTAATACAGTTATAAAGACTACGCATTTGGGATCTGTTGAGTTATTGAAAATTTGATTTCTCCTTTATGATGAATTCTATATGTTTAGTATCTTTTTAATGTTTAAACTTAAAACAATTTAATTTGACGTTTTATGCATTTTCTCCCCAATTTAGGTGATCTGATGTGAATATAGTTTCAAAGATTATATTTTTGGATGATAACAATAATTATTGATGTCAATATGTCAAGATTACATTTTTCCATTAATTTATGGTACAAATATACCTAAACGATATATCTTTTTTGTCAACATAAATCCGCACCAGCAACGAATTTGGGAATACATTTATAACACGTATAAAATGTACAATTTTTTTTTTTAAAAAATGTAGATTTTACAAAAAAAAAAAAAAAAAAGAGCCGGCTCGGCCCGCTAAGGCTCGGGCCAAAAGCTCAGGCTGAGCCTCTTTTTTTTTGCCGGGCCCGGCTCGGGCCGAAAAAAGCTCGGTCCAAAAAAGCTCGGGCTCGGCTCGGCTCGTTGACACCGCTATGTTATGACAATACTTGGCCAATTTAACATATCTCTCCTCGATCGAGCCCATTAAGTTCTCCAACATTCATTGTTTGGCCTTCGAAGCCTTCTAACAGCTCATGACCACTTCGCACTTTCAACGGACGTCGTTAATGATATCCAAAGGTCTCTAAATCGTTCTTGTGTCCCGATACTTGTGCATTATCCATCGACTAATAAACCATGCTCGGGCTCGTCTGTGATCATTTCGACGAATTCTCACTTCGCAAGTATGTTTTCGTGTATACTTGCGAACTATAAATAACTCATTAGTGTCTATCTTAGTCGCTCGTAAACGCCAACGGAAACTGTCGTCGACACAGACAATCGTCAACAATGACTTGTTCAACTTCTTTACTTTGAACTCAAAGTTGTATTTCAAACAGTTGCTCGACATACAAATCTTCATCATCAGGAACTACTCGTAAAGAATTAGATGATGGTCTATTCGATCCAGGCCCTATGCTCTCGTCCTACTCATGTCTCTGACGGGATAAAGCAAGCAAATACTCATTTACAAATTCATTATCAATCTTGTTGTTGTGAACTACCGACGAAATTCTGTGTGTAACATCGATATCACAATGATGAACAACTGTCTCGACAATAACAACATCATCTTCACGAGCTATCTCCACTGTGTCCCTAAAATTATTGCAATTGTGATCCACTCCATCCGAATCTTTGTGTTCACTTACAATGACATACTTCCTCACTAAAGTCATGCAAAGATGAGTCATTTGCATTTTGTTCAATTCAAATAGATAATTCACTTCACTATCAGAAGTAACCTTCATATGTGGAATTGGAATGGATGAATGCTTGTCGAATTGAACTTTCAGTTCCATATCATATTGAGAGAGATCGAATTTCAGCTTGTTTTGTAAATCATTGTACATTTTCACATATGATGTGCTCGATGTTATGGAAATTGAAATGCCACCACGTATATTACTCGTCCATTTCCATACATCGATCTTTTTCATCTAATTTGAAATCACCAAAGTAACAAATTGGAATCACAATCATATCTGCATGACGAAACAAAATTTTTAATTCTAAAAAAAATAATCGAAAAATAGCCGACAGCCGATCGTTATGACCATGATATGCAGGTAATTTTTTTCTTGTTTATACTTAAAAAAAATTATAGATCTATTAAAAAAAATTATCTACATATTAATTTATGTCGAAATAAGATTTATCAATTAAAAATGTATACTAATTTAAAGAAATGAAATTAAACATACATAAATATACTTATCGATTTGAAATGATAGACGTAAAAAAAATTCTTGTTCAGCGTTTGATTAATTTTTGAGATTTTGATGTTGAAACAGATGAAAGATGATAGAATTTTTATATGTGTTGGAATAAACAAATAAGAAAAGTTAGCTAGTTTTGAAATTTTAAGTGGGAAGTGTTTGATTTTTATTTGTTAACTAAAATGATAGTATTGTCTTTTAGATGAAAATATTTTTTTGTAATTGTATTATTTACTTAAGCGCATCTTTATCTTTTACAATTTAAATGGCCATTGTAGAAATATGGAATTGTTGAAAATTCAAAGTAGAAATTATGGGATTTGACCATGTCAATTTTAAAAGTACCCCTTAATGGATGTCAAATTGTGAAGTTGCTCCTAAAAGATGATAAATGTGTGTTTTTGAGAAATCTTTTTTAACCAAGAAAGATACAAATATCACATAAACCAAATCGATCCCCCCAATATTGTGGAACATATGTAATCAATCCATGCTACATATCTTCTATACAAGTCCTCAATACTCTCAAACATTTCAACACAAGCAGCAAGTTTTGAAAAATTAAGGGAGGAGAAATAAATTTCTTTATTTTCTTTCTAAAACTAGTAGTAATCCATGGCGACGTCTGTTGAAAAGTAGTTTAGTCATCTTTCTTTTAAAGCCACTCTGATAGTTGGCCACAACCACCACTGATTTGACTCACCCATTCATGGCTATAATTTTTTTATATAATCTGGGTTCTGAATTCGAAAAATTAATTATAGCACTGTATTAGACCATTCTTATAAAGATGACGATGTCGACGAAAAAGAATATGTAAATGCAATCAAGAAAGCAAATTGTGGTATGGAACTATTTGTGTTTGATTCAAGAGATGGAGGCACAATAGATAATTGGGTTGAATGCAACTCCTTCATGGTTCAACTCATTAGAAAACACCCATTTAACGTAGAGGTGCCACTGAACCGCCTCATGCCCCATGGATTCATTATGCCTGTGTCCAATGTACTATGTTTTGGAAAACACCCATTTAACGTAGAGGTGCCACTGAACCGCCTCATGCCCCATGGATTCATTATGCCTGTGTCCAATGTACTATGTTTTGGAAATATTATAGATTTTGGGGACGCAATTTAGGTTTTTGTAGGGGATGCGGGACTGATTTGGGGTGGTCAATTTTGGTTTTGTGATATTTATATCTATCTTTCCCCTCTTTTTTGGTTTTAAAGTGTAAAAAACGTGTTTCAAAGACTACTTTTGTCCATGTCAACAACTTCATACTTTAACATCAATTAACTACCATAGCATGCCACATAAGCATTTCTGCTTGACACGTTAGACATTTTGTCACTTCTTATAATGGGTATTGAGAAAGTGATGGATGAGATTGCATATTGGAAAGTTCAGTGACTAACGGAAATTTTTTTAAAGTTTATTGAACCACTGAAAACTTTATGTAAAGTTCAATGATCATTCAGATTTTTAACCCTAGTTTTACATAAAAGAGTGACACATTTGCAATCTTGTTAATATGGTACTATATATGTACTTGGTGTAAATTGCATAATCATAACAATAGTAAGAAAAAATTAAACTTGAACATGAATTCACATTAATATTCTTTCTTTAATTACTTCAATACTTTCTTTAAAACTCTTGCCTTCCTAGTTTTTTTGGTAGATGACAGGTGAGGCTAGCTCTTAGGAAGCAATTCTCTACCGAAGAAAAAAAAGCGAAAAACCTTCCCTGATTGATAGAACATTCCGCTACTAACACTTGAAAAAGAAGATTTCGAGTGAGATCACCATGCTCCTAGAAGAACTGGCAGATGCTAAGAAAACAACGAGAGGAACGGACTAAAAGCCTTTTGACTATGACACTGTCTCTTCTTTCTATTATTATCATTCCCTATACAACATCATAATGTTATTGACTGTTTCTTTTGACATTGGAACCAAACCAGATTATGATCTTGCTATGGAGCTTGAGACCTAGGTAGAAGGATTCTGGAACGTACCAAAATTTATGTGAGAGGTGATTGTTCGAGTAGGTCCTATCGACTTGACCTCTTTTGTCAGTGCATCATCATTATTTATTGTTGGCCTCGTGAGTACCCAGGGAACTCATAATGCCTCTTCATTGAGTGAAAAACTTATTTCCTATATTTAGCTCAGTTAGCGTGCTACCACCGCATCTCTTGATGAGTTGTCATATGCTCTCACCCTTACTGCAGATGGTAGCATAGGACAGAATGGTAAATATCGAGGAAAGAATATCATTTATAGGGTCTAGAGGGAAGAACAGGTTACTCCGCCACGAGGGAAGATATTTATGTAAGTCTTGTAATATTAACCTAAAAACCATTGATCCACTACTCTTTATCCAATAGATGGAGGGGCAAGTTACTTCGCCAAGAGGGAAGATATTCATGTAAGCCTCGTAATATTAACCTAAAAACCAATGATCCACTACTCTTTATCCAATAGATGGAAGGGCAAGTTACTCCGCCAAGAGGGAAGATATTCATGTAAGCCTCGTAACATTAAGGGTGTGTTTGAATTTAATTTTGAGAAGAATAGAAATTTTGGAATAGTGATTGATGTGAGAATGTGTGGTGGAAAAGTGATGAAAAGTTTTTGATTTGTGTGTAATATTATTTTATTTGAAGAATGTGTGGTTGAAATGAAGAATGAGAATGAGAATGGAAATGAGAATGAGAAATGAATGGGTGCCAAACGGGGGCTAACCTAAAAACCAATGATCCACTACTCCTTATCCAATAGATGGAAGAGCTTAGAACAAAACGCTTTCTCTTTGTCCTAGTACTGGCTTTGAGGGCATTTTTGTACCAGCAAGATGTGTATAGGTACAAATACAAGTGACGCAGATTGAGCATTTAATTTCCTATATGGAAATTATATCCCTTGTTTTACCTTTCTTGCTTGTCTCTTAATTGAAATGAATTAAAAATATAAACATGAATTCACTTTAATTCTTTCTTTAATTACTTTAGAAACATGCACATTCTTTGATTACTTCAGAAACACGCACATAATCCAAATAAATAAATAGAAACACTTTCTTTAATTGCTTCAACAAGTTCGAGTAAATTGTAGTAGTAGAGAAACACATAATCGATGGACGTTGAGAGGAAAATATCAGCAACAAAGTGAACAGTATATTATTTCGTCCAATAGATGTGATATTATTTCCTTTTATTCTAACAAATGTGAGATATACTTTATTGCCATGTAATATTTAAAGATAAAAAGGAATATAAATATAATATTCTTTTTCAAATGTAATAATAAAATATTTTTCTTGAATATTGATACGTGACAATGCTACAATATTCTTTCAAAAAATGGATTTTAATTCTTACTTCTAAGAGAATAATAACAATATGTTTTTTGAAAATATTATACGAAATAAAAAGTTACATTCTAGCATGTCATTCAATTGGTATAGTCAAAATAACATTTACCGCTCCATTATATAATTTAGAACTTGTCTGGGTGAGTTGTTTTGCATCGAAATAATTGATTCTGGAGCCATTTGTTGCAGCTGGTGGGTCCCATCATTGAGATAAAGAGTCAAACAATGCAGCTGGCCAATACTTGCAACAGATTGATTTTCAATTAAAATTGGCTTCCCAACTCTCCCAGACAGGCCCTTAAAGTTAAAAAATACTAATATTTTCTCTGAACGAGAAAAAGAGTTTCTCTATAAACTCAATTGATTAGAATCTCATCTTCTTTAAATGCCTCAACTTGGTTAAAGATTCGTGGGGTCAAAAGATGAACAAGTCTTGCTCACTCATCTACTAGATTTTGAATTGATAGTGTTATAAATTAAAGAGAAAAATGAAGAAAATAGACTAGTCAATTGATTTGTGCATATTTTATTGAAAATCAAAAACCAATATTTATAACCTTTGTTTGAGCTCCATTGTTTTAAAAATTTGATTTTGGAATATTAGGCCATGTTCTCTTTGTTTTTTTCAGGTCGTTTTCTGTTTTCGATTTTTCAAAACATTGAAAACGAGTTCTCTTTTCTATTTCCGAAAACATGTTTTCGAAAACAAAAAAAAATGTTAAGATAACTCAAAACGTGAAAAATCACGTTTTGAGTGTTTTGAGGCAAAAGACGCTAACAAATGAAAATGCGGAAAACAGTGTATTTTTCCATTTTCTTCAAAGTTCTTTCTCTTCCTTGAGCTAACAATCTGCCGCCTCATTCCATCACTAACAACCACCACCCACCACCTAAGCCATCGGACCCATACACCATCGGTACCCCTCACCTCCCTCTACAACCTCCGACCATCTCCTGCCCTCCAGACCTCCGGAAACAGCACCAATTTCCGTCCAAAATCGCGACCACAGTCACGGTTTTTTCCCAATTACTTCCACATTCGGCCACCATCTCGATCGTGGAGCACCACCACAATATTACTCTCAACCAGGCGTATCTACTTCTACAATGGGTCACCCTCAATTTCATCCAGAATCGACTAAGCTTGTTGGAGCAGTAATTGAGATTTGTGAAAAATTTGGGTCCAACTTCTGTTGATATTGTTCTGAATCTTGAACCAGCTTTGGCCAACCCACTTCTGTAAATCGTGATATTCGCCCAAGTGATTTGGATGCAAGTGAGTTAGAGGTTAGGGGGGCTTTATTCTAACCCAGGAAAAGAAGAGTTCTCAATTTTGATAAGTTTTATTTCTTTTGTTTGTTTGGGTTTCTGTTTACTGAGTTTGGTGATTTTAGTTGATAAAAGTAAAATTTTAATAACACTTTGTCTAGAATTGGAACAATATATGTTTTATTTAGAAACCTTCAAGCTGTGGAATATAGTATGGTGATTATTGTGAATATGTCTTATTGAAATTTGGATGTTATGAATTCAAATGTGTAGGGAACTATGATCAAGGTAAAGACACTCATTCCGTCTATTGCTTCCTCCAACAGATTCAATTGCATCATTTCTTCCTTGGATTCTTTACTTCTTAACTTAATCATCTGATTCAGTTTTGGTTTCAGGATTTCTGGCAGACAAACCTTGTTACTCTATTTATTTGTAATTTGGAATACCATTATAATATATGCAAGGTGAAATTTATTTAATCTTACCTAATCGTATGAACTAATTGTTAATCAATTGTACTATACCTGATCTCTTATCCTGTGACTTTTGCCCTCATTTAGCTCTCAATGATGCATAGTGTTTGCTTAGGGGATGGATAGTTGGCATATATCTTGACATGACCAAAGCAGGCGATTTAAACTGCATTTGTCCCTGTTGTTATCTTCACATGTCAGCATAATAAATTTCTTGAAAGGAGATCATGATCGCTTTAGGTGGTGGTCTTCAGGAAAAGAGAGTGTTTAGTGCATGTGCTATGTGACTTGAATAATTATCATTATCAGGATGCCTTTTATTCTGCTTGTCTATATTCATTTTTGGCAAGATCACGACCTTAACCTCTGAATTTGATATTTTCATGTAGTTGCTTGCATTTGTGGAGTATGAATTTGTCAAGCTAGCAGAGAAAGCAGTATGTGATTCTTACCCTTAACTCATGTTCTCACCCCTGAGAAACTTCTTAAGTCAGATCAATTTGGCTTCTTTACAATTGGTAATCTGTGCTTGCTCTTGACAGGTCGTGGAACTAAATGATGCGGGCAATTAGAGGAACAGTCTAAAAGTCCGTTTGCTGATAAAGAATGCAGTATGTGCCAAACAATTTTGTTTGTTTTGTCTATTTATTTTTTGAGGGCAAAATTTATATTCTTAATGAGAAGAAATACTACTGCTGCATTACAGATATGTTTCACAATTCAAATGCTACTTGGTTCATTACGTGCTAATTGAACTTTCATGTATGTTTTATTAGGAAAAATGAAAATGCAGCTTGATTCATAGTTGTAGATAAGTATTTAAATATTGAGAACAAGGCTACAAAAAACCTATAATTTTAATCTTATGATTCATAGTTTTAATAGTTTAGATGTTGATGTCCAAGACTAGTCCTTTTCCTCTCACTTTTTATGCCTCTGGAGTGATATTTATGCAATGCCTTTAAAGGGAAGGTAGGGGAAGTGTGGTTAAAGTAGCAATTAAGGATTTGTTGTTTCATGACCTATGTTAGGTTTTTGGTCCATGAATTTGTCTTATATTAATATCTTCACTACTACTTCATTACACAGGTGAAATCTGCTCAAGTGCGAGCAAAGAAAGTTCATGATGGTCAGTCCAATGGTGAGATAGATGAGGCAGTCGTGCCAGAGGGGCAGCGGTTCAAGGAAAAACATTTAGAGGATCCATTGCAACAGGTAAATGCTCAGCCGTACGAGTATCAAGGATAAGAGACATTGGGATTCCTGTTCTTATTGTTATTTATTTCTCTCGGTTGGAAAGTGAATGGCATGACCCAGTTGGAATATATATCATATGTGAAGGGCACATTCCTGTCATCGCGTCCATATCTTACTTTTTGGTAAGAGAGAATGAATTTAAGAACAAAAGACTTGCTCGAATGCTATTTATTTGTCAAAAATCGACACAAGTTTTTAGAATACATACGAATAATTATAAACACGGGGTTGCTCCTCTGCCCAATTTTTGTAAATCTCACTCGTTATCTTTAAGAAGTTATAGCTCAAACGCATTGTAATAAACTTCAAAAATGTAAATTTAACAATTGTAATAGGCAAATGTATTTGAATTTGTCTCAAAATTTCAAGATTCACCAATTTCAAAATTTATATGTTATTTAATACTATATTAACATTAAACTATTAAAACTTATTGAATAATCTGATTTCTTGAATAAAATATTATTAAAAAATTCTCAAAGTTTCAAAGTAAACGCGTTTTCCATTTTTATGTTTTCAGAAACAATTTTTTAGAATGGCAAAAAGAAAGCATTTTCAGAAATTTCAAAACAGATACTCAAAACACAAAATATAAAATGAATTCAAAACTCAAAACACAAAATTGAAATATAAAGAGAACAACCCTTTATTTTTAGAAAAATGTATGGTTAAAAGTAAATTAATGTGTTTGAGCCACATTATTTTGGAAAAATATATTTTAGAATAGTAGATTGATGGAGAATGTGTGGTTGAAAAGGAAAGAAAAGTTATTGATGTGATGAAAAATATATTTTATTTTAATGTGAAGATTTTAATGTGACTCAAACAGGGGCATAATTTTTGGATTTATGTATAATATTATTTTATTGACAGAATGTGTGGTTAATAAAAGTAGAGAGAAAAATGGATTAAAATTTAACGAGTGCCAAACATGAACATAGATAAAAGTTAGGCCCTGTTTGATGGGCATTAAATTCCATGGAACTAGGAATTTCTTTTCCATTTCCCACCTAATGTCATGTTTGATGAACCAAAAGCTGATGAGAATTTCTTTTCTTGCTCCTTGCTCACGCGCCTGATTTTTCTCTTTTTTGGGGAAAATCAATTCCCACCAATTTTAGAGGAATTGATTTTCCAGTTGACTGTTTTTTTTTTATTTGCAACGGAAACAAATTCCATAACCAATTGTAATTTTTTTTTCACTTTAATGGATAGTTTTTATGTAAAATAAAGTCAAACGAACAATTAATTTTTATTAAAAAAATGATTTTTTAGGGAATTTTTTTTTTTTTTTTACTTTTTGGTAATGGAAACAAATTTTATAACCAATTGTAGAAAAAATTATCATTTTAATGGACAATTTTCATGTAAAATAAAGCCAAACGAACACAAAATTTTAAAATTTTCTGGGTGGAAAATTAAACCAATCAAACACACTTAATTAACAATTCCTTGTAAAACAATTTCTAGACAATTATTTTATCTGAAATTCATTTTCTTTCCACCTATTTTACATCCTTATAATCAAATCGACTCTTAGGGTTAAAGTGAACAAGACATATAATAATTAGGATGCAGTTATTTGACTATTTACTAATTTGTATTTAATTTACAAATTTAAAGAAAGATAAAATGTATTGGTAATTTCATTCCATTATCAAAGCACGCTTGGGCTTGGGTAAACCTTAAAATAACTTTTTTGTGTTAATTCACGTATATTTTCAGTCGCAGTCGCAGCCTTGCAGGGAGGGATGCGTCAGCTTATCTTGTAAGCTAACCGTCCATTGGACTGACTCCCACAGGGAAAAGCGAGGAGGTGAGGTGCGGTGACCGAAACCAACAAAATGCCTCCAATGAATCAGTCATTTCAGGTTTGCGCTCTGAATTATTTATTATATTTTGATTTTTGAGCCTGCTCGTAATGTGGAATGGTGTCTCCATTTTGAAAAGATAATATTGGGTTCATCTTCAATGGCTCGTCGACAAATTCTGACGGAGATGGGTTATGAATTCACAATCATGGTACTTTTCCTTTTACCAATTATATCACATATATCATCATACGGGGACGAATGCATTCTTTCGACTGCTTGTTTGTTTCTAGTGAAAATGCAATTTTTTTTTTGGCACTTCGTTTGTTGTTGTATGTAATTTAAAAATACCAATATCTCAAAAGTAATAGTAACTTGTATTTCTCTGACTTAAATTTTTTTTATATTCCATGAGTTGCTTAGGAAATTGAAGTACAGTAATTAGAACATGATGGAGAAAATAAACTTTTATCCTTAATGGTTAAAGAGTTTAATACAGCTCAACAAGATTTATCATTACAGCATCACGGTGTTTAATTTTACAACGGTGACACTAATTTGTCTTGTTTTGAGGCTCAGTCTGCAGATATAGATGAGAAAAGTATCAGGAAGGAAAAACCAGAGGATCTTGTAATGGCTCTAGCGGAGGCAAAGGTATGAATACACTTGAATTGATTACTATCATTCTAGATTTATACTTCCAAGTTCTATGTCTCACACATCCTGCATTTGGATTCATTTTCTACTTAAAAAAATTGCACTTATCCTTTTCATCTTTCTTATGGTTTACAATCTCAATTTATATGTTGTTTTAAATTTTTAATGTTCCAAGTAGCATCATTTGTAAGTTGAATTTTAAATGTGATATCTGCATCATTATTAAATATGGTGGTCAACTTTTTCAAGCCTCGGGATATTTAGTACTTTAAAAAGCCGAGGTGCTCTCTCTGATCTCTAAATAGGTCGTAGGAGATGGTAAAAGTGGCTTTGTGCCCAATTATGCATGGTATTCATAATTATCTCTGTAGTTCCATCATTTCTCATGAAGTTTGTAATTTGGGTGGTTTCAATATAAATATAAAATGTTGCCTCCTTTTTCTTTTTCTTTTTTTTTTTTGGTTTAAAAGGAAGATAAGCCCTTGTTTGAGCCCCATTCTCCAATAATACGTTTTTCTCCAAATTCATTTTTAACCACATATTTTACTTAGGCCTTGTTTGATTTGGCAATTTTTCCATTGAACTTGGAAATGAAATTCCATCTTCCACCAAAAGTCATGTTTGATTGGGAAAATTTTCTTGGCAATTCATTTTCCATCTTTTGTCTCACAGGTTCCAATTCCATGGTTTTGAGGAAAATCAATTCCCACCAATTTGGTGGGATTTGGTTTTCCAAGCTACTTTTTTTTTATTTTGGGTAATAGAAATAAATTATATCCCCAATTATAACAAATTCTATCATTTTAATGGACAATTTTCATGTAAAACAAAGTCAAATGAACACCAAAAGATCTAAAATTTCAATATTTTTCACGTGAAAAATTGTACTAATCAAACGCAATTAATTAACAATTCACAGGAAAACAATTTTAGCTAATTCAATTCGCTGATATTTATTTTCTTTCCACCCAAATTTCGCTCTTGGAATCAAACAAACCCTTAATAAAATAATATCATATGCAAACCTAAATCTTTTTCCTAAAATTCACCATTCCAAAATCTATTTTTACCAAATAATGTGGCTCAAACAAGGGCTTAGAAAGATTCAAAGTGTATAAATAGACATGTTTGAAGATTAAAATTTTAGTTCAAGTGAATATCATCTCCTTTCTAGACAAGAAATGCTGAATTAGGGAGAAATATAGATTACTCCTGAATATTAAATTTACTTGTGAGTTTTGGTTTATGCCCATATCAATGGCAACCATTTTGAGATGTTACAAACAATAAAATATATCAATGAAAATTGCTTAATTTGTGTGCCTCTCAAATAAATCAAGCAATGACCCTTGCATGTTAATTATATTTAATTTTTGTATACTCATATTCCTCTTAAAGTTGCAAGTCTTTAATACTTAATACCAGTTTCCGTATCTCATGTAAATTGCTTATAGCATAAACAGAACTACATATGACATTCAATGAAAGAATATAAACTTTTTTAATGTAATGGAATAGCTTTTCTGCAGACCTTATATATTAGGATCTTAGTCTTAGATGTGACAACCCAAATTCTTAACAATTTGAGTGTCACTAAAATTTAAATTAAACTTAAATAAAATGGTTGAAATGTATAAATAGGATTTTTTATAAAAATAATTATGATTCAATGTTATTCATAATAAACGTATTTTTAAAGAAAATACATTTGACATAAAGAAATCTTAAAATGATTTCAACCTAAATTAAATAAAATTTGACATAACTCCATGAAAATTATTTTAAATATCCCACGATGGTATTCATCTCCGCATCGACCGCCTTGAATCATTAATTTTCTGGAAAGGGAAAAAAACAAAATGTGAGATAAAATTTCAATAAGTGTGCGTAAGTAATTTTTGTTCTTATACATGCATTTCAAGGAAAATTTCATATTTGCATAGGGAGACATGAAAAGTGACCCTAACTTAGATAGTACCAAATTTTCGTACGTAGCGCTACTATATTCCAGTTTGTTCTTACAAATCTTATACATAATACGAACCATAACTTAACTTAGCCTGAAATAACATATATATAATCACTTACGTAATAACGTAATACACACTTACCTTTTCACTTGACAAATCAAAATGATAGAAGAAGTGATCGTCGGAGAGAGATCCTTGAGTCGCGTGTGGGGTTGAGTATTCACGTGTGATTGTGTAAGTGCATGACTATATTTTATATGAAAAGGACAAGAGAAAGAGTAAAGGTAGAGAGACAAAGTGATAGAGATAGAGAGGGAGAGTGTAAATAGTTGGTGATGGGTACTTTGTATTGTTGGGTTTGTCTCCAATTTTTAATGTAAATTTTTGGATCATGTATAGAAAAGTGAAAGGAAACGGCTAGATGTTAGGCATAGTCAATGTATAAATGGTGGATTGTTTTGAAAGTGGTCAAATCAATTGACTTGTTTTGAAACTTGGTGTAAATAATGCATGTGGTCAAATCAATTACCTTTATTTATGTGATCAATTCAATTACATTGGCTTGAAATGTGGTGTGAATAAAGCAAGTGGTCAAATAAATCTTAAATCATAACTAATTGGCATAAATACATATATTTTACGCATGATTTCATCTAACGTTCAAGATAACTCCCCACTTTAGTCCTCAAATAATTGGCCAGTAATCAATAAGGTCATTAGATTAGGCCAATAACCAATAAGGCCATTAGACTTTAATAATAGCAACAATTAAGTCCTACATTTAAATATAACGACTGGTAGTAAAAATTCGGGACGTTACAGTAGATATGTTCTAATTGACTCAAAATGCACCCTGCAAAAGTTTGCGTTACTGTCGTTTTGGTCTAGTTGTGAATGATAGTTTTGATATTTTAATTTGTTAGGCTGAAGCAATTATGTCCAGGCTTGCAATTACAGACCATTTAAAGGAATTGACATGTTCCACACTGCTAATTACTGCAGATACGGTATGTATATTTATTCTTTTCATCCTTAATTTTTTGTCTGAAAATTAAATAAGACTTGTTGCTTGATTTGCATCAATGTATACGAGGTTCCATATTGTTACTTAATGGCATAACAATTTTCGAATTCTTTTGAATTGCTCCATTCCAATCTTCAATTTAATTCTATCTAGAGTTCAAAGTCGCCATGAGCTTTGTGCAAGGGTCATTTAATTTTCTTGATCTCAAAGTCTGAATTTCACTGCATATTCTCCTTATGAAAATTTACAAAAATGTTACTCCTATGTATGCCTTTTGTTTATAAATAGTCAAACCACTTTTTATTCACACGTTTCGAGGGATCCGCAAGTACTATCTACTTATCCACTACTCATTTGTAGAATTTATAATTTAAACCTTTTAAAACACTTCCCAACCATATCAGTTGCTATGAACATATGACCTCCATGCTATTCCTTTGTGAAAAATGAATTACTGGACACGAACTCGTATTTCATTTAACGGAAGTATTGCGTGTCAACTTTTCCACTAAAAAGGGAGGATGTAGATTCATTGAAAAGTTCAATACTTGTCTAGCATCATATAAGATCATTTCAATTTTCTCTATCTAAACAATTATGCTCATAATTCAGAATGCATGAAAGTGCTATTAGAGTGTCTATCATCGTTTTGGGAGGCTTTTGATTGGAAAGATGTCCCTTTGAAAAATCAACATCATTTAAACATCAACTTCAAAGTTTAATAGTTTCATTTCTCTTTGTGCTAATCTTCTTTTTGCAGCAACTTAATGAACTTGTTTCTCTAGGGTATTTTCATAAAATTAAATTTTATAACATATTCTTCCAATTCCTGCAAATATCACAATATTTTAACTGGGCATCTCAATATATAAAATACTAATTACTTGGATTGGTCTAAAAGTTTATCAAAATTATCCTCTTGATTGAGGAAAAATGAGTTTTGTAATAGTGATTTTAGGAGAATATGTGGTTACAAAGTAGGAAGAAAATTAGATTTGTGTAAAATTATTTATTAGGAGAATGTGTGGTTGAAAATGGGTTTGGGAAAAATGAGTTTTTAAAGAATGGGGCTCAAACAAGGGCTATATGTGTTTAAGGAGTCATGAATTCTACATTTATGGTCAAGCAATATGAAATAAGCCAATCATACTGTTGTGGCTTCTTCATTCTGATGATTTTTCTCTTGGTTGGGAATAAATTATTTGAAGTTTAATCTTACCTACATCTCATCAATATCTAGGTGGTGGTGTATGAAGGGATTATCAGAGAAAAACCATCAAGTAGGGAAGAAGCACGCCAATTTATCAAAGGTTTGGTCCATTGAATTTCTCATCAGCATTTTCTACTGTATGAAATAGTTAATTGTGGTATTATATTTTCATTTTGCAGATTATTCCGGTGGCAGTGCTAGAGTTGTGGGATCTGTACTCGTAACCAACCTGGTAACAGGTAGTAGAGAAGGAGGATGGGAAAGTGCAGAGGTACATCATTTCTTCTATTCACAACTACTTGGTTTTCTGAGTATAAAAGATAAAACAAGAGGGCTATTGGTCAACATATGGTATGTGCATCTTCTTGTATTGCATGAACAAAAAGTAAAACTTACTTTGAGGTTACGTTCTTTTCAAAGTCACTTCTTCTACTAACAAAACTTAATTTTCTTGGAAGTATGAACTTCCTAAAAGAAATTTTTAAGCACAGTCAAACATACTCTGAATCCCATTAGTCAATACTGAGTGGACTGCTTAGAGATTGACGCTATCAACTTTTGGCTATGAAGTTTTTATGCTATTGTATTTTGACTGTAATACACTTGTGTTGTTATGCTGTATCTTATGATTTGTGAGGTTCCTTTTACTGTGAAGTTGGCTAGAAGATTAAGCCCTTGTTTGATTCTCATTATTACAAAACTCATTTTTTATTAAACTCATATTTGGTACTCAATCTCACAATAAATATTTTGTACGTAAATCCAAAAAATTTTCTCCAAAAATTAACTATTATAAAACTCATTTATTTGAAATAATGTGCATCAAACAGGGGCTAAACATATCAATTTCATATCATTTTGTTTAGATGAGTAGCTTATGCTAGAAAAACAAATAGAGTTATCCACAGAACTGTAAATTGGAAACTGTAGGTATTACTTGTACCTTGTATTCAGTACACCTTGACAACAGAACAACAATAAATAGGACATTGACATGAATAGGTGAAGCAGCACATACATAGACACCTTGACGTATGATTTTTTGTAAAAAAACAACACCGACACATCAGTGATTTGCCACATGGCATGCCGGATTCGTGCCTGAGCATGTCTAGAAGTGTCCCTCGATTGTCAAACATTTTACAATTATATGAGAATAAGACATGCCATGAGGGTCTGATAGGTTCCAGGTTAGGGGAGGGTAGTATGGGTATTTTCAAAATAATTGGTTGAAGCCAAACCGTTGGAAGGGGTGTAGGGGTCTCAATTCATTTTAGGCAGAATTTGGGTGTAAAATTGGGAGAGAGATGGGCTTCTCGAATGCTCATCAAGCCATTGTAATTCCTTGCAAATAATTTATATTCTTCACTTGCAAGTTAAATAATCAGAAATTAGGTTCCTATCAGTGTCAGATGTGTCTGGGAGCGTACCATGAGTGTCGGTGACCAATATGTGTCGCAAACGGACATGCCATCTCAGTAGGAGTGCATCTGGGCTCCATTGGTTGGTATCAACTTATTGAGCAAATATCATAGTTTCTATGGAGAGACGTGGCTGTAACTTTACGAGTGAAGCAGAACTAGTTCTCCATTGCGAGAGTGGTATAAAGAATTATGTAACTGTGTTGTGTCTTATGATTTCAAGGTTCCTTTTTCCAATAAGCTGGCTAGGAGATCAAACATAGAGCCATTTCATTTCATTCTCTTTAGGTTTGTAGCTTATGTGAAATAAACTCAGAGAGTTGTCTGGAGAACTTTACATGGGAAAACTTAAATGCCTGCAATGTTGGTGTAACTAGTGGCCATCTTAATTAGCATATGTACAAGCGATCTAAAAACTGGATAAACTTGCATGTGGGCATGAATTGTACATCATATGAAATATCTATATCCACTTCTGAGATTACAACTATTATTTTCCTTTTCAAATAAACAAAATGGAAATGTACCTGCTTCTGCTCAGTGATTATTGGTGCCTGAGTTGAAAAGTTTACAAAATGCATGTTGTACGATTAATAAAGCAACAATTTATGTGGTTGTACATGTCTTGTCTTGCTTTAAAGAAACTGTTACTCACAAGAACACTGAGATCCGGTAGAACAAGTTTTGGAAAGAACAATTAGACCAAAATTGACATGGCGTTATGGTTTCACGAAATTTTTTCCATTGCATTTTGAAATATAATTTTCTTCTATGTTTCACTACAATAATGGAGTATGTACAGTATCCTTTTGTACAAGAATGACCAAAGAGCATCTATGCAAAAAATATTCCTTCAACAGAAAATATGGTGATTCATTGTGATGAATCGTCACTTCTAGAATAAGTTATAATAATCCAACGTTTCCCCTCAAGTGCAACTGTGATGCATCCTTCACTGTAAGCTTGTCCTTGAAGTAGTAATGTTGAGAAATTGATACAGGCTGGCTTAAGATGTCGGCCACTTTCTCTTCCGTGAGAATGCACTTCCAATTCATTTGCAGCAACTTTACGCTTGGTATAATTTATATCAATTTCTATATGCTTTGATCTAGCATGATAGACGGTGTTCGAAGTGAGCAATTTAGCACCAACATTGTCACACTGAAGTATTGATTCGTCCTTAGCAGATAGCCTTAGCTCATGCAACACCGATTGCAGCTAATCAAACTCTCTAGTGGCCTGTGCCAAGGCCCTATATTCAGCCTCTACTGGAGCGGACTACTACCTTTTGTTTCTAGAGCTTAAAGCAACCAAATTACCACCCAAGAAAATGCAATAGCCTTTTGTGGATTTTATGTCGTCCAAGGAGCCTGCTTAATCTGCATCGGCATTTCCTTAGTTCAGTGGCTGAGGAAAAGAGTAATCGATGTCCTATAGTGCTTTTAAGATATTTTAAAATCCTTTTGCAAGCCTTCCAATGAGTGTGTGTGATTGAATAAATTGACTTAAATTATGGTAGAAAATGATATATCACGTCTACAAGTGAGATATTGCAATGCTCCTACAATACTCCTGTATAAAGTAATATCCTACAATGGTTCTCACATGATTAGGCTTAGCTTGGTACCTTGACTCATAGGAGTAGGACTGCCTTGGACATGAAGCATGGTTTTTTTAGCCTAAAGATTGATAAGCCACGCTTATTAAATTAGCTATGTATATCCATGTTTGACAATCATTATTTCGAAACTCTTTAATTCTCGTACTCATTTTCAACCACTCATTTACACAATAAATATTTTGCGTGTAAACCCAAAAATTTTCCTACTTTTCCAAAAAATCATTATTCAAAACTCCATTTTCTCAAAATAATGGCCATCAAAATGGGGCTAAGTCAGCTAAATCTACCTAAATCTTTTTTTCTAATCTACTTCTACATCTACCTAAGGTCCAGCAAATTAAATCTTCTACAATTATTCCATCTTTATCCATTCAACTGCATCACTAATTTTAGATTGTGATTCTACCACTACAGGTTTATTTTCATGCTATTCCAGATGACATCATTGATAGTCTGGTAAACTTCCTATAGACTAAAGTTGGAAATATTTGTCATCTCCATCCATATCCCTCATTTAATTGTATGAGATATGCATAGCTTGAGGAGGGAATAATTCTCAATGTTGCTGGGGGTTTGATGCTAGAACATCCACTGACTTTACCCTTGGTAGACACAGTGGTCAGTCTCTCTCTCTCTCTCTCTCTCTCTCTCTCTCTCTCTCTCTCTCTCTCTCTCTCTCTGTGCCTGCCTGTGTTTGTACCATACAATGAAGTAGTATTAGCTTGAAACTTGTCTTACTGTGTTGCGGTTAATAACTTCATCTTTCTTGATTAATGAGAGCTTTCCTTGTTCCTTGTGGTGGTAAATGCCATTATTTGGCAGCCTCTTAGAGTTGACATTATAGATTCTAAAATCTTCACCTGTAACACGTTGAGGTGATTTTGACATAGAGGTCTAGAACAAGGCTCAAAGGAGATTGGGCTTCTTCAATGCTAACCTTACAGAAGAACTTGAGAACGATTGAGAGCAAAAGACCATCTCCAATGCTATCCCCCAAAACACCATTTTGCACCAAAAAATGGTGCAACTCTCCAACCTAGCACCATATTTTGCACCATTTTATGTTGCAATACTATTCACTTTGTGGTGTTTCTATTAATTGTATAATATTTTTTAAATTTATTAATGAATTTAATATTTTTTGTGAATTTAACGTAGTAATTTATGTAGTTGTAAAATAAATAATTTTTTCAAATAAATAAATTGTTAAGAATAGAAAAAATGAAGAAAATGATTAAACATCGATCATTTGGTGTAAGTTTAGGTGTAATATGTTGGAGATGAATTTTAGTTTGATGCAAGATTTGATGCAAAATGTTGCAAAACTCATCTCAAATTTTGGTATGAGGTTGGAGATGACCTTAGACTAACCAGTAAAAGGGAAAATAATAACTAATAATAAAAGAACCATAGCCAGCTGTGAACTAATCAATCTGCTCAAATGACAATCTGTTGTGTGTACTATTTGCTATGTGTTTGGTGAGTAATGCGATTTAGTCTCACTGGTTGCTAGTGGGGCTGCGTAACATTATTCGTGTTTGGTTGATTGAGTTTGTTTGTCATTTTAACTGATGCTTTATTTGAAATGGCTTTCAGATTGGAACTTGTGATTGTGTAATGGGACTTTCAAAAACTCTAACAGAGGAGCTTATTCAAGAAGCCCTGTAGAGGAACCATACAGGGATTGCCATTTCTTCGCTATGCAAATTACTCATCAAGCTCTATGTAGAGTATCAAATTGAGTCATTGACTTGCCTTTAACTAAGTCAAAATTGACCCTTAATTTTTCAATTATCTTGCCAAAAATAAAATCTTAATTTACCTGTACACAGGTGTAGGTATGTGGCACTAACCGTCATTTTTGAAGGGATGCAATTCAACTCTACATTTCCAATTTAAACGTCGTCGTCAACATGATTCCATGTGATTTTTTTCTTGAAGCAATTTTATTTAGCACGTGGTGTTATAATATTGGTCAACACTTAGTGATTCTAAATTATAAAGTTAATTAAATTAGTTATTCATAAAATGACATGTATAATGGTGTTGTATCATCGTTGATTTTAGATAACGTGTTTTTTTCTATGTTGTCGTGAAATTCATAAACGTTCATGAAATTGAATATCTGCGCCAAAATAATTATAAAAATGAATGAATTTTCTTAATTTTTTTCACAATTAAATCAAGTAGTTTATCAACGAGCCTAAAATAAGGTCCATTAGAGGCCTTCCGAGAATTTCAGAAAACCTCCTCATTCTCTACCAAAAACTCACTCCAAATCTTCTCAAAAACCCGTATAAAAATTCCCAGGTATAGTATCTTGTAATTTCAATTTGTTGAGAAACCTTGGGTTTTTTCTATGTAAATGTTGTTGTTTGGTTCTGTATTACCCCACTGGTTTGCTTGTGCATAGAGGCTGCCCTAAGAGTGTACGAGTTGAGTAGGGCCTCATCATTGTAGGGGCACCAAAAAATATTTGGTTATTTGTGAGAGAGAGAGAGAGTGAGTGAGTGAGTGTGTGTGTGTGTGTATAATTATATATTTAAAATATTTATTAATTTTCAAATTTAAAATTTTAATTATTATGTTAAGTTAAAGGGCACAATGTTTATAAAAAAGTTAAAAGATAGACAAATGATAAGTTTTAGTTAATATTGTTGTATTTCTTATTCCTAATTATATATCGTATCAATTAAAGCAAGGGAAATGATTCAGATGGTTTAGGCTCCTTCATAGCTAATTTCAGTGTGTTATGCTTAACTATTTTCATTTTTGGATTATTTCTTTATTAATTGTAGGCATTTGACTTGGTTTGATATGTAAATGCATAATATACTAAAGTTAAGAATAATGTAATTGACTAATTATAATTCTCTTGAGTATAATTTTCTTAAATAGTATCCTATTTTAAATAATGAAAGGGAAAAGGAAAAAGAGGAAAAAATATAATTCGTAAGAAGAAACATTTTGATAAAAATACTACTGTCTGAGGATGCACAATTACTTGAAGATTCTTTCATAACCAATTATTTCCTTTATATAGTATATCAAGCAACTAGATCACTTAAACGAAGGTTCGATCAATTCAATTTATATGAATTTTTTTTTTTTTGGATTTCTATTTCCTCTGATAAGTTAAACGCATTGGATGATATTAATTTGAAAGCATATTGTGATCGTCTTGACATTATTCTAAGACATGTAATTTTTTGCAATCTCGTTGGCAAAAATTTATTTCAAAAGTTAAAAATTTTGTAAAATCTTTTACCAAAAGAAACAAAGACAACTTTTGACATATTGATTTATTTGAAAAGATTTGATCACTTTCCAAATACATTTATTCCTTATAGAGTATTACTGACAATTAATATTATTATTTATCTATCGAAAGAAGTTTTTCAAAATTGAAGTTATTAAAATCTTATTTACAACCAACCATGTTACAAGACACAACGAATGGCCTAGTTTTGATATCTATTGAACAAGATTTGCTACAACATATTGATTAGTGAGTTTGCTTATAGAAATGTGAAGAGAAATATATATACATGATTTATTGCATTTCAAAGTTTACATGTGGTATTTGATGTTTCTAATTTCAAGGTTTGCTTATATGAAACTGCATGAAGCAGGGGTGGATCCAGCACCCGGCGAGCTGGGGCGACCGCCCGCGCTGGATCCGTCGAGAAAAAAGATTAAAGCAAGATTTTATATTAAATATATATAAATGTTAGTGCATAAATGTTATAGGATAAACTAGATAGCTCAAATGGTTGAGTGCTTACTTTCCATGTGAGATGAATGGGGTTCGATTTCTATCGTTGGCACTCTTCGTTTTAATGTTTCTCTTAATTGTTTCTCTTCCTCATTTTTTTTTTCTGTTTTTTGTTTTGTTTTTGTAATTGGGCTTTTACCTATGTTGGGCTCAATGGGCTGAAAGCCTTCTAACTTCCTTTTTTTTTGTTCGTAATTGGGCCTTTTGCCTTGGACTGGAACTTCCCTTTTTTAACTGTTTTCTAATTCTACCTTTTTTTTGTGTTATTTTTTTCTTTATGAGTTATAACTATCCTTATGGGCTGAATTTATGATTTACGTTGTATGAATCATGAATTAATTTGGTGAATTGCCATTAAAAATTTGAAATGAGAATTGTGATTTCACTGATTTGTGAATTTGTGATTTGGGGTAAATAATTTATGTTGCACTATTGTTTGAATTATGAATTTTAATTTATCATTAATGAGTCATTGAGTTGTGATTTGAGAATTAAGATTCAACAATGTGTACTCTGCCTTTTTAATTAATTGCAATTGAAAAATAAACAATGGCATTTTGTAATTGTAGATTATGAAACGATTTTTTCAACCGAAACGAAAGTTCAGACATGTTTCATTCATATATATATATATATATATATCATTAATGAGTCATTGAGTTGTGATTTGAGAATTAAGATTCAACAATGTATACTCTGCATTTTTAATTAATTGCAATTGAAAAATAAACAATGGCATTTTGTAATTGTAGATTATGAAACGATTTTTTCAACCGAAACGAAAGTTTAGCCAAATATATATATATATATTGAATAATTTTAACATTATTTAATTAAATATTAACAAACGATCTCGTTCTTACGATCACTGATTGTCGACGGTCAATGGTCAACGTCCGCTCGTGCTGAACTTTTGTGCGGGGTCCGCCACTGGCACGAAGAGTTTAGTGACATGGATAGTTCTTTGTATTGATGATATAAACTTCTCTGTCCTTAATATCTGACGGAATGGTATTTTTATTTTTTTTTGTTATCTTGTTTTACAATTATCACTAGATGCTATGCTTGTACTGTGAATGTAGTTAAGGTGTTGTCGTATCATGAAGGGGTGTTGGACTTTAATAAAATAATCAATGTTCTACACCAGTTCAGGAGTTTCGATAGACCTCTTTCAACTCTCCCATGATTATATTATGCTGCATGTCTTCATTTTCCTATTTCTATCTATTGTTCATTTTTGCATATTCTTGACTCAGTGTAGCTATTGCCCGATTTCAGGTGATTAGTGTTTGTGTTAAAACGGAAGCCAAGTTCTTTCGCTTTCTTAAGATTGTTGGAGTTGGTTTCAAAGCGAGAGCTGAAGCATAAGGCCGTCTATTGTACCTCAAACTTTGTTATAGCCACGAGGTTGAACTTACTGTACCTTCAGCAGTTCATGTATTTTGCTTCAAAAACAATATAGTCTGTTGCACTGGGATTGAAGGAAAGGGTGTATCAATTTGCTGCTGCTATCCGTAATTGCAAACCTCCCGAGGTTTACAAAGGCAAAGACGTAATGTACATTGATGAAGTTATAAAGAAAAAGGAGGGGAAGAGGTCAAAATCACAGGAAAGAAGCTTGTATTTCTTATGGATAGCATTTGACGCTCTCGTAATTAAAAATTTTCACTTCTATTTATTTTTCGTTTGTAATATTTTATCTATTTGAAGTCATGTTTGAACAGTTCATATTATCTTCAGGATCAAACATTGGATCATTATGCTATAGTGACGACCGATAAAGTGACTCGGTAGTAGTGAATTGCCTAGACAGTAGTACAAGAAAAGTACGTTGTGTTGGTGTCTTTTACCTTTAAATAAGTGGAGTGGTTGTTAACAAAATATTGGACAAATATTCTATCTCACAAGCTGGATTTTGTAGTGAACTCTCATCTTTATTTGCGTTGGTTTATATT
Source organism: Fraxinus americana (assembly GCA_035079005.1). Classification (NCBI taxonomy): domain Eukaryota; kingdom Viridiplantae; phylum Streptophyta; class Magnoliopsida; order Lamiales; family Oleaceae; genus Fraxinus; species Fraxinus americana. The sequence goes on along the minus strand of CM068712.1, from coordinate 16,018,028 downwards.
CTCTGAGTTAAGTTACTTGTACATGGCCTTTTGCTAGGGAAAAATGCCAGGGAGTAGCCAGGTGTCTTAACTGCATTGGCTATTGAAAAAAATAGATCTAAATAGACCAATGCGGTGTTGACATGTGGCAATCTGGCAAAAAATATTTTACATGGCCCTGTACATGTAGCAAGATCCATATTCTATTTTGATGTATTCCTGATGTGTATATAGTGTGAACATAAACCTGTTCTGATTTCTTGATAGACTGGACCTAATGTGGAAGTCTAGTTTGTTAAAGTCCCACAGATGAATCTTGGTGTGTTTGTCATTGAAATTCTGGAGGAAATTTCGGGTTATTAAATTATGGAATCTGATATTTTGTGGTGCAAGCTTGGTGATTTTGAGGAAGGAAAGAATTGTGGATGCTATTGTTGAAGTAGGTGCACGCATTTGTAGGTGCACATACACTCAATCCTGCAATTTTCCTTGTAAAGATGACTTCAACTCTAAAGTTGGTCGAGCCCTAATTCTAGGAAACATTCTTCCAACTTGCCATTTAGTCAAGTTGGCCAAGTTAAGTACTCAACCATTTTATCAAGATGGTGGAGCGTATACTTGAACAACTCAACATTAGGTTGAGCCAAATACTTGACGTCCCATAATACCATTGGCATGACTAGTATGTACTTAATTACATTGTCCGGGACACCACTATAGATATACTCAAATGGCCAAGAATGTTAGTTGGGCTGCCTCTCTATTTTGTATTTGGGCCTCTGTACGTCTATGGGATTTGCTGTGTTTGCACCATCAGTTCTGTTTGACTAAAATGTGTAATCTTGGCCCTTCATCTGGCTTGCCTCTGGACTATTGGATTGGATAGTTTTCTAGACTTGGTTTATACCCATTCTCTAGATGGTTCGACGGGCGTGTTAGAAAACTGTTGCTAGTCTAGGGTTTCTCTCTTTTCTCTTCCTTCGTGCGATTCTCTTTGTTCTTTATGAGATTTCTCAAGTGTAGATCTCTGTAAAGTCTTAGGGCATGTTTGATTGGTGAGTTTTTCTAGGAAAACTGAAAAATGGTTTCCATTTTCCACTTTTAGTAGTGTTTGATAGGGTTTTTTTTTGACAAGAAATTCTTTTTTTGGGGCATCAACGCACCTGTTTTCCCCATAATTTGGGAAAAACTTTTCCCACTGCTGCACGTAATTTTTTTTTTTTTTTACTTTTTGGCAATGGAAATAAATTTTATAACGAATTGTAAAAAAAATTTCACTTTCATAGACAATTTTCATATAAAACGAAGCCAAACGAACACTAAACTTTGATAAAAAAATGATTTTTTAGGAAACAATTTTTTTTCCCTTTTTTTTTTTACTTTTTACAATGGAAAAAAATTTTATAACCAATTGTGGATAAAAAATATAACTTTAATGGATAATTTCCATGTAAAATAAGCCAAACGAATAGAAAATTTAAAAATTTTCCAGGTGGAAAATTATACCAATCAAACACACTTGAAATCATTTTCCTTGCAAAACATTTTCTAGACAAATCTTTTATCTGTAAAACATTTTCTTTCCACCCATTTTCTACCATTGCAATCAAACGCACCCTTAATGATATTCATGGTGTATTTTGTTTACATTAGATTCTGTATAGAGAGATTTGTATAAGAGAGGCGAGACGAAACTTTAGTGACTTCATACATTTGTAATATGTTCTTTGTGATTCTTAGTGGATTCGAGCATAATCTACTAGGTAGATGCTCAAAGGGTGAGTAGGCTTTCTAAACTGAACATCTGGGCCCCAAAGGGGCGAGGATTCTTGGTGTTCTTACTTTCTGCAATTCCGTTTTTGCTGTTCTTGTTTTTTATTGTGAAATATTGGGTCATGTGACCAACAAATGGTATCAGAGCTTTTCTTTTTAGGGATTAGGGTTTTTTTTAAGGCTGACTCGAAGTACTCTCTGAAAAATTAGATTGTGGTTTCTGAAAGTTTCCAGCGTTGTTACTCTTCGATCCAATTTTTGATTGGATCCTTTTAAAGAACTGTGTTTTCTAGAAATGGTTTTTCGAGATTTCTTGATTTGTGGCTTCTCTTGTGAAAACAAATTCGTGTTTAGGGATAAATCTTTAAATTTTGTTTTTCTACTGAGTTCTTGAGATTGTTGGCTATAACTCATTACTGAGTGCTGATTCTTCGTGAACTCGCTCTGAGTGACAACGAGTTGTGTTGACTCGCTCCGATTCTTTCTGGTCCTATCTGACTCACTCCTGGTCACACTGAGTTGCTGTGACTTGTTGATGCTTTGTGCTCTTTTCTGGAATCTTGAACCTGGTCTGGTATTTTTGTATTGTTTCTCTTTGTTTTTGAAACTTGACGTTTCAGTTCTGATAAGACCTTCTGAACCCCCTTTATTTCTTAGAAAATATTATCAGTTTGCTTGTCTGTTTTGATTTAGTTATTAAGGTAAGTAATCCCCCTCTACTTTCCTTTGTCCAAGATCTCATTGAGGATCTGGAAATCTGAGGGAGTAGGGGTATATGGTCATCACCCTTTAAACCTGTCAAACTGACAATTCTGTTCAATATATCCATACTTGTTGAAAATATACTGTCTTTGTTACTGCTCTGTATTATACTGTCTATACTTGTTGCATTCTGTGTGAATATCTTCCTTGAACTTGTTGAGAGTCTACTTGATCATGTCTATAGCACATAAATTCGAAGTAGAGATTTGGAGAGGGACTGGTGATTTTAGTCTGTCGCGTCAGAATATTAGGGCTCTGCTGTTACAGCAGATATGTGCTGCTACTATTGATGGTACTTGGCCTCCTAAATTTAGTGCTTATAGAAGACAAGAATTAGATGAGGTTGCTTGGAGTTTTATATTCTTTCATATGTCCGACACTGTAATTAGAAAAGTTGGAGAAACTACAAATACTCATGTTCTTTGGGCAAAACTTGAATCTCTCTATCTGACTAAAAGCATGCCCAACAAGTGCTATCTCCTAAAACAATTTTACAACTTCAGATTTAATCTCTCCTCCAATGTAGAAGAAAACATTGATAAATTCACCAGACTGGTCCAAGAATTAACTGACTGTGATGAAAAATTGTCTGAAGATCAACAAGTTGTTGCTCTATTAAATGGACTAGGTGATAAATACAGAGAAGTAAGAAATGCTTTGGAGTATGGGAGAACCGAACTTACATTTGACATTGTGATTTCATCTCTAAGGAATAGAGAATTGGAATTAAAAACTGAAGTCAAAGACTCTGAGTTTGGAAAGGGTTTGAACATCAGGGAAAAGGTTAATCAGAACAAAAGGGCAAATCAATGCAACTTTAACACCAATAAGAAAGGGAAACCAAAATTTCCAAAATTCAGAAATCAGAATAAGAGCCAATCTAAACCTAAGATGCAAGTCAGAAAATGCTACTACTGTGGGAAAACAGGACATCTCATAAAAGACCGCTTCAAGAAAATATCTGATATGAAAGGAAAGTTTAGCATTGATGGGTCTGTAGACCTTGTCTACAATAATGAATCTAAAATACAAGGATTTGTCCTTTTGACTACAACTAAAAGAAATCAGAATGAATAGGTGCTTGACTCTGGGTATTCCTTCCATATGTGTCCTACAAAAGATTTGTTCACTGATTTTAAAGAGCTTAGTGGTGGTCAAGTTCAGATGGGTAATGATATGACTTGTTAAATTAAAGGTATTGGAAACCTTAAGCTTCTGTAGGAAAATAATCACACCTTAGAACTGAATCAGACTAGATATGTGCCTGATCTTCAAAGAAACCTGATTTCCTTGGGGCAGCTGGATGATGAATATGAAATAAGGATTCATAAATGTCTTACCAAGATAAGTCTTAACTCAAAAGAAATAATTTCTTCTCCTAGATCCAATGGAATCTTCACACTGCAAGCTGAACCCTTAGTTGGCAACAGCTTTGTCGCTGTAAAGACTTATGATGATAAATCTTTAATTTGGCATATGAGATTAGGCCATATTAGTGAAAAGGGATTGATGATTTTAAATAAGTTGAAATGCTTTGGAAAAGATAATATTGACAGCCTCAAATTTTGTGAAGACTATGCTGTTGGAAAACAAAATAAACTGCCTTTTAAAACTGGAATTCATAAATTCACTTCTATCTTTGAGTATTTGCATGCAGACCTGTGGGGTCCTGCCTCTATAAGCACTCTAGTAGATTTAGATTTTATTTGTTGATTGTAGATGATTTTTCAAGAAAAATTTGGACTTTTCTTTTGAAAAACAAATCTGATACTTTTCTAAATTTTAAGCAATGGAAACTTATGATTGAAAATCAAACTAATAAAAGAGTTAAAGCACTTAGGACAGATAATGGCTTGGAATTTTGCAACCATGAATTTGATTATTTTTGCAAAGAATCTGGAATCTTGAGGCATAGAACAGTAACATACACTCCTCAGCAAAATGGTATTGTTGAGAGAATGAATAGAACTTTACTGGAAAAGGTAAGGCGTATGTTACTCAGTTCTAAGCTTCCAAAATTTTTTTGGGGTGAAGTCTTAAAAACTGCCACATATTTGATAAATAGAATCCCTTCAAGTGCTATTGATTTTCAAATCCCTGAACACTTATGGTCTGGAGAGCCTCTTAGCTATTTCAAATTAAGGATTTTTGGTTGTGCTGCCTATGCTCATCAAGATGTAGGCAAGTTTGAACCCAGATCTCAAAAATGTGTTTTTCTGGGTTATGGAGAAGAAACTAGGGTTATAGACTTTGGTTAAGAGAAAAAGATGGGTGGAGACTACTTAGTCTAAAAATGATCTGTCTCAAAATGAATCTGAAACTGAGGAATATTTCCAAGAAACTGCCCTTGAAAATTATCAGTTGGCTAGGGACAGAGGTAGAAGAAATAAATTTTCTTCTACCAAGATCAATACTGGTGAGTTTGTGACATTCTATTCTGAAATGGAATCTGTTAACTCTGAACTTGTAACTTTTGAAGAAGTTGTTAATAGTAAAGACTCTAAGCTATGGCTGGATTCCATGCAAGATGAAATGGACTCTTTAATCAAGAACAAGACTTGGATTCTTGTTGATAAACCCAAACATCAAAAGAATGTATACTGTAAATGAGTTTATAAGATTAAAGAAGGTGTACCTAATACTTTGGGAAAGAGATACAAAGCCAGACTTGTAGCTAAAGGCTTCTCACAAAGAGAGGGTATTGATTATAATGAAATTTTTTTCACCTGTTGCAAAGTACACATCTATCAGAATTCTTCGGGCATTAACAGCTTATTTTAACTGGGAATTGTACCAGCTTGATGTTAAAACTGCATTCCTTAATGGTGACCTTGAAGAAACCATTTATATGTATTAACCAAAAGGTTTTGAAGTTTATTCAAAATCTGAATAGGTTTGTTTGTTAAAGAAGTCCCTTTATGGTCTAAAATAAGTTCCAAGACAATGGTATAAGAAATTTTATTCTTATGTTCAGCATTTGGATTTTTCTAAAAGTAATTTTGATTCATGTTTTTTCTTCAAAGAGTCAGGAAGACCTGATTCTGTTTACCTGCTACTTTACGTTGATGATATGCTTCTTGCTTGTAAAAATAGATCTGAAGTTGATTTTGTTAAAGAAAAGCTTAAAACTGAATTTGAAATGAAAGATCTAGGGCAAGCTAAGAGAATCTCAGGAATGGAAATCAAAAGAGATAGAAAAAAACTGCATTTTGTATGTGAATCAAAATTCTTATGTGAATAAAGTGCTTGAAAAGTTTGCTTGATTGAATGCAAATCTGTAATTTTGCCTATTGCAAACCACTTTAAACTCTCTAGTGAACAATGTCCTAAAACTGATGATGAACATGATAGAATGTCTGAAATACCCTATGCAAATGCTGTTGGTTCTATTATGTACCTTATTGATATGCACTAGACCTAACCTATCTTATTTGATAAGTATTCTTAGTAGATTTATGGCTAATCCTAGTGAAACATATTGGTTGGTTATTAAATGGATGATGAGGTACTTAAAGGGCACAATTGAATTGGGTCTAAAACTTCAAAGGTATAAGGAAGGTGTTATCCTAAAAGGATACACTGATTCTGACTTTGCAGGTGATTTGGATAAAAGAAGATCCACTTCTTCTTATGTGTTTACCCTATGTGATGGTTGTGTTAGTTGGAAATCAAAATTACAGAAAATTGTTGCTCTCTCCTCTACAGAAGCTGAATATATTGTAGCATGTGATGAAGTTAAAGAGGGACTGTGGTTGAGAGAGATTTTAAATGAATTTGGTTTTATAAATGAAATGGTTAAGATTTATACTGACAACCAAAGTGCTATTCATTTAAGTAGAAATCCTGTTTTTCATGATAGGACTAAACACGTTGATATTAAATTTCATTTTGTTAGAAATATGTTTGAAAAAGGTTTGATTAACTTGATTAAGATTCCAACAGAATATAATCCTGCTGATTTGGGTACCAAGGTTTTACCTTTAAACAAGTTCAGAAACTATTTGAAAATTCTGAATATAACTTGAAAGAAAGTGCTGGTAGTTTTAGTTGTTCTTTCTTAGTTTTTATTTTCTTCCAAAACTGACTATTTCTTTTTGCAGGTACTTGGAGTAAATGAAACCAAGTAATTATGTCTATGAATCCACAAATGTATACTCAGAATAGATCAGCAAGGTGGAGATTGTTAGTTGGGCTGCCTCTCTATTCTGTATTTGGGCCTCTGTACGTCTGTGGGCTTTGCTGTGTTGTGGACATCAGTTCTGTTTGACTAAAATGTGTAATCTTGGCCCTCCATCTGGCTTGCCTCTGGACCATTGGATTGGATAGTTGGTTTTATACCTATTCTCTAGATGATTTGATGGGCGTGTTAGAAAAATGTTGCTATTCTAGGGTTTCTCTCTTTTCTCTTCCTTCGTGCGATTCTCTCTGTTCTACGTGAGATTTCTCAAGTGTAGATCTCTGTAAATGTCTTAGTGATATTCATGGTGTATTTTGTATACATTAGAGTCTGTATAGAGAGATTTGTATAAGAGAAGCGAGATGAAACTTTAGTAAAGAAATCTCTGATTTCTTCATACATTTGTAATCTATTCTTTGTGATTCTTAGTGGATTCGAGCATAATCTACTAGGTAGATGCTCAACAGGTGAGTAGGCTTTCTGCAATTCCCTTTTTGATGTTCTTTTTTTTTTATTGTGAAATATTGGGTCTTGTGACCAACAAAGAAGTGTATGGAACATCATTTCTCTATCTGTATTTTCATTTGAGAATGTGAAAAAGTTGATCAAACACATATCCTCTCCTCATCCTCCAAGCCCTAGCTATCAATGACATCATCTCCAACTCTCTGTTATCTCGCGTCGTCTATATCCACATATGTCATGGAAGGTACATTTAGGGTTTCGGGACTACTACCTCGACGATGTTCACTAAACTATGTTGTCAATATGTTTGTGAACTGCTTCGGTGTAGTTGAGATGTACTCATTGTAGGGATATGTGTGGAAAACATTTGGTAGTTACGAGGGATGTCGAAAAATTTGCTTATCGTTTAATGGAAATGACATAATTCAGTTTTTATTACTTGTTCTATTATGTCACAATACAGTATGATTCGTAACCTGAAATAAGGACCAAAGTCATCACCAGTAGAGTGCACTCACGAAGCTCGTTTTCGAAAGAATTATGCTAAGTGTACATTCTTTTGCTTACATCTTGTTTGACATCATGTGAGAGTTCAAAAAGTGTTAGACGAGAAAGTATTTGCATGTGTTTTTTTCAACTATCCAATGTGTCGTCACGTGATACAATGTCAAAAATGATATAAAAATAAATGTAAATGTAGCATGATTGTTTTTGAAATGATCTGTCGAAAGTCTTAACAATGGATCCGTTATTCTATTTAAGTTGAGCCTATTTCCAATGCTCAAATCCTGCTACCATTAGTGCCACATAATGTTCTGGTACATAATCATAGCCTCGAGGCGTTATAGAAAACCAAGGTACTTCACTTTGCGTCACTAATGTTGAGCTTATTCATGTTATCCTTGTCTTAGAGACTAGATTCCTTAAATTCGAGTAACTCGTTATCATGTTGTGACATGACAATTTAAAAGTAATATCCTTAAAATTTGGCCACCAATTGGTCTGTAATTCGAAAGCATGAAAATATGGGTACAACAATACCCCATTTGGTGGAGATTCAAATCAAATTAAAATTTGAAGTCAAAGTTTGTTATAAAATATGGGTCATGGGTCGCTCATGTGGGGTAACCTGACCTGACCCATAAGATATCAAAAGGGTTGGAGGGAGTGATTTGAATTTCAAATCTACAACTCCTCTTAACCTCCATTAGAAAGAAAAAAAAAAAAACCATCAAATTTTTGTCAAACAATGAAGAGAGAAAAAGATGGTAGAAAATAAGTGAAATTCATATGAAAAATCACTCAAAAATAGAAAAGTGTCTAGAACCACATATATAGTATGAAAACTCACAAAATTAGACATTTAGAACGTGAATAATAATCCCCTTCTATTATGATCGAAATTAGAACCATTGGAGAACGATAAAAAGAAGATTTTGGTGTTTTGAAATGCAAGGTGATTCAACCACATAAGGATCTTGGAATTCATCATTTCAAGTAAAAAACTTGACCCGAAGTTTATGTTAAAGTATGCTTTGAATTATTTCATTGGTATCAGAGCCATAAGGTTGAGTTCCTTGTTGTAATGCATTCTTAGATATGCCATTACATGATACAATTGGGTTATGAATCTTGTATGTAAAGTTTTGAAACTTTATGCGGTCTTTAATGTCATTTTTTGATAATTTATTGTTTTCTGTACATTTAATAATTATACAGTAAGATTAGTATGGTTAGAAAGATATTTTAATGAGCTTTCCAAACATATAAATAACCTAAATTTTGGACTTAAAATGAAGAAGTTATGAAGTTTTAAAATTTGGATGTAAATTTGAATTTTTATATGAAAATCTGTAAAATCAAAAACTTCATCACATGATAAGTTCTTTTACACTGTGTTTCATGCTTTTCATTTGATATGATTGGATAGATCTTCTCGAGACATTTGTAACGATATAAAGATCATTAATATTGGTTTTGAAATGAAGAAGTTATGACCTCCCAAAATTTGAATGTAAATCTGACTTTTTGCATGAAATTTGGTAAAATTCGAAGTTTCATCACACCATAACTTCTACTACAACACAGTTTTTATGCTTCTCATTTGATATGGTTGGATAAATCTTCTCAAAACCTTTCCAATGACATAAAGATCATTATTTTTGGTCTTGAAATGAAGATGTTATTATTCTCAAAGTTTGGTTTAAAATCTAAAATTTTGCATGATTTTTTTGCCATTTTCGGGCAAATATATTGATGTTCCGAACATGGTCTTAAACATTGATTTTTTAAAATTTGATTATACAGATGAACTCAAAAAGTCGAAATTAGTCAGATGACCAATTGAAAAGTTTTTTTTAGAGGACGGCATAGCTGCGCTAACGCGACTCAATTTTTTATTAATCTAAAAAATTATTGCAAATTGGTCTCGCAAATAAGGGCCCGTGCAGAACTCGATTTCAATTTTAAAAATTACAGATTAGTCCCTAAATTATTTTTAATTTTTCAGTATGATTAAATTAATATTTTGGATAGTTAAATTTATTTTTTTTGTATTTAATGCTTAAAATAAATTTGGTAGAAGCATTAAAAATATTTTTTACTTGATTAAATTCTGAAATTTTTTCTTATAAAATCAAGAATATTTATTAAGTGGTATTTAGTTAATGAGAGTTATTATTATTTTTTTAAGTTCTCATTTTCTCCGAAATTATTTAAAATGCCACATTTTATATACGTTCAAGAATTGTGTTGGTCTTTGATTAGGTTATGTGATCCACTGTAACTTGTTTCTAATTTTTGTGCTTGATCAAATACGGTTAGATCTATGCACACTTATAGCATCCTTAAATGGAATGACAGAAAAGTAAAGGCTATAGGACTTGTTTAAAAGCTATGTGTTTATTAAAATTAATAAATAGATCTAAAACATAACCTAGTCATATGTGAATATTTTAGGACATTTTTGTGGTAAGCAGAATATGAGAATTCTGATGTCACTTTCATTTGTTGGGATTATACAACAATAGATATTAAAATGAGGTTAGAATATGTATAATAAAATTTAAATAATGTGAGCTTTATTCTTCGATTATCATTATAATTTTTTTTTTTGGAAGAATTAATTTGTGATATCATGATATATGTCACAATTGGATAAACGTGCATAATTATTCTTTTACGGCACATTATGGAATTACCTTATTGAATTACACAATATCTATTAATTCATGAGTTGTTATGAATGCTAAGGTCAGTAGAATTAGTAAGATACTTACTTAAACATATTGATTGTCAATTGAATGATAGTTTGGTGAATGAAACATTTAGAGAAAATAGCACCTAAAACTATTTTGATTCACCAATTGAGTGAGAGTTCTTAGTTGAAAGAATTAATATAATTCTCATTTAGAACTCATGAAATTTTGCGTTATGAAATTAAGTTTATGATGGTAAAACAATAGAATAGCGCACGATAATTGGGAACATAGCAAACTTTCGACTATGTGCCTAATATTGAACTATCGTATACATTAATTTGTGCGAATGCAAAATTATATGTGCATAAATGGGCATTGATTGAGGATAAAAATGTCTCTAAAATCTGATAGATCATGGCATCAAAATCTATAATTGTTGACCTTAATAAAGGCGATAAGCTAAATATGATAACATTTGACATGATAAGGTTTTGAGTGTACTAGCAAAATATAATGCTTTTGAGAGCACTAATCACGTAAAAGAAGACATGATTTGGGTCATACTACTTTAGAGAATAAAGATCAGAACTTTGTCAAGTATGAAAAAGAGAGATTCTAGTAGTTGAGTGGTTGAATTGTTAGATTCTGTTATAGATGATCATTTTCTGTAATGTGATTGAGCTGAAATGGTTAACATAGTGTTCACAATTTTTTGTTGGTGACAATTTTTTTTGGTGAGTAGTAAGTTCAAACTAGTCTTTTTCAATGGATGGGAACTTTGAAGATCAATATGACTTACAAATTGAAGCATCGATTTTCTCTATTAATACTATCCACTGTGCAAGTTAGATGTGTGACTTGATGTTGCTAAATTTCGACAACATGCTTGTGTAACAATGATCTAGTTCGCATAAGATTTCAGATCTTAAGTTTTAAATGAATTAAAACAAATGCAGATAATGAGAAGACTGGAAAATGGACCAAGAAGAACATATCGGATTTCTACGTGAAAGTGATTTTTGCAGAGGACCAATATTATAAAGGTTCAAGCGTTTTAACCGTACGGTTTGAATCTCTTAGCTCGAAAGTAGTTAAGCTAAAGGATATTGTACTTGAATATATTATCCTTAGTGTTGTTTATGTGTTAATACTATACATATTGGATCTTATCTTATGCGGATAGTGGATTGAAGAATTAGAAACCCACTTTATATGAGATCAAGAAGTGTTTTTAGTCTATTGTCGAGTTTTTGACTTGATACAAAATAGATATATACAAATAATAAATATAGAGTAGAGGTTTATATGATTGGTACATGCAACTTCTTGTTGTAAAGTGTAGAAACTGACCTCCTATATGATATAAGATAATATCAAAGACTCTATTAAACTTGATTTCAATTGTTGTTATTCTGAGAGTGGCCTCTTACTCGAATTTATACATGGTAGTTTTGTTCGTAGTGATAGTAGTGATATTTAATTATGATTCTCGATATTTGTGCAATGGTTTGAGGTTTTGAGTTGAGAAAACCATTCGAAACTATAACAGCTAAACTTCCATAGAGTAAATCCATCTGAAATTCATTATGGGCCATAGATTAAGAGATAGAGATAGAACTTCATATTTTCATTACATTTATAAATGGATTAATTAATTTCAATTGTGCCTCTGATTTTCTTAAGTTGAAGATATTGTATTGATTTATACTTTTCTAAAGTGAAGTAGAAATCAGATTACGAAAGTCGAGACTTTGAGAACTGTTTAAAAGTGTAAATCTCTATCGCGAAAGTTCAATGATTTAGATAATGAAAGAGCAATTCTTATTTGATTGTCTATTCCTTATTCACTTAAAACTATATGGTGTATTGGTAGAAGAAATGAAGTATTGTCGAATATGATGTGGCTTGAGATAATGCAGTCCAATATGCGTATTTGTTTTTGGAAATAGGGTTGATTAAGTGCAACCGTCATTTAATGGAGTTCTCTCTATGTTATTACCCTTATAATCATATTGGCTTTGGACACGTAAATAATAACCAAATATGGATTATCTTAGACTTATGATCAACTATGAAAGTTTTCGGATTTTTCAAATGAGTTTGAAAACATGAGTTTGTTAAGAATGAGATGTATCTCTATGAGATACACACGATAATTCAAAAATGTACTTAAGTGAGATTTTGGATGGATATTGGGTTATAAGATGTGACATTTGATATTTTTTTTCAAGTGGGAGAGAAAAGTTTGGAGAATATTATTGAAATTAATATTATGTGTATTGGTGAATCAATTTTTGAATTAACAAGAGTTGTTTTAAACTTCTGATTCAAGTAGGAGTAATCAGTCTCCCAGTGGGAGCAATGTCACCGAGTGAGAGCAATTTATTTACAACAATTCTTGATTTAGAAAATTCCTTATATGGTACAAAAAGAATTGAGGATAATGATGAAAGTATATGTATAGAGTACAGAATTTCATCCATATCTGGGATGTGGTGGAAGTTTTTATTGGACATTAAGTTTATTGAGAACATTCAGGCTCTTGAAAGCTGAGTGAAGACTAACGAGTTTATGATAGGTAAAGTTCATTCTTTTGAAAAATGTTATACTTAATGAGTGTATTGAGTTAGATAAACTTTTTTCATGACAGTAATTCAATTTTGTACGCTTATGCTAATCATAATAGTGTGATTAAATTTAGAGTTACATCAAATAGACTTAGAAACTGTATTTTCATTCTCAATTGAGAATTGAATGACTAGATCTACATGAATCGATTTGTAGGTTTCATGTTGAAGGCTTTTATAGTATTGCTATAACTTTATAGTTACACTTGTAACCTAATGTAGTCATCTTGACAGTGACAAATGAGTTTTAATAGGGTTTAAATCTTGTACAAAATTTGATCATATGAATGAAAATCATTGTATTTATGTAAAGGTACGATGGTAGGTTGTAATTCTAATTCTCATGTGAGAATGAGTGTATAGACCCCATTTTTGAAATGGTTGTCCTCAATTTTTTAGATGAAGGACATGGATTTAGCAAATTGTACATTTTGTATTAAAAAAATTATTTTAGTCTTCTTACTCTATCACAAGAGTTGTATACTATAAATACTCTAGAATATTTTTAACTGTGGAATTTCTACCATGTTGATACTCCTATATCGGAAGGCGACCATATAAGTCTTCATAAATGTCCAAAGACTCCATAAATGCACAAAAGAAAAATTCAGAGAATCATATCTAATACGGTTAGGAGTTAGAAGTATGCTATAATGTATACTTGTCCTAACATTTATCATGCCATGGATCTGGTCAGTAAGTATCGATGTTGTCCTCGAAACGATATTGTGATACCTGAAGAGTACTGCTGTGAGTTTTCTATTTGTTGTCGAAGGAATAACTTGTGATTGGAATAGATATGCAAATATCGACTATGGATGAGAGTTAGTCAAGCATAAATAGTTATTAGACTTGTTCAATCTTGCTATATAAGTAGCAAGAAGCATATCTTGTAGTATATATGTTGACAGCTGAAGAAATTATTCGGTATAGATGTATTGGGCATCTAAATCAACTAGTTGTGAATATGAGATCCATGATAGTTATGCAATTATCTCATTGTTGTGGATCTCAAATATCATGATGGAACCAAACACTTGATAGTATTTCTGTGAGAGACATTAATAAATAAAGTGTCTTTGTAATATATCTATGTAAATGATGGTATGTAATCATCATACTCTAAAAATGTTTAGAGATATAGTTGTCGGTAATGTCTAATATTGTATCAGAAAACTCTTGATTGAGTTTTATGTGCTCGTAGATGAATAATTTTGAATTCAGATGTAATCTATTGTTGAGATTACGAGATAATATTTTGTATGCACATATAAAGTATGTCGAACATGTTGAGTTTGGCTCACTCACACAAGCAATAACCTCATACATTTTAGAGTGTGCTGAGATGAGATATAGTGATCATGCTGTGTACACGATCTAGTCGTTTTGATAAGATATCAAGATGAGATTATAATGAGTAATCGATATGGATCTTGCTATCCATTAGAACTATTTTATAGCTAGATCGACTTCCCAATTGGAGATAGCCTAGAGGAATAAACATAAGGAAAACTCAAGTTAAGTATCGGGGAATATCTGAACTAGGATCTGTACAATATTATTTATTTATAAAGGATATGACATATGCTCTAAGGAAGAGAGAAAACATCGTAGCACGTGTTTCATACCGCGTGTGCTCTTACGACCAATATTGGGTAAATGAGTGAATGGATCCCTGCTTCCTCATTGGGTGAGATCTTGAGGTTTATATAATCTCATATATATCCTATAACTTTTTACTGTTTCTTGAGATTTTATTTCGGTGTTCTACTTTAAATGTTGCCAATAACTATAATTGATTCGGTTTGATGGGACATGTCTCAGAAAACAATTGATTTAAAGTTGAAGGATTCAAGTAAGAAATAAAAACTATTTTGACAAACATTTAGGTGACGTTCTCTTTGCCATTTTCTATTTTTGATTTTACAAAACAGTGAAAACGCGTTCTCTTTCCTATTTTCGAAAACGTGTTTTTGAAAACAAAAAAAAAAAATTGTACACAAAACTCAAAACGACCAAAAGGTCCTTTTGAGTGTTTTCCAGCCTCGTTTTGAGTGTTTTCCAGCCAAATCCACTCAAAGACTGAAAACACGGGAAACAACATCACTCATTTCCCCGCTTTCCTCTACCAAAACGAGTTTTGCAACCCCAAAACAACCCTCTAAACTCCGTCCAATCTCCTCCAAAACCACCGGATTTACAACCCATTGTGAACTCCTCAATCCCCTCTTCAATTACCACACAAACAACAACCCAAACATATAACAAAATCGAACAAAAATCATCCTTAAAAATAGATTTGGCGCAAACTGCTTCTGCCGGAAACTCCACCTCCGGCGACACCCAAGGTCGCGCACCACCACCAATCAGTAGCACTCACCCAGACAATCATAACCATGGCCATACTTCAACCATGGAACTCCCAATCGATCATAATCAAATTTTAGTTCCGCGCAGCTTACGGGAACCAATCTGCAAACTTCAATTTATCTTTACCACTACATTGAATCGCCCAATTTGCCCCAAAACGATTCTTCAACAGTGTTTTACGACCATGGGTAGCATGTCAATTGCATCATTAATCCAAAAACAGTTCCAATTGGAAGAGAGAGAGATGGAAGGAAGACGGGAGGAAGAGATGGACGAAGAGAGAGAGAGGGGAAAAAAATAACGGAAGCAAGAGAACACGTTTTTCAATTTTAGGTTTTCCAAAACAATTTTTCAAAATGCCAAAAAGAACACATTTTCAACATTCTCAAAATAGACACTCAAAACACAAAATACAAAATGAATTCAAAACTCAAAACACAAAATTGAAACACAAAGGGAACAGCCCCTTATATTTGCATTCACCAACCAGAGAATTGTGTTTAACAATTAAGGGTATTGGACACAATTGTGAATACAATAAGATGTGGGGTTCAAGTATGTTCCATAAATAATTAAAGGATCATAAATACTTGAATTAGTGTTGAAAAATAAGTTTGGGGTATAGCGAGATGTAATGTTCTTGTAGTAGAGCTACTATATATCCCTAATAGATTTATAGTATCGTAAACTCTAATATTATTCGTTAGTCGCACGATCTATTTGTCGAGATAATTTTTGAGAATGATCTAATGTGTGACATTTATTTTCCCTTGTGGTTTGTATCAAATCCATCATGTGCAAGTGAGAGATGTTAGAAAATATGGGTTATGGGTTACCCATATGGGGTGACTCGCCCCACAAGATATCAAAAGAATTAGAGAGAGTGATTTGAGTTTGGAATTCAAATATACAACTCCCTATAATCTCGCATAACTCCAATAAAAAAAAAACCTTCAATTTTTGTCTAGCAATGGAGAGAGAGAAAAATGGTAGAAAATAAGTGAAATTTGTATGGAAAATCACTCAAAAATAGAAATTGCCCAGAACCATATGGCATAAAAACTTACAAAATTAGGCATTTAGATTGTGAATAATATCCAAATCCATTGTGATCGGGATTGCATCCATTGGAGAACACAAAAAGGAAGATTTTGAAGTTTTAAAATGCAAGGTGATTCAACTACATAAGGATCTCGGAATTCATCATTTCAGGTAAAAAAACTTGACCCGAAATTCATGTTAAAGTATGCTTTAAATTACTTCAAAGTCAATAAATCATTTTAATTATACATTTTATGGGATCTACAATTTTTCAACCAAATATTTCATCAACTTTTATAAAAAATTGCTAAAAAATCTATTTTAATCTACACTAAACAGGGGCAATATTGTTTGAAAAAAAAAATTTATTTTGAAAGTGCCTTTTTTATTTGTGATCAGTGGTTACATTTCTCTTTCTTCGTGTATTTAAATATATTTTTTGAGCACAAAATATGCATTCAATTCAATTTTGGAATTCTCTTTATCGTTGCTCATCTTACGGTGGTTTGACATTCATTTCCTTGAAGGTGGATGTTGTAGTTCACGTTTCGTCAAAAAATTGAAATAAGCGCATGACATCAATTTCAAAAATATTGTGTTGTACGTATAATTTCGGCATTGTGAAATCATGCTATGCTGGGTTTTTGCCTTGTGGATTCCTCCAATCAAGGCAAACTAACGTGCTTCGACACATCTTAATTATACAAAGCTGGTGCATGTTGACATATTGAACATCGTAACAATTATATATACGTAGATATGTGATCATATCATGGATTATGTACTACCTATGGAATGAATGTCCGTTCCTTGTTTTTGCTATCCAAAATGAAGTTTCTAGTTTGGTCAACTCTATAGGTCACGGTCATTGAGATTATTCAACCATAGAATATGATGATTGAATCGCTTGAGGACTACCCTCATGATTGCCTTAATGCCATTGCTTGCATGTGTCCAGTGCCTTAAAGTGATGCTCCACTGGATCATCTCATAGTTTACCCGTGAGGTAATACTCACATTAAAGACCCCACGGATGACCAGCCTGATGCCTTTGGATACGACTTTCCAGTGCTATACGACAATGTTGCATTTGAGAAGCAACAAAAATCAGATACATTAGAGAAGAATGGCATGGAAGAAAAGCATAATCCAGATAATCATGATTCAGATGTCAATATGGCAAACATGATTCGGCCGTGGAATGCACGAAAATGAGCTTCCATGGTCCATTTACTGACTTCGCTGGGCATTGCTAGTTCTAGGATGGAGGATGGAAAGAATAATGTAGTTTTTACTGAAAGATATGAATCATGTTTCCAAGTCTATTTGTTCACATAGCAAGGATTAGTTAGCAGCGATGTGATAATATTTTGATGTCATTCAAAGTTGATTATTGTCCATTCTTGACGTTGTTTAGTTTACCATTTGAACAAGTTTATTCTTCTTCTATTTTTTTTTTCCAATTTTCATTTTCCACTCTGGTGGGAATAATTTATTTTATCTTTTAGTGTAGAAACCCGAGCCTAGTGTCCAAATTGTTAACTTACGTACTGTTTGGGGTTCGTGACATAAAGTCGTGATGGATAATGGGCTTAGACTTTTTCAGAATAAATAGTACGTAAGTTAACGACTTTTGTACATAGATTAGGTTATTACAATTAGGTAGTTTACTTTTATTTTTTTCTATGTTGCTAAGATAAGCATAGTGTATGCATACATACTTGTACTTTACCTTTGTACGTCTATGATTTTGAACATGTGAATGTGATGGACACTGTTGATTGTTGATATGTGCATTTTTACACACTTATTTTACTGTCAAAACATGACAAATTGTTGGTTAATATGTTGAAATATGGCTTAATTCTGTGCAATTTATATTTTGCAGGACAACATGATGATATATAGCGGAATTGGGAAGAAATAAGGAAAAATAGACCAAAATGAAAGAAAATGAAAGTTTAAGGACTAAATTGTAAATTTCTAAAAGTTGGTTCGGAAGGATAAATGGGGATTTGAAAGAGTTTGAAGCTAATTGGTTGACAATAGGATTTGGATGAAGAATTTGATAAAAGAATGCAAAATTCTAAAGTTTGAGGACCAAATTGCAAATACTCAATAGTTGATTCGGACCACGAGAAGATACTTTGAAGATTGATAGGAGACAATTTGATATAATTGGAACTCAAAAAAGAATGTAGTATGATCAAAATATTATCAAAATCAATTTCCAATTAGTTCAAGATATATTCCACGTTGATAGGAGACCTATTTTGGCATAGTAAACGTCGAATTGGAAGAAATCTATTTCTATCAAAGTTATATCCTTTTGAGTTATCGTTTTAACTCACTTTGAATAGCCTAAATTAGATATCGGGAGAGAAAGTTATGACCAAAATACTGACTGCTGTACAAAGACAAAAAATTCGCACGCGAAGACAATTTTCCTTATTCAATAGGAACTCTTTTGGAAATCAATTTAGACATGATTTTCATCCACTTTTTGACTCCTACATGTACTTAATAGTAAAATACATATTGGGAACGCCTCTATACTCTTTTCTCTCATCTTTTGGCTCAAGAACTCCGGGAAGAACTAAACAATTAGGTGAATTAAGGGAGGAACTCATTGGATTTGGTGATTTCACGTCTTGATTTATGTAATTTGTTATTTTTCTTGTTAAACAATTCTAGATTTAGATTTTCTCTTCATAAATTTATTTTAAAATTGGTTTAACTCTTATTAGATTTTTCATGGACATTAGTCATGCTTTTTTTATCGAACGATCTAAATACTTGTTAAATTTCAATTTCATTTATTTTATTAGTGTGATTATTTACTGCCTTATGCTTATGTATATGATCGATTTATAATCTGATTTCAATAAATAATTGTGGGAAATTATTAGAGAAAATCAAGATTCTAGGGTTACATTTGAATTAAATTAATTTTTAACGATAAATCTTTCTATTAGAGCCTCGAGATGAAAGCCTCTAATTAAGTTATAAAAAATGAAATAATTGACGTTGAATGATCCGATCCAATTGAGGAAATTCCGACGCTTCACTGTTTTAATTCATTGATTTTAATTTCATTACTTGATCCATTGATATTTAAATTTTATTTCGAAAAACAAACTATTTTCAAACAATTCACGAAAAATCCTAATTTGTTGAACCCTTGACTCATTTTTCCATCTACCTGTGGAATCGATAATCCAAAGCTGTGCTACTACCGCGTTACTTTTTGAGCGTAATTAAATTTTGGTGCCGTTGCTAGGGAGACAATGCCAAACACTAAGGGATCGACTGAAAAGAGTGACATTGTTCGTTTACTATTGTTTTTAGTTAATTTAATTTTCTTATTTGTTATTTTATTATCAAATAGTTATGTTTTTTCTTGATTTTATGATTAGGGATCAAGACGAGCAATGAAGCTCTATAGACCTTTTCCAGTGTTTGGATCTCTTTCTAACTCTATCTTTGATATTGCATCTATTGCCATGAACAACACACAACACAATACCATGACTGATAGTGAACTGTCGATATGCCTTTTAGGACTTTATAGGGTTATCTTCACCCCACACACACATCCACGCTATCATGCATAATGTTTCCACATAAAATGCCACGTATGGATCTTAAATCGGGAATGATTCAACTTCTTTCCAATTTTCACGGACTCGAAAATGAAAATCCATACGTGCACATTTTAGGTGGAAACATTATGCATACGGATGTAGCCAGGCTTAAACTTTTTCCCATTTTTACTTAAAGAAAGAGAAAAAAGCTGGCTGTATTCCTTGAAATCACGTTCGATTGGGACTTGAGCTAAAATGACTCAAGCGTTCTTTAATAAATACTTTCCCCACCAAAGACTAGTGCCTCTAAGAAGGAAATCTCATCATTCACTCAAAAGGATAGTGAGACCTTATACCAAGCTTGGGAAATATATAAAGAACTACAAGCCCTTTTCCCTCACCACGGTTATGAGAATTGGCATATCGTGAGCTATTTCTATAAGGGATGTTACCTAGGGAGCGTCAAATCATAGAGATGATGTGTAACAGTGAATTTCTACAAAAAGATCCTGATGAGGCTATATAATACCTAGATGACCTAGCGGAAAAAACTCATACTTGGACTGGACCTAGCGCCACTAAGAGTACCAATAGGTCACGAACCACAGAGAATCCCAATAGCACATGTATCTAAAATCTTAGGGAGGATGACAGCCTTAGAGTCAAAGTAGAAACCCCCACTAGAGAACTAGAAACCCTACGTGCTAAGGACTCAAAATCTGCACAGAATATATCCCGTGTTGAGTCTCTAGGACCCTGCTTTGTGTGTAGTGGAACTAATCATCTAGCGCAAAAGTGTAGTATGTTTGCTAACAGGAAGGGAGTTTATGAGGAACACTGTAATGTCTTAGGCACATACAAAAAGTCATATGCTCCATTCTTTGAAACCTACAATCCTGGGTGGTGGAATCACCCCAACTTCAGCTGGAAATCTGGAAACCAACAACATGTCCAGCCATCTAGAGCCTTTAATGCTCCTTCAAATCCACCTGCAACCTCTAGGAACTCTTTAGAAGACACCTTACGTACTTTTATAAAGGCACAGGGTAAGACAAATCAGAAGTTTGGGACTATGATCACTCAGGTAGTTGAGGAAAACAAAGAGATAAAAAATTATATGTCTAAATTTCCAGCTCAAGTTCAACTAAATCCTAAAGGAAAACATATGGCACAAACCTCAGGATCAGAAGAAAATAACCTTAAGGAAGTGAATGCCATAACCACTAGATTAGGGAAAATCATAGAACCAATCCTCGAGCCTAGAGAACTTGAAAATGAGTCTAAAGAGGGCATCCCTAGTGAGGAAGTGGTGGAAAACCCGGTTAGAGTACCTTTCCCTTAAACTCTTAAGCCTACACTGAAGTTTGCTAGCCAACATAGTGAAATCCTAAAACACCTCAAGCAACTGAAAATCAATATGCCTCTCTTGCATGTGATTTCTTAGGTTCTTGCATAGCTAAAGTCCTTAAGGACTTGTGCACTATGAAGAGAAAGCACCATGACAAGAAAATTGTTCTTAACTGAGCAAGTAAGTGCAGTGATTGAGCAAAGGATCCCACCGAAGCATAAGGATCCTAGTTGTCCTATTGTGTCCTGTGTCATTTGGAACCATGAGTTTGCACAAACTCTTCTTGATTTAGGGACGAGTGTGAATCTCATGCCTTGTGCAATTTATTTGTTGTTAGGTTTAGGTGAGATAAAACCGACTTCTGTAGTCTTACAATTAGCTGATAGGTCCACCGTTAGGCCTAGGGGGTAATCGAAGATGTATTGGTCCAAATTGACAAATTTTACTATCTTGTTGACTTCTTGATTTTGGATGTGAAGGTTTATGTAAATGTTAATTCCAAAATTCATATAATTCTTGGTAGACCTTTTCTTGCTACAACTAACACTCTTATAAACTGCAAGAATGGTAAGGGTGTCCAAAAGTCCCGAACCGAACCAGACCGAACCGAATCGAACCGAACCGAGCGGTTATTCGTAAATTAAATACCCGAACGGGTACCCGAATCGAGAACCGGTGAGTTTGGGTCGGATCTCGAGTCTAGACGAAGAACCGAAGAAGCGAATAAGAACCGATATTAAATAATTTTTTTATTTTTTATATTGAATTAATTAAATTATTTTAATTTTTTTCTAAACAAATAGCAAATTAATTAAATAAATCAGATTATTTCATAATTTTAATTTTAAAGCCCAAATCACTTTTAAAACCAATTAGCCCATTTTAATTTGAAACAAATGAATATACTTTATGTAGTGTTACTATAATATTAATATCTACTTTTTGGTATTTGTATCCATTGAATTAATTTTATTGGACGGCTAGTTATTTATATGTTTTTGAATTGGGTTACGTTAATTTGTAAAAGTTATGAATGAATTGTCATTAGTTGTATTTATGTAGTGTTGTTGTAAATATTAAAAAATTTAATTATGGTACGGAATCGAACCCGAACGGTTCCATAATTATATTTGGACCCGACGGGTCCATTTATTAAATACCCGAAAGTTTTGGGTCGGTTCGAGTCTCTTCAGAACCGAACCGAACTGACCCACGGATAACCCTAAAGAATGGTTTAATGAAATTTTCTTTTGGGAACATGACTTTAGAAATCAATATTTTCCACATAGTAAGGTAGCTACAGGAGGATGATGAGTGTCATCAAACATTCATGATCGATGCACTCACCTAGGAGTAAACACCCGCGAACATCGATTTCGACCCTCTGAATTCTTTTCTTTTAAATTCTGAAATCCCAGCTAGTTTTGATGATGAGGAGTATACTAACATTTGTGCCGTGTTTACAAAATTTAAGGATTATGGAGCATCACCATGGCAGTCTAAGTTTAAAGAGTTGCCAAAAAGGACTGGAGGACAGTAGCCTTCAACCATTGAGAGTTCTAAACAAGAATTGAAACCTCTGCCTCCAGGACTAAAACATGAATTTCTCTAACCAGGTGATACATTTCCTATAATTATTTCTTTGGACTTGAATGCACGGAAATGTAAGCAACTTTTGAACATTTTGAATGAGCATTGATCTACATTAGACTGGACCATAGTTGACATAAAAGGTATTAGCTCTTTCATTTGCTCGCATAGGATTCATCTAGAAGAAGTAACTAATCATAGGAGAGACCACAAAGTAGACTAAACCCCACAATGAAAGAGGTAGTGAAAAATGAAGTGATTAAATTGTTAGATGCAGGTATCATTTACCCTATCGTAGATAGTAAATGAGTTAGTCCTACACAGGTAGTTCCTAAAAAGTCAAGAGTCACGATAGTGAAAAATGAACTAGGTGAAATTGTCCCCACAAAAACAATAAATGGTTGGTGCATGTGTATAGATTGTAGGAAACTAAATGCTGCTACCCATAAGGACAACTTTTCCCTGCCTTTCCTATACAAAATTTGGAGCCTGTGGCTGGCCATCCTTTTTACTGTTTTCTTGATGGCTACTTTGTTTATTATCAAATTGAAATTGCATTAGAGGACCTGGAAAAGACCACATTTACTTGCCCCTTTGACACTTATGCATTCCTAGGATGCTATTTGGACTTTGTAATGCTCCTGCCACATTACAAAGGTGCATGACTAGTATATTTAGTGATATGGTAGAGAACTACATGGAAGTGTTCATGGATGATCTGACTGTGTTTGGAACTTCTTGTTACCTTCAAGAATTGTTTTAGGGCATGTGATTTCATCTAAGGGGATAGAAGTTGACAGGTCTAAAATTGAACTCATCTCTAAATTGCCTGTACCTAAGACAAAAAAAGATGTTAGATCATTTTTAGGTCATGCAGGCTTCTATCGAAAGTTTATACAAAACTTTTTATCCATTTCTAGACCACTGTGTAACCTTTCTAAACAAGGATGTCGCTTTTGAATGGACTCCCGAATGTCATGATACATTTAAAACACTAATTGACAAACTCACTTTAGCACCCATCTTGCAACCACCTTATTGGACACTACCGTTTGAAATCATGTGTGATGCTAGTGATTACGCGATATGTCCAATTCTAGGGCAACGCAGAGAAGGTGAGCCTTTTGTGATTTACTATGCTAGTAGAACTTTTAACAGTGCTCAAATGAACTATTCCACTACTGAAAAAGAGTTACCAGCTGTAGTCTTTGAGCTTGATAAGTTTAGGTCTTATTTGATCGGCTCTCCCATCACAATCTTCACAAATCATGCAGTCCTTAAATACCTTCTTACAAAGAAGGATGTAAGGCGCGATTAATACGATGGATTTTACTTTTGCAGGAATTTGACATCACCATTAAAGACAAGAAGTGAGTAGAGAATTTGGTGGTCGACCATCTATCAAGGCTAACTTACGAGGATAACGCAATCACATTGCCAATCAGAGATGAATTTTTAGATGATAATTTATTTTATATTTCTTCTCTACCATGGTTTGCTCACATTGTGAACTATTTGGCTGTAGGTGCGATTCCTAAAGAGTGGAGCGCACAAAACAGGAGAAAGTTCTTGGTTGAAGTATGTAATTTTTATTGGGATAATCCATGTCTATTTAAATACTGCCCTGATCAAATTTTAAGACGTTGTGTTTCGAATCAGGAGATACCTAGTGTGCTAAGTTTTTGTCATACCCAATCACATGGAGGCCACTTTTCTATAAAAAAATACCGCTGCAAAAATTTTACAGTGTGGTTTCTACTGGCCTACATTATTTAAGGACACTAATAAATACTGTAGATCTTGTTAAAGATGCCAAAAATTAGGTGCTGTGTCTCGGTGTAACATGATGCCCCAAAATCCCATTTTAGCAATTGAAATATTTGACTGTTGTGGAATTGATTTCATGTGATCATTTCCAGCCTCTTTTGGTTATTTGTATATTATTGTAGCAGTTGATTACGTGTCTAAATGGGTAGAAGTATCAGCTTAGCTTGTAAGGCTAATGACAACAAAACATTTGTTAAATTTTTAAAAGAAAATGTTCTGTCTCGGTTTGGCACACTACGTGTTATTATTAGTGATAGAGGCACACACTTTTGCAACCGTTCATTCGAAGCACTCATGAAAAAGTACGGGGTCATTCATAAAATTTCTACTGCTTATCACCTCCAAACTAGTGGATAAGTAGAATTGACTAATAGGAAAATTAAACAAATCTTGGTGAAAACGGTGAACCCTAATCGTAAAGATTGTCTTTCAGACTGAACGATGCACGTTGGGCTTACCTATGGCTTTTAAAACTTCTCTAGGTATGTCACCCTATCGCCTTATTTTGGCAAGCCTTGCCATTTACATGTAGAGCTTGAACACCGAGCTTGTTGGGCTATTAAACATTTTAATTTCGATCTGGAAGATGGCAGGAAGCTTAGAAAATTTCAATTGAATGAGTTGGAAGAATTGAAGAATGACGCTTATGAGAGTCTAGAATCTACAAAGTGAAAATAAAAGTTTTTCATGATAAAAACTTCTTAGAAAGACATTTGAACAAAATAAAAAAGTGTACTTGTATGATTTTAGACTTCACAAGTACCCAAGAAAACTTCAATCTAGGTGGACTAATCCTTTTGTGGTGAAACAAGTTTTCAATCATGGGGCCGTTGAAATTTAGGATCCTAATAGTATTTAAAGTGAATGGGCAACGTCTTAAGATCGTTTATGGACAATATGTGCTTGTAGTGGAGAATATTCCTCTTGCAGACCTTATTTACCATCGTTGATATTCCTCAGGTATATTTTTCATTTTTTTTGTATATTAGTTTTGTTTTTTTTATTCGTTTTGTTTCTTGTTTCATTTATTTTCTTCAAATTGAGTACTTTTTAGGCTAACCATCGTTTCGATCCTATGTGATTTACTCCGGTGTTCAAGTAGTCTATGCGACTGATTTCCATCCCCCACCTTCATACTGATAAGGGGAGTACTTTGAACCCTCTTTTTTTTCCTTATCGTACATTTGTCCTGTTCTTTATGTACATTTCAGTTTTGCCATTTGTTGTTATCTAAACATTGATGACAATGTTCCAAATAAGTTTGGGGCATTCATCCGTTCATCATTTTATCTGCAATTTTTTTGTGTGGCTGTGTGCGTTAAAAAAAAGATTTTGTAGTTTTTTTTCTAGCATTAGATTATAGCTTTAGTTTTGTGTGCTTGTGTAGGTTTGATAACTATGTCGACTATGATGTGATTAATGGAATATGTATCAGCTGTGAATAATGAAAATAGTGCAGTGTTAGATTAGTCAAAACCTATTTGTTTGAAACTTGGCATTCTCTATGCACGTTACTCATGTTTGATATATTGAGTTAGTGATGTGCTTCAGTGTTTAGAAAATTGTTGAACATAGTATGTGAAATCGAACAACCTCTATAGTACTGATTTATAATCCAAATATAGAGTAGTTTGGAGATGTTTGAGCTGTTACAAATGAACATTGAGATGAATAAGGATTCCGTGCATAAAAATCTTGTGTGGATTGTCTAAAATCCAATAAGACGAAGATGAAGTGAAAGTTTTAAGTTAGATGCTAATTTTAGAAACTGAATGTCAAAAAGAAAATGGGCATTGCACTAATTTTTGAGTAAATAAAAGCATCTTTTCGAACCTGTATAATTTGGAAGATTAAGCCTATTAGGGAGATTTAAAACTTGGTGCCCTATTGTCATCTGATTTAAGAGTCATCGGCCTAAAGATCACTACATGAGTTATATAGAAAGTAAATGAGAAGAAGTTCATAAAAAAATGGAGAAAACATGAAAAATGAAAAGAAAAAAAAATACACTAGTACATTAATTGAGCTCCAGATTTTCGATTGTACTACACATTTGATGAAAAGCAAATAACTCAGTTTAGTCTTAAGGGTTGAAACAATAAAAAATATAGAAGAATCTCGACTTGTTGAAATATGAGCTTGTAATAGTGAAATCTATCCAAACTAAGAGAAAGTAAGGAATAGAATTGAAAAGTTCAACTTATAATGCACCCCAAAAAAATTGAGAATCATAAGTTTGGGGAGGGGGGTGTGTGTATCTCTCGAGCAAAGTAAGGATACATTTGACTGCTATGGGCCAGGTGTTGAACCAATCACAATCTGAATATGTTGACATGAGTTTTCATACACACACGTCGAGGTAATCATGTAATGGGTGGAGCAAAAATTTTTGCACTATTGTAAGTATTCATTTGTTTGATTACTGAATTCCAATCCCGAGACACGGCAGGTTGTCAAACTATGTCTTGTGTAGAGTTAAACTACATTTTTGTATGAGAACAAACAATAGTTCAAGTTGGGGGGAGTTTGATAAATGCGTTTTTACACACTTATTGTACTGTAAAAAAATATGGAAAAATATTGGTTAATATGTTGGAATATGGCTTAATTCTATGCAATTTATATTTTACAGGACAACATAATGAATGTAGAGGAATTGGGAAAAAAATAAGGAAAATGGACAAAAATGAAAGTTTAGGGACTAAATTGCAAATATTCAAAAGTTGGTCCGGAAGGCTAAATGAGGATTTGAAAGAGTTGGAAGCGAATTGGTTGAAGACAATAGGTTTTGGATGAAGAATTGGAGAAAAGAATGTAAAAATAGTGAAAAATGGTAAAATTCAAAATTTGAGGACCAAATTGCAAATACTCAATAGTTGATTCGGACCACAAGAAGATACTTTGAAGATTTCTAGGAGACAATTGGATGTAATTGGAACTCAAAAAGGAATGGAATGTGATCATAATATTATCAAATTCAATTTCCAATTCGCACAAGATATATTTCAATTTTTTAGTCGAAAATTAAAACTCATTTTATGCACAATAAACGTCCGAATTGGAAAACATCTATTTCTATCAAAGTTGGAAGAAATTTTTTCAACTCACTTTGAATCGCCTAAATTGAATATCAAGAGAGAAAATTATAACCAAAATACTAACTGTCGTGCAGAGACAAAAAGTCTGCACGCGAAGACAACTTTCCTTATTCGATTGGAATTCTTTTGTAAACCAATTTGGAAGTGATTTTCATCCAATTTTCGAATTTTACAAATACTTAACAACAAAATACATATCAGGAATGCCTCTACATTTTTCTCTCATCTTTTGGCTCAAAAACTCCATGAAGAAATAAACAATTTGGTGAAACAAGGAAGGAACTCATTGGATTTGGTGATTTCAAGTCTTTTATTTATGTAATTTATTATTTTTCTTGTTGAACAATTCTAAGTTTAGATTTTCTTATCATAAATTTATTTTGAAATTGGTTTAACTCTTATTAGATTTTTCATAGACATTAGTCATACTTTTTCTCTCTAGCGATCGAAATACTTGTTGAATTTCAATTTCATTTATTTTATTGGTGTGATTATTTACTGTCTTATATTTGATATATATGGTTGATTTATAATCTGATTTCAATAAATAATTGTGGAAAATTGTTAGATAAAGCCCCTGTTTGGCCCTCATTTTTTGGGATTGAAATTTGTAGAGTAGTGATTGATGGGAAAATGTGTGGTGTAAAAGTTTTAGATTTGTGTATAATATTATTTTATTTGAGAATGTGTGGTTGAGATGAAGAGAGAGAAAAAATCAATGTAACGGAATAAGAAAAAATGGAGCTCAAACGGGGGCAAAATCTAGAGGGTTACATTTGAATTAAATTGGTTTTTAACGATAAATCTTTCGATTAGAGTGGTGGGATGAAAGCTTCTAATTGAGTTTTAAAAAATGAATAATTGAAGTTGAATGATCCGACCCACTTGATGGAATTCCGACGCTTCACTGTTTTAATTCATTGATTTTAATTTCATCACTTGATCCATTGATATTTAAATTTTATTTCGAAAAACAAACCATTTTCAAACAATTCACGAAAATCCCTAATTTGTTGAACCCTTGACTCATTTTTCCATTTCCCTGTGGAATCGACACTCGAAAGCTGTGCTACAATTATCGCGTCATTCTTTGGGCGTAATCAGTTGTAGAGATAGTTTTGTGGCAGCGGTTAAATTTGATTTTATACTTAAACTGCCTTTGATCTATATATTAATTGGAAATATAATTGGTGTTGCATAATAAATATGTTTTATACGCTTGTCCTTACTTTATACTTGATACTTGAGAATTGAGTGGATATCTACTTAACTTCGTGTAATTATGTAAATTGTAGAGGAAACCTGGACTTCGGTGCAATTGACAAAAATAAAAACGATTTTGAGCTTAATTGGAGTTATTTCAGAGCAATTGAAAGCTAACTAGATTGCATGTGGTTGATAAGATGTATTAAGAGGGCAATTGGAGGATATTCACAAGTTTTGAGAGTTAAATTCAGTTTTTGAAAATTTTGGGGACTAAATTACTGACTTTTAAAACTTGAAGAGGACCTATTTTTGATGATTATATGAGGAAGAATAAATTGTAAAGAATGAGATACGAAGGACCCATGATGCAAGTAAGAAGGAACTAGAGCTAAACATAAGATGAAATTCATGACCAATTTGCACTAGGAGGCAAACATCTAACTTTTGCGATCTTAAGATTAGCATGTTACGATTTCAAGAGGAAAGAATTCATGCCCAGCAAGTTCAAATAGTGTACCATGCAATCACAATCCTAGTAACCGTGCGACCGCATAGTGGTTAAGATAGATACGATTTTTTTCCTAATTTAGGTCAATCTAAAGATGGAATGAAATTGGGACACGAATTTTGATCTAATCTTGAAGGCTATAATAAGGACTTTCATCTATCATTAAAGGGAGAAGCTTTTGATGCGCAAAACACATATTCTATGCATCAAATTTCATATAATTGCAAGGACTCTGAAGTAGAAGAAGATTTTAAAAAATTATTCTAGTAGTGTTGAACAAATTCAAGATTTCAAGATTAATTTTCGTCTTCTTTATACACTTATATTCCAGGTAATATATTATATTCCAATTTGTGTTTTTGTAACACTTTATGCCCGGATAATTGTATAAACACTAGGATAACGATGAACTTTATATTCTTATATTTTAATGTTAAATTGTAGATTTTGATTTTAAATATTTATTTGAATGATTTTAGATTTTCAATTCTTTTCGATTACTTGGCCAATACTTGAATTGATTTGACAAGAATTATAACACATAGTAACAAGGAAAGATTACATATTCAAGAGTATAAGATTAGTCTGTTTCAAAAATAAGAACACAAATTTAAAGTTACCAAAATCAGATTTTTTTTAATTTTTTTTAAATTTTTATTTATGAAATAATAAATTATTAAATTAATTTATTATTAAATATTTCATTATAATATAATATAATTAACCCATCCCACCTTCACCATCCCTACAGCTCCGGCGACCGTTCCGATCACCGGCCTACTTCGGTGAACTTTCTGACGACCGTTCCGGCCACTACTCCGATTCCGGCGATCGTTCCGGCGTCGATTTTCCCGGCGACTGCTCCGCTATATTTTTTTGTACGGTTAACATATTTTTTTTACGGTCACAACCCAGGTCACAAGTCACATGTCACAAGTCACAGCCCATGTCACAAGTCACAGCTCAAGTCACAAGTCAAGAGTCACAGCCCAAGTCACAAGTCACAAATCAAATCACAGGCCAGGTCACAAGTCACAACGCATGATTGTTTGTTTATAATGATTGATAACATGATAATTTTTATCTATTAATCACATATTTTCAAATTTATTAGTCACATGTTAATTTTTAATCACAGTCCCACTACCGATTCCGATCCACCACCGATCTTAGTCACGAATCACCACCAAACCCACAACATACACTACCACCACCACCACCACCATCTCCTCCATCTCCGTAAATTACACCACCCCCACCACAGAATCCACAAAACTCGGCGACAACCAACACATCAAAAACCCCGACGAAACATACACACAATTCTACCATTCTACTACAGCATTCTCGTTTTAACTTCATCATATTCATCAAACTCCAAACCAACAGTTTGCAAACTGAGGTCACCCATGTATAGTGACGTCACAAACTGAGCGCCTCCTGTAGCCACCGCCTTCACTACTTGTATCAAAGGATGTTATCGCCGCTGCACCTAAAAATCGACGATGACAGCTACATCACAGTCTGAGCGCGACGACGACTGCAACGGTCATCATCCGTTGCTGCAGTGACGACTGCAGCAACCAAGGCACCACCGCCCCTCCACTCCCCGTCGCCCCCAACACCAATAGAGAGAAGGTAGAGAGAGCAATCGATCCGCCACCATCACCGCCACCCATACATCGGCACCACTGTCCCCAACACCAACCAGCCACCACAACCATGTCACCACCGCCCCCTCCACACCGCTAATGCCAACAGAGAGACGGTTGAGAGAGAGAGAGAGAGAGCACATAGAGAGAGAAAGAGAGAGAGAGAGAGCGAATTGGGGATTTAGAATGGGGTGGGTGCGTGTGTGGGTTGTATTTAAATTATTTAAATTTTAATTATAAAATATCTGATTTTGGAAATATTAAACTTTCAATCTGATTTTGGAAATGTCAATACATAAACTATAGTTTTGTGTAATTACCACTAGTAACAATTATTGTAAAGCCCAATAAGGAATATCGATATATCACTCCACTTTAAATGATCTAATTGAATGTTCTTGTGATTTAATATATTAGTTCACATCCTTCATACACATATATTAGGGGTTATGTGTGAGGATAATTTTAATTTTATCCGAGAGAGATTATTAAATAAAATAGAAACATTGATCAAAAAATCCAAAAAATGTGTCGTCAAATTATAGGTTTGGTAGTAAAATTGAAGAAATATAGGTAGTCTGAAGTCCTGGTTGTTTTCATTAAGTAGGTTTAATAAACGCTTCATATTTTAGTATAAAACTCTTATAATTTAGTTAGTTATAGGATTAATTTACAGTTTTAAAACTCAAGCAATTTTGTTATTTCGGCTAAACTTAGTCTTAATGAAACCTAATTAAATACATAGTCCTTGTGGACATGATCTTTTACTCATTATTACTATTGCTCGTCAACAAATCCGTACGCTTGTAAAATTTAACCAAACAAGTTTTTGGCGCATTGTTGGGAATGTATTTTATTTAGTTAGTTTCTTTTGATTTTAGCCTTAATTCGAATTTTACGGCTTTACTTTAATTTTTCTTTTCAAAATTACAACGTTTCATTCTTTCTTTTTAGGTTTCTTGCATGCATAGTTTGTGACATATGATCTATTTCCATTTGAACATGAAAATTGAAGTACATTCAAGTTGAGACATAGAGGGGGAAAAAAAGGCAAAAGTTGTGCTTGGTGAGGACGATATGTCAGTTGGGGAATTTATGCAATTAGTGTAAAATCAGTCGAGCATTGTTACACCCTCCATATGGGTAGCCGAACTTTCGACTTCGATCAATATACATCAACTTATTTTCGAATTACCTTTAGTTTTATAGGTAGTCCATGGAAATTCACACGGTCATATTTATCGTAGGAGCAATTTAGCAACTTCATCTACTAGAACATTATTGATGAGGCCATCAAGATGAGATGAGACTATTTTCACATACCAATAGAGATGAAGCAAGAGAATGGTTAGATTCACTCCCCGTGAGCAATATCACTACATAGAATGACATGGTTAAGAAATTCACCATAAGTACTTCCCTTCAACTAAAATTACTAAACTAAAGCATGATGTATCCATATTGGGCAGTTGACTCAAAAAAATTTCGCAAAGTGTGGGAGAGGTTCAAGAAGTTATAGTGTAAGTGCCCTAAACAAAGGACTCTGGGTCCAATACTTCTTCTATGAAGGGTTACTTCCAGACAACCAATCTGCAATTGATTCATCATTTAATGAGTCAACTAGTGCAAAGACAGTCCGGGAGGCATATGCCTAGAGAGAATGGCCGATAACAACTACTATGTGGCCATTTGACTAGAAAATAGTAGAACTTCACAATGTTGATGTTGTTTTATCACTATTAGCTTAAATGGAAGCTCTAATAAATAAAATGGATAGCCTTACTCAAACAGTCAACATGGTACACATTCTTAGTCCAAATTTTTAAGGCCGTGGGGCGAATCACCAAACTTCAAATCATCTATTGAGCACCAATTTCACATTCAAGCCTGAGGAGGTGAGTTATAACAGAACTTCTAGAGCTAGCAAAACAATCCATGCTTCAATATCTACAATCCAGGTTGGATAATTCATCATAACTTCTCGTGGACTAATAACCAGATTAATGCACGACAACTGCCACCTGGTTTTCCATAACATGACAAGAAATCTTCCTTGGAAAACATTTTGGGCGCATATGCAAAACTATGTTCTCAGGTACACTAAACACAACACACAAAAACTGGCATAACTTATGTTAAAATGTGATAGCAAGATGAAGATGAGAGCTCACTACCAGCAAGCTCAAGAAGAAGATATGCCAGCAAGAATTCCAGCAAGGCAAACGGTAGCCAGCATAATTGGCACAATCAGCAATGCCAACTACTCATTAAGTTCTAGAAACATCACCTAAGGAAATTCTACCTCAATTCTGTTATGAGTAGGAGAAATTTTATTGTTGAAACCAATTTGTACAACACATATATAGTTTGTTAGGAATATTCCTTTTCTCCATTATATAAGGAAACTACTTGTATGATTTTATTCAATCAATTAATGAAAGTTGAACATTGAGTGATCATTTTCTCTCGTCCAAACAATCCATTTTCTTGTTATTTTGTGTGATTTGTTATATGGTATCAAAGCTTCATGGCTCAAGAAGATTCTGCAAATCAAAATTTACCTCCAAACGTAGAGCTAGAGAACTCTACCAATAACCAAAACATACAACCAAATCTCAACTTTATTGATCCTTCCCAACCAAACAATCCATACTTCATTAGTAGCAATGATAATTCTGGAGCTCTAGTGGTTACTCAAATGCTGGACTCCAGCAATTATCATTCTTGGGCAAGATCAATGAGGAGAGCTCTCAGAATCAAAAATAAACTTGACTTCATAGATGGGACCATTTTAAGAACCTGCTGATCCAAACAATCCTTTGATGGATCACTAGCTGCGGTGCAATGACATTGTTATTACGTGGCTGCAAAATACCATGTCAATAGATATCAAATCAAGCACATTATATGCTAAGACAGCTCACCAGTTATGGCTGGAACTTGAGCAACAACGGCACAACAAAATGCTCCCAGAATTTATGAGATTAAGCAAAACATTGTGAATTTGCAACAAAATCAGGACTCTATTAGTATGTATTTTTCGAAGCTTAAAATTCTTCTAGATAAGTTGCTGAACTATGAATGCATCCCAAATTGCACTTGTGGAGGATTGAAATCAGTGGTGAATAACAAGGAAAGGGATTTGGTGATGAAGTTCCTTATGGGACTTAATGACTCATACAAGAGTCTTAAGGCTCAAATACTTTTGATCAAGCCTTTCCCTAGACTTAATGAAGTATATTCTATTGTCCAGCAAGTAGAAAAAATGATGAAAATCTCTGAAGATGTTCTCGTCAATGTTCCATAGCCTTCATGGCAAAGACTGCTTGCAGGGACGCAAGAAGACGGAATATAGGGCCTTGGAAGAAATACTACTGCACTTTTTGCAAGATACCTGCTCATTCCCTTGAGAGATTTTTCAAGGGTAATTCAGATAAACCAGCATGTAATTACTACAACATGCCTGGTCACACAGCTGAAAAGTGTTTTAAACTGCATGGTTATCCACCAGGACACAAGTTATATGGGAGAACTAGAGCTACTGGACCTTCGGCTAATCAAGTAACCTATCTTAAAAAACCAGCACAAGAGCAATTCAGTAATCATTCCCAAATAGTAACTCAAGAGCAGTACTCTTAGTTGATGGCTTTACTCAAACCACAGAAAAACCTGCTCTATACACCCTCAGCTAATCGAGTGAAAGCATGTACATCTTCCTCTGCAATAATCTTGACGCTCCAAAGATCTTTGGTATTTCTTTTTGTTTTTCTGTGTGCAGCACAAAAAGAAAAGACCCTACTAACACTACCTGGAATATAGATACTAGGGCAACAAATCACACGATCTGTTCCCCAACTTTCTTCACCACCATCAAGGTAGAGATTGATCACTCTGTGGCTCTTCCAAATGGAGATTTTGTTAGAGTCACACATATTGGAACTATTAAAATCTCTAATAAACTGGTTCTACATGATGTTTTATGTGTGCCCTCTTTTTGTTTCAATCTGATATCTACTAGAAAATTGTCACAAACCTCACATTGCTGTCTCATTTTCTTTCCTCAAACCTATTTTGTGCAGGACCTTTCCACCTAGAGGATGACTGGAATGGGTGAAGTAAGAGATGGGCTATATCATCTGATGCAGAATGAATTTTTCCCTACATCATTGGATGATATTCTACCTTCCCTTGCCAACAAATCCACCAAGCTAGCCTCTGTGACCAGCAATCAAGAAGGTGCTAATGTTTGGCAGTATAGATTAGGACACCCTTCAGACTCTAGAATAGATCTTTTAAACCTTCATCGTTAGCCTAAGAAAGCTAAACACCCTGCCCTATCTGCCCTCTAGCAAAATTGCATAAGCAACCTTTCCCTATTAGTCAACATAGGCACAAAAGTGTTTTGAATTAATCCACTGTAATATGTGGGGACCTTGTAATGAAATAGCTTGTGACGTTTCCAAATATTTCCTTAGCATTGTAGACGATTTCAGTAGATGCACTCGGTTAATGTTGCTAAAATTTAAATTTGATACTAGTGTTGCTTTGTAGAACTTTTTCACGATGATTGACAATCAATTTGACTCTAAAATCAAAGTGATTAGAACTGATAATGGAAACGAGTTTGAGATGAAGCAATTTTATTCTCAAAAGCGCATTATCCACCAAATATCTTGAGTAAAGACCCCTCAACAAAACGCTATAGTGGAGAGAAAACACCAACATATTCTAAATGTTGTAAGGGCCCTTATGTTCCAAAGCGGGATTCCAATGAAATACTGGTCTGACTGTGCCCTCACAGCAGTCCATCTCATAAACAGAACCCCTTCTCTTGCCCTTAAGAACAAAACTCCCTTTGAACTTCTTTTCAAAATTAAGCCTACTTACTCTCACCTAAAAGTCTTTGGCTGCTTGGCTTATGCTTCCACGCTCACACGGAATCGACATAAATTTGATGCTAGGGACAAAAGATGCATGTTCTTAGGCTATCCTTTTGGAATCAAAGGCTACAAATTGCTAGATTTAGATACACACAAAATCTTCATCTCTCGAAATGTTGTGTTTCATGAAGACATTTTCCCTTACAAAGACTTGAACCATGTCAGTCATCCTACATTGCCAACCTTAACTGAAGAGTTCATTGAGAAACCATCAATCACAAATATAGACAATCTCACTGAACAGATTTTCCCTACCTGTGAGCAGATTCCAGAACCATTGAATCAACAACCTGATTCACTTGATCAGCCTGAAATCTTTATAGAGTCAGCTCAAACTATTTCCACAAATTCTCACTTACCTCGAAGGTCAAATAGGGACAGAAAACCACCTTCATATCTGCAGGATTTTGTATGCCAACAAGTCTCTCCACTTCCCAATTCACAGCAGTCCAACATGGAGGAATGTCATTTCAGAACAGGTAGTCCTTTCCCTTTATGTGCCACTTTATCATATGATAGATTATCTAATGCATACAAAGCTTTTATTACTTCCATAACAACTCACACAGAGCCCAAAACATACCAAGAAGCAGTTAATCACATGGAATGGCGTGAGGCCATTAAGACTGAGATCACTGCACTTGAGATAAATGACACTTGGGACCTTGCTGATTTGCCTCCTGCAAAGACTGCCATAAGCTACAAATGGGTCTATAAGACTAAGTTTAATGTAGATGGAAGTGTGGAACGATGCAAAGCTAGACTTATGGCAAAAGGGTACACACAACAAGAAGGGCTGGACTATCATGAAACGTTTTCACCCGTTGCACAACTAGTGACAATAAGAACCTTTTTAGCTATTGTAGCAATCAAAGGATGGTTCCTCCACCAATTAGATGTGAACAATGCATTCCTACATGGAGATTTAAATGAGGAGGTGTATATGCAACTGCCTCCTGGGTATTCCAAAGGCAATGGATCAAAGGTTTGTAGATTACGCAAGGGTTTATATGGGCTCAAGCATCCTTCTAGACAATGGCATTCTAAACTCTCATCGTTCATCATTCAGTAAGGATTTCAGCAATCGAAATCCGATTATAGTCTGTTTACAAAGCGTATCGGGACTCTTTCACAGCAATAGTGGTCGTGAGTTGATGATATTATAATGGCAGGCAACAACATGGAGTTCATTGAAACTTTAAAAACATCACTTGATGCCGAGTTCAAAATCAAAGATCTGGGTACACTAAAATATTTTCGTGAGATAGAAGTGGCACGATCAGAGAAGGGAATCCATATTTGTCAGAGGAAATATGCCTTAGATATCCTTGTTGATTCTGGAATCATTGGAGCGCCAGCAAGGCAGATGGTAGCCAACATAATTGGTACAATTAGCAATGCCAACTACTCATTAAGTTCTAAAAACATCACCTGAGGAAATTCCACCTCAATTCTGTTATGAGTGGGAGGAATTTTATTGTTGAAACCAATTTGTACATCACATATATAGTTTGTTAGGAATATTCATTTTCTCCATTATATAAGGAAACTATTTGTATGATTTTATTCAATCAATTAATGAAAGTTGAACATTGAGTGATCATCTTCTTTCATCCAAACAATCCATTTTCTTGTTATTTTGTGTGATTTCTTATAACTTATCCTACCGACCTTTAATTGACTTTATTCCAAAGCCAACGGATAGAGGGCTCATAGGGATTTCAAACCCCACTAATCTTGTCTGAAAACTCAAAGAATTCTGTCTGGGATGGCACACCAAAATTCATACATAAAGAAAAAAATTAATTCTTTACATGTCTACGGTTTAGTCTTAACTTCTTTAGCAACTTTGGTTGAATGCATACTTAAAACAAGTAAAATTTAAATGTTCACATTAAGAAAAAGAACTAAAAAGTCTTTAAAAAAGTAGAGATAAACTAACATCTTTTAGAAATTAAACATAACTAGTGAGAACTAGAAATTCTTCAAATGTGACTAACTAAACAAATGAAGCACTTTTCTCCCTTTGGATCCTCCACAATCCTTGTGAATCCCACTTCCTTGACCATCCTTTAATAGAAAATTGTCAACATAGAAGGCGTGGACTTTAACTTCAGTATGAGATATATCAGTTGGTGCACCCTTTTGATCACAAACGTATGCACATATATAAAAGTGAATTTAATAATTCACATAGATGAATACTAGTGAATTCATGGTGCTGAAGAATTCCTTGGGATCGTGGAAACTCATTATAGCCATACATAAACGTCTTTGCTCATAGTAGAGATGGCAAAAAAATCGCCCCGCCCCGCCCTGACGGTGCCCCGCCCCGAATAGGGAGAAAAAACCACCCCGAGCGGGTTGGCGGGGCGGGGCGGGGCGGGGCGGGGCAAGGAGGGCTGCCCCGTCTCAGGTCGTGGGGCGGGGCGAGGTGGAGATGCCCTGCCCCGAACTCGCCCCGTGAACCGTTTAAAAAAAAAGTATCTATGTATTCTCTGGTAGAATACATGATGAACAAATTTTTTTTGGAAGTAGAGTTATGGATTTATGTTCTTAAATTTGATGAACAATTTTTTTTGGAAGTAGAGTTATATTTTTCCTTAACCGTATAACTGGAAATTTTTTATAACAAAAAAAAATTATAAAAAAAATAAACGGGGCAGGGAAACGGTCCTGTAACGAGCCCCGCCCCGCCCCGTGCCCGCCCCGTTGCCATCCCTAGCTCATAGCTTCAAGAATTGTAATACACATCATATACATATCTTGAACAAAAAGGATAAATAATTAGCATCACCTACTTTGATTCTTGACATGAAATGAGAAACACTTTGCCTTGAATTATCAAAATTTTAGTAATATTTCTTGTAAATAATCTAAAACTACACAAAATTTGAGATGAAGACAAGTGAAATTCGGATTTGAGGAGATATAGGGTAAAAAGTGACCTTCATCTTCATGTAACCTCCATTCTTAGTGAAAAACTAAATGTGAGAGTTATGTAATGATAAACTTTATTAAATGGAGACTTTGAGTGAGAATTTGAAGAGCTTTAAGCCCAAAATAATTCTCAAAATTAAATTTTATAAAAACATCTTCAACATGCTGAAAAATGAAGGAAGTTAATGATTTATGTGACTTGTAACATATCTCCATGAATGTCCATTACTAGAGACTTATTCCCTCCAATTAACTTGATATAATTATGCCTTAATGTAGAAAATGATAAGTTTTTAACTCCAAAAAACATTTTTATAAATACATATTTATGGCTATTCAAACCTGGGTTGTCCGCATAAAATACCATGCAGATGACCTTATGGAAACCTAGTTATTCATTAAAT
Source organism: Fraxinus americana (assembly GCA_035079005.1). NCBI lineage: Eukaryota > Viridiplantae > Streptophyta > Magnoliopsida > Lamiales > Oleaceae > Fraxinus > Fraxinus americana. The sequence continues at coordinate 15,978,537 of CM068712.1, read as the reverse complement.
GTTCGTACTCAAATTTATTTATATTTAAATTCTTAAATCTTTGGTCTTTTAAATAACTTATGTCTTGGGTTTTCATTAAATGGGTCGAGCCTCCAAAACTCGTATCTCAAATGGGCCACACTAACAAACTTAACAATATAAAATTCAGGATTTTACAGCACTTGTCTAGGAAAAAGATGTAAAAGTATAGGAAGAAGAGGCATACACCATCAATTCAAATAAATCAAAAATTGGAGTTGAGTGGTTCTACGTACCTTAGAGTGGAGCGAAGAATGATATGAAGAAGTAATCTGACATTAAAACTTGGAGGTTGAGACATTCAAATCTTGGGAAAATATCACAAATTGAAATATTTAATTCCATTGGTTGAACCCAACCAAACTTGAATGAAAAATGAATGAGTTTTTGACAAAAAAAATAGAATTAACATCATATATGAGAGATTGAACAATAAATTTGAGAGTGTTCATTCCACGACAGAGAAATAAAATAATTGACTATTGACGATCAGGATATAATCAACCTAAATATTTATGATGATTGAATTAACTATGCACACACACATCAATCGAGCATTGAATAAGTGAAAAAATAAATTGGTAGAATAACTTAGAATCATTTTATGGATTGTTCAAATACTTGAGACAGATATGACAAGCTATCTAACATATTGGTTTTCATTTGCTTATGTGTTAAGTAGATAATCTTGCTCAAGACAAACAAGAGTTTAAATTTGCAGGCTTTTGATAAGTACATTTTATGCATGCTTATTGATTCTATACTTGATAAATTAATGCTAATTGCGAGGATATCTATCTAATTTAGTGTAATTATGTCATTCTAGGAGAAACTTGAACCTATTGCAATTGGCACGAAGAAAGGCGATGTGATCTTAATTGAAGTTATTTTGGAGCAATTGAAAGCTAATCAAATTTCAAGTAATTGATAAGATGTATTAAGAGAGCAATCGAAGGAGATGCACAAGTTTCACAAGTTAAATTCAACATTTGGAAAGTTCGGAGATTAAATTGAAAATTTTGTAACTTGCGGTAGACTGATTTTTGACGATTGTGAAATGAGGAAGACTAAATTGTAAAGAGTGAATGATTAAGGACCCACAGTGTAACTGATAAAGGCTCAAGTTAAACCAAAGATGGAATTCAGGGACCAATTTGCACTAGGAGGCAAACACCTAACCTTGTGATCTCAAGGTTAGCGCATTACGATCTCAAGAGGGAATAGTTCAGAGCTAGCATATTCAAAGCCTATATGATGTGAGTGCAGTCTGAGTAACCATGCGATCATATGGTGGTTCAAGACACATACGATTTTGTTTCCTAGTTTAGGTAGAACCTCTAGATGGAATGCAATTGGTACACTAATTTTAACCTAATCTTTGTGGCTATAAAAAGAACTTTCGTCTGTCGTTCAAGAGAAAAGCTTTTGATACACAACAAATATTACGTACATCAAATTTCATGCAATTACTTGAATTTTGAAGAAGAAGAAGATTCAAGAAGTGTTGAAGAGATTCAAGATTTCATGATTAATTTTTTTCTTTCTACACTTTAATATCAGGTTATGTATTATCATTCCATTTTATTTTTGTAATTACATAATGATTAGTTGACACTATGATAACGATGAACCATATATTTTAAGGTTTTAATGTTAAATTCTAAATTTTGACTTTAAATATTTATTTGGTTTGAATGATTGTTAGTTTTCAATGCTTTGATTTGTGATATTTATTTTGTTCGAGAGAAAGAAAGAAAGAAAAAATATAATTTATAGCATATATTCACAATCATTGTAAAGTCCGATAGAGGATGAAAATATACCGATATGCTTTACATGATTTCATTAAATGTTTTTGTGATTTAATTCATCTTCATATGTTCTCATCCTTCGTAGATATATAATAGGGTCATATGTGAAATAGTTTTAGCCCGTTTGGTCCCCATTAAAATGTTAATACATTTTTGTCTCTCTCTTTTTTCAACTACACATTCTCCAATAAAATAATAATACACATAAATAAAAAACTTTTCCTTCATTTTTAACCACACATTCTTCCAAAAAATTACAATTCAAAAATACATTATTTCTAAAACTCTTATTATAATGGGGGCTAAACAATGACTTAATATTACTCGAGAGAGATTATTAAATAAAATAGGAACATTGATTGGAAAATCCAAATAAGTGTTGTCAAATTACGGGATTGATAGTAAAACTAAAGTATAGGTAGATTCGAAGTCCTAGTGATTTTCGTTAAATGACTTTCGTAGTTGCTTCGTAATTTATTTAAAACTTTTATAGTTTAGTTAGTTATAGGTTTAATTTGTAATTATTAAACTCAAATCAATTTTGTTATTTCGATTAAAGTTAGTCTTAACTAGAACCTAATTAAATACATAATGCTCTTAGGAACAATCTTTTACTCATTATTACTATTGCGTGTCAACGAACCCATACACTTGCGGGATTTAACCGAACACTTCAACTACTTTGGGTTCTGTTGGTAGGAATGTTGTGATGCTTAAATCTTTTGTGGATCTCATAACAGGATTAAACCTGTAATGCCCCGAAAATTTTCATAAAATAGAATTTAAGTTTTGTGTGCTATATCTTGATATTTTGATAGTTAGGGACTAAAATGATACATAGCAATTTCAATTTTTACTTGGGTCATATATTTATATTTTGATCGAGTATGATAAGTATATGAATATTAGGCTCGTTGGGTAAGTCGTAATTAATCATGTATACTGGGTTCGAGAAAAAGTTAATTTGGATAAACGAGACCCAAGTTATTGAAGTTGAAAGTTATTATCTTAAATTATTAATTAATTAAGTTAGAGTTACACGTGTATAGCAAATTTGAATGGTAGGTTGTTATTTGATTTTATTAGTTAATGACTTTGTATAATATATATATATATAACGTGTGCTAATGTTGGACAATGTGTCAATTGGTTTTTTTTTTTAATAATATTTGATTTCCTTGATTTTGGGAAATTGGTAATGATAGCCACCTTGTTTGATTGATGGGAAAGGAATGAATTTTAAATTTGTATGGATTACCAAAATTGAGACCTCTTTGGAAAGAAACATGGTATTGATAGATTTTTTTTAGGCCATTTTTCCTCTTTCAACCTTAAATACCATATAAAGGAAATCATTATTTACTCCAAAGAGGGAAAAAAAAAAAAAAAAACAAAGGGAAAGAAAATAGAAAGGATAGATACGGGATACTGTAGCAGAAAGCAAAAATTTGAAGATTTGGAAACTTGAATTTCTTGCTTTTTCTTCCAACAATCCTTTTATCGATTAATGTAGGATTTCGAGGTGCAAGTGGTTTGTCCTGTTTAAATTATGTCTTCATATTGATAAATATTATGCTTATGAAAGTAATGATATGATATGATATGATATGAAATGGTCATCCGGTACCAAAGATATGATATGCTATGAGCTCTTACCGATTCTAAAGATATGATATGACGGTATGATATTTTTGACGCATGATTTAATATTTTTTTTATGCGGGATCGCACCATTATTCGTATCCTACTAAGTATTCTCATGTACTCATCCTTTTTCCTACCTCTCACACATTAGATCAAATCGTTGGATGGCGGACGATGAGGTGCAATCGTGGTGCCAAGATTTATGGAACTCAATAAAAATAATCCGGTGTAACAACGCATTTTTTAAATCTCTGCAAATTCTTAGTTTTGTCTTGTAAAGATTTTTATTTAAAATTTCAAGATATGTTTATCGGATTATAAATTTAAAACTTTGTTTTGCGCTATTGGTGATATAACATTTATTTATTTATCTAATATATGTGATATGCACTTTTAGTATTCATTTGGTTATGAGTTTTCATCAATTAAATTGTGCCCGTTAAATTTCATATATCTATAATGTCAAAATTAATAGTTTTGGTAGCGATTTGAAATTTTAAATTTTGTGTCGTTACAGTTTGGTATCAGAGCTTTAGGTTTAATTTCCTATAGACTAGTGTAATTTTTCATAACTTGGAAAAAATAAAAATAATAATATTAGGCCCTGTTTGGGAGAGATTTAGATTTTTCTACATTAAATCAATTCTTATTTTCAACCACACATTTTTCAATAAAATAATATTTTTCATCACATCAATAATTTTTTCTTCTTTGTCAACCACACATATCTCATCATATCACTATTCAAAATCAATTCTTCCCCCAAAAATCCCTCACAAACAAGCTCTTAATATCGTGAACGTCACTGTTCACTACTTGAACAGTGATAGGGGTCACTGTTCATAACAGTGAATGTCACTGTTGTGAACAGTGACAAGTCACTGTTTGCAGTGAATGTCACTGTTTGTCACTGTATATACTATGTGGTATCATATATTTATTTACGTTAATTGGCCAATTAATGAATATACCTAGAAATAGAATTGTGCGTGAATTTGTTTCCAAATATAATATATATATTTTTAAAGTTAGAAGGTTATGACTTTAAAAAAAAAAAACTTATAAGTCACGTAACAAGGAGTGAAATGTCTAACCCATTGTATAAAATATTTCCAGCCATATCTTCTATCCTAGTATATGGTATTTTATTTTAAATTCTAAAATTGCAAATAAATCCGGTGTAATGTGATTTAAGATTTTAATTCCAACAATAATCTTATTTGTGTTTATTTATGAATCATTTTTCCTCCATAAGGAATTATACAATTTATTTGATTATGACCTACGGTATATGTTATTATGAAACCAACATCTCGTTTTCAGGCTGTGATATAAAAAGAAATCAGTTTTTGGGCTTCTCGTATAAATTAATATCCTTCTTGTTATTTAATTCTACACAAGATTGGCTGAATTTGATGTAATTAGGTAGTTAATTGAAATTATACCTTAAATAGAGGAATGATTGTGTTGGGAACCATTGTAAAGTATGCCAGGAAATTGAAATTTCCGCTTGTCTGCCACCTGTGTCAATTTCGTAAATTTATTTGCATGCCTACTATGTTCCTAATATTAAATCATAAATTGGCAACTTGTATGTCTCACATGATTTGAAGGATGATTGTTATCTATTCGAACTAAGTGCTCCAGAATAGGAGTAAATATTGATGATATGTCTTACTGGGCAAAAACACTAAAATTGCACTTTATGAGTACACGTTACTGTTGAAATTACTCAATTATGCACATAATTGAATTATATGATTTACTTTAGAATTTGAGATCTATCCAAACATGTATGAATATATTGTATTATTGGAAAGAGTCTTTATTAAACAAAATGTGGCGATCAAGACTTGAGATCTTTGGCACTCAACAACCACCAATCGACCACCTTCCGACGACTCTAAGGTACGTAAAGGGTAAGGAGAAGAATTTATTTAAATCTTTTGCATAACTTAAATCTTTTGAAATGCCTACGTTTAAATTCTTAAGACATGCAATTTGTTTCCTAGCTCAATTTATGATATGTATTACGATAATATAGGTAAAACATGTTAGACTTAGTACTAGTATGTGACCGTGACTTTAAATTAAATTCTTTAGGAAATGGCACCACCTACCCACACAAATTTGATACGCGATTTGTTGCAAGCGGTACAAGAGTTAAGCAGACAGAATCAAACGCCTCTACTACAAAATGCGCCACCACCATCGCAAGGCGTATCTCCATTTGTACCTGGTGCTATTTCAGTGATTGACTAGTTTCGTAGGTACAAGCCTCCTACTTTCGACAGTGGTTCCAACCCACTGGCTGTTGAGGAATGGATTAGAGGTCTGGAGCACATCTTTCGATTGCTTGTACGAATGCACAGAAGGTACTATGCACATAATTCAAGTTAATTGGAGCAGCTGGCCACTGGTGGGAATCTGTCTCACGCACTAGAACCGAAGAGCAGCAGCGTAACCTAACTTGAGAGCAATTTAAGGAGGAAGTGATGGCAAAGTACTTTCCACAGGCTTTGAGAGACTTCAAGGAATCAAAGTTTCTGCAGCTCAGACAGGGAAACAGGTTGCTTACTGATTAGGAGATGCAGTTTGAGCAGCTCTCAAGGTATGCACCGCACTTGGTAGATACAAAATTCAAGAAGATCAGGAGGTTCGAAAATGGATTACGAGCGGAGATCGGCATGATCATATGTCACATCGTTTTACTTCGTATTGTGAAATGTTGGAGAGGGCTCATGCTATTTCATATCAGAGGACTATATTTCAGCAGTATGCCCAGCAAGGCACGGATGCACTTGGAAAAAGAAAGTGGAACGACCAGAGCAAGGACAAACGTAATTGGCAGAATAAAAGACCAAACACTGGGTTTCGTATCGGTGGGACGAGTAAGAGTGTTACTCTTTGTCCTAAATGTAATAAACTCCACAAAGGTGAATGCTTGCTGGGGAAGAACATGTGCTTTCGGTGTGGTAAACCGGGACATATTGCTCTTAACTATACAGAGCCTCTAAAGAAGAAGGATGATGATCAAGACAAGAACAAAAATGGGAAGACCCGAGTTTTTGCACTGAATCAGCATGAGGCAGATCGGAATCTGAATGTGATGGCATGTATTTTGTTATCATTTTTTTCATACCTGCTTATACTCTTTTAACTAATACCACACATTGCATTAAATCTACCCCAGGGCCGCTACGTCTAACACTATAAAGTTGAAATTCTATTATTATCTGAGGTACTTGCTTATGTACTTTTTGACTCTGGAGCTACAAACTCTTTTATCTCTGCATCCTTCGTAGCTAAGTCAAACCTTGCATGTGTGAAAACAAATATTGAATTAGAGGTTAGCATCCCTTCAGGAAGAACTCTTTGCACAAATCAGATGACTAAGGGTATAAACTTAGAGATTGACAGGAAAGTACTAAAGGTGGACAGCGGACTTATACCTTTTGGAGATGAAAGCTTTTGATGTTATCTTAGGTATAGATTGGTTGGGACTTAATCATGCGACCATTCGATGTCACGAAAAAGAAGTATTGTTTAAGAGACCAGAAGAGGAAGAGTTCTGTTTCCTCGGAGCAAAGATCAAGTCTTTACCTCGACTTGTATCAACTATTCAAGTGGAGAAGATGCTGAGAAAAGAGTCGTGTCAAGGATTCCTAGTTAATATCATCGGTTCCCAACATACAGAAACGACTATTAATGATATTAACATTGTGCGAGAATTTACAAACGTATTTTCAGAAGATCTACCAGGTATTCCACAAGACAGGCATGTTGAATTTACAATTGACTTGATTCCCGGAACTGCACCAGTATCTAAGGCCCCGTATCGAATGACACCGAAAGAACTCCAAGAATTAAAGTTACAATTGGAAGAATTGCTGGAGAAAGGTTTTATACGACCGAGTGTATCTCCTTGGGGCGCTCCAGTATTTTTCGTAAAGAAGAAGGATGGGAGAGTTGAATCATCCGACTGTCAAAAATAGATACCCACTGCCATGAATAGAAGATTTATTCGACCAGTTATAGGGTGCAACAGTGTTTTCAAAAATCGACTTGAGGTCGGGGTATCATCAGCTGAAGGTTAAGGTAAGCGACATACCGAAAACTAGGGGTGTCCATGGGTCGGTTCGGTTCGGTTCTGAAGATACCCGAACCGACCCAAAACTTTCGGGTATTTAATAAATGGACCCGTCGGGTCCAAATATAATTATGGAACCGTTCGGGTTCGGTTCGGTTCGGGTCGGTTCGGTTCCGTTCAGTTCTGTACCATAATTAAATTTTTTAATATTTTCAGCAACACTACATAAATACAATTAATAACATTTCATTCGTAACTTTTACAAATTAACGTAGCCCAATTCAAAAAAATATACAAAACTAGCCGTCCAATAAGATTAATTCAATGCATATAAATACCAAAAAGTAGATATTAATATTACAGCAAAACTACATAAAGTATATTCATTTGTTTCAAATTAAAATGGGCTAATGGATTTTAAAATGATTTGGGCTTAAAAATGAAAATTATGAAATAATCTAATTTATTCAATTAATTTGCTAATTTGTATAGGAAAAAAATAAAATAATTTAATTAATTCAATATAAAAAATAAAAAAATTATTTAGTTTCGGTTCTTGTTCGGTTCTTCGGTTCTTGGTCTAGACCCGAGACCCGACCCAAACCCATCGGTTCTGGATTCGGGTACCCGTTCGGGTATTTAATTTATGAAGAACCGCTCGGTTCGGTTCGGTTCGGGTTCGGTTTGGTCCGGTTCGGTTCGGGACTTTTGGACACCCCTACCGAAAACTGCCTTCAGGACTCGGTATGGGCATTATGAATTCACTGTCATGCCCTTTGGTTTGACCAACGCTCCAGCTGTATTTATAGACCTAATGAACCGAGTGTTCCATCAGTACCTAGACCAGTTTGTCATAGTATTTATTGACGACATATTGGTGTACTCCAAAGATAAACAGTAACATGAGGAACAACTTCGAGTAGTACTTGAAACCTTGAGGACAGAAAGATTGTATGCCAAATTCAAGAAGTGCGAATTTTGGCTCGATCGAGTAGGTTTTCTTGGTCACGTAGTTACCGCTCAGGGTATTGAGGTAGACCCAGTTAAGGTGGAAGCAGTAACAAATTGGCCTAGATCGACCAGTGTCAGTGATGTTCGTAGTTTCTTGGGATTGACTGGCTATTATAGAAGATTTATTGAGGGCTTTTCACAAATAACGGGGCCGATGACTCAACTGACAAAAAAGGGTGTGAAGTTTCAGTGGACGGAAAAATGTGAAAGGTGTTTTCAAGAACTCAAATAGAGATTAACTTCGGCTCCTGTATTGACAATACCAGATGGCATTTGTGATTTACACTGATGCCTCCAAACAGGGTTTAGGCTGTATTTTGATGCAACATGGAAAGGTAGTTGCTTATCCCTCTAGACAGTTGAAGCAGTATGAACAGAATTATCCAACACACACATGGAACTTGCAACGGTAGTTCACACCCTAAAGATATAGCGTCATTATCTCTATGGTGGGAAGTGTGAAATCTATACAGACTACAAGAGTCTCAAATATTTCTTCACACAGAAGGAACTAAATATGAGACAGAGGAGATGGTTGGAACTAGTGAAAGATTATGACTGTACAATTCATTACCATCCAGGTAAGGCCAACATAGTCATAGATGCCTTGAGCAGGAAGATGGGATCCTAGTTAGCTGTTTTGCCCACGGTGCAAGAACATTTGATAAAAGACTTTGAGAAATTGAGATTAGAAGTCATCACTCCGCCAACCCAGACTACAACAATAATAAAAGCATTTATGATTCAACCTACCCTTCGGGAACGAATCAAGGAGGCACAAGATAAGGATCTATTCTTACAGAAAATTTTAGCTGAGGTTGGTATGAACAAACATAAAGGATTTGAGATATCTGCAGATAACGTGCTGACTTTTAAAGGAAGATTGTGTGTACCTAGGAATGAAAGCATAAAGGACGAGATTATGGAAGAGGGTCACTCCACTCCGTATGCTGCACATCCAGGCGGTACGAAAATGTATCGGGATTTTCGAAATACTTTTTGGTGGAGAAACATGAAGAAGGGAATTGGCCTGTTTGTGGAGAAATGTATTGTCTGTCAACAGGTCAAAGTAGAACATGAAAGGCCATTAGGACTACTGAAACCATTGGATATTCCAGAATGGAAATGGGAACACATAGCGATGGACTTTATGGTAGGTTTTCCGAGATCAGCAAGAGGTTACAATGCTATTTGGGTAGTAGTTGATCGTTTGACGAAGTCTTTCCATTTTCTGCCAATCAAGGTAAATTTTAATATGGAACAACTCGCACAGTTATATATTAGAGAGATAGTCAGATTGCATGGAGTTCCAGTCACCATTGTTTCAGATAGAGACCCGCGATTCACATCGAAATTTTGGAAAAGCTTACAAGGAGCCATGGGGACGAAATTGAAATTTAGCACTGCTTATCATCCACAGACGGATGGACAATCGGAAAGAACCATTCAAACTCTTGAAGATATGTTGAGGGCGTGTGTTTTGGATCTTGGTGGTAGTTGGGAAACACATCTACCATTAGTGGAGTTTGCTTACAACAACAGCTTTTAGGCCACTATAGGCATGGCTCCATATGAGGCTCTTTATGGTAGGAAGTGCAGATCCCCTATCCATTGAGATGAAGTTGGAGAGAATAGAATTTTGGGTCCTGAAATTATTGAACAAACAGTCGAGGCGATTGATAAGACTAGAGCAAAAATAAAGACAGCACAAGACTGACATAAAAGTTATGTTGATGGTAGAAGAAAGGATTTTGAATTTCAGGTGGGTGATAAAGTTTTTCTGAAAGTAGCACCAATGAAGGGAATATTGAGATTTGGTAAGAAGAGAAAGTTGAGATGACGGTATATTGGACCTTTTGAAATTCTTGAAAGGATTGGTGTTGTGGCTTATCGATTTGCCTTACCACCTGAACTCACAGCAGTGCATAATGTGTTACATGTTTCGATGCTCGGAAAATATGTTTATGATCCTAATCATGTGGTAAGCTACCAGACATTGGAGGTATAAAAAGACTTATCATACGAAAAAATCCCGACAATGATTTTGGACAGAAGAGTGCATCAACTCGGAAACAGAGAAGTTCCCTTAGTCAAGGTCCAATGGCGAAATCATGGACTTGATGAGTCAATTTGGGAAAAGGAAGATGAGCTTAAGATCAAGTATCCAGAACTCTTCGATTAACCAAGGTAAATTTTCGAGGTCGAAAATATTTTAAGGAGGAGAGATTGTAATGCCTTGAAAATTTTCATAGAATAGAATTTAAATTTTGTGTGATATATCTTGATGTTTTGATAGTTAGGGACGAAAATGATACATAGCAATTTCAATTTTTATTTGGGTCATATATTTATATTTTGACCGAGTATGATAAGTATATGAATATTAGGCTCGTTGGGTAAGTCGTAATTAATCATGCATACTGGGTTTGAGAAAATGTTAATTTAGATAAACGAGACCCAAGTTATTGAAGTCGAAAATTATTATTTTAAATTATTAATTAATTAAGTTAGAGTTACACGTGTATAGCAAATTTGAATGGTAGGTTGTTATTTATATATATATTTATATATATATAATGAGAAAACGTGTGCTAATGTTGGACAATGTGTCAATTGGTTTTTTTTTTAATAATATTTGATTTCCTTGATTTTGGGAAATTGGTAATGATAGCCACCTTGTTTGATTGATGGGAAAGGAATGAATTTTAAATTTGTATGGATTACTAAAATTGAGACCTTTTTGGAAGGAAACATGGTATTGATAGATTTTTTTTAGGCCATTTTTCCTCTTTCAACCTTAAATACCATATAAAAGAAATCATTATTTACTCCAAAGAGGAAAAAAAACGAAGGGAAAGAAAAGAGAAAGGATAGATACGGGATATTGTAGCAGAAAGCAAAAATTTGAAGAGTGAATTTCTTGCTTTTTCTTCCAACAATCCTTTTATCGATCAATGTAGGATTTCGAGGTGCAAGTGGTTTGTCTTGTTTAAATTATTTCTTCATGTTGATAAATATTATGCTTATGAAAGTAATGATATGATATGATATGAAATGGTCATCCGGTACCAAAGATATGATATGCTATGAGCTTTTACCGGTTCTAAAGATATGATATTTTTTACGCATGATTTAATATTTTTTTTATGTGGGATTGCACCATTATTCGTATCCTACTGAGTATTCCCATGTACTCATCCTTTTTCCTACCTCTCACACATTAGATCAGATCGTTGGATGGCAGGCGATGAGGTGCAGTCGTGGTGCCAAGATTTATGGAACTCAATAAAAATAATCCGGTGTAACAACGCATTTTTTTTAATCTCTACAAATTCTTAGTTTTGTCTCGTAAAGATTTTTATTTAAAATTTCAAGATATGTTTATCGGATTATAAATTTAAAACTTTGGTTTGCGCTATTGGTGATATAACATTTATGTATTTATCTAATATATGTGATATGCACTTTTAGTATTTATTTGGTTATGAGTTTTCATCAATTAAATTGTGCCCGTTAAATTTCATATATCTATAATGTCAAAATTAATAGTTTTGGTAGCGATTTGAAAATTTAAATTTTGGGTCGTTATAGAACCTCATTGAAGATGACAATTTTTTGGATGAACTACTAAATAAAGGATGTAAAGAAATTACATAACTCACAAAAATGGTCATAAATGTAATTAATATTCAATCTAATTGACCCTCCTTGCTGAAGGTGGTTTCTGAACTACTAACTATACTTGTTGTACACCAAAAAAACGAAGGCTTTCATATGTTGATGTAAGTAGACTTTTTGAGTGGTGACATTTTGGTAAATGTATCACCACCAGCAAAACGAGACATAGAGACTGCTAATCCGCTCAGCTTAGTGCATGTTTGATGTTTGTGCGAATCCCGCAAGTGTACGAATTGAGTATCGTCCCACAAAGAATAAATTATAATTAAAGTATACTAGATCCCTATCAAATTCGAATTATTGTAATACAAAAAACATCGTTTTGTAACTATTCTACGAAGTGTACGAAAGCGTTGGCTTTCATATATTGTTATCTATTTTCAATTCTCAACTATATAGTTTAGTGTTATTCATGCATTCATGACAATCGATAATACTATTTTATTTAACTTTCTTTTCCTTTATATGTTAAACTCTATTCTAAGTACGACCCAGTCCTATTCATAATTCGAATTCATATGCAATACAATACATTTAATCACATGATTATCAATAAGAATGCACACGCCGTACATGATATTCCTAACATATATTGCCTATGTGTTAATCATACAATGTTCTAAATTTATTACGAGTCTCTCAGTACTACAAAAAGCAATTAATTATCTAAATTGTGCACAAGCATTTAAATAATGCAAGGAGAATTCAAGATTATTCAAAAACACAAGAATAAAGGGTTCATCTTCATCCAGTACAAATAAGAATTTAGTTTAACTTGATTTCTATTATATTACATGAAGAATAATGGAAAATCATCATCCAGAATGAATATGGAGACAAGAAGTACGTGGAAGCAATTTATTGTTTTGATCTCCAACCTCGATTCTTAATTCTTCAAGATCTTGATGTAATTCGCCTTCAATTCTTGCTGGGTTTGATCGTCTCTCCCAGAAGATGATGAATTGGCCTCTTATTCTTCAATGATATTATGATATGGATGTGTATTAAGAGACTAGAGAGAAATACCTAATGTTTAGCCCTTGTTTTATATTTATAAAAAGTGAAATTAGGTCAAGAAATATGTCCAATTTGGGTTCCGAAAGAGTTTGATTGAAATAAGAAAAGTTGTCCCATCTACAAGAATGAGACCATGCCTACACCCAACATGAATGACAGACTTTTGCCTAGGGTTGTCAAAAAATAAGCTTTGCGTCTGCGGATATACCATACGCACACTTGGCATATGAGATTTCAAATGAATTTTTTAGTCCCCAAACTTGGAAATCATCTTTTTCATTGACTTTCGTTCATTTCCTCCAATCTTACTAAAAATCATTGAGTTTTACCTAACAAACAATAAGTACACAATATTAAGTTACAATTAAAAAGAACGAAAAAGAAAATATTTTTGAATTTTTTTAAAAATTCAATTTTTTCATATTTAGTAAGGCAATAAAAATTCACACAATCACACAAGAAGAAATAATAAAAACACAATGCTTTTCCCACCTCCCAAATTTAAATTAGACATTGTTCTCAATGTATCAAACTATTATCTAGTAGGCAAAATAAAAAGAGCAAGGGAATGAAAGACTCCCTAGATATATGTCTAAAAGTGGAGGCTAATTTGGATGCGTCTTTTCACTTGTCTATCATTGGTTTGTGTGTTTTCATTTGTCATGTTCCTACATAATGAAGAGAAATCCATATGAGCATATGGGATGAAGATACATAAACTACTAAAAGCAATAAAATTTATTAATCATATCATCTAGAAAGCATAAAAAAATAAAAGGAAAGAAAATTGGGTTACCTCTCAATAACCGTTTGTTTATAATCATGAGCTTGACTCCGTTATTTTGGCTATTTATGGTTTGAAAATGAGGTTTTCAGCCTTACAACGGCTACACTTAGGTCTAGACAACGAATAGTCTCAGTTTTGGCCCCAACTCGATCCAATCCAACATACTTGATCTTGGACTATTCTGAACCCAACCCGAATTGGCTCGTAATCTAAAAACGACCAACTTGAATTGGTTCAACTTAGGTCACATGTTTTCCCAATTTCAACACTAATTTTATTTGAGACTTTCCAATCAAACATTAATTCTCTAAAATAAAAATAATACTTTTTGCCATTTCAAAGGAATTTTCAATGAAATAATATTTGTTATTCACACCACACAATCAATTAAAATTGAATATATCAAATTTTTTTTACTAAGATTGGGTTTATAATTTGATAGTTTTCACAAATAGAAATTAAAGCTTACATCTCAAATAATTATTTTCCTAACAAATTAATATCATACTAATTAAACCAAACACAATAAAATTTACCATTAATCACGAAAAGTAAATATAAAATATTAGAGAGTCTTCCAAGAACTAAAAATATATAGTAATCCAAACTTAATAAATGAATAAAATTAAATATACTACTCATCCAAAATTCAAACTCCTAAAAAATAAATAATAAAATGGAGTATTATGATCTTCAATTCTCGCATAAGCTTTAAGTAGCATTCCTAAAAAATAATATAAATGTATTATGATCTTCAAAATGTTTAGAGAAAAAAATATTAACAATATAAAGATAAAGAGTTGTGCACATTGAATACATTATGCATCTGATAGGTACCCCATTTTGTAAACCCACAAATTCAATGAAAAAAGGAACAAAAACTAGCGGCTATGAACGTGATGAAATAAGGAAGATCAGATTAGAACCTTAAGGAAACAAAAATCCTTAAAACCGAAACTTTGAGACACCACAAAGGTTGATCACTTTTTGATAAGTCGAATCCTAGTGTTCAATCAATAACACAAGAAGGCAAAAGCAAGAGCTTTCTCCATAAGCTTTATAAAAACGTTTTTTTTTTCACCAATTAACATGGCTGCTCATTTTAAACAATAAAACCTAGCTAAAGGAAGAAGAAAAAAAAAAATGGGCCTAAAAGATGTGGATTGGGCCCAATTGATTAAAACATAAACGAGCCCATAGTTAATTCATTTCCTAATTAATCATTGTATTCTTCTTGTCCTTCCATGTCTATCCCTTGCACAAAAGATAAGTGACAATCCTTGGTGAAGCTTTGGAATCTTCGAATTTAGTTCTAGAATCTTTTAGCACCGCCTTTTGTATTGCACTTCCATGATCAAACCTTGCAAAGCCTCTTTCATCCCCTTTGTCTTTGCCCTAGTCATTGGACCGTCAATTTCGTGCAAAGGATCTTGAGAAAATTTGGGAGCATCAACTTGGTCAGCACCTTCACCACCTCCATCATTCCCCTCCTCTTCAAAAGGATTTGTCCTCGAATCACCTACATCAAACAAAGATAATTCAGCAACATTAAAAGTTGCACTAACATTACCATAATCGCTTGGCAAATCTAGCTTGTAGACGTTATCATTGATCCGCTCCAAGACTTGAAAATGTCCATCTCCTCTAGGCTGCAATTTTTATTTTCCTTGTGTGGGAAACCTCTCCTTACACATATGCACCCAGACCTAATTGCCAGGTTGGAAGACAACCTTTAAACACCCCTTATTGGCTTGCTTAGCATATTGTTCACTCTTCCTTTCAATGTTGGCTCGAACTCTGGCATGTAACTACTTCACATAATCTACCTTTTTCTTACCATCAAGATTAGCATGCTCATTAGTAGGCAAAAGTAAAATCTCTATATGTGTTAAAGGATTAAAGCCATAAACAATTTCAAAAGGAGAAAATGAAGTAGAATGAAAGTTCTATTATATGCAAACTCAATATGTGGCAAACACTTTTTCCACTGTTTTAGGTTCTTTTGAATGATAGCACGTAACAATGTAGTGAGTGTCCTATTAATTACTTCAGTTTGACCATCTGTTTGAGGATGTGCAAAGTAGAAAATAACAGTTTAGTTCCTAATTTATTCCATAGAGTGCTCCAAAATGACTTAGGAACTTAACATCTCTATCACTAACAATTGTCTTAGGCAACCCATGCAATCAAACTGCTTCTCTAAAGAATAAATCAGCAATATGTGTTGCATCGTTGGTTTTAGAACATGGAATAAAATGATTCATTTTACTAAACCTAACAACAACAAATATGATGTCCTTACCACTTTGAGTCCTTGGTAATCCTAAAACAAAATCCATCGATATATCAATCCAAGGTTGAGTAGGCATAGGTAAAGGGGTATACAAGCCATGCGGTCTAACATTAGATTTTGCTTGCCTACATGTAATGCACTTATCACAAATAGCTTGCACATCATGCTTCATATTAGGCCAATAAAAATGTTCACGTAATATATCTAAAGTCTTTAGAGCACCAAAATGTACCATCAAACCTCGCCATGACTTTCTCTAACAAGCAACTCACGAATAGAACAAATAGGCACACACAATTTACCTTTCTTTAATAGAAATCTTTCATGCCTATAAAAATCTCCAAACGCACACTTATCACATGCATTCCATACTTGGTTGAAATCAGAATCATTGACATACAAATCCTTAAGAAATTCAAAACCAACTAATTTAGTTTACAATGAAGTAAGTAATACGTACCTCCTAGATAATGCGTCAACCACAACATATTCCTTTCCATGTTTGTATTTGATTACATAAGGAAACGTTTTTGTGAACTCCAAGTCTTTTATTAAGCTTACGTTGGGTCTTCAAGAATTTCAAGCTCTCATGATCGGAATGAATGATGAATTTCCTCGACCACAAATAATGCTGCCATGTTTGAAGAGTTATCACTAATGCATAAAGTTTCTTGTCTTAAGTAGGATAATTCAGCGCTGCCCCACTTAACTTTTCACTAAAATAAGCAATTGGTTTGGAATCTTGCATCAAAACAGCTCATATTCCAATCCCGAATGCATCACATTCTATCTCAAAAGCTTTATCTAAGTTAGGCAAACACAACAAAGGTGCATTCATTAGCTTATCTTTAAAAGTTTTGAAAGTTAGGTCATGCACATCATCCCACTTAAAAACAACATTTTTTTTACCAAGTTAATTCCAATGTGCAACAACAGAACTAAAATTTTTAACAAACCTTTAATAAAAACTTGCCAAACCACGAAAGCTTCTCACCTCATTCGCATTCTTAGGTGTAGGCCAATCCCTTATTACTCTTACATTCTCTTCATCAACACTAATACCCTGCGAACTAACAACAAATCCAAGAAACACAACAGATTCCATGCAAAACGTGCATTTCTTAAGATTAGCATACAATTGGTGCTCGCTCAACACGCTAAACAAAGCATGCAAGTGTCCCACATGTTCATCCAAATTTTTGCTATAAACTAAAATATCATCAAAGTAAACTACCACAAATTTCCCCATGAAAGCACGCAAGACATGGTTCATTAACCTCATGAATATGTACTAGGTGCATTAGATAAACCAAAAGGCATTACTAACCACTCATACAATCCATATTTAGTCTTAAATGCAGTTTTCCATTCATCTCCCTCTTTCATACGAATCTGATAATAGCCATTCTTTAAATCAATTTTAGAAAACACTTGCGAGCCATGCAATTCATCAAGCATATCATCTAATTTGGGGATATGATGTCTATACTTTACCGTTATCTTGTTAATAACTTGGCAATCTACACACATGCGCCATGTCCCATCTTTCTTTGGAACTAAGAAGAAAGGAACCGAACATGGGCTGAGAATCTTCCTTACAAATCCCTTTTACAATAGTTCATCCACTTGTCTTTGTACCTCCTTCGTTTCTTCGGGAATAGCCAAGTATGAACTCTATTTGATGCTCAATTCCTCTTCGAGTAGGTAATCCATGGGGAATCTCCTCAGGAAATAAGTCCTCAAAGTCCTGCAATAAAGACACAACAATACTAGGTAAAGATGAGTTAAGGTCGTTAGTAGAAAAATAAACATCCTTGTACATGACTACAAGTACTTGTTTCCTTGCCATCATTACACTATTAACCTCATATTTTTTAGCAAGTCCACTCATTCTTTTATTTTTCTCTCCATGTTGCTCAAATTTCTCTTCTTTTTTCTCTCGACCTCACTTGCTCTCCTTTTATTTTCCTCGTGCTCACTTTTTTGTTTTTCTATCATTTTGCACTCTTTTGTTATCCTAATCTGATCACCATAAGCTTGCAAAGGTTTGAGAGGGGCTAATACAACCTTTCGGTTGTTCATTTCAAAAAATAAAGATTTTTGTACCCATCATACGAAACCCTCCTATCAAATTGCCTAGGTCAGCCAAGCAATATATAACCAGCATACATTGGTGCCACATCACAAAGAACATCATCCTCATACTTGCCAATTGAAAAAGGTACCTGAACTTGCTTGTTTACTTCACTTCTCCACAGTCATTCAGTCATTGTAGCTTGTACGGTTTAGGATGCTTCTGCCACTTCAAATGCAATTTTTCTACCAACAAAGTACTGGCAACAATAGTACAACTCCCACTATCAAAAATCAACATACATACCTTATCCTTCACGTGGCATCTTGTGTGAAAAATATGCTCACGTTGCTCATCATCTCCTTCATCCTTAGGATGTATACTCAAGGCTCTCCTTATTACAAGTAAATCACCATGCATAGGTTCTGCCACTTCAACATCAGAACAATCCTCCAATGGTGGCATCTCATTGTCACTCGAGCTAGTACTTTCAAATCTTCACTTGCCCGTACAACCATAACCTTTTTATTTGGGCATTCGGATGCAATATGTCTGAATCCTTGGCACCTGAAACACTTAATATCACGTAACTTAGAGTTTTAGTTTCTGGTTTTCCTTTAGGAGCAAAAATCAAACTCTTCGAATTTGATTCTTCTTTTGTTCTAAGGGCAGCCATGTTGTCTTTCTAATTTGATCTCCACAGAGAGCTAGAAGTCGAACCAGATCTGAACCTCTTGGACTTGATTTGCTCCTACATTTTAGCAGCTTTGTGTAGTAGCTCCTCCATCCCTACATAATGTTGCAACTCAACCACGTCAGCAATCTCCTTCTTCAATTCGACAATGAATCTAGCCATTGTTGCTTCTTTGTCTTCCTCTATCTTTGCTCTAATCATGGCGATTTCCATCTCCTTATAATAATCCTCTATACTCATGGAACCTTGAACCAGCCCTTGCAACTTTCTATACAAATCTCTATAGTAATGGCTAGGTATAAATCTCTTGCGCATCACCAACTTCATATCTTCCCATGGCCGAATAGGCCTTTCACCATTCCTGCACCTATTGATCACCAATTGATCCCACCATATACTTGCATAATTTGAAAACTCCATGGCTGCTAGCTTTACTTTCTTTTCCTCGGAATAATGTGATAATCAAATACGTGCTCAACTTTCCTTTCCCACTCCAAGTATAGCTCCGGATCATTCTTTCCTTGAAAAGTCGGAATTGTCATCTTTATACTACCTATATTGTTATCTCCTTGGGAGCCAACCTTCTTGTCCCGTTTATAGTTGATCTCTCCACTTCGGAATCAGTTTCATCTTCTTCATCTAACTTATGTCTTCTATATGTTCTAGAACCGGAAGAGGACTACAAATCATCCAATCTCGCATTCAATAATTTAAATTGGTCATTAACAGCCTTGATGAAGAATTTCATGTCGACCTCTTGTGGTTCTCCTCCTTCCTTACTCATGGTTTCAACATGTAAAATTTAAACAAAACAAAAGATGTTCGTCCTCACATACTCCCTCACGTGTTTGACTCAAATCAGATTGTTATCACTCGTGTTTCACACAATTTTGGCTTTTTCTTGTTGATGATCTCTCTTGCCTTTTACCACTCAAAGCCAAGCCAGCCCCCTTTATGTTCTTAATAGAATCAAAGAATTCAAAAATTCTCAAGAAGCAACCAGTTTAGATGGTGATCATCTGGAATAATCAGAATTTTTGCCATAAACATATCAAAGCTAGAACAACATAGAAGGAAACTTATTCAAAATGATAAGAAACTCTAGCAAAGATAAACACCAATCTGAACTTAATTCAACAAGGAATACGAAACTTGAACAAAGAACAAGAATGGGAAACTTATAGAACTAAAAATCTACCATGTTTTTTTTTTCATCAGCAAGAACGCAGGAAAGAAATAGAAATCAACAACCTATTTTCAGCAACCCAAAAGAAACGCTCTGATACCAAATGATAGGTTTCCCCTTTTGTAAACCCACAAATTCAATGAAAAAAGGAACAAAAACCAACGGCTATGAACGTGATGAATGATGAAGATCATATTAGAACCTTAAGGAAACAAAGTCCTTAAAACCCAAATCTTGAGACGCCACAACAGTTGACCACTCATTTGATAAGTCGAATCATAGCATTCAATCAAGAACACAAGAAGGCAAAAGCAAGAGCTTTCTCCATAAGCTTTATAAAACTTTTTTTTTCACCAATTAACATGGCTGCTCCTTTTAAACAGTAAAACCTTGCTAAAGGAAGAAGAAAAACGAAATTGGCCTAAAAGATGTGAATTGGGCCCAATTGATTAAAACATAAAAGAGCCCATAGTTAATTAAAGACTAAAAAAATGAAAATTCCTAATTAACCTTTGTACTCTTCTTGTCCCTCCATATCTATCCCTTGCACAAAAGATAAGTGACCATCATTGGTGAAGCTTTGGAATCTTCGAATTTAGTTCTAGAATCTTCTAGCACCGTCTCTTTGTATTGCACTTCCATGATCAAACCTTGCAAAGCCTCTTTCATCCTCTTTGTCTTTGCCCTAGTCATTGGACCGTCAATTCCGTGCAAAGGATCTTGAGAAAATTTGAGAGCATCAACTTGGTCAGCACCTTGACCACCTTGATCTCTATCAGCATCTACCTGAAAAAATAATAAATGCACTAATCACTTTGATTTAGCCTTCATTTTATTTATGTGATTTCGAAGCTCTACAAAAAGATGTTTAAATTAACAATAAATTAAATAAAACACACATATATTTAACATAATTCATGGAATAACTATAATTATAGTAACTTCATCCAATTTTTTATATTTCTCCAAATCTTCCTATATATTCTCTCCATGCTTGAAAACTCTTTAAGCCAATTTTTGATGCACACCAAAACCTCCACCGGCCTAAGGGTTAAAAAACTACGAAATGGATAAACAATTCTTCCTCTAGTGTTGAAAGCACTTTCTCCATAGATGCTTGAATCGCTATAAGGTCTCTTACATGTTTGGACAAAGTAGCCTATTTATTTCCATTAACCTACCATCAGTTAAGCACACCAAAATCACTATCCGCTATATCTTCACAAGCGTCCAACAAGTATCTATCAACATCATTGGTTAGTTCAACCAAATCTTTTTCTGCCTTGTTTTTTTAAAGCTGGAAACACGAGTAAGAGACACAATTGACGTAGGACTTTCTTTAGTAGAAGAAACCCCACTTGAAGAATTCACATCACTAGATACTTGATTGCTTTTAGAAATTGCTTCACATCTCACATACCAATCGTAAATAGACATCATATAGTCTTTCATAATATTTGTCATATTACAAGCAACTTTCTTAGCCTCTTAAATATCACCAAAATGAAAATCAGCATACTCCAATTTGTATCTTGGGTCAACTACATTAACAATCAACAATTGATTAACATTTTTCTATTTTTCCCCAATACTTGTCAAAAATTTTCTTCATGTTAATAGCCAGATCACTCAAAACACAATCATCATTTTTACTCCATTCTTCCAATTTGGTTACAACTGAACATAGTTCATGAAGATAAACATTAGAGCTCACATGCAGTGAATTACTAACTTCAAAGCTACTTCAAAAAAACCTTTAAAAAACTTCACAAAAACAAAAGCATTTTCCTAATCAGAAGTTCTAGAAGGTCCATCTCTTCTTCTTCCACCATCATATTCCTGAAAATAATTGAAATAAGTACATCATCCTCCTCTAACCTTTCAAAAACTTTTATGTTAAAGCGGCTTTCAACATCAAATATGTGAAATTCAACATAGTTGGTATATCTAAAAACACAAGTGATTTACAATCAATTTTTTCTTGACTCACACACTCTCTAAACTTTTGTTCTCTAGCAGGAGAAGATTTAACATATTTTACTGCATTGCAAATACTAACAATCGATGCATGTTCTTCCTTCAATCCCTTACATACAATAAAATTAACAATATGCACACAACACGCCTCATATGCAAATATTTTCCATCCGCAACAAACCCATCATTACTCATACCAATCAACTTCCTCTTAAGATAAGAAATAGCCATTTCATTTGCAATTTGCATTGTCAACCGTGATTGTAAACACTTTCTCAATATCCCATAAACGCAAACAAATCTCAATAGCTTCAACAATGTTTCACCTTTATGATTAGCAATCACACAAAAATTCAAAATCTATTTATAAAGCTTCCAATTAGAATCAAAAAAGTGTATTACGAGAGACATATAGTTAACATTTTGAATGGAACTTCAAGTATTAGTAGCAAGAGAAACTCATTAACTTTGGAGGATCTTTCTTAATTGCAATTTTTTAGTCCAAATATAATTGATAAATATCTCTAACAACAATCATATGAGAAGGATGATCGAAATTCAAACATGCTACACTTCAAAATTATCTAAATATGTGACCTTCAACAAAGCTAAAGGTAGCTCATCAATTATTATCATTTTAGCACATGCAAGTCTCCATTCTTCTTTATTAAATCCAACAACTATAAGATTGTCCGTACCACCCTCAGTTGGACTTTTTTGCCTTTAATCTTCTATCCTTCCCGGATACTTCTTACAATAAAGAAACCAAATAATTCTTTAAGTTACTAGTTCAACACTTCCTAGCCCCCAAGCATAATCATGCCAACAATAGTTGCATGTACACCTAACATCTTCATCTTTTGGACTCCTATAATAGTGAAGTGTTCCCATACATCCGAAGATTTTCTATTTTTCCTCTTCCCTAAACATGATTGTGGAAGTGGAGGAAGAGATGTAGCATTTTTTTTCTAAATGTGTTGTTGAAGTAGTTTCGTCGATAGCTTCAATTTCACTATCATATCTATACAAACAAACAAGAAAACAATTAAACAAGAAAATTCACAACTTATCAGTGTTCTAAAATGCGTAATGCGTTGCGAAGCGTCGAGGTCGAGAATCAAGAATCACAAGATTAAGCGTGTCAATGCGGAGAATAGGCGTCATAATGCGTTTCGTACTTTTAATGTAATTTTAAGTATAATAAATAGATTTTTATATTAAAAAAATAATTTTTTTATATAAAAATAAACATACACATGATTGGACACTAAGTAGTAAGTGGAGGATTTTCTTAAGGTCTTTCTCTTGCACAACTAAATTCATTGAGGCCCAAATGGGTTTGCCAATTCGCGTTTAATCGCGCATAATCGCGTTTAAACGAGCATAACCGCGTTTAATCTCGCATTGTAACGCCTAGGCGCGCTTAAGCGGTCAACAAAAAAGTTTGACCGCATTTTTATGCGCATATCACATATTCGACGCGTTTTTAACGCGCTCCGCGCCTAGGCGCGCCTAAACGGCGCGTTTTGGAGCATTTTAGAACACTGCAACTTATATTTCAAAGAGCTAATCCAAACAATTAAGATGGGAAAATAAATCCATCACAATAGACCTGCTGTTTCTATTCCTTTTCCTCTTTCACAATAGAAATAAGCTTTTTGCATGATGTGTGCTGTCGCAGGCACCCAAAAGTAATACCTTAGCCTCTAAAACTAATGTAGTAGTAGAAGTAAGGGTCGATCTCATGAAAACTGCGCAATTCAATATTTTATATTTCGTACAATGATTGGGGGGGTTTTACTTTTAATGAAATCAATCTTATAATTAATAGCAATGTAAATTAGCGAGTTGTATGAAATCAATAAAACGAACCTTGATCTAAGTCAACTTCCACCATTTGAGATTTATGACCAATCATCGATCCACAAAGAATAATCGATCCACATTCTCAGTATTCACCGTTGGAATTAATTCATATTTTTCCTTAATTTTAGTTAGTTAGAAATCAGCGCTCTAATTAACCCTAATTATTAAATAATCTCAAACCAGCACTCAAGATTCAATTTAATAATAGTTTTACACAATAGAGAAATCGATGAACTAGATAACACAAACACCAACGGTTGCATTCAATCTATTTAAACATTCTTCTTAAAATTCAATAACCTCTATCGCAGAAAATCATCAACTCCTAGTCCTTCACAAATTAAAGGAATCAAGCAATTATGGATTTAAAATTTAACTTAGCTATAGATTGCAATATATGAGAAACTAATAGGCCTTTTTATCAATCAAGCATGGCAACCATATAATTACGCGCAGAAGAACATTCAATACTGAAAATATAGATTAAGCAATGAAACTAGATGGACCTCACAATTATAATGTTTCCAAGGCTTCGGTATCCTTTGATCAAACACCGATAATTAGTTACAATTCATGAATATATGAGCAAAATAATGAAGAATGAAGTTTGGAGGCATTCTATATGTTCTTCTCCCGTTCTAGGGTTTAAAATATGTATTTATAGTTGTTTCCATATGTAGTCGACTTAAATTCGGAAATCAGAATTTTCGTGCCGAAAATAAATCATGCGGCTGCATGGTAGTAAGTCTGTGGGTCATATAGAACATTGAAAATGGACCCTGAACTTCGCTGAAACACCTTGCGGCCGCATGAAATTAAAGCCATGCTACCGCATGATTTTAAATAATTTTCATTGGACAGCTTTCAATATTTTAGTCATATCTTTCACTCCTGATGTCTAATTAAGGAGATTCAAGATGCATTTAAAAGCTAACTCAAAGGGCTACAACTTTGCTTCAGATATTATCTTCCAATTCGATCGTTTTCCATGTCAAAAATAGGTCTCAATATGAGGTTAAAAACCAGTGCATAACATTTCGATTGAAAATTGATTTGTGATCATACTTTGACGATATTTCATCCCTTTGACGTCTTCTTTCAATCAATTGACTCTCAAATCTTCATATTTTGGTAATTGTTCGCTTATTTCTTTCAAATTACACCATATCCATAGAATTGCCACATAAATCAAAATATGAGGTTAATAAGTACATTTGGCAAAATCATACGAGCACATAAAATAAGGAGGAAAAAATATGCATTTTACATTCCTATCAAATTCCTCCACACTTAGCTTTTGTTCGTCCTCGAGCAAAACTCAAATTTAATTTCCCAAAAACACACAGGTCGTAATGCCTTGAACATAGAACAATCAAACTTTTTCAAAACGCATAACACATCATGAACAACATTCGCATTCAACTCATAATCAATTAGCAAGCACTTTCACATGAAGATAGGGTAAACCAAACATGTAGACACTCACGGGAATAAGCACTCAACTCTCATATGTTTTAAATGGTAGGTTTTTCGCTCAACTTCATTCCAATGAAGATGATCTACCATATGCTTGCATATCTTCTCATTCTCCACCACTTAGATCAAATGCTTTAAAAGAATCGTAAAGACTTTTCAAGGGCTGTAATGTGGCTTAGGGTCAAGGTGAGAAATGTTTAGGTATGTGACTCAAGAGCCATCGAACTAGTGGAGCAAAGATGAATAAACTTAGCTCAAATATATTCATAAGATATGTAAAACCAACTACTCTACACAATGGTTTCTTTACTTTGCATCTACCCCACACAAACCGAACCATTTCTTGAAATGTAGGAGGAATTATGAACATAAATATTTTGTAACATCGACATCACTCTCCTCCATCATTTATTTTATTTTTCTTTTTCTTCTATCATTCACTTCTTTTTTTCATTAATTTTTTTCTCTCTCTTTTTTAAATATAAACTCCAAATGTTACACCATAATGGACTTATGAATTGAAATTGAAGCATGTTCCCTTCCACCAATCACAGTTCTACCATAATTTCATGCACCCCTACACTTACTTCTTTCACACACCCATATGTACAAAATGATGAACAATACTCCACTAACTCTATGACTTGGGTAAAGACAATGTTTTCTAGGTTTAAAGCTTGTAACACGTGGGTTTACAAAAGAAAAGGCAATAAAGCTCAAATGGGCTTAACAAAGGGCAAAATTAATTGCATGGTAGACTATTTGGCTAAGGTGGCTAACTTATGTAACAAACATAACCTTAATCACATTAATGCATGCATAAATCAACATGGTCTCGAAGAGAATCAAGGCAAGTTCTAAAGAAGCAAATTCATGGAAGAATATCACTCATGAAAGAAAATAGTAAGACTAATATGGATATGTCAATCAAAAGACTCAAAATCTCACTAGTTTTTTGTTTACACCGTTTAGTTACCACCATCATCAAAAAAAGTAACTGAACTAATTAACTCTAAGTCAGAAGATCCTTTATTCAATCATGTTATGAATTTTTCAGAAGTTTAATCGACTCTAGCGTACATAACCAAAAAAAAAATTAAAACCACAGTCTCAATTTTTTTATCATTCATAATGAACGGAAATATAACTTGGAATCAAAGTATAAAAATAACATAGCATAAATTCCCTCCCCCACACTTAAACTTACATTGTCCCCAATATAAAGTGTAATGCAAAGAAAATGACACAAGTAACTGACTAAAGAAGAATACAAAAAAAAAAAGAAGTAAAAGAGTGAACTCCCTTTGGGTTGCCTCCCAAGCAGCACCTTTATTTATTATCTTTGGCTAAACTTATTGGTTTTTCCTTCAATCGACATAGAATGGGTCTTCGAGATCCAATTGTGTCACGTCCTCCACCTGAAGACCTTCATGGAAAGGTTTGAGTCTATGACCATTCACCTTGAATACCTTTGAGGTCTCCAGACTTTGGACTTCTACTGCACCATGAGGAAAGACATTAATAATAACAAATGGTCCAATCCAACGGGAACGTAATTTACCGGAAACAGACGAAGTCGCGATTGGTATAGGAGGACCTTTTGACCCACTTCAAATTCCTTCCTAGATATCATCTTATCATGGAAAGCCTTCGTCTTCTCCTCGTAAATTCTTACACTCTCATAGGCATCATTGCGAATTTCCTCCAGCTCTTAAAGTTACAACTTTCTGCATTTTCCACTCTCATCCATCTTCATGTTGAAACTCTTGACGACCCAGTAAGCTTTATGTTCTAACTCCACTGGAAGGTGACATGGTTTCCCGAACACTAACCGGTAAGGTGACGCAAGCTCCAATCTTTTCTATTTGGGCAATCCGTTTTCTCAATAATGGATTTGATTTCCCGATTTGACACCTCTGTCTGACCATTAGTTTGTGGATGATATGCAATTGACATCTTGTGGGTGACATGGTATTTTCTCAGCAAAACTTCCACAGTTCGATTACAAAATGAGTGCCTCGATCGCTAATGAGAGCTCTCAGAATCCTAAACCTGGAGAATATATTAGACTTGATAAAATTTGTAACAACTTTAGAATCATCAGTCCGATGGCTTTGGCTTCCACCCATTTTGAAATATAATCCACCACAAGCAAAATCGAAAGACACGAGAAATGGTCCCATGAAATCAATGCCCCAAATATCAAAGATCTCACAAACAAGTATGGCGGATTGTGGTATTTCAGTCCTTTGGGATATATTACCTATTTTTTAACAGTTTTCGCAGGACTTATAGAAGAAGTGGGCATCTCGGAACAAGGATGGCCAATAGAAGCCACATTCAAGCACTTTTCTTGCTGTCCTTTTTGCTCCAAAATGTCCTCCACAAGTATAAGAGTAACAGATGGTAAGAATGGAGGTAATTTCATTTTTAGGAACACGCCTTCTAATCACTTGACCTGCACAATGCTTCCACAGGTATGGATTGTCCCATACATAATATTTTGCATCACTCTTTAGCTTATCTCTTCGAGCCCTAGACAAATCAGAAAGAAATGTGTTAATAACCAAAAAGTTTACAATGTCTGCATACCACGATAATATTGTATTTGCAAAGAACAATTCCTCATCAGGAAAGGTTTCCTGCAATTGGAGCTCGGAATCCACGTTACTTGAACAGCTCAAATGATTGTAACACTATTTTCTGTTCCTATTTTGTTCTTGATTTCCAGATTGAATTCACTCAGGAGAAGTATCCATCGTATTAGTCTTGGTTTCGCCTCTTTCTTTGTCATGAATTAACGCAGAGCTGCATGATTAGAATAAATAGTCACTTTAGTACCGAGTAAATAAGGATAGAATTTTTCTAAAGCGAAAACAATTTCCAAGAGTTCTTTTTCAATTGTGGTGTAGTTTCTCTAGGCATCATTTAGAGTTCTGGAAGTGTAATAGATGGCATGAGATGCCTTTCCCATCCTTTGATCCAAACCGCGCCTACTGCAAAGTTGCTTGCATCACACATGATTTCAAAGGAAAAGTTCAAGTTAGGAGGTTGAATGATTGGTGCAGAAGTCAACAGTTCTTTCAACTTATCGAATGCCTTTTTGTACGCATCATCAAATTCAAAAGCCACATCCTTTTGTAACAATTTGCATATGGGCAATGCGATTTTGGAAAAGTCCTTGATAATCCTGCGATAAAAACATGCATGTCCAAGAAAAGAGCGAACGTCCCGTACACTAGCGGGGTAAGGTAGAGATTGAATAATATCAATTTTAACTTTATCTACCTCAATGCCCTTAGATAAAATAACATGCCCTAGAACTATACCGTGTTCTACCATAAAATAAACTTCTCAGAATTGACAAGTTTAGTTTTCATGCATCTTTTAAGGACTAGTGCAAGGTTATGCAAACAGCTATCAAACGAATTCCCATAGACTATGAAGTCATCCATAAAGACCTCTATGATATGCTCAACATAATCCGAAAATATACTTACCATAAGCCATTGAAAAATGGCCGGAGCATTACAAAGACCAAAGGGCATGCGGCGGTATGCAAATGTTCCAAATAGACATGTGAAGGATGTCTTTTCTTGATCTTTTGGGGCAATTGCAATCAGGAAATAACCTAAATAGCCATCAAGAAAACTATAGTAAGAATGACTAGCTAACCTTTCAAGCATTTGATCAATAAATGGTAAAGGAAAGTGATCTTTTCGAGTTACAGCATTTAATTTCCTATAGTCTATACAAACCCACAACCCATTTTGAACACGGGTGGTAACCAATTCATCATTCTGATTCTTCACCACAGTTATCCCTATCTTCTTAAGAACCATTTGAACTGGACTGACCCAACTGCTATCAGAGATAGGATAAATCATGCCAACTTCCAAAAGCTTGAGGATCTCCTTCTTTACTGTATCCATCATGGGTGGGTTCAATCTTCGTTAACAGGAAGACTTTTCTCGTTCTTCAAGCAAAATGCGATGTATGCAGGTAGATGGGCTGATTCCCTTGATGTCTGCAATTGTCCAACCAATGGCTGTTCGATGCTCTTTGAGGACCTGGACCAATTTTTCTTCTTGCAATGTAGTTCGTTCGCTGGAGATGATCACTGACAATGTTTTGTTATCTCCAAGGAATACATATTTGAGGTGATTGGGAAGAGGCTTCAAATTCGGTATGGGGGCCTACAAAATAGAAGGTAGAGGCTTTTCATTAGAAACATACAAATCAACACATGAACCCTTACCTGCTTGCTGTGACTTTGGAAGAGTATTCAACGTTTCAACAGCTTCTCGCAATCAGGGACTCAAAGTTAATTCCTCAATCTCTTTCTCCATACTCTTACGAATAGCAACCTCCAAATCATCCTTCCCATCAAGTTCAAAAACATCATGTCCTAGATAATCAATTACATTGATAAAATACACAGCATTATCATCAACGGAAAACTTCATGGCATCATAGATATTAAATTTAATTATCTCACCATCAAATTCCATGGTTAGTGTACACTATGGACATCAATTTTAGTTTTGGATGTTTTTAAGAACGGTCTTTCTAACAAGATAGGGCTAGTTTGGTCACCGTTTTCCATATTAAGCACATCAAATTCAGTAGGAAAAACTAATTCATTAACTTGTACAAGGACATCCTCAATCACACCCTTTTGGTAGGCATTTGATCTATCAGTTAATTGAATTACCGCACCAGTTTTAATTGAGGGGCCAAGTTTCAAAGAAGTATAAATGGAATATGGCATGACATTTATAGAAGCTCCCAAGTCTAACATGACTTTCTCAAATTTGATATTACCTATCATGCTAGGGTTAGTAAACATACCTGGGTCCTTGCATTTTGTAGGAAGTTTCATTTGAATGACTACAGACACGTTTTCTCCAACTTTCACCTTTTCACACTCCTTCAGTTTCTACTTTCTTTTAATAGTACACAATTCTTTTAAAAATTTAGCATAACGGAGTATTTGCTTAATAGTATCTAACAAGGGAATGTTTATCTCACATTTTCGAAAAGTTTCATAAAGTTCCATATTTGGATCATTTTTCCTAGATTCTACCAAATCCTGAGGGAATGGAACTACTAGTTTATAATCAAAAAAGGGAAGAAACTTACGTTTGGGTGTATCATCGTCAGTTGGGTTATTCTTTTACGCAGTGATGTCTTTCTCCTTTTCTTATTCTGACTTTATAGGGATTTCATTTATTGGGATTTTCACTTCCTTGTCATTCCTCAATACAATTGTACTTGGGTTTTCCCTTGGATTTACCACTGTTTGAGATGGTAGCTTTCCCGAACTTTGTGACTCCAGCCGACTAATCGCGTTAGCCATTTTACCCATTTGATTCTCCAAACATTGAATGCTAACCCTCGTCTCCTGTTGAAATTGTAAAGTGTTAGTTGCAAGAGATTTAACAATATCTTCTAAAGACATACCAGAGTTAGCAGATTGGCCATGTTGTTGTCTAGGCAGATATGGCTGCTTATATTGTTGGAAGTTTGGGTGATTTTGAGTCATATGTTGATTTGTTTGCGAATTCCCATAACTAAGATTGGGGTGATCCCTCCATCCTGGGTTGTATGTCCTCGAAAAAGACTCATAATTCCTTTGTGGTCGTCCAGGGAAGCCACTCGCTGCATTAACTTGTTCAACGGGTTCTTCTTGAAGAGTTGGACTTGTGTCAGTTAGATGTCCCACTACTGAGCAAATTCCGCAATCCTTCACTGTCTACACATTACCTGTAGCCATTTGACCAAAAAGAGTAGTTAGACTCGCTATTTATTGTTCAAGGGATGAAACATTTACCTCATTAACTTGTCTAGAAGGGGGATCGAATCTAGTGCCAAATTGTTGAGAGTTGGCTGTCATGTTTGCAATTAATTTCCTCACTCATTCGGGAGTTTTATCCACCAAAGCTCCTCCACTCGCAACGTCAATCATGCACCTTTCTATGGGTAGAAGACCTTCATAGAAGTATTGGATGAAAAGTTGCTCACTGATCTGATGATAGGGACAACTTGCACACAATTTCTTGAACCGCTCCCAATACTCATGTAGGATTCCTTGTTATCTTATCTTACACCACAGATTTTCTTCCTAATATTTGCTGCCTCGAAGTTGGAAAATATTTCTCCAAAAATAACATCTTCATTCCATCCCATGTGGTAATGATTCCCAATGGTAGATAATAGAGTCAATTGTTAGTTGAATCCTTCCGAGAAAATGGGATGGCCTCAGTTTAATCTGTTTTTCAATCATTCCCGTGGGTTTCATACTCATACAAACCATATGAAACTCTTTCAGATGTTTATGAGGATCTTCACCTGTAAGACCATGAAATGTGGGCAAAAGATGTATTAGCCCAGATTTAAACTCAAATGTAGTAACACCATCTAAATTAGGAAAAGCTATGCATAGAGGTTGATGAATAAAATAAGGGGCTGCAAGCTCCTTTAAAGTCTTATTTTCGGCCATGATTTCTTTTCCTTCAAAATCAAAATCACTTGCAAATAGGATGTTGGGATTGAGATTGCTTTCTGCAAGATTCTATCGAATGTCACTCCTTAACCTGCGCAAGGTTCTTTCTAATTCTGGATCGTACTGCAAATAACCTTAATTAGAAGATCAATTTACGGGCATAAACAAATAGAACAAATGAAAAATAAATTAAGGATCCATTTGATTGTAAGGGTGGAAAATTGGTGGAAATAAAATGAATTCCAGATAATTAAATTGCCTAGAAATTGTTTTACTAGGAATTGTAATTAATTGTATTTGATTGGTACAATTTTTCACCTGGAAAATTTTGAAATTTCGGTGTTCTTTTGACTTTACTTTTTATGAAAATTATCCATTAAAGTGATAATTTATTTTACCATTGGGTATAGAATTTGTTCCAATTGCAAAAAAAAATATTTTAAAAAAATTACCATACCAAATACCATTCATTTGGCTTTGTTTTGCATGTAAATTGTCCATTAAGGGGAACAAAAATGTTATCATTGTTGATAGAAATTTTTCCAATTGCCAAAAAAAAAAAAAAAAAGAGCCGGAAAACACAAAAACCACCAAAACAACAAAAAAACCAATTCCTTGAAAAGTGGGAAAATGGGCGCGTGAGGGGTGGGGGTGGAAAACATTTTCCGGGTAAAATTTTTGCTATCAAACGGTGCAAAATGGAAAAAAATTCTAACATCCAAGGAAAATCTTGATTATCAAACAGGGCCTAAAAAGAAGTTAGAGTAAGAAAAATAAATAAAATTCTATACTAAAATTCCTAAAAACCTAGAAAATTATGATTTTTTTTAAAAATAATAAAATAAACAAGTAAAGAAGTACAAAAATAAATTAGCATCACTCCCTGACAACGGCGCCAAAATTTGGTGTGTGTTGTCGCATGAACCCAAAAATAATACATTAACCTCTAAAACTAATGTAGTTGTGGAAGTAAGGGTCGATTCCACGAAGAGTGTGCAATTCAATATTTTATACGTCGTACAATGATTGGGGGGTTTTGTTTGTAATGAAATCAATCTTATAATTGATAGTAATGTAAATTAACGAGTTGTAAGTCAATAAAACGAACCTTGATCTAAGCCAACTTCCACCATTTGAGATTTATAACTAATCATCGATCCACAAAGAATAATCAATCCACATTCTCAATATTCACCGGTGGAATTAATTCATATTTCTCCTTAATTTTAGTTAGTTAGAAACTAGCGTTCTAATTAACCCTAATTATAAAATAACCCCAAACCGATGCTCAAGATTCAATTTAATAATAAATTTATACAATAGAGAAATCGATGAACTAGATAACATAAACACCAGTGGTTGCATTCAATTATTTAAACATTTTTTTTAAAATTCAATAACCTCTATCCCAGAAAAGCATCAAATCCTAGTGCTTTACAAGTTCAAAGAATCAAACAATTGCGAATTTGAAATTTAACTTACTTATAGATTGCAATACATGAGAAACTAATAGGCCTTTTTAGCAATCATGCATCTCAACCATATAATTACATGTAAAAGAACATTCAATATTGAAAATATAGATTAAACAATGAAACTAGATGGACCTCACAGTTATAATGTTTCCAAGGATTTAGTATCCTTCGATCAAGTACCAAGAATTAGTTACAATTCATGAATCTTTGAGCAAAATAATGAATAATGAAGTTTTGAGGCGATCTGTACGTTCTTCTCCCGTTCTAGGGTTTAAAAATATGTATTTATAATTGTTTCCATAAATAGTTGACTTAAATTCGAAAACCAGAATTTTTGTGTCTGGAATGAACTATGCGGCCGCATGGTAGTAAGTCATGCAGTCACATAGAATATTGAAAATGGAACCTGAACTTCTCTAAAAGATCTCTTGCGACAGCGTGATTTTAAATAATTTCCACTGGACAGCTTTTAATATTTTGGTTATATCTTCCACTCCCAATATTTGATTGAGACGATTCAAGATGCGTTGGAAAGCTAACTCAAAGGACTACAACTTTGCTTTAAATATTATCTTCTAATTCGATCATTTGCCTTGTCAAAAATAGGTCTCAATATGACGATGAAAACCAGTGCATAAGTTTTCGATTGGAAATTGATGTGTGATCATACTTTGACGATATTTCATCCCTTTGACGTTTTCTTTCAACCAATTGACTCTCAAATCTTCATCTTTTGGTTCGACACAACTTTTGTATATTTGCATGCTAGTCATTGAATTTTCATTTCCTTTCACTTTGGTTATTGTTCGCTTATTTCTTCCAAATTACACAATATCCATAGAATTGCCACCTAAATCAAAATATGAGGTTAATAAGTATATTTTCGCATAAAATAATCATATGAGCACATAAAATAAGGAGGAAAAAATATGCATTTTACATTCCTATCATTGCACATACTGATCTATCTTATCTTATCACTATAGAAAGTCTTAGTACCAACTGAAGTGAAGATGGTTTTGAAGGTTCTTGGTTCTTTAAGTATAATAACTCTTTTACGCCTCTCTGTACAACAAAGAAATAGAGTTCATTCAAATTTTTAACACCTCTAAACAATGGCAGTTAAATATTACAAAAAATAAATGCAACCTGAAAAATGATTTATGCAGTTATGAATATAAAAAAATCAATTATAGACAAAAGTGGTAACCAAATTTTCTGATACTATGAATTAAAAATCAAATATATGCAGCTTTATTAAAGTGTAGCCACACTACTCAGCCCAAATACAGACATTCTTTAAGCTACTAACTACTTCCCATTTAGACTTTCAAGAACAAATCTCTTACTATTTTTTATACAGATGCATATGGCAAACAGATATACCAAAACTTTTAAGACTTTCTTGATTAACCCATTTTCAAAGAATTCAATGACTGCGATAAATGAAATTTGAGAAACAAAAGCATGACATTCAGAAATATTTTGAACAATAAAGCTAGTTGTACAAACATGAATAACAACCTTGGCTGACAATCATGTGTTGTCAAAATCTAAGCCTTTGATGTAAAAAATAATTTTTAAAATGGATGAATGTGATGCTGTCAAGAAGGATGTTGTCCACAAAGATAGTACAAATAGCAAGATTCTATTTCGAAAGGATTTTTAAAAAATCCAACCACTTGTGTAACGATTAAGCCTCTATGTTCAAACCGTTATATCATACATGTCGTTCGCATGGGTGGGCAGCAGCCTTATTAGACAGAGATCTTGAGTTCGAATCTTGAGAGCTCGATAGAAAGCCGTGAAGGGGTAAATGAGCAAATTCCCACCCAAAACGGATAGTACGTATGATATAACAGATTCAACATATAGGTTGAATCGTACAAAAAACTCTTTGATACCATTTGTAAATACTCAAAATTTTCTCTTCGGATCATTTAAATGTATCATAAAATAAAATCATAACTTTCATAAAAATATTACTTTTGTACCAATTACAATAATTGAAAAAGAAGAACTACTCAATCATAAAAATAAAATAATAAATTATTTAATAATATCTTTATTATACTACCAGTGGCCAGTTCTAAACTTCAATGCCTCGAACCTCAATTACTTTTGATAATTTGAAGAGAATTGTAGTAAATACGTATAGGAGAATTCAATTTCTTCATCAAAGTGATAAATTGTGTGTTTGTGACTTTGTGGTGTGATTTAGCTGTGGTATTTATAGATACATTTTAGGAATACCAAAAGGAAATTGTGATGCAGGACAAAATAAAATAATTAATGGCGAATGAGAAATAAATCAATAGAGAAGGGGAAATTAGAGGTAGGAATGACAGAAGAAGAACACAATAGAAGAAGAATAGGGGAAAAAGGAAGAAACTTTGGCAACAACCTACAAAATAATTTATCCATTCATCGAGTGTCTAAATTACAATGTAAAAACCATATAAATAGTAAAACATAACCCTAACAGTGATGGGCTTCGGCCAACCCAATAATACAAGCCCAATAATAAAAAAAACATAAATAAGCATCTAAATCATCAACATTGAAAGTAGAGTGGTAACCAAGATGTGGTGGAAGATCAAAAACATATGCATTTGGGTCAACCTGCTTTAAAATTTTAAAAGGACTAGCACTATGAGCTTGCAATTTGGAAACGGATCTAGGTAGACGCCGCTTCGATCTAATTTGGATCATAACATTATCCCTAATATTAAACTCAACGTGTCTTTTATGTAAATCAGTAGAAGTTTATATGATGCATTACTAACTTCAAGTTGTTTATTGATCTCAATATACAAATCATGAAAATGTTATGCAAATACTTCAACTTACATAGACACTCTAGCATGTGGGGATATTGAAATGAGATATAAGGGTTTCCTAGGCTTAAAACCATGAGTAACTTCAAAAGGACTCATACCTAACAATTGATTCATGGAACTATTATATGCAATTTTAGCTGTAAGAAGAATCAAATCTCAATTTCTAAGATTTTCTTGGACCAAACATCTTAATAAATTAACAACTTCAGTTTGACCATCAGTCTGAGGGTGATAGGCAGTAGAAAATTTCAATTTAGTACCAACCTTATGCCACAACGTTCCCCAAAAGTGACTAGTGAAACAAACATCCCTATCTAACATAACGATTTTAGGAAGACCATACAATTTAACAAGTTCATTAAAGTACAACGTGTCAACCTTGGACACACCTGAGGTTTTGGTACAAGGGATAAAATGAGACATTTTCGAGAAACGATCTACTACCACAAAAATAGAATCATGCTTCTTTGGGGCACGTTGAAGTCCTAGCACAAAATCCATACTCACATCTTGCCAAGGGCAATCAGGAATGGGAAGAGGTGTATATAGACCAGTGTTTTGCCTATATTGTTTGGCCAATTGACAGGTGTTATAGGTACTAACTATTTTAGCCACATCTTTCTACAAACTAAGCCAATAGAATTGATGTTCAATCTCCTCTATGGTCTTATCTCTCCCAAAGTGACCGGCTAAGCCGCCTGCATGAATTTCCCATACTATGAAGTCCCGCATTGACATTCGAGTGATGCACAATTCATTGGCTCTAAAAGGTTACCCTCCTCGAGGCAAAACCCATCCTCAGTATCAGACTATCCATCTTGCAAATCGAGAAAGATATCCTTAAAATTAGGACATGTTTCATACTGACATGTTTCATACTGTTCCTTAAGTCTTTCAAAACCTATGACCTTAACATTTATGATCAACGAAGAGAGATACGATGACTTAATGCATCATCTGCTTGGTTCTCAATACCTTTCTTATGTTTCAAAACAAAAGAATAGGCCTCAAACACTCAACCCAACGACCATGCCTAAAATTCAACCTTTTTTGGGAGTTGAGATGATGAAAAACATCATGGTCCAAATAAAGAACAAACTCTTGGGACAATAGATAATGGCTCCAATAGCACAAAGCCTGTATAATTGCATACAATTCCTTATCATAAGTCGAGTATTGTTGTTTGGCATCATTTAACTTTTCGCTGAAATAAGCTACAGGGTGGCATTCCTGACTAAGGACTCCACCTATCCCTACCCCGGAGGCATCATACTCCATCTCAAAAACTTTGGAGAAGTCGGGAAGGCGCATGACATGAGTTTTTTTCATTCGCTTCTTGACTAACTTAAAAGCGTCGATTATTATCTCCAATGAAACTCTCCCTTTTCATGCACTCCATAATAGGAGCCATGATTGTGCTAAACCCCTTGATGAAGCAACGGTAAAAGGTAGCTACGTCTGAAAACTCCTAACGTCATGTATAGTCTTAGGTTCAGGCCAATCAATAATTGCTTGAATCTTAGCAGGGTCAGCAGATACCCCCATAGAGGATATAATAAATCCTAGGAAAACAACTCTATCAGTGGAGAGTTTAAGTCATACTTCACCGTGATCCTATTGATGGCGACTATCTAGCACATCCTCCAAGAGTCATCTTTATTAGGAATTAATAGAGCAGGGACTGCACAAGGACTTAAACTCTTACGGATGAATCCTTTGTGAAAGAGTTCATTTACTTACCTTTGAAGTTCAGTATGCTTAGTAGGGTTCATCCTATAATGAGGCAAATTTGGAAGAGATGCTCATGGGACAAAATCTATGGCATGTTGAATGTCCCGTAAAGGAGGTAGTTGGTCCGGTAGGTACCCAGGGAAGACATCTCAAAACTCTTGAACGATCGCATGGGCATCCGTAGGGACTACTATTGGAGAGTTCGATGGAACCTCTATAACAACCAAGGCAAACACAATAGAATCTCCCACAAGTGTGCGCTCAAACTCCATAGAGTTAATGATCTGTAACCCTTTTCATTCCTCACATTTCTTTGCATCATGTGAACCAACAAGTTTTGGAGGTAGTGGGTTAAAGCGAATCTTCTTTCCATTGAACACAAAAGAATATGAATTGGATCGACCATAAATCGTTACATCTAAATTGAACAACCAAGGTCGACTAAGAATGACGTGACCAACATCCATTGAGATGACGTTACACCATATATGATCCTTATACTCTAGAAACTGGATAGGTACTAAATAACGTTCTTTTATGACTACTGAAGAGGTGTCAACCCAAGAGACGCTATATGGCTGAGGGTGAGGAACTGATTTCAACTCAAGTCTAGATATAGTAGCCATTGAAACAGCATTTATGCAACTACCACTATCCACAATGACTTTACAACCCTTATTATTGATCTTGATGTAAGTGTGGAAAATGGCATGACGACGCCAATCATCAGAATTTTTAGGTTGAGTAAGGGTACAACGTACCACACTTAATCAAGAAGTGTCGGGAACAAGGGGTCTCGACCCAAGATCCATTGCGAGGATCCGAATACAACCTAAGACAGTATCTTCATTATCATCCAAGTTCTCAAATTCTTCAAGCTTAAGCTCATAAACTTGATCCTCTAAGGGGTCATCCACTACACATTCATGTTCCTCCATAACTAGGCTATACTAGGACAGTTAGAAGATATGTGATTGAAACCCTGAAGAGATGGGGCACAGTTGTCACCACGACTGCTATACGAAACCATAGTAACTAACTCATAGTCTTGGACGAAATAATAAGCATGATCAAGAGTAGTAACACCTCGAAGGACAAGCTCACGTTTAAGATCATCTCTGAGGCCTTGCTGAAACCTACTTAAAGTCATGGCTTCATCCTCAGCGATCTGATATCTCATTCAGAATTCATCAAACTGAGTGACGTACTCAGTCACTGGTCTACGCCTTGCATAAGAGCATTCCATTGATCTAACAAATTACCCATATACGATTGGGGTAAATACTTTTTTTGAAGTCGACACTTCATTTCATCTCAACTTCCAACAGGGGGAGCACAACATCTCTCAAGAAGATCTCAGCACTTTTCCAAAAGAGTGAGTGGTGCCAATTAATTTCAGACTAGCAAATTAAACTCTCCGATCTTCTAGCCCCATACCAGGCAAAGAAATGATACATATCTCTAACCCATTGAGTAAATACCCTAGGGTCTAAGCAACCATCAAAGGTTGGGGC
Organism: Fraxinus americana; assembly: GCA_035079005.1. Taxonomy (NCBI): domain Eukaryota; kingdom Viridiplantae; phylum Streptophyta; class Magnoliopsida; order Lamiales; family Oleaceae; genus Fraxinus; species Fraxinus americana. The sequence goes on along the minus strand of CM068712.1, from coordinate 15,938,850 downwards.
ATCCAATCTTCTTACGACGCTTTGGTGGAGATGATGAAAAGTGAAATCGTTAATAAAGAGTTGACATAGATCATCACAATAGAACCTCGCTAGGGCTCCCACTACCTCAAAGACAGTGAATAGACCATGTGTCCCACTTGTTGGACCAACAATGGACCCAGGCATGACATACAATAGCCCACACCTCAAGCCAAAAATTGGCCACAGCTACGCTAAACGCAGTGCCTTCTTTGGCATACGTGGGGATTGGACCCGAAGTTCAAAGTCAGCCTAATCCAATTGAGGAAGGGGCAGACGAAGAAACAGGGAGGCCCGAGATAGGCAGTACTGCACATATCATAAGACCAATAGTTACAGTACTGAGAATTACCTATCCAGGCCATATCATGGAAAGCTAACTATCCCCCGCATTGAGGGTAGAAATACCCATCAGACACAAAGAAATGTACCCCAACCTAGGCAGGAAAAAGTGCCTAGGCGAAACAAAGCGAGGCGTCACCGTAGAAATGAATCACCTCGACAAGAACACGAGGAAGATAGAAATAGGACAAAGGGTCATAGGCCCAGGAGAGAGCCTCTAGTAAATGAGGATAACGCTTCCATCAGAGAGATTGACACCATCATAAGTGGTCCTCACATAGGAGGAGATTCCAATAACACACTAAAGAACTATGCAAGGGAAGCGAAATAACTCCCTATGTCGAGCTACTTGATCAATAACACTGGTCATGGATCTGGGAACACCCCATCAATCACTTCTTCCCCAGCAGACATTGTGGGGGTCCATTACCCACATTGTGATGCACTGGTGGTGCGAGCCATCATAGCTAAAAATGGACTGCGAGGCATGTTGGTAGATAATGAGAGTTCGGTTAATATCCTATTTGGAACCACCTTCGACAAGATGATGGTGGATCATGAGCTCGTTCCCATGATCGTTCCTTTATACAGCTTTACTGGTGATAACATCGTCCCCAGAGGAAGGATCACATTGGTAGTGGAAATGGGAGAACCCCCATTTAAGGTTCATCACTTCATGGAGTTCCTAGTTGTAGATTATCGATCCGCCTACCATTGAGTATTAGGATGACCCGCTTTAAAAGAACTCGAGGCCGTAACATCTATACATTACTTATGCATGAAGTTTCCTACCAATGAAAGAATTGCCACAGTACGGGAGGATCAGATTGGATCAAGGGAATTCTACCTCAGTTCCCTAAGGAAATCCGAGCCTTGCAGTGTAAACATGGTTTTGATGGATGTTGAAATTGTTGATGCACTTGAAGAAAGTCCTACCCCTGAACAAGGGGAAGACGTCAGCATGACAGATGCCCCTAAAGAAGGGGTCATCGAAGTGGATTAAGATCCCAAGATCACAGGATCAAACTCACAGGTAACCCCGGTGAAAGAGCTCGAACCTTTCCCTGTAGACCCACATGACCCTGCAAGGGTATTTTACAAATAGGAAATGAGCTCGAATCAAGAGAAAAACCAGGTGATGGACTTCCTGCTTAACAACTTGGATGTATTTGCGTGGAAACACGATGACATGGTAGGCATTAATCCTAGAGTCAATTGCCACCAACTTAATTTGGACCCAAAGTTCACTCCTCACGGCAAAAAAGGAAAAGCCTAAACCCAAAAAGGTATGTGGCCCTAAAAGAAAATGTACAAAACTTATATCTAACAGGTTCATTAGAAAGGCAATGTACCTAAAATGGATATCCAACCCCATCTTGGTAAAGAAATCTAATGGCAAATTGAGGATCTACATAGATTTCTCCAACCTCAACCAAGCTTGCCCAAAGGACAGTTTTTCACTTCCAAAGATCGACTAGCTAGTTGATTCCATTGTAGGCCATGAACTCTTGAGTTTTATGGATGCATACTCAGGGTACAATCAAATCCCCATGCACCCAACTGACGAGGAAAATACCTCGTTCATCACTGATAAGGGCCTCTATTGCAATAGGGTCATGTCGTTTGGTTTGAAAAACGCTGGTGCGACCTATCAACGTCTAGTCAACAAAATGTTTTCCGATCTCATAGGCAAAATGATGGAAGTATATGTCGATGACATTCTTGTAAAGAGCCTCAGGTCTACAAACGACATTAAGTCATTGAACACTTAAGGACTACATTTAAGATCTTGAAAAAGTAACAGATGAAGCTGAACCCATTGAAATGCACCTTTCACGTTGCATCTGGAAAGTTCTTGGGTTATATGGTTAATCAGCGAGGCATTGAGGCAAATTCTGAGAAAATTAAGGCCCTGCTGGACATGAAATCCCCAGGCAAACCCAAGGAAGTACAATGTTTGACAAGGCACTTTGCGGCACTAAACCGCTCCATCTCCAAAGCTACTGATAGGTGCCTTCCCTTCTTTAAAATCTTAAAAGGGGGAAAGAAGTTCAAGTGGAATGAAGAATGTGAAGAGGCTTTCCAAAGGCTGAAGAGGCTTTCCAAGCCCCCTCCTCTCATAGCCTAAGAAGGGAGAAATCTTGCAACTATATCTGGCTGTAAGTGTCAATACTGTGAGTTCGGTGTTGGTAAGGGAAGAGAACAACATTCAATTACCTATCTACTATGTAAGCAAGGCCCTCCTTCTAGCTAAAACTCGTTATATTGATATGGAAAAGCTTGTCTTGTCCCTTATGATCGCCTCTAGGAAGCGAAGGCCCCACTTTCAGGCCCTCGGCATACACGTACTGATAAGCCTCCCCCTCAAACAGGTGCTACAGAAGCCAGACGTATTGGGAAGAATGATGAAATAGGCTGTGGAGCTAAGCGAATTTGACATTTCATACCAGCCTAGAACCTCAATGAAGAGGCAAGCAGTAGCGAATTTTATAGCGAAATTCATAGAAGCAACAAATATCAATGTAACAATGGAACCGGCAGACCCCCCAACATGAAAATTGTTTGTTGACGAATTCTCTGGAGAAGTGGGGTCAGGGAATGGGGTACTATTGGAGATCCCATAGGAGCACGAGCTTAATTGTGTCGTGAGGTTCGGTTTTAAGACCTCCAACAACACAGTTGAGTATAAGGCGCTTCTTGCGGGCCTCGGGTTAGCCAAGGAAATGCAGGTCCAAAACTTGGCAGTTCGGAGTGACTCCCAACTAGTTGTGAGCCAGGTCAACAGCAGCTTCGCAGCCAAAGATAAAGGTATAGCGACGAACCTGGAAAAGTTTATGGACCTAATCCCATGTTTTAAAAAGTTTGAGTTGGTCAAAATCCCAAAAATGGAGAACCTGTACTCAGACGCATTGCAAAATTAGCTAGCAGCAAAGACTAGAAACTGCACAAAATCATACCGGTTGAATACCTCCCCAGGCCTTCCACGGCCAAAGTAGCAGAGGTGATGTGGGTTGGAGGAACCCCACAATGGATGTGGCCTATTATAGCTTACCTTAAAGACCACATCGTGCCGAAAAAAAAAAAAAGAAGCTCACAAGGTTAGACATAGAGCCGCTCACTATGTGCTACAAGATGAGGTAATTTACAAAAGGGGCTTTTCATCCCCTCTTCTATGATACATTGGATGAGATGAGGCTAACTACGTCTTATGGAAAATTCATGAAGGAATATGTGGTAACCACACAGTGGGCCCAGCATTGGTCCATAAAGTACTAAGGCAAGGGTACTACTTGCCAATCTTGAAAAATGATGCAATAAAATTCGTGAAAAAGTGCCACAAATGTCAGCGCTTCTCTTCCATTCAGAGGAAACCATCTCAGAGCCGACCATAGTATCCAGCCCATGGCCATTTGCAAAATGGGTGGTCAACCTAATAGGACCTATACCAAAGGAAAAGGGAGTGCAAACTACACAATTGTCACCATCGATTACTTCACCAAGTGGGTCAAGGCAGAACCGCTAGCTAAAATAACCGAAGCACGAAGCAAATACTTCTAAGTTCATATGGAAGAACATCGTATATAGGTTATGGATCCCCCACTCAATCATTACAAACAACAGAGGGCAGTTCGACAACAAGAAACTCAGAGACCTATGTGACGAACTGGGTATCAGAAAACATTTCTCCTCCACTCACCACCCCCATGCAAATGGCTAAGTCGAGACAGTCAACAAAACTATAGAACATCTCTTAAAGAAAAAACTTGATGCGTCAAAGGGCACGTGGGTGGAAGAGCTCCCTCATATACTATGAGCTATCCCCACAACCAGTCGAACAACAACAGGAGAGAGCCCCTTTCTCCATAGCATATGTGTCTGAAGCCATGAGCCCGGTTAAAGTGTGTTTTCCTTCAACTCGCCGCTTGCAATTCAACGAGATATCTAATGATGAGATAAGGAGGTGCGAGCTCGACTTCATTGAAGAAAGGAGAGATGACTCCCAAGCGAAGTTGACCTCCTATCAAAGGAAAATGGCAAGGTAAGAAATCATTCAGAAGAGGCGATCTGGTACTTAGGAGAGTTTTTCTGTCATCTAAGGAACCTGGCGTTGGCACATTGGGTCCGAACTAGGAAAGTCCCTACCGTATATCAGGTGACGTCAGACCAAGGACCTTCTTAATAGAAATTTTGGATGGAAAGGTGCAGCCCCACCTCTGGAATGTTGAACACCTGAGAATGTATTATCAGTAAAGGTCCTAACATTTACTCGTGTATCTCTTATGACTAATGCATGTACCTTTTATTTTTTTATTACGACTAGCTCGTATGTTAAGTATGACAAGTTTATACCGCCTTTGATTGATTACAAACTATGGCGAGCCCATTCACTAGTTCATACATGTGACGAGCTCATACGATGGGGTTAATCAAATCCAGATACGAAGGGCCTACAAGTAAACTTGCCTATATTATACCGAACCCATCGGATTGTTAACAATTTATTAAGTTATGACAAGCTCATACATTACGGTTGTTTGGTAAAATGCAATGGTGGCAAACCCATTTATTGTTAACTTACTGGTTAAAAATGACAAGCTCATACATTATGGTTGTTTGGTAAAATGAAATGGTGGCGAGCCTATTTATTGTTAACGTACTGGTTAAAAGTGAAAAGCCCATTCAAATCATGGCGAGCCCATGTAACGTTTCGATCAAAATAATCATGGCGACCCTATACGAATACGGTGAGCCCGTAAACTACCAAATGCCTTAGCAACGCTTTTTGTTAAAAATGGAGAGTTCATCTATCCAAATCAAACAAAATTCAGTACAAATGGGAAGGAATCATTACAAAAAATGTTGCAGATTCAGTACAAAGGGGGAGGCATATTCTAAGAAGCGACAAAATTATCCTACTGAGGTTCCACTGAATCCTCGACCTCCTCCACTAAATCCTCGACCTTGTTGGCAGGAATGGACGGTTCAACAGAGGGGAATTCTCCCCTTATGGCAGCTAAGTCCAATTGAGGTGTAGCTCGGCAAGCCTCGCGAACACTCCGTTGTAAGCTACTCATCGACAGTATATGTCGAGCCCATCATACTCTACAGTTTCATGGAAATGAGCGACATATTCATTCACTACTGCCGTCCCTACCTCACTCAACTGCTGCTTCAAATCAGTAGCCTCAGCAGTCAGCCCTTCAATTTTGGCCTTTAATTTCCTCCTCTCCTTATTGGCCGTATCCAAGGCTGACGAAGCTATTTTTTGCAAATTATTAGAATTCTCCACCCGCATCACCTAAACATTGACTTCGGCCTTGCAGAGGTGGACCTCCTTCTTATGCTCATCGTTATCCTTGGAAAGTGTGTCGACTCGACCTTGACTTGCTTTATTTTGGAGGCCTCAATAGCCTCATTGGTAGAACATGCCTCAACCTTAGCTTTACTTATCGCAGCCTCAGCATCTGTAGCTCTTTGAAGAAGCTCTCTATTGTAGCCCTACAGCTGCCACATCTCCATTTGTACATTCAAAAAGAAACCTTGAGAATGGGCCTACAGGGCGAGCCCGACCTCCACCATATCTACCGCATCGCAAGTCTCCACATACGAGGAATATTTATCAGTCCAATATTTATAATGGACCATCGTAGTGTTGGGAATTTACTTAACATGCACAGCGGAAATTAAACAATTTTCAATTCCCAAACGAGGATCTGCAATGTGCTTAGATAGAAACTGTGATGAGAATGATACTTTTGATGAATTCCACAAACTCTTTTGCTTTTTCTTGAATTCCAATGATCACGATCTGCAATCCAAGCTGTCCAATTGTCCAGCCTCCAATGGTGATCCACACAGAGAATAAGAATGACGGCTAGGGTTTCTTTTCTTGTGCTAGCAAGAATAATGAAAATTCTCTACAGTTTTTCAAACCCTAACAGCTTATTAATATAAGTCCAGATGGGCTCGGCCCATCTATTAAACTTAACCCGGTCCAAGATTTAATTAATCAAATTAATTAAATCTGGTACATGAATTAATTAATCCAATTAATTAATTCGGGCCTATTAATAAACAACCCAATTAATTAATTATCCAACACTTGTCAATTAATTAATTGGTAAATCTCATTCTTCTGATTCTCTTTTGTGTGTGACCCATTAGGTTCCCGATCACGATGCCGAACGACGTGAATTATTGTTTTGATCTAATCAAAATCAATAAATTAAAACGCCCCTTTTAATTTATCACTAATTCATTTTCGTTGTCCCAGATTGACATCTAGCAATGTATCAGGGCAATACATGTGACGGGAAATATCACGTAGCATGACAAAACCAAACTTGTTCGTTTACCATGAAACTATAATCCTTTCGTCAATATGATCCGATCAATTATGAGATATGGATATGTGTCAATCTCAATTATCGATCATATCTTTTATCCCATTGTTAAGTCAATGTACGTCGAAAACTCTTTTCCGACTTATGAGTTCACCTTGGCCAAGGATTTCATTATCAACTTAACTGGATAAAATGTAGATCATAATCTCTTACTATCTAAGAGTGACGAATCCTCTATTGATCATTCACAACCTTCATATGATTCTTGACATACCCGAACGATCTTTGTATTAGCGACCCTTGACAGAGCAACATCCAACATCACCAAAGTATGACTGCCCTCATATAAGGTACTATGATGACTTCAAGTCAAAGGACCAATTCCACTACCGAACGTTAGAGATTAACCACTAACACTTAGATAGTTATCCATGTGGAATCTCTCAGCGGGTCTCCAATGTTTTGTTCTATAACAAAACATCCACGTGTTCATTCAAGTGTCACCACACTTTAGCTTGTGAGATCAGCTACTTACTTTACAAGTAAGAATACCACACGCGATAGTCTATCCGTAATAACGATATCCGTATCTCGTTATTATCTCGACCACGGACGATTTAAGATTCACTAATATGTAATTTGTATCTCACAATCACAACTCCTTGTGATTAACAAATCATCAAGACTTGAATCTACGGATTCTATCATTTAATTTATTTGAATATTAATTCAATTAAATAATAGATATTGCCATATATATGCATTGATTATATATATTCAAAGTGTTTATGTCCAAAGTTGATTGAACCTAGGGCATAACACTTACAAACTATCATTTAATTTATTTGAATATTAATTCAATTAAATAATAGATATTGCCATATATATGCATTGATTATATATATTCAAAGTGTTTATGTCCAAAGTTGATTGGACCTAGGGCATAACACTTACAAACTCCCACTTGCACTAGATCCAATCACTTATGTATCTTATACCATGAGAGTCTACATGACGATCATGTTTATGCTGCGACAACTCTTTGTCAGTGGATCTGTAATTTAATAACTTGTGGGAATTAGTTCTTTATTTACGTCATTTCATTGTATTATCTTTCCAATGAGATAATACTGCCTTAACATATGTTTGGATCATTGATGAGACCTTAGTTCCTTCGCTTGCACGATGGCTCTATTGTTATCACAATGCATAAGCGTGTGATCAACAATGTAAGGAACTACTCTAAGTTCAGTAATGAACTTCCTGATCCAGACCACAACTTTTGTTGCTTTGTAAAGCAATGATGTATAAGGCTTCCATTATTGAATCAACGGTTATTTGGAACATTTCCAACACACCGCTTAAGAGTAAACCAATATCCTTTTTGAGATGTGCTATTATTCTAGTCTGATTAGAAGTTAGCATCATTCTATCCATGAACTCTCAGTTCATTTTCTCCATATAAAATCTTCTCGAGATTTTATCTGTATAGATTGGGATGAGTTAAGTAATCTTCTAGATCTATCTCTATAGGTCAACTTTCTTCTCCCACATCCATCACGGAGAAATTATTTGACAACCATAATTTCAACAATTGAAATATAGAGACGTCGTTTCCTATAATATGTCTCATACATATAATATCAGGAATGCGACAATGCTCCCACTATCTTCTTGTAAACGCACATTTCGTCTTCAATTTTTTTTGATAAAATCAAACATTTTGACTTTTTGCATCAAATCGAAGATTCCAGCTCCAAGAGGCTTGTTTCAATCCATATTGACATTTTCTTGTAAACTCATTTACAACCTATGGGTTCTAATCCATTAGGCAAGTCGACCAAGGTCAAACCTCGGTTACATACAACAAGTCCATCTCTTTAAGTCAACACTTGACTTTATTTCTATGTAATTAGTAGGTTCATTATCCTTGATTAGTAATCATGGATTCGTACCTTCTAGGAGGTCAAATGATCCTACAAGATTTACACTGAGCTAACGTGTTCTCAGAAATCTCCATTTCTTGATCAAGAGTACGTCCCTCAGCTGGTGTGGGATAAGACTCAGGTTCATCTATTCGGTCAATTATATCCGTGGACTCTTGAACTCTTTCAAGATTTATTCTACTCCCACTGTCTCTCTTAGAGTAAACACTTTCTCTAAGAGTACGACATGTATTGAGATGAACATCTTCTTCTCAACGGGATTATAGAATTGATATCCAATTGTCTATTGGATATCCACAAATATGTATTTAACGGATCTAGTTTCAAACTTATCTGATCCAATATGCTTCACATAAGCATCACAGCCCAAACTTTCATATGAGATAAGTTGGGCATTTCCATAACTCGTATGAAGTTTTGTCAACCGATTTAGATGAGACACGATTTAGTACGCAGCACGTATCAATCAGTGCATGACTTCAAAACGACTTTTGAATGTTTGCATGGCTGGTTCTCTATTGCACTATATCTAATAGTGCACGATTCCTCATTTCAGATGCATCATTATGTTGCAATGTATGTGGAGGAATCCACTGCATGAGAATCTAATTCTCTTTTAGATAATCTAAAATTCTCCATTTTAGATATTCTTTACCTCGAACAAGTCTTAGTGTAAGAATATATTTACCTATTTGTTTATCAACTTTTAGTTTGAATCCTTTGAACATTTCAAGAGATTCATGCTTAAATTTCATCAAATATATATGATCATTTCTGAAATGATCATTAGTAAATGTGATGAGATAAGATAAACTTTACCTGACATTAATTGATATAGATCTACATACATCACTATGTATTAGATCTAATAATTGTGCAGATCATTTTCCTTTTCAAGTAAAAGGAGATTTGGTCACTGTGTCTTACAGACATGATTCGCATTTGTCAAATGACTCAAAATTATTTGACCCAAATATACATCTCCATGTAAGTTTGGAATTGTATTCTCATTTATGTGACCAAATCTGCAATGCCAGATATAGGTGTTATTCAGATTATCATTTTTATGCCTTTCAATTTCTATACTCATTATAGAACACTCAACATTTAGAATATAAATGTCATTTTGTAATTTACCATAACCATTAAAATCTTATCAAGATAAAAAGGAACAATAATTGTCCTTAACATTAGAATAATTCATGTCAAAACATGAAATTTATTTAATGCTCTTGGTAATGGTGAGAACAAAATTAACATTTCTCTAATTCTAATATCGAGCCTAAAGGCAATGGCAGGAAATATGCTTCTACAGGCAATGCAACAACTTTTGCTCATTTTCAACGTGTAGGTCAACTTCTCCATTCTGTAGAGATCTACTTTTATTTAGTTTCTGCATATTTATATAAATATGAGATCTATATCTAGTATCTAATACCCATGAAACTAATGAAGTAAATTTAAGCCTTGCAATTTCATTTCTAATGACCCATCATTCCAAAATGATAATAAGGATCATCAGATTTGGTATTGTCCTTATTCGCTTTAACTGTCTTAGTCATCTTGGTTGCTTTCCTAAAGCATCCTTTAGACTTCCTTAGAGGAATCTATGACTAAGATTTGTCCACTACAAACACAGATGTTGGACTTAACAGTTTTAAACATGTTCAGCAACTCAATGAGCGTGCTTCGAGTTTATTCATATTAAATTCATAATTAGTTATGAATAACTCTTTGACAGAGATTGCAGAACCAAGTTTATACTTAGTTCATTGTTCATGACTGAACGCAATCAAGACAACTTCTCAAAGTAGTCTGCATCTTCAGTACACAAGCACGATCAAGATTCTCGTCATTAAGCATCGGTATAGTTCTTTGGGAAATATCATATATTTCCTCGTATGATTGTTCATCATTCAACATATTGAGATGAAAAATCATGTGTTAGCATCTATACTCTTATGTCGTTTTGTAACTCAGGTGACATAGTTACAAATATCACATATGTTGTAGTACTATCGTCATCACTGTGTTTATTATAGCAGACACCTCTTTTTTTATCGAGTCATCAACAGGTGTCTCTAGAAAGGACTACTCAAGGACACAACCAATTTTTCATGCCTGAGAACAATTCTCAGATTGCGGCGTCAATCAAGAAAATTTGCTTTGGTTGTTGGCATACAATATGCCTCTTACATATGGTTACTCATGATTCAATAAATGTAAACGACGAAAAGTAAAAGAAATAATATATATAATGCATGAATTAATTTAACATGGCATTTTATTAAATTAATTTCGCTCCCACTGTTTAACTCAAATTTATGACCCTCTCACATAAATTTATGGAATCCATACTTGATTCCCAGTGGGCTGGAATCCCATTTGTTATATTAAAACCTTGAGTGTACTCAACAAGCCCTAATAAAACATTTGGGTAGATATTATTATCAATTGTATCTCCATACAACTCCCAGATCATTAAGCTGACAACTCTTTGTCTTCACACATCTTATGTGTTAGCTTAACATGCCTCTAAGATTTATCTCCTTGAGTGTACTCAACAAGAGATAAATATTATTTAAGTCAAACCCATCATTCAGAAATATCTAATATTTCATAGTGTCAAACATATCCCTAATAGACCAGCCTTGAGTGTACTCAACAAGCTAAGATCGATTTAGAACTCTCGTTTTTCACTATAATGAAGGAAGGCGAATATAAATATGACTTAATATTTTAACATGCCTCTAAAATTTATCTTCTTGAGTGTACTCAACAAAAGATAAATATTAGTTAAGTCAAACCCATCATTCAGAAATATCTAATATTTCGTAGTGTCAAACATATCCCTAATGGACCAGCCTTGAGTGTACTCAACAAGCTAAGATCGATGTAGGACTCTCGTTTTTCACTATAATGATGGAAGGCAAATAACAAATTGACTTAATATTTTTAACGAGGGATTTTGCATGCAAAAGGTCTCATCGTAATAATTATATATATATTTTATTATACATCTAACATGCAAATAAACATACATATAATAGTGTGGACGATTATGGACTTATACTATCTAGTCTTCCCGAGCCATAAGGAAGACTAGTCGGTCAGTTCCTAGGGGGTATAGCATTGATTCATACAATGCTCCATCTCTATGGTCTACTCCTCTTCTTGTATTTCCAATTAGTCCAGCTGCAACTTGTATCCTATACTAGTTGGCACGCAGGCCTAAATAATATTGGACACGCATGCCCATAATAATAACAACGAACTCGCAGGTCCAAAATAAATAAGAGCTCGCAGGCCCATAAAACAACAAGAATAAAACTAACCATTCAACACATCCACATGGTCAAATCCATAATCATCCACTAATAAAACATTCATCATATAAATGCATTCCTATATAATATCTAATATTATATGCAAACATGTTTCAAGTTTCTAGCAATTAAAGTCGTCTAAACTAATTTAGACAAATGGATCGGAACAATTAAATAATTAATTAATCAAATTAATTAATTAATTTAATTAGCGGACTTATTTAATTAAAATCAAATTTTAATTAAATATCAAATTAGAGTCCAACTCTAATTCTACAATTATAAAGGGACTATTTAATTAAAATCAAATTTTAATTAAATACCAAATTAGAGTCCAACTCTAATTCCAATAAAATTTTAGGACAAAACAATTTAATTAAAATCAAATTTTAATTAAACGTTAAATTAAAGTTCAACTCTAATTATAATCAAATTAATACGGTTGAATTTAATTAAAATCAAATTTTAATTAAATACAAAATAAGAGTCAAACTCTAATTCCAAAATATTAGGGCGAACATATTTAATTAAAATCAAATCTTAATTAAATACTAAATTAGAGTCCAACTCTAATTTTAAGAAACATTTAGGGCGAGACAATTTAATTAAAATCAAATTTCAATTAAATGTCAAATTAGAGTCCAACTCTAATTTCAACAATATACTAGGGTGGATAACTTAATTAAAATCAAATTTTAATTAAATATTAAATTAAAGTCCAACTTTAATTTAATATGAATTAACATTTTAATTTAGGATAAAACTCCTAAATAAAATAAAATTCAATTTAGGGTCAAAGTTTAATATTTAAGTTAAAATCAAATTTTAACGAAAATATAAAAGATCGTTAATTTTTAAATAAAATTTTAAACGGGTCAATTTTGAAATTTTAGATCAAACCCATTTGAAATAAAAGTTTAAAACCATTTTAATATTTAAATTCAAAATCTTTTTGAAAATTGCAAATTGACCCCTTTCTATAATAGCAGACGGGGGCCTGCAATTTCGGAAATTGCATTAGAGGCCCCCGCCTCCATTCACCCCAAAACCGGCAACCCTAGCTGAAAATCGCCCTTTCCTTTTCTTTTAATAACTAGCGGCGCCGGCAACGGCGCCGCATAATTGGACCGCGACGGGTCGTCAGACAATGGCGACATCTGCGACAATAGCTGTTCGCTGCTTCTTCAGCCGCGAACGTCGCCTCTGAAAATCGCGGCGACAATCGCCGTCGCAAAAACGCAGCGGCGTTGCCTTGTTGCATCGCCATCGCCACATGACGATGTGGTAGCTGTTGGTCCGGCGCCATCGTAGCGATGGCGCCGTCGCCTCCATGCTCGAGGCGACAACGCTGTCGCTGCTGCCGGCGGCGTTGGTTGTCGCTACGAGTTACAGATCCGATTTTTTTTGATTTTTTTTTTTTTTTTTAACAGATTCTAAAATGTAAAAATCAAATTTTCTCAATTGCTAGAAACAAGAAAAACAATAACAATCAACTTTTGGTTGTTACAATATGCAAAACAATTTCTAACAAACACAAAGTAGGCTCTGATACCACTGTTGGGAATTTACTTAACATGCACAGCGGAAATTAAACAATTTTCAATTCCTAAACGAGGATCTGCAATGTGCTTAGATAGAAACTGTGATGAGAATGATACCTTTGATGAATTCCACAAACTCTTTTGCTTTTTCTTGAATTCCAATGATCACGATCTGCAATCCAAGCTGTCCAATTGTCCAGCCTCCAATGGTGATCCACACAGAGAATAAGAATGACGGCTAGGGTTTCTTTTCTTGTGCTAGCAAGAATAATGAAAATTCTCTACAGTTTTTCAAACCCTAACAGCTTATTAATATAAGTCCAGATGGGCTCGGCCCATCTATTAAACTTAACCCGGTCTAAGATTTAATTAATCAAATTAATTAAATCTGGTACATGAATTAATTAATCCAATTAATTAATTCGGGCCTATTAATAAACAACCCAATTAATTAATTATCAAACACTTGTCAATTAATTAATTGGTAAATCTCATTCTTCTGATTCTCTTTTGTGTGTGACCCATTAGGTTCCCGATCACGATGCCGAACGACGTGAATTATTGTTTTGATCTAATCAAAATCAATAAATTAAAACGCCCCTTTTAATTTATCACTAATTCATTTTCGTTGTCCCAGATTGACATCTAGCAATGTATCAGGGCAATACATGTGACGGGAAATATCACGTAGCATGACAAAACCAAACTTGTTCGTTTACCGTGAAACTATAATCCTTTCGTCAATATGATCCGATCAATTATGAGATATGGATATGTGTCAATCTCAATTATCGATCATATCTTTTATCCCACTGTTAAGTCAATGTACGTCGAAAACTCTTTTCCGACTTATGAGTTCACCTTGGCCAAGGATTTCATTATCAACTTAACTGGATAAAATGTAGATCATAATCTCTTACTATCTAAGAGTGACGAATCCTCTATTGATCATTCACAACCTTCATATGATTCTTGACATACCCGAACGATGCTGTATTAGCGACCCTTGACAGAGCAACATCCAACATCACCAAAGTATGACCGCCCTCATATAAGGTACTATGATGACCTCAAGTCAAAGGACCAATTCCACTACCGAACGTTAGAGATTAACCACTAACACTTAGATAGTTATCCATGTGGAATCTCTCAGCGGGTCTCCAATGTTTTGTTCTATAACAAAACATCCACGTGTTCATTCAAGTGTCACCACACTTTAGCTTGTGAGATCAGCTACTTACTTTACAAGTAAGAATACCACACGCGATAGTCTATCCGTAATAACGATATCCGTATCTCGTTATTACCTCGACCACGGACGATTTAAGATTCACTAATATGTAATTTGTATCTCACAATCACAACTCCTTGTGATTAACAAATCATCAAGACTTGAATCTACGGATTCTATCATTTAATTTATTTGAATATTAATTCAATTAAATAATAGATATTGCCATATATATGCATTGATTATATATATTCAAAGTGTTTATGTCCAAAGTTGATTGGACCTAGGGCATAACACTTACAAACTATCATTTAATTTATTTGAATATTAATTCAATTAAATAATAGATATTGCCATATATATGCATTGATTATATATATTCAAAGTGTTTATGTCCAAAGTTGATTGGACCTAGGGCATAACACTTACACGTAGCCCCCTGGACCTTAGCGGGGATCATTTCCATCACTGGAGAGGCTATCTCATCAGCCGTCCCACCCAAAAAAATTTGGGCTTTTCCTTCAAGGGGAGCGTTCCTAGTCTCCCTAACCCTTTTCCTCTTCACGATGTTCTCCTTCTCCTCTTCACGATGTTCTCCTTCTCCTCGATGACCTCCTCTACATCAACAACTTTTACGGAGGAAATGGACTCGACAACAATGGGACGTCGAGGCGATTCACCAATGGTCGTTTGGCGTTTGGGAGAGGAGGAGGCCCCAACATTCTTCTTCAACACCAACTTTCTTTTCAAATGCCACTCATCTGAAGGCTCATCGTCCTCTTTTTCTCATTTTCCCCCCTTTTTCTCCAAAGAAGGTTGTGGGTTCACCTTAGACAGGTGGGTCAATTCGTCCCTCTAACACTTGTAAGCATCAGAAGAGGAGCCCATGGGTTTTTTCTTCTTTGCCTTGCCGAGGCTCCTCAAGAAAAGCATGCTAAGCTTAACATACTCCTTCTTGTCGTGCTGACTTGGAAACCACAATAAGGCGGTATCAGGCAAACGTCAACAAAGCACAATCACTAAAGACGAACAAGTAGAAGCATCTTTACCCTTAGTAGCCATCAGCTGATGTGCAATGAAGAGATTTCGTTTGGCAATTATATTTTTGAAGTGCCTTTTTCTGCAGGCAGCTCGTAAATGGCCTTTATGATAGCCCACTCTGAAGATTCGAGCTCAAACCTATTAACTGCAACTGCACAAAAGCACACATCAGATACGAGGAATCAAAGCCAATGGCATAAAGAAAACATTGTCGTGACTAGGGCTAAACTCACTATACTCGTAATATTGGGTCGATACAGTTATATATGGGGCTGCATCTCCCTCCATCGTCTGCCAACGACCCCTAACCTAAAACCAAAATGACTTCCAATTCTTGATAGAGGTCGGATTCCCTAAAATAAAGAGAGAATGCGAGCCCCAAGGGTTCATGCAATACCACCCCTTGCAGTCGCTCCCTCCACTCGAAGTTAGAGGTTGGAAAAGGGTCTAGAAAACATGGGGAGGCATATCCTCGCCAAGGGTGACCTCCTTCCAAAGGAGGAAGGCCATGCTAGTTGGCTCCATGCATTGGGTACCAATTGGGTAGAGGCCAAGTTATACTGCCTAAGAATAAATTTGAAGAAGGGGTGCAAGGGTGTCTCATTCCCCGGCTAGAATGGCCTCGTTCACCGCCACGCACCCCTCTCTAGAAAAGCAGGCCCTATCCTCTGAGGTCGGTAAGAACATTTCTACATTATCTGGAATCATATACCTCTCCCAGAAGGTCTCTAAGTCACCCTCTTTTATATCAGTTGGCTACAGGGAAGCCCCCCATCTAATGCTATAATCTATGGGGCCATCCCGCATCATCCATGTGGGGCCCCCATCACCTCCACGATCCTTTCGGTAGGACTTACTGGAGGAATACCCACCTCGATGCAAATTAACGCCATGTTCACCCCAGAAGACCCCTCAGACATGTTCTTTTTCGAGGAAGAAACCATCTAACTTAGTAGGTGAAGAAAATGCCTTGATAATGGTAAATATTTACACAAGATCTCTAAGGCCCAAGATCTGGAATGTAGAGAAAATGAGAAAGAACGGGGTTGATTGTTCGATGCAGCAGAAGAAATGCTAAGGAAAATAGTAATACTCTTCGCAATAAAGGGTTTGAAACTTTCGCAAAATAAAGAAAAAGGGAAAAAAGATAGGTTTTCAGCCTTATACATGCGTAATGAAAGAATCCTCACCATTGGATTTTCCTCTACTTTAATCTGGGCCATCCACTTGTAATCCCACCTGCCACGTTAACTTCAAAGGGCGCTTGATCAAAGTTTAAACCAAAGGTCGTGTTGAACATGCCCCCAAACTCGTGTATGGCCTGCCGATGTCATGTACCATCATCATTGCGCATTGAATGTGCACGTAGCTCGAGCCTAGGAAACTGCTACGCCATCCAGCTATCCTCATTGGAAATCAATGTGCACTAGGGCTGTTCGTGGGTCGGTTCGGTTCGGTTCTGAAGAGACCCGAACCGACCCAAAACTTTCGGGTATTTAATAAATGGACCCGTCGGGTCCAAATATAATTATGGAACCATTCGGGTTCGGTTCGGGTCGGTTCGATTCCGTACCATAATTAAATTTTTTAATATTTACAACAATACTATATAAATACAACTAATGACATTTCATTCATAACTTTTACAAATTAACGTAACCCAATTCAAAAGCATATAAATAACTAGGCGTCTAATAAGATTAATTCAATGCATACAAATACCAAAAAGTAGATATTAATATTACAGCAACACTACATAAAGTATATTCATTTGCTTCAACTTAAAATGGGCTAATGGGTTTTAAAAGTGATTTGGGCTTTAAAATTAAAATTATGAAATAATCTGATTTATTTAATTAATTTGCTAATTTGTTTAGAAAAAAATAAAATAATTTAATTAATTCAATATAAAAAATAAAAAAGTTATTTAGTTTCGATTCTTATTTGGTTCTTGGTCTAAACCCGAGACCCGACCCAAACCCATCGGTTCTCGATTCGGGTACCCGTTCGGGTATTTAATTTATGAAGAACTGCTCGATTCGGTTCGGTTCGATCCGGTTCGGTTCAAGACTTTTAGACACCCTTAACGCGCACCTCAAATCAATAGGGCACGCCATCGGCAACATCCAATGGCCTCACCTAACAGTTATGCAGCGTTACTATAGGTTCCCGCTTCAAAGAGGATCGGTAGATTCTCCAATGGCCTCGCCTAACAAGTTGTACAGCCTTACTATAGGCTCTTGCTTCAAAGAGGATCGGTAGATTCTCCAATGGCCTTGCCTAACAAGTTATACAGCCTTACTATAGGCTCTAGCTTTAAAGAGGGTCGGTAGATTCCCCAATGGCATCGCCTACAAGTTGTGCAGCCTTACTATAGGCTCCTGCTTCAAAGAGGCTCGGTAGATTCTCCGATGGCCTCACCTACACTCTTCAGGCTTATCACAGTGTTCAACTACCGAATAGGTTCACTGATAAGTGTATTTTATACACTTATTCGGGGTCTAAAATAACAATATTTGATAGTTATTTTGACAAAATATATCCTAAATTGTTGTATTTTATGTTATATAGGTAAAACTCAATGGTTGATTTGGACCACAAGATGATACTTTAAAGATTGGTAGGAGACAATTGGATTGAATTAAAATTTAAAAAGGAATGGAATATAATTAAAATCAATTTTCAATCACATAAGTTATATTCCAGATTTTTAGTCTAGGATTGGGACCCATTTTTGGAATAGTAAACGTCCGAATTGGAAAAACTCTATTTCCAAAACAGTTGTAGCCCTTTGAGTTAGATTTTCAACTCACTTTGAATTGGATCAATCGAATATCGAGAGAGAAAGTTAAGGTAAAAATACTGAAAATCCGCGTGCGAAGATAAATTTCCTTATTCGATTGAAACTCTTTTGGAAGTCAATTTGAACGTGATTTTTGATCAATTTTCGACTCCTACAAATACTTAACATCAGAATACAAATTGAAAACTCACATATATTCATCAATTATTATCATCAAATAAGGAGAATTCATAGTTTTTTGTGAGAGAATTGAAAAAGATTTGCAAGAATTCAATCAAGTAAAGATTCAAACCTAATTTTTGGGCAAAGAAGAGAAGGCGCAAATGGAGATTCATCAAGAAACCATTGAAGAGATTCAAGATTTCAAGATTTATCTTCATCTTCTCAATTTATCAAAAATTCGGGTATAAGTCTTTTCACTTAAAAATGATTTCTTGTAATTTCAATATGTTATGCTAATTTTATATATTTCTAGGATGAGATGAACCTTTGTTATGATATTTTTAGTAAACTTAATTATTTTGACTTTAATTTGATTTGATTTGTGGATGTTTATTATCGTTTTTATCGTTCTTTTTAATTGCTTGATCACCAATTAAAATGTTAATAAATTTTATTGTTATCGAGAAAGATAATAGAGTTGAAACACATTATAATAAACATTGCAAGGTTCAATAGAGGATAGAGATATACATCTATGCTTTATATGGTTTCAATATGTGTTCTAGTACTTATTAATGCATTTATCATGTTTGCATCTTTCGTCGAGAGATATAAAGATCACATGAGGGGAATAGATTTGATCACTATCAAGAGAGGCTTTCAATTAAATTAGGAACATTGACCAACATAAATGATTTCAAATTGTCAATTTTATTGTTGCACTAAAAATGGAATAATAAGGGGGATTCGACATCTTAACAATGCATCTCACATATTTGAAAAATACATTTACTTATTTTCTAGTTTAATAGATAATTTAGATATTAGTATAGAAAACTTAAAATCTATTTGCTATTTAATTAAAGTTACAATTAATTTTAACATGATCAAATAAATAGTACTCGTGGGTTCGACACTCTATGCACTACTTTATTAATTGACTATGATCCCGTGCACTTGCGGATTTTCAAACGATCACTTACCCTTTACTTTCAGAGCGTCGTCATATACCCCTCAACCCCATCACCAGTTTCAATTAACGGAGTCTTCTTCTTTCTTAGACTAGCAAGTCCACGCATTATGTAAATAATTACACCTGGACTTCGGGGACTGTTGTTACTCATATAAATGATCGTCCCCTACGTGGCGAACGGATTTGAGGGTCCCTACCTTACGTGGTAACATAGTCGACCTTGTTATAAAAAGGGATGCGACCTCTTTCATATGAAGTGAAAGTGAACCGAGCCCATTTGGACAGACGCCTGTGTAGGAGCCGGTTCTGGCGAGGCGATGGCAAGATCCATAACAGTTCTTGTGATGAAGTGATTGACAAGACAACTCACTGCCAACGCTGCCCTGCACGCCTACACAATCAAATCCCACTTGTACAAATCAAGATTTGTAGATATGTAAGAGATCTTAGCATTTAATGCCAAGATTGATTAATTGATTGATGCATATAACAAGAAAGGCTAATCGATTTTGATGAAACCACGTGTCCTAGTATCCGACAGACCTTGTTTCTCCTACCTAAGTGTAAAAACCCACGCTTAGTACCATTCATGATTAATGCAAGTTTAGACTCTCAATACAATATTCTTGTTACGGTGGAAACTCGCGTGTTGAGCTCTCCCACACACTAACTCATTCCTCCAACTTGGTGCGACCGCCTTAACCAGCGACGTGACCAAATGTGTTAGGATTCAACTCACGTGGACGCGAGAAGTTTTGGGATCTGTTGGCCACGTCATTGATACACTTTTTGGGGTCAACGGTTATTATTGCGAAAATCATTTTGTTAAATGTATGAGGACCATTGTCGACTTTGATAGTTGAACACCTGAACTATTGAAACTGATAGTTGAAGTATTGAACTGACAAAAAATCGTTTTATTTTCGAAATAGATAGTTTGCTATCAAAGGTCTATTTTGACAGTGAACTTTCACTTATTTTTTCCAATGCAGATTGTCATCTAGAATTATGAAAATGAGATATATTTTCTGATTATGACCTAACCAAATAATCTTGTGTAACAAGAAGTTCTATTGATAGCTTTCCTTAGAAGCAATTGTGTATCTCAAATTGTATGCACCAATCTTCAACTAGTATATAATTTTTGCCCTTGCTTGACCCTCATTAAAATGAAAATTTGGGAAAAAATGTATTTTATAATAGTAATTTTTTGGAAATTGTATGATTAAAAAATGATGAAAAATTTTGAATTTACGTGTAATATTACTTTATTAAGAGTAATCTATGTAGCTTCATTAGGATTACAACCCCAATTTAGGTAGTCCTAGACGATAAACTAAATAAATTTCACATATCATTTAATTTCATATTAATACTATTTAAATTGGAGTTGTAATCTCAATGTCACGAAATTGCATTACATTCTTATTAAAGAACATTTATTCAAAGGGTTGTGCTACTTGTACATTATGACATCCATAATGGATGACATAATGTACAAGTGACAGTACATTATTGAATGGCATAATGTACAAGTAGAATCATCCTTATACAAATGTTTTCAAAAGTAGCATGTTCGTTTTCATAAAGTTCAATCAATCATTACAAGCAAACAAAAATGTAAATGTATGGCTGGTTCATGCATCGTACTTGGGATACTAACTTCCAAACACGCGTCAATATCTTATAAGTGCTTTGCCGTCTTCATAATTCTGCCCTTAAATTGATCAATCGCGCTGCTTGTACAGAAGCAGATGACAGAAGAAGATGACAGAATGAGGTGGAAAATAAAAAAAAAATAAAAAAAAAAGACGGGCACAGCTTAATGCAACCCAACCCAACAACCCGGCCCAGTTGACATTAATCTCATAACCCATTTCGTATCATTTCCCCAATTCAATAGCCCTTGAGAGAGTGACGGCGAATCGAGGCGACTGTCGGCGAATCGAAGGCGGGTGACTCCATTGTCTCTCCGTCCCATCTTCATCCATCTCCTGGAAGGTGTTTGGTCAGGTTTTTTGTCCTCAAGGCGTTCCATCGTTTTTTCGTCATTCAAATCCACAACCACCGTCTTCTCCGGTGAATGTTGCGGCCAAAATAAGATGAGCGTGATATGTGGTTGACATGGGTATGTCGAAGCTGCCGTCTGTGTGTAGATTTACATACATTCTGCCAAATTTTCAACTTTTCGAATTTTCAGTTGCAACCCAAAAGATGAATTTTCAGTTGCAACCCACTGCGTATGCTTTTCAAGGTAGATTAATAAAGTTGAGGAGTTCTTGAAATTCAGTGTATGTGATTTTTGCATTTTTGAATTCGGTTGAGCCATTTTGTTGACTTAGTGTCTTGTGTGGGTAATAGAGGTTCAATTGTTGAGAAATGTGAAGGTTGAACAGTGCAGGAAGTTATGGAGTTGTTGGACGTTGTTGTGTGTAATGAATTGGGAAGCAGTGGAGTTGTAGGAGAAAGTTGAATCTAAAGAAAGGCAAGTGGTAGCATTCTCAAATGCAAGCAAAGAACTCAATTAGTCAAAGTGTCATTGAAATTGCAATAGCAGAAATGAAAGCACCCCTAGATGAATCGAGGACTCTAAAGTTGGACTCGGCATCATTATCAGCAAATCAACAAGGTTGCGGCAAATGATAGAGTCTGGAAGAAGCAAACGATGTTGTCAAATTAATGTAATTTCATTTGTATTAAATGTTGATGTACAACGCATATGAACTTATTCAGTAAGAGTTAATGTAATTGCACTTATGAAGTGGTACTTTATTGTCAATTATAATGCCTTAATTTGTGCAACATAACCTTTGTTTTATTGGTGCTATGACTGTTAATCCTAGAAGAATAAATCCCTCTCAGTTGGTAATATAATCAAGATTGAAATGCATACGTCAACGGTATAACATCATTAAAGTCACAATAAAGACATCAAAATTAAAGTGAATATTTGGTGAACATATCACTACTACGTTCATTCTACTACATTAATTTCCAGTCAACACTACAATTCATCTACAAGTTTCCAACTACAATTCCAGTCAACAATTAATTTCTACTACATCTACATATCACTATCAACATTCATTCCATGCCTAAATCCATGTTGTGAAGCAATCATTGGGTTCCTCCATCTTGGTCCGGTAAGCTTGGGTAGAAGCATGGTATTGCCTGAAAATCTGTACAATTTGGTTATTAATGTCCAAATAAGAAAGTTAAGGGATGGTGCACTTTGTATGTACAATGTTTAACCACATAATTACAATGTTGAAGGGATGATGCTTCATTGATAAAGTAAAAGGACTTTAAATACAACTCAAATAATAACTAACCAACAAATAAATCTAGACCCACTACAATCATGTTCACCTACTAACTGAACACCACTAACCCCATTTAATAAAATAACAACCTAAGCTAAAAGAGTAAAGACTTTGTCAAAAGAAGAGTAAAATTGTTATGCTGGAATTGGACTTCACATGATGACAATTAATAGTGGTTGGATTAAATGGACGGTAACATGACAATTACCTTGACCATAGAAGTGAGCATAATTGCCAGACGGAGGTAAAAAAACTGCCTTGTGCGAATGCAACACTTTGACCGTCACCCTTCAAGTTTGACAAATTTTGTTTGTTATAAATATGTTCATATGAAGATAACATCATCATAAACATATACTAACCATTAGGAGTTGTGTATACGTTAACGGTGTAGTCATGCCATGTTGTGAAGGTTGAGGTACTTGAACGATGTGTGCATCAACGCCAACAGTACATGGTCGTGCCTTCGGCCTACTTCCTTTGGACGTAATTGAACTCCCCTACATGACATCCCAACACGTTAGTTACATTGAGTAAGTAAACATCCCAAACACAATTGGTAATATAAACCTGAAATTTACCTTTGCTTTATTCGAACTAGATTCCAACGGGCTCTTCTTACGAAGTTTCTTTGGCGCGCCCTTTCTCTTCGCACATGTAGGATCACGTATTCCACTATGGACAGTTTCCAGTGATGGTCCACATTTTGAGGCAATCTGTGTTCCATGCGGAGACATGACATTACTCATAACACTAGATTTCGAGCTCCTTGCTAGTTGACATTCATGGTCGATCCACTTTTGTATGGTTTCAGCTCTGCTTTCATTGTTAGCGACTAGGTCGGCCAATGTAGCGAAAGACCGACATAATCTCTCATACCTCAACTGTCCCGGGGTACTAATCAAACCATCGTAGTGAACTACGACCCTCGTGTATGCCCTACTCACATCTCTCCTCCACCTCCTTAATATATACTTGTTCGGTAGTTGTTTGACCCCATTACGGATCAATACTATGATCATGTGCCTGCATATTATTCCTCGAAATTCGAACAAATGGTAGCTACAAACAATTTCACAATCTTCTTCATGAAACGAGACGACAAACGTTTTTTTCTTTGATCGTTCATCATTAATCTCTTCCTCACACACCTCGTATGTCGTTC
This sequence comes from Fraxinus americana, assembly GCA_035079005.1. Classification (NCBI taxonomy): domain Eukaryota; kingdom Viridiplantae; phylum Streptophyta; class Magnoliopsida; order Lamiales; family Oleaceae; genus Fraxinus; species Fraxinus americana. Next base: position 15,914,635 of record CM068712.1, on the reverse strand, counting down.
CCATATTTTCCTCTGAAATAGATGTCAGGTCACAATAAAGCTTCCCAGTAAACTCTTCTTGAACTTCTCGAAACTTTGAAATGGTGTAAACAACTTGAAATTGCTTCTCCAGTTCATACTTCGTTGCACATGGAACCATTTGTGAGAAGGACTTGAAATCTGCTTGAATCTCCTTCTCAACCTTATTCCTCAAAGCTCGTTCATATTGTTCAACAAATTGCTTTAGTGAGGTCTTTGAATGCACATACCCATCAAAAAACGCGTTCATACTCTCACTCCGTTGAGTTGTCAACATCCCGGCCCAGAAACTGGTTTTGAAGTAGCACGGAACCCACCGAGATCTGTTCTCATAAAGTCCCGCCAACCAGGCATTATCATGCAAATCATATGTGTCGATCATTACCCTCCAACCTTCTTCAAAATCTTGAATAAATTGTGAATCGTATACCAAACCGTGTAAAGAATGGAAAATCGAAGCCTTATCCACGTGGTATCCAAACTTCTCAGGCAACTTTTTCAATATGTGCCACAAACACCATCTATGCTTCGTAAAGGAAAACACAATTTCAATTGCATTCTGCATAGCTCTGTCCTGATCGGTAATTATACCCTGGGGGGCTTCGCCATGCATATACTGTAGCCATGTCTTAAACAGCCAAACAAATGTATCTGTATCCTCATTCGATAGGAGCCCACATCCGAGTAAGGTCGATTGTCCGTGATGATTAATACCAACAAAAGGAGCAAACGGCATGTCATACTTATTCGTGAGGTACGTGGTATCGAATGTAACAACATCACTAAACTCCTTATAAGCTTGTCTACTCCTATTGTCTGCCCAAAACACATTCTTCAGCCTCGAATCTTCGTCCAAATCCATACTAAAATAAAACCCGGAGCAACTAGCTTGCATTTTGGAAAAGTAGGATTGTATTGCTGTGGCGTCTCCTTCTCCGAGTCTCAAGCGCCGAACTTGTTCAACATAGTTTCGACAATCCTTCTCCACGCACGTCATATTTTCGTATCCACCTGCTTCCACTACTGCGGAGTTGAAACTTTTGTGTAAGGGAATTCCTGCCATATCATTAACTTCTAGTCGCCGTTTAACCTGTGCGCTCAACTCATGATTGCACCGATATAGCCTCGACTTCGATGGACTTGTTTTATGATTATGCTCGAGGTTTACTGTGTTAATTCTCCATATTCCACGACTATCCATAGATGCGGTCAGCCTCGCTTTACAACCTGTCTGAATGGTTGGTTGCGGTTTCAAAGAACCGCTTGTAGTACCGATTCTTTTTCCTTCGCGACTACATGTCAATGTGACATATCTCACAACACCGTCGTCATCCTTTTTTGAATTTCTTTTTCTAACGGGAAAACCTTCGGCGTATACATATTTTTTGTAGTAATCAAATAATTCATTTTCGTCATTGAACTTCAATCCGACCTCCGGCACACGCGCACTATCTCTTGCTACGATTTCATCACCCAACATGTTCACAGTTTCCACAACATTCTCAGAATCAGATTCTACCAAAATAATATTATCCACGTCATCTAACAGAGCTTTCCCTGCAACATAAAATCAGTTACAATGTTAATGCTAATGTCGTAAAAAGCACCCCTACACATCTAGTAATATTCAAATGGTCCACAACTGAGAATAGTAATGCAAAACAAAGATTCTTTGTCCTTAAATGTGCTTTTAATATTTCCTTTTGTTCTTGTTGTTGTTTGTTGACTTGGAAAATTTTCTTGGACCATTTTCTTGTCCACTACAATTTACTAATTTCTTTTTCCTTCATCAATCAAATTTAGCTGTCCAAATAAACCAATATACAGGATGAACAAATTATAGAAAGAATTTATACCCATTACAAACTACCCATTAAGGAAATAAGCACTTTTGACATAATTACAAACTACCCATTACCTTTGTCTGCCATTTCCTGGAATATTTTGGGGGGAAATTCGGGGAACATATGCGTATTTGGCGCCTCCATTGTCTGACTGTAAAATGAGGAAGTGGACCCTTATTCACTATATTGGCCTAATTCAAAACAATAGTGACCATGACCCAAAAATTGACCGCCCCTTTCTTTTGCCAGCTCATTCCGTAGGGTAGCAGGTCAACCAACAGGTACAACCAGCATTATTCTAAATTGATTTTCCCCAATCTGAAAATCAGAGAGAGAGAGAGAGAGAGAGAGAGAGTGAGTGAAGATGACTTTGGGACTGATTAATGCGAATCCAGTGGTCCATGCCAAGAAGGAACGCGTCGTTCGCACTGAAGATTCTCACGCCGATGACGCCGTTGATCCTCTTGAAATCTATGATATCCTCCTCTATTCAATTTTCATTTTGCTTATTTTCTCTTCTCCTCATTTTTTTTTATAAAAAATTTCAATTATATTGAGGTAAATTAGCGTGAATCGAATTGGATGTGCGATCTTTGACGATAACTCAATACATTTTGTAAGAGATATAAGAGATCTGGAGCATCCGTATTCGCTAGAGCAGCTAAGTGTGCTTTCTGAGGAGTCCATTACTGTTGATGAGAAGCTCGGCCGCATTCTGTGAGTATATTAATAAAACCATGAGACTCCTAACTTCTATTACCATTTGTTTTCGTTATTACAGTAGTGAATGACATTTTCATTTTAAGTAGCCAAATTAATTTAACTGCTTTAGATTCTTTACATCTAGATTTTCATTTTGATTGCTGGCCTGATTTTATTAACTTTAATTCTCGCGAGTTTTTTTTTTTGGTCTCAATTTAACTCATTGGGTTAACTCCAGAGCAATAATTTGCTGAATACTGACTTTTTTTTTTCCTGTTGATTTATAGGATTACTTTTACACCGACAATACAGCACTGCAGCATGGTGACAGTAATTGGTCTTTGCCTAAGAGAGAAATTGAAGGACCATTTTCCTCCGCATTTTAAGGTTGGTTTTTCTATCTGTATTAGCGACTAAGAATTTCTTTTGCAATTTCACCACGTGTCTCGTAGTTCCTTGAACAGTTAACCAATCAAATAATTGGAGTTAAATTGCTTATAGACTTTAATGTGTCTGCCCGATTAAAATTGTAGGAAAAATCAAAGTGACGAATAAAATTGCTATAAGATACTGTTTCTGTATGTAATTAAGAAAGGGTATTGATGTCAAACGAAGTATTGTAGTTTTTATACTCTAGATGTGTGCATGTAAAAGTGGTATTATATCAAATCTACTTTTTCTGTTTTAGCAGAATACTAATTCATCTTATTCAGTAACAACCGGCTAAGCAAAGATGATGCTCCATGGAAAACACTGCCACCTCATTACACTCAAAAGATTTAGCAAGATATTTAACCCTTATTTGGTAGGGATTAAAATCAGATTTTTAGTAAAAATTGATGAAATGTGTGGTTGAAAAGTTATGGGTCTCATATTTAATTGAAATTAATTGTTGACTTTGATTTGGATTAAAATTTTAATTTTAATTTATACCAAACTGGGGCTTAGGCTCACAAAGCAAGTCAATGAACATTTTGGACAATTATTTGGTAACTATTTGACAGAAGTCCCGACCTTGATATGACATATTGAAGTCAACGGTGCCTAGGATGTTCACATTAAAGCCTTGGAGAAACATACAAATACTCTAAAAGAACCCAAGAAGGACAACAACTTGGAGAACAACTTTGGAAAATTTACACATAAATGAACAAGGATCAATTAGCACTGAAGATGAACCCACAAATGAATTTTGGGAACAATGCTAATCAAGACTCTCAATGACCATATGACTTTGATCCGCATGATTTAGATAATCTTGAAAAATTAGTAGAAAGAGTTGAAGTAAAATCTATATTTGAAAGATTGGCTTTGGTGGAAACAACATGAACTTTCCTCAAATTCAAAAAAAAAATTGATGAACATGAACTAGAAGCAAATCTTGGAACTCCATAAAGAAGACATCATCTTATTATCTTTATCAAAGAATGCTTATGTCTGTCGTGTTCCAAAATAATTAAGTCTGTACTATTTGCTTTATTGAAGTTGTAAAAGCAGAAATCAGCTTTACCAAAAGTCATCTGCTTAGTCAAACGTCCTTTTGTAAAATAATTGTCCGTCACTATTAAGTTTGTATAATTGAGTACCAAGAGTCCTAAATCTAGAATCTAAGTAGACTCTCCTTCATTGTAAAAATCACGAGCGAAATTACTAATAAAAATATATTCTCTCTATGCTATGAGTTACCTTTTTGTTCTTTCGTTAGTTTCAAAATTTTAAATTAACATAGACATGGTAGAATGAACAAGATCAAGGTAGTATCACGAGTATGCTCTGTAATTGCCTCTATTGTGAACATTTCCATAGGAAAGTGTTCTACTGACTAGATCTTACGACGTTTAGTAGGTTCCAAAAGTTAGGCACATTCGTTGCCTTTGGTTTGAAGGTTTTTGGGATAGAATATTGTGAACTATTGCACACTGCACCTTTAGCTATTCTTGTTACCTATATAGAATAGCTACCTATATGATAAGTGTGTCTGTGACATGTGTATTACAATTGTATATTTAGATTCTCTCAATAGATGACAATGGAGATAACATGCTAACAAGTCCAAAACGGCTAGATTTCATTAAGTCCTTTTTCAATTTATCTTTATTTTTTGTTGCTATTAGGTATTTTTCTAATATGTTTGGGAGTTTATGGACTTAGATGCAATTTCAATCAAGCCCATGTTTCAGGGGTACCTTTCTTCTTGGTACAGAAAGGGACACCGTGCGACAGTAGTCTGCTCCGCTAGACCACCTTCCGCCTTCTCTCGGTCGTTTCGGGACTGAAATTCTCCCCCATTTGTTTTGGTGACGTCCTCGGAGCAATTGGTGAATGATATCCTTCAATTAATGGTTTGAAGGCTTCAATGTCTTTTTCTCTTTCCCAAGTATTCTCCTCGCTGCTGAATTCGCTCCATTTGACCAAGTACTCTTAATGATATTTCCTAGAAGCTCGAGTAGTTTGATCGTCAAGAATCTTTTCAGCAACCTTCTTTCCAGCTCTTTTCAGTTCAAGCACAGGTCGTTTTGACTCATTTCTGGATGCGTCATCCTTGTCGGCAAAGTATGACTTGAGTACACCAACATGAAGGATCTTGTGAATTTTGCACCATGAAGGGAGTGCAACTCTGTATGCGACCCTTTAAATCCTCTTACGATGGGTAATGGTCCAATATATTTTGGCATCGATATTGAGTCTTTCCCTCTTGTTGGTTTATAACAGTTTCTGTCGGGATGTTTATCCATTACCGGATTTTCAACATTAAATTCAAAGAAATGGTGCTTTAGATCTGCAGACTTTTTGTACCGTTTCTGAGCTTTCTCAAGATAATTTCGAGCAATTTCAATGTTTCGCTTCCACTCTTGAGAGAAGCTTTTTGCTTGTGGGGACTTGGTACTCTGATCGATATCCACAGTATGAGGGAGTAACGGTTGATGGTCAGTAGCAATCTCAAAAGGACTCTTATTGGTGGAAGAGCTCTTTTGGGCATTGAAACACATCTGAGCTGCATCAAAAAGTTTCACCCAATTTTTCTGCGATGTAGAGATAAAGTACCGAAGATATTCTTCCATCATAGAGTTGAAGCGCTCCGTCTGTTCGTTAGATTGTGGGTGAAAACTAGAACTCGTGCTCAAAGTTGAACCAAGAAGTTTGAACAACTCGGTCCAAAATATGCTAGTGAATCGAGGATCCCGATCACCGACGATGTCCTTAGGCAGTCCCCAGTACTTGACAATATGTTTGAAGAAGAGTTGAACTGTTTCTTCGACTGATACATACTTGGGCACTGCTGCGATGAAAGTTGCGTATCTACCACGACGATGATAGTGCTAAAATCTCCAACTTTTGGCAATCCAACAATGTAGTCCATCAATACACTCAGTCTAGTTGGGACGGAAATGGGCTTCAGCAAGCTTGCCTTTTTCTGATGATCTGCCTTATCTTGCGACAAACAAGATAAGTTTTCACATAAGTTGCAATGTCTTCCAACATTTGCGACCAGTAGTATGCACGTTGTAGTAGTGCAGCAGTGCGTTCCTCTCCGGGATGACCTGCACAAATAGTGTCGTGGCATAGGAACATGCTATCGTGCGGGGGGCTTGCCCATTGCCAACTGCACGTTGAAGTACTAGTAATTGAGCTCTTAACGCTTCCATTTCATCTTGCAGATCAGGCAGGATAGCAATAGTTTCAGTCATTGCTGTGCAAGACCTTTGGCTTTTATCCAGTTGGATGTGTAGTTCATGAATTTCCATCTCGCCACCTTGACTTCTTCCTCAAGGCCATCCACGGCATAGCACAAATTAGTAGTTGTCATTTCAAAGGCATCTACGCGCTGTTTTGTATTCCTCTTTTGAGGATCCACGACTTCTATAGCGTTTGATTGAATTTGATCCATAGCTTTCATAGCTTTCTTATCGAGGGACGTGAGCCGCAGCTCTGATATCAACTTTCACGAGATGCCTTTCTTCTTGACGCAGAAAGGGATATCATGCGACAGTAGTCTGCTCCACTAGACTATCATCCGCATTCTCTCAGTCGTTTCGAGACGGAAGAAAATTTGATTACAATTTGTAGAAAAATTGCAACATAAAATTCAGATGCATTGAAAGTAAATTGATCATTGATTGCTTGAAAGTTAGAAATTACAATTGATGAAATCAGTAAATTACAATGGCTAGTGTAGGGGGCGAACACCATAAAGCTTGAAAGATTGTTTGAAAGACTAATACCCCCCATAATAGCTTGCAAAACAAAAATGTAAGTGATAGGAATAAATGTTTAAATGACGAGGAATCATACTAAACGTTTACCAATATCGGAGCTATTTTACAATGGAAAGGAAATTACAACTCAAATTTGAACTAATATTTATAATGTGTGGCCGAAGTTGGGCAAACTGCGACTACGATTGGGTTAAGGGGTTTAAGTAAAGCTGCGGTCCTTAACACCATGTCTAGTGGTTTTTTTTTTTTTGCAAGATTTTATCAGATTCTGATATTTAATACTGTTAAAACTCTTTTTTTTATTGCATGATATCTTATAAGTTTCAAACAAATTACTGTAGTTGTATATACTATTGATTGTAGATTGCTAAATATGTCATTTCCTTATTGCATCTTGTACTTTTGCCAATCAACCACTTTCCTTGATTGAATCTTCCTACAATTTCTTTTTCATTGTGTGCCTCGTTGTAGTGAACAAGACAACCTCCGGACACCGATAGAGGACCATCAAGTTTTCACATCTTCATGCCTTTGCTTTATTTTTCACCCCTGAGTTCCAGCTAGCACAAAATCAGACATCCCTTACGGAGCCTCTGTCGTGGCCGAATGAGAAATTTTCATCACAGAATTCCATGGCTTAACCCTTTTTGATTCCCTATCGCCTACTCTTTATGCTGCCCGTTCATCTACTCTTTCACACCATGGATCCATAAAATAATCTAGTACGTTTGCCCATATTTCTCATTCATCGAATTAATTGTTCGTCCTTTTTTAAAATTGCAATTATTTTTTTGAGTTCGATCGTGGCACACCATTTTTTCATCACATCGTCAATGAAAGCACAAATTATAACGATCATTTCATATTACACACAGATGGGTTACCATCTTCTCCCCTGCGTATGCACCTCAAGTCCAGAAGGAACTCGTCGATGGAAAAATCCAAATGGAACGAGAATGAGCATAAAATATTTTTAATTGCATGTTAAGCGGTAATCATCAAAGGTCACTATCAAGGAAAGTATTTCACGAAATATGGGTAGGAAAGACTAATTTTCTTGTTCAACACGACCGTCGGCAAGACTTGGAACAAAACGCAGTTGAAAAACCGCTGGGGATGTCATGAGGCGGGAACATATACGATTGCACGAATTGCTTCGATGCACTAGTGTTGAGTACAACATAACAACCAATTCAATTGTTGAAGATGAGGATTGGTAAAACAGGAAAATAAAGCTACTGTTCTCTAACTTTTTTCTGATCTGCTGTACTTTGTATGCCGTCTATGCTGAATAGGATTGCTCATGAGTCCACTAACTTCAAAGGTCAATTGCTTAATTGATGTTGTAATTCCTAAACACACTATTTGCAACCATAGTAGGTGTGTACGTTGAATACTATCTAGGAGAATCGTTTGCGAAATCATATGTGATTTTGCATTTCTAGGTAGGTGTATTATTCATACTAGGTTGATTAACGAAGAAACTTTGTGCATACTCTAGTAATTCCTGACGTTAGTTGATCAATGCACCACAATTAAACATTCATTTGTGAACAAATGATATTGGTGTGCATTTGTACAAATAAATTAATTTCAGCATCTTGCTTTTCAGATTTTGTAAAAATAATAAAATTCAAACCATGTTGTCATGAATTCGCTCATACTTCTTGGCTACTTTCATACTCCATTTGAATGTGTACAAAATATTGTAGGAGAACCCCTTATGCAAAGACATCAAAGACAGAGATTGCAACGAGGTATATTCGATATGCAGTACTGATCAAGGACGGGTTTTAGGATGCTCGATTATAGTGCCTTCGAAGACCATCAGGAAGAGATGCCAGTCAACATGGAAAGTAGCGACTCCAGTGACGAGCTAGTGAAGGAGACGGGTGAGTCCAACGTGGACATATCTGCGCCTCGAACTGGCGACAAACAGAAGTTAAGGACGAAGATGAAAAAGAGAAGAAAAAATTTCCGCAAGAGAATCTTGTTTTGTTGATCATGATACCAGTGTTGGGGAGGAGGTTGTGGCAAAAATGAGCAACATAATAAGTCCGATTGGTACGAAGCTGAAAACATGTTTGAAAAAGTTGACAATAGGAAGGCAGGTAAAGAAAATTGAGTTGTACCATTTCGCGTATATGTTCTTAACACAAGCGAATTAAGAGATGCTTGTGTTGATCGAAGACGCTCTAGAGAAGTTTGAGTACAATTTCAAATATGACTATAAATGATTTGATTCATACTATAATGAGTTGTGAACATTTGTACGTTTTTTAGTCTACGTTCTTTGCATAACTTTGTTGGATGTATGTGCATAATTTGTTTTTCATTTCCAAACAACTTCTATTCAAGCCTTTTATGGAAGATTTCAATTTCGATTGTATTCTTTTGTCGGACTCAGACTCCGATGATGATACTGGAGATGAGGAATATTTGAATATGCTGGAAGAAGACATTATGGAGTAGCTTCGTTATTGCATAATCATCGAACGGGCTGTGAGTAATTACTATGGCGAACACATAGACAACGTTTTAGTAGATTTCTTTTTGCGAGAAGCAATCATATGTTTTTTTTTATAACCGTGGATGTTTGGGCCAGTTTGGGCGCACCTCGACTAATTCCACGGGGCCCTGAAGCTTACGACCGGATACTCACCTCAGTAGCCCTGAGAAGCGATCATATGTTCATGTTAAAGACTATGGAAGGTAGTGACGACAATATTACCAGGAGTTCCGAATGTACCCACCAATGTTGCGACATTTCACACATATTCTTTAGGATGAGTACGTCTTCCGTAGTAGGCAACACGTAAATGTTTATGAACAAGTAGGTATGTTCCTATGCATATTAGTTCATGTAAAGGGTTAGAAATAGGTGCATATGTTATTTAATCATTCATCGCAAACCGTATTGCACTACTTCAAAGTTGTTCTTCATATCGTCATTGCTACATGTCTAATTAAACCATATCCTAACTATAATCAAAGTTCAGAGCACCATGGGTCAGATGCGAATAAGCATCCATTGTTCCTAAATTGCATCGTCACAATTGACGAAACATTCGTAAGAGTCGTTTGCCACGTGATCAGCAACAATACTGTAAAAGAATACCCACTCAAAATGTGCTAACGACCCGTGATTTTAATTTACGTTTCACATTTGTGTTAATCGGTACAATCGAAAATGCACACGACGCGTGCATATTAGCCCGTGCTATACACTGCCCAGGCATTCATTTCTCGGAACCTCGGAAAATTTTTATCTAGTTGACTTGGAGTTTGCACATCGACTTTGGTGCATGTCACCTTACAAGAGTTCGATATATTGTATCACTTTCAACAGTTTTGGGACAAAATGGGTCATAGGGATTGATTTTGAAACATTGAGGAGAGGTTCAATTATAGGCACTTATCTTGTAGAAATATAATTGTGCGTGCATTCGATGTCTGGAAACAAAGATGTAAAATTTTGGATTATTGCCCAAACTATTCCTTCAGAGTGCAAAGCGTAGTTGTAATAGTGACATTGGGTATTTGCAACTTTTTTCGGTGGGCAAGAGTTGTGGACGAGACCTTTACAAGGGTGGAGATTAACCCAAACGAAGATGATGGTGGAACTGTCTAACAAAGACGAATAAATTGCAGTTGAGATAGATGTACCTAAAATGTCGTGCAATGAGTGAGATTTGTACAAATATAATTTTCCTTAAATCAGCTGGAATCAAGCTCAAGAACCACCCCAAGCCCACTCCCATGGGCCCATTCCTTTTTAAGCATGTTACTGCATTATTCACCCTCTCCACGATAATGCTCCAACATCGATCTGAACACTGAACCTGTAGCTTGGGTGCCAAACGTAAGATATTCCCACCTCTTTGTCCAATAGCTAAGCTTATAGCACAATTCTCCCTATTCACCCAAAATCAAGCCCGAGAATCCACCCTAGGCTAACTCCTCTGGACTCATTTCATTTCAAGCATGATCTTGTATCATAGAGAAAATGACATCATATTAAATGATTCCAATTGCATCTTATCTCCATATCTCATCGTTATCACGATGTCTTTTGTTAGAAAATTTCATTAGAAGAATACCATGAACATAATATCTCATAATCATTTGTGTGCAAAACAACAAAATAAGAGATACAAGTCAATTCTGAGATGTTTTGTGTTCAGATTTTGGAATCTGACATAAGGCAGTCTGAAATAGATGGTACAATAGAACTTCGATAAAAGAAAGTTCAATAAATTAATAATCTCTTAAATAATAAATTATTCGATCCTGACTCGGGCTAATGTACTAAATTAATAATCATGCTGAATGCATAAAATAATAATTTGTTCATACTAAAAATTCATTATCGTGATGGATGTTCATTTTTATATTCTCATAATGTTTTCCTTATCTCATTAGTCAATATATATTTTTTAACTCCTTGCAAATGAGATGCTATTGTAGAAAAAAGTATACAATTTGGAATGTTGGGGAGTCTTAAGTTAAAATTAATGATTGTAGAAATTATGTTCAATGTATACACGAAATAACTTGAACAATTAATCTTTCAAGATAATAACTTTAAAGTCAATGCATGTATATTAATGTTTCCTCTTTAATGTATGTACGTATGTGTGTGCCTTTTGTGTTTGAATTTCACCACATTCAATGTTTCTTTAAAAAAAAAAATTATATATATACATAATAAAAATTCTTGCATGTATTATGGTAAAATATAATATAAGTTACAAAAATATAAAATGCTCTATAAATTAATAAATAATCATTTATCGATAAATTATAACCCTTCTAAAACAATAATTTTTCTCGGTCCCAACATTATTATTTTAGAGGTTCTACTGTAAAAATGAAATAAGAGGAACAATTCCACCTTATTTGCTTTTTATATTTTTCCATGGTAAATTTCAAATAGGTATACCGAAGCATCTATATATGGCATTTCTTTTCTTCCCTTTTTTTTTTTGGTTAGACAAAAAATGAAAATAAATCTTGTATTCTTGCATCTTTTCCACCTCTATCACATGGCAAAAGGATTCTAACATGACCAAATTTAAAATGAGCATAGTAGTAGTAAATAGTACATGCTTGCTAGAAGTATCATACGGTTCAATTTATGTTTGGAAATTTGCTAATTTGGATTTTGCATGTATCTAAATGAATATGTTTGTTTACGAATGTGGTTTTATAGGTAGATATAAAAGTGGCTCCTGGATCTCATGCAAATGAAGAATCAGGTGAAAATCTTATATTATTTATTTTTATCAGAGATGATTCTCAATTTATATTATAAGACAGAATTGAACATTGATCAATAAAGAAGTATCTCAAGAGCATACCTTGGATGTAACTAGCCATCCTACGAAAGTTATGATTTAGATTAATTATATGGATTGTAAATTCTGAAATAAAGAGCCATGAAGAACTTCTTGAATTCAATTGAATTGCTTTACAAATTTACAGGACACATACATATATACACCTTGAGTAAGAAAAGGACAAAATCAGTTACAAAATCATATTTTCCTAACAACCTCCATGTGCACTATAAACGGATCATTTAGCATTTAGTCTTCTAGGACCCTCCATTGTACAATCAGCAATGCGAGCTGTTGAAGCTGTATGATGAAGCTGGATGGATGACTAGGTTGCCAACTCATTTCCTTGGTTCCTCATTCTCCTCAGCTCGTGCTTTATCTTCCAACAGCCGCTCGCAAGATGGAGAGTAGATGTTTTCTACTCCTATCTGGACCATATGAAGATAAAAACTCGTGGAATTCAGTGCCTTAGTTAAAATATCTGCAACCCGAGAACCAGTATGAACATATTCAGTAGTAATTTCACTAGCTTGTATCTTGTATCTAATGAGATGACAATCTATCTCTATATGTTTGTTCTCTCATGGAAGATGGGGTTTGTGGCAATGTAAATGGCTGATTTATTATCACAATAAAAAATGGCTGCTTGAGTGTGTTCAACCTTCAAGTCCTTAAACAGATATCTTAACCAAGTTAATTCGCAGCAAACACTGGCCATGGCTCTATACTCTGCCTCACAGGATGACCTTAACACTACATTATGTTTCTTCGATTTCTAGGATACTAGAGATGATCCAATAAATACATAGTACCCTGTGATAGACCTCCTAGTGTTTGGACAACTTCCCTAATCTGAGTCTGAGTATCCATTTAACTGAAGTTCAGAAGTAGAAGGGTAGAACAACCCCTGTCCTGGGGTTCTTTTAAGAGCATTGAGATGGGGTACTCTTGGTTGATCCATATATTGACTCAGGAGTTGGATTGAATAGGAGATATCTGGCCTAGTTATAGCTAAGTATAACAGGCGTCCAAGTAGCCATCTATAGATGGATGGATCATCAAGCAATTCACCTTCCCCTTTGGATAATTTGATGTTTTGATCAAGTTGAACTTTGGCTGGAGTTGATCCTATGGTTCCTGAGTCTGCCAGTATATCCATTGTATACTTTCTTTGGCAAATGTGTATTCCCTTTGTTGATTTAGCCGTTTCAATACTCAGAAAGTATTTCAGTTTTCCCAAGTCTTTAATTTTGAACTGTGCATCAAGTGCCGTCTTAAGGCTGTTTATGGCTTCCAAACAATCACTAGCTATAATTATATCATCTACATAAACTAAAATAGCTACAAATGAGTCTCGAGTGCATCTAACAAATAAGCTGTAATCAACCTTAGACTGAGTAAAACTATGCTGGATGATGAAAGTGGATAACTTTGGACACCATTGTTTTAGAGGCTTGTTTGAGTCCATACAAGCTTTTGCGAAGTTTGCATACCTTTGATCCATAGGCATTGTCATAACCTGGGGGCAACTCCATATACACTTCTTCTCTAAATCTCAATGTAAGAAGGCATTGTTTACATCTAATTAGTAAAGAAACCAACCCTTCACAGCCGCCACAGCAAGGTTCTGACAATGACAAGTTTTGCCACTAGTGAGAAGGTTTCGTGATAATCTAAACCTTATTACTGGGTGTATCCTTTTGCCACTAGCATGGCTTTGTCTCTCTACGCTTCCATCAACATTAAACTTTATTTTGTAAACCCATTTATACCCTATTGCCTGCTTATCAAGAGGCAGATCAACTAGAACCTATGTGTCATTCAGCTCAAGAGCTTTGATTTCACTTTCCATGGCCTCACACCATTCAGGGAATTTGATAGCCTCTTGGTACGTTTTGGCTCAATTTGTGAAGTTATGGAAGTTGTAAAAACTTTATGAGGTAAACATAGATTTTCATATGACATAGCAGAATTAAGAGGATATGGACTACCTAAGGGAATAGGACCTGCCTTTTTGATCAATTCCTTCAATAGGGGAAGCAAACTAGCCTGCTGATATAGAAAATCCTGGAGTTTTGGGGGAGCTCTTGGAACTCTGGTGGACCTTCTAGGCAGATGGGGTATAACTTGATTATTATCTGGTGAATGTTGCTGTGAGGCTAGATCAATTTGGGGTTCATTAGTTTGAATTTGTTCCGTGAGTTCTGCAGGGTAAGGAGATTCCTCATATGGATTCTCTCCTTTGTAGAGGTCAATTGGGATTGAAATGACAGGGTTTTGAGGGAAGCATAAATCAGTAGGCTCTGGTGGGATGTGTATATTTGTGATTTTAGTTTCTTTGTATGGAAAGATAGTTTCATGGAATATGACATTTCTTGATATAAAAACTTTATGTCTCTAAATCAAGCAATTCGTACCCTTTGATGCTGAATGGATAACCTAGAAAAATGCTTCTCCTAGCTCTAGAATCAAACTTGTGTCTACCATTCAAAAGTGTTGCGGAATAAGCAAGGCATTCAAAGACTTTCAAATGAGAGTATGCAGGTTTGTTTTGAAATAACATTTTAAACGGGCTCTTATGGTTTAGAAGTGTTGAGGGAGTCCTGTTGATTAAATAGACAGAAGTCAAGACACAGTCACTCTAATATTTTAATAGGATACCGCTCTGAAATCTTAGGGCTCTTGCAACGTTTAGTATATGCTGATGTTTCCTCTCAACAATGGCGTTTTGTTGAGGGTTTCAACATAAGTTTTCTGATGAATGATTCTCTTTTCAAGATAAAATTGTTTCATGTTAAATTCTGCTCCATTATCACTTCTGATAACCTTGATTTTGCTTTGAAATTGTGTCTATATCAATTTGTAAAAACTTTGCAAAGCATTGGTAGCTTCTGATTTTAACTTCAGCATGTAAACCCAGGTGCACCTACTAAAATCATCTACTATAGTAAGAAAGTAATGTAATCCAACATAACTAATCTCATTGCAAGGTCCCCAGATATCACAGTGTATTAAATCAAAACATTTCTCAGACTTGTGCTGACTAACAGGAAATGGAAGCCTATGTAACTTAGCTAAAGGACATACAGAACAAGGGTTATTTTGTGAAGCTAACTTAGGTATGGCATCTTCAAAAGCAAGTGCAGAATGGGATGGATGTCCCATTCTGTAGTACCAAATGTCAAACTCATTTTTACGATTGATAGCAGAGGCTGCAAGGGAAGAGGTGCTGGTTAGATGATTTAAGGTTTCCTGAAGGGCCATAGGTGAGGTTACTGAAGGCAAGACTTGATAGAGGCCAGATTTTGCTTCTCCCATTCCAGTCGTTGTTCAAGTCGAAAGGTCCTGTATAAAACAAACATTAGGGAGAAAAATAACACAGCATTTCAGTTTCTGAGTGAGTTTCTTAATGGATATAAGATTGAAGGAAAATGAAGGAACACATAACACATCCTTAAGGATTAATTGATCTGTGATACGTGCAGTCCCAATACAAGTTACTGGGATAGTGGTTCCATTGGGAAGGCTCACTGAGCAATTTGTTTTGGATTTGATAGAGGAGAGGAATGAAGGGCTACAGATCATATGATCTGTTGCCCCTGTATCCAAAACCTAAGGAGCTTCAGATTTGTTAGTTTTTACAAAACTGAAACTAGATGAGCAGAGTGATGTACCATAAATCTTTGGAAGAGTATTGTCCGATTCTGAGGTAATAGTGCTTTGAACCTGATTTGCTGAATGGGCTATGTTCTGATTAGTTGATTATTTGAGAAAAGCTATCAAGTGAGAGTATTCCTCTTGAGTGAGAGACACATTTACCTTGTTGATCTGTTGCTCCTGATTCATAGAAAAGCCTGATTTGCTGCTGGTGTGAACCTGTTCCTTCCTTCAAACTTGTGACCTAGTGGATAACCATCCAGCTCGAAGCATTTGTTTGCAGTGTGGCCTGACATCTTACAGTGGGAGCATATAGGCTTATTTGGATCCTTCAGGCATCTCTCGAGTGACCTGCTACTTTGCAAAAGCTGCAATAGTACCTGTCTCTTCTCTGTGGAAAGGAATTCTGCCTGCCATTATCTTTGAAATTTCCTCTAGCCATCAATGTCATTGTCTCACTGATTGATCCATCACTCGAGATCTGCCTCCTTTTCTCTTCTTGCTGAATTACAGCATACACTTCATTCAAGGAAGGGAATGGCTTATTCAAAAGTACCTGTGCCTTAATAGCTTTGTAAGACTTATCCAACCCCATTAGGAACTTTATTACCCAGTCACGATTCTGAATTTCAACTACAGTTTTCAAACCTCCACACGTGCAATTAGGAACTGATTCATAGTTCATCAGTTCATCAAGCAAAGTTTTGAATTTTGAAAAATACCCACATCATCTTGATTTTGTGACAAAGCTATGATAGCCTGCTTGATCTCGAAAATTCTGGGTGCATTCTGTTGTGCAAAACGCTGCTCCAACTCCTGCCATAACTGATAGGCTGTTTCAGCATATGTAGTGCTGCAATTGATATCCACTGCCATAGTGTTTTGAAGCCAAGTGATTACAATGTCATTGTATCGGAGCCAGTGCTCCATCAATGGGTCATTGGGTTCTTGAGGCTCTTGGATGCTTCCATCTATAAATCTCAGCTTGTTCTTTATCTTGAGAGCCTTCTTTATTGATCTGGCCCAAGAGTGATAGTTGTTTGCATCAAGAATATGCGTGACAAGAATAGATCCAGTACCATTATTGCTCCCAATGAAATAGGGGCTGCTGAAGTGTGTGGGATCATGGATTGTCGAGTTGTCATTTTGGTTTTGATTAGTATTTTGTGGAACATTTGATGATTGATTATCTATTTCAGCCATTAGGCTTTGATACCATGTAAATTTTGAAATAAAGAGCTCGAAAGGAAGTAAAACCAGCTATGAAGAACTTCTTGAATTCAATTGAATTGCCTTACAAATTTAGAGGACACATACATATGTACACCTTGAGTAAGAAAAGGACAAAATCAGTTGCAAAATGAAAGAAAGAATATTTTCCTAACAATCTCCACGTGCACTATAAACGGATCATTTAGCATTTTGTCTTCTAGGACCTTCCATTGTACAATCAGCAATGCAGCAATGCGAGCTGATGAAGCTGGATGGATGACTAGGCTGCCAATTCATTTCCTTAGTTCCTCATTCTCGTCAGCTCGTGATTTATCTTCCAACATGGATGAGCTCCAATTTGGCAAACTAATCATGGTTTGATAGATAATCATCTTAAATAACAGGTGGGGCAATGTGTCTCCCCAAGGAAGAAGAAGAAAAAGAATGAAGCACCTATAGAAAAGAATACAAAAATTAACACGGACAGAGACATGCACAAATATGTATTATTATTTACTGCACACCAATTGTATTGTTGGCTAACCATCTTTGTTTCAATTCCTAATGCCATATAGGGCTTAGCCTAAAATACTCATATTTAAAATGCTGGATATGTATCTTTTATTGATTAATTGTCTGCAAGTTTATCTCAAGCTACACCTGCTCAAGTATGTGGATAAATAACTGCTTCCTGTAATGTAGAAGCCATGAATGTAAATTCACGGGCAAGCAAAAAGAAGCAGATGCCAATCTCCTTGGCCATTGTTTTTCCATGTTTTTTCAGCATTAACTCAACTCCAACCTAACTCTGAACATTCGTTGTTTGTATTTGGTGCAGTTAATAAGCAGTTAAATGATAAAGAAAGAGTTTCTGCAGCTTTAGAGAACCCGCATCTTCGCCAACTTGTAGACGAGTGCCTTTACTCTAGTGAACTTTAAGCAACTGCACTCTTCACTGCTAAATAAATTGTACTGTAAGTTCTTTAGTTCTCCATGTTTGCAACACTATGGGTTGTTTCGTGTTTGTGTAGTGGATTTTATTACATTGGACAAATAGGAAATTTGTCAGTATTCCCATCATCTTCACCTGGGCGTGTCAATCACATTCCCAGCCTTGCCCAGTTTAGTATGGTCAGTGCCAGGTTGGCATATACGTAAAAAAATAAAAAAAGAATCTACGCAAATTTATTGAAAAAGAAATTTTATGGTGCAGGCCATAAGGGAAAATTTCATAATTACCGTATTTAAATGATACAGTGCCAAGTTGGTATATGTCTAAAAATATTTATAAGAAGAATCTAAGAAGTATTGAAAAAGAAATTTTATAAAAAGAATCTACGCAAATGTATTTAAAAAAAAAAAAAATTATGGTGAGGTTATAAGGAAAAAATTCATAATTATCATACTTAAATGATACAATGCCAGGTTGGCATATATCTAAAAAAATTAAAAAGAATCTACGCAAATGGATTGGAAAAAAAAAAAAAAATTATGATGCAGGTTAAAAGGTAAATTATGTGTGTTGGACTAGGCCAACATGTCCGCATTATCTAGGATTTAAAATGTTGTTATGCTAAAAATTCTCCCTATATAATGTGGATGATCATTAGGGATGGCAAAAATTTTGTTCAACCCGATACTCATGGGTCCCGCCCCATTCGGAGCGTAATTAACCGCCTACTATGGTAGGGCTGTAAGCAAAAACCGCCAAACCGGAAAATCGAATCGAAACCGCATTTTAGAAATCGTCGGATTGGTGCCACGTGGACCCGTCAACGAAATGATTTTGAACCAAACCAAACCGGTCAAAAAAGGTTTGGTTTGGGTTTGAGAATTTTAATTGCGTTTTAAAACAAAATCGGACCAGCGAAAAAATATATAAAAATAAAAAAATGAAAAAATGAAAATTTATGAAAAATCTAAATATGTAAAATTCAATAGTTTTGTCATGTGTGGGTATTTTTGTCAATTTATAATTTTTTATTACATATATATTATTATTACCCAATAATCCTAATTTATATATAATAATCTCAAGACTAACCTAATATATCAAAAGCCATTTTCCTCTTCAGAATTCAGATGAATTTCAGCCGACACCCGGCACAGTCTTGAGCCATTACCAGCACACGAAATCAGAGATGAATAGATCATGGGTCTTCGGTCATAATATTTACTACGAATAAAGTTTCATATTAATAATTTTTTTGAGCAAACTGAGGTAAGAAATCTGAAATTATATGGGTTTCGCATTTCTCTCAACTATTGGATGATTGTGAAATAAATTTATTCACTTTGATGAAAAGTGTTTATTTACTATATACATGATTCTATTCTATTTGTGTGGGCATACTCTTGTTTTGTGACTGAATTAGGCATGATAAAATATGTCAATTGAAGCTAAAAAGTGTTCATGTGTAATTTGATATGTGGATGAGCTGTTTAATAAGCTAACTACCAATGACGCCAACGACAACTATACTTGCATCAATTTAATTGTTGTGTTTTATTGTATGCTTAGATATTTTGTTAAAACTGTTTCTTTAAGTGTGTTGAATTAATAAGGATGATATCTATTCAGTTAGCCTATTAAAGTCTTGGATTTTGATCCAGTACGACGTAAATTTTATCATTTAAGGTGTTGTCTTATTGATGTCTAAATAACTGTATTATGGAACTATATGCTTTCAAATAAATATTTAGTTTATAAATGTTTTGAGCCTTATATTTAGTTTATTATACTTGTATTATAACGTTATCGTAACGTTTTAGCCTAAAAAGGGTGAATAAAAAACTATTATTATGATTTCACTTGGATTTAGTAGGTATTTAAATTTATAGTACATATATTTAGTTGTTTTAGATTTATTGCTAGTAAGATATAAATATATATTGAATTCAATGAATTAATGATATAAAAGTAGACAGGCAAGAAAATATACGACGAAATCGGCGGTTTAAAATCGGATCAAACCGTTAGGTTTAGGTTTGAATTTTTTTCAAACCGTTCAAAATGGGTTGAAATTCAAACCGATTTAAACGGTTTGGTTTGAAAATATGTCAAAAACTGGTAAAATCGGACCGCTTACATCCCTATACCAGGGTAAACAGGTCGATAACGAGGATGGGGTGGGGGTCATTGCTTCGAAGCGGGTACGAGAAACATAGTCCTCGCCCCACTCACTACCTGTCCCCTTTAACATTAATTTTAATTTTAAGTTTTTTTCAAACAAAAAAAAAGATTTATTATCATTTTTAAAAAGAATATGAATTGTTCTTAACAAATTGGAAAAAAATAATATTTCTTAACTAAAGACATTAAAAAATAAAAGCAAAAAATAAATAAATAAATAATACAAATAACCCTGCCCCACCCCGTTTTAACATAGTAGGGGGACCTATAAGGTAACAAAAATACTCGATGGGACGGGAATAGAAATAACCACCCCATCCCACCCCATCCCACCCTGAATCCACCCCGTCCCGTTTTAACAAGTATGGGGACGGAGCAAGGTAACAAAAATACATGATGGGACAGGGATGGGAATAGTTAGCTCGTCTCATACTTGTCCCGTTGTCATCCATAAAGATCATTTTGTTCGAGATCGTCAATTTAGCCCCTATTTGGATTCCATTTTTCGAAAAATAAATTTTTTCCAAATTCAATTTCAGCCACACAGTCTCTCATAAAAATAATATTACATGTAAATTCAAATTTTTTCTTATTTTTTATCCAAACATTCAAAAAAAAAAAATAAAAAATCAATGCTCCAATTTTTTTTTTTTACAAAATTACATTTTGACGAAACCCAAAGAAAGGCTTACTGTCACTTGACGATATATCTTGGACAGGAGAATTCCATTTACCAGAACTATTCACTTACTAGAATAGCTACAGACCAATGGTTTTCCAAAAATACCCTTTAACATACAATTTGCAACCAAAGCCACTAAAGAACATAGAAACTTCAATCAAGCCCCTAGAATTCATAAACTGTATATATTGATGAAAAAATAGTCAATACAATTTCCGCTGTGCACTCTCGATCCAAATGGTATTAGAGCCAATTTACGAACCTGAGATAATGATGAATATAATTGACGATGAAAACATAATTGAAGAATTTTTGAAAAACGTTGAAAAATATAAAAAATCTAGTTATTCTTATTTACCTAAAAATAGTACAAATAAGAATTTTGAGGATATACACAAAAGATTGAAAAATCTAGAATATAATATACAAATAGGAAATACTCTTTTAGATACAAATTTTAAGGGAAAATATAGGATTATAATTAATCCACCTCAAGATTTCAGGATAACACTGAAAGATAAAGAAAAAAGAAAAAAAAACATGAAGTAAAACAATATATGATTACAGAGATTGAAGAATTAGAACAAAAATTCTTAGAATCTACTGGTAAAGTATAAAAAACAATTAGAAGAATTACCTGAAAAAATGAAAAATACAAATATGAACACTAATCCATCATCTAGTCATAATATAAAAACAGAATTTAGTGGTGATAAAGAATATGAATATACTCCCTATGGTACACCAATTCCTAATAAAGATGCTGTTAATCAATATAGAAAAATACAGAAAAACACACTTAAAATATAAGAAAACAGTCCATAAAAGAAATAAATCCAATGAAATCCTACAATGAACCAATCCACACAACAGAGATATTGTTAGATCTTGACTGTGTAGATAAAGCTATTGAAACATGGATGAAAAGTACAGACTTAGTTATACAATTTAACAAATGACATTTGGATTTATAGAACATACATTCAGAGGAATTGAATTTGAATGGTGGAGAAAATTATAAGAAAATATAAAAAGAAGAATAAAATATGGAGAAAATACAACTGAACCATTAGATAACAGGAATGTCTTAAATAAGCAATATATACAAGAGATATTAAGAAGAATTAAAAGAGCACCGAGAACAAAATTCTTAGAACATAGATTTACAGCTAATGAAGAAACTAGGAAAAAAGAAGAATATAATGAATGGATGATAGCAATGAAAAATTTGAAAATATGTGATATGTGTAACTAGATAGATACACATTTAAATTTGAAGAAATATACTATATATTAAACCAAGGAGATTATCAAGAAAGCAAACATATACTAATGTCTTATTTTACGAAGTTACCATTCCCATGGGGAATTAAGCTACTAAAAGAATATGAGAAACTATTACCATTTGAAGAAGAAGAATGTGTAAATATAGACAGTCTAGGAAGTATATGATTGAATTTACAAAAAGAATGATAAGCACATTGTGCAGAGAGGCTGTAGAAAGCAAGAAAACATATAAGATAAGAAGAAACTTTTTGTATTGCTACAAAGAGGAATGCCAAATTGAACAATTTAAATGTTACAAAAAGAAATATAAGTAATACAAGAAATATAAAAGAAAATTCAAAAATTACAAGAAGTTTAAGAAAAGATTTTTTTAAACCACATAAAAAATATTTCAAGAAAAGAAATTGGACTAAAAAGTCCAAACCAAAATATATTAAGAAATGTAGATGTTTTATCTGCAATGAAGAGGGATACATTGCCCCTCAATGTTCTAAAAAGAAAGATAAACAGAATATAAAAACTCTTAGAATCTATGAAGAATTCCAAAATGATAGTGATATAGAGCCAATTGAATGTTTAAGTAGTGAATGCAGTAGCGTTTATGAATTAGATACATCTTCATCAGAAGAAGATTCTGACGAGATAGTATATATGAATCAAGAGATACAACAAATAAATCAGGAAATAGAAATAGAAACAACAGAGGAAGTTGAAGACTCAGTTGAAGGCGTAAACCAAAAAATCACCTTTGATGCTAGAAAGTACAAATGAATAACAAAGAACATATTAGATTTACAAGAGAAATACGTGTTTCATCAAAGATTTTTAGGAATACTGCCGAGTAAATAAAACAATTGTAAATATGAACTATAAAGAAATATCTATCAATATAGAAGACACAACACAAAAGAATGGGTAAGATAAAAGTTATCTAAAGTTCCAGAAAATATAAGAAGTAAGTTAAAATGTATTGAGATATGAGGAATCCAAATCATGGTAAAATGGTTCTTTAGAGAATGTTTGAATATACCAATACAGATATAATGCATGGACAACAAAATCTTACAAGATCCTATAGATGCTCTATTAGGAACTGTGATAGGAAATCTAGTCTATCAGAAGATAATATTCACAGTAAAACTAAACTATGCGGTTTCACTAATTGATGAAAATATTGACCAGGGTTTCAATTTATATTATAAAATTGGAAACTTGAAGATATTGCGAAAAAGTAAGGCTATTAGTATCGGCATAAAATCATTTTGTTTGCTTTTAGTACTAGCCATCATAACAATCTAAGGAAGATAACTGATAATATTATCATAAATAAAGACTTTGAAGAGTTAGCTTAATATATACCTTCTAGAAAATATCAAGAATATGAAGTTACTATACCAGAACATATAATGCTTGGTTTTCACAAACAAGCAAGAGAAGTCAATTCTGAAGGGAAATTGATAAGAATAAATAGTGTCAGTCGAGAAGGAGATAATCTTATTGCAAGATTCCCCTCCAAACAAGATCCTAAAATAAGCCAACTTAGAAAACTAAGTATTGCCGAACCATCAAGTTCGCAATATTATATCAAAACAAGATATGTTAATCAAGAAGGATACAAGAAGAATCTTCTTGTCCTTATAGATATTGGAGCAGATAAAAGTCATATAAATGCTAAATTTGTTAATCATTTATTAGATTTTGAGTTACCGGAATCATATATATTCAAGGATTATTTGGGAAATAATCTTGATTTATAAGAAGTATGTAAAATTCCCTCTTATATTTGAAATAAGACAATGACCATTTATCACTACTTTAATAAAGTCATTTTATTAAAGAAAAACTGTGGTCACTAGAAGACAGAAAATAATGTGATTATAACCCTTTACCCACTAAGCGTTTATATGTGATGATCCAGCTCAAAAGATAATGTCAACTAACACTACCCAACAAAAGATAGTGGAGGACGAGATAGTGGAAAACACCTGCGAAGATAAGATTCCTTATCACTGAAGGAAAGACCTCTATAAAAGGGAGGAGGTTCAAGTGTTCAAGGGCATCCGAAAAAAGAAATATCATCTCAGATCATCTCAAAACAACTACTCAGAAATTAATCTTTTGTAATCTGTATACACCACTTGTATTCAAAAATATTATTAGGAAGTCTGAAGATAGCAAAACTTGTAATAAGGTAATCACTTACGGAGTTTTAAAGTTCATAAGGTGAGTACCAAAGGTATGTAAATATAGTGTGCAGGCATGTACTATTTCAGTTTATGAATATTAAGATGAAGTTTGTTATATTCAACAAAGTTCTCATAAAAGGATTTCGTTAAATTTCTCATGATTCCTCGGCAGTGTAGATAGAGATTTTAAAAGATTTTCAAAACATTGTTTTTGAATGGATGTTAGCCATGCCAAAGTACCATCTTTAATGAATGTTTATGGGGAAAATGACAGTTTTCTAACAAAAATTGTAGCACCTTGTGTGTGAGTTTATCTTTTAAAATTTTGTTCTAAGTAAGAATTTGATTCTGAAAAGAGTTTGAATATAGGTGAAAATAAAGACTCTAAATATTGTGAGATAGCGTCTGTGGCAATACGGCTAGTTCTCTAAAGTGAGAAACACAACCTTAATTGAAAAGCTTTTTGCGGAAGCAGTAGTAGACCCAAATGATTTCAAAACATTTTAAATTTCATCTGATTCGAAAGATTGATTAAGTACATGCAAAGCAACTATAAGAACATACTGAGGGAAAGTCTAGTTATTTTCATAGATTACTGTAAGTTATTTACATGTTTTTATATGTTTATACTTTAATTACTATTGATATTTATGAACACTTCACAAGCATCCACGTCCAATTATTAGTCTTAAATTATATTTAAATGAAAAAAATATTTCTTTTTTACGAAGTATAGTTGAAAAATCTGAAGATATACTTACTGTTGGTCAATAAAAAATTAAAGAAATATATTTTGATATAGATTATGCTTGTAAATATAATATATGATTTGATTATATAGAAACTTATAAAGAAATAAAAAAGACTAAAGATATCATAAGAAGTTTCATAAAAAATTGTTTTTGGATATATAACTAAAGAAAATCAACCTAGACCTTTTTAAAAATTAACAAAATATAGAGAATATTTAGAACAAATTGAAAGGTTAAAGGAATATCGTATAAACAGTAATCTTGATTAATTTAATTATTAAACCACAAGGAAAGAGAAGATATTGAAAGATTTAGAAAAATCCAAGATAATACCAGTAAATTAAGGTCCAGAGAAATTAGGATACTCCTTGAAGAACTTAGAAGAGAAAATAATACAGAAAAGTGGGATAAGATTCTAAAAATTATAAGATATCACCAATTAGAACAACAATACTTGATTTTGTTATAAGAAAATACTGAACTAAGGTTCTCAGGATTTGTTCTAAGAACTTATAATCCAAACAGAAGAATTGTAAGATATAACCCCAAACAATCTAACAATTAAAAGATATGTGTCATATTTTGCAAATATAGAAAGTATGGGCAAAATAGTATTTTTAATAGAGGCTATTTTATATTATTAAAACCCTATGAGAATCTGGCAAAATTCTGGCAATTTTCTCCTAGTAGTGTAGCATGACTCATCTCAGACATCCCAACTACAAAACTCTGGGAAGCCAAATAAATTGAGAAGACAATTGGTGCCATAATTTCATGTGAATGATGCCCAACTATCATCCTCTAGCCATTTTAAGACAATGGGCTTACCTTTTGCTTGAAGATTTGCAACATTGTTGCTTTCTATATAGGCAAAAGATATCCAAAGAGCTATGGTTAAAATAATATTCCTGACATACCTGTTTGTAGAAAATCAGATATATGAATTATGTAATATTAAGCATTTACTCAATTATTTATATCTGTATGGTTCCGTATCATAATACATTGGGAAAAGTACATAAATACAATACTATAAGAACACAAATTCAAATTTAACAAATTTGTAAAAAAAAATCTCACAAATCAGGTTTTAAATTATAATAACGATAATAATAATAAAATATATTATACATCTCTCCTCGATAACTTCCCTGTATCTATCACCTACCTATCCATTTCTCTTCCATTCCCAAATATGTCATTACTACGGCCATCCCATTTCTCTATTCGTCGCCACCACAGTCGCCATCTCTAGTTGCTCCGTTCTCTACCTCGGCAACCAATCTCCACCCTATCTCTTCCAAAATCCATGTAGCAACCAGATTATCACACGTTACCCACAAAATACTTCCCCATCTCTTTTGAAGCTACAAGTGCCCGGTGAAAGTTCAAGATTGACTAACTAAGAGGGGGTGAATTGGTTATTAAAACTTTTTCATTAATCACTTAAGATTTTAATATAATGAACACGCAAATGATAGAGAATAATCTAAATACAAGTAAGCACGTAAATGGAACAATATAAATTTGCGCAAACTAAAAGCGCTAAGTAAAAGGGATAGAGAGTGAAAACGATATAATATGGAGGTCCGATCCAATGTAATGATCTACGTCCCTCGTTACCAAGCTCTTCGGCACGAGCAAGACCTTTTTCACTTATGGTGTAGTCCAACCCTTTACAATACTTCCGGTGACTTACAACCAATGAGCACCAATCCTTTTACAACGTTGAGTTTTTCGGTACTTCAACACGACCGACAATTCAAAATGAGTTTATAAGTGAAATCTTCTCTTCTTAAAGAATAATAGATTCAAAGTTGAGAACAAGAAGCGAAGAAGGCAAACACTTTGATGGATGGCAATAGATATGACTCAAGTGTTGGACTTAAAACTTGATAGAAATTGATTTTCTAAGTTTAGAATGATCAAAAGTTTTTTAAGTATAAATCAATTTATGAGGATGAATAAATAATGAAAATCGGCCATTTTTCTCAATAAATGCTCACTTATTGCTCTAGGAAAGGTTGGAATTGAATGCAAAGTGAGTTGGTATTTATAGGTGAAAAAGGGTCAAAAACTTTGCCAAACCGGACGCAGTGTACCGGACGGTCAACTAGCCCTTTTTGTCAGAAAATCAGAACAGTTTAATTTTTGACCGTCGGGGTTAAAACTTTCATACCGGACATCCACTACTGTATCGGACGTTCGGTATGGCAATTTTATGCCCGGAACGTCCTCGTTTTAATTTTTAACAAATGTAAGTACTCAAGAGACGTTTAAAAATGATTTTTCAAGGTATTTGTTATATTTCAAAATTACGTTCTTCGATTTTACGTTTGAAAACACAGTTTACGAATACAACATTTTTGTCGTGATTTTTCGATCGTAAAATCAAAACTTGAGCTCGTCTCGATTCATTTGCCAAGTATTGAAATGTTTTACCTTTACATATGATTGTAAAACGTCTAAACTCTTTGAACATCTTGACATGCATGCTTGAACGTACTTCGACTTTTATCTCGATTCTTGTTGAGACATCTTTTAGCGAGTTTTTCAATATCAATCTTCATAGCCTCCGTTTGATCAATTTTGTTTCCATGTCGATCGTTGCACCCAAGTTTCTTGGCCTTGAACCTTGTGTCTTCAATTTTATAGATTTGTTATAATCACTATAGACACTCGAAATCAATTTGTTAGAAATAAACGTAATTTGTTTGTGATAATCAAAACGAGACGTCAACTATAGGTCAAGAATTTCCCCATTTTTTATTATGACAAACACGATGATTTGCAATGTACAAATTTAAACACAATCATGCAAATCTATATCTTCTCTCTTTCCCCATTTGGCATAAGCAAAAAGTGCGGCAATAATAAACAAAAGGGCGATTATAGAAAGCAAGAATGATTCAACATTTCATTGCAATACATAATTCAAGTAGGCATTGCAATACATAATCAAAATAGTTAACCATATTCAAATTAGTGATTTTAATTTAAATCAAAATAAAACTACTGCGCTGGAGGAAGAGGATGTGGGAAGTGAGCATAGAAGTCGGCGAAGAAGGTGTTCTGCTGTGCCTACATTTCTGCCTGCCTGGCGAGTATGGCGTCTTGTTGTGCCTGGATTTCGGCTTGTTGAGCTTGTATTTGGTGAAGCACTCCGCCAAACCCATCCACTGAAGAGGTAAGAGAATCAATTTGGCCGTTCAAAAGGTTATATTGATCCTCCGTGAATATGGAGCCACTGCCGGAGGAACGTGGAGCGCTCGATCTCGAGATGCCATGTGAAGGATCTCGGGATGCCATGTGAACATGGAGCGTTCTCTTCTTCTTCTTCAAATTGTAGCTTCGAAGGCCTCGAGGTCGGATCGAACCCTTTCGTCTGAGCTACCCATTGCCCATGTGTTTAAATAATTTTCATGTTCTTAAATGTTGGGTGTTAATGGTGTCGATGGGACGCAATTTAACACCAGCCTCGTCATCCCAAAGGACGTCAAAATGTTGAAAAATCTTAGCAAGTAACATGTTTAGGGTAACGCTTTTGCATAACGTGAAGAGTGTATGAGTTTCATAAGACCTAATGCAATGGTCGGGAAGTCTAACTTCCGTCCGACAAGAAATGAGTCGAGAATGAAAAGATCAAAATAATTAACCTCATCCCTGATGCCCCTTCCTAGGTAAAATAACATTGGCAAAATGTTTTGTAGAACTTTACAGGGAAGAGTGAGTAGATTTGTGCTAATTTTGGTGATGTTTTCACTGTCTTTACCCGTTACACGACGACAAGCGTCGGTTAATTAATTATTATAAAAATTGGTGATTGATATTAATGGAATAATTATGTGAACCTAACACTTACACCATCACATAAAAACCAAATTTTTAATTGTTTTTGTAGAACTATAATATTTAGAATAAAATTAAATCTATTTCTGTTTTTCTTAATCGAAATAAAGGTAGAAATAGTTGAATCAATGGTTAAATAATAGTCATTGTGGGAACGATATTCTAACTTTTAGGTCAACTTTATTACTTGTTACACTCTGTACACTTATGGGATATAAAATTAAAAAGGGGTAAAAAACACCACCTGTCACCAAACTTTGACATGCATTTCAAAATGGTCTCTGAACTTCAATTTGTTTTCAATTAGTCCATGTGCTTAATAACTGGATGCGAGTCGATCATTCTGTTAGTTGAGGTAAGTTAAATTAACTAAGACTCTTGCATGTCAAACAACATTGCCGACATAGAGCCTCGTTAGTCATTAGCAAAGATTTGAAACAACCATCTATACTCGATTTCAAAAGCTATCTTTGAATGACAAATAAAAAAACGCTCTTAGTAAATCCTAACAAAATTTCCTTTCAGTACAATTTCGTCTTTATATTTAATTAAAACACTGCAACATATAACAAGTATAAAAAATTTTGTTTTGGCTGACGATTTTGATGCGTTCAACAAAGTGATTATATAAACCAATAAAATCAAGTGAGTGAACAGAAAGAAAGATAAGAGGTGCCCGAGGATTAACTCATTGGCAATGGATATCCAAAATGCTAAAGATGTATCTACTATTCTTAACGATCCTCAAGTGAGTATATATTTGTATTTTATATTTTATATTCATTTATCGATTCAATGCATGACCATTAATGTGTTGAAATTTCAATATGTTGCTCGAAGTCCGTATAGTACAATCGAGGAGATGGTCAAAGTTATCTGTGGGGAATGTGTATGCCACCTAGCCAAGATGATCTAATATTCAATAGCATTCTGGATGGAGAGAGGAAATGTAGGTTTATATATTATATTATTGCAAGTTGTTAGAATAGATTTATGTCTTGTATTATTCTATGTAATTCAAATGTACTAGTACTTGTGAACTGTCTTATGTAAAGAGAGTTTACTGAACAATGAGCTTTGTCCCCATGCAAATCTCCATAGGACGTCGATCTTCTATATTGCATCGATCTCCTGCACTGTATCAATGTCCTTCATCTCATGTACACAAGCGTTCCACTATATTATCAGGTAATTTATTTGAGCATTTAAATAGACACGTGTTAGCAATGAAGTAAAGGATTATGTGTCACCTAACATATATTGTTCGATTTGAGCTGTAATTTGATATAAAAGTTTTAAAAAAAGAGTTGGACAAGATAATTGAGTGAGTGCAGCCCTACCATTAGACATATGGGGAGATGGAGAAGGCAAACAATTTGAACGAAGGCATAGAGAGGATCTACAAGTGGATGGATAGGGAAATATGCAATGGGTGATAGAGATGATGGACATGAGGAGATGTAAGGGTGACAAATGGGGTATATATATATATATATACACACACACACACACACACACACACACACATGTTAGTTAGTCCCACATTGATTAAAAAGTGAAACATTCATCTCCAGTTAAACTATAAATAGAATGCTTCTTTGTAAACAAATTACAATATTCAATACAATACAATTCTCTTCTCTTTGTATGTCTTACTTTATTTTAAATTCAACTTGGTATCAGAGCTACTATTCTTAGCGATTCTCGGCATATCAAGAGTTGAGTATGCTCTGTAATTGCCACTATTATTGAATCCTTCACATCAGAAAAACTTCTTGTATATCCTCTTCATACCTGTTGGGTAGTCACTATAGTCGGAGTCTTATTCTCCGTTGACGTCATCTCAGCCACCACTCCATTAGTCATTTCCTAACAAATTCAGTTCGATTCCTGTTTTTTTTTCTGTCCCCTTCTAGTTTTGTGCACATTATAGGGCATCTCGAGGCCTCACAATCCATTGTCATTGTCATGGAAGGACTCAACTACACTATATGGGCTCAGGCTATGTCAAACTTTCTTAAGGGCAGAAAGCTCTGGTGTTATGTCACTGGTGATATCACCGAACCAAAGAAAATCGCTGGAGATGACAACACAAAATACATAAACCGTCTTAAAGAGTGGGATGGCAAAAACCACCAAATTATCACTTGGATTCGCAACACGTGTGTACGCTCCATCAGTCTCCAGTTTGGTAGATTCAAGACTGTCAAGTCACTATGAGATTTTCTATAGAAATGCTACACCACCGCAGATCTGTCTCATCAATACCAATTTCTGGGCGCTCTACATCGTATGCAACAACAGCCTAGGCAATCCATCAATAATTTCTTATCTGAGATGCACTATGTTTGGGATCAACTTGCTTCCTCAGAACCAGAATTTACAGATGACAAAAATGCTAAGAAATTTTTCGACTGTCAACATCACCAACAATTGGTTCTCTTTCTCATGGCCCTCACTAATGAGTTTGAGCATGTTCATGCATCCCTCCTTCACCGCAGTTCCTTACCTACTTTAGATCAAGCTGTTACTGGACTTCTTTCGGAGAAAACTCATCTAGCCCCTCGCAAGACGACCTCTACAGATGTTGTCTTCACCACTCCCAGAGGGCCTCAACCCAACCACAAAGGGCATCCATTTGGATCTTCAAAATTCTGTAATTACTACAAGAAATTAGGACACATTCTCTTGGAATGCCCGATTCAAGTTTGCCAATTCTGTCAGAAGCAAGCCCTTGGTCATCTTCAGCGTGTTTGTTTCCAAAACCCCAATAGACACTCCCAGCAATACATGTCTCGTGGTACTCCTTCTAGATCTGTCGCTACTACTGCTGAAGGTTTATAATTCATTACTTCCAGTGAGCCGTTTTCTGCCTCTGACATAGAGGAAATTGTCAAACAAGTCCTTGCTCATTCTGGTAATCTACCCTCTACTGCTATGTCGGTCACCTCAGGTAATTCATCTTGGTTCTTTTACTCTGCGTGCTGTAATCACATGACACCTGACTCTACTATATTTGCCACCAAATGGCTTGCTAGTCGTACTCCGACTATTCAAACTGTTGATGGTTCTCCTATGACAGTGAGTCATATCGGGAAAATCTTGACATTAAACACTTCTTTTCCTGATACTTACATGTATTCCCAAACTCACTCTCAATCTTATATCTGTTGGTCAATTATGTGACTTCGGTCTAAATATCCTATTTTCTGCTTCGGTTGTTGTGTGCAGGATTCAAAGACGGGACAAACTCTTAGAATAGGCTGTAAGGTTGGACGACTCTTTGAGCTCGTCAATCTTCACCTTCCATCCCGTTTCTCCTCATCATTCAGACAGCAACCCCAGTCTCATCTACCACATCTGTTAGTCGCTGGCATTTTCATCTTAGTCATACTTTTGTTGGCCGTCTTCGATTTTTAGCATCTAGTGGACATTTAGGGCTTGTTAATAAAGAACAATTTGATTGTCTTCCTTGTCAACTTGCAAAACAATCGGCATTGCCATTTTACAAAAGTGATTCATTTTCTTCTGCACCATTTGATTTGATTTACTCTGATGTTTGGGACCCGTCTCCCACTTCTACTATGGGAGGCTCTAGATATTGTCATTTTTGTTGATGATTACTCTTGTTACACTTGGATATTTCTTATGCGTAATTGATCTGAATTACCTCAATTGTACTTTGATTTTGTTACCAGGGTCAAAACTCAATTTTCTTGCAATATCAAAGTGTTTCGTGCTGACAATACCGCTGAATACACATACTCTAGAGTCTTTAACTTTCTTCGCCAACATGGCACTCTTCCTCATCTTTCATGTCCAGGCACTCCTCAACAAAATGGGTGTGCTGAGCGCAAACACCGAGACATTCTCAATATCGTCTGTGCTCTTCTCATAACTGCTTCATGTCCTGAATGCTTTTGAGGTGAAACTGTTCTTACAGATTTTTATACCAAGAACCACGTGCCTTCTTCCATCATTGGGAATCAATCACCATTTAAGTGTCTTTATGGCCACCCTTCTGACTATAACACTCTTAAGGTATTCGGTTGTGCTTATTTTGTTTTTCTTCAGCCTCATGAGCTCACTAAATTGGAATCTAGATCTCGACTATGTTGCTTCTTGGGATTCGGTGTTGAACACAAAGGCTACAGATGTTGGGATCCTTACTCCGAACGTCTCCGAGTATCTCGTCATGTTGTTTTCTGGGAACACAAGATGTTTGCCCCCATATCCAAGTTTCACCTGTCACATGACAACACCTCTCTCCTATTCACTGACTCCTCCACAGAACTTTTTCCTGACATGCCTAAGACAAACTCTTCTTCTAAGTCAACATCTCCACCAACATATCCTATCTCTTTCTCAAATATGTCATTACCAACTAACATGTCTACAAATCCTTCAATTGAGTTATCTACCTTACCCTCTTCTGAGGAACTTGTCTCTTCCGATGGATCCGCTCCAACAACTTCTGATCTCCCTACTCGACGAAGTGACCAAGTAAAAACTCCTTCTGTTAATTTTCGTGACTTTACAATTTTTCTACTATTCTA
Organism: Fraxinus americana; assembly: GCA_035079005.1. Taxonomy (NCBI): domain Eukaryota; kingdom Viridiplantae; phylum Streptophyta; class Magnoliopsida; order Lamiales; family Oleaceae; genus Fraxinus; species Fraxinus americana. The sequence goes on along the minus strand of CM068712.1, from coordinate 15,881,201 downwards.
TCTCACCATGAACCTCAGTCTTATCGTGAAGCGAGTTCTGATCCTCTTTGGCAGAAAGCAATGAATGATAAATTATAGGTACTTGAAAACACTCACACCTGGGATATAGTGGACCTACCAAAAGACAAACATGCTATGGGATACAAGTGGGTCTACAAGATCAAAATTCACTCTGAAGGGTCTATTGACCGGTACAAAGCTTGCTTGGTACCTAAAAGGTTTACCCAGGAGTATGGAATTGACGATGAGGAGATAGGGATGGCAACGAAGTGGGGGCGAGGAGGCTGCCCCGTTTATTACCCTTTTTTTTTATTCAACTTTTAATATAGGTACTTGATTATGACATTTCTATAATACAATAAATATAAAACCCTTGAAAATGAAATAAAGGTTAAATTCAAAGTATTTTATCATGTTATATACAATACCCATAAAAGCAAAGTACTGTATCATCTTATATGATTACAATATCCATACAAGATTTAATTTGAAAATTACAAGACAGCGAGCAACCATCACATAATGCAAAATTTCATGTTGTAGATCTCAAGTGCTGCCATCTTCTAGAATGTCTATATCAGGCTCCTTAAAAGTCGATGACTGTAAAACAGTAAAAATAATTACTAGTTAGACAAATGATGTATTTAACTATTTGTATACAAGTCCATTTAAATAAAAATCAATTTACCTCATCGTTAATATCAGTGTCACTCAACCGCGTACTAGAATATCCAAAGTACGATGAAGGTGGTGAATGTTCTAACAATAAATAAAACTAGTTAGCAGTAAAGAAATAATAAAAACACAATTATAAAAACTAAAGGAATTTGTATTTCTTGTACCATGAATGTCAGCCCATAATCAATCTATAGCACACATCAGAACCTCCAAAGTGTTTGGATGAAGCCTATTTTTGTGTAGACTATCAAATCTACCACTAGTACTGAATACAGACTCTGACGCCACTGTGGATACTGGAATAGCTAAAATATCTCTTGCAACTTTTTGCAAAGAAAGATATTTTGTTGAATTTGCATTCCACCATTCAATATGTTAAAATCATTAGATCTAGGTAATAGAGGCTCGTCCAAAAAATATCAAACTCTGACTTCGTACTATCAGTACTAGTGGTATTAGAAACAAATAAATCAAATTGCACCAATCGATCTTTTTTGCTTAATGAAGTAGATGCCTCGATCCCACTTGAAAATTGAGTCACGTTACCACTCGATCCATGTCTTGTTCTATACTCATTTACCAGCTTGTGACAAAATTTCCTAATCTTTTCAAACTCAAGATCCGAAATGTCATTTTCATAAATTATTGGAAAATAATATTCAACCAACTTCATTTTAAATCTTGGACCCAACACACTAGATATTGCCAAAATTCCATGAATCTCACTCCAAGATTTTTCAAACTTGTCAATCATACTTGAAGCCATCATTTTGATTTCCTCATAAGGCCATTCTATCCAATCGTAAATTGATAACTTTATCTCACAAATATTAGAAAAATAAAGATTTGATGTTGGGTACTTAGTCCTAGAAAATATTTCAGTCATTTAAAAAAAAAAACCTCCAACCTTTCACATATCTCTTTCACCAATTTCCAATCTTCATCACTAGGCAAACATCTATATTGTGACTCGCGTTGCTTTATTTGAGGAAAAACATGCCTATACTGTAAAGCACTATGAAACATTAAGTACGTAGAGTTCCACCTAGTTTTGCAATCAAGTGCTAACTTTTTGGAACGTGAGATTTTTAACTGACATGCAGAACTCTCAAATTTTTCTACTCTTTTTGGAGTTGCTGTCCAATATGCAACGCTGTCACGAATTTTCTCAGCACTGGAGTTAATGATCTCTAAACCATCTTTAACTATCAAGTTCAATATGTGTGCACAACAATGCATATGGAAAAAATCACCATTTAACAAAAGGGAACTATTAGAAAGCTTATCTAACAGAATGTTGATCATGGCATCATTTGTAGTACAATTATCGACAGTCAAAGTAGACAACTTACGATCGATATTCCAATCCAATAAACAGTCCATCAATTATGTAATCAATGCCTCAGACGTGTGCGGACATGGCACATAGATGTAGGGCTGTCCATGGGTCGGTTCGGTTCGATTCTGAAGATACCCGAACCGACCCAAAACTTTCGGGTATTTAATAAATGGACCCGTCGGGTCCAAATATAATTATGGAACCGTTCGGGTTCGGTTCCGTTCAATTCGGTTCGGGTCGGTTCAGTTCCGTTCGGTTCCGTACCATAATTAAATTTTTTAATATTTTCAGCAACACTACATAAATACAATTAATAACATTTCATTCGTAACTTTAACAAATTAACGTAGCCCAATTCAAAAAAATATACAAAACTAGCCATCCAATAAGATTAATTCAATGCATACAAATACCAAAAAGTAGATATTAATATTACAGCAAAACTACATAAAATATATTCATTTTCTTCAAATTAAAATGGGCTAATGGATTTTAAAATGATTTGGGCTTAAAAATTAAAATTATGAAATAATCTAATTTATTCAATTAATTTGTTAATTTGTATAGGAAAAAAATAAAATAATTTAATTAATTCAATATAAAAAATAAAAAAATTATTTAGTTTCGATTCTTATTCGATTCTTCGGTTCTTGGTCTAGACCTGAGACCCGACCCAAACCCATCGGTTCTCGGTTCGGGTACCCGTTCGGGTATTTAATTTATGAAGAACCGCTCGATTCGGTTCGGTTCGGTTCGAGTTCGGTTCGGTTCAGAACTTTTGGACACCCCTACATAGATGAACCTATGTTAAAATAAAAGCATCATAAATATGACAAAAATAATTTTAAATGGATCATTAAAATAAGTTAATTAATTTATACAAGATCGAAGTACCTCATAATACGACTTTGAAGTTTCCAAGCTTCATCTATAAAATGCGCAGTGATAGCCACAAATCCTTTCTTCTGATTAGAAGTCCACATGTATGTAGTAATTGCAATTTTGCTATTGTTTTTTTCTCCAATAAACGCATCACTTTCAATTTCTCGTAATCATAAATTTTCAAAATATCATTCTTTATAATGTTACAAGAAACATTCTTAAACAACGGTTGCAAGGCATTCGTAAATCTTCTAAATCCAACTTGTTCAACCATTCGAAGTGGATACTCATGCAAGATTATCATACTTCCAAGTTCCTACCAAGCATTGTCTTGATCAAAGGAGTAAGTACCCAATAAAAACCTTCCACAAGCTCCCTTTACCGGATTCAATATTGTCTGCTTAATGTCTTTTTGATTTCAGCGTGAACATATTTTTAAATGATCATGCAAATGTTTTGTCACATTCTTACTTTTACCCTCTAATTTTCTATCACAATAGTTACAAATTGCCTTCTCATTGCCCTCAATGACTCTTTTTTTGAACTGATTCCACACTACCGAAGTTAATTTCCTTTTCTTACCTTGTCCACTACTCTGCTCATCTTCCTCACACAAGTCTATTAGATCTTGTTGTGTGTTTTCCTGACTAGGTAAGTCTTCCAACGATGGATTATTACATGATCGTACTGGAGTACTACCAATGCTCAGCACTGGTGTACAATGAGGTGATCCAGACATCTGAAATAAAAAGAAAAAACTTCAAATCAATGAGACCATGTGATGAGCAATTCTAGATTCATTCCAAGAATTTAATATGTTAATAATAAACATACAAGCGCGGAGATCAAGTATGTCAATGAAGTGATGAAATTAATATGTTAATAATAGACACACATCACAAATGAAGAACAAGTAGCCATGTGATAAGCAATATCAATCCAAGAATGTTAGTATCCCTTTGTTGTGGACTAAAATAAGAATACAAGAACTACTGGTTGAGAGGAATTACGACGTAGAATCAAGGTCTGAAGAGAAAATAAGCCTTCATAATCCATAGCTTTAATGTTGTGCTGCACTTAATTGTATCTTTATGAATTCAAAACTAAATAACTTCCACTAGAAATGATTATAAATGGCTTAAATCAACTAAACTAATGTTCGAGAAGTGTTTATAAATGGTTTAAATTCTTAAAAGATAGAAATGAGTGGTGGATAAATGAGTAGCTTGTAGGTCCTACTAAATGTGGATAAAAAGTGATTTGAAAAATTATAAACAGTTTATAAACATCATCCAATCATAATTTTTTTAGTAATGAAAAAAGAAAAAAAGTCTTTGATTCGTTATATATATTAATATCCACAATATTCCTTCAAATATCCCATTTTCCCTTCAATGGAAATCCCATTTTCCTTTTCCCTTACTACATTTTCCTTCATAATTTCCTTCCTGTTCTTGCTAATCAACAACTGCGAAAGATTCATATTTCCTTCAAAATTTCCTCCAGGTCCATGGAAAATCCCTCTTATTGGAAACTTGCATCAGCTGATAGGTTCATTACCCCATCATTCTCTCAACAACTTAGCACAAAAATATGGTCTTATAATGCACCTACAAATTGGTGAACTTTCAATAGCAGTAATATCATCTTTCCAGAAATAGCCCAAGAAATTTTACAAAGAAATGGACTTGCATTTTCAGACATGACAGATTTGATGCTCAACAAGATCATATTTTACAGTTTGGACACGAACAAGATACCTCCAAAGGGTGCAAGCACACAAGTATAAGGGAATTGAAATAATTAAAGTTAATCTAAGAAAAAGTAAATTACATATTCTCTATTTAAGAGTGAATTTTATCGGGACTATTTTCGTTGTCTTCTTCTTTCTTTTATACGACTTGGGCAGTTTTTAATCGTTTAGAAACTGTTTGTAAGTATCCATTTCTTTCATAATGGCCGACTGGCCAATAACTACCGTGCGTAACTCCTATCACCACGTCTTCTTCATAACTGTTTGTCACCAACTTTCTCAAATCATGGGGCGTGATTGTGATGTGCTCAAACCGCGTTAAATCGTGACTTTGGATAACAACAAGCTTTAGTCATCGCTGGAACTCTGGGCGACTCAGCATTTTTGGGCAACAATTGGTCTTCTGCTCTGGGCGATTATAGGATACTTCATTCGCTCAACATCTGGGCGTTCTGCAGGCTTGGGCGACGACGTACCTTTGTTTTTGGGCTTTCATTATATTTAATGACAGTCTTGGTCGGGCTTTTACCCTGATCTCTCTAAATGGGCTTCTTTTCTTGGGCCATATCCTTTCTTGGGCCATTTGAATTGGGCTGCACATTTTGTGTGTCAACAATTACCCCCCAATATGGCGGAATTAAATTTAATTTTCACCATATTCATCTTTGTGTCTTCCAGCAACATTTGAAATTCCCAAGGATTTTCAATCATCACTTTCTTCTAATTGTCTGGAAAGGTGTGACGTTACAACCCTTATAAGCCCAAGAATCGCGCCATTTCATTGCACCACTAAACCACATCTTCATACTTCGCGTCTTCTCCCCACTATTTTACTGTTCATCGTCTTGCTTCTCCTCTACGTTTCTCAAGCAAACTCAGATAAACTCGTATTTTGCATTCAATGGGGACCTCTCAAACCCGTTCGGAGAACCCTTTTGGTTTCGAAGAATTCCAAAACCTCCTTACCAGGTCATATGTAAACCTTTCTTACCTTGCGCCGGCTAATCCAGACCTGAATGAGTTTATTTCCAATTTAATTTCTTCAGACATATCAAGGCACGGGTGATCGGCCAATAAATTAGCCAATGCTTGATTTTTTACTGCCTTTTGTGGTACATATTGTATTTCAAACTCGGATAATGTCAAAGTCCAAAGACCTATCCTTTGGTGTAAAACAGGGCAATAAAACATGTACTTCACTAGATTCACTTTAGAAATTAGATAAACTGTTACAGGCCATAAATAAGCCCTTAACTTAGTATATGTGAAATACAAAGCGAGACATAGTTTCTCAATGGCGGAACAATTACATTCACATTTTGTCAAACGTCTACTTAAATAATATATTACCTTTTCTTCACCAAATTGGTCTTCTTGCGCGACCATTCCAGCTATAGATTCTTGTTCAGCCGATATATACACTTTCATTGGCCGTCCTTGAGTGGGTAACACCAACACTGACGGATTTGATAAATACGTCTTCAGGCTATCAAAAGCCTTTTGATGTTCTTCTTTTCAGACGAGTTCGTCCTGGTTTTTCAACTTTAGGAGAGGTGAAAAAGCTTTTGTTCGCCCTGCACAATTAGAGAGAAAACGCCTTAAGAAATTTACTTGACCTAGAAATCGTTGCAATTCTTTTTTGTTATTAGGCGGTTTGACCTCTAAAATGGCATTTGTTTTATTCTTATCGAGTTCGATTCCCCTTTGGCGTACTAGAAAGTCAAGGAAATTCCCGACATTGACACTAAATGCACATTTCAAAGGATTCAATTTCAATTTATATTGTCTCATTCTCTCAAATGAGCGTTTCAGTTGTTCGAAATGATCTTCCTCTTTAACAGATTTGACCACCATATCGTCCACATACACTTCAACAAACTTGCCTATCATATCATGAAAGATTAGATTCATTACTCTTTGATAAGTCGCCCCCGCATTTTTCAGGCCGAAAGGCATAACTACCCATTCGTAACACCCTAAGCCCCCTGGACATCTAAAGGCAGTTTTATGTATGTCATCTTCACTTATATATATTTAGTTATATCCTAAATACCCGTCCATAAAGGAATACATGACATGTCCAGCAGTGAAATCAACTAAAGAATCTACTGTGAGCATTGGATATTCATCTTTACGTGTCGCTAAATTCAGATTTCTAAAGTCTATGCACACCCTTAATTTACCATTCTTTTTTAACACTGGCACAATGTTAGATAACCATTCAACATATCTAGCTGTCCTGATGAAGCCTGCTCTTAATAAGCGCTCAATCTCTTTCTTAATTTCAGGTAACACGTTAGGAGCAAAACGTTTAGGAGGCTGTTTATGGGGCTTAAAATTTAATTTAGTTGGCAATCTATGTTCCACTAAATTTTTATCTAAACCAGATATATGTTCATACTCCCAAGAAAAACAATCTTTATATTCTTTTAATAAAGCGATTAATGCTGTACTAACCACTTGACTAAGCATCTGGCTGATGAATGTTGGGCGATCTTCTCCCACATCGCCAATGTTTACTTTGACCAAAGGGTCTTGTACTTGAGCGTTTCCAGACTTGTTGATCCTCATTACTTCATCGTCCATGTCCCTTGTAGGCACTTCTTTTTCTAAGCAATCCACCTTGTTGACTTTTTGGTCAACACTTTGCTCCAATTTGAATATTGCCAATTTGTCTCCCAATGTTTTCAATGCTACTTCTTTTTTGATTTTTTCTTGACATTCTTTATTGAGAGCCACTAGTCTGGCTTTAAAGGCCTGGATTTCGGCCACATGCTCTTTTGGTTGCCAACTCATCAATATTCTTTGATCGTCATTTTGCCAATCACTGGCTCTTTCAGGGCCACTATGTTTGGCCTAATTTGATTGAACATTTCAGGGAATGCTTTTACCGAAAATGGTTCTTCACTCTGTGCGACGACTTGAGTTTCTTCTCCATCTTAGATTATCCTGACAGGTCCATAATTTCCCTCGTACATGAATTTTTCTATTGAGTTGGCTTCTGCAACAAAAGGCATATGATATGCCTGTACCACTTCTGCTTTACCTTGGTCATTCTAGAAAACCAAGCATTGATGGAGCGATGATGGTATACAGCGACTTCCATGGATCCAATCTCGTCCTAGTAGTATATTGTAACTAGTGGAACCATCAATGACAAAGAAAACTGTGGTCCTAGTAGTTGTTCCCACAGTTATATCTAATGACATTACTCTCTTAGCCGAAGTTGCTCCTTCATTAAAGCTTGTGAGAATGACTTCTGTTGGGATCATATCATCCTCTGTCTTTGCGAATTTCCTCATCATCCTTAATGGAATAGTATTTATGACTGCCCCATTATCAATAAGCACCTTCACCACGGGTATGCCATTGACTAAAGCCTTCACATAAAGTGGCATTAAATGCTTGGTCAGTTTCATGGTGGGTTTTTTGAACACGACCTTTTCTGTTGTATCAATTTCTACTTCCTGTTTGTCCCCTGTCGACTTATCCCTTTGTGATGAATCAACTTGCAATATCTCGGGCTGAGTACTTGTCTGTGGAGCACTATCTTCATCCTCCAATATTTCTCCAGCAGCTACCCAGCCTGTTGGGGGAGGCAGTATCCTTGGAGGAGATCCGTATTTCTCAGAACGAGGTACCATTTTCTTCCTCTTGGTGTTCCATATAGTACGTAGAAATCGAAAGAACGCCCAGATGGTTCTCTCAACAAATCAACTTCACGAACCCCTTCCCGATGCAATTGTTTCAGCAAAGTGTTACGCGATACTCCTCTCTTTCTCCTTTTTTCTTTTAGATCAATTTCTTCTTCAATATCAGTCATACCATCATCCTCTTCGCCTTGTATTTCTTGAGACGTCTGACCACCTTCACATTCCAACACACACGCTTCTTCATCATCTCCTCCTTCTTCCTCCTTATTCTTGAATTCATTAGCCAACAGATAATTATTAGCCATGACGGGAGGTAAGGTGCCGAACTGGACAGTAAGGGGTGGTTCTGTATCTTCTTCGTCTCTTTTGCTTCGATCAAATTTTGACCTCCCAGAAGAACTTTCTGGCATTTCTCCCATTGATTCCCAGTGACATCTCTTCACTATCTTCGAGAGTATTTTGATTAACTATTTCCAGTACTCTGGTGCTTTAGGACGTGGCATTTCTTGTTGCTGCCTCATTATTCGTCCATAATTTCATTGAAATCGTCTTTGCTGAGTCCTGGTCCTTTCATTAAAAGGCACAACACGTCTTGCATTATACTGATATGAGTGCCACACATTAGGCTGGCGAGGCTGTGGTCTGAACGATCTCTCGTGCTTTGCTGGCATGAACTGCCTTTCCAGAGGCGGTCCTTTATAGAACGATGTGCCATGCCTCCTGTTTGGAACAAACTCAGGGTGATGGTGATCCTGCCATACTTCTGGTTTTCCAGCATTTGCTCTCATTTCTCCTTTACATCTGGCACACAAGACTTCTTCGTTCTTCATGGGTTCTTTTCCTCTAATACGTTCAAACACGCTAGCATGTTTCTCAGGGTCTTCTTCATCGTCGATAACCAACTTGAATCTTGGCAACTTATTTTTAAGACTGGTCGTCACCATATTCACTTCAAGTGGCTATAAGAAAGGATTTTCATCCACTGCCGTTTTCTTTTTTCTTCGAACGTGATTCGTCCTGACTCAATAGCGTCTTGTAAAACATGACGAAAAACCAGGCAATAAATAGTCATATGTGACCATGCATTATGCCATTTAAAATATTTTTTTACCCTTAATTTGCTCAGGGCTTGGCAATTTATGTTTATCACTCAACTTTATCTGCTTATTCTTATACAGTTTATCCAATATAAGGTCAACCTTAGTTACATCGAACGAGAACGTTCTGCTCTTTTTGTTTTCTCCTTTCATAGGCTCATCTCTGGCTAAATCCCTAGACTTAGCCATTATGGGACAAGTATACGCATCCCCTTCGGTTAGTTCAGTCAAACATATTTCAGTTTGATCGTAAAATCCATCGCTTATAGTATGAACAAAGTTTGGGTCTTTGTAATAAGTCCTTTTACTAGAATTTTTTACTTGCTCTTCTTCTCTTATTAAGCGTTCGTACCTAATCACGTTCGCACTAAGTTAGAACAGGTTAGGGAACTCCGTATCCTGGAACTTTTTCTTTAAGTCAAAACTTAAACAGTTTTGAGTAATTTTGACAAATTCTTTTTCAGGCAGGGGCACAAAACATTTACTCCTGGCTGTTTTGAATCTTTGAAGAAAACCTTCTGCCCATTCATTTGGCATTTGACGTAAGTTCGCCAAATCAGCCAGTGTAACCTCAGATTTTGTTTTATAAAATTGAGCATGGAATAACTGCTCCATTTGTTGCCATGTCTGAACGGAATTTGCTGGCAAGTTAATAAACCAAGAAAAGGCTACTCCTGTTAATGAACTAGGGAATAGTCTCATTTTATGGTAATTGGTCACTTCACCACTCTGTAATGTGAATCGTCCTATATGCTCTAGAGTAGATACTTCTCCTAAACCAGTGAACAACGAGAATTCGGGCACTTTATACCCTCTAGGCCATGGATATGCTTGATCTACCCAATCAGGAGATGGTTTAGTGTAAGTCGGCCTGATTACAGGACGTATCCCAACAGCCTTTTGATCTTGTACTATTTTTACAATTTGATTCCTCAACAAAACATTTGGGTCATATGGGACTCCTATGGGTTGGTTTACTTGTTGGTTTACTTGAGGCAGCCTAACATTTGGTCATTGATTGGCAGGGAAGGCCCCATTGTTTAGACTATTGTACCCATTATATTGAGTATTTACTCCCTCATTAACACGAGGTAAATTATATCCACCATTCAGGACACTTATGTTTGGATTACCCCCCAGGTTGGTAGTCACATTATCACCATTCAAATTTGGCGCTCCATTAACCCCCTGATTTGAGGTGGAATGACCGAAAAATGTTTCTAGACCTGGATCTAGGTTCAAATCAGGGGAATTGTATGGTGCAGTATGTCCCACAATCGTCTTGGCTTGGAAATGACTTCCTATGGGTATGGTTGGTTGACATACTTAGCCTACTAATTTTCTCATAAGATCATTCAAAGCACTTAATTGTTTGGCCATGTTATCATAGTGAACATTTCCATTCTGGGTAAATTTTTCCATATTATGGACGTTTCGTAAATTTACCTGTTCGACGACATCTTGTGTGAGTTCTCCAAGCAATGCACGCATGGTTCGATGACTCAACTCTGTCATTGGTTCATAGCGACTGTGACTACTTGGAGTCTGTCCTTCCGTCTGAGGAGAATGTTGCTGCTCCTCATATCGCTCGATCACAGACTGGACTACTCCGTGACTTACTGGTGCTTTATCAGAACTTTTATGAGGCATAATGTTTTCCTTTTGCATCTTCAAACACCAACTGTCCCACTGGGCGTGCCAAATTGTTTCGCGCGTTTACTCGCTAACAATTAAAAAGGGACCGGACGATTGTGTAAGGGAAAAACCTCTTGGAACAAAGTCCCAAAAAGGGGTGTTTATCGAATATGAAGATTACAGTTTGGACACGAACAAGATGCCTCCAAGGGGCGCAAGCACACAAGTACAAGGGAATTGAAGTAATTAAAGTTAATCTAAGAAAAAGTAAATTACATATTCTTTGTTTGAGAGTGAATTTTGTCAGGGCTATCTTCGTTGTCTTCTTCTTTCTTTTATACGGTTTGGACAGTTTTTAATCGTTTAGAAACTGTTTGTAACTACCCATTTCTTTCATAATGGCCGACTGGCCAATAACTACCGTGTGTAACTCCTATCACCACGTCTTCTTCATAACTGCTTGTCACCAACTTTCTCAAATCGTGGGGCGTAATTGTGATGTGCTCAAACCGCCTTAAATCGTGACTTTGGATAACAACAAGCTTTAGTCATCGCTGGGACTCTGGGCGACTCAGCATTTTTGGGCGACAATTGGTCTTCTGCTCTGGGCGATTATAGAATACTTCATTCGCTCAACATCTGGGCGTTCTGCAGGCTTGGGCGATGACGTACCTTTGTTTTTGGGCTTTCATCATATTTAATGACATTCTTGGTCGGGCTTTTACTCTGATCTCTCTAAATGAGTTTCTTCTCTTGGGCCATTTCCTTTCTTGGGCCATTTGAATTGGGCTGCACATTTTGTGTGTCAACAGGAAGAGAGATAAAAAAGGAATTGGCGGCGGGACATGGCAATTTCACATTTCGTCAAATCTTGGTGATGTCGTTCCTCTTTTGCATATTTTATTTTTACATTATGCGTAGCTAAATTATTTTTAGGGCAAACAATGAAACCTAATTGAGATCCTTTATTTCGTTAATTTGATATTCTAGTTTTTATATTTTTATGTGTTGATTTTTACTATGATCTTAATGCATTTAATTACTTGATTACTAATTAAATGATTTTGTGAAATCTTTACGAGTCGAGAGGTGAGTTTAGGGTTTAGACCAAATAGTATAATCCAGTAAATTGGTATAACGTGTAGAGATACCTATGTTAATTATTGCTGTCATAATTTGAATTTTTAGAACAAATGTTTCATTTAGCTAAAGTCGATTTGTATAGAGATATGGAATTGAATTAGTTAAATAGGCTCAATGATAACTCGAGAGGGGTAAATTGAATACAATAGAAGAATTCGATCAAACATTACTTTAGATTGTATGAATCTTGATTTAAGGAATAAAGGTGATTAATAGGTGAAGTTGTTCCACCCTAAGAACCGTTATTATTTGAATTTTCGATCAATTGTGTTTATTTTCTATTCAATTTAATTTCACGTGTTTAAATTAAATAGCCTCAACAAATCCGTAATTTTTTTTATTTTTATCAAATAAGAGTTAGAAAATTAAATTAAGTGCTAAAGACTAGTTTTCGTGGGAACGATAATCCGAACTCAAAGGTCCACTTTACTACTTGTTACAATATCGTACACTTGCGATATAAAAAACGCAACAAGTTTTTTGGCGTCGTTGTCGGAGGACTATTTACTTTTAGTCTTAGTTTATTTTATTTTTAACTGTTACTTGATTTAAGTGTTCGTTGTATGCTTCGTACCAAGGCGACGATTTTGAACCGTTAGACTCGGAAATAGAATGTACTTTCATACGAAAACACAAGGAACACAAACAAAAGCAACATCAAATGGCTGACGGTCAAAATATTCTTATTCCTATTCAGTTAATTGGACAAGTGGCAGCAAGAGTAGCGGCACTACCAGATCAGTAGCAGGAGCAAAGGAAAATAAATGAAGGAGACTTGGCTGTTTCAATATTCTTGACGCCAATAGCCGCACCTGTACGCTCCAGTATTGTGTATACATATTTCGGGATAAACAATTTTTAGATAAGGGCAGAATTGATCAATTTGATGAGCAATACTCTTCAATTCTACGGGTTGCCTCATGAAAATCCAAATACACACATCTCCAGATTTCTCCGAAATTATCAGAATTTTCATACTCTGGAAGTTAATGAAGATGCTATTAAATTGCGGTTATTCCCATATACACTTAGAGATGCCGCATTGGAGCGGTTAGATGCCGAACCTCATGGAAGCATTACTACATGGGAAGAACTGACTAGAAAATTCTGCAATAAATTCTTCCCATCGGCGAAAGTAGCTAAAATGAGATTGGAAATTCAAAATTTCCAACAGCAGGATGGAGAAAGCTATCACAAGGCATGGAACAGATTTAAAGAGCTGATGCGAAAGTGTCCAAATCATGGGATCCCAATTGGTAATCCAGTGCAATACTTCTACACAGGACTTTCACCACAGTCAAAATCTCAGGTGGATTCTTCTGTGGGTGGATCGATCATAGGAAAATCAGTACAACAAACATTGGATCTATTTGAGCTAATTGCTACTACACACTCAATGTTTTCATCAGAAAGAGTGGTACACCTCAAGATTTTGACAAATGCGGTTAGCCATTACTCAAGATTGTGAATTTTTTAAAATTGAGCATCTAGCTCTGATACCAATTGATAGCCCAAAAATAAGTAACCAAGATGGGGGTGAATTGGTTTTTAAAACTTTTTCGAAGAATTAATCTAAATTCAAGCAAGTAAAGATTAAATAGATTAATTCAAATAATAAGCACAAACATAAAAGCGATAAGTAAAAGGGAGATAGGATGTAAACGATATATTTGTGGAGGTTCGATCCAAAGCAATGATCTACGTCCCCCGTTACCAAGTTCTCTAGCACGAGCAAAGCATTTTCACTATATTGATTGACTTATGGTGTAATCCAACCCTTTACAACGTTTTCGATGACTTACAAACAAGGAGCACCGATCTTTATACAATGTTGAGCTTTACTGGACCTCAACATGACCCACACTATTGAGCTATACGGGACCTTAATATGACTCACATGGTGACCTACAACAAGGAGTACCGATCCTTATACAATGTTGATCTTTAAGGAATTTCAACACGACCCACACTTTATCAAAGTGATTTTACAATGAAATTCATCCCTTGATAAATAATACATACAAATTAAGTACTAACAGAAGCTAACACTTTAATGAAAATTAATAAATGATAATTCAAGTGCTAGATGAAAAATTTTGATGAATATGATAGTCAAAATTAGATTCAATCAATCAAAGTGTTTCGATAAGAAGATGAAGAAATAAATACAATGTAGGTTCAAAAATCTTTTCAAGAAATATCTCTCTTTTAATGGATGATTGTAATGAATTAAGTATTAAGAGAAAAATGAGAAACTTTGATAAATATGATGATTTTACAAGTTTAGTTCAATCAATCAAAGTTTCAATATGACGAAGAAGAATAAGAAGAAGAAGAAGAAGAAAAGTTTATGCAATGTAAGTTTAAAAATCTTCTTCAAAAATATATCTCTCTCAAAATTCATATAGATAAATTAAGTACAAAAAGAAATGAAAACTTGGATAAGAGAAATGATTCAAGAAGTTTGATCCAATAATCAAAATTTTTGTTATGAAGAAATAAATGAAATGAATGTAAAAATGTAAGTTCAGAGACGATTTTTTGAATATATTTCTTAAGAAAGCATTCTTATGGTTGTTTATGAATGTATATTGAAGTGGTATATATAGATATGAAAAATGCTAAAGTTTCGGTCAAATCGGATGACCGGTCCGATCGACCACCAATTTCCGAATGACCAAAATGATCGTTTGTAAGAAAAAATCAGAAGTGAAAACGGCCATAAATATGACCATTAGAGACGTCCGATCGACCGTCATTTTTGGCCGGTCAACCGCCTGGTCAATCGGTTGACCGTCGGTCAATTTTTTTAATTTTTATTTTTTGAGATATAATTTAAATTTAAGTACACTTTGAAAGATTAATCTTACTTTTGATCAAAAATATTTTATGCAAGTAATATGAAAATAACTCTTCGTGCACAAAATGATTTTTGACCTATTGTCATTCATTATTAAAGATCAAAGCATTATACCTTTACATATGATCTCGAAAGCATAGTTTTTGATCTTGCTTTGAAGTTTCTTTCATATTTGGCTCTTAAACTCTTGATCTTGTTTTTCTTCCTAAGCCCGATTTGATAGTCTTGATTTTGATCATTTAAGCTCTCGTCTCGAATGATTTGACTTGAATACTTAACTTTCTCTTTGATCTTCATTTCGAGTCCGATTTATGATGTGTTGATTTTGGCGATACTTGATTGATTTTAACGTTGAACTATTATCACTCAAAATCAATTGTTAGAAATAATATTAATCTTCTTTGTTATGATCAAAACATTAAGGATGAAATCAACTATAGGTCAACAGATGGACGAGAGAGTATATGAGAGGATAATGCAGGGAATGATGGAAAGGTGAGAGAAAGTAGAGAGCGTATGATTGAGGTGAAAGATCATGAGATGTTGGACAAGAGGCTGAGATTGCCATTATAGTACATTAGTTCTCCATTCATGGCCAAAATGACGTGAACACTTGTGGACGGCATGAACCTCAAATCTCTTTCTTGATGCTACCCCAATCAACAAAGTATTTTACAAATGATTTAAACGTCTTTGCTCTAGGTAAGTAATTATCCTGTTGCTAGTAGTGTACTATTTATCACTTGCATTTATTTATGCATTTGCTAACTTAATTTTTTTTCTTAGAATCACAAATGGGTAGGCTAGATGAGAATCGGGGATGCCTTGAAATGGTTTGAGGATTTGTTAAAGGGCGGAGCGTGGCTAGTGGATGATGTAAACCTAACTTATACTATGTATGTTGTTCAAATGATATATGTTGTTATTTACGTTTCATTTTTTGTTGAGGTAGCTTGTTGAAATGACAATGTATCTATTTCGAGATCGGGCTCGAAGGCATCTGCATTCGTTCGACTTTTCTAGGAAAGTTATAGTAGACAACTCGTTTAAGCTATCGATATTGAGAAGTCCTCAAGGGATCTTGAAGCAGAGAACTACATGGTGCCTGATTATATCTTGAAATATGTGAGAGGGAAATAGCTTAGACTGGGTATAATGTGGGAGGGTTGTACACATCTCTTGAATTGAATAATTTCGCACGGGCGTTGGTTTACAACTGAGATCAATTTGCATCTACTATATATGTGTATGACCCCAACCATACGTGTTTCACCATGGGCCAGCTGGAGCAGATCTTAGAGTCTGTGAGAGTTATTGTTTCCATGATGGCTAGTAGAACAAACATTTAAGTTGTGATTAATCTAGCTGTCGTGAGAAAAACACCATAACATGATAAAAATATCGTAAGTTTTTTACATTTGTTTATATTTGATAACTTAGCTTCCAGACATATTTATTTAAACATTGACTCATGTCATAAAATTTGTCACATGTGATTGTGGTGTATTCACAAACAAGTATATTAGGTGGGTGTTTGGTGGGGATTAAAATTAGACTTTTAGTAGATTGTGATAGAAGTTTTTGAAATGTGTGACTAAAAAGTCGTGGGACCCTTGAAAAATGTGGTTAATATTAATTATTTGACTTTGACTTAGATTAAAATCTGATTTTAATTTGAAACGAACAAGTCCTAGATTTTGAAGCATTTGACGTAATGAAGCTAGACTCACGTATCCAAGTGGAAATGGAAGTTAGCATCCGATTTTATATGCATTTATTTGTGATTTGTAGTGTTTTGTACAAGTACTTTGTAAATAAGTTAAAGTTTAAATACACTTGTTTGGACTATACGGGTGTTCTAATTTAATTGTTGATGTGTTTTATTCTTTATAAAACTTTGTAAAACATGACAATTGAAATATACAATTAAATATTTAAATAAATAAAAATACTGAACATTAAATAATACCCAACACATTATAAATATATTATGACTATTAAAACATACAATAAAGTATCTGAACAAATATGCAACGCTAAATATTAAATAATAACTACTACACAATACAATTTAAATATTTTACGATAAACTACACATTTGTATGATTGCTACGAATGGTAATCTGGTTAGTACAAAACTGGCGAGTGTGCCCATTTGCGCCACACCTCACACCTATGACGTAAATTTTTTTTTTTCAATAGTTGGTATTCTAGTCGTTGGACTGTGTCCAGTAGTACATGGTCATACTATAGACTGAAACAAATTATTACGTTGGCTAATATGGTCACGAACTTTCCATTCGACTTTATTTGGATACTCAAATATAGTTCCAACATATGCTACTCTCCAAAATAAGTTGTGTAATAATGAGAGCATAGCGCATGAGGTGAAAACCCTCTATGCATATAGCCAGGGGCGGAGCCAGCCCTTCAAACTAAGGGAGTCCCGGAGTTGAAGGGGCGGGGTTGCCCCCGAAATTTTTTTTTTAAACATTATTTATTAAAATGAGGAAAGTTGGTACTTTGTGATAGAGAAATGAAACAAATGAACATAAATTAATGTACGAAGACTTCACAAAAAAATCAAGAAACATATAAAAGAAATTACTAATCTTTTGAAATATTTCTCCATTACTGAACCTGAGGATTGAGGAAACTCTTTCACTCATAATTGGTAAACAATACAACTTCACAAACAACTGAATGGACTGGATTAGGAGATTAAAAAAAAATTTTGAGGCCAAAAAATTAAAAAAATAATTAAAAAAAAAAAATTTTTTTAAAAATTGGGGGGGTCCTGCCCCCCCCCAGGACCCCCCTCCCCTCCGCCCCTGCATATAGCGACTGTGACTGCGACTGCATCGGAACTTGGAAATGTTTCCAACGAAAATTTTCTACACGTGTTGTTATTATCATTCAAGTTTATGAAGTATCCTACATTGAATCCTCTCTTCATAGAAAACCTAAATTGATCTAGGGGTTTCATATATACATTTTTTAGCATCTTGAGAGTCTTGAAATTTTGTTCTTCCATTGTGGGGTTAGCGTACGTGTACACATCTATGAATCTGCAAGTCTATTATAAAACAATTCCTGCAACTTTGTGCAAATGTGCTCGACTGGTAACTCAATCTTTCTTAGACAATGAATTCAGCAACACTGCATTGTATGCTGTCATCATAGTGTACTTCATTGTGATTTACCCTCTAATTTGCACATGTACTTATTGAACTCATCAAAATTGTATGCCTCTATCACTCTCATAAACAACACTATCCCCTCTTCCCTATACTTGGTCTTCAAGTTGTCTTGTATGTGATCCATGCAGTAATCATGATGTGCATCAGGATAAATTTTACTAATACCATTTATTATAACATCCGCGTGGTAAGTTAACAAAAACAAGGTTCTCGACATCATCGATTAGTTCCATTAACTTTGTGAATAATTAATTCATTGCTCAATCAATCTTATTAATGATTATGCCAAATGCAAGAGGATAAAGTTGGATGCATCTTGATATATAGCAATAATCAACTTGCATCTAACTTCCAGGATTATTCTATCAACTAGAATTAGGGGTCACTCTAAATTAGTAAATCCTTGGATTTAGTGTCCAAGAATTGTGAAGAAATATTTGAAGCAGTTGTCAGCATCAATCTCAATAAAGAATATCGAGCTAGGATTAAATCTCACTAAGTTATGAAAATACAAGAAAGTTTAGTATAACTCTCTTTGGATGAATCCATTAAATCCTTCAATATGCATTATTTAGCCTTCCAGCCTTTCTCGTATCTCATGACCACCTCAATCTCCTGATGGATATCATGAATAATGTGTTGGAATTAATTGATTTATTTGGATCATTAAATATGTTATTTAATGATGTTTATTTGGGTCATTAAATATGTTATTTAATGATGTGGGCCGTTGTAATTAATTTGGGTGAATTGGAAAAGTCTCCAATATAGGCCCATATGTTATAAGCCCATTTAAGTGTCTTATATATGGTAAGGAATCCCACATCGAAAGTTTACAAGAAAATAGACTTGTTTATATAGTGGGATGTGTGTATAAGTTATAATTTAATAAGCGACCTACAACTTGGCTAACTATTAGCTAGCCAAAGGCTAGCTAACTAGTCACCACGAGAGTGGTGCTTCGCACCACTCACGCCACGCCACGCTCCGGTCCCGGTCCCGGTCCCGGTCCTAGCCCGCGCACGTTGCAAAGTACGCATTGGGCGCTTTAGAGGCCCACTTTGCACTTCGCACGTACGCATCGTCGCGAGGAGCTGAGGAGTTTTATAGTTTTCAGAAATGGAGTCATGGTTCGATGACATGGCGATGAGAGGCTCGATGAGTTGGCATCCTAGGTGGCACACACGTAACAGATCACGTCACTTCGTCCTGCATGGCGGTTGGTCCTGTTGGACGTACGTGTGGCAACTGCATGGCTGGTAACTGTTCAGAATTGGTGAATAGGCATGATGAATGGACACTACATTTCGTGGTTTAATCTGGTCCGTCAGATTATGAAAGAGTGCGATCCAATGGTTAAAACAGATCAGATCAAGTGGTGCACCAGTTCATGAAATGTTACACACCCTTTCAAGGAGACACTTCAATCTCTATAAATAGAGACCTCCAAATTCGTTTTTTGGACACCAAAATCAATTAATATATTCTTGATTTCTAAATTCTTCTCGCTCTATATTCTGCTAAAATTCCTTCGATATTTTCGTGATTATTTCGTTCGAGTACGATCATTATTTGGTTTGACCGTCAAGGTTGGTATTGTGCAATATCGACTTTGGGAAAAGCGTTGTATCTTGGGAGACAGACGTCCATAATCTCGTTTGCACGTTGTTGGGGGGCGAAATCTGTCTTAAGGAGATTTGTTTGGCATACCTCGCTTCATCTTCTTCTTTTTCCGTTTTTTCTGCTCTTTTATTTGTTCTTTCAATTGGGATAGTCGAATTTCCGACAACAATCTTAAGACAGATTTCCATTTCTTTCTTCTACATTTCTCTTATTGATTATTTTCTATAATTGTGGTTTTACAGAAAATGACCAGTACTAGTGAAAATACTACTAGTGCTGCGACTACGCTAAATTCTGGTTCCAATCAGTTTGTTATGCCACCGGCTTCGCAATATGAGAAACCGAAAAAATTCAATGGTACGGATTTCAAGCGTTGGCAACAAAAGATGTTATTCTATTTGACAACGTTGAACTTGGTAAAGTTTCTGCGTGAAGAATGTCCCGCACAAATATCGGAGAATGCTACTGATAAAAATACTCAGTTAGCCATTGAAGCATGGAAACATGCAGATTTCTTATGCCGTAATTACATTCTCAATGGATTGGATAACACCTTATATGGTGTGTATTGTGACTACAAAACGGCTAAGGAACTATGGGAGTCTCTTGATAAAAAATACAAGACGGAAGATGCTGGAACGAATAAATTCTTTGTTGGCAAATTTCTGGATTTCAAGATGATTGATTCAAAGATAGTAATGAGTCAAGTTCAAGAGATGCAAGTTCTACTTCATGATATTGAAGTTGAAGGTATAACTTTGAGTGAATCTTTCCAAATTGCTGCTATGATCGAGAAACTACCTCCACTATGGAAAGATTTCAAAAACTATCTCAAGCATAAACGCAAAAAGACGACGATGGAGGATTTAATTGTTCGACTTCGTATTGAAGAAGACAACCGAGCTGCGGAAAAGAAGAATAATGTGCACAACATGGAAGCAAAGGCTAACATTGTGGAAGACTCGGGGTCTAAGAACAAGAAAAGGAAGCGTTCTGGCTCATCCATGGACAAAGGAAAAGTCATCAATGCAAAACGGTTCAAAGGAAACTGTTATATTTGCGGGAAGCCAGGACATCAGGCTAAAGACTGCCGAAGCAAAAAGAAGGATACACCGAAGAAGAAACAGCCTCAAGCCAATATAATCGAAGTGGATTATATCTCTACAGATGTTGGAGACATCAACCTATCTGCTGTTGTTTTTTAAGTTAATTTGGTATCTAATGCCAAAGATTGGTGGTTAGACACAGGAGCCACTCGTCACGTCTGTACTGATAAGGGTCTATTCTCTGAATATAAGACCCTGAATGAAAATGAGTGCCTTTACATGGGCAATTCTACAACTTCCAAAATTGAAGGGATTTGAAAGGTTATTTTGAAATTCACATCGGGAAAGGAATTGACGCTGAATGAAGTTGTACATGTCCCAGAAATCAGAAAGAATTTGATTTCAGGAGCTATTCTTAGTAAGAAGGGATTTAAAATTGTGTTTGAATCTGATAGATTTGTACTTACTAAGGCAGGCATGTATGTTGGGAAGGGTTATTTACTTGATGGTCTATTTAAGGCCAATACTGTTGTAGTGGACAAAAAATCCACATATTTGTATCCGCAAGTTATTAATAAAACTAATAATTCTGTTTACTTGCTTGACTCTTCAAATTTATGGCATAACCGATTAGGACATGTAAATCGTGCTTCTTTACGAAAACTTGTAGGTTTAGGTCTTATACCTAAACTTGAATCCGAAGACAAACATAAATGTGAAATTTGTGTTGAAGCAAAATTTGCTAAAAAACCTTTTTAACTCAATTGAAAGGAGTAGTGAACCGTTATGTTTAATACATAGCGACATTTGTGATCTAAAATTTGTTCAAACTCGAGGTGGTAAAAAATATTTTATCACGTTTATTGATGATCACAGTAGGTATTGCCATGTTTATTTATTAAGTAGCAAAGATGAGGCATTGAATGCATTTGTTACTTATAAAAATGAAGTTGAAAATCAACTTGGAAAAACAATTAAGGTATTAAGATCCGATAGAGGTGGTGAATATGATTCATCTATGTTTAATGAATTATGTGCTAAGTTTGGTATTATTCACCAAACAATGACCCTTATACTCATGACAAAATGGGATTGTTGAGAGAAAAAATAGAACTTTAAAAGACATGGTTAATGCTATGCTTATAAGTTCTGGATTACCACAAAATTTGTGGGGGGAAGCAGTGCTAACTGCTAACTTTATTCTGAATAGAGTTACCCACAAGAAAACTGGTTCGATACCTTATGACATTTGGAAAGGTAGAATGCCTTCCTACAAATACTTAAAAGTGTGGGGGTGTCTAGCAAAAGTGGCTATTCCACCTCCTAAAAGGATTAAGTTAGGTCCTAAAACTATTAATTGCATTTTTATTGGATATGCAATAAATAGTAGTGCGTACATATTTCTTGTGCATAAATCTGATATAAGTGACATTCATATCAATACGATTATAGAATCTAGAGATGCTGAATTCTTTGAAAATGTGTTCCCAAATAAAAGAGATATTGTTACGAATACTCAAAATAGAACACGAGATAGTGCTTTGGAAAATAATATAGAACCTGTACCAAGAAGGAGTAAAAGAGCAAAAGTTGCTAAATCCTTTGGTCCAGATTTTATATCTTTCATGATTGAGAAAGAGCCTCAAACATTTAAAGAGGCCATGACTAGTCCAGAATCTGTATTTTAGAAGGAAGCTATAAATAGTGAAATTGAATCCATTATGAGTAATAATACTTGGCAATTGGTTGATCTTCCTAAGGGAACTAAACCAATAAGGTGTAAATGGATCTTTAAAAGAAAGTTAAGATCTGATGGTTCAATAGACAAATACAAGGCTCGACTGGTTGCAAAAGGATATCGTCAGAAAGAAGGGATTGATTTCTTTGACACATATTCTCCAGTAACTAGAACTACTTCTATTCGAGTTTTAATTGCTATAGCAGCCTTGTATAATTTACAAATACTTCAAATGGATGTTAAGACTGCGTTCTTAAATGGTGATTTAAACGAAGAAATATATATGAAACAACCAGAAGGTTTCATAGTAAAAGGACAAGAGAACAAAGTATGCAAACTTGTTAAGTCCTTATACGGGTTGAAGCAAGCTCCTAAACAATGGCACGAAAAGTTTGACAGTACCATGATTAGGAATGGATTCATAATAAATGCATGTGACAAATGCGTATATTCGAAAAGATTTGAAAAGGCATACGTACTTGTCTGTTTATATGTTGATGACATGCTTATATTAGGGACTAATATAGAAGTCATCAATAGAACGAAGAATATGCTTACCAATAACTTTGACATGAAAGATATGGGTGAAGCAGACGTGATTCTAGGAATGAAGATATCTAGAACATCAAATGGAATATTCTTGTCTCAAACCCATTATGTTGACAAAATAATTGAGAGGTTTAAGACTCATAATATTAAAGAAACAAGTAACCCATTTCTTCCTCATGTAGTTCTTCACAAGAATAGTGGAAATGGGAAACAACAATTAGAATATTCTCAAATTATTGGTAGTGTAATGTACTTAATGAATTGTACAAGACCTGATATAGCTTACTCGGTAAGTAAGCTCAGTCGTTATACAAGTAACCCAAGTAATCAACATTGGGATGCATTACTTAGAGTTTTGGGATACTTGAAACGGACCAGAAAGTATTCATTATGTTATAAAAAATATCCTCCAGTAATTGAAGGATATAGTGATGCCAATTGGATATCAGATACAGACGAGTCTAAGTCTACCAGTGGCTATGTATTTACTCTTGGTGGTGGCGCCATATCATGGAAATCTTCTAAGCAAACGTGTATGGCTCGATCTACTATGGAATCTGAGTTTATTGCTTTAGATAAAGCAGGAGAAGAAGCAGAATGGTTAAGACATTTCGTAGAAGATATTCCTATATGGCCAAAGCCTGTACCGGCTATTTGTATTCATTGCGATAACCAGACAACAATAGCCAGGGCCGAACATTTTGTGTATAACGGTAAGTCAAGACACATCCGTCGTAGACATAATACCGTTCGGCAGCTGCTCTCAAATGGAACAATATCAATTGATTTTGTTAAGTCAAAAGAAAACCTAGCGGATTCGTTTACTAAAGGGTTATCTAGAGAGCGTATAGACTGTGCATCGAGGGAAATGGGTTTAAAGCCTAAAACCTAATAAGTCATCTTAGTGGAAACCTAACCTAGCAATTGGAGATCCCATGGACTAGGTTCAATAGGAAAACTAATTATAAATGACTCAATAAGAAGCACTTAGGAGTTTAACTTCTTCCCATTTCTATGATGCAAAAAGTGCTGCATATGAAGTTTATGAAGGATAAGCTTTTGCTTTTAATGATGACTATAAATAGTACAAGTAATTTTTTATAGAATATCACCTATGTAAGTGCGAACTTGGCCGGTTCTTTGAGAATTTACTTAGACGAATTCTCTAAAGCACTCGCAGAACCCAAGTAGTTCAGGGCCGAAATAATGAACACAATAGAGAACCAAGTTTGATATGAGAGACAATGTGTTTGGTCTATTGTCTGAGCTTGCAATAACGGCTGACAGTTCAAAACGTTGCGTTCACTGATTAGCCAAGTGAATTCGATAGATTCTTACTAAAGAAGGTTCAAAGCGAAAGCTACCTATCTTGATGCGTTATCTTTCAAATAGTACTCTTCTTTTATCTTCCTTGATTTGAGTCGACTTCTTCCATTCATGTGGGGGATTGTTGGAATTAATTGATTTATTTGGATCATTAAATATGTTATTTAATGATATTTATTTGGGTCATTAAATATGTTATTTAATGATGTAGGCCGTTGTAATTAATTTGGGTGAATTGAAAAAGTCTCCAATATAGGCCCATATGTTATAAGCCCATTTAAGTGTCTTATATATGGTAATGAATCCCACATCGAAAGTTTACAAGAAAATAAACTTGTTTATATAGTGGGATGTGTGTATAAGTTATAATTTAATAAGCGACCTACAACTTGGCTAACTATTAGCTAGCCAAAGGCTAGCTAACTAGTCACCACGAGAGTGGTGCTTCGCACCACTCACGGCACGCCACGCTCCGGTCCCGGTCCGAGCCCGCGCACGTTGCAAAGTACGCATTGGGCGCTTTAGAGGCCCACTTTGCACTTCGCACGTACGCATCGTCGCGAGGAGCTGAGGAGCCTTATAGTTTTCAGAAATGGAGTCATGGTTCGATGACATGGCGATGAGAGGCTCGATGAGTTGGCATCCTAGGTGGCACACACGTAACAGATCACGTCACTTCGTCCTGCATGGCGGTTGGTCCTGTTGGACGTACGTGTGGCAACTGCATGGCTGGTGACTGTTCAGAATTGGTGAATAGGCATGATGAATGGACACTACATTTCGTGGTTTAATCTGGTCCGTCAGATTATGAAAGAGTGCGATCCAATGGCTAAAATAGATCAGATCAAGTGGTGCACCAGTTCATGAAATGTTACACATCCTTTCAAGGAGACACTTCAATCTTTATAAATAGAGACCTCCAAATTCGTTTTTTGGACACCAAAATCAATTAATATATTCTTGATTTCTAAATTCTTCTCGCTCTATATTCTGCTAAAATTCCTTCGATATTTTCGTGATTATTTCGTTCGAGTACGATCATTATTTGGTTCGACCGTCAAGGTTGGTATTGTGCAATATCGACTTTGGGAAAAGCGTTGTATCTTGGGAGACAGACGTCCATAATCACGTTTACACGTTGTTGGGGGGCGAAATCTGTCTTAAGGAGATTTGCTTTGGCATACCTCACTTCATCTTCTTCTTTTTCCGTTTTTCCTGCTCTTTTATTTGTTCTTTCGATTGGGATAGTCGAATTTTCGACAACATAATGTGTGCTGGTATGTAAATTGTCATTGAATCTCGAAACTTGTGCATTGTATGTATTTCAATAAATCATAATCTTGCTTGTCTGTGATCATTGCGATTAACTTGTATAGGTAATCCTGTTTGATTTTTTCACTTTAAAGTCAGAAAGTTATATTTCAACGTAATCATGAGTACAAATTCCTGAAGATTTCTCGTAGTGTTAAATAGTTGGTCGATCTATAAATCTTCATCACAGAAACCACACTTGAAGCACAAGAAGACCACCTAGTCCAGTTTGTGAGTTAGCACCAGACTTGTGTCTATGCGTGGATACAGAAATGAAATCTTGGTTTGTAAATGGAATTTCCTCCTCATTAGCCTCGAACTATCTCTGGGTTTGTATGTTAGTATATGGTCCACTTCAACAATTACTTCTTCAAAAGTAATCTTTATAGGTGAAGTCGAAAAATTTATATGGTCGGAGAAAAGAAATCTCAAATACATTTCGTATTTTGATGGATCAATGTTGAGGAGGTTTTGTACACTATGATACACATCAGTATATGATGTAAACGTTATTAAATGAAGTGCGGAAATGCATTCTCCATTACTCATCAAATTCCATGTTTATCGACGATTTTCAATCATTTGAAACTCACCAAAGTAACAAACTGTGACGGGTGTCGATTTCATATTTGTATTTTAATTCAAAATTCAAAAAAAGTTAGATGAATATGAGCAAAAAAAAAGCTAAACAGTATCGTAGACAATCCAGATAGTTTAATTTTTTGCTATTTGTTTTCATTAATTTTCTGTTCACAGATTTGTCCAATAATTCAAAACCGTACAGCTAAACACACTAAAATTAACCCACATAAGATTTTAACAATTAAAAATGAAACTAATCTAATGAAATCAAAATTGAAACTGTAACTAAGTAAATGCAAAAAAAAAAAGAAGTACAAGTATACTTACCAGTTCAAAATAACGGAATATTAGCCTCTAATAAACTGTTCATGAGTTACATGTGTTTAGTTTTTGAAAATGTTTTTGAGCTTTCAATGTTGGAGATGAAAGAGTCATTAATACAATATCTATGGGTAATTTTCAAGTTAGAAGAAAGGAGGAATTCCTCAACTTCCTAGATAAAAGTCTTGGTGGTTATCATTGGGTAAATAATTCAAGCACCCCCTTTCCAAAAAAATATTAATACACTTAAATTTCTTGGATTTGTATTGAAGAAGATGAAAAATGAAAGAGTTACTTTTAAATTTGAATTGTGATGAATTGTTTTCCTTTCCATTTGAAAGGGTATTAATGTATTTTTACTTTTAGTTTATTTTAACAATTTATGTAGCTAAAAGCATCTTGAAGATGCTCTTTAAATATAATATTTTTAAAAGTCATCTTAAAATTATGCTCTAAAAACTCTTTTAATTAACATTAAAAATAGACAGTGACTTTTGACTTCTCAAATTTGGAGAGCAAAACGCACTTTCTATAATTAAATGCATTCAAAATATTTCAATATTTAACGAAGAAAAATAATATGATAATTTGGAGGAATGCTTGTGAAAATAAAAAATAGGAAAAAATAATATTCTCTTCGTCCCATAATGAGAGTTTTTTTTTTAATACAAATTAAGAAAATTTAGTTAATATAACTGAAATAATAAATTTTACTATCGTTTTTCCTAATATATCCTACATTGATGTAATCAATATTCAAGCTAATTGCCCCCCGGGGCACATCCAAGTTGGCAAAGGATGGACACTGCTGGGCTTGCAACCTCAGGGTGGGGAGTTCGATTCCTGGATGGAGCAGCTTGGTGATGTAATATCCATGGAGGAAGGCTCCCTTGGGGCCAGGAGTATAAAGGGTGCACAGACCCTGGTCAATTTGGGCATATCCCGCGATTAACCTCCACCCATCACTGAGGGGCCGGGGATGGGTGGTCCAGGATATAGTCTAGTGTAAGTTAGGATACCTGGATATCAAAAAAAAAAAAAAAAAAAAAAAAAAAAAAAAAAAATATTCAAGCTAATTAAATTATGTATGCAATATTCAATATAATTAACTATGATACCGGTCATTGTTTAATGCAAGAATCAATGTAATTAACATTCAAAAGTCATTCAATACATTTACAAATGAATATATATCAAGGAAGATGAAATGTTTTTTTGGTTTTTAATTTATTGTTCCAACTACAATTAAATAATATAATGATTTATATTTGTTATAACAAAGCACATTAAATATGGACTTATTGAAAAACTAAATATATTAAATATATTCTTAAATAAGAAATATGACTATAATTTGGAATATATGAAAAAAGAAAACGGGACTATTTTATGGGTTGAAGGGAGTAAATATTTTTTTTAACTAATAAAATCAAGTGTTAAATATAAAAAGCACGTTACACTACCTAAAATTTTTATTCTCTAAATTTATAAATGATCTCTAAATTATAAAATGTGCTCTTAAAAATAAAAACTCTGTATTATATTCTCTAGGAAGGATATCCCTTTTATCTTATCTTTCTTTCTTCGTTCTTTCTTCCTTTTTATTTTTATGGTGTGTTTGAGCCACATTATTTTGGAAGAATGTATTTTGGAATAATATACTGATGGAGAATTTGTGGTTGAAAAATAATAAAAAGTTATTGATGTGATGGAAAATATTATTTTATTGAAAAATGTGTGATTGAAAATAAATAGAAGAATGAGAATGAAAATTTTAATGCGTACCAAACAGAGGCTTAAATATAAAAGAGTCTTTCATCCTAATTGATAAGCTAAGCTTATTATTCAAATCATGCTTTTGAGTAGGTATTTTGAAGTTGTGCTATATGCAAGTCACAACTTATAAATTGTTGTGCATATACATGATGTGGTAAGATATGATTAGATTAAAAAAAATAATAAAAATTTTCACTTTTTTTAACACCTCATTTATCCATAAAATTTTGTCCCTGTTTGAGCTCCATTAAAATTAGTTTTCAGAAAAAAAAAAATATTTTGAAATAATGATTTTTTTGAAAATGTGTGGTTAGAAAAAAATAAAATATTTTGAATTTTAGAGAATGTGTAATTAAAAAAAATTTAATTTTCATTTAATATTATTTGAGTGAAGAAGGCGGGTTTAAAAAAGAGAGAAGATTGCATTAAAATTACAATGAAGCCATAGGCTTTATTCTTGTGCAAATTCCCCCTTGATATTAACCTAACATTCATTTCTCTCTGTTGTTTAACTCTTTTAGACGGATTTTTGAATTCGAAATATTTCAGAGATTCAACTAGCTTCATAGTTCATTCTTAGAGTCGAATTAAACTAATAGAGAGAATTCGTAATCAAAATGGAGTGCGTGGTTCAGGGTATTATAGAGACTCAGGTAAGTTTCAATCCTTGCAATCGCATTTGGGAATTTTTTTTGAAGGATCCGTGTTAATTTAATTAATATTGAATTTTCCGAGTAAAAACGAAATTCAAAATTTGATCTTTGAGTGTGTTGTTTTTCGTTACCTTGATTTACTCTGAGGGCTAGGTTCTGTGACTAATGTCATTCCAAGTTCCAGAGCATTTTGCTTGAGTTAAAATCTATGAAAATAATTTTTTTTTTTTGTTGATTTTTTTTGTGAATAAATTGACTTGATTATTTTCTGAGTCCCAATTAATTCCAAAGGTACAACCCATGACTCTTGTGTCCACCACCATCACCATGTCTACCAGGAACAAAAGAAAATTTTAGTTTATCATTATAGGAAAATGTTCTAATTATATCAACTAAGCATTGCAAGACATAAAAGGCTTACAAGTTTTCTATGACTTGGCATAATCGATGACCAAGATTATAAAATAATCAAATTTATAATGTTTGTAATGATGTGAACTCTGGTGGTAATCAATATAACAGTTTATATTGGTCAAAGTGCTGGACGATTTTATTTTTTGTTGATTTGCTCTCTCATTTGAAAACTTTTTTCCTGCACTCGACTTAACATAATAATAATGCATATCATGTTGTCATGCAGCACGTTGAGGCCTTGGAGATCCTTCTTCAAGGACTTTGTGGAGTTCATAGAGAGCGCTTAAGAATCCATGAATTATGTCTCAAAAGTGGTCCAAATCTAGGTAATTGATTTTCAGCGTTCGAGAATCCCCTCTCTTCTTCAAATTTTTTCCTTTACTGCAAATTTATAGTGAGATATATATGGAGTCTTAAGCTATCTGAGCCAGTTATTTGCTAATTACCTCGCTTGTTTAGCATCATTGAATTTTGCATATAATGGTTATTAGATTTCTTCTCATCTTGGTGACAAGGAACCTAATGATCAATATTGCAACAATCCCCTGATTTTGTCTGAAAATTCACATATAATTGGCTATTAAATTTCTTCTAAATCTTTGTGACATGGAATGTCATTGTCAATATCGCAACAATCCATTTATCTGAATTCTCTGTCTAGTTCGCTTGATAATTCTAAACATAAAGGTGTTCTCTCTCCTATTCTCAGGGTTAGTAGCTTCAGAGGTTCGACTGTTATGTGATCTTGAGCAGCCTGAACCAACATGGTAAAAAATTGAGTTTGTCCTGCTTGGTGTTTTTATGGACTCTGTATATTCAGTCTGTATTTAAGATTAGATAATGCTTAGGACTGTCCGACACATTGGTGGGGCAATGAGAGGTGCTGGTGCTGAGCAAATTTCAGTGCTGGTGAGGACTTTGACAGAGAGTAAAGTAAGCAAGAATGCACTCCGCTTGTTTTACTCACTAGGCTACAAGTTAGACCATGAGCTGCTGAGGGTGGGATTTGCCTTCCATTTCCAAAGGGGAGCACAAATAACTGTTACAGTGTCTTCAGTTAATAAAATGCTGAAACTGCATGCAACAGATGAAGCTGTGCCTGTAACACCTGGTATACAGCTGGTAGAAGTGACAGCGCCTGCATCATCTGAGAACTACACTGAGGTTGTGGCTGCTGTATCATCTTTTTGTGAATATCTTGCACCGTAAGTACCTTCGTATTATTTCATTTTCCTGCTTGTAAATGTACGTTAGCTTGTAGATTCAGAATTTCAAGTCCTCTTTAAGTTAGGATTTCACGTGTAGTCCTCAAAGGGAACAGAAAATTTTTGGAGATCTTGACAGTATCCAGCCTAGCCTTGTACATTTAGGATGTTATCACGGAATATGTTCAATGGCTGATGCTATTTGTGAACTAGTTGGAATTTTGTTAAAAAGGGCTCAATTGATAATGTAGACATTAGTCACTTGCTGACCTATGTGAATTACACGTGTTAAAAATTTATAGTGCATAGAAGGAATATTTATGGGCATCGTCTTGGGTGCTGCTGCTTGGTGGTTTCTGAATTTTTGGCCTTAGACATTGTTGCATCTTGATTATTTTCCTCTTTTCTTAACGTTATTGTAATTTATTGTAATTTCTACATATTGTGGAGACTCATCGAAGTCAGTTTCATTTTCAGGCTACTCCATTTATCAAAGCCTGGTGTCACAACGGGAGTCGTTCCTACTGCTGCTGCAGCTGCTGCCTCTCTGATGTCAGATGGCGGAGGCACAACATTATAGTGGAGTTTGTAAGAGTTTCAAGGTACTAACAACTGTTTATAATAGTACAATGTTTATTCCTCTTACTTTGCCTGCCTTGAAGCTCATTTCTTGTCATCTGACCGCTTTAGAACCACGTGTGATATGAGTGCACTCTCCCCTTTTATTTTTAATTATTTTTCCTTATTCAGGTTGGATGGGGATGGGAAGGAAGTGGTTTGGCATATCCTCCTATCATGTGGTCTTTTGCAGTAGTAAACAAATCATAGAATGTTTATTGTGTTGGTTTCAGTCTAATTGATTAATAACTATTTATTTAACTTGGATGAATTATGCCCATACTCAGAAAAAGCACATCATTTGGGGTCTGTCATTTAAATGTTGGAGGCCTAAATGGCATGGAAGAATGTTTGGGAAAATCTTTCGTCTGTTACAAGAATTTAACCTTGTATCAGGAATCTACTACATTTACTAACAAAAATACCTGTTTATATGGAAGGTTTTTTTAGATTCCAGACCTAGAATCAGCAATACTGAATTTGCAATGATATAAGATGATCATATTTAGAGAAAAATACTTAGACATGTCAAGTGTAATGATATAGGTGTTGATCAAATTGTTGACTGTCGATTCAAAGCTTAAGGAGCCAATGCTACTTTAATAGGTGTTGTAATTGTGATGTAGTGGAATCAAGCAATAGATGATTTAACATTCCAAAACTCGTTGATTCAATATGTGAATATCTGAGAATTGGACAAACTATAGAGAATATTTGTAACGCCCCGGAGTGCCACGTCATCCTCATTTGTCTTGAATTAACTGAAAAAATTCGCGAAAAATAACTAAATTTTAAACTTCCCATTTATAATTGTAAAACCTCATCGGCAACAAAACTCGTTTGATTAATTTAAGAAAATTAATTAAACCTTAAATCTCATATTTTTGAAATAACTGAAATGACAAGTACGTTAATAACATTCAAATACGTAAATTTTAAAGGTAAATAACTTCATCCATTAAATCGTTGCCACCACTGTCCATCAAACCCGACTATCTCCAAAATCTGCAAATATCGTTAAAATAAAGGAATGAGTATTTCGAAGAAATATTCAGTAGACTCATCACTAATAATTTATTTACAGAATAATTGAACACGTGATCATGCAATTTATACCGTGATATCATCATAGGCTCATTCTCTTTAAAAATCATAGGCTCTTTAAAATCATAGGGTGTGGGTAGTCTCGTCTCATACATTTAAGCACATAAGTTATGCATAACATTTTCATTTTATCTCATAAGAGATACTCGTCTCATCTCATGCATTAAAGCATATAGGTTATGACAAGCATAACATCATATATCTCATAAGAAATATTCTCATCTTATGCATTAAAATATATAAATCACTTAAATTCACATAATATATGCAATTATAATTTAAACTAATTAATGGTGGCGAGTCTAGCTCAATTTATCTCGAGTCACGTGAAAAGTGGAGTGGGAAGTAACCTCAATCTCCTAATCGTCCGTACGTTTCGTCTAGCCAAAATAGAAAATAAGTTTTGAATTAGTATTTTGAAAATTTAAAGTTTTAAAGTAATAAAATAAAGTTTAGGGATCTAATTGGATATTTATTAAAACTGGAATTTGAAAAGTTTAGGGACTAAGAATAGTATTTTCAAAATAGTGGGCTAATTGTGGGAAACAAGAACTCCAAGGACTGATTTACTAATTACTGAAACTTTGGGGACTGAAATAAATAACTTAAAATGATATAAATAAAGTTTAGGGGCTGTTTCATTTATATCTAAAACCTTGGGACTGAAATAAATAACTTTTAAAACTTTGGGGTTGAGGGCTAAATTTCTAAAAATCAAATTAAATAAAATTTCATATCTCACCCTTTCTCTCTCATTTCGACAGAGAGGAAGGGAGAGTGACGGAGGGAAAAGGGCTCAGCCCCTTCTCCGATTCACCACCGGCCAGGCGGTCGGTGTCAGCGCCACCGTCGCGAGGTGGCGCCGGTGCGTAGGTGGAAGCGGCTGGGTGGTTTGACGCAAGAGGGCTCGGGTTCTTGGGATTCTTGGTGGCAATCCGGCTGAAAAGGGTCGGGTAGAGAGGTAATTCTATGGGTTATGCTATTTCTTGGTTTTGTGGTTGATTGAGTGTCGATTTTGGGGTGAAAATGGCTGTCAATTTGTGCGTTGCACTTGGTGTTTCAAAAATTGGGTTTCGGGGTTGAGGTTTGGCAGTGTAGTGAGGTGGTGGTTCGAATGGTTGCAGCTTGGGTGTTGGTGGTTTCTGCTGGACCGTTCGAAATGGATGCAGCCTACGTGCTTGGCTGCAGCTTGGTTCAAAGCTTGGGTTGCTGGAGCTTGTGTGGTTGGTGTGAAAACGGTGTTGGTGGTTCTAGATGGTTTGGAGTGGGTTTGGGTGACTGCTTGTGGTTTGTAGTTTGGTGGTGTAATACAAAATTGGGTGATGTTGGTTTGAATTTGCAGTGTCGTGAGTTTTGGTGTTATTGGTGCTAGAAATTGAAATTCTAGCATCAACATGAGTTACCAAATTTGATGTTGTTGGTACTAGAAATTGATTCTAGCATCAACATAAGTTTTCAAATTGATGGAGATGGAGATTCTTACCAAAGCTGGTCTGCATGAATGGTGAGGAGAGATGGAAATTGAGAATTATATGAACAGTAATTTAGGGCACAAAAATCTAGGTAACCAATTGGGCCAAGAAGTTGGGCGGGCCTAAGTTGATTGGACCAAGAAAAATCGAGATTGGGCTAACAAAATGTTGGATCCTAAATAATAAAACATTACACTTATAATTATTAAATTTGGATTAAAAAATAATAATAAGAAATTCGATACGTTAAAGTATTTGGGATTGAATTTGATTTGAATGGATTTAAATTGATTTTTACGACGGCTAGACGAACACGCTTTAACTTTAAAATTTGGGGTTAAAGTTTAGCGACGCATTTTTCGAGATGATAATTTTATATTATTTAAAATTTCTCGGTCACTACAATGTTTTTCAATATTTTATTGAAATATCAAAACAATCAAAAACCTAGTCAATGTGGTTGCTGTTCAGGTTTTAATAAAAACCTAATTGCCAAAGTTCAATAATGTTGCACCTCTACCCCCTTATCTCTCCTAAACGTAATCCTTAGGTTAATTGGCACAATACTCTCTAACGTTTGCCTTGTTTTGTAGAATACCCCGTAAACTTTCGTTTTAGCATAAAACCGTCCTAAATAACCCAAACTTTGCGAAAGGCCCCCTTGTCGTCCACATCTATTAATTTCTATGTTAGAATGGATTTTGAAAGCCAAAAATGAATAAAAATTTCAAGGACATTTTTGTCTCATTATCTCCACTCTCAAAGATTATTTGAAACAAGAATCTCTTGAGTGGACAATTTTGTCCCATCATCTCCTCTCTTGGAGATTATCTGAAACAAGAATTTCTTGTGTGGATTTTATTTGAGGATATGAAAATGAAAGAAATTTGAAGCTAATTTAATCAAAGAAATTGGATTTGCTTGCAATACGGGTTTGGGTATGATTTCAAAGGGAAAAATTGCTTGTTTTTTTATTTCATTTCCCCATTTCAAATGAATGAGCTTGAATCTTCTAATGTTTAATGACAATGAAACAACTAAGATTGAGCACAAGCTTCTTTAAGAGGACCAAATAGTTGCAATTGATTTTTTATGAATGATATTTTATTCTATTCAGAAATGGTTGTAAAACGGATTTCTACACAAGTATTTTTCTTCATAACCATTGCTTCATTTTAGTTGTTGTGTGCTTCTATAGGATTTTTTAAGGCATATTCAGCTATGCTTCATGAGATCCATTTGTCCCGAGAATATATTTGACGGGATCTCTCTAACAATCAGGTTTTGCTCTTAGTTTGAAATTGGGGTGTGTATTTGTATTGAGAAAGAAGATTACCAAGTTAATTGTTCAAATGTTTGTGTGCAAATCAACCCTGGAATTGGTAAAAGTTGCGTAATGCAACGCTGAATTTGATAAACTTCATGGAATACAACCCCGAAATTGGTAATCATTGCGAAATACAATCCCCAAATTGGTAAACTTTGCGGAATACAACCCTAGAGGTAAACTTTGCACGAATCAACCATAAATCAGAAAGCAAAAGCAACCATCAAAACATCAATTCTTTATCCAAACTAGCGAATCCTTGCTTTGCCATAAAATAGAAATTAACACTAACACAACAGACCTTAACAAATAGCAATTGTATGGTGGGGAAAAAATTCAAAATTATCAACAACCCAGTTATTTTATAAACCCACATCAAACATCAACTTATTGATCTAAACACTGATCTAAAAACGTGAATATTCAACTTACCTATGCGAGATTTTCTGAACAATGGCGTGCGGAGACTTCTTGTGTATAAAAGCATGAAAATCGTGTGATGATTTTGGATTATTGGGTTCTACATTGATTTCTCTCATTAGTTTATCTCCCGCAATTTTTGTTAAACAAAGATGATCTTATGTAAATATGTGGAGATGATAACACAAAAATGCCCTTGATGTTTTTATTCATTTTGGCCTTCAAAATCCCTTTTAATGGAGAAATTAATAGAAGAGGACGGAAGGAGGTCTTCGGCAACGTTTGGGTGATTTAAGTGGGTTTTGCGCCAAAATGAAAGGTTAGGAGGGTATTCCACAAAACAGGAAAACGTTGGGGTGGCATTATGTCAATTGCCTTTTAATTAAATATCAAAACAGATACGCCCCTGTTTGGGCTTCATTTTTCCAAATATACATTTTTTCAAAACTTATTTTTAATCACATGTTATTCCACATTACACATAAACTCAAAAATTTTTCTTATTTTTTAACCACACATTCTTTAAAAAAATCACTATTCAAAAACACATTTTTCCTCAAATCTTCGTTTTAATGGAGTCCAAACAGGGGCTAAATAAAAGCAATAAAATTGGAAATATAAAATAAAAATAAATTATTTTATCTTCACCATTCTCTTCAGGTTGACGAGGATGCTCGAATCTTACAATGTATCTTCATCCAGTATCTCGCATGAGCAACTTCTTAGTTGAAAATAAAGGAAACATCTTAGTTGTCTCAACCACATTTGATAGATAAAATTTGATAGAATACCAGTTCTAACAAGTCCAAAGGCAAGTTTCAATCAACATTTACACAAAACTTCTTTTCGACCCAATCGAAATATAGGAGACATCATTGAGGATTTCAAGCCAAACCTTATTAATCATTTGAGAAGCATGTGGATTTCCAATGAAGGCCATTAATGAAAGATGACTTGTTATCATTGACAACAATCAATTATATTAATCCTAATTCACATCTCCAATCATCTATAGTTAACCAAACTGTTAGCCTCGTCTACCATTGGAACCAACCAAAATACACAAATTGTTCTAGCATACTCTCCTCCTTCCTTGTTCGTTATGAATTTCATGTCAATCTCATCAAAACTCAACTCATTCATTTCACTTCTTTTTTTTTTTTGGTGGAAGGAGGGCGGTACCTCCGAAATTTTATTAATATATCCTCACTTGTGGTGGAGGAATACCGTGGTTACAAATGATATCAATGAAATCAATAAATAAGGAAGTACTACTTCACTTACAAAAAGAACAAGTTAAAGCAAAACTAAAAGTAAAAGCAAAATACAAAAACCTAAACTCTAGTGTTAGGCAAACCATACCTGTCAATTTGAACAAGCGTCCTGAGATGTCGTGGCAGGTCGGCGGTCCATATTCCTGGTATCTACGATGATGCCAACCTTCGGTAGCAAGTGCATCTACAATTTGGTTCCCCTCTCTGAAGATGTGGGAGACCATATCTGTCAAATGAAACGATATCTGCAATCTGACTGAGTATCTCCTGGATAGGCCACAGTCCGCCACCTCTAGTGATGGAGTGAATGGCAATAGTCAAATCTGCCTCAACCCAAATATCTGACAAACCAAGCTCTCTAGCCAATAGTATCCATCACAAATAGCCCTGCGTAGTCCCTGATGATGCCTCCCCCGCTTGCAAACCCATCCTTGACACAACCATTAGTGTTGATTTTGACAGATCCAAATGATAGAAAGCGCCACCAAACCATGATAGGAAGAGGAGATGGGGGAAGAGTCAAAGAAATACCAAAAAGTATAGCAAGCTGCATGTCATTACGCCAATGTAACGGTCGGAATAGTCCACCAATATGGAGACAGGATACCATACGGTAAACTCTCCAGATAATACGTCTCGAGCTTATACGTATGTTCATGTGCTTTGCATTATTCCTCTCAGTCCAAATAAACCAGAAAATCAATAGAGGAATAATGATGCGAATGTGTTCGGTCCTTGCAAACTGTCCAGAATACCTCTATTTCAGAAATCTCCGTCTGACACTCTCTCCTATACTCGTGGTAATCTGAAATAAAGCCCCAAAATGTTGCTAACGTGATCTGAAATACTACTACCAGTAAAAATATGAGTGATGGTCTCAATCTTAGAACAACACTGACATCAACTAGTATTAAATCACTGACATCAACACTGTCGATCCTCCTCTGGATAATGACATCAACTAGTATTAAATCATGCCATAGTCTCCAACAAAAGAACGAAACGGTAGTAGGTATGACATCAACTCATTCATTTCACTTGCCCTTAAAGTTATTATAATTAACATTATTAATAAATTCACAGCTTATCTTAAATTTTTCAAGACACTCATTATCCCTCTCGGTATCTAGTTCCTCATTGAAAATTGGGAGCCATCGTAATCATTGTCATCGAAAATCCCTTGTCATAATGTCAAAAATGGGTGGACCATAGTAATCCTCTCTTGAATCAATGCCCATCTACTTTTTTGAATTGAAAGAGGTAAAAAGGTTATTGTAACCATTGGAGTCCTTCGCCGACTCGTCAACCGCATCTTTGCAACCGTCAAACCATCATGATTGCAAATTATTAAAAATCTGCTTCAACACGTCCGTTTCTTGAAGCTATTTTTTTTTTTTTTTTAAATTTCTACTGATTGTTTCAACGCCATCACTTGTAGACACAGTTATGTTAACTCATTGGGTCGCATGATTTTCATTATTTGGGTTTTCAAGAATACCAAACCGACGCTATCAGTGACGTAGTTGTGTTTTGATACCCAACTAATGCAGCTGAATCAAGCAAAAGATGATTAATACTCCACCCACTGTTTCAATACATGAATATTGAGAATTGGACAAAACAGAGAGAATGTTTCTCAATATTTTATTGAAATATCAAAGCAATTTTAAAACCAAGTGATTTCTGTTCACGGTTTTAATAAAATCCTAATTGCCAAAGTTCAATAAAATTGCCTATTTGCCCCCTCATCTATCCTAAAACTAATTAATTTTTAGTTTAATAAAAGAACAAAACAACTAAATAAAAATCTAAAAATCGAAAATACAAAGAAGATAAATTATCAAGCCCAAATCATATTTTATCTTCACCAGATTGCATTGACCATTCCTTCCTCTCTCCTCCACCATGTTTCTGAAGCTTATCATATCTTTAATTGGTTTACCCTTTTGAAAACCTTAGCAAATGATATGCATGGTCAGATACTATGGTACACACCCTACCATACCATTGCACTCTACTTCGAAAAGTAAAAAGGGATATGGAAAATGTTATATGTGGGCAAGATGGCCATCTGTTCTCATGAGACCTAATCAAAATTCAGAGTCTGTGCAAGGGGCTACCTCTTGAAAGTTTTATATCTGAATTGATGGTTATGCTTGATACTGGATAAAAGTTTCTTGGTGCTATTGGTTAAAAGAACATGTATATATGTGCCCGCCTAAAAGTTGTATTCCGTCGCGAAGTGTTGTTTTCTATCGAATTATAGAGATTCAATGCAATTTATGTGTTGATAGCCAGACGTATTTTGATAATTTGCTTGTTTTATAATTGTTCCTCATGTTTCCAATTGCATCCATGCACGAGGAAGTCAAATTTCATTCTTCAATTGTGATTTTGATACGAAAAACAATACTATATTGCGCATTTGAATCCTTTACCATCAGTTTGTTGAATACATATACCTGACTAGTTTGTTACGATAAATTGATAATTACCTGAATTTTTTTTTTTTAATTCTTCTGTGATATTTACTCTGGTTTATCTTTTCTGTTCTGGCAATATTTTTAACAGGGTGTTGGCTTCGGTTCCAAACAAGTAGAGAACAGAACAGCTCTCCTTAATGAAAGATAATATCATTTATGGTTGTTTATTGTACAAACCATAGTTCTCTCGTTTCTTATATACATAGACATGACAGAATCAGAATGCTGATGGGGGAATTCACTGCAGAAACTAACAAAATTAAAGGCAAGTTTCGTATTTTGTTGTATAATGTATGAAGCATCTGAACTGCAAATTTCATTTACCTTTAGCCTTAGCTTTAAAGAGCAATTTATTTGCAGACATCTGGTTACATTGCCAAGGAGCTTTTCCGAAATTGTTTTGTTGCTGGTAATAGTGGTCTTTGTATTCATGTGTCTTGTGTTATTTCCTAGCTATGGAGCTAATTATTAACGCAAAACACAGCACTAAAGAATCAGTTTTATTTGAGCTCTCAGATATTTTATTTAGAAATACGTCATCTCGACAACATATGCGAATGTGTAGTAGTAGGATTTATGTGAAAATTTTATGTCGACTGTTGACCTATCACATTATTCTTTGCTTTACCTAGGCTTGGGACCGGCTCTGGAAAACGTAGGTGGAGTTGCAACACGAATTATTTTATAAAAGTTCGGTTTCTTCTTCTAGATCAATGCCTTCAGCCATGGGATATGTAATGTCCACGCATGGCTCTCTTAGTATATCCCAGCTAGGAGTGGCAAATGGGCACATTGGCTCTTAGGCTCGACTCATCCCAACTTGGCCCATGAACGGCTCGGACTCATTCTGAGGAGCCATAGACCGAGCTGAACACGTGAGGCCCACAAACTGGCTCATTTGTGCTCATGGACACGAGCTAGTGAGCCGGCTCCTGGGTTGGCTCATTTTGGTCGTGTTTTATTAATTTATTTTGAAAATGTTCGTTTTTTGGTTTATTTTATTAATTTATTTTAAAAAAAAATCAAACCGACTCATGACTTAACTTGTGAGACCCACGAGCTTAGGGCCAAGCTGAGCCCCTATTTTCGGGACGAGCCGAGCTTGAGCTCAACTCTTGTCCAAACAAGCATGTGGTCGCCCATTGCCACCTTTAGACCTTGCTCATGAACTCTCTGGGTTGGTACTGTTTAAGTCACTATCCAAGAGTTGAACATTTAGCCTGGGCTAGAAATGAAGTCCCATTGGGCTTACACCCACGATAATATGGGTCAAGACCTGACCAACTTAAGTTTACACCGGTCAATTATTAAATGAACTACAAAGATTATTCCAACATTGATTTGTGCCTATTGGGACACTTTTGAAAAACAAAAACATTTCGAAGCAAATCACCCGTTGGTTACATATTAATTGAACACAGTTTCACCAATTCCTTGGAGTAAATGGTGTTGGTATGTTAGACTCGATAGAGTTGGAACAATATTAAAAACGAAAAATAGGTGATGTTTTGAGAAATTATGTGGTTAAATTTTACATATAACTTGGCAAAATTAATATACACAATCATAAAACAAGTGCACAGTAAGAAGAAAGAAAAGACACTTGAGCAACCCCTTGTTGTAACTTGAAAGAAACTGACGTTCCTTTTTCTTATGGAAAGAGTTCTCTATTGCAACAAGACTAGGTACATTTTGCCTTTGTTTACATCACTAAAATAGACCCACACAACCAAAATATGCATCAATTATATCTCCTCCCTATAAATTACAGTAACTACAAGAATGATCCCACAACTTTGGGATATTCAACATTATTCTATCCAATTCTAGGGGTGTCCAAAAGTCCCGAACCGAACCGGACCGAACCGAACCGAACCGAACCGAACCGAACCGAACGGTTCTTCATAAATTAAATACCCGAACGAGTACCCGAATCGAGAACCGACGGGTTTGGGTCGGGTCTCGGGTCTAGACCAAGAATCGAAGAACCGAATAAGAACCGAAACTAAATAATTTTTTTATTTTTTATATTGAATTAATTAAATTATTTTAATTTTTTCTAAACAAATTAGCAAATTAATTAAATAAATCAGATTATTTCATAATTTTAATTTTAAAGCCCAAATCATTTTTAAAACCCATTAGCCCATTTTAATTTAAAGCAAATGAATATACTTTATGTAGTGTTGCTGTAATATTAAATATTAATATCTACTTTTTGATATTTGTATGCATTGAATTAATCTTATTGGACGGCTAGTTATTTATATGTTTTTGAATTGGGCTACGTTAATTTGTAAAAGTTACAAATGAAATGTCATTAGTTGTATTTATATAGTGTTGCTGTAAATATTAAAAAATTTAATTATGGTACGGAACCGAACCGAACCGAACCGAACCGAACCGAACCCGAACGGTTCCATATTTATATTTGGACCCGACGGGTCCATTTATTAAATACCCGAAAGTTTTGGGTCGGTTCGGGTATCTTCAGAACCGAACCGAACCGACCCACGGACAGCCCTATCCAATTCTAGCCTTTCAATTCCCACAACTTTTATCGAATTTGTAATATGGACCTGCCAGGCTAAAGATCTATAATTCATATTCATATGCACAATTACAAGTCACAAAAAAATTCTCCCCCCGTCACTTTCCTAAGCTCACATCATAATAATATAGACCACAAAATTCAAAAGAAACAGAAGATGATTTCATAACCCAAAAACTAAATCATATCAACAAAGAAAGTAGAAAAGAAAATTCAAGCTAACAAAATGAGTTAAAACTATCACATATATACTGTCTTTTTTTTTCCCTAAAACTAATAAAATTTGGACTATTTTGCAATATGATTTCAAATCAATGCCATGAAGAAATAGTGAGGAGAGAAACATGATTCCAAGCCAAAGAGAGAAATCCAGGAGAAGAATCAACCAACTTGTACATTGTGCTGTAATTGTAGTTCCATAGAAGTATCTTAGCTTGACTCGTTGCATAATGGCTCAGCTTCAATGGCTGAAAACCGGCGTTTTCCATTAAGAATCTCCAGCTATCTTTATCCTCCATTCGTTCTCGTCTGGTTCTCGGTTCTTCTGGCCCGACTAAGCCAGCTATTCTGCGGCCGAATAATAGTCTTTCTACTTGCAACCTCTCGGGCGAATCCCTGGACATGTTCGTGTCAAGTGATTCGAAAACTGCAGTATAGTATTTGAGGGCATTCTTGAAACGGTGCAGAAACCCAACACGATTCAAGCTTACTTCGTACTCACCCAGTGTAACCACATTCGGATTCAGCGATTTTGCAAGCTTCAAAGCTGCTTTAACACATTCATTACTCTCATCAAGCAGACTGTATAACTGAAGCATGAAATTCACAGCAAGGACCTCATCCGGATCGGTCCGGATACTCGACCCGTTAAGCTCTTGCACCGGTATCAAAATGGGTTCGAACTCAAGATTCAAATCCAGCAGCTTAGCAAAGTCACGTAACCGATTCCCAGTAGCCAAAAGCGCCGCTGCAGAAGAATCTCCCAGAGCCTGCGCCGGAATACCTGAAATCCGAATCATTTCAGGTTTTCCGGCGGATCTGGTGGCCAAAGCCTGCAAAAGTGCCGCCCATTGGACACCCTGAATAATCCCAAAATCAACTATGTGGATTTTTTTGGCGCTCTCGGTGGCTTCAAGAATTGCTTGGTTTGCTGTTAAATGAGCAAATTTGGAGTAAGGACAGGCGTCGTTGAGTACTTTGTATGATAAAATATACTCCTCTGATGTTGTATCATATATCGTCGGAATCTTTTCCGCCTGATTTGAGATTTTACAGCAAAGAGCTTCAGAGAAATAGTACGACACTCGCTCTATCGGATCGCCGTGCTGGGAGATCGAACCTTTGAGTTGAATCAGTGATTTCGCTGCTTTTTCTGGGTCTGACTCCAAGAGACGAGCAGAGTCTACTAAGGCTTTTAAAATTGGTTTGGTTGAGAATGAAGTATCCGGCGAACTCGTAGATGCTCCGGTAGTGTTGTCGGCAACTGAAGCATCATTTTTCGGTGCTAGCCTAGAGTCGGCAACGGGGGAAAGAGTTGGAGGCGGGTTTGCTGAGGAGACAGAGACCCACGTGGTGTTATGCGGTGGCTCAGAAAGGATAACTCGGTTGAGATTGGAGTTAACGATGAGTCGACTCGGTGGGCAATTGGTGAAGGCATCAGCAGCAGAATAGAGAGTCTGCCAAGGTTCACAATTTGATTGGATATTAGAGCTACCCGTGGAATCTCCGCCACCCATCAAGCTCTCCATCCACTCGTCAGAATCAAACTCACCACAGAAATCCGAGTATCGAAATCCAGTTGAATGGTGTTCCAGGGTGGGGAACTGAAACCCAGGTTCAATAGGTTCTGGTCCAGCGCCCTGGAGCTGAAAAGGGTCCGTGAAGGCACCAGGTCCAATAAGGCCATAGCTCATAGACGTGGTGGCTGAGGTAGTGGTTGTGCTAAGACAAAAAGGGTGGTCATGGTGGTGGTGATGCTGTTGCTGCTGTTCTTGTTGCTGCTTCTGCTGAATAACTTGCTGAGCAATAGCCATTAGAT
This sequence comes from Fraxinus americana, assembly GCA_035079005.1. Classification (NCBI taxonomy): domain Eukaryota; kingdom Viridiplantae; phylum Streptophyta; class Magnoliopsida; order Lamiales; family Oleaceae; genus Fraxinus; species Fraxinus americana. The sequence goes on along the minus strand of CM068712.1, from coordinate 15,837,130 downwards.
TTCCACTGTCAGTACACATATATGCCATTCTTCAACCTCCACTCTAAACTCACATGCTACAAATCACAGAGAAGAACTAGATTTTTGGGTCGGGGAAAGGGATTTGAAGAAGACGAGAGAGGTGAGATTTAAAGGCAGCGGTATGGACTTGACGGATAAGGGTTAACTAATCAATAATGCTACATTGACTATTTGGGTTTACAAGGCACCAAAAAAAAAAAAAAAAAACCCTTACAAAACGGGCGCCAAATGAAATTGTGAGACATTGGTTAATACCCGGTTCCCAGAAATATTCCATGAAAACGCCCCTAATATCTCATCCATCCAAAGTCGACACCGTCGGAAACTCACTCTCCCGACGACGTACGAACCCGAAGTGAGCCCACCATTTTACAGATATATGTGGCCACATTTCCCCCATTTACCATACAAATGCAACCTGATTTCCTTTTGTGAATAGCAGCTGCGATTGATTCTTGCGGCGATATTGTACAAATTCGGGTTAAGCTTCAATCAGCCACAACATTTTACAAAAGAACCCAGCTTGTTCCGAAAATTCGCAAAAATTTCCTAAAGTTTGAGAAAGCAGTCGCCGCCGTGTATGTTCTCCCACCGTCGACCACTACCTCGGTCGCTACAGTTGAAGATGTTTTTCATTTTGTGTTGTATTGTGTAACTATTTTCTTTAAGAATCTAAAAATAATGTTGAAGGAGTATTTTGATCATCTGAAAAAAATGTTGAAGGAGTACAACGTGGTTGAAATTATAAAATTGTTTGAGAAATGAAACTGAAGAGCAGCTTACATCTAATCTAACTAAGCTTTGTTTGACATTCACTTTTTTTTTCATTCTCTTTCTTATTTTTTTTTCTTTTTTCATTTCAACCACACATTTCAGTTACTGTTCACAAGCCGAGCCGAGCCAGATGGCTTGGCGGCTCGGCTAATTTGGCTAAGTCGCCTAGCCCTTTTTTTTTAATACGTTTGATTCAGTATTTTAAGTTACAAATATCCGTTTTAAGCGATTTAAAATTTATTGAAAATGTTGAAGTGCGGCCATGATAAATATATGATCAATAAATTTTAAATATCAAAAATAATTTTACATTAATTGTGTAAAGTCGTGATTGTTTATATTTGTTTTCAATCTCAATCTCATTCCAATGTCATTTTTTCGAACTTTATGTTCCTATAATTTTTTCATTCGATTCGATATTTCACGATATGAATATTTGATTCAGTATTTATGGCTTTATGGCTCGGCCCGGCTATGCCGTCTAAGCCGATTTTTTTTTTAATGTTTGATTCAGTCGTTTGAGTTACAAACATCCGTTTTAAGTGATTTAAAATTTATTGGAAATGTTGAAGTGCAGTCATGATAAATATATGATCGATAAATTTTAAATATTGAAAACAATTTTACATTAATTGTGAAACGTAAAGTCGTGATTGTTTGTTTATGTTTCTTTTCAATTACAACCTCATTCCAATGTCTTTTTTTCAAACTTTATTTTCCTACAATTTTTCGTTTGATTCGATATTTCACGATATGAATATCCATTTGGATCAATTTAAATTTTTTTTTGAAAAACTTAAAATGTGATAAGAATAAATATATTATCGATTAAGTTTAAATTATTAAACGTAAAATCATAATCGTTAATTTTTTTTTCTACCCCACCTCACACTCGACCTTCACACTCACACCAATTTCTCTCAGTTAAATTTATGGCATCAAAATGGATATTGAAGGAATTCAATGATTTTCAGAAGAATCCCCATACATCATGCAGTGCTAATAGACAAACATTTTCTATGCAGTGGATTATTTTAGTTTTTTTTTAAAATCGATTTAATGTACAGTATTATTAGAATACGCTGAAAAGATATTTGACGGAATTTATGAAGTTGTGTGATTGTTTGTCATTCTTTTTTCCTCTATGATTGAATTTTTCGTTGTATTGTGGTTTTAATACTGATAGATACCATTGATTTGTCCTAAATTCTACATTGTATTATCATTAATTAATTAATTAATCTTTACTACATACGTGCAACCGATTTTGGTAAAAAAATGAAATACTGGTGCAACTAATACATGTAATTTGAGATTCTATGAGTACGAGATGAATGTGACATAATGATTTACCTCAATATGTAGAAAAATGAGGGTTAAATTGAACTTCATTATCTCTTTAGTGGGGCATCAACACCTAATCATCTATGTCCTGTATTTTTTAAAAAAAGAATAGATGTCCAAACACAAAGTCTAGAAAATAAGCTTTGAATCAAATCTCTTAATATTATTTTTTTCACCCATCATCATTTCAAGTGTTTTAAGTTTAATGTAACTAATGTTTAAGACAAATTTTTTTTATATATTTATATTTAGGCTTAAATCTGCATGGTATTATTTTAGTTTAAGTCAGCAACTGTAAGTCTCTATGTATACAAGAGCATTTTCACCCTTACAAACATATACTTTTCGTGGCTGTATCTGTTTCCGTACTAAATTGTACTATATATTTTTTTCCAATAGTTATAAGTTTTATATGCATAAAATTTTACTAAATGTATAACATCTAATGGAAAACAAAATAAACAATTTTTCATTGAATTTATATACAATGCTAACATAACCTTAAAAATAACAAAACCTGTGCATCGCAGGGGCTAAAACTAATAATTTTATAAAAAGTCAGTGGTTACATTTTTTATTTTTATGAAGTTGGGTAGTTCATTAACATTTATGAAGTTCACTGACTGAATACTAGATAAATTTGATGAGAAGTTCATGTTGACGTATATGAAAATGAATGTTGTGTGCTCTGATCCAATCTTGCTTATAGTGGTGTCAAATGAGCCGAGCGGCTCGTCGGCTCGCCCGCTCGGCTCGTACTGTTCACGCCCACGAGCTGCTCGGGCTCGTCAAAAAACAAGCCCGAGCACGAGCTGAGCGGGTTGGTGGGCTCGGCTCGTCACTATTCACGAGCGGCTCGTCACTATTCACGAGCGGCTCGCCGAGCCGCTCGTGGGCTCATCTAGACGAGCCAGCAGGCTCGTCTAAGACGAGCCCATATATTATAAAAAAAAAATTAAACTTAAAATTAAGTGACCAGAACGGTCACTGATTTTCAGTGACCGTTTGGTCACTTAATTTTAAAAAAACAATTTTTTCTTCTACTTTTTTCTCCAATTCTTCTCCTATAAATACCCAACCCATTACAACATTTTTTTTTCACCAAACTTTCATTCTATACTCTATACTCTCTACTCTACAATTTACAAATCATTATCAACAATATCATTCATTTATTCTATAATTCTCTTCTACATTTTTTTTACATTATTATCTTTATTTTACAACACATAGCATATACACTAGCCACTAGTACGTAATCTTCATTCACTTCTCATTTCTACATTTCTACATTCTATTTCAACAATTCACAAATGGATCCACGAGCATTTGTTGAAAACTTGTTCGGTATGGAAGGCGAAACACCTGCCCAAAATCAATTTGGGAATGAATTTGCCAGTCTCAACCAACTACCAATTCCAGAAGACATTGACGATTTCGACGTTCGTGAAGCCAATCCGATTGATTTGGATGACGTTGATGTTGATCCTAGTGTTCCTATTGATTTGGAACAAGATGAAGAACCTACACTAAATATTCCCGATGCAAGAGGGAAGAGAAAGGGGAAGAAGAAGGCAAAATGTTGGGACCATTTCAAATTGGTTAACACTGGTCGTGTGATCGAAGGACTTCCAGAAACGAAAGCAGTATGTAAATACTGTCAACAACGACTGGCATGGCAAAAAGGCATTGGAACCACTCACCTCAACCGTCATTACAAAGTATGTGCGGCCAAACATGAGCTTCTTGAACGTGGACAAACGCAACTACAGTTTGGTACTAGTAGAACCGGTGCTACTACTACGCCACTTTCTACGTGGATGTATTCGGAGGAGGAAGCACGAAAGGGAATGGTGAAATTCGTTGCCGCGGCGGAGCTGCCACTAGCAATAGTGGACAACGAACATTTCGTAAACTACGTCAAACAATATCTTCAACCAAGGTACGTTGGGGTAAGTCGAAATACTCTTCGTTCTAATACAATTGAATATTTTTTTAATGCAAAGCAATTATTGATTGGGGATTTAGAAAAATACGGGGGTGTCATATCTTTAACTTCGGATTTATGGGAAGGGATTAATAAGAGAGGTTATATAGCTGCAACTGCACATTATATAGACCCACTTTGGGTTATGCATAAAAAAATTATTGCTTTTAAAATTGTCGAGTATCTTCATAATGCTAACACTATATTTAATGGAATTATGTTAATAATTAAAGAATATAAATGCGAGAGTAAAATTCGTTATTTTACTTTTGACAATGCTTCTGTAAATAAAGTAGTTATCGATAAATTGCATAGAGTACTTCAACCCGATTTTGGTGGTTATTTATTCCATATTCGATGTGTGTGCCATATTTTTAATTTAATTGTACAAGACGGTTTAAAGCATGTGAAGGACGAAATTAGTCGAATTAGGAATGCACTTATGTATATCACGATTACACCTAGTAGAAAACAAGCATTTGAAGAATTTTGTGAACAAGCTGGGAACTCTAATACGAAAACTTTTATTACTGACGTAGGTCATAGGTGGAATTCAACTTACTTATTATTAAAATCCTGTGAAGGTTTTGAACCGTTTATCACTGAATTTTATAACAGTAGGCATATTAGAGACGACGACGATGATATCTTAAATGAATCTGATTGGAATACAGTTTTTAAAATTAAGAAATTTTTGGAAAGTTTTTATACGTCTACGAATATATTGTCTGGTGTTTATTATCCAACTAGTTGCATGGTTCTTGAACGTCTTTATATAACTGCTAGGGCTTTTAATAGATATCAAAATGACCCTGATTTTCATGCGGTTATATATGCTATGGAATTAAAATTTAGAAAATATTGGGAAGAATTACCTATGTTATTTCCTTTAGCATGCGTCATGTACCCCCGATATAATTTATCGGGTACTAAATTTCAAATTGACCAAATTTCAAATGCTTTAACTTTTAATATGCCTATTACTTATAGGAATTTGAAACAAACGTTAACTGAGATGTATGAATTATATGCTTCAAGAATAGGTACACAAGTTACTCGTGTACCTACTCCTCCTCCCACTAATATAAACGATGACGACGCTGAAATAATTAATTTATTAGAAAACATAGACTCAATTAGATATGATTCAACTGCATATGCATATGGTTCCTCTAGTAGTAGTAGTATGTGTTCCACTGCATGTACTCAAATTTCGAGTAGTAGTCCAAATGCGTTGTCATCTGAATTAATTGATTACTTTCGTTATACTATGCCTAGTAACAAATCAGTTAAGAAAAGTTCAGAAGATGCAATCGAATTCTGGCGAAATAATGAATGTCGATGGCCAATTGTTTCTGCAATTGCAAAAGATCTACTAACACCTCCGGTTAGCACTGTAGCTTCGGAGTCTACTTTTAGTGTAGGGAAGAGGGTTCTCTCTGATATTCGAAATCGACTAAAAGAAGATATTTTGGAAGCGTTAATGTGCGTGAAGGATTGGGAAGACGCTAATTATCGAATTCAACATAAATATACCGAAATTGCATGTAATCAAGTAAGTGATATTTAATTTCAATACATTCATTACAAAATTTTATTTTCATACATTTATAATTTTTTTAAAAAATTGTACACGTAAAAAAATTTTCGTGTACAATTTTAATTCCGCCTACACGAAATTGAAGTAGCCGGTCCCAAGCCCGGATAAAGGAGGAAGGTTTATCTTTTTTTTTTTTTTAAATAAATGTATATTTACTATTTTAAAAATTATAAATGTTTTGACTTTTGACGAGCCTCGATAAATGTTTTGAAAAATATATATTTAAAAAAAATAGACTTGTAGTACTAGTAGCGTTATTTATTATTAAAAAAAAAAAAAAAGCGAGCCGGCGAGCCGAGCTTAAGCTCGGCTCGCCGAGCCGCTCGCTTTGGGCGAGCTCGGGCACGAGCCGAGCTCGCCCAAATGGTAACGAGCCGAGCTCGTGCGACAATGGGCCGAGCCGGCTCGGCTCATTGACACCACTACTTGCTTATGTTGCTATGATTAATATGTATCGATGTAAAATTGCGGAGAGGTTATGGTTTTCTGAACGTGACCACTATTTTTGATGTAGGAGAAGAAATTATGGAAGAAATGGAACATGATTTATTGGTGGAATCCGAAAATGAGAACGTGAAAGAAATATGAATATACGTATAGATGAAACGAGAGGAAGAGATGGTGTGAATGTGCTTGTGGTTGGTGAAGTTCAAGGACGAAAAAGAAGTTTTTGAGTTCTACAAAAGATGCGCTTACGATGTAAGTTTCCCAGTTAAGAGACGGAATTTGAGAAAAGATGATGATGGAGTTGTGTGTTATGTGACGTTTACATGCAATCGTGAAGGACGAAGAGGCGGTTCCACAAGCGGTTATTTAAAGCCGCAACCATCAATACAGACAGGATGTAAAGGCAGGATCTCTGCGGCATTTGATTATCATGATTTCTGGATAATTAAAATAGTACACATCGACCACAACCATAAAACAAGTTCTTCGAAGTTAAGGTTGTATCGACACAACAGAGAATTAAGCGCACATGTGAAACGAAAGATTGAAATTAATGGCATGGTAGGAATTTCGACTCTACAGTTGTTGAAGCTGTCGGATATAAGAATCTCGCTTGTGTCGAAAAGGATTAGAGAAATTATATCGAACACGTGAGGCGATTAAAACTTGGAGAAGGAGATGCCGCAGCAATACAATCTTACTTTTCAGAAATGCAAGCATGATGCGCGGGATTTAACTTCAGTATTGATTTGGACAAAGAATCGCAGCTAAAGAATGTGTTTTGGGCAAACAATCAATGTCGTCAAGCATATAAGGAGTTTGGTGACATTGTCATATTTAACACCAATTACCTCAGTAACAAGTATGACATGTCATTTGCCCTTTTTGTCGGTGTAAATCATCACCGACAATTAACACTGTTTGGTTGTGGTTTGTTTTCACATAAGAACACAGATACTTTTGTATGGCTGTTCAGGACATGGCTAAGTGCATGCAGGGTCAAGCTCCACATGGAATAATAATAGATCAAGACATGACCATGCAAAATGCAATACAGGTAGTTTTCCCGAATATGAAGCATAGATGGTGTTTGTGGCACATTCTGAAGAACTTGCCTGATAAATTTGGCTACCACAAGGATAAGAAATCTAAATTTTTGGTCATACACGTATTGGTGTATAATTTTGCAAGATAATGATTGGTTATTGGGGCTCTATGAGAATAAAGGTCGATGGGTTTCCTGCTTTCTAAAAACAACATTTTGGGTCGGAATGTCGACTACACAACGTTCCGAGAGTATGAATGTCTTTTTTGATGGGTATGTGCATTCAAAGATGACGTTGAAGTAATTCGTCAAATAATATGAACGTGCACTATGAAATAAGGTTGAGAAGGAGTTTCAAGCTGATTTCAAGTCATTATTGTTGACCTATGATTCAATATAGCATTACTTGTTTTGATTATAACAAACAACACACTTATATTTCTAACAAGTTTTATTTCTTGAGTTTTTCATGAATATGTCTTCTTAACCATTCAAAGACTCAAATCGTCATCCGTTGAAGAATAAGCAATCAAATGAGACTCGAAGAGAACTAGAATTTTGAAGATTAAAACTTAGAAGTAGTTTATCGGAACTTAAATGTAAAGGTATTAACTCATCGATCTTAGCAAGTGCATAAAGTTTAAATTATTTTCATAATCTATCACTTGCATAAAAATGTTTTTAACTCATAATATGAAATAGATTTTGAAAATTCAAGTTAAAAAAAAAAAAAAGTCAACTTTCGGTCAATCGAAAATTCAACGGTTTGATTTCTCAACGGCTATACACTTCCGGTCAAACGAAATTGGTCAACTGAAAGTGACTGAGAGTGTCCCTTTTGCTCTATAAATATTCATCCCGTTTGCATTCAATTTTCAACCACTTACAAGAAACATTTAGAGAGCTTATTTTGTTGAAAATCATTGAATTTACTTGATCTACATTCTACTTCATTTATTACAAGAGTTTCTTGTTCAATCAAACATATTTCATCTTATTTATCAAGAACTCTATTTTGTAAAGAACTTTTCACAAACTAGAAGTTTTATTTGCCAACACTTTGAGTTAAGTGTAAATCTCTCTTCATATTTAACTTGTATTATTTGTTAGGAGAGATCACTGGTTTGAAAATTTTGATACAAAAATACAAACAATTTCATTATCAATTATTCATCAAAGTTTTCATTGTAAACACTTGAGCTTTATTATTTGCTATCTATCGAAATGTTATCCTAACTCTCTAAATACTTGACTTGATTATATCATTTGTTAAAAGAGTTCCTTCTATTGTAAAACTATCATTTATACTTTAGTGGTTTTGAGAGTCTTGTGAAAACTCGATTTGTAACGACCCGACTTCCCACCGGAGCCATTAACTTACGTATTGTCCGCTCTGGGATGGGCTTCTGCCCACTTATCCCCTCACGACTTTCTGATGCATCCTCCAAGATTCGAACCCAAGGCCTCCATCATATGAGAGATTTAAGTTGAATCTTGATACCAATTGAATAAGTCAGAAAATCGTGAGAGGTAAGATGGGTCTAGACTCTCCCGAAGCAGACAATACGTAAGATAACGATTCCGGCGAGAGGTCGGGTCGTTACCCACTCCCAAGAATTGAAGGATGCAAGATAAAATTATTGATGATATTGTTGAAGACTTCAAAAATCTTGCAGTTCATGAAAATTGATTGGAAAACAAATATTAAAATATATAATTTTTGAACAACTAAATTATAGTTAAGACTTAAGTAGGTGTCAACCTAATTATAATGTACTTAAACTATAAATTATAATAAAAGTAGGTGTCAACCTAGTTGGAATGTATTTATGCTATAAATATTTGAGAATAGTAATTAGAAATGCATTTAGTTGTTATTTGTTTAAATTAAATTTAACTTTGCAAAGTATAAATAATTCATGTAATATTAAATTTGAATTTTATGTAAATATTTCTTGGTATAAATATGAATTTATCATTTTGTTCAACACTTAATTTACATTTAACAAAATAAATATTTTTTTGCTATAAATATGAAAAATTCTATATTTTTATAATTTTATTTATACAATAATATGGGTCAAATCGGAACAAGTCGCGACCCGTGACCCACATGGGTTCAACCCAGATGGGTCAGTTGGCGGGCCAGGTTGTAGTTCAAAATTTGTGGGCCGACCCGGAACCCGTAGCGGGCGGGCTTTTTTTCACGCGGGCCGTTACCGGGCTCATATGTTGGCGGGCTGACACGGCCCAGACCACCCTTGATTATCACCTCTACGTGTCGGAGCCATTTTTCAAGGTCAACACAAACTGTTGGGAAAAGTCGACAAACCTATATATACAAATATATATACAGAGGTTAATGTGAAGGAATAGAGTGATTGAGTGGTGGTGCCGACGATTTGTGGTAGGATTGACAGTGGTGGTGCCAACAATTTATGATGTGATTGACAATGGTGGTGCCAACAATACCATTGTCACCAATTTGTGGTGGGATTAACATAAGCAAACCATGAGGATTGACGTGGTGGTTCAATCGGGTTTTAATTCAATTACCTTCGTAAATTCGGTCAATTTTTAACTCAATCGGGTTTTAGCATGTTTGTGTATCTCCGTGTATGTGTTTGAGGCGATGCGTTGGCAGTGGTGTCGACAGTCATGTCAACGTTCGGTGACGGTGGCGATGGCTATGAAATTTTCAAGGTTGGGTTGGGGTGGATAGGGTGCTTGTTTCTCATAATTATCATATCTATTTATATGTATTTATCTTACATTTATTTCTTAGTTAATAAATTTATTATTTTTGTGGATAATTATATTTTAAAAGGGTACACTGGACGACATACATATTAGAACGGACTTATATCCTTGGTTTGTCCATATAAGTCAATTTATTAATTGAATTGATAATTATACATTAAATTAGTAATATAATAAATTAATGGAAACCGAACATGATTTCCCACATTCTTTTATATAATCAATGTAAATGAATGCCCCAAAATGGAAACTTGATTTGCAAAATAAAGTTATACTTCTTCATCCCTCCAAACTTTGTATTAGTTATGTTAGTAATTCATGTCATGTTCTACTTAATTTTAAACGAGGAGAAATGACGTTCGTGCATGAGTAAGAACTCTTTTTCGTATTTACGTTCTTGTTGTTTCGATTTTCATTTAATTAAATTCCTCTAAATATTTGATGTATGAAATGTAATTATTTTTAAATTGGGTTTTGGACCTGAAATAGCCAAGAACTCATAGCCACCTATATTTAGGAGTGGATATCCCTTAATTAAATAAGCTTATTTTATTATTATTAATAAAAGAAAAACCAAATATACAATTAACCCAAATTGTTTCAACATGGGCCGCAAAATTTTTCTAACAATGAGTTCCATTTTAATATGTTTTTATTTACGCATTTGACCAAATTTAAGGATGCACTTATTTAAAATATATTTTAATTTTATTACCATTTGGTGGATTTAATTGATGGAACATTCTTAGTTATGTTGATATTTTACGGTAAAATAAAATAAAAGATACGATAAAATAAATTAGTAAGTTGAAGTTTTAATAAATAATGATTGATTTAGGAGTTCTTCGTACGTTGACCCTACGGACAACTAAAGATATCTCCATTTGCTATTTACTAAGTGAATTGCTAAGTATTCAAAGTAAGTCCTTGTTTGATCTCAATTTTTTTAATTTTCTTTTCAATCACACATTCTTTAATAAAATAATATTCCATACAAATCCAAAACTTTTCATTACTTTTTAACCATATATTTACCATCAATCTACTTTTTCAAAATACATTTTGTACAAAAAAAAAAAATGGAGATCAAATATGCCCCAAGTAAACCTCCATTTATCTTCATGCTCATGTTACTTCGTTAAAAGGGTAAACGTGTTACTAAATTTTATATTGTGTGAACTTAATATTTGATTTATTACATTTTATATCATTTATGTTTTTCATGACATGTTCATGCACGTCAAACCCGATCAATGTTTGCTTACTAGGCGTTAAATCATTTCATATTATACCTTCCAATTTTTCAGATAATGAAAGAAAGATGATAAGAGATGACGACTTGTGGTACGACGAACTCAGTACTATCACATTTGTATATTGAATTAGTTTTGGAAATAAAATTTATCATTTCATTGAATTGTCTTATATTTTTATTAAGTAGAAATTATTTTCATAAATGATGTTTATTGTGTTGAAAAATTCAAATTGTTTTCAGCATTTATGATTTTAAAAGAAAATTAAATAATTACACTTTCAAATCTAGGTAGATTTGGAGACGTTATAGTTGGGATGGGGTGGGGTGGGATTTGTGGAGGAGATAACAATAGCCCCCTTATTTATTTATTTGTAGTGAAAATTGCTAAGTTACCATTTTTTCCTAATTACATTTGGTTACAACGAAATGAAAGATTTGAAACTGTTGGTCGTACAAATTGAATGATAAGGTAAAGTCTACCAAAACTCCAAAGTTTTGGGACTTTGTTTCAATTATCCCTTAAATTATTATATGACATTACATTTATAAAAAATCTATTACTTGATACTATACGGTTGCCACATAAACTAGTGTTTAACGTTAGTAGTGTTGAATAACATTACTCAAGATACTTATTTTATTTTTAAAAAAATATAATTTTACACGTAAATTCAAAAAAATTCTCTACTTTCCAACCCAACAATCTCTATTAAAAATTTTTGGCTCAAACAAACTCTAAGAGTACCACTTTATATTTTTTTTTCTTCAAATTTATTTTAAATATGCATTTTTTAATAAATTATTTTTGTAAGGAATATATATATATATATGAGTGTGTTACCATTTTTAGGTTTTTTGTTACAGGTGAAGCTGGTTAGCTTATTCCCGTAAATCCCTAGAGCTGAGAGAGCGTTGGTTGGGTTGCTTGGATTTAGTCTAGCTTGTTGCACACGATCTACAGTGGTATTATACTTTAAGTTTATTTTGTTTTAGAATGACTTCTTTTTCAAGTTGGTTTAGAGGGTTTGGTAATTCTAGAAATAGAAATACTAATTTTTCAAATAACTTTCAAAATGATAAGGAAATTGATCAAAATTCTGAAATGACTTTGAATAATTTCAATTCAAATGAAATTCAAATGGCTCAAATTGAGCAAAGACTTCATAACTGGACTATTCCAAAGGTAGACAAAAGTACTATCTATGAAATAGGAATGTTTGATTTTACTCAAAATTATGTTATCAAAACTTTTGAACAAACTCTTGCAATTAAAATTCAAAATACTGAAATTACTATACTTTCAAAAGAATATATTCAAGAACATAGAAAGAAATTTCAATTTTTGCATATTGGTCTTTTTCAAATTGCTCTTAAACCTTTATTTCGACTTGGTTTAGACATACATGTTCTTTTAACTTTGAGAGATAAAAGACAATCAATTTGAAAATTCTCTTCTCACTGTCCTTGAATCAAATCTTGAAAGTGGCTAGTATTTTCAAATTGTTATCCAAATTTTTCAGTTAGTCTTTTTGATGAAGATATTCTCAAAACTCTCAATCTTCAAATCCAAACTAAAAATCTTGATTTCAGTGATAGATCAAGAGCTTTTGTTGTGATTTTCAGAATTTATTACAAATTATCGAATACCAATCTCAATATTCAAGCACTTCGCTCATCTCATCGTGATGAATCACTTCTCATGCAGGTGAATTCTCTTCATTCAAATACCATGGTTCCAAAGAGAATTCCTTGGAATCTTCAATCTAGAAGCATAGAATGGGATATTCTTAATGCTAATAGAATTGTTCCCTCTCAAACTAATGATACTCGAAATCAAATTCTTTATTTTCTTGATGGAAGTGTTAGGATGAGTTTCTGCTCACAAACATCATCATCAAATTCTTTCAAAATCAATAGATCTGTTTCTTCTCGATCTACAACTAGATCCAGATATAGATCTAAATCTGAAATTCCTTTTCAATCGGGAAGATTTTCAACCTCTAATGAAAAACTTAGAGATGTTGATTTTGGACCTACAATTTCAAAACCTCAATATTCAGAGGATAAAGAAGAATCTGAAGAATCGGTTGAGCCAAATTCTGAACCAGATTCTCCAACTCCATTTGATATGCTTCAACCTGCTACTGAAAGATTATCAAAACAACTCAATGTTATTTCTTCAAGTATTGATAGAAGAAAAGAATTTCAAAATGATCAAACTCCAGCTGTTAAAGCATTTCGAAAAACTCTTCGAAAAATGTTTTCAGAAGAAGAACTTGAATCTTATTGGGATGAATTTTTTGGTTATCCTGAAGATCTAAGTTTCTTCGAATGGGTTAACTTCAAAGTATTTGGAAAAATGATTTCAAAATCCAAATCTATTCAAACAAATCGATCAAAGAAGATTTGGAAATCATCATCTTCAAATGAAACTTTTCAATCTGAGTATCCTCCTCTTCAAGAAATTGTTTTTCCTCATGGAGCTACTGAAGTTATAGCTTCTCCTTTCAAACAAATTTCTAAAAATCGTCTTGAAAATGTTGCCGCAAAAACTGTTGATATCAAAAATCTTCAAGCTCAGAACAATTATACTAATATTGTTCTTCATTCTATGAGTACTGAATTATCTAGAATTGAATTAAATTCTGAAATTGAGAATAAACCAAAAGACAATTCTTGTATTCCTAGTGAGTTAAGAACTTCTTATCGTGATCCTCAAAAATCAAAAATCGATGAAAAGAAGCCACTTCTTTTCAACCCTATTGAATCTAATCTTTCTCCTAAATTAGGAAAGAGTTTATTTTCAAATTCTCAAGTTCTTGAAGAACTTACAAAACTCAATTCTTCAAAAAATATCAATACAATTGATGATTTTGAAGATCTTGAAAATCAATTTATAAATGAGGAACCTCTTCAAATCAACAAAGTTGAAAAATATTCAAAACTTCCAACATATTATCCTCGACCTTCTCACCCAGACGTACTCTTAGAAGAAAGTTCTTTTAGGAGAAAAATCATTGATACATATTCCGGTGAAGAAGTTGTTGAATAGAATATTGATGGAACGACAAAATTTCAAATTATTCAAACTTTGAAAAAAATGTCTGTTTGTGTTTCTGCCTATTCAACAAAAAATCTTGATGGACAGACTGCTTGCACTAATCTAGTTATTGGCTTTACTGGTCAATTAAGGGGATGGTGGAGCAATTATCTTTTTGAAATAAACAGACAAGAAATACTTCAAGCTACAAAAATAGAAAATGACAATATTGTTAGCGATGGTTTCGCTACCCTTGTTTTTTCTATTATCAAACATTTCATTGGAACTCCCGCTTTTCTTCATGATAGTTTATTAGAAATTCTGGTGAATATTTCTTGCCCTCAACTTGATGACTTTAGATGGTACAAGGATATTTTTCTTTCCAGAGTTATGCTTCGTGAAGACCGCAACAATGAATTTTGGAAAGAAAGATTTATTTCTGAACTTCCAAAGCTTTTTGCGTAAAAATTAGAAATTCTATCAAAATTCAAAATAATGATTCTATTCCATATCATAATCTCACTTTTGGCGAGATTATTAGTTTTATCAATAGAGAAGGACTTGCTCATGGTAATGATCTCAAGCCCAAAGCTAAACTCAAATCTGATAGATTGGGAAGCAAAAGAGAACTTGGATCTTTTTGTGAGCAATATGGTTTTGAAACAAATATTCCTCCTACAAAAAATAAACAAAATCCTTTTCCTTCCGTTTTGAGAAAAAGAAAAAATAAATATTTTCAAAAACCTTCTTCTCAAATTTTCAAAAAACTCGAATTCAAAAGAAATTTCAAAAAAGATTTCCTTCCAAATCAAAGAATTTGACTAGAGTCACTTGTTACAAGTGTCATCAAACTGATTATTATTCAAATAAATGTCCAATGAAGGGAAAGATTAATAATCTTCAAATTGATGAAGATGTTAAACTTGAACTTCTTAATTTACTTCAATCTAATTTTGAAGAATCTGGAGATTCTGAAATTGAAAATATTTATCAAAATCAGGAAGATTCTCATTTTGAATCCGATTCTTCATCTTCCTCAAATTCTTGTCAAAGTAAGAAAATTTGTGGTTGCAAAACTACAAATGTTCTTACCAAAGAAGAAGAAATTATTCAAGATATAATTGAGAAAATTGATGATTCTCAATTAAAGAAAAGACTTTCTCAGCTTTTACCTTCAAAATCTTTCATCTAAACCATTTAATAAGAAAGATATATTAAATAGGTTTCATCAAGAATCATCATCAAAATCCTTTGATTCTGATCTTAAATCAGAAGTTAGAGAAATGAAGTCTTAAATTTCTCATCTTGAACATCAAGTTAGAGATATTAAATTTGAGATTGCTCTTTTCAAATCTGAAAGTCAAAATACTCAAAATGAAAATGAATCATCTGACTCTGATTCTAATTCTAAAAAAGGATTAGAATACATTGCTCAATTTGATCATCCCGATCAAGCTCTTCCACTTACAGAGGAAGAAAAGGTCAATGTCATTAATCGTGTTCAGCTTCAAAAATGGTACTGTCAAATGGATATTGTTGTTAATAAAAGCTCTAAATTAACAACTAGAGTTCTCATTGATTCAGGTGCTGATCAAAATTGTATTCGTGAAGGATTGATTCGTACAAAATATTTTTAAAAAACTACTAAATGTCTTTATGGTGCTAGTGGAAAGAAATTGAATATTCAATATAAACTTTCAAATGTACATGTTTGTAATTCAAACATATGTTTCAAAAATATCTTTTATCTTGTTAAAGATTTGGATCAAGAAGTTATTCTTGGTACTCCTTTCGTTGTTCAAATTTATCCTTTTCGAGCTTCTGAAAAAGGACTTTCTATAAATATTTTTGGTCAAGATTTGTTCTTTAAATTTACAGATCCTCCTTCTTTCAAAAATGTTTATGCTCTTAAGCAAGCTTCTATTTCTCAAATCATTAACAATATAAATTTCAAAAAACGGCATGTTCAATTTCTTAAAGAAGAAATTAGATTTCAAAGAATTTCTGATCAACTTCAAATTTTTTCAAATAAAGAAAAATTTTCTCATTTTCTTCAAAAATTTGAGAAAGAAGTATGTTCTACTATTCCCAATACTTTTTGGGATAGAAAGAAACATATTATTTATCTTCCATATAATTCTGATTTCAATGAATCGCTGATTCCAACTAAATCAAGATCTATTCAAATGAATAAAGAACTTCTTGATTTTTGTACCAAAGAGATCAAAGATTTACTTGAAAATGGACTTATTCGTCCTAGTAAATTTCCTTGGAGTTGCTCTACTTTCTATGCGCTTAATCAAGCAAAAATAGAACGTGGTGCTCCAAGACTTGTAATTAATTATAAACCTCTCAATTCTGCTCTTCAATGGATTAGATATCCTATTCCTCAAAAGAAAGATCTTTTGAATAGACTCTTCAAAGCAGTTATATTTTCTAAATTTGATATGAAACCTGGCTTTTGGCAGATACATATCAAAGAAGAAGATAGATATAAAATTGCATTCAATGTTCCATTTGGACAATATGAATGGAATATTATGCCTTTCGGTCTCAAAAATGCTCCTTCAGACTTTCAAAAATCATGAATGGTATCTTCAATCCTTATCAAAATTTTATCATTGTTTACATTGATGATGTTCTACTTTATTCTAAAAGTATAGAACAACATTTCAAATATTTAAATATCTTTTTCAATGTTATTAAGAATAATAGTTTAGCAGTTTTTGCTAAGAAAATTGTTCTTTGTCAAACTAAAATTAGATTTATTGGTCACAATATTTTTCAAAGAACAATTACACCTATTCAAAGAAGTCTTGAATTGCTGATAAGTTTCCTGATCAAATTCTTGACAAAACTTCTCTTCAAAGATTTCTTGGATGCATTAATTATGTGTTAGAGACTTTGTCAAAAATTGTAGACTACTTTGTGCTCCACTTTTCAAAAGATTACAGAAAAGTCCAAAATCTTGGGATAATGAGTGTACTTTAGCTATTCAAAATATCAAAAAAGCAGTCAAAGAGATTTCTTGTGTCTCATTGATCCAAGTGCTAGTCTTATTGTTGAGACTGACGCGTCAGACTTAGAATTCGGTAGAGTCTTAAAGCAGATGCCAAAATGGTCAAATAATGAACAGATAGTTCGTTACTATTCTAGTGTTTGGACTGGTCCGCAAAATAAATATTCTACAGTCAAAAAAGAAATTCTTTCAATTGTTCTTTGCATTTCAAAATTTCAAGATAATTTAATCAATAATACATTTTTGAAAACTGATTGTAAAGCATCCAAAAATGTTCTACAAAACGATGTCAAAAATCTTGTTTCAAAACATATTGTTGTCAGATGACAAGTTATTTTGTCTTGTTTTGATTTCAAAATTCTTTATATACAAGGTAAAAATAATGTTCTTGCGGATTTCCTCACAAGAGAGTTTCTTACAAAGAAGAGAGAAATTCCGAGTGAAAGACAGAACACCCAAAAAGAGAGGTGAGAAAAATTGTGCCAATATAGATTGGTACAACAAAGTTCTTGAGGACATGGCTTCCTCCACTTCCACTTCAAAAAATAAGAGTAAAAACAAAAACAAAATTGCTCTTCTTTCTCCATCAATCACAGAATACATTCAAAATTCAAACAAAACTGCCCTTGATTCAAAATATTCATCATCAGATACCCTTTCTCTTGCTTCAAACAAATTTTCTGTTCTTGGAAAAACTCCAGAAACAGTTCAAGAGAAACCTTCAAATTACAAAAAGGCTGTTCAAATTGGTTCTGGAAAATTCCTGAAATCAATCCAAAGCCATTTCAATATTTTATCAAAAACAAAATTCTTACTCTTTTCAATATTGAAACTTCTTGACTTGAAAAATATTCAGATCTTACTGAATGTCTTTTTGATCTTTTTCCCCCAAATTTCTACTTTCTCCCAAATAACCTCCAAAAACCTCGTGAGTTTTATGAAAAGATCCTTCTCAAAACTGGATCTGCAGTTATAACTCATACTCCAAATAAACAGCATCCTCAACATATCGAATTTTCAAAAATCTCAATTTGCAAAGTGTTGACATTCGATGACTGAGGTCAACACCCTTGGAAAGAAAAGAAAATGAACCTCTCAAAAGGTGAAGATTTTTCTTCTCATTTCAATTATCTTGATTATCAAGAAGTTTGGTTCAATGTTTTCTTTCTTATACCAGTTGATCATTCCTGGTTTCTTCTTTTCCACCAAGCATGTCAAAATAAGTTTCCAAAATGGTTTCAAAATTGATTTGAATATTTTGGACTTGAAGAGAACATTTTACCCAGTCTCTCTCTTCAAGGTTTCAACCACTTCAAAAATGAGGCAAAAACGTTTTTACAGCCTCAAGAAAATATTATTTTTCAATTTGCTCTCAATTTTAAAGTCTCATGGATTCTCTGTTGGGACTTTCTTATATTTTCAAAATACTGACAATCCTTACTGTTCAAAGAAAATTGTAAGGAGATTCAAAATTAAATGGTGGTCAAAATTCCATGAAACAAACTGCTGTCCCAAAGTTGTTAGTTCTTGGATACAGCTCAAAAATTGTGAAGGACTTCCCAAAATTTCAAAGAAACGGCAAGAGGCTCAAGCTGATTTTCTCACAGAGAAAAATAGGTTACTCACTCTTCTTGCCCAATGTTTAAATCCTGAAGAAATGGCAATTATTGCAGAAAAACTTGCATCACTTGCAGAGATTGCTTCAAAATCTTTAGTTCAAGATTCTTCTGAAAACAGTTCAGAAGCAGATTTCAATTTTGATCAAAATGAAGATGACTGCTATGGAATTAATTTTGACGAGTCACTTCATGAAGAAATTCAAAAAACAAAATGACTATATGGACCCAGCTTTCTTGATGAACTGAAAAGAATATCGGGACCATAAATCAAAAGAAATGCTTTTCAAGATGTGCTTACCAGCAAACAAATTGTTCTTGCCAGCTTTGCCGACATTCAAAAATAAGATTTGACAAAAGCATCTTTATTAAAGAGTCTTTAATAAAGGTTTTTGCTTTTTCAAAAGACATCAAATTATTTCAGACAAGTGGCAGACAAAGGCTCCTCAAAATAATCAAGAAACTGTTCAAGATTCCTTCAAGTTTACTTTTTCATTCTATAAATTCAATGTAAATCTTCTTTTGTAATCAGAGTTTAGATTGGAGATAAACTTCTCATTGCAAGTTCAATATTCTTGTATCTTTTCAAACATATTTTCAATAATATTTTCCTTTTGTTCGAAGATTTTCTTCAACATTTGAATAATTGTTTGAATTTTTTGCATTTCTATCCTCTATCCTTCTACTGTTGAGTTTCTGGGTCAATATATATATATATATATAGTAATTTGCATTTATTTTATTTCCTGGTTTTCGGGATACTCTTTCCTTACTATTAGTAATCTTATATAAGAATAGGATTGTTACCATTAGAAACTGGTTTTTGAAGTAAAGAAAAATAAAAATAATAAAAATTTAAATTAAAAAATTGTCTACAAGAATCTTAAAATCGATCAATTCACTCGAAAATTAAGTGAATTAGAATTATTACCAGTTCATTTTCTTTTAAAAAGAACAAATTATTACTTTATTTCATTTACCTTTCCCGAATAATATCTGAATTGATTTTTAAAGCATTTATAACTATAGTATCAATTACAAGTTGTCATCACTTGGCTATTCATTATGTTTCCAATTTCACCTTATTAAGTACTCGCTTGGCTGTCAATTTATAAATGATTTATAAAATTAATCAAAATAAATTTTAATTTTAATTTACACATTTATAATTACAATTTATTTCCTCTTGCAAACCTAAAACTCTAGTTTTTTACGTCAACCTATTTCAGAGGACACAATATTAATTAGAGCTGCACAAAAAAATCATGAAACCGCAAACCAAACTGAAACCGTTAATTTGAAACGTTGGTTCGGGTCCATGTGGACCCGCGGTTTTTTTCCTTCAAACCGAATCAAACCCTTTCAAAATGGTTTGATTTAGGTTTCAATTTTCAAAAATCGCATAAAATTGAACCGAACCGTTTTAATTTTTTAATTAAAAATTTAATTTTATTAATTTACAAATTTTAAAGTTTTTACTTTTTAGAAAAAAATACCAATTTAGCAATACAAATTACAATCAACCCATTAAAATAATCATATAAAGTAAATTAAGTTCATCATTTGTTGTCGATAGTTTTATAAGTCCACAACACACGTCGTGACCCGATATCTAATCTAAACTAAAATTAATCACAAATCATATGAAAAAAAGCATTTATTTTCAACAATCCAAATCATACTACAATAAAATTACGACAGCAAATCACGTCCACAACTTTAGAAGCTACCTAAACTTTCATTTTTTAAACATTTGATGCTTGCCTGCCACTGCTAAACAAAATGCAATTCCCAATCGCAATTCGTTAATCGCCTTGTGCTTGTTAGTTTGCGAATGTTTACCCGAATCACCATTTCACTATTCTCTCTTAATAAGTTTTAGATTCTCATTCAAGTCATTTTTTTTTCATTATTCTTTCTTTTATTTGTTGTTTTTTTTAACTTATTATACATTTGTGAGTTGTGATTTGGATTAAAAGAATGACTATTTGTGTGTTAAGGTGATTAATGAACTTGTTTGTCGTTTAGAAAGAACGAAAGATAGAGCGTATTGATTGTGTGAAAATGTTAAAGTTCCCTAACTAGTACTACTACATTCTACTTTTGTAAAGTCGTTAGAGAATAAAATTTGTCAATTTTCAATAAATCTAAAATCTATCACTCTTTGTACATTTAAACATATCATGTTCAATCCTTGTTTTTCATCTCACTAGTAGACCAAAGGAGTTTTAACCAAACTATTATAGAAGAATGTGACTCTCTATCTTTACCAACCACTATATGACAATATGAAAGGCAAATAAGAAAAGGTAAATAAAAAGGAAGAAAAATATATTCGTTCTATTAACATCTTTTAGCAACCAATTTTGAAAATAATTTATTCACGAGTTTCGTGGGAAAGATGAATGTAATTTAATATTTAACATTATTAATTCTCGTTTCAACTTATATGTTAACTTATTTTAAATATATTATTATAATATCGATAGGTAAACCGCAGATTACAATCGAACCAACCCGCAAATTATGGTTTGGGTTGGTTCGAAAAAATTTCAAATCGCATGAAATGATTTGAGTTGAAAATTTGACACAAACTGCCAAACTGAACCACGTTCACCCCTAATATTAATCCTCTGAAAACATTTTCAATAATATATATTGTTGTAAATAATAAGTTATTGGTGAATGATAATTGTACTCCTGCAACCCTAGATATTATTACCATATGTATCCATAATCTTTCCCTATAAATATAGGACTTTGGTTCTCATTATGATACACACAAATCTATTGACTTCTCTTTTTTTTTTCCTCTTTTTATAACACTTTATTAGCACGAAAGCTTAATTTTTCAAAGAGAATCTACTAATTTTTTTTAATCATTTATCATGTGTGCCAAAATTAATTTGGTAACATGTGATTTTTTTTTTATATATATAACATATACTTCTTCAATAATCTTTAGAATTTGTACAATTCATTTATTGAAGAATTGACACAGAATTTGGGCATGAAGAATTGATAACAGGTATTCTCCAATAACACATACTTCATCTATAAGAATTCGTTTAATGAAGAATTGATACACTTACTTCTTTCAACTTTCTTCAATAAACTTGTATCAATTATGATCCCACTGTAATGAACTTTTTCTGTACCAATTTTTGCCCAACTTTTGTGTTGTCTCCCTAATACTATGAAATAAAAAATATTTTACCAAACATTATGTGAATAATCTGCAATGTTTGTTTGTACATATAATAATTCATAATTTAAGTCATGTACTCTTTGTTCTAACTTTTTTTATATGTTTATGATGATTATTGAATATTCTTTGTGTATTTAACTTGATTAAATACTTTTATATGTTCTTCAATAAATTCTAAATTAATAATTTATCATGTTGTTGCTTCTGAAGTAGCACAAAATTATAATTAATATTCCAGAAGAATATTACTTACTCTTGAAGAGTTTGAATTATAATTTTCAATTTTCCAAAGGAATATTAACATATTGCTCTTGAAGAAGCACAACTCTGTAAATATTATATTATCATAGAAAATATACTCTTGAAGAGTTAATGTTTTCTAAATAATAATTTATTGTTACTCCTGAAGTAGCACACTATTATTTATGTTCTAATTATATTTTGTTTGTTCCCAAAGAGCGTAATTAAAAATTATGTTTTTATTCCCGAAGAGTAAATTTTTATACAATTTATTATATTAAATAATAGTATGTTAATGCTCATGAACATCACGACACTACAATTCAAATATTCAAAAAAGAAATTGATATATTACTCCAAAAGAAGCAAAAATAATATATATTAGTATTCTTGAAGAATACTGTATTGTGTTCCTGAAGAAGCATAAATTTATACATATTAATATTTTCGAAGAATGTTATGATTAATTTAAATATATCGATATTCCTGAAGAATATTGTTCTATTATTTGTGAATAATCATAAATAGGTATATATCAATATTCCAGAAGAATATTGTTTTGATATTATAGAAGAATCAATACTGCGTACTATTGATAGTATTCTCTACTAAATTAAAGAGAAATATGCTAAGTTTCTAAAATGTGCGGTACAATTAAAATAAATAATATATTAACCAAAAGTTCAA
This sequence comes from Fraxinus americana, assembly GCA_035079005.1. Taxonomy (NCBI): domain Eukaryota; kingdom Viridiplantae; phylum Streptophyta; class Magnoliopsida; order Lamiales; family Oleaceae; genus Fraxinus; species Fraxinus americana. The sequence goes on along the minus strand of CM068712.1, from coordinate 15,814,087 downwards.
TTTATTTGGCATGACCAGTTGGATCATCACTGGATCAATAATGATGTGAAGAACCAGAAGATTCTTCAATCTAAAGAATTCATATTTAATATTTGTTCTCTTTATTGAAAATTAGTCATTGATCGTTACTAGCTAAATATGGATTGAATTCCTTATATTTCTAAAAACTAATTAGAGTGATAAATGGGGCTCCATCATCCTCCATGTTGACCATCTAAATATTTTTTGTATCTAATATATTTGATACAAACACTAGATGATTGCATGGTGTTAACAACCTGAAGTTTGCGAAAGTACTGTTCAAATTATGAGCATAATTTTCAGATTATACAATCAAGTTAATTCTAGTTATCATAAATCTCCATATTTTAATAAGTGTTACTTTGGATGTCGATAAATGGTAACACTATTGCTTGTTAAACACCTCATTTAATTTAATTGAGAACAGAGTACTTCCAATTTTTATTTAGGGAAAACCATTACGCATCATGCCAATATTATAGTTCTCATAATTATAACTTGGCTTATGGTGAGAGCCTAATTTTTCCATCAAATTATTTCGATAGTGTAGTATATGTAAAATTGATCCACTACAATGCACTGAGATGGAAACTAAAGAATACTGAGAATAAATGCTTAACTTGAACCCTTATTCCAAATGGGTGATATTTTATAATGCTGGAAAAATGATTGTCAATTTGATTGGACAATTCTCTCAGCATTAGGGGGATGAATTAAGAAACTGAAAAATAATGTATAAATGTATTATCTAAATTCTCGTAAAAGACAATTCAAACCAGAAGTTCAAAGAATAATTCATTTAGATGCATTCACTTACCAAAGAGATTAACAATCTTACATATCGATTTTAAATGCTCCAACTCGAATTAACTCCTGGAAAGACAATTCGTTAATGTTATATTTGATAAATTTATGGCACGCCTAAAACGTAATAACATTCGATTATATTACAAAATCCTTCAAACGAAAATGGAGCAATTGGTAAAAATGATATTATTAAGGAGGCATATATTCTTGATGAAAACCCCAAAAGAGGTTCAAGTACCTGAAATAATGAAAATTGAGATATCTCAATAAGTTATGTCATTCTAGAAAAGAATAGAATCGAAAAATAAAAAGTTGCTGACAACACTTTTGTACATGATGTAGTGCTGATTATGAGTAGCGAGGATATTAAAAAAAATTCGTCATCGATCGAGGTAATGATTGGCCAAATAAAATGACGCGATCCTAGTGAAAGAATTTACTAGAGAAATATGAAGTTTCTGGATTTACAATATGAACACATAAAGGAGTATATTTATGAGAGATGAAAATGGAAAAAATAAAGTCATAATATGAAATGTATGACTCTTTACATAATGAATTTTGCGAAAATTTGTGTAAATAGATAAATTATCATGTGATGAATGTAATCACAAGTCTCTATTTCATTAGTGTGACAATACATGAAATTTGTTATGCATGTAATAAATGTGATTATAGACAATTTATGATTTTGATACTATTTGGCAAAGATTTAATATGCTTGAAACATAATTCAAGTGATATTATCATGATGAGAGTAAATACGTGTTATACTCTTTTTCCCTTGATCGAGGTTTTGTCCCATTGGATTTTCCTGGTAAGGTTTTTAATGAGACAACTCGTGTAGTGTACTTAAAAGAATGATGTACTCTTTCTCCTTCATTAGGATTTTTTCCACAGGGTTTTTCCTAATAAGGTTTTAACGATGCATATTCTTTGTGTGATTAATGTCCATAACCTAAAATACATTTACCCTCAAAATAATCTTATAATATATATGAGACTCTTGAAGATTTCAAGAAAATTGCAGATTATTTGAAAAATGAATTTGAGATGAAAAATTTTGGAAAGACCAAATTCCGTTTAAGGTTGCAGATTGAACATTTTTCAGAAGGATTATTTGTTCATTAATCGACATATATAAAAAAGTTTTAAAACGATTTTATATGGATAATGCACATCCATTGGCATCACCTATAGTTGTTTGATCACTTGATATAAAAAATGATCATTTTCGTCCACTTGAAGATGGAGAAAAGATTCTTAGTCCTGAAATATCATATCTTAGTGCAATTGGAGTATTAACTTATTTTGCAAATTGCACTCGACTCGACATAGTTTTTTCTATAAATCTCCTGCAAGATATAGCTTTACCAACACAAAGACATTGGAATGATGTTAAACATATTTTTCGTTACTTAAAGTGTACTATTGATTTGTGATTATTTTATTCTCAAAAGTCGGGATCTACTTTAGCGAGATGTGCAGATGCAGGTTATCTTTCTGACCCATGTAAAGCTAAATCACAAACAAGATATGTGTTTACACGTGGAGGAACGGCTATATCATGGAGATCTGTGAAGCAATCATTAACAACATCTACAAATCATTCTGAAATTATTGCAATCCATGAAGCAGTCCGAGAATTGTATGGTTGAAGAACATGATCAATCATATCCAAGCATCATGCAGATTAATTTCAACAAAAGATAGTCCAACAATTTTGTATGAAGATAATGTTGCTTGTATTGCACAATTTAAAGAAGATTATATCAAAAGTGACAGGACGAAGCATATTTCTCAAAAATTCTTTCATACACACGAGTTTCAGAAGAATGACGACATCGATGCTCAACAAATTCGTTCAACTGACAATGTGGCTGATTTATTTACAAAAACACTGTCACATTTATTTTCAAGAAATTGGTTCACAATATTAGAATGCGTCTACTCAAAGATTTTCAGTGATCAACATCAGGGGGAGTAGCTACACTCTTTTTCCTTCGCTTATATTTTATCCAATTGGGTTTTTCTAACAAGATTTTAATAAAACAACATTTATTTTTAATACTTCAAAATAACTGTAATATTTTTCCTTCGTTTTGATTTTTTTTTGTCCCATTTGATTTTTATCAAATAAGGTTTTAACGAGACAGACATTTTGTAATGTGTTATTCAAGGGAGGGTGTTGTAAATAATAAGTTATTGATGAATGACAATTGTACTCCTGCAGCCCTAGATATTATTACCGTATGTATCACTATTCATTCCTTATAAATATAGGGATTTAGTTCTCATTATGATATACACAAGTCTATTGATTTCTCTTATTCTCTCTTTATATATATATATATATATATATGTATATATATATATATATTTTTTTTTTTTTTATCGTTTTTATTTCATTGAGTATTTAATGAATTTTTGTAAATAAAGAATCGAAGTTTTTACATAACTCCAATAACGCTTTCTCTCCTCAATACTTTCCTTTTTTTTTTCAAAAGCAATTATAGTTCATCTTTTTCCTCTTTATTTTATCACTTCATCTTTTTTTATTTTGTGAAAATTGAAGAAATGATTAGAAAATTGTGTAATAAAAAATGAATCGGAATAGAGAGTGAATTTGACTTTAAACATTTTGAGAGTTAAATTCACTCTTTATTTTAAGTTTTGAAGATTAAAAAAATGTATAAAACACCTCGAGAAGAGATTTGACTCTCTAAAATAGAGGAAGATGAGACTAATAAAGATCTTATTTGAGATTCTCTTACAATTCCTCTTTCAAAAAAAAAAAAAGATTTATAATGGCATAAAACACCAATTTAGTGTGAAAATGATGCTCCAACCGCACTTCAATTTTCACACCAAATTAGTTCACTTAGTGCGATATATACAATATTAATATTTTCTATTTTGAACTTCATTTTATTCACAAATTTGAATTTCTATCATATATATATATATATAAAGCTATTATTTTCTTTAACATTTTAATAAAATCGTAATCAAGTAATAAATTATAACAACAGAATACATTAAAATGAAATTACTCAATTAAGCAGCTTACATATTTGATAATTACACTTTAAGAAGAAATTAGCACTACAACAATATAAAAATTGAAAACTAAAATTTAAAGTAAAATACAACAGAAACTAAGATGGTAATTTAGTAATTTTGAAATAAATTATTGTTGTGAATTAAGAAATAATAAAACATAGGGATATTTGTGTGTGGGTAACATTTGGCGTAATGAGTTAATGACTAAAATGAAGGTTTCACCATTTTGTTGTGAAAGACGAACCATTTTTCTGAAACGGTTTGTAAATGATCTTAATGGGTTGTTAACAGTGCCACTTATAACATATTCAATTGGGTAAATTGTGTAATACCTCCTAACGGTTTCCATATATTGCGAAATACCCTCCTAACATTCCATTTTGGTGCAAAACTCTCATAAATTATTAAAACTTTGTGGAATAATCTTTACATCCATTTTCTTTATAAAGCCTTGTGAAATAACGAATTTATCCTTTTAAATAAATAAATAAGAAAAATAAAGAATTAATTACATTTGCAATCCCAAAATTTTCAAAAAGTATAAATGAATCCGTTTAAAAAAATTAAAAACAAACAAAGAAAGAAAACTAATTTTTTTTTTTTTTTAAAAAAAACCCTTTCCTCCTCAACCAACCCCCTATCCTCTACCCAACCCCGCCCTCCACCACCACCCAAACCCACTTTTGAGGCACCTCCGCACCACCACCCTTCCATGTACGGTAATTTGAATATATCTTCTACAATTTGGATATATATCTATCTCTTTTCTTTAATCGTTGACTCTCACTCTGAAGTAGCAAAAAGGATAAATTATCCAAACATTTCATTTTATTTTATGCATGTATTGTATTGACAGGCTCGATTCAACAAAAATATCTAATTTTGATCCAATCTTGCTAATGGTTAAAGTTATGAATGTATGAATACTTTAATCTTTGAATGAATGAAATATGCAATCCAAGCTTAGGTCTAAAAAATCGATACGAAATTTCTCTAAAGAGGTTCAGTATTTTTATTCGGTTGCTAAAAGTGCTAGAAGATGGATGCCAAATAGTTTGATCTATCGTAAAAGATAGGTGATCATGGATTCGACCCTCACTATCAATTTATATCACGTTCGATCCACCAAAAATATCTAATTTTTGATCCAATCTTGCTAATGGTTAAAGTTATGATGAATGTATAAATAGTTAAATACCTTAATCTTTGAATGAAAGAAATATGCAATCCAAGCTTAGGTCTAAAAAATAGATACAAAATGTCTCTAATGAGGTTCGGTATTCCTATTCTGTCACTAAAAATGCTAGAAGATGGATGCCAAATAGTCTGATCTATCGTAAAAGATAGGTGATCGTGGATTCGGCTCTCGTTGTCAATTTAGCTCATGTTTGGTCTCCATTTTTAAAAATTATATTTTTTCAAAACTAATTTTTTAATCACACATTCTTCCATAAAATAATGTTACACGTACTCTCAAATTTTTTTCCTTATTTTTTCACACATTCTTCAAAAATCATTATTCCAAACTACAATTTCCCCAAAAATCTAATTTTAATGGAGTTCAAACATGGGCTAAGTGTTTATCTTATTAGAATAAATTTGGTAAATTTTTTCAAGAATGGAAAGTGAAGTCAAGTTCATGTGTAGTTTACTTCGAATTTTTTGGATAGGTTATATGATAAGTGTAGTTTATACACTTATTCGTGGACTTAAATCATGCTATTTTATTATTTTTTGGATTAAATTTGACGTAATTTATGTTATATTGTGTTTTGTACGTAAAACTTTATGTTTAATGAAAAATTGGAGAAAAAAATGTAAAAGTGACGAAAAATGATAAAATTCAAATATGAAACATTGGAGAGAAATATTACATTAAATGAGTTTCAATAGACTTGTATTGAAAATTTTAATTGTATATATATATATATATGTTTGGCACACATTCTCTATTTCATTCTCATTTTTTTCTCTTACTTTATTTCAACCACACATTCTTTTAATAAAATAATATTACACACAAATCTAAAACTTTTCATAACTTTTCAATCAAACATTCTCCCATCAATCACTATTTTAAACATTTTTATCTTCAAAAAATGGGTGTCAAACACACTATATATATATAGACACGGACAGAGAGAATGAGGGAATTGGGGGGGGGGGGGGTGCTGCACAAAGGAAAAACAGAAAAGGGAGAAATAGGAAGGAAAAAAAAAGTAAAAAAGGAGAGAGAAACAAGAGAAAAGAAAGAAGAAAACAAGAGAGAAAGAGAGAAGGAAAAGTCAAACGCAGAAAGAGAAAGAAAAGAAGAAGAAAAAGAAAAGAAAGGAAACTTCAAACCCTAGAAATTTTCACGTTTCGTCAACTTTTGTTGATATCTTTCCACTTTTGCGCGTTTGTATTTTTACAATATGAATAACTAATTTTTATATTATGGAAAACAATGTAGTCGACTTGTGATCCTTTATTTTTTTTTTATTCAAGATTTATTTGATTTATTTATATATGTGTTAGTTTTATTACGAGTTTAATGCATTAAATTATCTGATCAATAATTTGATGATTATGTGAGTCTCTTACGAATCGAAAGGTGAGTTTGAGATTTAGACCATATAATATAACTCGGTAAATTAGTATAACGTGTAGAGATACATATACTATTTATTGCGATCATAATATGAATTTTTAGAACTAGTGTTTCGTTTAACTAAAACTGATTCACATAAAGATATGTAATTTAATTAAAGAACTCGAGGGGGGGGGGGGGGTAAATTGAATATAATAGAATAATTCGATCAAACATTACATTAGGTTATGAATCTCGAATTAAAAATAAAGGTGATCAATAGATGAAATTGTTCTGCCCTAATATTCATCACATATTTGGATTTTCAATTCTTCATTATTTGCAATCATTTTATATTTTCCATTAGTTAAAAATAGTTAGGAAAAATAATTATAGTCATCATAATTATTTATTTGCTTTTATCAAATAGGAGTTAGAAAAATTAGATTAAGTTCTAAAGTATAGTTTTCGTGGGAACGATAATCCGGACTCAAAGGTCTACTATATTACTTGTTACGATATTGTACACTTGCGATATTTGGCGCCGTTGTCGGAGACTATTTACTTTTAGCATTAGTTTATTTTATTCTTAACTGCTATTTGATTCTATTTGTTATTTACTTTTCTTTGTTTTCCTTTTTATTTTTAATCTATCTTGTGTTGGTATTCACTTTTTGTACTTTTCATATACTTATGCATGATTCTGATATTGGTAAAGTAACAAAAAATGTTGCAATGACAAATCTCTACATGGATTGTCAAGATATGCTTGGAGGATATCCAAGTTGTGAAAATTGTTATGCGGTGCATTATATTGGAAAATGCTTGTTCTCTTACACTAGTTTACACACGCCGAAACTTTTGAAATTTCGAAAATATTTGATCTGTAGAACACAAGCAATTAAAAAATCTAATGAAAAATACATGCTCGTGGGAGATTTTGTACCTGACGATTGGGATGAGGACATCAAACTTGTGGGAGATGGTCCTCTCCTATTGAACGATAAGGTACTTGTACAGTACTTTAAAGAACTTGCCAAGTTGGATGAATACGATATCCTTATGGGAGATTTCATGTACTGGGAATGATTTCAACAATGAGGGTACAATCCATTCGAAGGAGTCAAAGGGATCGACTTCTCATTGTCTGTGGATCTAAATTGTAGACCGATCATTCAACCCTAATATATATCGACTATGGAAGAAGGGATTAAAGAGAATGATGTGTTGATCACAACTGAATCAAATGAGGATGTGGCAATCAATGAGAATGAAATCAACTCACAATTTTCCGACTTTATTGATTGTCCAAAAATTGATTTTGTGATCAAACCCGATGTAAGAGTGGAAGTCTACATAGTTGAAATTGAATCGGATGAAATAGAAAAGTCCTGTTACATCGACAAGGGCAATGTAGAAGTTTGAAGACTAAATAAAAAATGGATCAAAACCAAACGAACGAAAATGGGCAAGGCATCCAAAGCCTTCTTTAGGTGCCCGTGATTCAATTGCCAAAGTCAGGCTAATGACGTTAAATAAACGCTTCTTGTGAGGCATCCCAAACTTGTTTCCTTTTTATTTATTCTATTCTTGAGTTTTAGAATGTTTTAGTTTATTTGTAATCATCATCCATACCCCGTTTTCCCTTATATCTTCGATATGTTGTTGATTTATTAGATATTAGAGCTAAGTAACACTTGTTCCAATTATTTGATCTAAATGTTTTATTTGATTTTTAGGAACATGACGCCGCGAAATATTTAAACCAAAATTAACCAAGGAGCTAATATGATTAATAGGAAAGTTAGCCATTGAATTACAAGCCATGTTGGAAGAGTCTTTTCTTCCCACCCCTTTATATGTGGATTTAGGATTAAAGACATTGAGAACAATGTTTAGTTTAAATTTGAGGGTGAAAAATATGAGTTTTCATTTTTTATATGCTTTTGTGTGCTTTTATTACTTCAGTAAAAAAAAAAAAGAGAAAAAAAAAAAAAATATATATATATATATATATATATATATATATATATATATATATATATTTGAGCACATGAATTAAGTTAAGCATTGTATAAAAATAAGTTGATTTCATAATTGAATATGTAGAAATAGTGGACCATAGATGCTAAACTCAAAACCACTAAATTTTACATTGTTGGACCAAATTTGGAATAATTTGGGGGGATTTCACTGTTGCATGAAGATATTGAGATAAATAGGGATTCCATGTGTGAAATTAAAAATCTTATATGGATTGTTTAAGGTCAATATGATGCAACTGGGTGAAAATATGAAGTTAATGGTCATTTTACTTGAATTGGTGTTAAATAAGGGATATTGCACTATCAAGGTATTAAAAAAATATTTTATTAGAAAATTTCTCTTCGTAACCTTTATAGCTTGAACAATTAAGTCTGCAAGGATTTTTAAAACCTGGTGCCCTACGGTCATCTGACGTAGGAGTTATCAGTCGAAAACTTGTTACATGGGTCATTTAGAAAGTTTAAGGGAGAGAATGCTTTAAATAAAGAAAAAAATTACTCATATGAAAAAAAAAATCAGAAAAAGTACGTGCATAAAACAGAAGACGCACCAAACGCCTTCACTAAGTCTCAAAATCTTGTTTAAGAAAATTTGACTTTTGATAAGATATTATTAGCCTAGTTAAGTTCTAGAGATTGAAGCAATCAAATCTAATGGAGAATCCCTGTTTATTGAAATGTTGAACTACAATTGATGAAAATTTGTCAAACTAGAGAGGTGAGGATAGTAAAAAAATCAAACATTAGTTCGCACACTGGAAAATAGTGAAAATAATAAGTTTGGGGTATGGGAATCTTACGAGTGATGAAAGACCATATTTGACCATTGAGGATCGAAAATTGAAACAATTTATGAATTCATAATGCTATGCTTAATTTTTCACACAAACATATCGATTTCACATTGGAAAAGTGAATTTTAATTTCTGTATTGTGATTTTGAAGTTCTGCATAGATTAAATATTATGATTTTAATTCTGAGATAAAAAGTCAGGTTAGCTATCTAAATCTTGTTGCTTTACTTGACTGACTGACCAGCAATTAGGTAATTAGTATTGCTCGTTTGTGTGTTTGTTAAGTTTTAGTTTTGTTTGAGGACAAACAAATATTCAAATTTGGGGGTGTGATAAGTGTAGTTTATACACTTATTCGTGGCCTTAAATCATGATATTTTATTGTCTTCTGGATTAAATTTTACCTAATTTATGTTATATTGTGTTTTGTAGGTAAAAAGTTTATGTTTAATGAAAAATTGGAGAAAAGAATGTAAAAGTGGCAAAAAAAGGCAAAATTCAAAGATGAAACATTGGAGATAAATATTACATTAAATGAGTTCGAATGAAATGAGTCTCAATAGACTTGCATTGAAAATTTTAATTGGAGACCCAAATTAAACACACACACACACACATATACATGTAGACACGGACAGAGAGAATGAGGGAATTGGGGGGGCGTTGCGCAAAGGAAAAACAGAAAAGGGAGAAACATGAAGGAAAAAAACGTGAAAGAGGAGAGGGAAAGAAGAGAAAAGAAAGAAGAAAAAAAGAGAAAAAGAAAAAGAAAGGAAACTGCAAACACCAGAAATTTTCACGTTTCGTCAATTTTTGGTGATATCTTTCCAATTTTGTGCGTTTTTATTTTTAGAATATGACTAACTAATTTTTATATTAGGAAAAACAATGTAGTCAACTTGTGATCCTTTATTTTTTTATTCAAGATTTATGTGGTTTATTTATATATGTGTTGGTTTTATTACGAGTTTAATGTATTAAATTACCTGATCAATAATTTGATGATTATGTGAGTCTCTTACGAATCTAGAGGTGAGTTTGAGATTTAGATCATATAATAAAATCCGATAAATTAGTATAACGTGTAGAGATACATATACTACTTATTGTGATCGTAATATGAATTCTTAGAACTAGTGTTTCGTTTAACTAAAATTGATTCGCATACACATATGAAATTTAAGTAGTTAAATAGGTTAAATGAGAACTCGAGAGGGGTAAATTGAATACAATATAAGAATTGGATCGAACATTACAATAGGTTATGAATCTCGAATTAAGAATAAATGTGATTAATATATGAAATTGTTCTGCCCTAATATTCATCAAATATTTGAATTTTCAATTATCATTATTTGCAATCATTTTATATTTTTCATTAGTTAAAAATAGTTAGAAAAAATAATTGCAGCCATCATAATTATTTATTTGTTTTTGTCAAATACATGTTTGGTGCACATTATAAAACCAAGAATGCATTTTTTTTTTTTTATGATGAGATGGGGAATATGTGATTAAAAAAGAAGGAAAAGTTATTGATGTGAAGAAAAATATTATTTTATTGAAAAACGTGTGGTTGAAAATGAGTAGAAGAATGAGAATGAAAAAAATAATGTGGGCCAAACAGGGGCAAGAGTTAGAAAATTAGATTAAGTCCTAAAATATAGTTCTTGTGGGAATGATAATCCGGACTCAAAGGTCCATTATATTACTTATTACGATATCTTACTCTTGCGATATAAAAAATGCAACAAGTTTTTGGCGCCGTTGTCGGGGACTATTTGGGCAAAAATTAGACCAAAGAGAAAAATTGGCAAAAATGTAGGTGTGACAATAGAGCTCCGATTTGGGCCCATAATATCATTTCGGAAAGAGAAAGATGAGACGAGTAAAACTCATTACTATGCTATGGTATACGTTGGATTTTGGCCATTCGAGTTTGTTTAGGACTCGAAAATTGCTTTTTAAGTTTTAGTGCTATTTTTGTCATTTATTTTATTTTAAATTCTTTGCAATTTTAGTTTGTTTGAATTAGGGTTTCATGTAAATCCTTATAAAGAAATGGTTCATTCATATTTTCTTTTTTATCATCTTTCAATTAATAATCGCGAGTTTATTTTTTTCATAATTTAGTGGATTCCAAATTTCATATTGTTAAGGTTTTTGCTTGAATTCCTTTTTCTCGCTACGTTAAGTGGAATCAGAGTCAGCTTTCCCATATCTGTATCTTTGATTCATAAACATGGGTGACGTACCAGTTACTAGGGCAGATTTGGACGCAACAAATCAACGGTTTGACGATCTTAATACTCAGATAAAAGAGATTCGTCAACTATTTCTGTGGGGTGTCGAAAATAATGAGCAGAATGAACAATAATGAATGGATCGTGGAGCCTGTAGTTCAGGGATGAAATCATATGAGTCGTACTGTAGAAGAAAGTGAATTGGAATCAAATGAGAAGTTCGAGGTGCTACCGCGTTATCATCAAAGTCGAAATACCTTCAATGATTCTCGGATTAAAGCAGACATTTCCTCGTTCTTAAGATCGAGGACTTCGTGGATTGAATGGTAGAGGTTGAATGGTTTTTTGAAATTATGGATTGTCGAAGGACAAGATGGTTAAGATAGTGACGTTCCGTTTGAAATCGGCAGTGACGGTATGGTGGGATCAATTACAAAATACTCGGATGAGACAGGGAAAGAGTCGAGTTCGAACATGGAGAAAGATGAAGCAGTTTATGATGGGTCGGTTTCTACCTACAGATTACGAACATATATTATATTATATGTACATGGGATGCACACAGGGTAGTTGTACAGTATAAGACTGTACTAATGAATTTATGTAGTTGGCAGAGTGGAACACTCTATCAGAATTCAAATATCAGAGGGTAGCCAGGTATACCTGTGGTTTGAAGGTGGCTATTCAAAATAGAATTGGGTTCCCTAAGCCATTAACATGGCGACGAATGCTGAGATGATGGATTCTGATAAAAGGGCGATCACTTATAGGAGAGTTCCCTTACCGACTGAACCATCATTGTTTGTTTCTTTGGACAAATGCAAGGCCCCACTACAAACCTCAGCCAACTCTAACAGGAGCAATGCTGACAACAATAGTCTGTTTGGAAACAGAGGTCAAACTCGATGCACACCTCAGAATGAAAATCTGTATGCTAGGCCCACATGATATATTTGTTATAGATTCCACAAATGGGAATTGTTCTAATAGTTGCCCAGAAAGAAACAATGTCAATTTGGTGGAACCAGAGACAGTGGACGATGAGTATGCAGGAGTTGAGTTTATTATTGAGGAAGATGTGGAGAGGCTTACTTTGGGATTACAGCATTTTTATATTAGTTGTGATGTGAAAATGCCTTTACGATCCTTTTGTCGCCTAAGGATGAAGTGCAGAGTCACTGCATTTTTTGGTCATTTTGTTCTATCAAAAATAAGGTGTGTGAAGTTATTGTGGACAACAGAAGCTATGAGAACTTTGTATCGAAGAGATTGGTGATTTTTATTAAATTACCAATTGAGAACCATCTTAATCCTTATTCGCTTGGTTGGGTGAAGAAAGGTCCTTCCGTTCAGGTCGTTGAGACTTGCAAAGTTTTCGTTTCCATTGGTAAGCATTATAAAGATGAAATTGTGTTTGATGTCATAGAGATGGATGCTTGCCATATTCTGTGGGGTCGTCCATGGCAGTTTGATGTGGATTCAACTCTCAAATGGCGTGATAATTTGATACTATTTACATGGGGCAGTCATAAGATCGCTATCGTTCTTCTCAAATAGAAGATGAATTCCACCCAATAACGAACTGAGAGTTTTCTGACCCTTACAAATGATGAGAAGGGACATTACAGATTCTACATGGCTTTTATCCATTACAATAAGGAAGATGATGGTGTTTCGTTTCAAGTGTATGAAATATTGACAGAATTTGAAGATTTGGTTTTTGATTAATTGCTGAATGAGTTACCTCCTATAAGGAATATTCAGTACCTGATTGATTGGTACCTGGGGCTAGTCATCCAAATTTACCTCATTATCGAATGAGTTCAAATGAGAATGAGATTTCGAGGGAGCAAATTAAAAAACTGATGAGGAAAGGATTCATAAGGAAGAGTCTGAGTCTGTGTGTAGCATTTGTTCTCTTAGTGCTAAAGAAGAATAGAAAGTGGCGCTTGTGTGTTGAAAGTTGAGCCATTAATAAAATCACAATGAAGTACAGGTTTCCCATTCCACGATTGGAGAACAAGTTGGATGTGCTTGAGGGTTATAAGGTCTTTTCAAAAATAGACCTTCGCAGTGGCTATCATCAGATCCGCATCAAACCTGGGGATGAATGGGAGACCGACTTCAAGAGTAAGAATGGACTTTACGAATGGTTTGTGATGCCATTCGGATTTTCAAACGCCTCGAGTACCTTCATGAGATTGATGAACCCGATTTTTTGTCCTTTCACGGGGTCTTTTGATGTGGTTTATTTCGATACATACTTATTTGCAGTAAGTCCAAAGAAAACTACTTGGTTCAATTGTGGCAAGTTCTAGATGTTCTGAACGAGAATCAGTTGTACATCAACTTGAAGAACTGTGCTTTCTGTACGCCTAAGTTGTTGTTCCTAGGCTTTGTGGATGGTGAAGAGAGTCTGCAGGTGGATGAAGAGAAGACGAGCAATTTGAGATTGGCCAACATCAAAATCAATTTCTTAAGTAAGAAGTTTCCATGGTTTGGCAACTTTCTATAGGCGATTTATCAAAAATTTTAGCATTATTGTGACACCACTCATAGAATGTTTGAAGAAGGGAAGATTTAGTTGGAAATGAGCAAGATAAGAATTTCTCCTTCAACAAGGAAAAGTTGTGCACAGCTCCAGTATTAGCCTTACCATGTTTCGAGAAGATCTTTGAGGTAGAGTATAATGATAGTGGTGTGCATGACGTGGATGTCCTTTCCCAAGAGAAGAGACACGTGGCTTCCATTTCAGAAAAGTTGAGTAATGCTAAACAGAAGTGGAGTACTTATGAGCATGAATTCTATGCAATTATGAGGGCTTTGAAGCAATAGGAACACTATCGTGTACATAATGAGTTTGTGTTGTTTACTGATCATCAAGCCTCGAAGTTTGTTCATAGTCAGAAACATATGAGCAGAATGCATGCTTGGTAGGTCACTTTACTCTACAAATTTCATTTTGTGATTAAACATAAATCTGGAGGTACGAGTAGAGTTGTAGATGCCCTTAGTAGGAGAGCCTTTTTGTTAGTCACACTGTTACATGAAATTATTAGATTTGAGCGTCTGAAAAAACTATATGCAGATGATATTAACTCTAAGGCGATTTGGAGCAAGTGTGTGAATCGCAAAGCAATAACAGATTTCTATATCAGTAATGGATATTTTTTCAAGAGAAACCAGCTTTGCATTCTCGTTTTATCACTACGTGAAAAGTTGATTTAAGATCTGCATGGTGGAGGTCTAAGTGGACATTTGGGGTGTAACAAGACAATAGCCAATTTGGAAATTAGATATTATTGACCACAATTGAAGTGAGATGTTGGAGTTATAGTAAACATTTTTTTTATACTTGTCCAGTGTTAAAGGGTCAAGTGAAGAACACCGAATTGTACATGCCACTTCTGATCCCTCAAGGCATATGGTAAGATCTTGTTATGAATTTCGTTCTGGGATTACCTCATACTCAATGGGGAGTAGATTCTATTTTTGTAGTGGTTAATAGGTTATCTAAGATGACTCACTTTATAGTTTGTCGGAAGACTACAGATGCACCACATATTGCCACACTGTTTTTTAGGGAAGTTGTTCGATTGCATGGAGTTTCCAAGTCTATCACATCAAATCGGGATACAACGTTTTTAGGACACTTTTAGATTACATTGTAGAAGCTGTTTGGGATGAGTTTGAATCGAATCAGCACTACCCATCCTCAAACTGATGGACAAACCGGAGTCACTAACTGTACCCCTTAGAAATATGGTTCGAAGTGTTTGTGGCAATAAGTCCAAATAGTGGTATCTTGCACAACCCTAGGTCGAGTTTGCGTACAATAATGTTGTTCATAGTACTACAAGTATGTCCTTTTTTGCTATTGTGTATACAGAGGTTCCTTACCTTGTTCTAGATTTGGTAAAACTGCCCAAGGGCAATAGTAAGAGTGTTGTTGCTGAACATTTGGCAGAAGAAGTGCTAGTAGTGTGTGATGAAGTAAAGCAGAAGTTGGAGAAGACTAATGCAAGGTGATAAGTGTAGTTTCTACACTTATTTGAGGCCCTAAATCATTATATTTTATTGTCTTTTGGATAAAATTCTACTTAATTTATGTTATATTGTATTTTGTAGTGATAAAAGTGCAAAATAACATGATTTTCTCCTCTTATCTGTTGTATTTATGTGATTATTTGACGCCTAAATGCACTAAGTACCCTTATATTTTGATTTAGGTTGTAAATGGATAAAAGCGGTGGAGATTTGAGAAAATAAGTAAAAAATGACAAAAGTGAATGAAAAGCAAAGTTCATGGACCAAGATGCAAATATTCAAAAGAGGACTCGGAAGGGAAAAATGAAGATATGAAGATTTGGAGATCAAATTGAGCTAAAGAATTAAGCATTGGAAAAAGAGAAAGTGGAAAAAGAAGTCACAAAATGCAAAACGAAGTTTGAGGACCAAAGCGTAAGAATTCATAACTTGGTTAAGCTATGCGGTTGCATAGCGTTATCTCCATATGGTCACATGGACCGTCTCAGCAAATTCCAGTACCCAACTTCAGCCTTCTATGTGGTTGCATGCTTCTTCACTACGCGGTCGCATAGATGTTTAATTTTGATTCGATTTCAGGTTTTCTTATTCGACCGAAACACCTATGGAAACAAATACTAGGGCGCATACATTAACTCCAGAGCCATCTAGAACAAAAGGAAGAACGGGAGTGAATGCCTCAATACACAACTTTTTCCTCCTTGGTGCTCAAGAAACTCCATGAAGCACCAAAACCCTTGGTGAAGTTAGGGAGGAACTTATTGGATTCAGTAATTTTACATCCTTTATTCATGTAATCTGATTTTTATTTGTTGAATGCTTTTAGAATTTAGGCTTTTCTCTCATAAATTTATCGTGAAATCGGTTTAACTCTTATTAGATTTCATGGATTCAGTCATGTTTTTTTCATTGTTTAATCGAAATATTTGTTTAGTTTCAATTTCATGAACTTATATTGAGATTGATTTAATTTTTACTAAATTTTTCATAGATTTAGTCACGCTCTTTCTATTGAATGATTGAACTAATTGTTGAATTTTAATCTCAATTATTTTATTGGTATGATTCAATTACTGCTTTATGCTTGAAGTATATGGTCGATCTTTGAATTTGATTTCAATAAAATTGTGCGAACACGTTATATAGGAAGTCTAGATTTTAGAACTACTATTGAATTAAATTGATTTGTAACATTATATCCTCTAATTAGGGTGTTGAGATGAAAACCTCTAATTGAGTTATAAAAATGAATAATTGATGTGAATGATCCGATCCAAATGAGAGAATTCCGATACTTCACTGTCTAAATTCATTGATTTTACCATCTCAAGATATTGATGTTAATTTCATTCAAATATCAAATTCGACTACACATTTGAGAGAACAATTCATTTTTTTTATCCATTTAGTATTTTTTCATCTCCCTCTGGAATCGACACCCCAAAGTTGTGCTACAATTACCACGTCATTCTTTGAATTTAATCATATAGATAAAATTTTATGTTTAATGAAGAATTGAGAAAAGAATGCAAAAGAGACGAAAAATAAAAAAAAAATTCAAAGATGAAACCTTGGAGAAAAATATTACATTAACTGCTTCGAGTTAAATGGATCTCAATAGATTTCTAATAAAAAAATTAATTGGAGACTCAAATTAAACCTATATATATACCTATACAGAAAAAGAGGAGAAGGAGAAAAAAATGTGGAACAAGAGGATTGTGACACTGGGAGTAGAGAAAAAAAGTAGGGAGAAACGGGGAAAAGAGACGGCGACTGAAGCAGAAGAAAAGAAGATAAAAGAAAAAGAGGAGAAATAAAGGGGAAAAGTCAAAGGCAGTTGGAAAAAAACGTAGAAAGGAAAGAGAAAGAAAAGAGAGAGAAGAAAAATAAAGGAGACGACATAACGAGCAGTTTCACGTTTCGTCAATTTTTGATGATATAGTTCCACTTTTGCATATTTTTATTTTTACAGTATGAATAACTAATTTTTGTATTAGAGAAAATAATGTAGTTGACTTGCTGTCCTTTTTTTCCTATTCAAGATTTATGTGCTTTATTTTTATGTGTGTTGGTTTTACTATGAATTTAATGATTAAATTACTTGATCACTAATTTGATGATTATGTGAGTCTCTTACGAATCGAGAGGTGACTTTGAGATTTAGATCATATAGTAAAATTCGGTATATTAGTATAACGTGTAGAGATAGCTATACTAATTATTACGGTGATAATATGAATTCTTAGAACTAGTGTTTCGTTTAACTAAAATTGATTCGCATAAAAATATGAAATTTAATTAGTTAAATAGGCTCAATGAGAACCCAAGAGAGGTAAATTGAATACAATAGAAGAATTCCATCGAACACTACATTAGGTTATGAATTTTGAATTAAGAATTAAGGTGATCAATAGATGAAATTGTTACACCCTAATATTCATCACATATTTGAATATTCAATTATATGTTATTTGCAATCTTTTTATAATTTCAATTAGTTAAAAGTAGTTAGGAAAAATAATCACAGTCATCATAATTATTTACTTGCTTTTGTCAAATATGGGTTAGAAAAATTAGATTAAGTCCTAAAGTATAGTTTTCGTGAGAACGATAATTATTTACTTACTTGTTACAATATTGTACACTTACGATATAAAAAACATAACAAGTTTTTGGTGCCGTTGCCGGAGACTATGTACTTTTAATCTTAATTTATTTTATTTTTAACTGTTATTTGATTTGATATTCTTTTATTACAAAAAAAAAAAAATGTTCGTTGTATGCTTCGTATCCAAGACGACGATCTTGAACAGTTTGACTCGAAAATAGAACCTATTTTCAAACGAAAATACAAGGAACACAAACAAAAATAGCAACATCAAATGGCTGAGGATCAAAATATTCCAATTCCTATTCAGCTAATTGGACAAGTGGCCGCAAAAGTAACAGCGTCATCGGATCAGTAGCAGGAGCGATGAGAAATAAACGAAAGAGACTTGCCAGTTTTAATGTTCTTGACACTCATGGTTGCACTTGGGCACTCCAGTATTGTGTATCCAAATTTTGGAGTAAATAATTTTCAGGGGCAAAGTTAATCAATTTAATGAGCAACACTGTCCAATTCTACGGGTCACATGTTTTCTATAACGTGATTTATGGCACAAGTGTACGGTGTCAAGTTTTGTAATATAGTAATAGAGTGAAGAGTGTCGAACCCACAAAGATTATAATTTAATTTTGTACTAAGTATTATAATTATGTAGCCTTTATTTTATCTAGACGAATGAGTTATGAATTAATATTGTTAACTAATCTAACAATAATTTTGATTACGAATTCAATGAATACAAATTATATGAATTTAATCAAGAAGGAAAAGTCTTGGGAATGATTTCACCTAACTATCAAATATAATTATCAGAAACTTAGTTATCTCTAATCAATTTTTCATGTTTATAAGCAAGAACCCTAATATAATTCAACCCCCTTTCTCGAGAGCCGGATAAAAATTAATTCTAGAAATTGATTCCAATATCTCTATTTCGAATTAAAATTTAGAAATTATCAAGTTCATAATTATTTTATGGAGTAAACTTCATAGATCCTATACTTTTTCTTGAAATCTATAAAATCTATGTTGTGTTAATCTTATGATCACACCTAAATTTCCCTATCTCGAGTATCGAAATTGACTAGTATCTACTCATTCAATTAGTGGCCAATTAATTGAAAGTATTAAAATCATAACACAAATAAACGGAATGGAAAACTTCATAGAAATAACTAAAATAAATTCAAATCATTCTCTCAAATTCTGGTTACAATCAAACCCTAGAAGAATTGTTTAGTTCATGACAAGAAACATGAAATCTATACAATTCAAAATAAACAATATAAAGAAGAGAATAGAAAAACTAGTTTTTGGATAGATCTTCAATCTTCTTCCTTGATGTTGTTTTTGTAAGTGTTATGCCCTAGGTCCAATCAACTTTGGATATAAACACTTTAAATATATATAATTGATGCATGTATGACAATATCTATTATTTAATTGAATTAATATTCTAATAAATTAAATAATAGAATCCGTAGATTCAAGTCTCGGTGATTTGTTAATCACAAGGAGTTGTGATTGTGAGATACAAATTACAAATGATCGAATCTTAAATCGTCCGTGGTCGAAGTAATAACGAGATACGAATATCGTTATTACGGATAGATCATCGCGTGTGGCATTCTTACTTGTGAAGTAAGTAGCTGATCTCACAAAGTAAAGTGTGGTGACACTTGAATGAACACGTGGATATTTTGTTATAGAACAAAACATTGGAGACCCGCTGGGAGATTCCACATGGATAACTATTTGAGTGTTAGTGGTTAATCTCTAACGTTCGGTAGTGGAATTGGTCCTTTGACTTGAGATCGTCATAGTACCTTATATGAGGACAGTCATACTTTGATAGTGTTGGATGTTACTCTACCAAGGGTTGCTAATACATCATCGTTCGGTTATGTCAAGAATCATATGAAGGTTGTGAATGATCAATAGAGGATTCGCCGCTCTTAGATAGTAAGAGATTATGATCTACATTTTATCCAATTAAGTTAATAATAAAATCCTTGGCCAATGTGAACTCATAAGTCGAAAAAGAGTTTTTGACTTACATTGACTTAACATTGGGATAAAAGATATGATCGATAATTGAGATTGACACGTATCCATATCTCATTATTGATTGGATCATATTGACGAAAGAATTATAATTTCACGGTAAACGAACAAGTTTGGTTATCACATCACGTGACATTTCATGACATGTATTGCCCTAACACATTGCTAGATGTCAATATGGGACGACAAATGTGAATTAGTGATAAATTAAAAGGGGTGTTTTAATTTATCGATTTTGATTAGATCAAAATAATAATTCACGCCCTTAGGTATCGTGATTGGGAACCTAATGGGTCACACACAAAAGAGAACCAGAAGAATGAAATTTACTAATTAATTAATTGACAAGTGTTGGACAATTAATTAATTGAATTGCTTATTAATAGACCCGAATTAATTAATTAGATTAATTAATTCATGGACAAAATTTAATTAATTTGATTAATTAAATATTGGACTAAGTAAAGTTTAGAGATGGGCCAGCCCACTTGAGATTATATTAATAGGCTGTTAGGGTTTGTAAACTGCATGAAATTTTCATTATTCTTGCTAGTACAAGAAAAGTAAAACCCTAGCCATCATTCTTGTTCTCTGTGTGGATCACCATTGGAGGCTGGACCCAGCTTAGATTGCAGATCGTGATCATTGGAGTTCGAGAATCAGCAAAAGAGTTTGCAGAATTCATCAAATGTATTATTCTCAACACAGTTTCTATTTAAACACAAAGCAGATTCGTGGTGGGGAATTGAAAAATAATTTATTTTCCGCTGTGCATGTTAAGTAAATTCCCAACAGTGGTATCAAAGCCTACTTTGTATTTGTTAGAAATTGTTTCGAATTACAGAACAATCAAAAGTTGATTGTTGATATTTTTCATGTTTCTAGCAATTAGGAAAAATTGATTTTCTTATTTAAAAAAAAAAAATTGGAGTCGGGAAGTTACGCCTGCAGCAAACATTGCCGCAGGCGAGGCGGCATGGCGAACACGCCGCACGTGGAGAGGCGACGACGTCGCTATCGACAGCGACGCCGTCGCCGGGTGCTGCTGCTGCTAAAAATAGCAGCAGCTACTGCGGGCGGCGATACCGCCGCTGTTTGACAGCGACGGCCTCCACCAGATTAATGCCCTAGTTGTGGTGTCGGGTTTAGCCGGCGCTGCCTTTGAATTAAAAAAAAAAGGGGATAAGGTTTTAGGGTTTTCAGAAATTGGGTGGAGGCGGGGGCCTCTCCTGCAATTTGTGAAATTGCAGGCCCTCGCCTGTAATTATGGAAAATGGGTCATTTTGCAATATTTAATAGGAGACCCTGTCATGCAATTTTCAAAATTGAAGGGCTTACTTTTAATTTTAAACTTGGGTCAAGTTGCAATTTTCAAAAAGGGGTTTTTGAATTTATATATTAAAATTGTTTTAAATTAGATTTTAAAATTTCAATTTTGACCCATTTAAAATTTTATTTAAAATTGACAACTTATTATATTTTCGTTAAAATTGGATTTTAACTTAAATATTAAACTTTGACCCTAAATAGAATTTTATTTTATTTAGGAGTTTTATCCTAAATTAAAATGTTAATTCATTTTAAATTAGAGTTGGACTTTAATTTAATATTTAATTAACATTTGATTTTAATTAAATTATCTACCATAGTATGTTGTTGAAATTAGAATTGTACTCTAATTTGACATTTAATTGAAATTTGATTTTAATTAAATTATCTCACCCTAAATTTTTTTAAAATTAGAGTTGGACTCTAATATGACATTTAATTAAGATTTGATTTTAATTAAATAAATTCGCCCCAATATCTCGAAATTAGAGTTTGACTCTTATTTTGTGTTTAATTAAAATTTGATATTAATTAAATTCAATTGTATTAATTCGATTATAGTTAGAGTTTGACTCTAATTTGATATTTAATTAAAATTTGATTTTAATTAAATAATCTCGCCCTATAATTGTAGAATTAGAGTTAAACTCTAATTTGATATTTAATTAAAATTTGATTCTAATTAAATAAGCCCGCTTATTAAATTAATTAATTAATTTGATTAATTAATTATTTAATTGTTCCGATCCATTTATCTAAATTAGTTTAGACGATTTTAATTGGTAGAAACTTAAAACATATTTGCATATAATATTAGATATTATATAGGAAAGTATTTATATGATGAATGTTTTATTAGTGGATAATTATGGACTCGAGCATGTGAATGTGTTGAATGGTTAGTTTTATTCATATTATTTTATGTGGCCTGGAAGTTCTAATTTATTTTGAACATGCGAATCCGTTACTATTGTTATTATTATGGGCCTGTGCGTCCAATATTATTTAGGCCTGCGTACCAACTGATATAGGATACAAGTTACAGTTGGACTAATTGAAGATACACGAAAAGGAGGAGACCATAGAGATGTAGTATTGTATGAATCAATGCTATACCCCCTAAGAATTGACCGACTAGTCTTTCTTATGGCTCGGGAAAACTAGATAGTATAAGTCCATAATCGTCCACACTATTATATGTATGTTTATTTATATGTTAGATGTATAATAAAATATATATAATTATTACGATGAGACCTTTTGCATGCAAAACCCCTCGTTAAAAATATTAAGTTAATTTGTTATTTGCCTTCCATCATTATAATGAAAAAGAGAGTCCTAAATCGATCTTAACTTGTTGAGTACACTCAAGACTGGTCTATTAGGGATATGTTTGACACTATGAAATATTAGATATTTCTGAATGATGGGTTTGACTTAACTAAAATTTATCTTTTGTTGAGTATACTCAATAAGATAAATTGTAGAGGCATGTTAAAAAATTAAGTCACATTTAATTTCGCCTGCCACCATTATAGTGAAAAACGAGAGTCCTAAATCGATCTTAGCTTATTGAGTACACTCAAAGCTCGTCTATTAGGGATATGTTTGACAATATGAAATATTAGATATTTTTGAATGATGGGCTTGACTTAACTAGTATTTATCTCTTGTTGAGTACACTCAACGAGATAAATCTTAGAGGCATGTTAAGCTAACGCATAAGATGTGTGAAGATAAATAATTGTCAGCTTAATGATCTGGGAGTTGTATGGAGATACAATTGATAATAGTATCTACCCAAATATTTTATTATGGCTTGTTGAGTACACTCAAGATTTTAATATAACAAATGGGATCTCAGCCCACTGGGAATCAAGTACGGATTCCATAAATTTATGTGAGAGGGTCATAAATTTGAGTTAAATAATGGGAGCGAAATTAATTTAATAAAAGACCATGTTAAATTAATTCATGCACTATATATATATATATATATATATATATATATATATATATATATATATATATATATATATATATATACGAAATGATATAATGAGCAGGTGCTCATCTTATTTTAAACACTAATGAGTTGGCACATTAATTCAATTGTGGATTGAAACTCACAAAATTTTTATCCACCAATGAATTAATGTGCCAGCTCATCGGTGCTTAGGATAAGATGAGCACCGGTGCTCATTAGATCATTTATATATATATATATTATTTTTTTACCTTTCGTCGTTTAAATTGACTCGTGAGTCGAAATCCTTCTGTTACTCGTTGCGAATTATCTAGGTAAGTTATTGTGGATGACAATCTCTAATTTAATGAACTAAATTAATAAAATAACTATGTTGACTAGTTGACCAAATCTGGTTTTGCAGAAAATAGAAAGAGAGAGTAAGAACGGTCCAGTTTTAATGAACCGGGCATTTTAAATTGGACGGTTATTGGGTCCACAAATCCACCCGCAGCAGACAAAATTGGTAACAGTCGAAATTAGAGGCCTCCTTTTGGAAATTTTGGACCAACCGAAAAGCCTTGAATGAAAGATAAAGCAAACCATAGATACGTAATTTTGCCGACTCGCAATCCTTGATAAAGACTAGTTTGAAGAGACACTTCCTTATAATAATACACTCCTCTCACCTTTACCTTTTATTTTTCTCTCTTTATTTCATCAAAAAGTTTTAAACTATATAAAAAAATCCATAAATTTATTTCTCGTATCATGAGTTTTTTTGCGATAAGAGAAATGTTCTTCTAAATTCAATCATGAAGTATCATCTTATTTATAGTGTGTTTGAGCCACATTATTTTGGAATAATGTATTTTAGAATAGTAGATTGATAGAGAATGTGTGGTTGAAAAAAAGGAAAATTTATTGATGTGATGGAAAATATTATTTTATTGAAGAATCTGTGGTTGAAAATGAGTAGAAGAATGAGAATGAAAATTTTTATGTGTGTCAAAATAAAATCGATTTTTAGTTGATTTTGATAAAAAAAAAATGATAAAATATGTAGTTGAAAAGTTATAAATTCCATGAAATGTATGATTAAATTAATGGTTAAATTCAATTCAAATTTTAATTTAAATTTTTATTGAACCAAACTGGAACTTAGCATCATGCATTATATCATGTGCAAAAAAAAATGCAGACACTTGCGAATTTGGCAACCTTTACAACACAAACTTGTCAAAGTCAAGAAAAGGACGCTTGTAAAAGTATAGATTTAATTTGACTTTACTCTTGTTTGAGCCCATTTTGGGGGAAAAAAATATATTTTGAAATTGTGATTTTCTACGAATGTATGGTTAAAAAAGAAAGAAAAATTTTCGATTTACATGTAAAATTATTTTATTAAAGAATGCGTGGTTGAAAATAATTTTTTTAAAAAAATGAGGCTCAAACAAGGATGGAAACTTGGTATGCATTCCCACAGGCGACAACTGCACTAGATAGGGAGGATTGAGTGTGAAAAGACTTAGAATGCTATTTCTAGTTTACTTTCGGGCAATTGGCTTGGTGGGCTATTTTCATTCGCTACATCTAATCTTAGAAGTTGGTGGGGGTGATCTATAGACTTCTTAGTTTACATTGTTGTTCGTAATGTATGCAATTGAGCATTCGCGTTGCGAACTAATGTGCATTTGTGACCAAGTGTCATCCTTCAGTTACATAGTTTTCATTATGTATTACAATTAACATTTCCAAACAATCATAAAAGAAAAGCTACAGGGAATACATGTTTTCCGCTTACTATGAAATCAATTCAAATTTGGACATGCCTATTGAGGGATTTGGACATGTTAGCTTGGTACCTTGGGCTAATATTCAATCTACAATGGTAGAAGCCGGACTACATGAGACATCATATGAAAACATTATGACATGATAGATGAAGTGTTCTTCTCGACTGTAATGCTGTACAAACCAACCAATCAAGATGATGGCAAGATAACTTAGGATATAGACTTGAGGTCTAAGTGTTATCATGACTAAACCACAGACAACCTCACAAATCAATAAAATTTACTCAAACGGGTGGTGGCTCACAACTCTAGGTCGTAATATTGTAGCTTTACATGACAAGGTGGCTAGTTTTAGCCTACCTGCCTATATAAAAGGGATAAGAGGCGAATGAGAAAGGACAGTCCAAACTCAGAATATCTATGTATAATTGTAAAATTTCAGCATTATAACAATTTAATTTGTTAAAATACATAAAATTTTATAAAAGAGTGTCACATTAATTTTTTTATCAATAGTTTTGCGTTAGAAGGAGAGCTTATTGTCAAACAAGACCACATCTCCAAGCATAACAAAATCTTGTAATAATACCCATATTTTTCTTATTCTCAAGATGCACTATAAAAAAATGATCCACAATCTAGGATCGAGAAGTCATTCCTAAATTAACTTCGATGATAAAGTATCTAGAGTAATCATTAAAGATAGGACGCCGGAAGTGATTCCATAGAGACAAAAAAAATCCTCTATTGTCATACGTGAGGCCATAGAATACCTCATCAATGCAGTACAACGCATTGAGTGAAATCAAATGACCACTATATGCATTGTGAAAACTGAGGTCGAATCTCCTAACTGAAGTAGGGACATCCAGCTACTAGTCCGAAAGAACCTCTAGTTCCTAGGGAAAGAGTCCTCCGGAAGCAGAACTGACAACGCCAAGTAGACATCCTCGCAAGGAGCTCTGACTATTAGATGGACATGAAGCATTTTTTATCACCTAGGATCACATGACTCATCCCCCGAGGAGAAGGTTGACTAACTAACACTAGCCTACTTCAAAGCGAAGAGAATAGCAGGAGCTGGATCGATTATAAAAGTACATAATAGACTTGAATGCTAAACAAAAAGATAGGGGTAAGGAGTACTTCACCAATCGCCATTCCCATTTTACTAAATATATGCTGCCGGAGCCACTACTAGAGAAACTAAAATGCAACAACTCACTAGCTATGAAGAGAATGTGACCCAATAAGTCACCTCGTCACTTACACGATCTCTAAAACTCTAACGACACTACTATGCAGAGTATTTCCCTTCATTCTTTGCGATAAAGCTCAGATATGGTTTAGGAATTTACCTAAACGTTGGTAAGGAGCTGAAATTATCTCGCTACCTTCTTCATGGCCAAATTCATGGGGTCAAGAGCTTGGACCATACCAAAAGAATGCTCGGTCAACATCAGTCAAGAACAGTGTGTTCTTAAAGAACTACCTCAACATGTTCAATAACAGAAGATTATGGAGGTCGAAAAAATCTTCGATGGTTGTCCTGTCGGGACAAAGGACTAGGACAAAGTGCTTGTAGTCCATCCATGAAAAAGACCAAAATACTACCATGAGTTCTTGAGCAGGGCAGAAAAGTATATCAACTCTTAAAGAGGCATCCTTGGACCAAGAAGAAAAAAAAGATTGAGGTACGATATGTACCTTAACCTAAGAGAAGAAAAATAAAAAAGGGCCCATGCTAGAAAGAAAAAGGCAGAGATCTCGCCAGTCTCCAGAGTGGTTCTAGTAATACCACTCCTTGAGCATTTCGTTAGAAAGGGTCTTCATGCAAGTAAGTATCAATAAATCCTTTTTGCAGGCTCCCACCGCTAAGAAAGAACTCTACAAATCACAATCAAATAAAATACTATCGAACCTAAGTCAGCAGGTCACGATAGAGATGAATGTCTAGACCTAAGAAATGAAGTTAACTTGTTAATTAGTTAAGGTCAGCTTTTCGAAATCGTATCTAAGCCAGACCACACACTAGGAACTTCACAACATAACAAAGCTAACGCTCATTCTTCGCCTTTTCCTCATGCCAGAGAAAATCAACCGAGGGTGGGGATCTAACTCCTGGTAAGAGGGAATTAATACGCTGAAGGTTTCTATGGCATAGACACGTGAGGGAAGCATAGAATCAGTAGCCATAATCAGGGAATTTGAAACAAAACCGAATGTTTTGGTTTCTTCGAGAAGGACGCTTAGTGGTCCTTGGAACCCCACATTGACGCATTGGTCATCACCATACTAATTACAAGTTCAACATCTATAAAAACTCTTGGATAATGGGAGTTCTCTGAACCCTAGAACAAATGGGAATCTCAAAATGATATCTTGGGCCATTCCTCAAGTTGCAACATGGTTTCACTAGTGACTTTTTTGAAGTAAGAGAACAAATATCCTCATGGTAGAGCTAGGAAACTTCTATGCTAGCGAAGAATGATCACTGACTTTGTGATAGTTGACATTTCGTCTAACTACAATGCAATCTTGGGACGGTCCATACTACACTAACTCAGAGTAACAACCTCAATCTATCATTATGCCATGAAATTTGTCACACTCGAAAGAGTAGTAGTAGTACAAAGATCAAGCCAAAGCCAGATCTCCCAATGTCACCCCTGTCCAAGGACGAGTCAATGTGATCCACAAAAGGCATGGAGATCGAACTAGAGAAGTTCCTTTCAAAGAGGCCCATTTTTGTCGACCTAATAAAGATACGAATTACAACCAAACATAAAAGGTGGTCCGGGGATGGTGACCTCTTCTTCAATAAGGTCAAATTCGTGCGCGAGTGTCCTGGTGGTCACTCTATCCATCACTGATCTAAATATTCGAAAAACATTGGTAAATACGTAAAGCGCACTAAACATAAAATATACCAAGACCCTAAGCTATATGAGAATTCTCTCTTTCTTTAGCCATTATCTAATCTAATCCCTAGCCTATATAGTGAGTTGGTGACAGCTAAGGGCCAAATTAATTTGACTGTCGAAGTAGAGGAATTCCAACTTAAAGTTAGCACTACTTCCAAGTTTACGGTGATAGACTTTCCCTCTCTATACAATGTTATTATGGGAAAACCATTGATCTAAGACTTAAGGGCAATCGTATCCATGTACCATTACTAAGTGATATTCCCTAAATCGTATATGGTAGGTGATATCATGGAAATCAAGTAAATAATAGATGAATGTTCTAGTCCCTTACTAGAAGGCTGACCTGAATCTCAGTGCTCTACCATTTTATCCTAGAGCGTTGATTACGCCCAAAGAATAATGCGATAGTTGTAATGCAGTTTTGAGGTGTCGTATCCACAGGGAGATGAAAAAATTATCAATGTTCCAAAAAGAGATGAATTATCCTCTTCAATGTATAGTAAAATTCATATTTGAAATGTGAAATTAGAATCAATAACTTGAGGTAGTGAAGCGTCAGAATTCCCTCAATTGGATTGGATCGATTACATCAATTATTCATTTTATAACTCAATTGGAGAATTTTCATCCCAACTCTCTAATCAGAGGATTTATCGTGAAAATCAATTTAATTCACAAATGTAATCCTATAATCTAGACTTATTCGCATAGTTTTATTGGAATAAGATCAAAAATCGACCATATACATCAATCATAAGACAGTAATCAATCCGCCAATAAAATAATATTGAGATTAAAATTCAACAATTATTTCAATCATTCAATAGAAAGAGCATGACTAGATTTATAAAGGACTTGAGAAAAGTTAAACCAATCTCAACAATAAGTAATTGAAATTGAAACTCAACAAATAGTTTAATTTAACAATGGAAAAACATGATTGATTCCATGAAAAATCTTGTAAATGTTAAACCGATTTCAATGTAAATTAATGAAAAGAAAAGTCTAAATACTAGAATTGTTCAACAATGAAAAGAGCAATTACATGAATAAATTGATGCAAAATCTCGGAATCCGAAGAGTTCCTTCCTTGCTTTACCTTGATTTTTAGTTCCTCATAAGGTTCTTGAGCAAGAATTGAAAGGAAAAGTGATATGAAACCCCTTTGTGCTCAAAATACGCCCCCTTTCAAAGTCACAAAATTTTTCCTTTTATTATCCCTCCAAAATTGCCCTAAAACATTACCAAAATAAATATAAGAAAACTAAATTTTTGTCCCCGTTTTGGCTTGAGGCGTGTGCCTAGTGTAAAATAGGGCGCTCACCTTAAGGATTTTGGCAGCCTCAGTCGAGGCAGCCTTGGTGTGAGGCGTGCTTCTCGCTTGCAGGCAAGGGTGCGCGTCTTGTAGCGTTTTTGGGGATAACTTTCTCTCATGATGTCTTATTGAGGTTATTTAAGATGCGTTGGAAAGCTAACTCCAAGGACTACAACTTGGCTTCTGATACCATCTTCGAATTCGATTGTTTTCCATATCAAAAACTGGTCTCAATATGAGGCTGAAAATCGGTGCAAAACGTTTCAGCTTGAAAGTTGATATGCGATAATATCTTGTCTATATTTCATCAATTTGACTCATTTTTTCATCCAATTGACCTCTAACACTCTCGAATCTTCATCACAAGGTTGAAAACAAGTTTAGAGCATCTGCACTTTAGTCCCTAAACTTTCACTTTCTTCCATTTTGGTCATGTCTTGCCCTTTTTTTCTAATTACCACCGTATTCGTCCATTTGCAACCTAAACCAAAATATAAGTGTACTACATTTAGGCGCCAATAAATCATGACAATACAATTATTAGTGGATGAAAAACATGATAATTGCACTATTATCACACCTCCCAACTTGCTTATTGCTAGTCCCTAGCAATTTAATGCAAAATAAAATTATCAAAGACTAAAGTTCTAATTTCACCACAGTTCATGTTTTTTTCAAACTTAATACCACAAAAAATTAACAATGTTATGATCATCAGGATATCAAAAACACATGCCAAATGTGTGAGTGTGTGCCAAGCCATAGCATCTTACCGCCAATCTTAACACATGCAACATCAAGTATATCTCAAGCTGAAGGTTCAACTCCATAACTCACGGGTATCAAAGTGTTTAGGGTCCGTTTGATTGCAAATGTAGAAAATGGATAGAAATAAAACGTTTTATAGGGAATTGAATCGCCTAAAAATTATTTTACTGGGAATTGTAATTAATTTTGCTTGATTGGTATAATTTTTCACCTAAAAAATGTGGAAAGTTTGGTTCGTTTGACTTTATTTTTTTTATGGAAATTATCCATTAAAGTGATAATTTTTCCTACAATTGGGTCTAGAATTTGTTCCAATTGCCAAAAAAAAAAAAAAATAAATAAATAAATTAACATATCGAATAATACAATTTGTTTGACTTTATTTTGTATGGAAATTGTCAATAAAAGTGAAATATTTTTTTTGACCATTGTGTCTATAATTTTTTCTAATTGTTAAAAAAAAAAAATGAAAAACCCATTCCCACCAAAATGGTGGGAAATGGCTTTCCACAAAATTAAAGAAATTGTAAGCATGTGAGGTAAAGTAAGAAAATTAATTTTAGGGAAAACTTTGCCTATCAAACAAGGCAGAAGATGGAAAATGAGTTCCATTTTCCATGGAAAATCAATGCTATCAAACATAGCCTTAGTGTGGAGTTTCTCTCTATGGAGTTGGGAAAGATGAACACTCAAATTTGGATACTTGAACAATTGTGCACCAGCAACAAGCATATATTGATTCTGTGATACTTTTTCCTTTTATTATCCCTCCAAAATTGCCCTAAAACATTACCAAAACAAATATAAGGAAACTAAAATTTTCTCCCCGTTTTGGCTTGAGGCATGACCTAGGGGCATGCGCCTTAAGGATTTTGGTAACCTCAGTCGAGGCGGCCTTGGTGTGAGGTAGGGAGGTTGCCTTGGTGTGAGGTGAGCGCCTCGCCTGCAGGCAAGGGCACGCGCCTTGCAGCGTTTTTGGGACAGAACTTTGTCTCCTGATATCTGATTGAGGTGATTTAAGATGCGTTCGAAAGATAACTCAAAGGGCTACAACTTAGATTTAGATACCATCTTCGAATTAGATTGTTTTCTATGTCAAAAACTGTTCTCAATATGAGGCTGAAAATCGGTGCAAAACTTTTCATTTTGAAAGTTGATATCTGATAATGTCTTGGCTATATTTCATTCATTTGACTCATTTTTTCATCCAATTGACCTCTAACACTCTCAAAACTTCATCACAATGTTAGAAATAAGTTTAGAATATTTGCACGTTAGTCCCTGAACTTTCACTTTCTTCCATTTTGGTCCTTTCTCACCCTTTTCTTGTAATTTCCACTATATTCGTCCATTTGCAACCTAAACCAAAATATAAGTGTACTTAGAACATTTAGGCTCCAATAAATCATGACAATGCAATTATTAGTGGATGAAAAACGTGATAATTGCACTATTATCAAGAGCACATGGTATGTGCATTGTCACTCCGCTCTAAGCGTGTTTTCATGGAGTCATCAAGAAATAGGGAGGATGGATCATATGGTGGCATGTCACAACCTCAACATTATACCAGAAGTCCAACCTAAACAGCAAAGGAGGAGTTTCTTAAACTCGACAAGTATGAAGCTATAAACAAAGATGTGCAGAAGCTCTTAATCAAATGACTCATCAAGGAAGCATTATAGCCAAAATAGTTGGTAAACATGACTTGGTTAAGAAAAATAATAGAGATTGGCGGGTTTATATAGATTTCATCAATCTAAATAAAGCTCAACCCAAGAAAGGCTATCCACTCTTACAAATAGACCAAAATGGTGGATGCCTTGATTAGACATGAACTTTTTAGCTTCATATATGCCTATACCAGCTACAAACGGATCCCAATGCATGAGGTTGACTAAGAGCGCACTTTTTGGTTGGATTTTATACACAACAATAGAGAAATGAAAGAGAGACATCAACACAAGGATTTAACGTGGTTCGACAATGTGTCTACGTCAACAAGGAGCGAGCGGAGATATTTTATTTAGTATGAGTAATAGGGTTACATCCTCAATATATATACCAATCCTGGTCTTAGCCCATGTAAGACTTTAGGGCTCGTATAAGAAATGTAACGACCCAGGTCTTTATACCCAAGCCGTTAGTTTGCGTACTGTCCACTTTGGGTGGGCATATGCCCACTTATCCCTCACGTCTTTCTATCGCGTTCCCCAGGATTCGAACCTAAGACCTCCATCATATGGGAGACTTAAGTTGAATCCTGGTACCAAGTCTTCCATATGATGGAGGTCTTGGGTTCGAATCTTGGGGGACGCGTCAGAAAGCCGTGAGGGGTAAGATGGGCCTAGGCTCTCCCACAGCGGACAGTACGTATGATATAATAATGGATACGGCGCAAGGTTGGGTCGTTACAAGAAAATAGGTATATACAGTATTGTGGGAGGTTGTCTCCGCACCCCCAACCTATTTAGCATCCCCGACAAACAGACAGTAAATCAAACCACAAGAGGCTAATGCCGAAGTAAAGTACAGTGAGGATAGCGGAGCGCACTGAAATGTTCTATACCTGACTAAAATGTTAAAAATACTATGAAAATATAAAATGAAGCTCAACACTCTCAAGTGAGCATTTGGTGTTAGTTCCAACAAATTCCTAAGAAAATGGTTAATTAGTGAGGAATCAAAGCTAACCATGTGAAGATCCGGGTGATCGTAGAAATGAAGGCTCCAAGTAGACCAAAATAGGTGTAAAGTCTCTCAGGGATAGTTGTCCTCATCCATTTTGTCTCGAAATAAACTAATCGACGAGTACCTTTCTTCAATACGCTCCAAGGAGGAAATATATTCAAGTGGACACACGAATGCCAACAATCCTTTGAAAGGTTTAAGATACTCCTCAATGGAAAAGTTGGCTTCTGCCCAGATCATGTTTTCGAGAAAGTTGCGACCCTACTTTCTATAGTAACCTATCAAGGTCTCAACCAATTACCTATTAAGATAAATATTTGAAAAGCCTAACACTTCAAGATGGATGATAAGATGGCAACAGAAGTGGGACAACTTAAGATCTCCTACAAGCCTCGAACTGCCATTAAAGGCTGTGAACTTTGATTGACTTATCAGTTGAATTTAACCCTGAAGCCATAAAAGCCAAGTGTAAAAAATACATTGGGGATTGTTTGTAGACGAATCCTCTACTGGAGCTCGGTTTGGAGTAGAAGTCATGCTAGCAAGGTCAGATCGCTATCATTTCTGTCAAGCACTAAGTTTTGACTTCAAATTTCCAATAATTAATTGGAATACAAGGTTGTGATAGCTAAAATATGAATGACCAAAGAAATGAGTGATCATGCATAATGATTCTCAGCTCATCGTTAACCAAATAAACAAATTATTTCAAATTTAAGAAGATAGGATGATGTCTTACCTCTAAATGGTCTAGAAGAAGTTTGGAAATTATGAAGGCATAGAAGTAAAACAAATCCCCATACGCTATGCATATGTGTTGGCTAGATTAGTAACTAGAAAATTTGTAGAAGAACTCGACAAAAATATCGCTTAGAAGAATAAAAGAAATGTAGCAATTGAGGATAGTGAAAGTATTAAGATGATGGTAGACCCTAAGTCGACATAGATGGATAATATTATAGACTTTTTGGAAGAAAAATGCCAAGCGACCCGGTTGATCCCTTTAAACTAAGAATCAGATCTATCAGATACACCATACTGAATGATGTCTTTTACAAAGGGTTATACTAAAGTTGTTGTAATTATTCAATAATCATGCTAAGAACAAGAATCACGTATTCTAAATTGGTAGATTAAAATTCATACCTGCGGAAGACATATTTATTTATGAATATTACTAGCTAAATCTTCTTCTCCTTGCTCCTCAAAAACAATCAGCCGTCAATGGGGCAAGTCAAAACGATATGGAGATGAGAGGAGACCTAGCCATTATATAGAAAATTATAAAGATGACCCATTACCGACTCTAACCCTAATTGGGGTTTACATAATTCTGACCCACATACTTAAAATTACTACATTAATAAAATAAATCCTGTAAGGTGTATAACGGCCACAAGTGATCACTAACATATGGGCCTACTCACAGTATCATTGTAAATCGTACATCTAACCCGTAGAATTCGCAATCAAATGAAAACCCACACAATAGAATTATTCTAACATTCTCCCACTTGGGCAAACATTTGATTACTATAGAACAAAACTTTTAATCTTCGGGTCAGACTACATAAGTGGCCACATAAGTATAGCTGCAATGATAACAGCTTACACAACATGATCCGGTCCAACAAGAATGTTCACATCGAACATGGGAGTCGTTACATCAATCAAACGATGTAAGACTACTCCACAACTACAAATGCCAGCATCCTTTTCGACATGGACCCCCATCCTCCAACCAATGTAGTAGTATGCAATATGAACTTAGCATCAAATGTGATCAAAACTGTGCTAATTCATATCGGTCCTCAAAATGCTTCTAATCAAAATAAAGCCACATGTCTCTGAAAGAGACTCATCTTATGTCTTTAACTGTCTTATCTCGAGATCAAAATAATATCATAATAAATGACATAAGTCAAATGCATGCTCAAAATAATTTATGGATATAGGAAAATATATTTTATTATTGGAAGAGGCTATACCCGAAAGACATATGAGTTGCCTATGTACCCCTGGAATGGATCAAGCCAAAACATAGTTCTATTACATAAATAACTCCACTAACCAAAAACATCAAAAGTTTCCATAATACCCATATTAGTAAAATGTGTCTTAAAAACTTTAGGAGCGAGTTCTTTAGTCAAAGGATCTGCAATCATCGCCTCTGTATTAATATGCTCTATTTTCATTTGCCCTTCCTTTACTCTGTCTCTGACCACCAAATATTTGATGTCAATGCATTTTGATCCACTAGAACTTTTATTGTTTCTGGAAAAGAACACTACTGTACTATTATCACAATAAATAGTGATTGGCCTCGAGATGGAATCAACAACTTTCAGCCCATAAATAAAATTCCTTAACCAAACGGCTTGAATTGTAGCTCCATAATATGCCGCAAATTCAGCCTGCATAGTAAAAGATGCCACCAGAGCCTGCTTAACAATTTTCCACGAGATAGAACTACTAGCCAACATGAAAATATAACCTGAGGTTGATTTTAAATCATCTTGACATCCAACAAAATCTGAGTTTGAGTAGCCTACCACCTCAAGGTGATTTGAATGCTGGAAAATAAGCATGTAACTTTCAGTTTCTTTAAGTATTTCATAACTTTTTTAGCCACTTTCCAATGTTCTTGCCCTGAATTCAGCTAAAACCTATTGAGAACACTGACTGCATAAGTAATATCCGGTCTAGTGTAAACTTGAGCATACATCAAACTCCCCACATCACTAGCATACGGTATCATCTTCATAGATTCTCTTTCTAGCCATTCCTTGGACATTGAGCTTTGTTAAACTTATCCCCTTTTATGATAAGTACATCACCAGGTGCACATTTCTGCATATTGAAAATTTCTAGAACACGTCTAAGCCTTCTAAGAAAGTCCCAACAAGCCACGACTTCTATCACGATGTATTTCAATACCAAGCACATAAGTAGCTTCTCCAAGATCTTTCATCTTAAAATTAGCAAATAACATTTTCTTTGTCTCATCCCCAAGTCCCTGCTAGCAAGTAAAATGTCATCAATAGGACAAGATAAATAAAATTCTTCCCACTGGTTTTGAGATAGTGAATTGATCAACTGTATTTTCAACAAAATCAAGAGAAGTCACAATCTCGTCAAATTTCAAATACCACTACCATGATGCCTGCTTGAGGCCATATATGGATTTATTTAACTTGCAACAAAGTTTTCTTTTCCATTCACAATAAAACCTTTAGGTTGTCTCATGTAAACCTTCTCCGAAAGATCTCCATTGAGAAAAGTTGTCTTAACATCCATCTGATGAAGCTCCAAATTATAGTGTCCACACGTGCCATGATAATTCGAAAAGAATCTTTGGACGAAACAGATGAAAAAGTTTCATTATATTCAATGCCATCTTGTTGAGTGAACCCTTTTAAAACTAATATTGCCTTCTTTCGTTCAACATTCCCTTTTAAGTTCAATTTGTTTTTGAAGATCTACTTGTTCTCTATGACTTTAGCATTCGGAAGAAGTTCAAAAAGTTCCCAAACATTATTCTGTTCCATAGAATTCATTTCATCTTCCATAGCATTTATCCATTTATATGACTCAATGTTTGATTATAAGTAACATGGTCAACAATATGCCCAATATTAAAATCACTTTATAACAAATATGTAATGTAATCAATGGGCAATGCAGACCTTATTTCCTTTGCGATCTTCTAACTTGTGGCTCAGAAATTGACTTAATCATTGTTGGTAGAGGAACTTGAAGTTCCTCTTGGTGTCCAGGTTCTTCATTAACAATTTCAGCTAGTTGAGATATAACTCTTTTCTGTATAACAAGAATTGGAACAATAACTGGACTCGGTTCAACCAAAAATTCCTTCAACGAAGAACTCCCATTATCACCAAAATCATTTTCCAGAAATTTAGCAGTGATTGACTCAACAATTCTGGTGCCACGGTTTGGACAATGGAACTTATATCCTTTTGATCTGTCTGGGTACCCAATAAAGTAATCAGGAGTGAATTTTGGGTCTAATTTCTTCTCAAAAGAATTATAAATTCTGACCTTAGCTGGACATCCCCAAACTCTAAAATGCACCAAAACTTGGCTTACGACAACTCGAAAGGTGTCTTTGAAATAACTTTACTTGGAACTCTGTTCAAAATATATGTAGCAGTTTTTAAGGCTTCGCCCCATAGATATTCTGGTAAATTTGTTCTACTCATCATACTTCTAACCATGTCTTTTAGAGTCCAATTACGTCTTTTAGAAATGTCATTCTGCTCAGGTGTCCCGGCATGGTGTATTGAGGCACTATGCCACACCCTTGTAAAAACTTTACAAAATCACTCATATTTTGACCAGACTCATCATACTTCCTATAGTACTCACCATAACGGTCAGATCTTACAACTTTGATACTTTTCTCACACTGTTTCTCTACTTCCATTTTGAAAATTATGAATTTCTCAAGTGCATGAGATTTATCATTAATCAAGTAAACATATCCATATCGCAAGAAATCATCAATGAAAGCTAGAAAATATTTGTTCCCACATATGGTGGAAGGCAAAGGTCCACTAATATCAGTATGTATTAAGTCCAAAATACCATCACTCCTAGTGGAACCTTTCCTAGTGAATTTAGTCAACTTTCCTCTTATACAATCCACACAAGTGTCAAAATCAGAGAAGTTGAGAGAGGGAAGTATCTCAACTTTAACCAATCTCGCCATCCTATCCTTTAAAATATGACACAACCACTTAGGCCACAACATGGAGGATGATTCACGAATTAGAGACATTTTCTTTGATGCATTTGCAACACAAGAGACTTCACCAAAAGAAGCCAAAGACAATTTATATAAACCATCACATAAGATGCCATTTCCTATCAAACGAGAATTATAAAACAATTCAACCATTCCATTACAAAATTAAAGGAAAAACTAGAAGTATCAAGTTTTGATATAGAAATTAAATTCAGTCTCATTGTCGGTACAAAAACAGTATTCTCTAAAACAAGAGAGAAACCAGACTCCAAAGACAATTTGACTACTCCTATGAACTCAACATTCACTTGAACTCCATTTCGAACGCATATGCTTACTTCATTCTCACTTGGCCTCTGTTTGCTTGTGAACCCTTGCAAAGAATTCATAATATGAATACTGGCTCTCAAGTCTAACCACAAAGAATTCAAAGGAACATCTACAAAAGAAGACTTATAACAAACTAAGGACAAGGCTCCACTTGCACCATCATATCTCATATTTATCAGTTTGTCCATCAGATTTCCAGTTTCAGCTTTATCAGACTCAACAGATCTCACTCCTATGGCATTCACTAAACTTTCAGCATTTTCATTATCATGAATAACACCCATAATGAAATCGGATATGTAGCTCTTAATTATTTTCAAACGAAGTCTATTAACCCTTTCCCACTTTTCATACTCAACTACATATTCAAGATCGCTTTTGTCTGTGGGTTTCGAAAGTTGCTTCTCCTTTGCAAAATCTGACCCCAAAAAACCAAGTGCTATTTCTACATCTCATTTCTATCTTACATAATTATTTCCAGTCAAGGTTTCAATAGCAGACAATTGACTCGAAAGAGGTGATGCATTTAAAACTGTGGAAACATAGAATAACATATTTAATATCATCCAAATATTGTGCATACAAATAATGGATGATAACATATTCATCTAATTAACATGAGCTAAATTAGATAGTCCATAATTAAGGTCAAAACCAAATGAACATTATTACAGTAAGAGCCTAGATGCATCATTATAAAGTCACATTTGGGCTAATAGTATAACACGCTGTAAGGTACTCTTAAAACAGATAATCAAGTTAGTTAACAAAACAAATTGGTTTTCGAAATACCAACACCTTTGGGCAGAAAGAGATTTCTAGACCAAGTAAAATCGTTAACTGTTTTATGTCAATTTCAAAACATCACATATAATAACACCTTTGGGCAAGATACTATATGCAATAATTTAAAAAAGCGATGCTAAAGTCCCATTTTTTTTTTTTAAGAAAACCAAATAAATAATAATGGGTGTGCCACTTTGGTGGCTACCACCCACATTTATTTCAAAATATTTCTCTTAATGAGAACACTGAGATAGACTTGAAGCCCACAAATACTTAACAACAGAATACATATGGAGGAAGGCCTCCATACACCATTCTTCTCCTCTTTGGCTCAAGAAAGTCATGGAAAACTAAAACCATTGGTGAAGCTACGAAGGAACTCGATTGGAATATGTGATTTCATGTCTTTTATTCATTTAATTTGATCTTTTCATTGTCAAACAATGCTACAATTTAGATTTTCATTCTCTTGAATTTATATTGAAATCGGTTAATATTTACAAGATTTTTCATGGATTCAGTTATACTTTTTCCATTGTTCAATCAAACTATTTATTGAGTTTCAATTTCAATTATTTATTGTTGAGACTGGTTTAACAATTATTATATCATTCATAGATCCAGTCATGCTTATTCTATCGTTAGATTAAACTAGTTGTTGAATTTTAATCTCAATTTCATTTTATTGGCGGATTGATTACTGCCTTGTGCTTGATGTATATGGTCGATTTTTGATCTTGTTCCAATAAAATTGTGCGAATATATCTTAAGTTTAAATTCTAGGACTACATTTGTAAATTAAATTGATTTTCACGATATATCTTCTGATTAGAGTGTCGGGATGAAAGCCTCTAATTGTGTTATAAAGATGAATAATTGATATGATTGATCCAATCCAATTGAGGGAATTCCGACGCTTCACCGCTTCGAATTATTGATTTTAATTTCACGTTTCAACATCCTTTATGATCCTTTAAATATTCTTCTATCTCCCTGTGGATACGACACCCCAAAGCCGTGCTACAACTATTGCGTTATTCTTTGGGCGTAATCAAATTTTGGAGTCAC
Source organism: Fraxinus americana (assembly GCA_035079005.1). Classification (NCBI taxonomy): domain Eukaryota; kingdom Viridiplantae; phylum Streptophyta; class Magnoliopsida; order Lamiales; family Oleaceae; genus Fraxinus; species Fraxinus americana. The sequence continues at coordinate 15,774,082 of CM068712.1, read as the reverse complement.
TGCCGGGGGAGACGGTACAAAATACGTAAGGATCGACTACAAAAAGGTGACATCATTCTTTTTATTTTATTTTTAGTTAGTTTAATTTTCTTTGTTGTATTTTTCCTATTTTCACTTTATTTTCTTTTACTTTTTCTATGAGCAGGTATCAAGGAGAACGAGGACGAGCTGCGGACAGACCCGACACAGAGTTTGAACATTTTTTTATCCTGCTTGTGATTCCGCATCTGTTAAAACTGACACTTCGTCACACAACACCATGAATGATAGTGAGCATGATGCACCTTTTAGGACTTTACAAGATTATCTTCACCCCAAACGCACATCCATACCATCATGCATTATTTTTCCACATAATATGCCACGTATGGACCTTAAACCGGGAATGATTCAACTTCTTCCCACTTTTCATGGACTTGAAAATGAAAACCCATACGTGCATATTAGGGAATTTGAGGAGGTGATTGCAACCTTTCACAATCAACATGTGTAGCAGATGCATTCAAGCTTAAATTTTACCCTTTTCGGTTAAAGATAGAGCAAAAAACTGGATGTACTCGCTGAGACCACGTTCGATTGGAACATGGGGTGAAATGACTCGAGTTTTCTTCAGCAAATATTTTCTTTATCATAAAACTAGTGCTCTGAAGAAACAAATTTCTTCATTCACTCAAAAAGACAATGAAGCCTTATACCAAGCATGGGAGCGATGCAAAGAGTTGCAAGCTCTTTGCCCCATCATGGTTATGAGAGCTGGCGTATAGTGAGTTATTTTTATGAGGAACACTGCAACATCTTAGACACGTATAACAAGCCTTATGCTCCATTTTCTAATACCTATAATCAGGGGTGGCGGAATCATCCTAACTTCAGCTGGAAATTTGAAGACCAGCAACCTACCCAGCCACCTAGAGTCTTTAATACACCCTCATACCAACCCACGTCATCTAGAAATTCCTTAGAAGATACCTTACATGCTTTCATGGAGGCACAGGGGAAGACAAATCAAAAATTCGAGACTATGATTACCCAAATTGTTGAGGATCATAAGGAAATCAAGAATCATATCTCCAAACTAACTAGCCTTAGCTGTAGAGGAACGTGGAAAATTTTCGGCTCAACCTCAACCTAACCTTAAGGGACAATACATGGCACAAACCTCAGGATCTAATGTAAACAATCTTAGAGAGGTAAATGTCATAACCACTAGATCAGGGAAAGTCATAGAACAAACCGTTAGACCTATGAAAACTGAGAAAGAGTCTAGTGAGCCTGAAGAGAGTAACCCTAGAGAGGAAGTAATGACAAATCCAGTGAGAGCACCTTTCTCACTAGCTATTAAGTCCACCTCAAAATCTGCTGGTCAACATAGTGAAGTCTTAGAGCATCTAAAGCAGGTAAAAATCAATTTGCCATTTTTGCATGTAATTTCATAGATTCCTACGTATGTTAAAGTCCTTAAGGATTTATGCACTATCAAAAGGAAACACATTGTCAAGAAAATTGCTTTCGTTACCGAGCAAGTGAGTGCAGTGATTGAACAAAGAGTCCCACCTAAGTATAAGGACCCTGGTTGTCCTACTGTGTCTTGTATCATTGGGAGTCATGAGTTTGGATAAGCTCTTCTAGATTTAGGGGCTAGTGTCAATCTCATGCCCTATGCTATTTAACTGTCATTAGGTTTGGGTGAGATGAAGCCTACATTTGTGATTTTACAATTAGCTTATAGGTCCACTGTTAGACCTAGGGGAGTAGTTGAGGATGTCTTGATTCAAATTGATAAATTTTACTATCTCGTGGATTTTTTGGTGTTGGATGTAAAAGATGATGTGAATGTTGACTCTAAAATTCCTATCATTCTTGGTAGACCTTTCCTTGCTACTACTAATGCTCTGATTAATTGTAGGAATGGTCTTATGAAACTATCATTTAGGAATATGACTCTAGAAGTCAACATTTTCCATATCTCTAAGTAGTTAGAGGAGGATGACGAGTGTTATCAAACACACATGATTGATGCACTCACTTAAGAGGTTGCTGATAGTATGTTCCTTGGACCAGCACAGGAAACTCTAGAACCGGATGGAGTAGACTTCATCAGCAATAAACATCTTGAGATAGATGATCAAGAGTAAGGTAATAGTTCTTATTTTACATTGCCAGTTTCTAATGAGAGAACTTTACCTTTTGTCTTGCAGGTCCCTATTCCTGATTATGAGCTCTCCTCTGGTTATCCCACGCATGTATTTGATGGAGGCGGAGGAACATCACCAGTGCTTATGTCCAAGGAGCTTAGTGCATTGCAAAGAAAATTGAAACCACACTTATTGGATGTAGGCTAGGGATGAAACATTTGGTCGAGTCAAAGACAATAAACAAAGGAGCTACTTGGGAGGCAACCCAATGGGAGTTCGTTCTTTTTCTTTTGCCTTTTACTTTTACATTTTTATTTTAATTAATTTTGTCATTTTCTTTGCTTTACCATTCAATTGAGTACTTCCAGGCTTCTTATACCTCAAGTTTCTGTTGACTCACTACCATGTTCAGGTGACATCTTTCCCTTATTTTCTTTGGTATTCATGCTTAAACATTGAGGACAATGTTTCAATTACGTTTGGGGGTGGAGCATGAGCTTTCATTCATCTATTCATTCATCTCTTTATTGCAATTTTCGCATGTTTGTGTGTTTAAAAAAATAAAAAATAAAAAATTCCAGTTTTTATCTTTTAGTATTAGACTTTAATTCTTACTTTGTGTGCTTGTGTGGGTTTCATAATTATGCCAGCTATGATGTGACTATTGGAATATGTGTCAGTTATGAATGATGAAAATTGTGTGTTATCCGATTAGTCTATTCTTGTTTATGTACAACTTGACACTTTCTATGCAATTCACTTATGTTAGCATTTTGAGTTAGTGATGCGGTTCAGTATGTAGTAGATAGTGGAATATAGTGATACAACCAAATAACCTCTAGTGCCATATTCTATAAATCCAATTATAGGTTAGTTTGGAGATGATTGAACTGTTACAGGGAAACACTAAGATGAATAGGGATTCCATGCATGAAAAAGTTGAGTGGATTGTCTGAAACCTATTGAGATGAAAACGAGGTGAAAGTTTTAAGTTAGATGTTAGTTTTAGAGATTGGGTATCTAAAAAAAAGGGGCATTGCACTAATTTTTGAGTACATTGAAGCATCTTTTCGAGCCTATATAACTCAGGTGATTAAGTCTGTGAGGGTGATTTAAAACCTGATGTCCTATGATCATCTGAGTTGGGAGTCATCGGCATAAAACTCGCTACATGGGTTATACAGAAAGCAAATGAGAAGATGCTAAAAAAAAAAAGATGGAGAAAATATGAAAATGAAATTAAAAAAATAATAATAATTCTATTCAAATACATTGATTAAGCCTCAAACATCCAGTTGACAAAACTTTACCTTTAATGAGAAGCAAGTAACTTAGTCTAATCTCAATGGTAAAAGTAATAAAAAATATAGGAGAATCTCGATTTATTGAAGTGTGAACTTGTAAGAGTAAGGTTTATCCAAACTATGAGAGGGTAATGAATAGAAATGAAAAGTTGAACCTATGATATACCCCAAGAAAAATGAATGAAAATCATAAGTTTGGAGGTGTGTGAATCTCTCGAGCGAGGAAAGGATATATCGGACTACTTTGGGGCAAGTGTTGAACCAATCACAAATCTTAAGATGTTGACATGTGTTTTCACACACACACGTCAAGTTATGCATATAACAGGTGGAGACTGATTTAATTTTTGCACTGTTGTAATTGTTCATTTATCTGACTACCAAATTTCAAACATGAGACACGACATATTGTTAAACCATGTTGTTTGTAGAGTCAAGTTATATTGTTGTTGTTTGAGGACAAACAATAGTTCAAGTTTGGGGGAGTTTGATAAGTACGTTTTACATACTTATTTTACTATCAAAACATGAGCAATTGTTGATTAATATGATGGAATATAGCTTAATTCTATGCAATTCATGTTTTACAAGACAAGTGATGAATGTGGCGAAAATAATGAGAAATAAGTGAAAAATAACCAGAATAGAAGAAAGTGAAAGTTCAAGGACTAAAGTGAAAATATTCAAAAATAATGTCGGGACTCACGATGAAGGTTCGAGAGTGCTAAGGGTCGATTGGAAGCAATTAGAAGTCAAAAAGAAATGGAATATTATCAAAATCAATTTCCAATTCGCACAAGATATATTCCAGATTTTTAGCCGAGGATTGAGACCCATTTTTGGTATAGTAAAAGTCCGAATCGGAAAAGATGTATTTCTAACAAAGTTGTAGCTCTTTGACGCATCTTGAATCATCTAAATCAGATATCAGAAGAGAAAGTTATAACCAAATTACTGACTGCTGTGCAGAGACAAAAAATTCGCGCGCGAAATGAACTTTCCTTATTCGATTAGAATTCTTTTGGAAACCAATTTGGACGTAATTTTCATCTAATTTTCGACTCTTACAAATACTTAACAGCAGAATACATATGGAGGAAGGCCTCCATACACCATTCTTCTCCTCTTTGGCTCAAGAAAGTCATGGAAAACTAAAACTCTTGGTGAAGCTACGAAGGAACTCGATTGGAATTGGTGATTTCATGTCTTTTATTCATTTAATTTGATCTTTTCATTGTCAAACAATGTTACAATTTAGATTTTCATTCTCTTGAATTTATATTGAAATCGGTTAATATTTACAAGATTTTTCATGGATTCAGTCATATTTTTTCCGTTGTTTAATCAAACTATTTATTGAGTTTCAATTTCAATTATTTATTGTTGAGATTGGTTTAACAATTATTATATCCTTCATAGATCCAGTCATGCTTCTTCTATCGTTAGATTAAACTAGTTGTTGAATTTTAATCTCAATTTCACTTTATTGGCGGATTGATTACTACCTTATGCTTGATGTATATTGTCGATCTTTGATCTTATTCCAATAAAATTGTGCGAATATATCTTAAGTTTAAATTCTAGGATTATATTTGTAAATTAAATTGATTTTCACGATATATCTTCCGATTAGAGTGTCGGGATGAAAGCCTCTAATTGTGTTATAAAAGTGAATAATTGATATGATTGATCCAATCCAATTGAGGGAATTCCGACGCTTCACCGCTTCGAATTATTGATTTTAATTTCACGTTTCAACATTGAATTTTATTACACATTTGAGAGAACAATTCAACCTTTATGATCCTTTAAATATTCTTCTATCTCCTTGTGGATACGACACCCCAAAGTTGTGCTACAACTACCGCGTTATTCTTTGGGCGTAATCAGAGAGAGCAAAATAAAATTATTGATGATGTTGTTGAAAACTTCAAAAATCTTACAGTTCCTGAAAATTGATTAGAAAACAAATATTAAAATATATAATTTTTGAACAACTAAATTATAATTAAGATTTAAGTAGGTGTCAACCTAATTGAGATGTACTTAAATTATAAATTATAATAAAAGTAGGTGTCAACCTAGTTGAGATGTACTTATACTATAACTATTTGATTATAGTAATTAGAAATGCATTAAGTTATTATTTTTTTAAATTAAATTTAAATTTGCAAAGTTATATATAATTCATGTAATATTAAATTTGAATTCTATGTAAACATTTCTTAATATAAATATGAATTTATCATTTTATTCAATTCTTAGTTTACATTTAACAAAAAATTTTTTTTTTACTATAAATATGAAAAATTCTATATTTTTATAATTTTATTTATACAATAATACGGGTTAAGTCGGAACAAATCGCGACCCTCGTGACCCGTGACATGCATGGATTTGACCCGGATGAGTCAGCGGGCTGGTATGGGTTGTAGTCCAAAATTTGTGGGCCGACCCGGAACCGGTCCGAAACCCGTAGCGGGCGGGTTTTTTTTCACGCGAGCCGTTACCGGGATCATATGTTGACGGGCCGACCCGGCCCGTACCACCCAAATTGACACCTCTAGCTTATTATTATACCCCTAAAATCTGGATACCTTTCTCAGTGAAGTGGAATCAGCCATATTTTTCTTCCCACTTCCAAAATAAATTTTATACTAATTCAATAGATAATAAGATCACATCTTTAAAACCCAATCCCTGGACTAAAAGATATTATAATAATAATTAAACATTAGTCAATCCGAAAAATAATTTTCCAAGTAAATACATCAAACTTCATTCATTAGATCATAAATAAAAAATATAAGATAACATGTTTTCTATACGTTACTGAATAATTATTTTTATTTTTTCGAGTCCAGCAAATTTTTTTTGTTTAAAGGATTCTGATCTTAACATGTCAGCTCTGATACCAATTGTTGTAATTATTCAATAATCATGCTAAGAACAAGAATCATATATTCTAAATTGGTAGATTAAAATTCATACATGCTGAAAATATTTTTGTTTATGAATATTACAAACTAGATCTTCTTCTCCTTACTCCTAAAAAATAATCGACTGTCAATGGGGCAACCAAACGATATGGAGAGGAAAGTGGACCTAGCCATTATATAGAAAATTATAAAGAAGGCCTATTACCGACTCTAACCCTAATTATAGTTTACATAATTCCGGCCCACATACTTAAAATTACCATATTAATAAAATAAAGCATGTAAGGTGTGGAACGGTCCCAAGTGATCACTGACATATGAGCCTAATCACAGTATCATTGTAAACTATACATCTAACCCGTAAAATACACAATCAAATGGAAGCCCACATAATATAATTATTCTATTAAAAGATCTTGGGCGAAGAATAATCACATTATGCCCTACAGGAAGCACACAAGGAAATATGAGGCAACAACGCTGGTGGACCGTTGTTAGCTCACAAAATCCTAAGATAAGGATACTTTTGGCCAACCTTGAAGAAAGATGCTCTAGAATACGTAAAAAAATATGAAAACTGTCAAAGACATTCTTACTAATCTGAGCTCGGCTCGAAGAGCTAACATCGATTACCATTAGCTTTTGCCACATGACTGATGTGATCGGACCATACCTACTAGATATGATGACAACCAAGTTTGCTGAAGTCGTAGTAAATTGTTTCACACAGTGGGCCAAGTCCGAACCTTTAGCAAAGATGATAGAGCGAAAAATTGCTAATTTCATTTGTAAATTCATTATTTTTAGGGTCGACTTCTTGCACTCGATCGTTACGAAAAATGGAAAGAAATTTTACAACTTGAATTTAAAGACCTATGAAAGACTAAGGATCATTAAACACTTCTCTTGTCCAAATCACCCCCAAGCAAATGGTCAAGTCGAAGTAATAAACAAAAAATATCAAGCATACCCTGAAAGCTCGTTTAGACGAACTAAAATTTACATAGGTTAAAGAACTCACCAATATACTTTGGTCTTACTATACCATATTCTGAACTAACACTGGAGAAACATTGTTCTCTTTGGCCTTTCAAGTCAAGCTATAATTCCTTTAAATATGAGAGAACTCATTTTAAACTTCACACTTCAGGGATGATCGAAATGAAGAGCAACTTTTGTAGGGCTAGACCTACTCGAAGAAAAGAAAAGCAATGACGATATACAAACAAAGAATAGACAAAAACTACAATAAGAAAGTGTGCAAACGGGAGTTCGAAGTCGGAGATCTTGTGTTATGAAAGGTGTTTCTTGCTAACGAAGAATCAAACTCTGGAGCCGTAGGGTCGAACTAGGAAGGTCTCTACCAAATAACCGAAGATTTTGTGAAATGGAACTTGTGAGTTATTTGTGTGCGGTAGTTGTATGTTAGATGTGTGGTGAGGTGTAGATCGCTCCTTTAGCCGCTCCGATGGAAGCTGCAGCAACGTAGATTGCGGTGGTGGTGATGGATTATTTTTTTTTTTTGTTGTTGGATGGGTGTTGGTGGTGGTGGTGATGTTGGCTATGGTATTTGAGACGATAGTTTTGCTGTCGGGAGGTGATGGTAGTGGTTATGGCGACGGTTTCGACTGTTGGCAATGGTGAGGCGGTGGTCACAAATAATTTGGTTGATTGTAACCAATAAAAAATTTGTGACCAATGAATTAGAAAAATCATGACTAATAAATACTGTGTGATTTAAAATTTTGTTATTTTGAAACCAATAATTTGATAAATTGTGATAAATTAATTTGATGTTTTGTGACCATGAAATAAGTTATGACTTATAAAATTTGTAATTTGTGACGAATAAATAATATATGACCATTAATTTGATAAATTTGTGACCGTGAAATAATTTGTGATCTATAAAATTTTTAATCGTGATCGAGAATTTATTTGTAACTAATTAATTTAATAATTTGTGATCAAATTGTATAAAATTGTGACCTTATATTTAATTTATAAAATATATTTTAATTAAGTATTTAGAAATAAAATTTAATAAATATCTGATTTTTGTAATTTTAAACATTATATCTTAATTTTGAAGTGAGTTATACTTAAACTTTTATTTTTGAATTTTTCCCTAATTCATATGCTCCCGATGTCGTAGGGATTAGAGAAAGAATTTGTTCTCGTCTTTTCTTGCTCTATTCATAAAAATCTTAAATTCTTAATTGTAGTTTTATGAAGTGTCCACTCGTCAATTGTAGTTCCTACTTTTAAATGATACCAAAGAACATTTTTGGGTTGAAAACTTGAAGATTGAATATTAATACTAAAAAATTCAAGAATATGATTGAAGAAGTTGTTGTCCAGATAAAATTTTCAAAGTTTAATCACGTTTAAAGGGTAATTCCATAATTTTTTATGTGTTTAACGCTGTTATAACACATTTGATAATTTAACAAAGATCTTAGAAAAAGTATTATTAATTCTACTTTTACTTGTTTTTCTAACAAATAGTAAGTACCGAGTTCACACAAAAAGACGCGTGCATTACACAAAATATTCATATTCATAAAGAAGTCTAACCTACTAAAAATCATGTTAGATAATTAATTGTTTAACATATTTCATTACCTTAACCCAAAGAACTTTGTTACATGTACAATACATGGATTATAACATTGAGTTACAGCCTCTCACAAGGGAGGTGAGACCCGTGATTAAAATAATAGTGGGCTCCACCTCCCTTGTGAGAGGTTGCAACTTAATGTTGTAACCCAACATTGTACAATGAGCATTATTCTACCACAAAACACTACTAACCGTTAAAGTTAAGAGAGTAACAAGTTGAGGACATGTAGACTTTGAAGTTTGGTAGTTAGTCTATGTTTGGTCCATTTTTTTTAAAAAAAAATAAAAATCATTTTCAACTATATATTCTCCCATAAAATAATATTATACGTAAATCGAATTTTTTTTCTTATTTTTCAATCATATATTAATGAGAGCTTATTACAAGTAAAGAAACGAAGTTTTTTTGCGGAAGTCCTAATATAAAAAACGAAAGAGATTGCATGGACTGGAAAAAGGGCGGCTGGAAAAAAACAAAATTGCTGTCAAAACAAATTAATCCAACTTTAATTTATTACAAGATTCATTATCGGAGGAAATGTCTCAATCAGTGAATGAAAGTAGTAACACTCGTCTAGAAAATAATAGTTTACCTTACTTTTCTCGTCGTCCTTTCTTTTTTATTTTGACTGGGTTAGTAGGATTAGGGCTTTTCTCGTTGGGCGAAACTATTCCATTTTTAAAGTCATTTCCTAAATCACTTTCCATCTTGAATAATTCTTGTTGTACATAATTATTGTACATAGAGCTTGACATAACACTCACATGTGGTGGACCCCACCAAAATGATGGGCCCCACCCCATGTGAGTGTTATGTCATCCTCTATGTGTATAATTATGTACCCCAAGCAAGACCCTTCCATCTTTAGTTGCTGAATGACAGAAATAAAGCGTACTAAATGAGATTGAGTTCCATGAATAGGTTTTTATTAATTTATAAAAAGTAAGCTTAATATGGAACGTTCAGAGTGAGTGTGAAATCAAATTTCAAAGAGAAGATAAGATAAGCTTCGTCCGCTGGTTTAAAAGGGCAAAAAGATATGGATTTCTTGTTAGTGGATTTCATTTAAAGCAGATTATAATAATGACAAATGTAATCCCCATCCTTATCCTACTTTTTTCATCCTGGTAAATAAATTGGAATATAATTATGCTATTTGATTCTTTTGTTTTACGTGTTGAGAAAATAATGAACATTGATGATCTCGATTATTTTTGTATCTCCAACGTGGTCAACAGATTTTAAAGCCTTCCGCGTGCGTATAAGCAAGTTCTTGCACACTAGGACAAATCGTTAGCTACACCTGACCTTTTTCAATGGTAGGAGAGGTGGCTACGCGCACTCTGATAGTCAAGACAGTTGAAGTAATATGTATTTGAGTGTGGAATGTACTTTAGACGCTAGCTTCTTATGTAAAAAGGGATTCGGATTTGGGAAAATATGTAATAATAAAGAGAGAAAAGTTATAACTTGAGAATCTAAATTTGCATTACCTTGGTATGACACATTGTGTAAGTTTCTATAATAGAAGATGATGGATACTAACCACTAGATGAAAGTATACGTGGCCTTATCCATTCGACAGAGACCTCTTATCAAAGGTATCAATCAATCATAGCATTTAATGTTAATACTATTTTGTTGCCCAAAAGTCTGAGACAAGACTTAGACTCGACATGTTTGGCTGAATAGGGCATGGCAGTAGTGAATTGTCATATCAATCACTCATTGAAGATTGCATAAAAAATCTTCTGCTGAGCCCATTGCAGCATTGTCCCGTCCATGAGGTTTCGGTTCTCCATATGGGATTGACTCCAGAAAATAGGTTCGATCGTTCATAGATGTTCGAAGTGTTCGACCAAACTGCCTATTGGACAGAATGACGTGGAGTGTTGGCCTAAGTTTGCTTGCATTGTAACTCCACGTAGGGATTTTTGGAACCTTGCTAGAAGAGGCGAAGTGCTATGCTATTTCTTTGTAAAATGCAACAAGCCAACTTCAAATAGGATAAAGAAGAAGTCAACAAGAAGTATATTTCAACTTAAAAGTCCACGTGTTATATGAAATATTCATACATAGACTTCGGGGACCAATGTTATGCCTCTTCCAGTGAGGCTCCAAAAACCCTACGAGCAGTTACACAACAAGCAAACCTAAGCCCATACTCCATGTCATTCTACACAAGAGGCAGTTTGACTGAACTCTGTGAAGAGGCCGAACCGGATAGTTGAACCCATTTGGAGTTGATCCCATATGGAGAACCGAACCCTTATAGATAGGAAAAGGGCTGCAAGGGACTCAATAAAGATCTTTTATGCAATCCTCAGTAAGTGAATAATGTGACAATTCACTGTTGCCATTGCCTTATTCAACCAAATAGATCAAGTCTAAGTCTTGTGTCAGACTTTTGGACAACAAAATGTTATCAACATTAAATGCCTATAATTTATTGATAACTTAGACAAGAGGCCTTAGCCGCATGGATGAGGCCACATATCCTTTCATCAAACGGCAAGTAATTATCATCTTCTACTATAAAAACTCACACAATGTGCCATATCAAAAGTAATACAAGTTTAGACTCTCAAACTATAACTTTGCTCTCTTTACTATTACATATTTCCCCAAAGTTGAACCCTTTTTTTACGTAAGAGGCTTGAGTTTAAAGTACCTCCTGCACTCAAATACATATTACTTCAACTAACTTGATCATCAGAGTACGTGCGGTCGCCTCCCCTACCATCAGAGAAGATCACGTGCGACTATCGATTTGTCCTAGTGTGCAGGAGCAGGCTTATGTGTACGTGAAAGACCTTAGGATTTGTGGGCACGTTGGAGCTACAAAAATCGAGGCAACAAATTTGCTTCATTTAAACTTGGATAGAAGCATAAAATGGATAGGATCGGCTCATTTAGCCTGATCTCTAAAGAGTTCAAAATTTTGAGGAACAAAAAAAGTGATAGGTCACAAGCATGGTCACAATTTTGTTTATTTCTCCTTTATAAGTTAATTTTTTATAAATTGATAATGAAAAGGCTATATGGATAGTGCAATGTATAGCAAACAAGGTAAGATGTGACTTCTCTTTACAGATCAAGTTGACTAAGCATTCTAATTTTAAGTGTCAGAGCTTCTTTATAAAAACCCCAAAAATTGTGTGAAAGGACAAAAATATTATTTAGTAAAAGACAAAGGCTAACTATTTAAATAGTAAAATTCACATACCCTAATTAAAGCATCATTAAACTTGCATATTTTGGTTTCTATGGATCGTGAGGAATGATGCAAAGCATACGGAGAATCCGCATGGTGGCCAGACGTATCTTTTGGGGGGGGGGGAGGGGAGGGTTTCGCATGACCATTTTCTTCATATGGGAAGACTTTTTCGAGCTGTACATTGGCGAGAGGATTTGAAACTTGCACCCATCTTTGATATTTCTCTAGACTCCCTTCCTCTTCTCCCCCAATTCTGGTTTGGTGGTGCACTCCATCAGTCGAATATGTCAAGATCAATATTGATGGATGCGTCAAGGATGGTTTTGCGAGCGAGGGAGGCATCATTAGAGATCATGTAGGATACAGTATTAGGGCTTTCTCAACTTCATACCAATCGTGCATGATATTAGAGGCAGAACTCATGACTATTCTTGATGTGATTCTATTAGCTAGAGGACTTGATCTTTCAGACATTTGGATTGAGTCAGATTCTATAGTGGCTATTTACTGCATCATTAGAGGAGGAAAACCATGGACTATTCAGGATATATTTAGACAGATTACAAACATCGTATCATTCGACAGAGACACAGTTTCCCACATCTACAGAGAGGGAAATTAGGTTGTAGATGCTCTTGCTACAGAAGGTTGGGATCATCGACGATATTAGATATATGGAGCAGTTGACTTACCATAACATATTAGGACACTCGTACAGATTGATAGACATGGACTATCCGATATTAGAGTATGATTTTTATTTTTTATTGTTATTTTGTCTTTACTTGTATTGGTTCTTATTGTAAGTGAAGCAGTACTTCCTTTTTTTACAGCTTTACATTTATTCTTTATTATTTATTTTCATTATAAGGGAAGTAGTACTTCCTCATTTACGTCTTTCATTATTTCCTCGTATAATCACGGTATTCCTCTATCACAAGTGAAAACATATTAATAAAATTTCGAAAGTACTACCTCATTTAACTAAAGAAAAAATAAATTAAAAACTGACCCAAGCATCGACCCGAAATAGGGGCAAGGGTTAGAAAATAATTTAATATGTATATTTTATTAAAAAATCTCAAATATTAGTCGAGATTTAGTCCCCGTTTGACAATCATTATCCAAAAACTCTTTTTCTACAAATTCATTTTTAACCACACAATCATACAATAAAATATTCAGCACGTAAACCTAAAACTTTTCCTTACATTTTAACCACACATTCTTCAAAAATTGACTATTCAAAACTTTATTTTCGGATTTTAAAGGATATCGAACATGGCCTTAAGACGAAAAGAAGATAGATTAGAGGTTTTAATATGCTTGAAGGACTGGGTATGTGCTGAATTACGTATTTAAGAACAAGTTAACAGTATAATGACCAAAAAATTGCAACAAATCCAAGCATAGGATATTGTAAGTTTTTAAATTGATAAGTTTTAAAAAAAAATGTACATGAAATATTTTATTCGTGTACAATTTTAACTTCGTCTACATTGATTGAGTCGGTCCCAAGCCCTAAAAAATGAAATGGGTTGTAACTTTTATTTAATTTATAATTCATATAAACTGTACAAATTTTAAAATTTTTAAAAAATATTAGATTTGTTACGAATTTAAAAGCCGACTTGGCCCGACACAGTTCGCTAAGGGCTGACCCAGCTCGCTAAGGCCCGAGCCGAAAGCTTGGCTTGGCTCGGGCAAAAAAAAGTTCGAATAATTTTTACTCAAGTCGAGCCTGAACCTAGAGTTTCTACTCGCGAGCCGACTCGGCCCGATTCATTGACATCCCTAGCTGGGACCGTTAGAAATGGAAAAAATAATATAAAGAAGAATTGTGTTCACGAAAATATGGTTCGAAGTTATATTACCGCAAGTGCACGGTTCGTTGACAAGTAATAAAGTGAAAATTGTAAAATTTCGAGTATCGTTCCCACGAGGATTGATCTAACTTGATTTCTATTATTGTAACCTTAACCGAAACTATAAAACTCAAAATGGTAGTTTTTGTGATTTTATGATGAAATTGTGAATAACATGCAAATTAAACTAGAAGTCTGATGTAAATGCAAAAGTAATGTTTGAATGCAAAGGTTTTAAGAAATCAATGTAAGAAAAGCGTAGTAGGATCCCGAATCGCCAAGCAAAGTTCACTCTTAACCACTATCTCACAATTTAACAACATGATGAATCGTTTGAAGAATCAATGTTCCTAACCTATCCAACAATCTCTTTCGAGTAGAATTGAACCTATCCTAGTATACCATTTGACTATATTTCTATGACAAATGCAATATATAAGGATGCATGCAGTTTTGTAAACACTTAGAGATTCACGTAATGCACATAGGTATATTTCTATCATTTATGAACAAAACGACGACTTATACCTTGTTGAATTTATTTCCCTTCTTTCGAATGCATGAAATAAATCACCTAAACTCACACAATTATCGTGCACTATAATCATGGAGACAAGAAGCGTATATAAATCATTCAAAACCATCAAACGCATTTAATTGTCAAATTGCAAAATAGAAATAAGAGATCACAATGCAAAGTTCATCGTTCACCTACTACATAAAAAGTCTAGCCTAGCATAATGAAATTAAAACAACAATAAAAATGATAAAAAGAGAACATCACCAAAAAGTAGAAGTTTAAAACTTAAATTTGGATCTTCAAGTGAAACCCTAGTTCAAGCTGTTCTCCTTGCTCTTCTAATCCGACTTTCTCTCCCTAAGAATGCATAAACCCTAATTCTGGACGAGTTTTGGTTTAAATAGCGTGCTAAGATATCATTCCATAAGTGTTTGATTCGGAAAAGGAAACTAGAAAAATCTCGCGCAGAAACCTTCCTTGCGATCGCAAGGAAGGATCCCTTGCGATCGCAAGGGCCAAGTAGTTTCCTCTCCTGGGCTTCCTGTAGAGGCTTGGGCGATCGCAAGGGGGACTCCTTGTGATCGCAAGGAAGAAAACTTCCCTAGGTTTTCAATTTAGTCCCCAAAGTTTCATTTCATCCATCCTTGGTCCTGCTTCCTTCTCTACCAACTTCTAGTCATCCATGTAGTCACCAATTAGCTCCTTGGTAGAATTCCATGCTCGATTCATCATTTGGGTCAACTTTTGGATAATTGCAATTTAGTCCCTAAACTTTCTTGACTTGCATTTTGGTCCTTTTCGCCTCTTTTCGCTTACATTTCGTTCATTCCATCAAAGTAGCCCTACAAAATAATACATAACAAATTACGTCCTTTTTGAGCTTTTTCTAACAACATTCAATCTAATTTGTGTCATAATTAAGTGTGTAAAACACACTTATCAAATACCCCCAAACTTGAATTGCTGTTTGTCCTCAAACAAAATGATAACTTATCTTAACACAAGGCATGGTTTAACAGCCTACCGTGTCTCAGCATTGGACGTTAGTAATAGAAAAATGAACAGTTTCAATAGTGCAAAATCAAATCAATTTTCACCTGTCATGTGTAGAACTCGATGTGTATGTGGGTGCTTACTCATGCAAAACATACCAAACTGATGATGGGTATAAATCCCGACCTGCAGTAGTCAAATATTTCCTTTCTTCACTCGAGAGATTCACACCCCCCAAACTTGTTTCTTTCGTTCAAAGATCAAGTGTGTTCTAGAATAGAGCTTTTGATTTGCTTAAGTCCTCACTCTCTCTTAGTTTGAATAGATCTCACAGTCACATGGTTGCATTTCGACAAGCAGAGATTCTCCTATTTATTTGATTGTTTCAACAGTTGAGACTAGACTCAGTTACTTGCTTTGTATCAGAGATATGATTCTATCAACCGGACGTCTGGGGCTAATCAGTGCATTCCATACATAGGAGTATGTATGTTATTCGTCCATGGAAAATATATATATATATTTTTTTAACATCGTCCATTTGCTTTCTATATAACCCCTGTAGCGAGTTTTGAGTCGATGACTCCCAAGTCAGATGATTATAGGGCACCAGGTTTTAAACCCTTACAGACTTAATCGCTTGAGTTATACAGGCTCGAACCGATGTCTTTATTATTATTGTTTATTTTCAATGATTAGTGCAATGCCCATTTTCTTTCAGACATCCAGTTTCCAGAACTGCCCTCTAACTTGAAACTTTTACATCGTTTTTGTCTCATTGGTCTAATCCAATCCACACAACACAATTTCATGCATGGAATTCCTACTCATTTCAATGTTTCCCTGTGATAGCTAAATCATCTCCAAATTTCTAAAATAATGGTTTGTTGATAAGTGCACTAGAGGTTTGTTGGGTTGACCTATCATGTCCATATCTACTCTAATGTGTTCATCCATCACTAGCTTAGCATGCCCAGCATCAGTATTGTGCGTAGGAATATCAAGTTTCCACATAGACAAGTGTAGATCAATTCCACATGCACAATGTCCACTATTCATAGTCATACTGTTTCCAATATTCTTATCATTGCCGGTAAGGCTATTAAACCCACACAAGCACACAGAATAAAAATTGTTGAAGTGAACAAAAATGAAAAATAACTTGTTTTAAATTTTTTTTTTTTAAACAAGCACTCAAACATGCAACAAAACAAACGCATGCAAAAAATTAAAAATGAATGATAAACTAAAATTACTGAAATCATATGCATTTCCACCCCCCCAAACTAAATCTAACATTGCCCCAATGTGTAAAATGTAAGGATAGAGAGTGAGAGTGAGGGCAAGAGAATGGGAAAGGAAAGAACTCCCTGATCAAACTGGAGGTGGTGATGGTGGTGGAGGAGCAAAACTGGGTCCAGCATCCTGTTGTGGTGGCAGTCGTGCAAGAATCTGCCGCATCAACTCGGACTGCTCCTGAAGAAGTATAGATTGGCCCCGAAGTAACTCTGTATGCTCTTGAAGAATACTGGACTGTCGCCGTACCTCAGCCTCAAGGCTGCCCAAACGAGTGACTGTCGCATCGGTGCGGAGCTGTATATCATCGACCCGTCCAGTATATAGGCTCAATCTCCCTGTCAATGTCTCGACCGCTCTACTCGATGCGATTAATTCCTGACCAATATCGGATGACACAGTGCGGGTGGCTAGTGTGTTAGCCCGCACCTGTTGCAAATCTGTGCTCATGGTCCCGAAAGTCTGCTATAGACCCTGTAGGTCTCTGCTGTAGCCAGTCATAGTGGCGAACATCTGCCTCAAAACCTGTGTGTCGGCCCCAAGAGGTGGTGGTGGCAGTACTGCCGCCTGAGGCATATCCACATCTTCAGCCTCATCACCCTGTACAGGTGGCTGCTGGGCCGGTGAGCTCGCACTTGCACTTCCTGTCGCTTCAGCCTCGCTCTATCCTGAGCTTCCAGTGTACTGCATTTAATAAATGGGCTTGATCTGACTGGAAGTTCCCCTGCTGGGAAATTGACGCCCGCGCGCTTGCAGATGCCGCTAATAAGGCTGGGGAAAATCAATGAATTCCGGCGGTCACCTAAAAGTCCCAGTGTATGGATCTGTTCATAGATGAGGGAGGTGAGATCGATCTTATGTCCTCAAACCAAATGATATAGCATGCCGGCTATGGGATCCGGGAAGGTGGAGCGGTGTCGCGTCGGCTCAATGTTGTAGCAAATGAAGAGCCAAAGGATCGCGATGGAGGGTGTGAGCTCATTTTGATACCACTCGTCTGTGTCTAGCGGCCAGGCATTCTCGCACCCCATCAGAACCTCCGCTACCTCGGGCCATGGAAAATCCCCAGGTATTGGGATGATATTATCCCATGTCAGCTGGTAGTAGTCCTGGATCACCTCTGGTGTGAACATCACCCATTTGCCCCGAACCCATGTCTGGTGATGATGCTTTGATCCATGTGTGTCTATGTCCTCATTGAAGTTGGCGTAAAATTCCCGGACTAGACCTTCACAAATAGGGTTCGGGTTTGCTACCAATTTTTCCCATCCACAATGATGAACCAATGTAGCCAGTTCAAACCCTGGAAAATCCTCTAGTTGAATTGGGCGCTCGGACAGTAGTTGCCAATAGGATAGACATCGGTATAGCGGAGATGACAACTGGGGCCCAGAAAACGTCGCACACCCCCGTCAGGTGTTTGGGTGCGGGCCGTGCCAGAGGAAGATCCAACTTTCTCCTTGCCTTTGGAAGTACGTTTCGGTGGCATCCTTGGGAGAATTGTTGAAGTGTTAATTGAATGTGGAAATGGATTTTGTTGGATGCAAATCACGAAATGATGAGTGAAGATGAGGAATTTCTTGTTGATTTGGGAATGTAACGGCCGGAATGTCTTGTGAGATCGAGAGGAGGAATGTAAAGAGTGGAATTGTAGTGAAAAAAAACGTGATGAGACAAAGGGTTAAAAACCCGTCGCTCTTCTTCCTTACGATCGCAAGGAAGGATCCCTTACAATCGCAAGGGCCAGCAGGTCAGGACCAATTTTGGTCCTGACTTTGTGTGGGCGATCGCACGGCATCCAGCCATGCGATCGCAAGGAAATTTTTTTTTTAGAGCAACGAAATGCACAATAATAAGCTAATATAGTGTAACAACAAAAATGGTGGAAAAACATATCTAATCCCGAAAAGACTCAAAGTTAGTCGGTTTGCACGAAAACTCGAAATTGTAACCCCCAAACTCACTCGGTGTTTCGACACTTTCATCACTGGTCAATGCGCATTTCAGTGCATCGTGTGTGCGTGTGAACCATGAAGTTTACTCGAAAAAATTGAGTTTGAAACCTTAAAACACAAGTAAACTCCCCAAACTACAAGATTGCTCCTTTTTGCCCCAAAGCAAGTCAAAATTGCACAAAAGTGATAGATGACCATTTGAACACCCCCAACTCGCTTCTCGACATGTGATAAACGGCGTGGGATTATGCTTGTATTTTTAAGGATAAATTGAGATGGTAGAAAACCTATCATGCCAAAAATGGGAAAAGACATGGAAAAATGCAATGAATTACCAAAAACCTCTTTTCATCCCACATTGCCAAATTAAAAACCCAAAGTGCTTGCAACCTAGAAAACCAAATTTTTATTTATTTATTTTTTACCCATAAAATATGCATGAAAGCAAGACTTGGTTTGACAAAGCACACAAAAACGTGTTTTTACCTCAAAATCCTAGTTTTTGACCAATGAAATCCCCAACGCATCCATTATCCCCAAACGTTATCAAACCACATTTCACACTTTCCGAGGTGTTGATAAACAATGAGAACACATCCAAAACCAGTTTCAACTATGATAACACATGTGGACCGAAAAACCCAGAAAATGACCCTTTAGCCTAGATATGTGTGAATTTGAGCCGCAAGCCCCCAAAAATGATTCCAACACCACGTAATACATGTATAACACATTCAACTAAAGGGAATTACTCATGAGTGATGTGTGAATGGTTAAGCAAACAGTGACCTAGAACTACGTGAGCAAAGCAAAGAAAATGAAAACTATCAAAATGAAAACAAAAAGAACATAATAAATAAAAGGGGAGAAATGATGGGTTGCCTCCCATCTAGCGCTAGGTTATAGTCGATAGCTCGAATGTACCGTATGAAGATCAATCTGGTGTCTGAAGGTGAACGGTGGATTTGTCTTTCGAGAAATCCCCGCTCCAATAGTGCTTTAAGCGCTGTCCATTGACTTTGAACGTCCCTTTGTTCTCATGTGTGATTTCAACAGCTCCATGTGGGAACACCTGGGTGACAGTATACGGTCCAGACCATCGTGACCTCAACTTTCCCGGGAAAAGCTTCAAGCGAGAATTGAATAACAGAACCTGCTGCCCCACTATGAACTCTCTTCTCTGAATATGCATGTCATGAAATTTCTTGGTACGCTCCTTGTATATTTTTGCATTTTCATAAGCTTCCTGGCGAAATTCATCCATTTCATTCAACTGAAGTAATCGCTGTTCACCAGCTGCTTGCAAATCCATATTCAACATGCGAAGCGCCCAATAAGCCCGATGTTCCAATTCAACTGGCAAGTGACATGCTTTCCCAAACACCAGACGGTATGGTGACATGCCAATAGGTGTCTTGAATGCTGTTCGGTAAGCCCATATTGCATCGTCCAATTTCTTAGACCAGTCTTTCCTTGATGAATTCACCGTGACTTCAAGTATTCTTTTCAATTCTCTGTTAGAGATTTCAACTTGCCCACTGGTTTGAGGATGATATGGGGTTGCTATGCGATGTTTGACTCCATACTTACTCAACAACTGCTCAAACTGGCGATTACAAAAATGTTTCCCCCCGTCACTGATGATAGCTCTCGGTGTTCCATAACGAGTAAAAACATGCTTCTTTAGGAATCCAATCACCACTTTTGCATCATTAGTTGGTAATGCTACTGCTTCGACCCAATTGGAGACATAGTCAACAACAACAAGTATATATTGATTGGAGAATGACGGTGGGAATGGTCCCATGAAGTCAATTCCCCAAACGTCAAACAGCTCTACTTCAAGGATACTTGTTCAAGGCATTTCATTATTTCTTGAGATATTCCCTGTGCGTTGACATCGATCACATCTCTTCACAAACTCAAAGGCATCCCTGAACAATGTAGGCCAATAAAATCCTGACTGTAAGACCTTAGCTGCTGTCTTAGAGGCCCCAAAATGTCCCGCATATGCTGAGGAATGGCAATGCTCTAGGATCTGATGTACTTCTTCTTCAGGCACGCATCGTCGAATAATCTGATCTGTACCACACCTATAGAGAATGAGATCTTCCCAGAAGTAGTATTTCAAATCCGCAAAGAACTTCTTCCTCTGGTGATTAGAATATTCCGGTGGAGGAATGGATTTGGCCAAGTAGTTAACAATATCTGCATACCAAGGGGTAGTCTCCATACTGAGGATTTGTTCATATGGGAATATCTCATTTATTTCTACTGACTCATCTGGTTGACCAAGCTCTAAGCGAGATAGATGATCTACTACAACGTTCTCACTACCCTTTTTATCCCTGATTTCAATATCAAACTCTTGCAACAGTAGTACCCAGCGAATCAATCTTGGATTTTCCTCCTTCTTCGTCATCAGATACTTCAGTGCCGCATGATCAGTGTAAACCACTACTTTTGACCCAACCAAGTAAGGGCGAAATTTATCAAATGCATACACGACTGCCAATAACTCCTTCTCGGTGGTTGCATAATTCAGCTGTGCATCATTCAAAGTTTTACTGGCGTAGTAGATCACATGAAAAATTTTGTTCCTTCGCATCCCAAAACTACTCCCACGGCATAATCACTGGCATTACACATCAATTCAAATGGTAACTCCCAATCCGGTGCAACTACCACTGGAGCTGAAATGAGCTTTTCTTTGAGAGTGTGAAAAGCTGTTAAACACCCGTCATCGAAGTCAAATGGATTGTCTTTCATCAATAAGTTGCATAGTGGCTTAGTTATCTTCAAGAAGTCCTTGATGAACCGTCTGTAAAAACCGACATGACCTAGAAAACTGTGAACACCCTTTACAGAAGTAGGTGGTGGTAATTTCTCAATTACTTAAATTTTGGCCCTATCCACTTCTATTCCTTTTGCTGAAACTCGATGTCCCAAAACTATGCCTTCTTGCACCATGAAGTGACATTTTTCCCAGTTCAATACCAGATTCGTTTCCCTACATCTTTCCAAAACGGAGTTCAGATGTTCCAAACACTCATCAAATGAAAATCCAAACACAGAAAAGTCATCCATGAAGATCTCTATGAATCTCTCAACCATATCAGAAAATATAGCCATCATGCATCTCTGAAACGTAGCTGGAGCATTACATAAACCGAAAGGCATCCTACGGTAAGCAAAAGTACCATAAGGACATGTGAATGTGGTATTCTCCTGGTCCTCTGGTGCTACTGGAATCTGATTGTAACCGGAGTATCCATCAAGAAAGCAGTAGTGTGAATGTCCTGCCAACCTCTCTAACATTTGATCAATGAAGGGGAGAGGAAAATGATCCTTCCTAGTAGCTGTATTGAGTTTGCGGTAGTCAATGTAAACCCTCCAACTTGTAACTGTTTTGGTAGGAATAAGCTCATTCTTCTCATTAGGTACAACTGTGATTCCCCCCTTCTTCGGCACTACTTGAACTGGACTGATCCACGCACTATCAGATATGGGATATATGATTCCTGCATCCAAAGCTTCAATACTTCAGCCCGAACCACTTCCTTCATATTTGGATTCAACCTCCGCTGACTCTCCACACTGGGACGAAAATTATCATCCATGAGGATCTTATGCATACACAACGAAGGGCTGATCCCTTTAATATCTGCAATGGTCCATCCTATGGCTGTTTTGTATTCTCTGAGTACCCGAAGTAGTTTTTCTTCTTCCACCTCACTGATTGAGTTCGATATAATCACTGGACGAGTGCAAGAATCTCCAAGATAAGCATATCTGAGGTGTGGTGGTAGCTGCTTTAATTCCAATTTAGGCGGCTACTGAATCGAAGGTATATGCTTCTTGCTTTCTGTTCCTAGTTCTTCAAAATTCGGGAAGTGCTATTTTCGAAAATATGGTGGGTTGGTCTCCATAAATCGTGCACAAGTTTCAATCTCAAGAGAATCAGAATTGATTGATTGAGAATGAGCAATACACACCTCATATAAATCCGAATGATGTTGAAGTAGAAAAGTATCATTCACCACCTTGTCCATGACATTGATTTTGAAACAAGTATCTGCCTCTGAAGGAAACTGTATGGCCTTGAAAACATCGAAGGATACCTGCTCGTCACCCAATCTCAAAATCAGCTGCCCCCTGTGAACATCAATCAGTGCTCTTCCAGTGGCCAAAAATGGTCTGCCTAGAATTAGTGGAACGTCTTTGTCTTCCTCCATATCCAAAATGGGAAAATCAGCAGGAAACATGAATTTTTCCACCTTGATGAGCACATCCTCGATGATTCCTCTTGGGTGTGTCAACGATCTGTCAGCCAGTTGCATGTAACTATAGTTGTTTAGCCTCACCTAATCTAAGTGTCCTGAAAATAGATAGAGGCATTAAATTAATACTGACACCAAGATCACATAATGCTTTATCAAAGTAAATTTCACCAATGGTACAGGGCACGGTAAAACTCCCTGGATCTTTCAGCTTTGGTGGAAGCTTGTTCTGAATTCCGGCACCGACTTCTTCAGTCAACATTACAGTCTTGTGATCTTCCAACTTGCGTTTGTTTGATAAAATATCCTTCAAGAACTTCGCGTAGCTTGGTATTTGGAAAAGTGCATCAGTTAATGGGATGTTTATATGGAGCTTTCTGAACACTTCAAGGAACTTTTTGTACTGCTGCTCCATTCGTGGCTTCCTCAACCATTGTGGAAATGGAATGGGTGGTTCATAAGGGTTCACTGAGTTATCTGGAACTTGTTGTCGCACTGCTGGTCTCTCCTTCACTGGTCTGCTCGGTGCTATTAGTTTCCTCTTCAGTCTCCTTCTCCGGTGGGTTTACTATCTCTTTGTCTACTCCTGCCCTTTTCACAAGTATCTCAGGTAGCTGAACTCCACTTCTTGTAGTAATGGCCTGAACATGCTCCCTAGGATTCACTTCTGTATTGCTCGGTAAAGTGCCAGGCACTCGTCCTGTCATAGATAGAGCTAGTTGTCGCAAACATGTCTTCCAACTGAGGTTTTCTCTCCTGCTGAAACTGCCCCTGAGCCCGAGTATGATTCTGATTGTGATTCTGGTTACCACCCCAAGAGAAATTGGGGTGATTTCTCCATCCGGGATTGTATGTCTCAGAGTGAGGATTGTTCTGCTGACGTTGACCCCATTGAGCGAAATCCACATGTTCCATCCGTTGTGTAACAATGGGACATTCAGCTGTCCCATGCTCTGCTCCACATTCTTCACAACTGGGCTTCTTCACTTGTGCTGAATTCACGGTCTGTGTTATACCCTCTATCTTGTGAAACAAGGAGTCAATCTTCGCGGATAATGCCGAATAGGTATCTACCTCATACACTCCAACTGCTTTCTTTGCACCCCCTGTATCTGTAGACCACATGGCTGAGGTACTAGCCATTCTCTCAAACAACTCCCAAGCTCCCTCGACTGACCTGGTGGTTAAAGACCCATTTGATGACGAATCTACCATGCTTCTGAAAGTTGGTGTTAGTCCCCAATAGAAGTATCTGATTTGTTCTTTCTTGTCGTATCCATGTTGAGGACACTTCCTTAGCATGCCCTTGAACCTACTCCACGCTTCATCAAGTGATTCAGTTTCATGTTGGCTAAAAATTGATATATCGTGCCTCAATCTCGCCACTTTAGCCGGTGAGAAGTATTTGGAGCAGAATTTCGGAGCCAAATCGTTCCAAGTAGTTATGCTCGCTACTGGGAGTGAATCGAGCCACTCAACGTATGGTGCTAGAAAATCCCCAAGTATAGCATTCCCATCATCCTGAGCTTCAGCATTGGCTGGCGCCAAAAACTCCAAAAAACAGTAGCAGCACTTAGCTCAGCTTAAGTAATTGAACTAAAATTAAAATAAAATGAAAACTAAAGAAAAACAAGTTCGAATTAGTGTCAAAATAACAAAAATCAAATTAATACTCATTCCCGGACAACGGCTCCAAAAACTTGTTCACGAAAATATGGTTCGAAGTTATATTACCGCAAGTGCACGGTTCGTTGACAAGTAATAAAGAGAAAATTGTAAAATTTTGAGTATCGTTCCCACGAGGATTGATCTAACTTGATTTCTATTATTGTAACCTTAACCGAAACTATAAATCTCAAAATGGTAGTGATTTTATGATGAAATTGTGAATAACATGCAAATTAAACTAGAATTTTGATGTAAATGCAAAAGTAATGTTTGAATGCAAAGGTTTTAAGAAATCAATGTAAGAAAAGCTAGTAGGATCCCGAATCGCCAAGCAAAGTTCACTCTTAACCCCTATCTCACAATTTAACAACACGATGAATCGTTTGAAGAATCAATGTTCCTAACCTGTCCAACAATCTCTTTCGAGTAGAATTGAACCCATCCTAGTATACCATTTGACTATATTTCTATGACAAATGCAATATATAAGGATTTATGTAGTTTTGTAAACACTTAGAGATTCACGTAATGCATATCGGTATATTTCTATCCATTATGAACAAAACGACGACTTATACCTTGTTGAATTTATTTCCCTTCTTTCGAATGCATGAAATAAACCACGTAAACTCACACAATTATCGTGCACTATAATCATGGAGACAAGAAGCGTATATAAATCATTCAAAACCATCAAACGCATTTAATTGTCAAATTGCAAAATAGAAATAAGAGATCACAATGCAAAGTTCATCGTTCACCTACTACATAAAAAGTCTAGCCTAGCTTAATGAAATTAAAACAACAATAAAAATGATAAAAAGAGAACATAACCATAAAACTTGAATCTTGGATCTTCAAGTGAGTTCAAGCTGTTCTCCTTGCTCTTCTAATCCGACTTTCTCTCCCTAAGAATGCATAAACCCTAATTCTGGACGAGTTTTAGTTTAAATAGCGTGCTAAGATATCATTCCATAAGTGTTTGATTCGGAAAAGGAAACTAGAAAAATCTCGCGCAGAAACCTTCCTTGCGATCGCAAGGAAGGATCCATTGCGATCGCAAGGGCCAAGTAGTTTCCTCTCCTGGGCTTCCTGTTGAGGCTTGGGCCATCGCAAGGAAGAAAACTTCCCTAGGTTTTCAATTTAGTCCCCGAAGTTTCCTTTCATCCATCCTTGGTCCTGCTTCCTTCTCTACCAACTTCTAGTCATCCATGTAGTCGCCAATTAGCTCCTTGGTAGAATTCCATGCTCGATTCATCATTTGGGTCAAGTTTTGGATAATTGCAATTTAGTCCCTGAACTTTCGTTGACTTGCATTTTGGTCCTTTTCGCATGTTTTTGCTTACATTTCGTTCATTCCATCAAAATAGCCCTACAAAACAATACATAACGAATTACGTCCTTTTCGAGCTTTTTCTAACAACATTCAATCTAATTTGTGTCATAATTAAGTGTGTAAAACACACTTATCAAATTGATATTGGTCATTATCCCTTTTCGGGTAGAACAAAGTAAGGTAAAAATATTGAAGATAAAGGTGGATAAACGCTTCCATCTCCAATCTAAAAAGGAGTTTCAAGTTTATACGTTATGGTAGCTTTCTTTCATTTTAAACTTTTATTTACTTATTTTTTTGAAAATATGATCTAACCGTCAACTTGTGAAAAGCAGGACCGGGCCACCATTTCTTGGTTGGCCTGACTTATTTACCGAGTTTAGCAGCGATTTTAGATTAAGCCGGTTTCAATACAAAAGGTCGGTTTTCGATTTTTCTAGTTAAACCGATCGGTCTAGTTCGATTTTTATACCATTGTTAAAAACACTATCCTATTTCTCTACATCAAAACTTTTCGCCACACTACTTTTCCTACACACTATCATCACAAACCACATCTTATCCAATTCCCCCAGTTAAATTTTGAGTAAGATAGATGCTGCAATTCAACTTGTAATTTCATTACTAAGGCAGGGAGATTAAATAATGAAAAAAGATTTACAAGGAAGGATCTAGAATATGTACATCTGTGAATTAGTTCCTAAAATCAAGGATCATGTCAAGAATATTTTGTAACACATTGGTGTAGGACCACAAGCTAATGAGAAACCGAATTCACAGCAATGCAAGTGGGCTGATGGCTGCTCCAACTGGTGCAAGCAGATAGATGATGTGGAGCTGACTAGAACCATTTAGTTATTTCAGTTAACACCCTCCCTCAAGCTGGAAGGTGCTAGAGTCACTCCAAGCTTGTCCTTCAAGAAGAGGAACTGTGAATGACTCAATCCTTTTGTCAATAAGTCAGCAATTTGATCTGAGGTTGGTATATATTTTACTTCCAATTCTTTGGCAATTACTTTGTTCCTGATGAAGTGAACATCAAGTTCTATGTGTTTTGTCCTAGCATGATATACTGGATTCGCAGCCAAAGCTCCAGCACTTATATTATCACACCATATGATTGGAGTTTCAGCTAAAGGTAATTTCAATTCTTGGAAGAGTGACCGAATCCAGGATATTTCTGATGCGATAGAAGCAAGTGCTCTATACTCTGATTCAATACTTGAACGTGCAATTACTTGCTATTTCTTTAAAGACCAACTGATCAGGTTCTCACCTAGGTAAACATAATAGCCAGTGGTTGAACGTCTGTCATTAGGGCAAGACACCCAATCTACATCTGAGTATCCACTTAGAGTAAGTCTGTCGTTTCTTTGGATCCAAAGTCCATGGTTTATTGTCCCTTTAAGATACCTCAGTACCCTCTTTAATGCTTGCCAGTACAATAAAGTTGGGGCTTGCAGAAATTGGCTTCATTTATTGACAGCGAAGGTTATATATGGTATGGTATATTGAAGATACTGTAGCCCTCTTACAGCACTTCTGTAGGTTGTAGGATTTTTTAGAGCTTCCCCATCGCCTTTTGACATTGCTTTGCCTGCAGGTATAGGTGTGATGCAAGGTTTAACATTTTGCAATTCAAACCTTTCAAGTAGATCAGCAATATATTTGGATTGTGTGAGGTGAATTCCAGAGTCATGCCATAACACCTCAATTCCAAGGAAATGATATAGCCTTCCCATGTCCTTTAAGGCAAAAGTAGTGTTCAAGTTATCTATGAAATTCTGCAGCAGACCTCTGTTATTTCCTGTGATAACAATTTCATCCACATAGATCAATGCAAAGATAATTTGATCTTTATTCTTGAGATAGAAAAGTGAGGTATCTGCCACAGATTGCTTGAATTTCCAACCCAAAAATGTAGTTTTTAGTTTCTCATTCCAGGCTCTTGGTACTTGTTTCAAACCATAGAGTGCTTTGCTTAGCTTGGAGACATGACTAGGTTTTGACTCATCCACGAAGCCTTCAGGTTGAGCCATAAACACTGTCTCTTTCAGCTCTCCATTGAGAAATGCGTTATTGATGTCCACCTGCCTGATTTCCTACCCTTTTGTTACTGCCATGGTGAGTATAATTTTGAGTGTTGATGGTTTTATCACAGGGCTAAACGTCTCATAGAAATCAATGCCTGGAGTTTGATGAAACCCCTTTGCTACCAACCTGGATTTGAACCTTTGTGTTGAGCTATCTGTGTTTTGTTTTAGTTTAAAAACCCATTTATTGCCAACAATGTTGTATGTTGGTAATGGAGGCACAAGCTCCCAGGTTTTTGCTTTTGTCAAGGTATCAAATTCCTCCTTCATCGCCTTTTTCCAGTCATCATTCATCAAGGCCTCAGTTACACTCCTAGGTTCTAGTGAATTTTCTGTTAGCTTTCCAAGATAAATTTTTGGCTTGAATATTCCAGCCTTTCCTCTAGTAATCAGTGGATGTTCAATCATATTTTCTGCTCTATGTTGATTTGTTATTCTGCTGTCATTATTGTCTGGTTCTAGTGATCCCTTATCAACTTGTGACATATTTTGTCGTAGCACTTCAAGTTCTATTTCACCAGTTTCTTCAGTAATGTCAAGAGCATTACTCTGATTGTCATTTAAATTTGAAGATAAGTGATAATCAGTTTGAGCAGCTTCAAGTTGAGTAGTACCAGTAGGATCTCGAATTGACATTATATGATCAGGGGGAAAATGAAAATAGGAAGTTGTAATTTCTGATTCTGTTGGTTCTGAATTACTCTTGGTAACTGTGAGTGTTTCGAATGGGAAATCTAATTCATTGAATACCACAAGCTTAGAGATGTATAGTCTCCCATTTTTACTCAGACATTTATATCCTTTGTGAGACTCACTATAGCCTAAGAAGGTGCATTTGGTAGAGTAAAAATCGAACTTTTGTCTTTGATAGGGTCTTAGGCACGGGTAGGCACAGCCAAATATCTTTAAGGTCTGATAGTCTAGCTTTTTGTTGAATAGACCTTCATAGGGTGATTATTTATGAAGTGTAGGTGTTGGCAGCCTATTTATAAGATAGGTTTCCGTTTGAAAAGCTTCCCACCAATACTTTAGAGGTAGTTTGGCTTGAGCTAGAAGTGTTAAGCCAGTTTCTGTGATGTGTCTGTGCTTCCTTTTGACTCTTCCATTTTGAGCAGAGATGTAAGGACAAGGGTGCCTAAAATCTATCCCTTCTTGGTTCAAGAATCTTACAATTCAGTTTGTTTTCAACAAGTTTCTTAAACTGAACGAATGTGTTAAGAGCTTCAAATTTTTGTTTCAGTGGGTAAATCCAAGTATATCTGATGAAATCATCAAGGAATGATATATAATATTTGAAGCCTGAGGTGGATAAAATAGGAGATTGTCCCCATATATCAGTCAACACCAGTTCGTGTGGAGCTTTTGCATGAGAAGAAGATAAAGAGAAAGATGGGATTTTCCAACTTGACAAGCATTACAAAACGAACTGATTTCATTTTCTTTAGTTTTGACATTACAGAGATTTAGTACTAGACTCAACACTTGGCTAGAGGGATGGCCAAGCCTGTTGTACCATACATCAGATGAGGAATCACGACTGGAAACAACTGATGAAATGTTGCAGGATGATTTATTGGTGGAAACTCTTGGCTGACTGACTTTTGACTGAGATACTTGGTGGTTTGCTGAGGGAAATCCAACTGATACAACCCATCTCTAAGCGTCCCTTGCATTATCACTGCCTTCGTTGATTTGTCCTTTACAAAATAGCAATCATGATGAAATTCTATGTAAACATTGTTATCAGATGTTAATTTAGAAATGCTGATAAGGTTTTTCTTAATGTCAGGTACAAGGAGAAGTTTATTCAAGGTCAAAAACTTGTTGTTCAAAGTTGGAATATGTGAGATGCCAAAGTGAGAGATATGTAACTTACTTCCATCTCCCACCATAACTTTCTCCTTACCAGCATACTCATTGATAGAGGTGAGGTTTCTTTTGTCTGCAGTGATGTGACTACTAGCTCCTGTGTCTGCATACCATGCAGGATCATTCACGATGCTGGGAGAGGCGATATAGGCTGCAGGTGGGGTGTTGAAGCCGTCCTCTGGTTTGGTGAATTTCCAGTGTAACTATCATCATACCTGAAGTTACATATATTAGCTTTGTGGCCAATTTTTCTACAGACTTGACAAGTTGGTGGTCTTTCATTTCCACTATGCAGGTAGCCACCTCTGTTTCTGCCTCTTCTCCCACTTCTGAAGTTGGTGAATCTTCTACCATAGCTTGTTCTATAAGGCCTGGAACCATGATAGTTAGAGCCTGACCTCTGTAAAAAATTTGCTGAGACTTGGTTGATATTAAGTTCTGCTACATCATTTCTCAACAAATTGAGATGTTCAAGTCTACTCTCGTATGTCATAAGTGTCGACTGTAATTTCCCCCAGGATATGTGATCTTTGCCATTAATCTGAACCACAATTGGAGTATACTCTTCGTCTAAACCAGCAAGGACTTAAGTGACTAAGTCAGTATGAGCCACTATTTTTCCAGCGATTTCAAGGTTGTCAGCCAACTATTTCACCTTGTTGAGATACTGATCGATATTCATTGATCCTTTCCTCGATTTTTGTAGTTCACCAGTAAGGAAGGTGATTCTCGATTTGTTCTGTATTCCAAAGCTTTCATCTATTGTTGTCCACAGCTGCTTTGAGTTCTTTACCCCCATGACTCTTATTGCAATGTCAGGGGTCATGGATGAAAAAAGCCAGCCCATAAGTAGCTGATCTGTTGACATCCATTGGCCAAATTCCGGTTTCTTTATCATTTCAATGCTGATACCAGTCTCACTTGCAACCTGGTTTCCAATGAATTCTTGGGGACACATCTTTGTCCCTAAGATATAGCCCTCAAGGTTGTGTCTTCTTATGATAGGTAGGATCATATTCTTCCATAGTAGGTAGTTATTTTTGTCCAACTTGACAGAAATAACTTGAGTAAGATTCACTCCAAAGGGTGTAGTGTTCCAGTTGCTTATCAGATGAGTAGCGGTGCTACTGAAGGCTGAAACTGGAATAGGGATTGAATCAACATTTTGCGGCGTATTGAAGTTGCTGGCGTTTGCCATTCTTGCTCTGATACCAAGTTAAATTTTGAGTAAGATAGATGCTGCAATTCAACTTGTAATTTCATTACTAAGGCAAGGAGATTAAATAATGAAAAAGGATTTATAAGGAAGGATCTAGAATATGTACAGGTGTGAATCAGTTCCTAAAATCAAGGATCATGTCAAGAATATTTTGTAACACATTAGTGTAGGACCACAAGCTAATGAGAAACCGAATTCACAGCAATGCAAGTGGGCTGATGGCTGCTCCAGCTGGTGCAAGCAGACGGATGATGTGGAGCTGACTAGGACCATTTAGTTATTTCAGTTAACACCCCAACCTGATATCAGAGTTTGTTTAGTCAAAATTACGTAGTTAATGAAAAGAGTAGATTATTTATCTTGAGCTTCTTTAAAATCTTAAAAGCAAAGATATTTTAGTTACAACCTCTTTAATTTGTAAATTTTATAAAAATTTTAAACATCTTTTACATTTTGAAGATAAGCAGTTAAAATGTATAGTTGATGTATTTGTAAATTTAGGAGAAAGCTTAAAAAAATATATCAACTAGTAATAAAAAATTAGAAACTATATTGAAAATATAATTAATAAAAGATCAGCCTAGACAAGCTAGAAAGTAGAATACAAACGATAGAAAAAGAAAAGTCTATAGATACTGCTAAACAAGACTTAAGACATTAAGATAAATAAGTTAGAAAATTTAGATCTAGGAAAAATTAAAATATCTGGTAGATTTAAAAATACCAAGGGATTCAAACGTAGTGAAAAAGGAAAGCAAATTGTAGTTAGAAGTAGTAGAATATTAGGTAAACCTTTTAATAAGATCATTATGTAGAAAAATGGAATCAGAAACAAGTCTTTAATAGATGTTGAAGAACGCAAAGGTACTTTTAGATAAAATAAATTAAAACTAGTAAAAGCATTAGACATATACAAAAAAGGCAGTATCTTTAACAAACCGTTAATATATCAACTGTATGGAGAAAGATATGTTTTATGTACACACAAAGATCAATTCGTATCCTTAGATTTAATAGAAAAAAAAAACTTATAATGAAATTGTTAATAAAAATGTTCAACATACTCATTTAGGATTGATAATAGTAGGAGTAAAAGGATAATAAAAAGAAAGTCTAGGAGCTAAAGTATTAATAAATTTAGATGATATCATATTCAAAGACATAAAACAAGGACTATTATGAAGTATATAATCAGATATGAACAATAAATGAGAAATAATATATTTTACGTCAGTTTATTTAGTTGAAACAAAAAGTTTTTACAAAGACTAATAGGAATAAAAACTAAAGGATATCAAATGAAAATAAATGAAGACAATTTATTAATTTGTATAAGATTTATAGGAAGATTTAGTAAAAATAACATTTCAAATTATAAATTAGAGAATAATCAAATAATAACTTTATTAGGACAAAAAGGTATGAAAGTAATTCCAGCCAGAAAATTCTCTTCAAAAATAAATGCAAGATTAGATTGGAACTTAGAAAACTTTTTAGAAAGACCAATATTAGTGCCAGTAGATAATATTATGTACAAAAAATGATAATGAAACTTTAAGTATTAGATTTAGAAATTGTAATTATCAAGCAGAACAAACAAAACAAAATGAAGAAGAATGCAAACATATTGAAATAAAAGACTATGAAAATGATGAAGAAATTAATGCATTAAATGAAGATAGTGGAAAAGAGGAAAGTGAAGACGAAAGTGAAGGTGATGAAAAAGAATTTGGATATATAGATATGGAATATTAAAGAAACCTTAGAAAATCTAAAGAAGTAGAAAACAAAGCCTTATTAAAAGAAGATAAAGAATGTAGAAATTAAGATGGAAGAATGATGAGGTTAGTGTGGAGGAACAGACACTTGCGTATTTGGAATGTTTGGATGGTCGGTGTTCGAAGAAAATGGCGTAACTTTTGCATACAGTGTCCGTTTTGGGCCCATGACCCCATTCCGGAAAGCTCGCGACAATTCTCATTGAACTCACTACTTTGCAATGATGTATGAGAGATTTTACATGTTTGAATTCTATTGCTAAATCAAAACGGCACTTAATGTTTTTTAGTTTATTATTTTCAGTATTTATTTACTTTGCTTTGTAGCTCAGCCCATTAAAGGACTACTGGCCCAGTAAGTTATCTGTTTTTTTAGTATTTAAGACTCTAAAATGTCTTGCAGGGATTTTGGTCGTCATGAAATAAGAAAAGCGTTTGTTTTCTTAAGGTACAACCCGTTTGTTAGTGTGTTTGTAGATTCTATCTACATCAGTTGGTATCGAAGCATGGTTCATGGAAAAGGACAGTTCTGTTTGATCATTTTATGACGTGGACGATGGAGGTTGTGAGTAACGGAACACCTCATGTACTTCCAGATCGTGGCCCCATAAGTGTAGGGGAAGAAGGATATGAATCGGGCGAGAGGTTAGACGAGGAGACCTTATCGGAGGCACGTGGCGATCGTGTACAGCCGCCCTACGTGCAATAGCAGGATGCATTTCAACGTTGGAAATCCGAAATCAAGGTTGATATCCCTAAATTTCACGGTGGGATAGAGGTGGAAGAATTCCTCGATTGGCTAGCGGCAGTAGAGGAGATCTTGGATTACAAAGAGGTGCTCGACAATAAAAGGGTACCCTTGGTGGCTACGCACTTGCGTGGTTGTACTACTGCTTGGTGGCAGCAACTTAAACGTAATCGAATCCGTTAGGGCATAGTGAAAATCCAGTCGTGGGAAAAGATGAAGAAACAGTTGAAGGCGACGATCCTTCATTTGAATTATACTAAAACTTTGTATCAGCGATTACAGAATTTAAGGCAGGGTAACCGTTCTATAGATGCTTACTCTACCGAGTTTTACCAATTGATAGCGCGTAATGATGTGGAAGAGTGAGAGGACCAAACGCGCTACATTGGTAGGCCACGGTGGAATTTGCAGGATGTTCTTCATATGTTCTTGCCGATGTCTGTTTTTGAGGCTCATCAACGTGCACTTCAGGCTGAAACTCAGTAAATACGTCATTCTGTAGTAAGCAGTTCTGGTGGTCCATCTGGAGGTGGGGCTCGACCATTCGTCCCAAATCCTATATCTTTTGTGTCCCAATCTTCCATATTTGGGGGTCGGGGCATTGATCGGAATATTCGGCCAGCGGCTTCTCCAGCCACAAGTCCAGGTGGCTAGGCTCCTTCTGGTGGACGAGGGCCTGGTAGTCAGTGTTTTGGTCATTTGAGAAGGGATTGTCCATCAAATCGATAGTTAGCCTAGTCTTGTTGATCGGAGAAGCAACACAAGCCTACGTCGAAGATCCTGTTCATGTGGTGAATGAGGAAGAAGAGGCCGAAATAGTGCATACGGGTTACACGGGACCTCTTTTGGTGGTGCGTTGGGTTTGCCTTACGCCTAAGGGGTCGTTTAAGGACTTGGAGCGAAACAACATCTTTCTGTCTACGTGCGCCATTGGGGGCAAAGTGTGCAGGTTTATCATTGATTCGGGCAGTTGTGAAAACATGATATTAGAGGCGGACGTACAGAAGCTGAAGTTAGGCTCCGGACCCCACACTGCTCCTTATAGCCTGGCATGGTTGAGATGAGGTAATGAAATTCGTGTCACTAGACGTGTATTGGTACCTTTCTCTATTGGCAGTGTATATCTTGATAGTGTTTGGTGTGATTTGGTGCCTATGGATGCGTGTCATTTGTTGTTAGGTCATCCATGGCAATTTGATAGGGATGTGTGTCATGAAGGGCGTCGAAACGCGTATACGTTCACCTTTTCGAGTAAGAAGATTGTACTACTACCCTCCAAGGATGCTCATTGTATCTCTTCACCAGGGGACAGTAGCAACCTACTTTCCCTATCCTTGTTGTGCGTAAGATGTTGGTGGAAGGTATCGTATTATTGTTAGTGAGAACTGAGGCGACGAGAGTACCGACAGTTCCTATGGCAGCTGAGGGGGTGGGTCTTCACCCCAAAGCTTACTCCTTTGTGGGATATACATCACCATATTCATTTGATACTTGGTGCATCGCTGCCTAATCATTCGCATTATCGAAGAAGGGTTATATGAAGGAGAGCCTCAACCATGTGCAGTCCTCACACTTCTAGTGCCAAAGAAGGATGGATGTTATCGGACATGTATAGATAGCAGAGCCATCAACAAATTAACAGCTCGGTATCGCTTTCCGATACTGAGATTAGATGATTTACTTGACCAGTTGGCAGGAGCAACAATATTTTCCAAACTGGACTTGAAAAGTGGTTACCATCAGATCAAAATCTGTCCTGGTGATGAGTGGAAGACATCGTTTAAGATAAAAGAGAGATTGTTTGAGTGGCAGGTTATGCCCTTCGAATTATCCAATGTACTGAGCACGTTCATGGTAAGTTTATTGGTATGAACCCCTTTGACCGTTTATTGGTAAGTGTGTGATTGTATACTTCGATGATATATTGGTGTACAGTGGGTCAGATGAGTATCATAGTATGCATTTAAAGAAAGTCATTGCTATTTTGCGCAGGGAAGAGTTCTTTGTAGCCCGTAACAAGTGTGTATTTTATACCGATAGTGTTCTATTTTTGGGATACGTGGTGTCAGTCAGTAGGGATGGTGGATTCAGCTAAGATTGATGTGATCCGACAATGGCCAGTGCGGAGTTTCCATGGTTTGGCATCGTTTTATCTACTATTTATTCAGCACTTTAGCTCTATCATGTCTCCCATTACTTATTGCATAAAGAAGAGTAAGTTTCAATGGATGCCGGAGGCTGAGAAGGCATTCGTAGTTATTAAGGAGCGCTTGGCTTTAACCCCGATACTTGCATTACCTTATTTAACTAAGCCTTTCGCCTTACATTACGATGTCTCTAAATTGGGCATTGGAGCTGTTCTCGGCCAGGAGGGAAAACCAGTAGCTTATTTCAGTCAGAAGTTAGCAGGGGCTCGCGAGAGATATAACACTTATGATCCAGAACTTTATGCAGTTGTGCAAGCCATACGCCATTAGCGGCATTATTTATTTCAGCAGAAGTTTATCTTATATAGTGATCATGATGCCCTCAAGCATTTGTCTAGCCAGGATTCTGTGTCTGCCCATCATGCATAGTGAATTGTCTTCTTGCAGCAGTTCAAATTTGTCATTAAACATCAGGCTGGTTCTTTTAATCGTGTGACAGACGTGCTTAGTCGACGGCATGGGTTATTAGCACGTCTACGGGTGGCAGTCACGGGGTTTGAAACATTTGCCTCCCTTTCTACTGATTATTCTTATTTTGGCCCCACTGTAGGGACTTCATCCTCCATTTCTATTAGAGGACAGTTATGTGTTTCACGGTGTTCAGTTGTGTATACCATATTACAGCCTTCATCTGAAATTGGTTGAGGAGTTTCACGATGAAGGTCATGTGGGCAGGATCGCACTTTAGCTCTCATTAGTGCTTCATTTTTTGGCCTGCTATACGTCATGAAGTGGAGAAGTTTGTCTTGCGGTGCAAGGTGTGTCTTGTGCCAAAAGGAAAAGCCTCGAACGTTGGTCTTTATCGACCCTTCAGCTCTGTAGACTGATATTATAATGGATTTTATCCTAGAAGTACCATGCACACAGCGTGGTAATGACTCCATTTTTGTGGTCGTGGATCGGTTTTCGAAATGGTGCACTTCATACCTTGTAAGCAAACCACTAACACAATCAAGGTTTCCAGCTCTTTTTTAAAGAGATGTATCATCTTCATGGTTTGCCTACTTCTATTGTGTCTGATAGAGACACAAGGTTTATCGGTCACTTTTGGCGAAACTTATGGAAGTCAGTTAACACGTCACTTAATTTCAGTAGTGCTTACCACCCTCAAACAGATGGGAGAACTGATGTAGTGAATGGATCTTTGGGTGATTTGTTGCAGTACTTAGTTGGGGATAATCTTTGCTCATGGGATCAGCGGCTTAGCCAGATAGAGTTTGCTTATAATCATGCTCGAAATAGGAGCACTGATTTCAGTCCGTTTCAAGTCGTGTATAGTATTCTGTCCCCCAGTCCTGTTGATTTGTTGACTATGCTCTCTAAAACTCGATTGCAAGGGACAGTTCTTGACTTTGTTCGTAGTTTGCAGTAGGTTCACAATGAGACATGAGCTAAGATGTTGGAGTCCAACTGTAAGTATAAAGCGGCGACTGACCGGCATCGATGTTCTATTGAATTTAAAGTTGGAGATGATGTTTAGGAGGTGCTGACTAAGGATCGAGTGCCTTTTCATGAATATTCGAAGTTATTAGCTCGTACTGTTGGTCCAGTGGAAATTATAGATAAGATTAATCCCAACGCCTATTGCCTTCGACTTCGTTCTCATATCCGGACTTTTGATGTGTTTAATGTGAAACATCTTTTGCCATACGATGGAGATAACATAGAAGACGGTGCTACCTGTTCTGATTCAA
Organism: Fraxinus americana; assembly: GCA_035079005.1. Lineage (NCBI taxonomy): Eukaryota > Viridiplantae > Streptophyta > Magnoliopsida > Lamiales > Oleaceae > Fraxinus > Fraxinus americana. Next base: position 15,736,343 of record CM068712.1, on the reverse strand, counting down.
GGGCGAATCCTATTGATCTCGAGGAGAATGATGAGGTTAGTTCGGAGGAACAGACACTTGCGTATTTGGAACGTTTGGATGGTCGGTGTTCAAAAAAATGGTTTAACTTTTGCATACGGTGTCCGTTTTGGGCCCATGACCCCGTTCCGAAAAGCTCGCGACGATTCCCATTGAACTCACTACTTTGCCATGACGTATGACGGATTTTGGATGTTTGAATTCGTTTGCTAAGTCAAAATGGCACTTAATGTTTCTTAGTTCATTATTTTCAGTTTTTATTTATTTTACTTTGTAGCCTAGCCCAATAAGGGACTGCTGGCCCAATAAGTTATATGTTCTTTTAGTATTTAAGACTCTAAATGTCTTGTAGAGTTTTTGGTTGTTCATGAAATAAGAAAAGCGTTTGTTTCTTAAAGTACAACATGTTTGTTAGTGTGTTTGTAGATTCGATCTATATCAAAGAAAGTAGTGAAAGTAATAAAAGATTTAAATTAGAAACAAACCAAAAATTTGGAAAAAGTAAAGAACCTATGAAGAAAGAATACGATATTGGAGGAAAGTACCATTTTCGTCCTGTAAGATTATATGAATAGGAATATTAAAAATATAAAAGTTAAGGAAAAAGATAGGTAGAAGAAGGATGTAATTTATCAATAGTAAGTGATAGATGATTAATTTTAAAAATAAATAACTGCAAACCTCAAGATAGACATATAGTATGATAACTAATGGGAAAATACTATAATTAGAGCACATAATAGTGTCCAATACAAATGACTGTAGAAGAAATATGAGCTTACTTAGAAACTTATTTAGGAAGGACATTATTAGACATATATGTTACGGTCAAAAGACTAAAATCTGAAGAAATTAGATTAAGAATGGCCAAAGGAGAAAACCCAAGGAATTTTACTTTCTTTATAAGAGAAAAAAAATTATAAAATTCAACCCAATAGGGATAATCTTCATGAACAAAATAAAACTTCAAAAGAATTAGAAAAACTATGCATAAGCAACATGAAGTATATACAACCATTTTAATTAAACTTTAAAAGATTAGTTAGTGCAGCAAAATTAACATTATATATATATATATATATATATATATATATATATATATATATATATATATATATATATATATATATATATATATATAAGAGGCAACCAACCATTTACTGTTCATTTATGAAGCTTTTTTATACCCATCTTATCCATATTCATTCTCCACTATTCATTCAAAAGCTTTAAGGGTAATATAGACTTCCTCCTACCCATACCTACAATTTTTGACTTTGAATCTCTGCTTCCTTCTTGGAAAAGCAGAAAAAAGGAGAAAACGGCAACTTCTTTTACAAGCTGACTCCTTTTACGTCTCCGCTTCAGAACCATTACCGCCTGCATTAGACGACAACATTAATTTCATCGACAATGTAACAAACTAAATCGTCCCTTTTGCGATTTTCCAATTCCCCACTGCAAGCATAAGAAGATTGCGAGGATTTTGTACAAAATTCCTTAAACCTATGTGAAAAATCAAGATTCTTGAACTCAGAAAATCAATTCAAAATGAAAATAGGTCTTCTTCTGGGTTGTAAGGGTTGGTACACGATTGAGAGAAAATTTTAAGTCTCCTCGTTTGAACTTTTCTAGAAGTTTTCCAAAGCCGTAAATATTTTACAGATGTCCTGAGGTATGTGGATTTCATATTCTCTAGAAAGAAATCCAAAATAAACCTCCTTTAATACATATATTATACATAAGCTTTAGTTTGGATGTTTATATCTCAATATCATTATAAGTATAGGTATCCATACAGACCTAGGAACTTGCTTGCCAGTTTAATTTATTTCGTGCAATTTATGCTATTAGTTATCATGTTTTTACATATTGTATTTAAATAGATCAATATATTTCGTAGGAACCTTAGTTTCAATCAGAATCAGAATTTTATGTGCTAATAGCCTTCTTTAATTTCTTTAGTTCCTATTGGTTACTTTCGGCATGAACTATTCCAAAAGATTACTTATTCTTCTTATGGATGTTTCGAACACATGTTCGGATAGAGTTACTGGTTCTTTAAACTTCGAAATAATGTCCCATCGTCAACAACAAAACCAAAGGCAAAGGGATCGGCAAAATTGGCTTCGAATTGGTCGCACTGATCATCGCAAAAGAATAGCTATGTCATCCGAAAATAATAATTTCAATTCTGCGCAAATGCAACATTCTATAATGCATCATATTTTGAGGCTTGTACTTCAAACCAAGAGACCCTTGATATTTGCAATTCTGCATTCCGAAGTAGTTTTAATGTATTAACCATACCGACGACTTCATATGTATTACCTACATACGATAACTGTAGACATTGTGGTGTAAGAAAATTTTAAACAGAAAGTAAAGGCTTATGTTGCTCCAATGGAAATGTTTATCTTTGTGTGCTTGATTCACCGTTGAACTCTACAACTTATTTACGTCCAGACAACAAAAAAATATGGAATTCAAAAAGATTGCATGGGATATAATAACCACTTTGCTTTCACTTCATTTGGTGTTAAATACGACAAAGATCTCTTTAAAGCATATAAAGGTATTTACACATTTAGGATTCAAGGGCAAATATACCATTATGTAAATGAACTTATCCAACAGGACAATAAGCCTTCTTATATATAGTTATATTTTTGTGACACAGATAATGAACTTAAAAATCATATGAAAATTTCAGAAAACTTTGTCCAATGTACTTTGATTGTTCTAATAGAAATCTTGAAGGTAAATCTGTATAGTAGATACTTTAGGTCTTTAAGTTATATGTCTAACTTGCAAGGCCATGAAATACACATAAGACGTGATCCAGGACTCCATCAACGAGTCTTCAATATTCCTACAGTATCTCAAGTAGCTGCTGTATGGGTCGAAGACGATGAGAATACTAATGTTCGCTTTCGTGACATTATTATATATGGTCATTTTGGTGATTTACATAGATTTCATTATTACTATGGTTGCTATGATCCTTTGCAGTATCTATTATTTTTCCTGTACACAGAATCTGATTGGCATGAAGGCATTGTGGGATACAGGAAGACCTATTTTCAACCTGGTACTCAATTTGTTGCTTTTCCTACCACAGTGACCTCTGCAGGTGAATTTATTGAACAAGAGAAGTAAGGTTTGCAAATAAATTTTATTTTACATTTTACTCATTTCTCCACTGTAAATGTTGTAAATGAATGATGAATTATTTTTCGCAGTGCTTACTGGAATGAAGCACCGGTCTTAGGTTTCTCGTCGAGAATATTATTCATACAAATTGCAAATTAGGCCTTCTAGTAAGTTTGTTTTACTTCACAGTAACAGATTGCTTCATCAATATGTTGTAGATATGTATGTTAAGATTGAAACTGTAAGGTTTGACTATTTTTGTAACAACCAGAAATAAATTCGAGCTTAACTTTACCAAGGAATATGTAGATAAGGTTCAAAATGGATAGACAAGGGGGTACAACATTGGGAGATACATGTGGGCCTAGAGATATACTGAGGATATATATGGATGCAATGGCTATAGTAAAGTGCTATGGAAAATCAGATGTATTTTTTACTATTACATGTAATCTAAATTGGTTAGAGATTAGACAAGAACTAAAACACAATGATGAGATTCAAAATCGACCAAATCTAACTGCACGTATATTTAGAACAAAATTAGAAGAATTAAAAAATGATTTATATAAAAAAAAATCTTAGATCCTGTTGTTGCACATATATATGTAATTGAATTTCAGAAAAGAGATCTCCATCATGCATATCTATTGTTGATTTTCAAAAATGGCCACAAAATTTGTTATGCTGTAGATGTTGATAAGATAGTCTGCTATAAAATTCCTGACCAAAACAAATATTCTTATCTTCATTTTGTTATTGTTAAACATAATATGCATGGCCCTTGTGGAGATTTGAATCCAAAAAATGCATGTATGAAATCAAATAAAAGTTGCAAAAATAAATACCCTAGAGATTATTGTAATACTAGTATATTCGGTAACAATTCATAACATTTGTATAAATGTCATAATAACGGTATTTCTATTAAAATTAGAGGTCACGTGTTAGACAACTGATCAGTCGTACCGTACAATCCTTATTTGAGTGCAAAATTTGATTGTAACGTTAATGTTGAAGTGTGTTCTTCTATTAAAACTATAAAATATTTGTACAAATATGTGTATAAAGGACAAGATCGTATTATGTTTTCAGTTGCAACAAATAAAATAGTGAAAGAAATCTATGAAATTTATGTTTATCAATATACTAGATAGATATTTTCACCTGAAGCTATTTGAAGGATTTTTTTCGTTCAACATAGCAGAAATTTATTTAGCTGTTTATTCTTTACAACTTCATCTTGTAAATCATCAACAAGTACGACATAATGATGGAGATGATTTATCCGCTATTACTGAGAACGAAAGTACGAGAAGAACAATGTTAAACGAATTTTTTCGAGTAAATGAAGCAAATGAATTTGCTCGTATTTGTTGTATTGAGATTTCCCAACACATTTCATTTGAGATTCAACTAAAAAGATTTGGACTCCCATAAAGAAACATATTGTCATAGGACGAATTGTCGCAGTAAATCCATTTGACGAAGAGCGATATTTTTTATGCATTCTTCTCAATCATGTTCGAGGTCCAACATCATTTCATAATTTAAGAATTTTAAATGAAGTAACCGTTAGTACATATCGAGAAGCATCACTTTTACATGGTTTGTTAAGCGGAGACAACCATTGTGAAGAATGTCTATTTGAAGCTATTGTTTATGAAATGCTTATTTCTTTAAAACGTCCTTCGCTATGCTTCTTATACTCTGCAACCCTGGTCATCCAAAGATGCTATGGAATAAATTTAAGGTTTATATGACTGATGATTACGTACATGAAAATAAACCTCTAGAGGTTGCTGAATTACGGGCCTTAGAAGACATTAGTTCTATTCTAGAATTATTGGGTAAAAACATAAATGATTATGAGATAGTGACATTCAGTGTTAATGCAGATGAAAATGAAAGGTTGAGAAGAATGGTTGCAGAGGAGACAACAAATTTGGATATCGAAGGAGGTTATGCTTGTGCAGTAAGCTTAAATAATCGGCAACAAATTCCGTACGATACGATCATGGAAAAAGTAAATTCCAATTCGAGTAAAGATTATTTCATTGATAGTCCAGGGGAAACATGCAAAACTTTTCTATATAAATCGCTCTTAACTGGTGTGAGGTCTCAAAATTTAACTGCTTAGCTACGCATCGTCTGGAGTATCTGTATTTCTTTTACCTGGAGGCTAAATAGCTCATTCAAGATTCAAAATTCCTTTGGAAACATTTGGACAAGTAAATTGTTCTGTTAGTAAACATTCAGCTTTAGGAACTTTGTTGATAATGCCAAAGTTAGGGATGAAACACCTATGGTAAATCATTGTGCCATTGAAGTTGTTGATAAATGGTGCGTGCTGTCGCAAGCACCCAAAAGTAATATCTTAACCTCTAAAACTAGTGTAGTATTAGAAGTAAGGGTCGATCCCACGAAGAGTATGTAATTCAATATTTTATGCTTCGTACAATGATTGAGGGGTTTTTGTATGCAAACAATTGTAAATAACACAATTAATTACAATGAAAATTAAATTAACGAAAACAATCAAAAGACTAACGTTGGTCCAAGTCAATGTCCATCACCGGAACTTTACAATTGATCATATCAACCCATATTTTGAATATTCATCGTTGGCTATTTCTCTTTAATTTTAGTTAGTTAGAAACCAGCGTTCTAACCCACCTTAATTATTAAATAACCCAAGACCAACGCTCAAGATTTAATTTAATAACAGTTTTACACAATAGAGAAATCGATGAACTAGATAACACAAACACCAACAGTTGTATTTAATATATTTAAACATTTTCCTAAGATTTAACAATCACCAAAGCAGCCAATTATCGAATCCTAGTTGTTTCACAAGTTAAAGAAATCAAACAATTACGGATTTGATATTTAACTTAGCGGTAGATTGAAACGAATAACAAACTAGTAGGCCTCCTAGCAATTAAACATAACAATCATGGAAATAAGTGTAAAAGAATATTCAATACTAAAAAACATGAATTAAACTAAGAAAAACCATTTAGATCTCACAATATGTGGTTCCGAGGCTTCAATTTCCTTCGACCATGTGTAAAAGTTTAGTTACAATTCATAAATCTATAAGCAAAATAATGAAGAATGAAGTTTAGTAGCGTTCTGTACGTTTTTCTCTGTTCTAGGGGTTTAAAAATATGTATTTATATTTGTTTCCATAGGCAGTTGACTTAAATTTGGAAACCATAATTTTTGTGTCGGGAATGAACTATGTGGCTGAATGGTAGTAAGTCATGCGGTTGTATAGAACATTGAAAATGGACTCTGAAATTCGCTGAAATACCATTTGCGGCCGCATGGCTTTAAATTATTTCCACCAAACAACTTTCAGTATTTTGACCATATCTTTCTCTCTCAATATCCGATTGAGGAGATTCAAAATGCATTGGAAAGCTAACTCAAAGGAATACAATTGTACTTTAGATCATTTTCTAATTCGATCATTTGCTATATCTAAAATGGGTTTCAATATGAGGCAAAAATCGGTGCATAACTTTTTCGATTGGAAATTGATGCGTGACCATATTTTGATGATATTTCATCCCTTTGATGTCTTCTTTCATCCAATTGACTCCTTACACTCCCAAATATTTATCGTGTGGTTCGACACAACTTTTGAGTATTTGCACGCTAGTTCTTGAACTTTCATTTCCTTTCACTTTTGTCCATTTTCACCTACTTCTTCCAAATTACGTCATCTCCATAGAATTGCCACCTAAATCAAAATATGAACGTAATGAGTATATTTTGGCATTGATTAATCATACGAGCACATAAAATAAGGTTAAAAAAATATGCATTTTACATTCCTATCAAATTCCCCCACACTTACCTTTTGCTCATCCTCGGGCAAACTCAAATTTAATTCCCCAAAAACACCCAGGTCATAATGTCATGAATATAGAACATTCAAACTCTTTAAAACACACAAAACATCATAAATAAATATTCTCACACAACTCATAATCAATTAGCTAGCATTTTCATATGAAGATGCAATAAACCAAACATGTAGACCCTCACGGATATAAGCACTTAACTCTCATGTGTTTAAAAGTTAAGTGTTTCGCTCAAGTTCATGCCAATGGAGATGATCTACCATATGCTTGTATATCTTCTCATTCGTTGCCACTTAGATCACATGCGTTACGAGAATCATAAGGACTTTTCGAGGGTTGTAATGCAGCTTAGGGTCAAGGTGGGAAATATTTGGGTATGTGACTTAAGAGCCATTGAACTAGTAGAGCAAAGATGAATAAACTTACCTCAAATATATTCGTAAGATATGTAAAACCAACTAGTCCACACAATGGTTCATTTACTTTGCATCTATCCCACACAAACCGAACCCTGTCTTAAAATATAGGAAGAATTATGAACTTAGATATTTTCTGACATTGACATTAATCTCCTCCATTAAAATATAAACTCCAAATGTTACACCATAATGGAATTTATGAATTGAAATTGAAACATGTTCCCTTCTACCAATCATAGCACTACCAAAAAGTTTGACACCCCCATACTTATTTTCTTGCACACCCACACATATCATGATGATGAACAATATTCTACTAGCTCTAAGACTTGGGTAAAGATTTTTTTTCTGTTTAAAGCTTGTAATGTGGGTTTACACAAAGAAAAGGCAATAAAGCTCAAAGGGGTTCACCAAAGGAAAATTCAGTTACAGGGTAGGCTATTTGGCTAATGTAGCTAATTTATGTAATAAAAATGACCTTAATCATGTTCGTACATGCATGTATCAATGCGATCTTGAAGAGAATTAAGACAAGTTCCAGAGAAATAAAACCATGAAAGAATATCACACATGAAATAAATAATGAGACTGTTATGGATATGTCAGTCTCAAGTCTCAAAATCTCACCGACTTTTTGTCTACAAAATTTAGTTACTACCATCCTCAAAGAAAATAGCTCAACCTATTAACTCTAGTTGTAAGATTACTCATTCAATCATGTTATGAATTCTTCAAAAGTTTAATTAATTTTTGCAAATAGCATACACAATCAAAGAATTATTTAACCTCTACTCCTCTTCCTGAAAATCATGCAAAAAATTTCCAAAATTTTTGAAATTTAAACCCAATCTAAATCCCTTCCCCCACACTTAAAACTTATATTGTCCATAATGTAAGGTACAATGCAAAGAAAATGACAAATATAACAAGAAAAAAATGAACGTGAAAAATAAAAAGAAAAAGATAAAAGAACAAACTCCCCTTGGATTGCCTCCCAAACAGCGCATTTATTGTCTTGAGCTTGACTCAATACTTCCTTGTTTAGTATGGGTCTATCATGGTTGGCTTCGATCTTCCCTGCGATGCACCAAGTTCATTGGAAATGATAACTGGCAGTGTGCCTCCACCTCCATGGAATGCATACTTGTAGTGATTGGGGTGAGGCTTCAAATATGAAATGGAAGTCTGCGAAATAGAAAGTAGAGGCCTCTCATTAGAAACTGGTAAAGCAAAATAAGAATTGTTACCTGAATGCTGTAACTTTGGAAGATTGTTCAATATTGCAACAGTTTTTTGTAACTCAGTGTTCAAAGCTAGCTTCTGATTCTTCTTCCCAAGATGCTCACTAATGGTAGCTTTCCATTCATTTTTAGCATCAAATTTGAAACCATCATGTGCTAAATGATTAATCACATCAATAAAATGACATGATTATTATTATACGGATATTTCATGGTTATAAAGTTTAATGATTTTATCATCAAATTCCATGGTCAATGTGTCTTTATGAAAATCTATATAAGTTTTGGACGTCCTTAAGAATGGTCTTCCTAACAAGATTGGATAGTATGATTACTATTACCCATGTCAAGCGCATAAAAATCAGCAGAAAAAACTAAATCATTAACTTTCACGAGAACATCATCAACTACCCTCATAGGATAGACATTAGATTTATTAGCTAGTTGAATTATCGCACCAGTCTTATTTAAAGGTCCAAGTTTCAAGGAAGTGTATACAGAATATGACATGACATTAATATATACTCCTGAATCTAGCATGGTCTTTTCAAACTTAGTGTTGCCTATCATGCAAAGGATAATGAACATATTTAGATCCGTACACTTTGCATGAAGTTTCTCTTGAATAATCACAGATATCCATTCTCCAACTTTTACCCTTTCAATCCCTTTTAGTTCATGTTTCCTTTTACTTGTGCACAATTGCTTCAAAAATTTAGTATAACGAGACACTTGTTTAATAATATCTAAAAGAGGAATATTGACCTCGCATTTACTGAAAATTTCATGCAGCTCATCATGATCTCGTTCATATTTTCAAGATTCTACTAAAGCTTGAGGAAATGGGGTATTGATTTATAATCAGAGAGAGGTAAAAACTTACGCTAAGCCATCTCAATATCATTGGTGGCAGTCTTGTTTGCAACCTCTTTTTCTACCTCTTTTTGCTTCAACAACGTAGGGGATGCCTTTACCGGAATCTCAACCTCTTTACCACTTCTCAGGTTGATTGTACTCACATTTTCTTTTGGATTCACCATTGTTTGAGAGGGTAGGTTCCCCGAACTTTGCACCTGTAGCCGACTGACCTCGTTAGCTACTTGACCCATTTGATTTTCCAAACATTGAATGCTAGCACTGGTCTCCTGTTGAAATTACAAAGTGTTAGTGGCAAGGGATTTAACAATATCTTCTAACGATATACCAGAGTTACAAGTTTGGCCATGTTGTTGTCTAGGAGTGTATGGCTGATTATATTGCTGGAAATTCTACCGATTTTGATTCTTAGGTAGATCCATTTGTCGATTCCCATAGCTAAGATTTTGATGATCCCTTCATCCTTAGTTGTATGCATTTGAATAGGGATCATAACTCCTCTATGGTTGTCCAGGAAGGCTACTTGTTGTAGTTACGTGTTCAACAAATTCTTTTTGAAGTGTTGGGCACATATTAGTTGGATGGCCTACCAATGAACAAATTCCACATGCCTTCGTTGTTTGTATAGTACCTGCAGCCATTTGACCAATAAGAGTGGTTAGACTCGCTAGTTGTTGTTCAATGGATGAAACATTTACCTCGTTAACATGTTTAGATGGGATGTCGAGTCTAGTGCCAAATTGCTGAGAATTAGTTTCCATATTTGCAATCAAGTTCTTTGTAACCTCAGGAGTTTTATCCACCAGAACTCCTCCACTTGTAACATCAGTCATACTCCTATCTGTGGGTAGAAAGCCTTCGTAAAAGTATTGAATAAGGAGCTGCTCACTGATTTGGTGATGGGGGCAACTTGCGTACATTTTCATTCACGTAATGACTCTCTGTTGTTCTGTCTTATGTCACAGATTTCCTTTCGGATGTTAGCTACCCTTGAAGCTGGGAAGTATTTCTCTAAAAATAATATTATCATCCCATCCCATGTAGTAACGCTTCCGAAAGGTAGATAGTAGAGTCAATCCTTTGTCGAATCTTTCAAAGAAAATGAGAAGGCTCTCAATTTGATTTGTTCTTCAGTGACTCCCGTAGGTTTCATGTTTGTGCAAACCACATGGAATTCCTTTAGATGCTTGTATGGTTCCTCACCTGTAAGACCATGAAAAGTGGGTAAAAGATGAATTAGCCCATATTTGAATTCGAAAGTAGTAGTAGTATCTAAATTAGGAAAAGTAATGCATAGAGGTTGTAGATTCAAGTTAGAGGCTGCAAGCTCTTTCAAAGTTCGATTGTCCTTAGCCATGACTTCACCTTCCTTTGATTCAAAATCACCAGGGAATAGGGTCTCGGGATCAAAATTGTTTACTTTGAAATTCCACCGATTGTCATTCCTTAACCTGGGCAATGTTCTTTCTAATTCCGGATCATACTGGAATTCACCAAGATTAGAAGCTAGAGTAAGAAAAACAAATAAAATTCTATGCTAAAATTTCCTAAAAACAATAAATTGCCTAAAAACCTAAAAAATTATGATTTGTTTTTTTCAAAAATAAAATAAAAAACTAAAAAAGCACAAAAGTAAATTAGTACCACTCCCCGACAACGACGCCAAAATTTAGTGTGTGCTGTCACATGTACTCAAAAGTAATACCAAAACCTCTAAACCTAATGTAGTAGTGGAAGTAAGGTTCGATCTCACTAAGAGTATGTAATTCAATATTTTATACTTTGTACAATGATTGAGGGGTTTTTGTATGCAAACAATTATAAATAACGCAATTAATAACAATGAAAATTAAATTAACGAAAACAATTAAAAGACTAACCTTGGTCCGATCAATTTCCACCGTCGGAACTTTACAATTAATCATCGATGCAAATATAAATCAACCTATATTTTGAATATTCACCGTTGGAATGAATTCCTATTTCTCCTTAATTTTAGTTAGTTAGAAATCAGCGTTCTAACTAACCCTAATTATTAAATAACCCTAGACCAGTGCTCAAAATTCAATTTAATAACATCTTTACACAATAGAGAAATCGATGAACTAGATAACACAAACACCAGCGGTTGCATTCAATCTATTTAAACATTCTTCCTAAGATTTAACAATCACCAAAGCAAGAAATTATCAAATCCTAGTTGCTTTACAAGTTAAAGAAATCAAACAATTACGAATTTGATATTTAATTTAGCGGTAGATTGCAATGAATAACAAACTAGTAGTCCTCCTAGCAATTAAACATAACAATCATGGAAATAAGTGTAAAAGAACATTTAATACTCAAAAACATGAATTAAACTAAGAAAAACCATTTAGATCTCACAATATGCGGTTCCGAGACTTCAATCTCATTCGACTAAGTATAAAGGTTTAGTTATAATTCATGAATCTATGAGCAAAATAATGAAGAATGATGTTTGGAGGCGTTCTGTACAGTCTTCTCTCATTCTAGGGTTTTAAAATATGTATTTATAGTTGTTTTCATAGATAGTTGACTTAAATTAGAAAACCAGAATTTTCGTATTAGGAACGAATTATACGGCCGCATAGTAGTAAGTCATGGGGTCGCATAGAACATTGAAAATGGATTCTGAAATTCGCTGAAACACCATTTGCAGCCGCATGGCTTTAAATTATATCCACCGGACAACCTTCAGTATTTTGACCATATCTTTCTCTCTTGATATCCGATTGAGACGATTCAAAATACGTTAGAAATCTAACTCAAAGGGATACAACTTTTCTTGAGATATCATCTTCCAATTAGATTCTTTTTTATGTTAAAAATGGGTCTCAATATGAGGCTGAAAATATGTGCATAACTTTTCGATTGGAAATTGATGTGTGATCATACTTTGACGATATTTCATCCCTTTGATGTCTTCTTTCATCCAATTGACTTCTTACACTCTCAAATCTTCATCGTGCGGTCGATAAAACTTTTGAGTATTTGCACGCTAGTCCTTGAACTTTCATTTCCTTTCACTTTGGTCCCTTTTCACATATTTCTTCCAAATTATTCCATCTCCATAGAATTGCCACCTAAATGAAAATATGAACGTAATGAGTACATGTTGGCATTGATTAATCATACGAGCACATAAAATAAGATGGGAAAAATATGCATTTTACATTCCTATCAATAAAATGCTTAAAGATGTTATTGATTGTAATTTGCCTTTTGGTGGGAAAGTAGTAGTTTAGGAGGAGATTTTCAACAAGTTTTACCAGTAATACCGAGGGGGAAAAGATGACATAATAAAAGCTAGCTTACTTTTCTCTGACGTAGGCCTTTGTATTCAAATCTACCATTGGTTGAGAGCATGAAAGCGAAATTGGATCCCACATTTTGTGATTTTATGCTTAGAATTGGAAATAGAACAGAGCAAGAACAAAATTGTGATTGCATTCAACTTCCTAAGGATATAATTCTACCATTTGAGGATGAGATTACATCACTAAAAAAATTCAATAAATCATATTTTCTTGAAGATAGAAGCATATGTTGATAATTTACAGACAATGGAAAACCGAGTCATTCTTACGCCTTGAAACGAATGTGTTGATCATATTATCATGGTCAAACGTACACATATTATAGCTTTGATGAAGCAGTTAACAAATCAGAACAGAGCTTATAGAAAGATTTATTGAATACTTTGACTTTAAACGGTATTCCACCGCATGAATTGAAACTTAAGATAAATTGTCCCGCAATGTTATTACGGAATATCGATCCGGCTGAAGGGTTATGTGATGTGACACGCCTTACTTGTAGGAAACTTGATAAGAATGTAATTCTTGCTGAAATTACAGCTTGTGAGTATTGTGGAAAACATGTTTTCTTACCGACAATCCCTTTTGTACCTCTGAAAAGTGATCAATCTTCATTAGTTTGTACATTCTTGAATCGGTTTTCTGGCATGGTCAACTTTATGTAGCATTGTCAAGAGCTAAAATAAGCAAGTTTTTAAAAGTTTTACTCAAACCATCAAGCACTGAAAATATGCATAGTACATGTACAAAAAATATTGTCTACAAAGCAATTCTTTCATTATTACACGTGTAGAAGTATCAATTTTTGTAAGTGTTTTTCCCACACATCTTAGCCACCATTTTCGAACATGAATGTTATACAAATTTATTTACATGTCGTTGTTTCACATATTATTAAACAGCTGACACGTTCTGGTGCAAAAAAAAAAAAATTCTTCAATAGTTTAATATGAAATGGTATTGTACTTATCGTAAGCATGTGTGCTTTTGTATATTATTTATGTTATTTTTTTGTAATTGGTTGTCTTACTTTCTCCATTGATGTAGAAAATGAACCTAAAAGGATCCAATGTTCTTCTACTGTGAAGCACATCAAAGCCTCTATTTATATTGTAATCTTTCTTCCTATCTTTATTTATATATATGTGTGTATTCATTCAGACTTTTCTTACAATTGTTAGTTAAGAGTCTTTCGTTTTAGATCCCATATAGGTTTTGTGCTGTTATATGAATTTTGTTATTTTTCTTCAGCTTTGTGCTCTCTTGATGGATTAAAAAGGCAAAAACAAAATTAAGAATATGATCATTTTCAGATATTTATTGTTCTTTAACTTAAAATTAAGGAATGATTGGTTATCTTGATGCTGATGTTAAAATCAAATTTAATTTGATGATCTGTAACTTGAGTTTTTATTCTAAAACTTATAGTTATCTTTATTACTTTTTTTGAGTTTGTGTAAAGGGACAGAAATTTTGAAAACATATTTGTTCTCTTTTTTTATGGAAAAGAAATTGCTTACAAATTACAGGCTTCATTGCTAAATTGACCAAGAGAATAATAATGCCAACTTACTACTGTGTTCATGTCTTTCCTGATACAGTTTTATGTAAAGCTCTTATAAATTAAAGTAACAATGCGGAAATGATCATAATCTTATATTGGATGTTCATACATTTATTAGGTTGTCCAAAAAATCCTAATCCTACTGTTTCTATTTATTACATAAGAAGTGCCAATAGGAACATATATAAATAAGAGATGATGATTTGAGGAGATTCAATTGATAATGATGTTCATTGTTGTGGCCATGAAAACATAGAATTCCCTTACTTTAAAACATGTTTGAAGTATTTGTTTGATTTATGTTTCGCTACTTTAATTGAAAAGTTGCTCTCTGTTTCTGATGGGTAAGGGTAACTTTCCAACTCTTGCATTTTGTAATTGTAGCCATTTGGTGATTACATTACATCTTCAAATGTACTACCTCACATATTTATATCACAAGTTTTCTTTCCTTTTTTCCTCTGTGGGCTGATGATTTTATGGAAATTCAGATGTTTACTTTTTTTTTTTTTCAAAAAAAATTTCTTAGGAGTCATTTGCAATGCTGGTGGAACCCTTGAGCATTGTTTATTCAAAGAACTACATGCACATTGCATTTCTTATTTTTTATGCTTTTCTTATGTTTCCAATTGTGACCATAGTATGTCCACGTTGCTATTTGTTCATTTTTTTCTCCTTCTATTGGGAAGTAATATCTGATTTTAGCTCTTGGTCCCTCCACCAAAAGTGAAGAGGAGTAGCATCTCATTTTCGGGTTGTCTCTAGCTTTTTGAATTTACTTCTGAGGTTCCTTAAGAATTTTCTATCCATCTATTATGAAGATGAAGATGAAATCTCAACATGTACATAAGGAGGCAACTATTCTAAATTCCTCCTACATTTTTCATCAAGTTACATTTCTGAGTTCGAAAGCTTGGTTTAAATAATTTGATATCTTTTTTGTTCTTCCAAACATAAGTACTTTAAACAACATAAAACACTACTTGTACACTAACTGCCACTAACATATAAACCTTGTTTTATTATCAAAGACTCATCAATTGTACTTTGTTAAAAATACATAACTGCCTTTCAAAATCCCATTGAAACATTCAACTATCAAAAACATTTAGACCTTCAAAAAAGACCATTTCACCATTTATTTGCCAAATTATTGAATACCATTTGGTAACCTCTCGAAGCCTTTGGAACCCGTGCTGCCCACTTACAAACATCTCTCTGCTCAGCATTCACAAAGACTGATCTTCCAATTGTGCAGAGAGTAGTCTCTACGGGCTACTCCGAGTTCGGTCTCCGCAATGCGCGGAGACCGAACTCCACGCTACATGGAGAGCACTGTGCTTTTATATAAAAGATATTCTTTTATATTTTTAAAATTACTAATTTATTTCTTATCCTTTTTAGCTAAAAATTAAACATTTACACCATGTTAAAACGTTCTATAGCAAGCCTGCTTCAAATAGGTTAAATACTTAAATTCTGTTATTCTACTTAATTAAAGTGTAAGCTCATAACATTTTCTTACATTTTAAACAAACAAAATACAATTTCAATTTTCTTTAATTTAATACTTTTGTTTTCTTTACTGAAGAAAAGTAGTCCAACAAATAACACAAACTCAGAAAATTTGATAAAAATTACAAAACACCACATTCGTTTACAAATCATATTAATTTTCGAAAATGCTCAATTATGTTGAATTAGGATTTACAGACATTAATAGTTAAAATTTTTAAATTAGAATATAGGATATAAAAGAAGTTCTATCCCAACTAAAAACAAAACTTCATTCCATACATATAATTCTTGTTTTACAACTTAATACATATTTTGTAATACTCCGAAATTTTATGCTCGTTTAATTTGCTCATTTAATAATTTTTTTTAGGATGGTAATTTAATTTTTCAAAACTTTTATATAGCCAAATTATGAGAGAATACCACGTTTTCAGTTTTTGGTTAATTAAAAGTTTACCAAGATTAGTCAATTAGGTGTTTGATGTGTAAACAAGCATGATGTGTTAAATATTTAAGCAAGCATGAGGTGGCTAAGGCAAGCATGAGGTGGTTAGTGTTAATATTCAAACATGATGTGGTTATCCTTATAGTAACAAGCAAGCATGTGGTGTCAACTTGTAGTAACAAGCAAGCATGAAGTGTTTAACTTAAGTAGGAGGTGTTTAGCAAAGTTTATGAAGTGCAGCCATGCAATGAAGTGCATCCATGAGATGTAGGCAACAAACTTTGTTTTGGTAAATAGTCACCACTTACACCTTACTTAGTCATAGGTTTTCCTTGCCTTTAAATACTTAAGAAAGGTTCCCGCAAATATCTTTCGAAACCAGAAAATTACTTGCAAACAAAAGAAAGATAGGATATGTGAAAAAGAAAACAATGGCTAGCACTTTCAAGTACAATTTTCAACCCGAAGTTTTAAGGTAAGATACTTTCTATGCTCAAATGGTAGGATTTCATGATAACATTTATGCTTAAGCCATACATGAAAACCATAATATGAAAGTGGTGGACAAGTCCATGAATTTAGATATCTATTTATACTTTAGGACAAGTTCGAAGGGCACCGGCAAGCCAGGATGTGCAAATATGTGTTTGAATGCTTTCTTTTGTGTAGTATTAACATTTTAAATTCGAGTATGGTATCTTACTGAGTATTCTTTATACTCATTGTATTTATACTAAAATTTCAAATTCTTGATCGTTGAGTTGCGTTGGTGGAAGTTAGTCGGCCTACTTGATGATAGGACAAAGTTATTTTGTATCGAAACTTTCTTTTCGTATGTTTCGTTCAAGTACTGTTTTCCATGTGCTTCGTGTAATATTATACATAATTAGGTATAAGAGCTGATGTAATATGGTACTGAAAGTATGTTTGTAATCATATTTTTCATGTTACGCTAAGAGGCATGCATATAGACCTTTTTCCTACGACGGTGAAAGAGGCAGAAACTGGATAGGTTTTTAGGGTTAGTTCAAAATGCAATTATGAACTCTAAAAACATCTATTTGAGACTCTAAAAATACTCCCACATTCCTCTTTAAGTTGTCTTAATATGAGCACAAGAATCGCTCAATTTGGATGTCTGTAGCCGGAGATATAAATTTTTAAGTGTCGAAAGGTCAATCTGCAATTTCTGTGCAGTACCTCACTATTTTAAATAAAACGTCCATATCATATAATCTTGAAAACTCTCTATATTGTAACCTGAGAAACTAATGGGAAATATCTTTCAAATACCATAAATTTCATAGAAAATAGAGTTGGGGTGAATTTTATAAAAATGTTCGAACCGGCTGCCCAAACTAGCCGTGACAGCACCGAGTCCACATATGTAAAGAATAATTTCAAGTCGGCATGCACCCCTGTTGGCCATTAAACTTTGGAGAGATATTTTAATATAACTTAAAAATAGGTTTCCGGTATGCGTTACATTTTATTTAAGAGTTTTTACATGTAACAAAGGTAACAAAGGCTGAAATTGTTACGTTTAGTACGTGACATTCAAAGCTTAGGTTCGGGGTGTCACAGCGTAGTATCAGAGCGGTTATACTTTTCTGTAGACTTTTTATAGATTTAATGAGTTCATTCAGAACTTTATATTTTTAATTATGCATAAACTTTTTAAGAAAGTTACCGTCCGTCATCATCAAGCAAGCTAGCAATTGACTTTCAACCGGCGATCAAGGTAAAAATCTTTTTTCAAAGTTTATGAGTTTTCTTTGAATCAAGTCATGTCTAAGATTATGAAGTCATTAATATTTATATGTAATTATTGATCAGAGTCTAGTAGAGTAACATAATCAATTTTTGTCCTAGTTATGGCACGAATAATAAAAACTCCTACAAAGACAGAAGTTTATGGTTTTGCGCGGAAACGGGACATGCTATTGGCATTCTATTATAACTATTGTATGCACTCGCTCCATAGCCTCGAGCAACATATTGATCTGCTAGACTGCATTATTGAGCTATTGTGGGAGATACACCATAGCATAAGGGATAAGGTAAAGATACAGAGGTTATATGAAACCGTTCCAGAACCTTGGGCTTCGGTCATAAATAAGATTGTGCAATGGTCTAATGATGACCTTTCATATAAGGACATTACGTATTTACTTCGAGAAAGTTATGAAACTAGCCGTAATTTACAGCGAAACTTTAAGAAGACTATAACCTTATCCATGAATACTAGTTTATGAGCTACCAATTCTAGGCTAGATAATGGACTGTTGGCTGAGTACTGTTCGAGAGTTCTCAATGAAAGTCTTCCCGTACCATTTCTAGATAGTTCAAAGTAAGGCATGTTAGAGGAAGACCTAGAGGAAGAACCAGAGGAAGACCCAGATGAAGACCCTGAGGAGGATCCAGAAGAGATAGAAGATTAGACACCATCTTATCTAGCTATCTTTGTTTTTTGGAATAAAATAGAATGTAATATGTACATCTACTTTTGAATGTATGTATCGTATCTTAATATGATTTTTGTTTATATAAAGGAAAGTTGTCTTGGCCTTTGGCTTTTTCTAAGTTAGTGTTACATTTTGACGTAATTCTAACTGGATGAATATTTTTCGTTCAAAGGAAATGCCTCCAAAACGCAACCACAGAAGTGCACCAAATTCCAATATGAACGTAGGCAGCGGCAATGCTAGTGCGAGTTCTCGTGATGGTGAAGTTAATGTAGCAAACTTTGCACGAGAACTACTTGCCATAATGCGGGAGTTGGGACAACAACAACAACAACAGGCACCACCTTTGACTGGCCAACAAACACTAAATCAACAAGTACCAACTAGGCATCAAGAACCCAACCAACAAGCTATTCAACCTCAAATAGTACCTTACCCGAGGGATCAAACTGCAATGATAGAGCAGTTTTGTAAAATGAACCCTCTATCGTTCGAGGGGAGCATGGATCCCTTAGCAGTTGAGGACTGGTTATGGGAACTAGAACGTATCTTTAAATTTATAAGATGCGAAGAGGCTGAAAATGTAACATTTTCAGTGTTTATATTAAAGAAGGGGGCTAGCCATTGGTGGGACATGACTACCAGGTCGTTAGCACCTGCAGAAGAATAGGCTATAACTTGGGCAAGGTTTAAGGAACTCGTAGAAGAAAAATTCTTCCCGACAGCAATGAAATATCAAAAGGAAATGGAGTTCTTTAGACTTCAGCAGGGAACCATGACCCTCGTGGAATATGAGCGCAAATTTGAGGAATTAGAAAGGTTTGCTCCACATCTAGTGGATACAGAGGGAAAATGGGCTAGAAGGTTCGAACGTGGGCTTCAACCTTATATTCGTGATATAGTGTCGATTCTCAAGCTGAACACTTATCGAGAGGTCTTAAAGCGAGCACAAACTATTTCTTATCAAAGAACTCAAAATGTTGGAAATTCTCATCAATTTTAGAATTTCTCCGGTAAGAGGAAGTGGAACTTTGATGGACAGAATAACGGTAAAGGGAAAGGGAACAATGCACCAAAGAAAGGGAAGATAGAGATAGTAAGAATTGGCGGTGATAAACATTGTCCTAAGTGCGATAGACCTCACAAATGAGAATGCTTACTGGGAAAAAATGTTTGTTTTAAGTGTGGAAAATCAGGACATTTTGCTAAAGAATGCCCCCAGAATCAGACACAGAAGGCTGGAGATGACAAGAAAGGAAATGCAAGGGTTTTCTCCTTATCTAGGCAAGAAGTAGAGCGAGACCCTCATGTCCTAGCAGATATTGTCTCTGTTTCCAATATGCCCGCTTTTGTACTTACAGATTCTGGAGCTACACATTCGTTCATCTCTTCTTCGTTTGTTGCAAAGTCTAAAGTAAAATGTGAATTCCTTCCGTATACCTTAGAAATCTCTCTTCCATCTGGTAAGATACTTGTTGCTGACCAAATAGCTAGAGATTTTAAGATGGAAATCGATGGTAGAGGTATAGTGGTAGATTTAATTCTGTTATCCTTGGTATGGATTGGTTGTCTAAAAACTATGCGACTATTCATTGTACCGAGAGAGTGGTGATTTTTCAAAGACCAGGCGAGAAAGAGTTCCGTTTGGTGGGAACTGAGACAATTACTTTGCCTCGTATAGTGTCAGTAACTCAGGTTGAAATGACGTTGAGAAAGAAAATATGTCTAGGATTTCTAGTATCGATGTCTGACATTAAACAAGATAAGTTGTCAGTTGAGGATGTCCAAATAGTTCAACACTATAAAGATATTTTTCCAGAAGATCTTCTAGGTGTACCACCAGAGAGGCAAGTCGAGTTTACCATTAACTGAGTACCAGGAGCAGCACCTATTTCAAAGGCTCCATATCGTATGGCACCATTGGAACTACAAGAGTTGAAGGTACAGTTGAAGGAGCTTCTTGATAAGGGTTTCATTAGACCAAGTGTATCACCTTGGGGTACACCGGTGCTATTTGTGAAAAAAAAGGATGGAACAATGAGGTTGTGCATTGACTATCGAGAATTAAATCGTCTCACTATCAAGAACAAATACCCACTTCCGAGAATAGAAGATTTGTTTGACCAACTCAAGGGGGCTATAGTATTTTCAAAGATTGATCTGAGATCAGGATATCATCAATTGAAAATTAAGTCAGATGATATCCTTAAGACGGCTTTTAGAACGCGTTATAAGCATTATGAATTTTTGGTGATGCCTTTTGGATTAACTAATGCCCCGGCAGTATTTATGGATCTAATGAACAGGGTATTCCATGAATACCTAGATCAATTTGTCATAGTTTTTATTGATGACATCTTAATTTATTCAAAGAGTGATGAAGAACATGAGAAACATCTCACGATTGTCTTGGAAACCCTAAAGAAAGAGAAGTTTTATGCCAAATTCAATAAATGTGAATTCTGGTTGGATAAAATAGGTTTTTTGGGGCACGTAATCACAACACAAGGAATTGAACTAAAGTAGAAGCGGTGAATAATTGGGTAAGGCCAACCAATGTTGGAGAAATACGTAGTTTCTTGGGATTGGCTGGTTACTATAGAAGATTTATTAAAGGATTTTCTAAAATAGCAGGACCATTGACCCAATTAACTCGTAAAGGGATAAAATTTTAATGGACAGAGAAATGTGAACAGAGCTTCCAAAAGTTGAAACGAAGATTAGTTACAGCTCCAGTGTTAACAATACCAGACGGACCAGAAGGATTTGTTATATACAGCGATGCTTCGAAACAGGGCATAGGGTGTGTTCTGATGAAGGAAGGAAATGTGATAGCTTACGCTTCCAGACAATTGAAACAATATGAACGAAACTACCTAACACATGATCTAGAATTGGCTGCGGTAGTTCATGCCCTTAAGATATGTCGTCATTACTTATATGGAAGTAAGTGTGATATTTATACCGATCATAAGAGTTTAAAGTACTTTTTCACCCAAAAAGAATTAAATGTGAGGCAGAGGAGATGGCTAGATCTAGTGAAGGATTATGATTGCACTATCCTTTACCATCCTGGTAAAGCTAATGTAGTAGCAGATGCTCTTAGCAGAAAGACGGTTGGACAACTAGCAGTATTAATCACTATGCAGGACCATTTGTTAAGAGATTTCGAAAACTTACATCTAGAAGTAATTGTTCCACCAACCCAAATTATTATTAGGATAGCAGCTCTGATGATTCGACCAACACTTAGAGATCGAATAAGGGTGGCACAAGATGGTGACTCCTTCCTACAAAAGATTAAATCCAAAACTGGTACTAGCAAGCGAAAGGATTTTGAATTAGACCTTGATAAAGCCTTACTCTTTAAGGGAAGGTAGTGTATACCAAAAGACGTCAGATCGAGGAAAGAAATTCTTGAAGAAGCACACTTAACTCCATATACTGCTCATCCAGGATGTACAAAGATGTATCGAGATCTAAGGAGTATATTTTGGTGGAGAAATATGAAAAGGTGCATAGGTCTTTTTGTCAAGAAGTACCTGACTTGTCAACAAGTGAAAGCTGAACATCAAAGGCCATCTGGATTGTTGGAACCATTAAAAATTCCACAATGGAAATGGGAGCATATAACTATGGATTTCGTTATGGGTTTTCCAAAATCAGCTAGAGGAAATGATGCTATGTGGGTTATAGTGGATCGGTTAACAAAGTCAACTCATTTTCTATCCTTAAGAATGAATTTCAGTATGGATCAATACGTACGATTATACATTAAAGAGGTCATCTACTTACATGGTATCCCAGCTTCAATTATATCAGATAGAGATCTAAGATTTACCTCAAAATTTTGAAAAAGTTTGCAAGAAGCTATGGGAACCAAGTTAAACTTCAGTACAACTTTTCATCCACAAACTGATGGACAATCGGAGAGAACTATACAAACTTTGGAGGATATGTTGCGTGCATGCGTCCTTGATTTGGGAGGCAGTTGGGAAAGTTATGTACCACTGGTAGAGTTTGCCTAGAATAATAGCTATCAAGCTACGATAAAGATGGCACCTTACGAAGCTCTCTATGGCAAGAGATGTAGATCTCCTTTTTATTGGGATGAAGTAGGTGAGCGAAGAGTTTTTGGACCAAAAATAATTGAGGAAACTTGTCTAGCGGTTGATAAAATAAGAGCTAGAATCAAGGCAGCTCAGGACTGACAAAAAAGTTATGCTGATAAAAGGAGAAAATATTTGGCTTTTAATGTTGGTGATAAAGTTTTCTTGAAGGTGGCGCCGATGAAGGGAGTGTTTCATTTTGGAAAGAAGGGAAAACTTCGACCAAAATTCGTAGGTCCTTTTGAAATTTTGCAAAAAGTTGGAAGTGCAGCCTATCGAATTGCTCTGCCACCAGATCTGTCAGCAATTCATGATGTATTCCACGTGTCAATGTTTCGACAATATGTGTCAGATCAAAGTCATGTGGTTAGTTATCAACCATTGGATATCAAACAAAACATGACTTATGACGAAAAATCAGTAGCAATCTTAGATCGCAGAATCCAACAACTGAGGACCAAAGAAATTCCATTAGTGAGAATTCAATGGAGAAACCACGATGTCGAAAAATCAACTTGGGAAAGAGAAGAAGAAATCAAGACCAAGTATCCAAAAATTTTCAACCAAGTTCAAGGTAATTTCGAGGATGAAATTCTTTTAAGAGATGAGGGATGTAATACTCCGAAATTTTATGCTCGTTTAATTTGCTCACTTAATAATTTTTTTTTAGGATGGTAATTTAATTTTTCAAAACTTTTATATAGCCAAATTATGAGTGACTACCATGTTTTCAGTTTTTGGTTAATTAAAAGTTTACCAAGATTAGTTAATTAGGTGTTTGATGTGTAAACAAGCATGATGTGTTAAATATTTAAGCAAGCATGAGGTAGCTAAGGTAAGTATGAGGTGGTTAGTGTTAATATTCAAACATGATGTGGTTATCCTTGTAGTAACAAGCAAGCATGTGGTGTTAACTTGTAGTAACAAGCAAGCATGAAGTGTTTAACTTAAGTAGGAGGTGTTTAGCTAAGTTTATGAAGTGCAGCCGTGCAACTTACACGTGTAGATGTAGGAAACAAACTTTGTTTTGGTAAATAGTCACCACTTACACCTTACTTAGTCATAGGTTTTTCTTGCCTTTAAATACTTAAGAAAGGTTCCTGCAAATGTCTTTTGAAACCAGAAAATTACTTGCAAACAAAAGAAAGATAGGATATGTGAAAAGGAGAACAAAGGCTAGCACTTTCAAGTACAATTTTCAACCCGAAGTTTTAAGGTAAGATACTTTCTATGCTCAAATGATAGGATTTCATGATAATATTTATACTTAAGCCATGCATATGAACCATAATATGAAAGTGGTGGACAAGTCCACGAAGTTAGATATCTATTTATGCCTTAGGACAAGTCCGAAGGGCACAGGCAAGCCGGGATGTGCAAGTATGTGTTTGAATGCTTTCTTTTGTGTAGTATTAACATGTTAAATCTGAGTATGGTATCTTACTAAGTATTCTTTATACTCATAGTATTTATACTAAAATTTCAAATTCTTGATTGTTGAGTTACGTTGGTGGAAGTTAGTCGGCCTACTTGATGATGGGACAAAGTTAATTTGTATCGAAACTTCCTTTTCGTATGTTTCGTTCAAGTACTGTTTTCCATATGTGTTTCGTGTAATATTAGATATAATCAAGTATAAGAGCTGATGTAATATGGTACTGGAAGTATGTTTGTAATCATATTTTTCATTTTACGCTAAGAGGCATGCTTATAGACCTTTTTCCTACGACGGTAAAAGAGGCAGAAATTGGACAGGTTTTTAGGGTCAGTTCAAAATGAAATTAACGAACTCTAAAAACATCTATTTGAGACTCTAAAAATACTCCCACATTCCTCTTTAAGTTGTCTTAATATGAGCACAAGAATCGCTCAATTTGGATGTCTGTAGCCGGAGATATAAATTTTTAAGTGTCGAAAGGTCAATCTGCAATTTCTGTGCAGTACCTCACTATTTTAAATAAAACGTCCATATCATATAATCTTGAAAACTCTCCATATTGTAACCTGAGAAACTAATGGGAAATATCTTCAAATGCCACAAATTTCATAGAAAATGGAGTTGGGGTGAAATTTATAAAAATGTTCGAACTGGCTGCTCAAACTAGCCGTGACAGCACCGAGTCCGCATATGTAAAGATTAATTTCAAGTCGGCATGCACCCCTGCTGGCCAGATATTTTAATATAAATTAAAAATAGGTTTCCAATATGCGTTACATTTTATTTAAGTGTTTTTACATGTAACAAAGGTAACAAAGGCTGAAATTATTACGTTTACTACGTGACATTCGAAGCTTAGGTTCGGGGTGTCACATATTTAATATTTAATAATAGATATTTTCTACCAAATGATTACAGTAAATATTTTTGAACTGGCACATGCCACGTTAGTGCTTTCAACTTCATAATCCCTCCACCACAAAACTTCATCCCTAATTCTTGCTCTATAACTTTATACATATATATATATATATATATGTGTGTGTGTGTGTGTGTGTGTGTGTGTGTGTGTGTGTGTGTATGTGTGTGTGTGTGTGTTGTGTGTGTGTGGAATCCTTCCATCACAATTGAATTTCGTAACTCATTTACTAATGATTTGATATACCACCGTAATTTGTTAATTGAACTTATTATTAACTTTAATATTATTTTTCAGTTCAATTCTCTTAATCTTCTTCTCATTTTAATCCACATAAGTTCAATGCACACAACTACATATCAATTCAAATATTACTTCACTAACTTATAAAATCTTTATCATAACATCTTCATTTTAGTTAAATAAATTATAATCTCTCATTACATTAATTATTTATTTCTTTTATGAAAAATTTATTACTTATATGTCTTATGATTTTCACCAACACATTTTTCACTTCATCATATCTTACCACCATAATTCCTTTTAAACTATTAACGCATTTAGTGAGTTCATAAAAACTATGTTAAAACCTTCTACAGAGGCTCTATATATTTAAAACATGTAAAATACAAAAACAATTGTAAATTCCATTCTTTAAATTAATTTTCTACTTGTAACCTCATAATATTTTAAACAAAATAATAACATTTTAACCAAAGTAAATACAATTTCAATTTTCACTAATTTAATACTTTATTTTCTTCAACGTAGAACAGTAATACAACAAGTAACTCTTACGCCCCATTAGCACTTTTAACTTTATCCTGTGTACAATCAAATAGTCTGTCCTAAGTATTCTATAACTTTATCATTCAAATTGAAATGTGCGAACAAACACTCGAATAAATATTGAAAAGTCAAAATATATAAATTCAAATAGGCTTCCTCTATAAATCTTCTATAAATAGCTGAACGCAATACTTCATTTTTCATATCTGCAACCACAAAACTGTATTATAATTATCACTTACACCTACCAACACTTCTTAAGTTCTAATAATTTGCTACCGATAATTTTTTGCATCTCCATTCTACAACTCTTTTCGTTATCTTTTACATAAACGAGCTATAATTTTATATTCATAACCACAATTTTATACTTTAACTTAATTTTCTTGCAAGTTACAGATATCAAAAAATGGCTACAACTTACTAGCTTATCCTACAAATTACTACATCAGAGAGGAACTGGTTTGCGAAGCTTATTGTTGCAGGAAAACAAGTACAAAAAACTGCACGTAACACTCTAGCTCGATATCAAATTTTCATCTTCATGGATTTGCAGGTAACTACATACTATCTAGGAATTTTCCAATTTGTAGTGTACCTATATATTTCCTATTCACATATTCATTTCTTTCTAACATTGAACATGGCAATAAAGTTACAGCTACAATGTATGATGCTAGTATTACAGTCCTCACTGACCAGTTGACACTCGAAAAGACATATAATCTCAAATGTAACTGTCCAAGTTTAAAAAAAATGAATTGAAAAGTACACATGAAGAGAAGATTTGGAGTATAACAGGAAGAACAAATGTTGAAGTGTTCAATGAAAATAACTTAGACTTCTTGTTTTCCAAATACGAGTTCACTCCGTTTCATGCACTAGAACATCATATGGACAAGAACACGAACATAAGTAGGAATTCTATCATACAAACTTTACAACAAGTATTTGCATGCAATGTTCCATAATTATTCTGTTTGTACTAACATTTAATACATACAAAATACATGACAGATGGATTTTTTGTGTTTTTGTTGCATATGTTATTGGTGTTTCTATAGAAGTTCGACAAAAATGGATTATCCAGAGTCATTTTGGTACCCCCAAGTTAGTTTTCAAGATGTCATATTGATAGATAAAAAATTTTATATAGTGATATTTACTCTATGGGACACTTTTGTTGAAAGAGAGTGCATTGCCATTGTTCAAAACCTACCAACAAAACTTGATATGGGCTATAAATCTTAAAACTTCTTCTTCTAATGATAACTTCAACCTCAACATACGCTCGTTTAAAATAATATGAACAAAGGTAAAAAAATATAAACATAATGATGATTACTAGTTTTCTTTCTTCCACAGACATTACACTCTCTACTAAAGCCAGCAGCAACATTCTTATTAATGCTGAATCATTGGCTGTGGCATACTACAAAGAGTGGTAATAAAACATATTTAAAACACTTTTGAACTTTCCCTCTTTATACTAAAAAATAATGAAATACTATATTTTATGTTTTATATGTAATTTTATAATTGTTTTTCACGGGTGTTAACAAATAAGGAAAACCTTGATCAACTTACAGACGTGAACTCATTTATTCTTGTTAGCCCACCAAAACTGTTGCCCCCTGCAGACAACAAATTCATATCAATTGCTAAATTACTGAGAGTCTATTTAGAGGTCTTCTCTAAATTGTTTTATCGAATATACATAACATACGTACATTTTCACTATATTTTACATCGATCATTATGAACTCACCAAATACTTTTTATTTTTACCTATATTCATAATTTAATAACACATACATTTTTATAATAGGAGATTTTTTTTTTGGACCAAGGCCCGTTGGACAATTACAACGCATTAGAGATTTTGGTATATGTCATGCACTAACTGCAAGAAAACATCAATTGCAGACTTAGGACAAATTCATAAATGTCGCTTCCGCAAGTACGAGCATGCAAGAGCTGAACCCCGGTAAATTGAACTTTTAAACAATATTTACATATCTACTAACACTAATATCGTTTAAAAAATACAATATGCCTAATTCAAACCAATTTTATCTCTAGAGCTAATGCTTTTATTCAACTCGAAGACAAAACTGGACAATTGGATGCAAGCATCATCGGTGAGGCAGTAGAGGCCTTATTGGAAATCAATGCCAATACAATAATGGATAATTTCCAATTGGTATATCCCAAATACTAACATTCTTTAAGAATACTTTTTCCCATAGACAAATATACTATAACGAAATACATTATAACTGTCACAAAATCTAGATACAGTGACGAAAAATCTTACCCAAACCAATAGTGAAACAAAATTGCTATTTTATCTAAAAACCATTCAAAAGAAATAGGATCCACCTGAGTACCGTTATGAAATCATCTTTGTCTTCAACCCTATGTGGATTTCTCAAGCGCAATGACTGAAGTAAATCCTTTAGCTATGGCAATCATGTGAAAGATCCAATCGAAATGAACACCAATTCAGATGAAACAGACACAAGATGCTGAACTTTCGACAAACATAAAAGAAATCATTGCACCTTCTACAAAAAGACCTCTCTTCCAAACACCAACTTAAAATACTGTAGCAAAGTCTACCAAAAAAAAAAAAAAAAAGAGTGCCAAAGCTTTCGATGACAACACCAATATTCCCACTTTGGAAAAACAACATGAATGATAAAAACGTCTACATTACTTTTGTACCAAAAGCAGTTGTATAGTATATCTTTTTTATATGTTTTGAAAAAAGTATCATCATCTGCTTATCTACTGTAAGTTTCTACACCAATGACTTTTGTTTTCTAAATCAATGGGTTGCTATAAATATTTTGGATCCATATTTGCTCTAGAATATGCAAACATCACTGCTTGTACAGTTCGTACTAATGATCTATGAAACTTTTTAATTTCCGTTATTAAATAGTGTTCAATTTCTTAGTATTTAGTCCATTTTTTATTTACCCTTCTTCCTTAATTAAACATTCAATACTTTAAATTGTTTGATCATCTTACACATTTTATTTCATTCCTCAATATATTACCTTATCTCAGCAGGAAAATCACACCAACAATGTCTATAAAACAATTTCCAAACACTGTACTATACATGTACCTAATTTAACGTTACCAAAATATAATGTTAACTTTTTTTTTCCTCAAAAATATTAAATAACTTTAAACGCTATAACATATTTCTCTGTATGAAAAACCAAATGACATTGTCATCTGCCACTGTAATCTTTATATATTAAGGCTATGTTTGATAGGAGTTCTTTTCCCTAGAACTAGGAAAAACTTTTCTACTTTCCACCTAAAGATGTGTTTGATATGCAAAATTTGACTTGGAAAATTTTTTCTCTCCTCCCTGGCCACGCGCCTATTTTCTTGCTTTTGAAGGAATTTGTTTTCTTTGGTTTTTGGTGGGAATTTGATTTTCCATCTTTTTTTTTTTTTTTTTTTGCAATTGGAACAACTTCCAAACCCAATGGTAAAAAAATCTATTCATTTAATTGACAATTTGCATGAAAAATAAAGCCAAACGAACACAAAAAAATTTCGAAGTTTTTTTTTTATTTTTATTTTTTACTTTTTGGCAATCCAAACAAATTCTATCACCAATTCTAGTAAATTTTATCTTTTTAATTGACGATTTTCATGAAAAATAAAGTCAAACGGACCAGGTGGAAAATTATACCAATCAAACACAATTAATTATAATTCTCAGTAAAACATTTTCCCAGTAAATTCAAATCCCAGTAAAACATTTTCTTTCCATCCATTTTCCACCTTTACAATCAAACGGACCCTAACAGTATATATATGTTTCTAAAAGAACATTTCTACAATTTATCTATTACATATTGCACTTTATTTAGCTTTGAAATCTACACATTTTTTAATAAATAAATAAATGAGTTATATTCATACTATTATTTATTGCAATGTACTAAAAATTATTGTATGTTCAATTGTATTTTATTACATTTAGTCAATAATGTAGTATTTTAATGGTAACTACAAAATTCAGAACACAAAACAACTATTCTGGACATCACAAAATTTTGTTTTCTTTTTAACTTATCAGTTGAATTTAATCCTGGTAATAATGTAATGGACTTGAATATACGTGTCATCATCAATTTTGTACATTATAGTGCATTTTTTTAATGTTTAAAACTAAAAGAAAAAAGTTTGTGTGTTTTATAATTAATGTAAAATCATTTTGAATTAAATAGATATTTAAAACTTCAAATACTGTTATTATATTAAATAAAAAAACCTATGGAATTTAATTTATTTTTAAATTTTCAATTATAATAATATAACTATATTTTACTATTTAAACTTTCAACTACTAAACCATTTATCTCATTCACAACACAATTTCACCATTCATTTGCGTCACTACAATTTCCTACACGAGCACACCGCTAGTGCCACCTACCTAATCGACTGGTACAAAAGGTAAATCGCCATCTCTACACACCAAGTATTGTGTTTGTCTGTGCCCGTGGGGACGTCGCGCTGCGCGAAGGCCCACGATGAGCAAGTGTCCGCGAAGCGCAGGCCTCTTGGGTCCGCGCACGCGGATCCGAGGTCCTCGCTTGGGCGGACCTGTGCGGACACCACCTGGTGTCCGCGATGCTTCTCTCCGCGCTGCACGGAGTGGGCAGATATGTTTTCACCCATCTCCATGAAAATCTCCACCTAGCGCGAAGGCTCCTTCCGCCGGTACAATTCAAATTCTATTTGTTTGTAAATAAGTTTTATTATTAATATAGATTTTGTTTTTTTAATAATTTCTGCAGATGTCTTTGGAATATATAATGTCTTCAAACCAATGATTTTCTACTACTATCATTCAATTTTCAAATTATCAATACCTTAAAGATTTTGTAGAGCTTATCAATGCATATCAACAAGCTTCTTTAATGTGTAGCAATTTTCAAGAATTTATATATGGAGTTATTTATAGAGTAGAAGAAGAACAACAATTCAGTAGCAAATTAGTACATGAATTCATAATGTGACTTGTCAACTGTGGCAAAAACAATGAAGTTTGGGTGAAGTTAGATGATAATTTGGCCCACTTTGGCATGCAAGAATTTTGTTTGATCACCAGATTACTTTACCACGAAGCATCTATCGATCTTGACTTCATTAATCATCGATTTAGAAATCAATACTTCAATGGTACAAAAAGAATTAGTATGAGAATACTTTTTGAAACATTCCACCTATGTGAAGATGAAGATAATAAATTTAAACTTGGGCTGGTCATGTTGGTAGAATGTGTTCTAAAACCTACTGGAAGATTCATTGATTATAGAACTCTGGCCATAGTTGAGCACCTTGACAACTTCATTGCATATCCATGGAGCCGTAAGGCATATTTTGTTTTGTTAAACTCACTGCAAGAATCGCATCTTCAACGAGTACAGAGAATGCAACAAAATGAATGTAAATATTCATTACATGGATATCAACTTGCATTCTAAGTATTTATTCTTTTATTTTTCACCTATTTTAGTTTACCCGTATAAATCTTATATATCTGATATTTATTTTCAATTATATTTCAGTATTGGATATATGAAGCATTTCAAAAATCGAGCAAAAATTTGGACGCTGTAGACATAAAACATTACAGAGTCCACGAATGTACAGATGGATGCCAAATAAAATATTGTCGGAGAAAATAGTTAGGCAATTTTTGGCTACCCAAGAGGTAATTTAATTATATTTCTTTATTACATTACATTATGCATTTAATTATATTTTGTTGTCCTTTTTCAAAAATTTTTTTTTAGAATAAATCATTTAAATATTTTATTGCAATTACAAATCCAAGTACTTGTTGTGTTATAGCCTATGGAAGAAGAATTGCAAACACTATAGTACAAATCTCTTTCATTGCCACTGGACAACCAACATAATATATTAGATGGCATTGTCAATGGAGAATTCAACAATGGACCACAAAAAATCCTAGATACCACTGATAACATGCCGACTAGTCCTAGTATTTCAAGGACATATAGTTCAGTTGGAGTTGGCCCAAGTTCTACTCCTATTGCTCCAACTATGTACCTAAAGAACAAATTGAAGAGATGCTAAACATATATAAGCAACATATAGATGTATTTGATTTGTGCGACAACTTGAAAACACACATTGTTAAATAATCAATAAGACAAGAAACCCACTACCAATCAATTCTTCAAAACCAAAAAGAATTGTTTGAACAATATCAGAAGTGGCAACAAGATCACTATCAGCACATGCAATTTGGCATGCAACTTGTGGATACTTCAAGTTTATACGATAATATGTTTAACGCACGCATTGCTGTGGAATCACAAAAACAAGAAGTCCACCAGACACTTCTTGATAACCAGAAACAATTCTTCCAACAACGGCAATAATATAAAGAAGAACACTACCAAGGCATGCAATCTAGCATTCAAAATTATGTAAATATCAATTTAAGTTCAATGAGATCTTATATTGACGAACAAAATAACAACATGTTGAACAAATTATCCAACTGAGAATCAAGTTATTGCTTCCATACAATAAGATGTTCATGTCCATAAAAGTCTGGTTCATGGTACCGAACCAAAGCATCCCTCAACATCTCAACAAATTGAACATGTTGAAAGTTAACAAAAGAAAAAAAAAAGCTAAAGGAAAAATGATACAGTCTTCAACGTCATCCACAGGTTATCTATTAGAAGACTATCATATGGACAGTTATACAACAATTAGAGATTGGGTAATAAAGAATCCATCAATGTAACTAATCAAATTCTACTTTATTAGCTTTAATATTATAATTTTCATTTGATTTATTTAAAACTAATTTAAATTATGTTCTACAGTGCATATTGGGATGATGGAACTAGCAATCTCTACGGAAGAGATACATTAAAAGCTATAATGGATACAACACAGGATATGAATATTGCGGTTAGTAAAGTTTAATGATCATACTAAATTTCATTCCATACTTAATATATATATATATATATATATATATATATATATATATATATATATATATATATATATATATATATATATATATATATATATATATATATTTATTTATTTATTTATTTATTTTATTAGAATATTAGCCTGGAGTTAAAACTATTGAGGCGGCTCATTAATGATGGTTGTACCCTCGTTTCAATAGAATATGCAATCCTAGACTTCAAATTTGAAAATGACTGTGCTCGATGATGTGGCAAATAAGCATACGAGAGGGAAGTGCCGGTATAGATTCACTAGATCTAACCATTTTAAGACAGTACATAAATGGCAATTTACCAATAGAGGTCGTCCATGGATAACGTGCAATTACCTATTAATTCCATGTTCGTATCTCGGCAATAGTCTGTATCTCTTTCTTGTTATTTCCAGGAATGAAAATTCCAGATATATGATTGTAGTCACAATGTTCACACACCACAACAGGTCAGAGCACATGCAAATGTAGTATTCAATTTAGTCCAAACATTATTAATGTCTTCAGACTTTTGTTTCATTAGACAGATTTAAGAAAACATAGAAACAAACAAATGGAGTTGGACATCATACCTTACCTACCTTGTACAAACAATGGGAGAGTATTTAAATAGTTTACAGTTTTCTATAGTATTTCATTTTTTGTTTAATTTGATTTTACATACTAATTCAATCTAACATAAAACTATTTCTTCTATAGGCCAAATTGTGCAATTTTTTTTACTCAAACACATAGAATGCTTCATTATAGGAGAATCAGTTTCATCAGACAGAATGATTATATACAGACAAAAGATTCCAGTAGATATTTGTTATAATGAATATTTTCTACGTCCCCGTTCGCCTTGATGCTAATGGATAACCATCAGAATTGTGGAAAATATGGCTAGAACTGCATATTCAGGCAAGAGCATAGCTGGATAAGTTAGAAGAGTTAGTTTGTTGATTCTTTATTTATATACAACATTGTGCACTATACAAACTATAATTTTCATTCTTCTCGAAACAGTACAATGAAATTCCTTTTTCTGCTTCAATTCCTCTATTCTGCAATATGGTTAGAAGTACATACACAAACAAAGGTATGCATTTCTACAAAATTTTCAGTTGTCATTTGGATACATGATGAAATTATCTGTGCAATTTTCATATGTTTTTGTTCTTATTCTTGTAAAGTGTATTAATGTTGTTTCATCAAAATCAAATGAAGTTTCTGATAGGGAATACAAGAAAATAACGCTCTGAAAAACAAGTATTTGGGAGTTTGTATCATGTAAATTTGAGGCATCTTGTTGGCTCAACAACATAATTGAACCAATCAGTGCTTAATTTGAATTAATGTTCCTATAATCTGTGTGTGCAGTTGATGAGTCATATTGTTTAGAATTTCTTTTGTAATGCATGTGATGTAAGTTTAACAGGGAAAATGGGTGGTCTAATGTCAATTTAAATATGAATGCAATGGTAAAAAGAATTAATATTTTTATTGTGGTTGACTCGAAAAGTTTTGTGCCTCATTAATTTAGAAGCTCTTTTCTGATGATCACTTTGTATCTGTACATTTGTGTTTGTGTATATTTGTTCAGCTCATAAGGAGGTATCCTAATGTGGTGGTAGCCAATTGTCTAGATTACCTCAGTTATGTAAAGTTTGTTTCTTGAGGCCAGATTTCAGCCCAGGTCACATGTGAGGAAATGTGTAACAAAGGAAATAAACTTTGCCCCATATCGATTATTTGGTTACAAGTATGATTGACTATATGAATGTAGCTCTCTATGTGGCGATCTTCTTGTTCTCGTCTAGGTATACACTTACGTTACAATTTCCATCTACCTTACAGTTCTTTAAAGTTTGTAGTCTTAGGATTGTATGCGTTTCATCTTTAATGCTTTATATTCATCGAAAATCTCATTTAGTTGAAAATAGATGTCTGAATGACGATATATATTTTTATTTTTTTAATCATGTTTACAAACATGATTAATCATTCTTCTAAAGCAAGTTTTTTGCATAGAATGTGAACAAAGAGTTGCTCAGGTCAGGCCATTAGACGACATAAAATAGACTTCGAAAGGAAACCATAGCCAAGCATTTCACAAAGTGCCAAGAGTTTTTCGAGGAAGGGGAGCCATTTTTGCATCTTAAAAGGTTGTTGAAAGAGGCCATTGTAGAGGACAAGTTTGAAGTAAGCCTTTCCCATTATGTAATTATTCTTTTTTTGCTCACATCACTCTAAAGTTGAGAGAATGTTGATCGATTGCATAACCAAATATAATGAATTTTGAGTTTGATCTTCCATTGTCATTTTTGTATACTGGAGGATAAATAATTAATATGTGAGAGGAGAGTGTGATTTGCAAGTCAAGCAATTCTCGTTGATGAATAGGTTCAAGAAAAAGGCTCTAGGGGTTAGTTTATCATTACAGTTTCTTTTGTTCTTTTCTCCAATGAAGATGCTTTATAAAAATATTTGAGCTCCTATTTCTATGATTAGGTAATTGTTTATTTCTTCTGCAAAAAGAGAGGCTTTTGAGAATTTAAGAAAGGTAAGATTGTTTACTTATTTACAACTCTTTTGAAATCTTGAGGCTTATTTGACATAGTTCAATTCTATTCCAACTGAAAAGTTTTCCTTGCATCTGTTAGTGTACAATTGGATAGGTAATTACCTTTTATTTTTTGCTCTTTTGTTTGCAGGCACTATAGCTAACATTGAATTCATACAATTGGGAGTATTGGTAGAAAGAATTCCTTTTGTTGCCTATATTACCACTTCACTGGCACTCTCCAATGTAATTTCTGCTTTTTTGCTAGTGTTAGTTTAACATTAATGAAGGACCAGCTTTAATTGGGATGTTCAATTCAAACAGATCAAATAAGAAATGCTTAGTTATTATGATGTTGTTGGCATCTCTTCAATTCCAAGCATATATATGTATCTGCATCTGTATATGTCTCAGGTGAGAGTTTTGGATTTTTTAGTATGATTTTTTTGTTTTATTTGTGGTAGTTATTGCTATATTGCTGATAGAAATGCAAAATACATATTTTATCCTCCTTATTTTATGTGCTCGTATGATTAATCAATACCAAAATATACTCATTACGTTCATATTTTGATTTAGGTGGCAACTTTATGGATATGACGTAATTTGGAAGAAATAAGGGAACAAGGACCAAAGTAAAAGAAATCGAAAGTTTGGAGATTGAAATGTAAATACTCAAAAGTTATGGGGGACCTCACGATGAAGATTTGAGTGTGTTAGGAGACAATTGGATGAAAGAAGATGTCAAATGGATGAAATATCGTCAAAGTATGATCACACATCAAATTTCAATCGAAAAGTTATGCATTGATTTTCAGCCTCATATTGAGACCCATTTTTGACATGACAAACGATCGAATTGGAAGATGATATTTGAATCAAAGTTGTAGCCCCTTTAGTACCTTTCCAACGCATCTTGAATCGTCTAAATCGGATATCAGGAGAGAAGGATATGATTAAATTACTGAAGGTTGTCCGGTGGAAATTATTTAAAACCATGCGGTCGCATGACTTTAATTCCATGTGGTCGCAAATGGTGTTTCAGCGAATTTCAGAGTCCATGTCAATGTTCTATGCGATCGCATGACTTAAAACCTTGCGGCCGCATAGTTCATTCTAGACACGAAAATTCTGGTTTTCGAATTTAAGTCAATATGGAAACAACTATAAATACATATTTTTAAACCATATAACGAGAAAGGAACGTACCAAATGTCTCCAAACTTCATTCTTCATTATTTTGTTCATAGATTCATGGATTGTAACTAAACTTTTACACTTGATCGAAGGATTTTGAAGCCTCGGAACCACATATTGTGAGACTAAATGGTTTTTCTTAGTTTAATTCATGTTTTGTATTGAATATTCTTTTGCACTTATTTCCATGGTTGTTATTTTTTATTGCTAGGAGGCCTACTAGTTTGTTATTCGTTGCAATCTACCGCTAAGTTAAATATCAATTCTTTGATTGTTTGATTTCTTTAACTTGTGAAGCAACTAGAGTTTGTTAATTTGCTGCTTTGGTGATTATTGAATTTTAAGAAGAATGTTTAAATAGATTGAATGTAATCACCGGTGTTTGTATTATCTAGTTCATCGATTTCTCTATTGTGTAAAACTGTTATTAAATTGAATCTTGAGCACTGATTTGGGGTTATTTAATAATTAGGATTAATTAGAACGCTGGTTTCTAACTCACTAAAATTAAGGAGAAATAAGAATTTATTCCAACGATAAATATTCAAAATATGGGTTGATTTATACTTGCATCGATAATCAATTGTAAAGTTCCGAAGGTGGATATTGACTTGGACCAAGGTTAGTCTTTTGATTGTTTTCGTTAATTTAATTTTCATTGTTATTAATTGTGTTATTTATAATTGTTTGCATACAAAAACCCCCCAATTATTGTACGAAGTATAAAATATTGAATTACATACTTTTCGTGAGATCGACCCTTAACGGTGAATATTGAGAATGTGGATTGATTATTCTTCGTGTATCGATGATTGGTTATAAATCTCCAATGGTGGAAGTTGACTTAGATCAATGTTCGTTTTATTGATTTAATACAACTCGTTAATTTACATTACTATTGGCTATAAGATTGATTTCATTACAAACAAAACTCCCCAATCATTATACGGAGCATAAAATATTGAATTACACACATTTCGTGGGATCGACCCTTATTTCCACTACTACATTAGTTTTAGAGCTTAATGTATTACTTTTGAGTGCCTGCGACAGCACACACCAATTACAGAGGAACCAGAAAATCCCCATCTACTTCTACTGCTGAACAAAGCACAAGGGGT
The DNA here is from genome assembly GCA_035079005.1 of Fraxinus americana. Taxonomy (NCBI): domain Eukaryota; kingdom Viridiplantae; phylum Streptophyta; class Magnoliopsida; order Lamiales; family Oleaceae; genus Fraxinus; species Fraxinus americana. The sequence continues at coordinate 15,698,256 of CM068712.1, read as the reverse complement.
ATTTTTTCGCGTACTATATTACCTCTCATGATTGATGATATTACTTGAGCTATTCATATTAACAATTTAACAAACTAGGTTACCGTTCGTTATACTCCAACGGTGGCAGTGGCTCGAAGGGCAAACTTGGCCAGATTTTTGGAAAAGCACATGCATTGGTAATATCATATTTTAAGGTTTTCCTTCATACACTAATAGTGTTAATTAAACTGCATTGATTTCATCTCTAAGCATCATTTTCGTTCACTACTTACCAATAACTACTTTGATACGGATTGACACGTACATATACATCAAACCTTACCATAAAAGAACCAGATACAACCAGTTCTGAAGACTTAATTAATCGTTCAAGATGTTGGCATGTGGACAGGCATATCGTATATGATTTGCAGGTTATTTCCTAAATTTGGTTATCTCTATAGTTCTATGTTGTGAAATTTCTTCAAGTTGACTCTTATAATTTTTCTTTTCCCCATGAGTTAGATTGTTTTTTTGAAAATGAGGACCCCTAATTCCACCTGGCGTACAAAGTATCCTTCATTTCTATTCATTGGAGTTGCGTCTTTGCGTATTTGCCTTTACGTGTACGCTCCTATCATGAAATGGATTCATAAATGTTCTGTTTCCACTGCTATTATAAATGTCATTTTAATGCCTACCCTAACCTTAAAAGCGTCCTTCCAGTAAAACCTTAGTCTATGCTTTAGAGTATCGAGCTGTTAGGACAAGAGAAGAAAAGCTTGGAGCAAATTGTCATACTGATGTTATAAATGTGATCCTGATTGCTATTAGATCTCTCTCTCTCTCTCTCTGAGTGTACCCAACAACATTCTATATAATTCAACTTTGCAGTTTATGTTTAGAAGATTTAGATATTATATTAAGAATACATCTTTTAGAAACCTTGCTCTACTACGAGTGCAGTGGTTTCTTATAATGGCTGACAGATTCATTTTATGAAAACTTATTTGCCTATCTTTATCTTCTCATGAAGTAACTGTGCTGCTACCAAGAGAAGAAACAACAGAAAGGGAGCCGACAAAAGAAGCTGCAATTCCTTTCAATGGCAAGCCTCGAACACCTGAAGTCATAGTTACGTAGATATGAAATTGTGCTCATATCCAACTAACCATTTATATATTTGCTTATGTCTCGTAGAACCTACATAGAAATTCCTAAATTGCTCTTGATTCATTCATTTTCTTTTCGATTAAAAATTCTTTCAATATAGTGCGTATGTGCTTTGCTTGGGCAGATAAATTATAGGTGCACAATGTTGTTGCTGTGTTTAGAATACTTAATGCAACAGTTGTTCTATAAAATGTTATTTCTTTTATACAAATGTGTGGATGGAAATTTTATAATACAATCTCCCATCTAATCATAGCATGCTTGCTAATATTACCTTAAAAATAATAAAACATGTGCATTGCACTGAGTAAAAAGTATGTATATATATATATATATATATATATATATATAATATTAGATAGAGGACATATCTTACACAATAAAAAGAGGCAAGTGTCCATCCACTATTTTCAATTTTTACTGTTCATAAGCGTCATCTCAGAGGGAAAATTACGTAATTGCCTTAGGTTTTCATTTTTCTCTCTTTTATTTCCTCTCTCCACAACCATTTTTTCTTCCCATCTTCCAAAACTCATCTCCGTTTCTCTTCGTTGTTCTTCTTTTTGCCAAATTAGGAGTATTTTCACCGATTTCTTGTTCTCTATCAATGCGGCGAACCATTTTCTTTCAGTCTTCTTCATTCATTCACACGATCGGAACCCTGTCGTGCTGCCTTGTTCGCTTTTTCCTCTCTGAAATTCTAAAAGAAACTTTGCTTTCCATTGGTCTAATGTCAATTTGGCTTTGTGCAGGAACAATTTAGTTTTTTCTACATCTTGATTTCTTCTGACGACCAAAACCCTATCTATGAAAATTAAATTGACATTACTGTTCAGGCACTAGAGCAACTTGTGCGGAGGAAAGAAAGGTTTGATTGTTTTCACTGTGCTCTTTAGATTTGTGGATAGCAGTCGGGCAAGTGAGTGTCTTTTCTACTGAAAGAATATTGTTTTCATTTGAATTGGTTCAACATTTCCATAAATGTGTTTTATGTGTGTCTGTGTGCCCAGTCTTCCAATTTCTTCTTTCCTTGTGTTGTCCGCTCACTCTGGACATGTGTATGTCAGATAATGAGTTACTAATATTTAATTTTATTATTTTTGCTTTGAAACTGAATCGAATGAGTTACTAACATAATGGTTTTTGTGCTTCTATGAATTAGTTACAGGATTGTGTGTGACGGTATCGAAACATTATTAGTTGTAGACTTGTAGTACATTAATGATCAAAAGGTAAACGTTAGCATTATTTTTGACAATTTAAAAGTATGTCCAGTGGTCTTTAATTGAGAAAAAGAAACAAAAAGGAAGAAATGGACATTCAAAAATTGTTCTAAGATTTTGAGTCGAAATCCCTTGTGTTCCTCAGCCATGTACTTCCTTCTCTCAATGAACAGTACCAATTTCAATCTCCAAATTGTATGCTTCACAACCTCTATGCAGTTCCTGGTGATCATACCACTTCTAATATATTACTTTTGATTAAACAGTGCCATTTGATTGTGTTTGATTATGAAATTAGATCTACGTTTTCTGCAGAACCGAATGAAAAATGGAATGATTTCATTTGACAACACACTGCTATGTCCTTACGTAAAATATTTGAATTAAAACAATGAACATTCAAAATAAATAAGAAATAAAAAAAGGAAAAAGAGTACTTAGAAACCAAAGGCTTCACATCACGTTTGATGATGCCATGTGGCTCTGATCCAACGGTTACCAAGTCGGCCGAAGTACTATAAATAGAACCACTTTTTAGAAAGGATTGGATTTTTAGACTTTGGGCTCTTGAACTCTTGACAAAACAAGTCATCTTGTAAACTCTTAATATACAGTCTTCCCTCTCTTTGTATGTTGGAGTTTGATCTTTTAGTTAATTAACAATGGTATTCAATTGGTGATTGTTGTTAGTAAAATTATCCTTATTTCACTCACCGGAGCTCAAACACTTTTGTCTACAACCGTATCGCATCTCTCGCATTCACAATTCATTCCATTTCTCATCGGTGCTCTGATCAAAACGCATCGGAATTTGCTTGATTTGACATGAGTGGGTCCAGTATCTACTGTCTACGTAAACGTCATGTTTTTTTGGGTCAACAAAATGGCGCCGTCTGTGGGAATACCATACGCTTTAATCACAAAAGTCCAGTGGGAAGAAGCCAGTGTGAAGTAAATTGAAAGGAATTTCCTAAACCTTTGAAAATGGGTGTTCTTGAAGAAAGAACAGTTGTAAAATCCAGAGAAAAAAATCATTTTTTTCGAAATCAGTTTGATCCTTAAAAAAAGGAAAGTTTACTGAAATGAGTTCAAGTAGTGAAGAAAATGCACCTCGGAGGATGAGAGAACACCCTGAAGAAGGGGAACCTTCGCGTGCTGTCCCAGTAGATCCCTCGCGGCCTCATCAACAACATAGGAGAGGTAGGTCAAGGCAGGAGGCAGGATAGCGGCAGTACTTACTAGATAAGTGGCCACAATGGCCGCCAATATGAGGAACATAACTGTCACGCCCCAAGATTCTTGAAATTCGAAGCGTTACAAGAAAAATCTTTTTAGTTGAGGCTCTTTAATGTTAACCAAAATAAATTGTAACTAATAAAAATTCTGGATTTGAAATATATAAAAATAACGGTAGATATTTGTCCATATATACTTAGACAATTATGGTGTAATTTGATTTTGGAAAACGTTTCGAGAAAATCCAACAACTATGGGTTGTGCAGCAGTGGAGAGAAAAATATGTTTGACCAGACTAAAATTTATAGAATTTCAGCACAGCTTACAATACTCATATATGTACAATATATAAAAATTTGGGATCTCGATGATGATTTTTGAAGTACGAAAATATTTTTCAACTATGCTGAACAGTATTTTCGAAGCTAACCTGATTCAGTCTACTAAAATGGACATAACTTTTTCTCTACGTAATATTTTAAGATAATTCTAACGATAACTATTAGAAGACTCATAAACCTTTTAAATCCCACTGATTTCACTCTAAAGCATGCATCGTAGACCAAGTTATACCATTTTTAAGTAAGATGACAAAATCTAAAAATTTAATTCAGCAGTAATTAAACTTCATGCATAACCAATCCAACGTTTCTAAGTTATAGTTGATATGAGATGTATATAAAAACTAGACGAAATAGACAATTAAATATTTCAAAAATGCCATCTAAGTGTTCGTAAGAGATTTACATAATTGAAAATTTTACTAGGAAGTTAAAGAGCATTTCAAATCGCCAAGCACTTGCCACTTTGCTAAACCACTGCCATGCTTTGAATTAACCTATAAATTTTGTAGGGATGAGTACCACAAGTAATACTCAGTAGGAAACACTTAAGTAAATGATAAAAAAAATATGTTTTTTAAAAATGCAAACTTTGATTATTTGTGTCACCGTTAATTGTAAAGCGAACCAGTGATCAGGTAGTCCGCTTACTCTTAGGTTTTGATAACCCCTTTCAAATAACAAAAATCATCTCCCAATATCTTATTTGAACCACCAAATGGTGTTTCCATCATAAGTAACACAATAACATGTTTAATGAAAATCGAAAACCAATAATTTTACTTCGCTTACAATAGTGTCACAAACACCATAGCTTAAATACTTGGAGTTTGAATACACCTTTTGCATCCAATTTGAAATAAAATGCAGCGTACTCTCAGCCTCTCCTTCAGAAAATTTTCAAATTCAAGGTGCCTTAAGTCTATGGAAAAGTGACGAAATAGTTTTATGTGTAAGTGTAATAATTGGGGAGAGAAAACGTGACTTTAGGGGTTGTAAAATGTTGTTGCTTATCAAACACAAAATGAAGATGGTAATTTGCAGTAATCAAAATAGGAATAAAAACAAATATAAGTAGCATATAATTATGTGTATAAATGGGGATTTATGAGGTAACGTGCACGTAAGTTTTACAATTGAAATGGCTGTTTTTTTTTTTTTTTCTTTTAATAATTATCATAATGTGTTTTAAATGATTGAAACGGTTATGACATTTAGTGGATAGTAAAAATTTAAATAAAATGCCTAATGGAGAAAAAGAAAAGTCAGATTGAGGGGTGAGAAGAAATTAAAATACGTAGCTGAATAGATGGAAGCTATTTGAAGGACAAAAATCATGTTTAAGTTATTTGGCATAAACAATAAATGTATCTAAACTTTTAAAATTTGAAGGACTTAACATATACGACGATTAATATAAAATATGTCATCACGAACATTTAAAAGAGATTCGACACCTTAGAAAAAAAAATTAAGACAAGTGTGTGCAACTTTACTATCGTGACCCAAAACTTTAACTTGAACTCTTAGGAAGTATCGCAGTGACGAAATAATATAATCTAAATTATTTTTCGATTTATACAAGAAATTTTATTTTAAAACAAAACACAAGAATTTTTTTCTCGATCGCTACAACTCTCGCCACTTAAAATAATTTCGTCATCGAATTTAACTTACTTGTTTTAAGAGATTGGAATTCTTGGCTAAAACATCTTCTATTTCCGAAGTTGCCACATCTTCACCATGTTTACCCCACTGGACTTCGACTAATAGAACCTTTTGATTTCTCAGAAAATTGTCATTTCTCTCCAAAATCATTGTAGGAGTTTCTTCGTACGTCATATCACTCTCGACATCCGGTGATCGAACATTCACCACATGGTTAGGATCTGAGATATACTTTCTCAACATAGAAACGTGAAATACGTTGTGCACTGATGATAATTCGGGTGGCAATGCTAAACGATATGCTACATTCCCAATTTTTTCAAAAATCTCATATGGATCGATAAATCTAGGAATCAAATTTCATTTCTTTCCAAATCGCAGTTCATCGGCGCCACTTTGAGAAATACTTCATCTCCAATCTCAAAAGTCAATTCTTTTCTCCTTTTGTTGGCATAGCTCTTTTGACGATTTTGAGCAGTCTTAATTCTTGATGTATAAATTTATATATAGCCTCTACAATCTTCTCGACCAATTCTGGACCCAAAACTCTCTTTTCACCAACTTCATCCCAGTATAATGGCGAACGACATCATTGATCATACAAAGCCTTATACGGTGCAATGCCAATAGTTGCTTGAAAGCTATTGTTGTATGCAAATTCGACTAACAGTAAATGATTTTCCCACTTACCACCCAAATCTAGGACACAGGCTTTCAACATATCTTCAAGAACCTGGTTAGTTCATATTGTTCGTCGTCTGAGGATGGTATGCAGTACTAAATGTTAACTTGGTACCCATAGCTTTCTGGAGGTTTATCCAAAACTTCGAAGTAAACCTCGGGTCTCTATCCGATACAGTAGAAACTGGAACACCATGAAGTCGCATAATCTCCATGACATAAATCTGTGCGAATTGTTCTAAGATATAGATTGTCCGAATTGACAGGAAATGAGCAGATTTTGTCAGTCAATCCACTAGATTACATCATGACCTCTCACTGATCTAGGAAAACCAGTGACAAAATCTATTACAATCTTCTCCGATTTCCATTCGGATATATCCATGGGATTCAACAATCCCGATGACCTCTGATGTTCAACCTTCACTTGTTGACAAACCATGCATTTAGACACAAACATAGCTATCTTTCCCTTCATATTCCTCCACCAAAATGTGTCACGCAAATCTTTATACATTTTAGTTCTGCCTAGGTATCTAGCGTAAGGAGCAGAATGAGCTTCAATCATAATCTCATTCCTCAATACTTCATCCTTTGGCACACACAGTTGGCCTTTATACATTAGGGATTTATCTTCGCCTATTTCAAATCCTTTCATTTTCTCAGTTCCCACATCAGCCCTGATCTTTTCCAAAAATAGGACATATTTCTAAGCAGCTACTATTATATCCCTGAGTATAGGTTTCACACTAAAACTTGCTAACATCGCCGATGTCCTTACTGGTAGAGTTAATACTCTAATTCTCATATTTTCAAAATTCCTGATTAAATGATCATGTCTTGTACACGGTTCTGACAACCGTCTCATGTTCTTTCCACTCAGCGCATCAGCGACTACATTAACTTTACTTGGACGATACAAGATAGCACAGTCATAATCCTTCAATAATTCTAAACACCGTCGTTGTCTCATATTCAACTCCTTCTGGGTGAAGAAGTATTTGAGACTCTTATGATTGGTGTAGATCTCATACTTGTTCTTGTATAGGTAGCGACGTCAAATCTTCGAGGCTTGCACTACCGTTGCTAGTTCAAGATCATGAGTAGGGTAATTCTGTTCATATTGTTTCAATTGCCTCGAAGCTATCACTTTCCCATATTGCATCAGAACACATCCTAAACCAAGTTTAGATGCGTTACTGTAAATTACTAAGCCTTCTGAACCATCAAGAATAGTCAACATGGGTGCAGATATGAGAGTGTCCTTTACTTTTGAAAACTCTACTCGCATTTCTCTGACCATACGGACTTAGTACCCTTCCGAGTCAACTGTGTCCTAGGACTCGCGATCTTGGAAAATCTTTCTATAAATCGTTGAATAGCCTGTTATGTAAGGATTTTAATCGAACATGTGGGCTTATATGTGAAATATTGTGTATTAAATTAAAGGCTATCAATTTTCGTTAAGCCTGTTTAAAGTGATCTAATAAAGTTTCGATATTTTGGGTTTTAAAGCATCTAATTAAAGTATGAGTTTATATATGTAGAGACCGGACATGTTCCTAATTTCATGATGGGCCGAATTAGGTCAATGGGCCGTTAGTATAAATATACGGTTATGGTCCCCGGATCACATGTTCTATTTATTCTATTCTGACTCCCATCTTCAGAGAGAAATTTGAAATGTTTGGGCCCTTTTTTGCAATTTAAAATTAGGGTTTAGTATTTACAGTTTTAGCCCCTTAAATTTGTAACTTTGGTTATTTCAGCCCCTAAAGTTATAATTCACTCAATTGGGTCATTTAAAGTTTTGGGTTTGATAATTTAGTACCTAAGTTTTGAAAATTAATTAATTTGGGCCATTAAAGTTCTGAAATTTGTAATTGAGCCCCTGAAAGTTCACAATTAGTTTAAGTTGGCCCCTAAAGTTTTGCATAATTAATTTTTGACTCCTAAAGTTTTCAATAATTATTTATTTTTGGATAATGAATTTTTGATCCCTTAAGTTTTGGATTATTAACCTAAAGGTCCCCTAAAGTTTCAAAATTATTCAAATATGCAAATTTGGTGATTCTTTTTTCAAATTTTGGTACAAAGGACTCTTTCGAGATGTATAATATTCGAAAGTGAATTAATTGAAGCAACATGTTGCCAAAGCAACACCTCTTGTGGAAATTAATTAATTTGGAATATTAAAAGGTATTTGTGTGTGTGCTATTCATGCGAATTTGATCGGCCCAAAAGAAGGTCAATATTTGGCCGAATTGCACATATACATGTGGTGATAACCATATGGCAATTATTTGGTTTAACGTTTGATCAATAAATCAGTCCAAATAAAGGTTTATTGATTGATATGTTTCTTTATTGTCAATGTTTGATCACTACAACAAGAGTACCACTTACAAGTCAATATTTATGTCCAAAGACTACATATTGATGTTGTGCTAGGTATCTTGTGATGGACCTTACCATTATTTGAAATTATTATTTGCATATCAAGGATTGTGAGCTCTTCAACTTAATTGTTCTCCAATTCAGTTTCAGGTTCTGCCGCTAATATCTCTGCTAGCATCAATTCTATTCAAATGCTTAATGGTATCAACTTTGAGGCATGGGGAGAGAACGTAATGATTGTTCTCGAAGTCATGGATCTGGATTTTGTTTTATGGGTCTATCAACCTACTGTACTTATTGATAAGAGTACCTCTAATGATAAGAGGGAGATGGAAAAGTGGGAACGATCTACCGCATAAGCTTGATGATCATAAAGCGTGCTATTCTAGAAGCATTTCGGGGCATTATGTCCGATAAGGTGACTGCGGCAAAAGGTTTCCTTAAGGATCTTGAGAAGAGGTTTGCCAAGAATGAAAAGACTAAAACTAGGACTGTAAGCAAAAATCGCAAATAGAAAATCGAACCGAAACCGCATTTTAGAAATCGTCGGTTTGGTGCCAAGTGGACCCGTACCGGTCAAAAACGGTTTGGTTTAGGTTTGAGAATTTTAATTGGGGTTTAAGACCAAACCGGACCGGCGAAAAAATATATAAAAATAAAAAAGTCTGAAAAATCCAAATATGTAAAATTCAATAATTTTGTCATGTGTGGGTATTTTTGTCAATTTCTAATTTTCTATTGCATAAATATTATTATTACTCAATAATCTTAATTTATATCTAATAATCTCAAGCCTAACCTAATATATCAAAAACATTTTCCTCTTCAGAATTCAGATGAACTTCAGCCGACACCCGACACATCCTTGAGCCACCAGCACCACACCAAATCGGAGACAAAGAGATCTTGGGTCTTCAATGATAATATTTGCTACGAATAAAGTTTTAGATCAATACTTTTTTTGAGCAAATTGAGGTGAGAAATTTGAAATTATATGGGTTTCGCATTTCTCTCAACTATTGGATGATTATGAAATAAATTTATTCACTTTGATGGAAAGGGTTTATCTACTATGTACATGATTCTATTCTATTTGTGTGAACATACTCTTATTTTGTGACTGAATTAGGTATGATAAAATATGTCAATAGAAGTTAAAAAGTGTTCATGTACAATTTGATATGTGGATGAGTTATTTAATAAGCTAAAAGAAACCAACAATGACTCCGGTGGCAACTATACTTGCATTAATTTAATTGTTGTGTTTTATTGTATGCTTAGATATTTTGTTAAAATGTTTCTTTAAGTGTTTGAATTAATAAAGATGATATCTATTCAGTTAGCCTATTAAAGTCTTGAATTTTGATCTAGTAGGCGTAAAGTTTATCACTTAAGGTGTTACCTTATTGATGTCTTAGTAACTGTATTATGGAACTATATGCTTTCAAATAAATATTTAGTTTATAGGTGTTTTGGGCCTTATATCTTAGCCTAAAAAGGGTGAATAAAAAACTATTATTATGATTTCACTTAAATTTAGTTGGTATTTAAATTTATAGTAGATATATTTAGTTGTTTTAGATTTATTGCTAGTAATATATAAATATATATTGAATTCAATGAATTAATGACACAAAAGTAGATAGGCAAAAAAATATACGACGAAACCGACGGTTTAAAATCGGACCAAACCGTTAGGTTTAGGTTTGAGTTTTTTTCAAACCATTCAAAATGGTTTGGTTTGGTTTGGTTTAGGTTTGAGTTTTTCTCAAACCGATTTAAACGGTTTGGTTTGAAAATCTGTCAAAAATCGGTAAAATCGGACCACTTACACCCCTAGCTGAAACTAGTACACTTTTGACAAATCTTATCTCAATGAGGTACAAAGGGAAATGAAACATTCGGGAGTATATTATGGAAATATCTCACATTGCTTCAAAAATGAAGGCACTCAAGTTGGATGTATCTGAAGGCTTGTTGTGCACTTGGTTCTGATATCCCTTCCAACATAATTCAGTCAATTCAAGGTGAGCTACAATTGTCAAAAGGACCCATGGTCCCTTAATGAGCTCATCTCACATTGTGTCCAAGAAGAGGAAAGATTGAAGCATGACAGACAGAAAGTGTTCATTTAGCCACCACCTCTAAGGACAAAATGAACAAGAAAATGAAAACTGATAAGGAAGCTGCGAGTACAACATCACAAAAGAAACAATATAAGAAACCAACTGAGGGTGGTTGTTTCTTCTGTGGAGCTGCAGGTCATAGAAAGAAGAATTGTACCAACTATCATGCATGGGGTGCCAAGAAAAGTGTTCTTCTTAATTTGGTTTGTTTTGAGGTTAATTTAACTTCGGTACTTAGATACACATGGTGGATAGATTCTGGTGCAATAACTCACATCGGTGTATCTATGCAGGGTTGCCTGAGTTGCCGAAACTAAGTGATGGTTGAAGATACATCTATGTTGGCGGCAGCAAGACGGTAGAAGTAGAAGCAATAGAAAAATTTAGATTATTGTTAAATACTGGATTTTATTTGAATCTTAATGAGACATTTATTGTACCGTCTTTTCGACGGAATTTGATTTCTATTTTTGATTTGGACAAACATGGTTATTCTTGTTCGTTCGGGAATTGAATATTTAGTTTGTTTCTTGATTCAAAATTGGTTGGTTTCGGTTCATTATTAGATTATGATAATCTTTATTTAATTGATACGATTACTTCTTTTAATGAATCATTGCATGTAAGTACTCGAGGTGTAAAGCGAAAATGAACCTGTGAGAATTTGTCCTCATTATGGAACAAGAGATTATGTCACATCTCCAAGAAGAGAATTGAGAGACTGTGTCTAACAAAATTCTCGATCCCCTCGATGTTACAGATTACGATATGTGTGTTAACTATATAAAGGGAAAACAAACCAATAAAAGGAGATTTCAAGCCAACAGGACTTTGAACGTCTTAGAACTTATACATACGGACATTTGTGGACCATTCCCTACGGCTTCTTGGAATGGTCAACAATACTTTATAACGTTCATAGACGACTTTTCAAGATATGACTATATATATCTCATTCATGAAAAATCACAGTCACTGGATGTGTTCAAAAACTATAAAGTTGAAGTTGAAAACCAACTCGACAAAAGGATTAAAAGCGTCAGATCTGACCGTGGTGTTGAATACTATGACAGATATGATGGTTCAGGTGAACAACGTCCAGACCATTTGCTAAATTCCTAGAGGAATGCGGTATCGTCCCACAGTACACTATGTTGAGTTAGCCCACTATGAATGGTGTTGTTGAAAGACGAAATAGAATGCTTAAGGACATGGTGAGGAGTATGATTACTCATTCTACCTTGCCAGAATCACTCTGGGGTGAAGCATTAAAGACCGCAGCATATATACTCAACAAAGTTCCAACTAAGGCTACTGATAAAACCCCTTATGAGCTTTGAATGGGTAATATGCCTAGTTTGAGGCACTTACACATTTGGGGATGTCCAGTTGATGTAAGGCCCTATAGGCCAAATGAAAAGAAACTGGACGCAAGGACTATCAGTTGTTATTTTATTGGATATTCTGAAAGGTCCAGGGGTTACAAGTTTTATGATCCCACAACTAAGGCAATTTTCGAGACAGAAAATGCACGGATCTTTGTGGATGTTGAGTTTGCGAAGGGATAAAGGGTTATAGACTTTGTTTTTGAGGAGGAATATGTTGAAATTCCTCTAATTGCCATTGACAATTATCAGGATCAGATTTCTATTCCTGACATTGTTCAAGAAGCAATTCTGGATCAATACAATGTCATTGTATCTCCCTCTTAAAGTCAACAACTTGTTCCAAAAGAACAAACTCTATAGCCTCAATAACTAATGCCATTAAGAAGGTCCACTAGAGAGGAGAAGTGCGGTTTCAAATGATTACATCGTATTTCTCCAAGAACATGAAGTTGACATTGGAGTGGTGGAACATGATCTGATCAACTTTCGTCAAGCCATGGAAAGTTCTAACTCTAAAAAATGGCTCGATGCCATGAATGAAGAGATAAAGTCCATGAAGGACAATGACGTGTGGGACCTCGTTTCATTGCATGAAGGTGCGAAACCCATTGGTTACAAATGATATTTAAGAACAAGAGGGATTTTAAAGGTAATGTGGAGAGGTATAAGGCTCGTCTTATCGCAAAAGGTTTTACACAGAAAGAAGGCATTGATTATAAAGAGAATCTCTCCGGTTTCTTCGAAAGACTCTTTCAGGATTATAATGACATTGGTAGCACATTTCGATCTTGAGTTACATCAGATGGATGTTAAGTCAGCGTTTCACAATAGTGATATTGATGAAACAATCTACATGGTACAACCAGAAAACTTTGTGTCAGATGATGCAAATCAAATGGTTTGTAAACTAAAGAAATCTATCTATGGACTCAAACAGGCATCTCGTCAATGGTATTACAAGTTTCATCAAGTGATTATCTCATATGGTTTTGAGATGAATTTGGTAGATGTTTATATATATCACAATTTCAGTGGGAATAAGTATATTTTTCTAGTTTTATATGTCGATGACATATTACTTATCAGCAATGATATAGATTTATTACACGAAACCAAGAGCTTTCTAGTAAGGAATTTTGAGATGAAAGATCTTGGTGACGCCTCTTTTGTATTAGGAATTCAAATACACCGGGATCATTTTCGGTGTATTCTAAAGATTGTAAAATAGGTGACACCCCTATGGCTAAAGGAGACGAGTTCAATTTAAGTCAAAGCCCCAAAAATGATTTGGAAATTAAAGAAATGTAGAAGATTCCTTATTCTTCAGCTATAGGGAGTCTGATCTATGCTCAGGTTTGCACGCGTCCGGATATAGCGTACATTGTTGGGATATTAGGGAGATATTTAAGTAAACCGGGAATAGATCATTGGAAAGCAGCCAAACGGGTATGCGGTATTTACAGAGAACAAAAGACTACATGCTCACATATAGAAGATCGGATCAGTTGGAGATCATCGGTTATTCTGATTTCGATTTCGCGGGACGCCAAGATAGTAGGAGATCCACTTCAGGCTATATCTACCTGCTTGATAGAGGTGCTATTTCATAGAAGAGTGCTAAGCAGACACTCATAGCCACTTCCACCATAGCAGTGGAGTTTGTAGCATGTTATGAGGCATCAAATCATGGAATATGGCTGAGAAATTTTGTCACTGGGTTGCGCATTATGGATAATATAGAAAGACCAATCAAGTTATTTTGTAACAATAAATTAGCAGTACTATATTCCAATAACTATAAGAGCTTGACGAAGTCAACACATATAGAGATCAAATTCCGAGCTGTTAAAGAAAGAGTTTAGAGTGGACAGGTGTCAATAGAGCGTATCGGGACAAACTCCATGGTTGTGGATCTGCTTACTAAGGGATTGATACCCAAGGTCTTTCATGAGCACACTGCTCATATGAGTGTAATATCTCTTGAAGATATCTAGTTTCAGTGGGAGTTTGTATTTTTGTGCTTTTCATATTAGACACATGTACTATCATTTTGGATATGATTTATAGTTAAAGTAACTTTCAGTTATAAACTTTTTGGTTTATTATCTCTGAACCCATTTGAAAATGATCTTATTAAGGTATTAAGGTGGACCAGTTGGAAATAGGCATGTTAAGATCACATCACATGTAATTTTCGTGCTACACATCCATGCTTGATCCATGTCGTTCAGTCATGTCAATATATGTGACCATTGATGGGTTTAGTTACGATATAAGTAGCGAAAGCCGCTTTGATCCTATATTGATATGATTGATGGACCGGATTGTTCGAGGATGCATTCGGTAATGATAGTAGAATTCTACGTACTGATAAGCTTATGTTTAATGCACGAATATAAGGTAACACATATAGCCCAAGTGGGAGATTGTAAGGATTTTAATCGAACACGTGGGCTTATATGTGAAATATTGTGTATTAAATTAAAGGCTATCAATTTTGGTTAAGTCAGTTTAAAGTTATCTAATAAGGTTTTGGTAGTTTGGGTTTTAAAACATCTAATTAAAGTATGGGCTTATATGTGTAGAGACTGGGCCTATTCCTAATTTCGTGATGGGCCGAATTAGGTAAATAGGCCGTTAGTATAAATACTGATGGAACATTCTATTCATCAAGTCCATAAACACTGCGGGGGCATTCGTCAAGCCAAAGGGCATCACCGTAACCTCATAATGCCCATATCGAGTCCTAAATGTTGTCTTTGGTATATCTACCAACTTAATCTTCAGCTGATGGTAGCCCGACCTTAAATCAAATTTTGAGAACATGGATACCCCTTTCAACTGATCAAATAGATCCTCAATCCTAGGAAGGGAATACTTATTCTTGATCGTCAACTTATTTAGCTCATGGTAGTCAATGCACAACTTCCATAGTACCAACTTTCTTCTTTACAAAGAGTACTGGAGCTCCCCATGGAGATACACTTTGTCTAATAAACCCTTTGTCTAAAAGTTATTCTAACTGCATCTTCAACTCTTGTAATTCCTTTGGTGCCATTCGGTATGGGGTTTTGGACAAAGGATTAGCTCTAAGTACCAGATCTATCGTGAATTCCACTTGTCTATCGGGCTGAGTACCCGGTAGATCATCTGGAAACACATCTGCACACTCCCGTATTATTAGCACATCATGTAATATTTTCTCTTGAGATGAGGTGCTAGTAAGACTGACAAGATGCGCCTAAAATTCATGCTTCCTCAACATGCTCTCTGCCAAAGCCGAGATAACGCGAGGAAGTGCCTTAATCTTCGATCCATAAAAGCTGAACTCATTTTCTCCCAATTTTCAAAAAATACCTCTTTCTCAAAACATACTATCGTGGCTCGATTTTCACATAACCAATCCATACCTAAAATAATATCAAAATATTTCATCTTTATAACATACAAGTTGGAATCTAAAGTCAGTCCATCAAAATTTATTTGTACCCCATTTGCTATCCAATCAGAATCAATAGTTCCTCCTGATGGCATACTAACATCTAGTACACTATCATTCTTCTGACATGAAGCATTAATCTTAGCTAGACATGCATTAGATATGAACGAATGAGTCGTACCAGAATCAATAAGGACGTAAACAGGAATGTTAAAGACTAATAAAATACCTGCGATTACATCCGAATTTTAGGTAGCCTCGTCGTAAGTCAAAGCAAACACACTTGCTTTTCCTTTCTTCTCTTGCTCGGTTTTCATAATCAATGGATATGAAAAAGCCACATGGCCAGGTTGGCTACACTTATAGCAAACATACTTTCCATATAAACATTCTCATCTGTGAAACTTGTTACACTTAGGACATTGGGATAAAGGATTCTGGGCTGACTCGTATGTGTCTGCTTCTTAATTTGTCCAGTATTCTTATTATTATCCTGCCATTTCCTTTTTTCGGAGTTATTACGATGTCCCTAATTTACCAATTTCACCCCCCGAGTAGGTTACCGTTCGAGCTTTCTTTACCATTGCCTGAAAAGTGGTGAGATCGTGTGAACTCACAATTTGCCTAATCTCTGGGCGGAAGCCCCTCTCGTCACATTTTGCTTCATGAGCTCGATACTTACAAGGTGTTGGGCATATCGGGACAATTCCTCGAACTTGCTCTCATACTCAGAAATGTTCATATCTCCATGTACTAGTATTAAGAATTTTCTCTCCTAATAGTCTCGCCGAGCTTGCGGGAAATACTTTTCTGTTAGCTCCATCTTGAACTTAGTCCTTGTTAGATTATGTTGTCATCATCGGTGCGTGTGCATGATGAGGATTCCCACCAATGGCCTGCTCTTTTGATTAGCATAAACTCGGCACATATAACTTTTTGATTTTTCGGACAATAGATGCGCCAAAATATCTTCTCAATAGTACGTACCTCAGCTTCCAGAGGGTCTTACCCGCCATCAAACGTAAGGGGTTGATATCAACGAAACTGTTCTATCGTCAGAATAAGCGGTGCAGCCGAGTATGTTGGTAGAACGACGGTGCTTGGAGAACTGGTAGAGCTTGAGTTACTGGAGATGTAGCTTGAGCAGCGAAGGCCTGCTTTAGCTCATCAATCTCTCGCCTTAACTCCCTAATCGTCCTCGCTTGCGCCATATTCCTATATGCCATAATAATTGCAATCTCATTTAAAGAAGTCTACGATACTTGCACAAAATAGGAAAAAAAAAAATTACAACCCAAGATCTTTTATTATTATTATCTCAAAAGAATCTTTCAAGAGGAATACAAAATAATAGAAGAGCGTCTGGCGCAAATCAATAGGAAAGAAAAAGAAATCCTACTAGACATTAACAACAACTAAACTTAATAAAATCCATTAAAATTTCAATCCTCTATTCATCATTGTCTCATCGTCACTAATCCAGCCTCCGTGAACCCTAGGTTTCTTAAAAGGCTATGCCTCATTGTCTGAAATAGGTGGAGGTGCATCTTCATGAATGTGCATCTCAGTAGTTACACTATCGTCCTTACGAATCGCAAGTCGGGCTAACTCTCACTGCTCAATCAATTCTACGCTGAAGGCCTCATAGTCAATCTCTCGAGGCAAGGTAGGTACAACAACTTCCCATAAATAATCGTAAATCGATTCGGCCATCTCTAGTCACTTTTCTGACAAGGTATCAATAAGGAGGTCGGTGGCCCGACGACCAATGACCATATGGCCTTATCGTCTCATCTCCCTCCACCTTACTAATATCTCCCAAATGTGTTAGCCCATATTGTGCGCTGGATTCTACTGATACTCTTCATATTGCCTCACGATCTCATATCAACGAAGTATCAATGAACTGTCTTCCTACAAGTTTTCTTAATTCGTACCATAAGTGTCATACCAATTATTCGAATTCCAATTAGTGGGTATCTAATAAGTTTTAGTTAATTCTCGAGGATTTAAATAAACATGGAATTTGGTCACATTTTAAAAATACTTGGTACAATAATGATTATCTACAAAAAGTATTCAAACTCAAACATTTTCTAAAATTCATACATACATTTCATATGTTGAATCTAGAATAATCTTTTGCATACTCATCACACAGATACAAGTATATTTATAGAACTTCTTTACCTTAAAATCGGCATACCGCGGTTATGACAAGCATAGTGCTCAGGATCCTCAAAATATATATATATATATATTTTGAGGATCCTGAGCACTATGTATGTATATATATATCAAATATATACATATACATACATACATATATATATATATATATGTGTGTATGTATGTATATGTATATATTTGATCAACTTTATATGTAACAAAACACTCCTAAGATATGGTCTCTAATGGAAGTCTACAGAAAATAAACAATACTCTGATACCAAGTAGTAACGCCCCAAAATTCTTGAAATTCGAAGCGTTACAAGAAAATTCTTTTTAGTTGGGGCTCTTTAATGTTAACCAAAATAAATTATAACTAATAAAAATTTAGGTATTTGAAATATATAAAAATAATGGTAGATATTTGTCCATATATACTTATACAATTATGTTGTAATTTGATTTTGAAAAACATCTCGAGAAAATTCAGCAACTATCGATTGCGCAATAGCGAGGAGAAAAATATGTTCGACCTAGTTAACGTTGACTAAAATTTATGAAATTTTAACACAACCTATAAAACTCATATACATACAATATATAAAAATTTGGGGTCTCGACGATGATGTTTGTAGTACAAAAATATTTTTCAAATATGCTTAACAGTATTTTCGAAACTGACCCAATGCAGTCTATTAAAACAGACATAACTTTTTCTCTAGTTATTATTTTAAGATAATTCTAAATATCATTATTAGAAGACTCATAAAACTTTCAAATCTCACTGATTTCACTCTAAAACATGCACCGTAGCCCAAGTTAACCCATTTTTAAGTAAGTGGACAGAATTTGAAAATTTAATTCAGCAGTAATTAAACTTCGTGCATAATCAATCCAACATTTCTAAGTTATAGTTGATATGAAATGTATATAAAAATTAGACGAAATAGAAAACTTAAAATTTAGAAAAAAATGTCATCCAAGTGTTCGTAAGAGATTTACATAATTAAAAATTTTACTAGAAAGTTAAAGAGTATTTCAATCGCTGAGCACTTGCCACTATGTCAAACCACTATCATGCCTTGAATTAACCTATAAATTTTGTATGGATGAGTACTACAAGTAATACTCAGTAGGAAATACTTAAGTAAATGATAAAAAAAATATGTTTTCTAGAAATGCGGACTTTGGTTATTTGTGTCACCGTCAATTGCAAAGCAAACCGATGACCAGGTAGTCTGCTTTGTCTTAGGTTTTGATAACCCCTTTCAAGTAACAAAAATCATATCTTCATCTCTTATTTGAACCACCAAATGGTGCTTCCATCATAAGTAGCACAATAACACGTTTAATGCAAATCGAAAATCAATAATTTTTACTTCGCTTACAAAAGTGTCACAAACACCCAACCTTAAATACTTGGAGTTTAAATACCCCTTTTGCATCCAATTTGAAATAAAATGCAGCATGCTCTTAGATTTTATTTATTTATTTATTTTGATTGCTTCAAACTCTATAATCTCTTATCAAAAGTCTAATTCTCTTAAATAAGTGTTTGATGCTTAATTAATACATGTAGTGCGTCTTTTGTTTAAAGCACCTGTTTTTTTTTTTTTCCATATTTTTTGTACATAATATATTTCATGCACTAGTGTGATCCCCTTTTTGAGTTTTCTTTTTGGCATTCTCGACAAGCATCCTCATTGGAATATTTTATAGGGTACCTTTCTCTCGTGAATCATAGTTACTTTTTCTTTTTTATACAATGATTAGTACAATATTCCTCATTAAACACTCATTCTCACAAACTGGCCTGTAATTTAAAATCTTCACCTAATTTTCATTTTAGTGACCTTAGACAATCCATACAAGAATTTGCATAAATGGAATCTCAATTTATCTTAATATTTTCTTACAACAGTTCAATCACCCCAAATTATACTAAATTTGATTTAAGGGTGTATAATATAATGATTTATTATTATTCTTATTATTATTGAATTTAGCATCTAGGTTCCATTATTTCAACAAGTCAAGCATATGAATAAATTCATTCCTTTAAAAAGCTAAACTTAATTCATGTGTTTAAAGGGTATCAAATTTCACATGGTTATGCATTAACTAATCTAAACATGCAACTTATTCTTAATTCATAAACTAATACATAATTTCAAATATATAAATCATTATATGTAAAAGGCTAACTAACCTACACAAGCAAGCAAATTAAAAAGAAAATATTTTCAATATTTTTCATATATAATAAATTGGTAAAATTTCATACAATCACACAAAAGAATTAAAAACTTAATATTTTTCACACCCAAACTTAAAATAGACATTGTCCTCGATATTTTAAAATATTATCAATTAAATAAAATAAAATGGCAGAGAAGAGAATAAGAGACTCCCCAGATTTTTATCTAATTTTGGAGGCTAATTTGGAACGAAATTATCGGATATAGATGATCCACTTGGCTAATTGTTGGTTTGTGGGTTTTCAATTGTCATGTTCCTACAAAACAAAGAGAAATCGATCATAATACTATGGAATAATTTTTAATAAGCTCAAATACAATCTATAGGGCAATATGGTGATGAAGATAATCTAAATTACGAAAAGAAATAAGTAAAAAAGAGATAATTGCAGCAGGAGCCCCAAACCTTTCAACCGTTGCAAAGTCACTCCTAACATTTCCAACTGTTGTATCCCAAGCTCAAATGGATGGTTTCCATCTAAAATGCCGTCGTTGACCAAAAAATTGAATTTGACTACATTTTTAATATTTTGAAAGAGGGGGAAATAGTAATTTTATATTTACTACATTAAATGATTAAAAAAGAAAAGAAAATATAAGAGCTTGTTTGGGACGGATTAAAACTGAAAAACTAGCTGTTATTGTTGACTTTTATTAGACGAGTGAGACCCAATAACGGCTATATTTTCAATTTTAATTGGATTAAAATCCCTCCCAAACAAGTTCTAAATTGTATCTCCTTTCTTCCATCCCCATACCTACACCCAACCCAAAAACCAAAATCACATAGTCATCTGCAACCGTCGGCACCGACGCCAACACAAACCGCTGGCTTTTCTAGCCCTTCCCCCAACCCAAAAACACAGAAAGAAAAACATCATCTCTAGCCTTACCCCCAAACCCAAAAGCCTCGCCAACCATCAGTGCCTCTTGCTATCTTCTTCTTCTTGCCATCATGGTAGCCTAGGTAGCAGAGCCCCACACCTCCTCCATTCATTCTCTCTCCCGCAAAATGGGCTTGACTCGAAAGAACCTGACCCGCACCTTTTTTGGACACTGAATTTATCGTAAAATCTCAAAATTGTACAAAAATTCGGGACAGTTTTTCGGGACACTTTAGGATTAATTTTGATTTCAGAAGATGACAACACCAAGATACAAAAATTCATTCCTAAGAAATGGCCTATAGCTATTGCAAAATTTTGAGTATCGAGCAATATTAAAAATTATATTTTAACAAATTTGAAAATTATTATTTTTTATTTTGAATTTTATTAATAATTTAATAAATCGAATATTAAAAATATTTATATAAATAAATATTTTACGTAATTGAATAAAAATTATATAATTCAATATTTTGCGTAATTGAAAAATTAATATTTTATGTAATTATTTCTTTTGTGTAGTTGTTACAAATCGGTTCACTTAATTTTATGAGATTATGCTATATTCCATTATCTTATGTCGATGTGCTAATATTTAAATTATTTTTTTGTAGCATGGATTATCAATTGGACTTGACGTTGAGACAGATGCATGGTAAAGCTACCTGGAATGGTAACTTTGGCAGTTACACTGTCGTGTTGGAGCTGTTAGATGAGCAGCATGCAAATATACTGTTGGCGAGGCAATCGAGATCGTAAGTATTTATATTTTGTTTTTAACTTTGAAATTTAGTTTTTATCCAACTAACACGTTTATTATTCCATTGCAGGGACGATTGCGACATTTTTTTCAATAAAATACATTAAATTTTTTGAGTATAGGATAGAAGGTTGATGGAATCAACCAGGCATGGATAGAAATTTGGAGGAATAATTCAGCATGTGATTTGTGGGAATTCGTGTGTGATCCGTAAACGTTGTACATTTAATTGTTGATTCATTTATTTAATACTTATAAAAACTGTAAATTGAATTTCGTTCATTTATTTGAATGAAATCATTGAATTTTGTTCATTTTTAACAAATTACACTAAAATGATTATCCAAATATTGTTTATTTATTGGCAATACCATAACATATTTGACTAATTGTCATTCTGGGGAATCTGACTCATACAAGTTTGGCTAGTATGGTCGATTGCTCTACATCTACCGCATCGACGCGGTTGAGAAAACTCTCCAGTAGAGGGTATTCTAGATGTTCGTGAACGCCCGGTGCCACGTGGTTCAACTACCGGTGGCGACAAACTATTAAGTGAGAGAATACAGTCAGAGACTTCCCAATCGGATTCATTCGGTAGAGGAAGTATAGTCTCAGCATATGCAACTCTCCAACAATCAGTCGAAAAATTAACAAGCGATTTCGCCTGTTGTTTTCTTAATGTTAAGCCGAAAAATTATGCAGATGAAGTTTTTTTCCCATTCATGCTTAAAAATATTATACAGATCCACTAAAAAAAATTTATGCATGTTACCTATGTCGAATCTTAATTTATTGAGTAAAAAATATACACATTTCAGTATAATGAAATTAAACATACGAAAATATACTTACCGATTCGTAGTAATTGACTAAAAATAATTTTTTTCCTTCTGCTATCGATATTTTTTAGATTTCCATAGTGAAGAAGGTGAGAGTTTTTATTTGTGTTTGAACTGAATTTGTAATTTTATGTAGGGGGTGTTTGGTTTTATTTGTTAAGTAAAAGGGTAGTATTTTCTTTTTAATAAAATCATATTTTGTAATTGTTTTATTCACTTAAGGACATTTTTGTGTTTTAAACACTATTAGGTCAATTGTGAAATAT
Organism: Fraxinus americana; assembly: GCA_035079005.1. Lineage (NCBI taxonomy): Eukaryota > Viridiplantae > Streptophyta > Magnoliopsida > Lamiales > Oleaceae > Fraxinus > Fraxinus americana. The sequence continues at coordinate 15,675,441 of CM068712.1, read as the reverse complement.
TCAATAGTGGAAAAGTCAAAGTTGAATTTGGCCCCTTTGATCTGGCCAATTTTAAAAGAACCCCCAACCCTCACATGAGGTGGGTCCCGATGCGGGACCCAGGTGATTAAAAATTGGTTCAAAAAATTCCCGCCCCTCCCTACGTGTGTGATTTGTGGGGCTTCGATGAAGCCCACATTCTATAATAGTAGCATGGCTCTTTTGGGGATGGGAGGAGGAAGGAGATAAAATTTTTATTTTATTTTATTTTTTTAATTATTTAATGTTGTAAATATAAAAATGTGGTTAAATTCAATTTTTTGGTCAACTAGCAGTACTTTGGATGGAAACTGTCCATTTGGGCTTGGGATGCAAAGGTTGGGAGTGACACTTTCAACTATTGAAAGGTTTGAGAAAGTTTATAAATGTTTGAAAGGTTTGGGGTTCAGTTGCAACTATTCCTATTTTTTACATCCAATAATTGTTTTTATTTCAGATATTATTTTCTGAAATATCACTTAAAGAAACTTATCACAATAATTTAAGAAATCTGCTACATATACAGAATTTTTGTACATCTATGTTGAAAGATGCATGCGGCCTTTGATTTGAATTTCGTAAATTCAAATTAAGGGACAGATACAACCTATCTGTACAAAATCATATGTATATGTAGAATAATTCATAATTCAATGTAGGATTCAATATTGAGATAAACACACAAAAATTATCCACGTGTTTCCAAAACCCTATAGAGCTTGTTTGGAAGTTTTTTTCATCGATGTTGATTGGTTTCGAGCAGTGGAATGTACCTTGATGAGCTAGACAATTGACGTGCCAATTAAAGTTATTATAATATGCTAATAATTAATTAAACTAAAATACATATGATATGTATATTTATTTATAGTAAGCTTATAATGTTATAGCTTGCTATTAGGTAAAACAAACCTACTTAAGACATGTTTGTTTATTTTTTTAAAATTGATGAATAAATGTTACATAACTTAATTGGGCTCATAATTAGAATTTTAATCAAGAGGAAATTACATAAAAACATGTATTTAAGTTTTCAAATTCAAAAATCAGATCTAAAGTTTATTTAATCAAAAATCAGGTATTAATTGGATTAATAATTATATTAATTGGATTAATAATTAAAACCCAAATGAAAACCTAATTTACTTCCAATCCCCTCTCACGGTCTCACCCATCTCTCTCTCTCTCTAAACACCATCTCCCTGGAAGAGAATCTCCGGCACAGAGGCGTCACCACCGGAAGATGTGAGCATCGCGCTTTGTTCGGTGCTCTATGCTCTGTTAGGTGGCGCTCAAATCTGTTACACAGCGTCGATCTATGATTCAGTGTGTGTGGAAGACGACGGTGACGTTGATTTGTGTGATTCAGTGTGTGTGGAAGCCGATTGTGTTGGTGCGATGTGGCGGTGACAATGGTCGCTGGTGGGGTTGCGGCGGTGACGATAGTCGTTGGTGTAGGTGGTGGAGGTAGCCGATCTGTGGTGTATGTGTGCTAATTTGTGTGAGTTCTGTACGTGTGATGGTAGTGGCGGCATTACCCTTGTGCATTGGTGTTTGGTGGGTAGATGATGGTGGTAGCGGTCGACGGTGGTGGTGTTGTGTGCAGTGTTGGTGGTGGTTTGGTGCAGTTGTGGTATTGGTGGTGTTTTGTGGTGGTGTTTCTGTTTGTGGTGGTATGTGGGGTGTTGCTGGTGCGAGGTGCCGTTGGTGGCGGTGACTAGTGGTTGTTGGTGTTCGCGACGGAGACGACATTGGTGTTTTGTTGGTGGTGGTTACAAATGATTTGTTGATTGTGACCAATAAATAAATTGGTTGGCGTGTGACCAATAAAGAATAAATTGTGATCAATAAGTACTGCGACCTACAAATTTATTAATTTGTGACCAATGAAAGTAATTTGTCACTTATTATTTGATGTTGTGACCATATAATAAGTTGTGTGACTTATAAATTTCGTGATTTGTGACCGATGAACAGATTGTAACTTTTAAATTTTTAATTTGTGGCCGATGACCTAACTGTGACCTATACAATTTTTAATTTGTAAGTGTTATGCCCTAGGTCCAATCAACTTTGGACATAAACACTTTGAATATATATAATCAATACATATATATGACAATATCTATTATTTAATTGAATTAATATTCTAATAAATTAAATAATAGAATCCGTAGATTCAAGTCTTGGTGATTTGTTAATCACAAGGAGTTGTGATTGTGAGATACAAATTACATATGACTGAATCTTAAATCGTCCGTGGTCGAGGTAATAACGAGATACGGATATCGTTATTACGGATAGACTATCGCGTGTGGCATTCTTACTTGTAAAGTAAGTAGCTGATCTCACAAGCTAAAGTGTGGTGACACTTGAATGAACACGTGGATGTTTTGTTATAGAACAAAACATTGGAGACCCCTGAGAGATTCCACATGGATAACTATCTAAGTGTTAGTGGTTAATCTCTAACGTTCGGTAGTGGAATTGGTCCTTTGACTTGAGGTCATCATAGTACCTTATATGAAGGCAGACATACTTTGGTGGTGTTGGATGTTGCTCTGTCAAGGGTCGCTAATACAGCATTGTTCGGGTATGTCAAGAATCATATGAAGGTTGTGAATGATCAATAGAGGATTCGTCACTCTTAGATAGTAAGAGATTATGATCTACATTTTATCCAGTTAAGTTAATAATGAAGTCATTGGCCAAGGTGAACTCATAAGTCGGAAAAGAGTTTTCGACGTACATTGACTTAACAGTGAGATAAAAGATATGATCGATAATTGAGATTGACACATATCCATATCTCATAATTGATCGGATCATATTGACGAAAGGATTATAGTTTCACTGTAAACGAACAAATTTGGTTTTGTCATGCTACGTGATATTTTCCGTCACATGTATTGCCCTGATACATTGCTAGATGTCAATCTGGGACAACGAAAGTGAATTAGTGATAAATTAAAAGGGGCATTTTAATTTATCGATTTTGATTAGATCAAAATAATAATTCACGTCGTTCGGCATCGTGATCGGGAACCTAATGGGTCACACACAAAAGAAAATCAGAAGAATGAGATTTACCAATTCATTAATTGACAAGTGTTGGATAATGAATTAATTGAGTTGTTTAATAATGGGCCCGAATTAATTAATTGGATTAATTAATTCATGGACCAGATTTAATTAATTTGATTAATTAAATATTGGACCGTGTTAAGTTTAATAGATGGGCCGAGCCCATTTGGACTTATATTAATAAACAACTAGGGTTTGAAAATAGTATGGATTTTTTATTATTCTTGCTAGCACAAGAAAAGAAACTCTAGCCACCATTCTTGTTCTCTGTGTGGATCACCATTGGAGGCTGGACAATTGGACAGCTTGGAATGCAGATCGTGATCATTGGAGTTCGTGAATCAGCAAAGGATTTTGCAGAATTCATCAAAGGTATAATTCTAATCACAGTTTCTATCTAAACACATTGCAGATCCTCGTTTGGGAATTGAAAATTGTTTTATTTCCGCTGTGCATGATTAAGTAAATTCCCAACAGTGGTACCTGAGCCAACTTTGTGTTTGTTAGAAATTGTTTTGCATCTTGTAACAATTAAAAGTTGATTGTTATTGTTTTTCTTGTTTCTAGCAATTGAGAAAATTTGATTTTCACATTTTAGAATCTGTTAAAAAAAAAATTGGATCTGAAACTCGCCGGCAGCAACCAACGCCGCCGGCGCGGCGGCAGGGCGAAGCAGCTGCGGCGCTGCTCGCCGCACGCGTAGAGGGCGACGGCGCCACTGCCACAGTGGCGCGACTGAAGAAGTTAGCCATATGCGCGTCACGTCGATGGCAAAGTAGCGGCATAACGCCGTTGCGATTTTGCGACGGCATTGTTCACGCGCAGAAGAAGCTGAACGTCGCCGTTACGATTTGTCGCCGCTGTGCAACAGCGGCGATGACCCGTCGCTATCCACTTATGCGGCGCCGGCGCCGCTAGTTATTAAAAAAATGAATAATGCTAAGTGTACACAATCTTTTACACAATTTTTTACACCCACCTCACATGGAGGGGGGCCCACACATAATAAAATAATTGTGGACCCCCCTCCATGTGAGAGAGGTGTAAAAGATTGTGTAAAAGTGTGTGTGTACATGTAGCATTACCCTAAAAAAAAGGGGGGGCGATTTCTAGGGTTTTCTGAAACGGGTGAGAAGGGTGGAGACGGGGGCCTCTGGTGCAATTTCTGAAATTGCAGGCCCCCGTCTGCAATTATGATTGTGGGGGTCTGATTGCAAATTTTTGTTGAAGGTTCTGTCGTGCAATTTTCGAAATTGAAGGGCTTCCTTTTAATTTTAAACTTGGGTCAATATGCAATTTTCAAAATAGTTTTGAATTTAAATATTAAAATGATTTTTAATTTGATTTTCAAATGGTTTGACCTAAAATTTCAATATTGACCCGTTTAAAATTTTATTCAAAATTAATGATTTTTATATTTTCGTTAAAATTGGATTTTAACTTAAATATTAAACTTTGACCCGAAATTGAATTTTATTTTATTTAGGAGTTTTATCCTAAATTAAAATGTTAATTCATTTTAAATTAGAGTTGGATTTTAATTTAATATTTAATTAAATTTGATTTTAATAAAATTATCCACCCTAGTATATTGTTGAAATTAGAGTTGGACTCTAATTTGACATTTAATTGAAATTTGATTTTAATTAAATTGTCTCGCCCTAAATAATTCTTAAAATTAGAGTTAGACTCTAATTTAGTATTTAATTAAGATTTGATTTTAATTAAATATGTTCGCCCTAATATCTTGGAATTAGAGTTTGATTCTTATTTTGTATTTAATTAAAATTTGATTTTAATTAAATTCAACCTTATTAATTTAGTTATAATTAGAGTTGGACTTTAATTTGACATTTAATTAAAATTTGATTTTAATTAAATTGTTTTACCCTAAAATTTTATTGGAATTCAAATTGGACTCTAATTTGGTATTTAATTAAATAAATCCGCTAATTAAATTAATTAATTAATTTGATTAATTAATTATTTAATTGTTCCGATCCATTTGTCTAAATTAGTTTAGACGACTTTAATTGCTAGAAACTTGAAACATGTTTGCATATAATATTAGATATTATATGAATGCATTTATATGATGAATGTTTTATTAGTGGATGATTATGGACTCGACCATGTGGATGTGTTGAATGGTTAGTTTTATTCTTGTTGTTTTATGGGCCTACGAGCTCTTATTTATTTTGGACCTGCGAGTCCGTTGTTATTATTATGGGTCTGCGTGTCCAATATTATTTAGGTCTGCGTGCCAACTAGTATAGGATACAAGTTGCAGCTGGACTAATTGGAGATACAAGAAGAGGAGGAGACCATAGAGATGGAGCATTGTATGAATCAATGCTATATCCCCTAAGAACTGACCGACTAGTCTTCCTTATGGCTCGGGAAGACTAGATAGTATAAGTCCATAATCGTCAACACTATTATATGTATGTTTATTTGCATGTTAGATGTATAATAAAATATATGTAATTATTACGATGAGACCTTTTGCATGAAAACCCCTCGTTAAAAATGTTAAGTCAATTTGTTATTTGCCTTCCATCATTATAGTGAAAAACGAGAGTCCAAAATCGATCTTAGCTTGTTAAGTACACTCAAGGCTGGTCCATTAGCGATATGTTTGACACTATGAAATATTAGATAATTCTGAATGATGGGTTTGACTTAACTAATATTTATCTTTTGTTGAGTACACTCAAGAAGATAAATTTTAGAGGCATGTTAAAATATTAAGTCATTTATATTCGCCTTCCACCATTATATTGAAAAACGAGAGTCCTAAATCGATTTTAGCTTGTTGAGTACACTCAAGGCTGGTCTATTAGGGATATGTTTGACACTATGAAATATTAGATATTTCTGAATGATGGGTTTGACTTAACTAATATTTATCTCTTGTTGAGTACACTCAAGGAGATGAATCTTGGAGGCATGTTAAGCTAACACATAAGATGTGTGAAGATAAAAAGTTGTCAGCTTAATGATCTGGGAATTGTATGGAGATACAATTGATAATAGTATCTACCCAAATGTTTTATTAGGGCTTGTTGAGTACACTCAAGGTTTTAATATAACAAATGGGTTCTCAGCCCACTGGGAATCAAGTACGGATTCCATAAATTTATGTGAGAGGGTCATAAATTTGAGTTAAACAGTGGGAGCGAAATTAATTTAATAAAAGCCCATGTTAAATTAATTCATGCACTATATATATTATTTCTTTACTTTTTGTCGTTTACATTTATTGAATCATGAGTAACCATATGTATTTAAGAGGCATATTGAATGCCAACAACTAAACGCAATTTTCTTGATTGGCACCGCAATATGAGAATTATTCTTGAGTAGCCCTTTCCAGAGACACTTGTTGATGACTCGACAAAAGAAGAGGTGGCTATTATAATAAACACAGTGATGACGATAGTATTGCAACATGTATGATGTTTTCGACTATGTCACATGAGTTACAAAGCAATATAAAAGTATAGATGCTAACACATGATTTTTCATCTCAATGTGTTGAATGATGAACAATCATACGAGAAAATATATGATATTTCCCAGCAACTATACCGGTGCATAATGGCAGAAGAATCTTCAGTCGGTGCTCGTGTGCTGAAGATGTAGACTACTTTGAGAAGTTGTCTTGATTGCGTTCAGTCATGAACAATGAATTAAGTATAGACTTGGTTCTACAATCTCTGTCAGAGAGTTATTCATAACTAATTATGAATTTAACATGAATAAACTTGAAGCACGCTCATTAAGATGCTGAACATGCTTAAAACTGTTAAGTCCAACATCTATATTTTTAGTGGACAAATCTTAGTCATAGACTTCGATAGGGAAGTCTAAAGGATGCTTTAGGAAAGCAACGAAGATGACTAAGACAGTTAAAGCGAATAAGGACGATACCAAATCTGATGATCCCTATTATCATTTTGGAATGATGGGTCATTGGAAATGAAATTGCAAGGCTTATATCTACTTCCTTAGTTTCATGGGTATTAGATACTAGAAATGGATCTCATATTTATATAAATATGCAGAAACTAAATAAAAGTAGATCTCTGCAGAATGGAGAAGTTGACCTACTCGTTGAAAATGAGCAAAAGTTGTTGCATTGCCTGTAGAAGCATATTTCTTGCCATTGCCTTTAGGCTCGATATTAGAATTAGAGAAATGTTAATTTTGTTCTTACCATTACCAAGGGTATTAAATAAATTTCATGTTTTGAGATGAATTATTTTAATGTTAAGGACAATCGTTGTTCCCTCTCATCTTGATAAGATCTTAATGGTTATGGTAAATTACAAAATGACATTTATATTCTAAATGTTGAGTGTTCTATAATGAGTATAGAAATTGAAAGGCATAAAAATGATAATCTGAATAACACCTATATCTGGCATTGCAGATTTGGTCACATAAATGAGAATGCAATTCCAAACTTACATGGAGATGCATACTTGGGTCAAATAATTTTGAGTCATTTGACAAATGCGAATCATGTCTGTAAGACACAGTGATCAAATATCCTTTTACTTGAAAAGGAAAATGATCTGCACAATTATTAGGTCTAATACATAGTAATGTATGTAGATCTATATCAATTAATGTCAGGTGAAGTTTATCTTATCTCATCACATTTACTAATGATCATTTCAGAAATGATCATGTATATTTGATGAAATTCAAGCATGAATCTCTTGAAATGTTCAAGGGATTCAAACTAAAAGTTGATAAACAAATAGGTAAATATATTCTTACACTAAGACTTGTTCGAGGTAAAGAATATCTAAAATGGAGAATTTTAGATTATCTAAAAGAGAATTAGATTCTCATGCAGTGGATTCCTCCACATACATTGCAACATAATGGTGCATCTGAAATGAGGAATAGTACACTATTAGATATAGTGCAATTGAGAACAAGCCATGCAAGCATTCAAAAATCGTTTTGAGATCATGCACTGATTGCCACGTGCTGCACACTAAATCGTGTCCCATCTAAATCGGTTGACAAAAACTCCATACGAGTTATGGAATGGCCCAACATATCTCATATGAACGTTTATGTTGTGACACTTATGTGAAGCGCACTGAATCGGATAAGTTTGAGACTAAATTCGATAATTATATATTTGTGGATATCCAAGAGATAATTGGATATCAATTCTATAATTTCGTTGAGAAGAAGATGTTCATCTCAAGACATGTCATACTCTTAGAGAAAGTGTTTACTCTAAGAGAGACAGTGGGAGTAGAATAAATTTTGAAAGAGTTCAAGAGTCAACGGATATAATTAACCGAATAGATGAACCTGAGTCTTATCCCACACCAGCTGAGGGACATACTCTTGATCAGGAAGTGGAGACTTCTGAGGACACGTTAGCTCAGTGTAAATCTTGTAGGATCATTTGACCTCCTATAAGGTACGAATCCATGATTACTAATCAAGGATAATGAATCTACTAATTACATAGAAATAAAGTCAAGTGTTGACTTAAAGAGATGGACTTGTTGTATGTAACCGAGGTTTGACCTTGGTCGACTTGCCTAATGGATTAGAACCCATAATTTGTAAATGAGTTTACAAGAAAATGTCAATATGGATTGAAACAAGCCTCTTGGAGCTGGAATTTTCGATTTGATACAAAAAGTCAAAATGTTTGATTTTATCAAAAATGAAGACGAAATGTGCGTTTACAAGAAGATAGTGGAAGCATTGTCGCATTCCTGATATTATATGTATGAGACATATTATAGGAAACGACGTCTCTATATTTCAATTGTTGAAATTATGGTTGTCAAATAATTTCTCTGTGATGGATGTGAGAGAAGCAAGTTGATCTATAGAGATAGATCTAGAAGATTGCTTAAATCATCCCAATCTATACAGATAATATCTCGAGAAGATTTTATATGGAGAAAATGAACTGAGAGTTCATGGATAGAATGATGCTAACTTCTAGTCAGACTGGAATAATAGCACATCTCAAATAGGATATTGGTTTACTCTTAAGCGGTGTGTTGGAAATGTTCCAAATTACCGTTGATTCAATAATGGAAGCCTTATACATCATTGCTTTACAAAACAACAAAAGTTGTGGTCTGGATCAGGAAGTTCATTACTGAACTTAGAGTAGTTCCTAACATTGTTGATCACACGCTTATGCATTGTGATAACAATGGAGCCATCGTGCAAGCGAAGGAACTAAGGTCTCATCAAGATCCAAACATATGTTAAGGCAGTGTTATCTCATTAGAAAGATAATACAATGAAATGACGTAAATAAAGAACGAATTCCCACAAGTTATTAAATTGCAGATCCTCTGACAAAGAGTTGTCGCAGCATAAACATGATCGTCATGTAGACTCTTATGATATAAGATACATAAGTGATTGGATCTAGTGCAAGTGGGAGTTTGTAAGTGTTATGCCCTAGGTCCAATCAACTTTGGACATAAACACTTTGAATATATATAATCAATGCATATATATGGCAATATCTATTATTTAATTGAATTAATATTTTAATAAATTAAATAATAGAATCCATAGATTCAAGTCTTGGTGATTTGTTAATCACAAGGAGTTGTGATTATGAGATACAAATTACATATGACTGAATCTTAAATCGTCCGTGGTCGAGGTAATAACGAGATACGGATATCGTTATTACGGATAGACTATCGCGTGTGGCATTCTTACTTGTAAAGTAAGTGGCTGATCTCACAAGCTAAAGTGTGGTGACACTTGAATGAACACGTGGATGTTTTGTTATAGAACAAAACATTGGAGACCCGCTGAGAGATTCCACATGGATAACTATCTAAGTGTTAGTGGTTAATCTCTAATGTTCGGTAGTGGAATTGGTCATTTGACTTGAGGTCATCATAGTACCTTATATGAAGGCAGACATACTTTGGTGGTGTTGGATGTTGCTCTGTCAAGGGTCGCTAATACAGCATTGTTCGGGTATGTCAAGAATCATATGAAGGTTGTGAATGATCAATAGATGATTCGTCACTCTTAGATAGTAAGAGATTATGATCTACATTTTATCCAGTTAAGTTAATAATGAAGTCATTGGCAAAGGTGAACTCATAAGTCGGAAAAGAGTTTTCGACGTACATTGACTTAACAGTGGGATAAAAGATATGATCGATAATTGAAATTGACACATATACATATCTCATAATTGATCGGATCATATTGACGAAAGGATTATAGTTTCACGGTAAACGAACAAGTTTGGTTTTGTCATGCTACGTGATATTTCCCGTCACATGTATTGCCCTGATACATTGCTAGATGTCAATCTGGGACAACGAAAGTGAATTAGTGATAAATTAAAAGGGGCGTTTTAATTTATCGATTTTGATTAGATCAAAATAATAATTCACGTCGTTCGGCATCGTGATCGGGAACCTAATGGGTCACACACAAAAGAAAATCAGAAGAATGAGATTTACCAATTAATTAATTGACAAGTGTTGAATAATTAATTAATTGAGTTGTTTATTAATGGGCCCGAATTAATTAATTGGATTAATTAATTCATGGACTAGATTTAATTAATTTGATTAATTAAATATTGGACCGTGTTAAGTTTAATAGATGGGCCGAGCCCATTTGGACTTATATTAATAAACTACTAGGGTTTGAAAATAGTATGGATTTTTTATTATTCTTGCTAGCACAAGAAAAGAAACCCTAGCCACCATTCTTATTCTCTGTGTGGATTACCATTGGAGGCTGGACAATTGGACAGCTTGAAATGTAGATCGTGATCATTGGAGTTCGTGAATCAGCAAAGGGTTTTGCAGAATTCATCAAAGATATAATTCTAATCACAATTTCTATCTAAACACATTGCAGATCCTCGTTTGGAAATTGAAAATTGTTTTATTTCCGCTGTGCATGATTAAGTAAATTCCCAACAGATTTTGCCTTGTTAATCACTCCCTTGAAGGCAGAAAGTTTAGAGATTCCTTCAAGCATAAGGTTTAAAGTGTGAGTGGCACATGATGTCCAAAACATGTTAGGCCTTTCTAATTCCAACAAATTTGCGGCCATATTATTGGAAGCATTGTCGGTTATAATTTGAACCACATTTTCAACCCCAATATGTTTAATGCATTCATTGACATAGTCAAATATGTATTGACCGGTATGAGCATCATTTGAAGCTTCCTTCTATGAAATAAATGTGGTCCCTGATTTACAATTCACACGCAAATTCATGATGCTTTTTCTTTTTCTATCACTTCAAGTATCGGTCATGATTGAACGCCCATTTTTCACTCTTCTTCTTGCTTCTTTAAAGTTTCCTTTGTCCTCTCCACCTCTCCCTTAGTTGGTATTGGAAAGGAGGATTCTAACCTGGGCCATATTGACCAAGAGCTTCCACAAATAGTTTAAAAGTATCATTGTTAATGGCATTGAAAGGAATTCTGGCTTCATAAACCCATCTTGCCAAATATCGATGAACCTCTAATAACTTTTTCCTAGAAATTGAATCATTCATATTTTATTGTCTCAATTTCTTACTTGCACTCATAGAAGCGTCATTGACATTGACAGACCTTGTAAATTGATCTATGGGTCCCACATTAATTCGCCTTTTCCTAGTCCTCCTTTCAATAATCGAAATTTCATTATCTTCTTCCTCCTCTAGCTCCTCATCTATTGTAGGCAAACATATACCCACATCTTCCCTCAAACTAGCATCATTCACTAGCTTTTCTATTTTTTAGACTTGTTCCCTTGAATTACCTCTGCACACTTGGCTTTATGTTCTTCACTTGCTCTAGGACATGATGCCACACCCTTTCCCTTGATTCCCGCTACGTGGATTTTATGTCTATAAATTTCTCCCTTAGTAACCTTATCACATAACATGCATTTTACATTATTAAGACTTTTAGGATCTACCAAAATCGCGGTTTCCCAACCAACATCTCCGGAATCTCTTTTTAGTGGACTAGCATGGAATTTAGATGTCGTTGAATAATCATCTTCTTCCATTGGTTCCTACGAAAAAAAAATATAAATAATACAAATTTTTATTATTCATTTAACAAACTAATAATAATTAAAATTAAACACAAAAGTTAGAGGCCCCAAAAGCATAGGAAAGTGGAAACACATGAAAACTTAGTTACATAAACACTGGAAAATTCAGTTTACCCTTCTATGTTATATTTTTATTAATTAACTAATTGCAATTTGAAATACAGGAAAATTTTTGAGTTATACAATTACAGTCTATAAGCTCATTAAAGCATCCTTTGTTCTGGTAGTATTCACTTTGAAGCATCAATCACCAGTCACTACGCCTACATTCTACTGCCTTCTAGAATTTACTATTTAAGCACCAGTCACCAGAAGGAAACAGGCAAAACAGCAAGGACAAAGGTACAAAGCAAGCAATGATCTGTGAAGCACAAATACACAATATCTCGACTCCTATCTCGAATAGTAAAAATTTACAGTACAATATATTTATTATCCAAATTCAAAAATATTTGATTGATTGAGGGAAAACCACAAAGAAAAGAAGATTTGTAAGCAACATTTACTGAGAATCCACAAAATACTGAGAATCACATGCCCCAAAATTACAAATACAATGTAAAGCATAATAACCTCCTAATGTTATACGTACCTAATTCCTAAATAAGTGCATTGTGCAGAGAAATTGAGAGGTTTTGCGCCGTTCTTCCGTCTTCTAAATTCTCTAGAATTTGTAGTTTTTGAAGTTTGAAGGGATAGTGGTAGTCTGGGCTGTGGGTTTTATTAAAAAAAGGAAAAAATTGGGCTCCCTTAAAATCTGGGCCTAAGGCGGAGGCGCACCTAGGCATCCCTAATAACTAGGCTAGCATTAAGCGGTTAACATTATCGTTGACCGCTTAATTCCCGCTTAGGCTCAAGGCAAAGTATTTTCATCACGCTTCCCCACTTTTTAGAACACTGTATATAACCATATCTCGAAATGTCATCAGTAAATATAATGACGTAAGAGAAACTTCCTCAAACATCAATTGACATGAGTCCACATACATCAATATGTCTTAGGCCCAGTAACTGTGTGGCTCTTTCTCCTTTTTCAATAAAAGAAAATTTGGTTTTTTTGCCTAACATGCATGATGTGCATTTGTCAAATGATTCAAAATCAATTGACCCCAAATATCAATCTTTATGTAATTTAAAATTGTATTTTTCATTTATATGACTCAGTTTTGCATTGCCAAAGATATGTATTATTTAGGTTATCACTTCTATGACTTTTATTTTATATACTCATGATAGAAGACTAAGTATCAACAATAAAAATGTCATTTTGTAATTTACCATAACTATAAAATATCTTATCAAGATAAAATGAACAATTATTGTCATTAAAATTAATTAATAATTCATCACCAAAAATGAAATTGAAATAATGTTTTTGGTAATGGTGGGAACAAATAACATTTCTTTAATTCTAATACTAAATCTGAAGGCAATGGCAAGAAGTATGTTCTTACATGTAATGCAACAATCTTTGCACCATTTTCAACGTGCAAGTAAATTTATCCTTTCTGCAGTGATCTACTTATATTTAGTTTCTGCATATTTATACAAATATATGATCCATTAAGAAGTTAGTAAAGTAGACTTATTAACCTCAATAATAAAGAAACCTGAAGTAGAAGCTTCAAAAGCCTTCTTTCCCTTCAAGCTTGCGAAGTAAACCTTACAATTTCTCTTCCAGTGACGTTTCATTCCACAATGATAGCAATGGTCATTAAACATGGTATTATCTTTCTTTGATTTGAATGCCTTAGCCATTTTAGATGCTTTTCCAAACTCACATTTAAGCTTTCTCTAAATGCCCTTAGAGGAATCAATGGCCAAGACTTTCCCACTACTAGCTTTGATGTTGGGCTCAACAGTTTTAAATATGTTCAGCAACTCAAGGAGTGTGCACTCGAGCTTATTCATGCTAAGATTCAGAATAAGATATGAATAGTTCTCTGACAGAGATTGTAGAACCAAGTCAATAATTAGTTCATATAGTCCGTGACTGAATCCAATTGAGACAACTTCTCAATGTAGTCAATCATCTTCAGTACTTAAACACTAATGGAAGATCCATTTGCTACTGTGCACCAGTATAATTACTTGAAAGTTTTATATCTTTCCATAAGTGATTGGTCATCATTGAACTCATTGAGATGAAAAATCATAGTGCTAGCATATATAACCTCATGTTGCTTTTGCAACTCAGGTGACATAGCGCAAGTATCACACATGTTGCAATATTATCGTCATCACTGTGTTTATTATAAGCGGCTCACATCTTCCTAAGTAGAGCCCTTAGTTGGTGTTTCTAAAAAGGACGGTTTAATGACATAATCAATTTTCTCATGCTAGTAGAGAAAATTTTGGTCCAATCAATTTGTTGGCATCCAGTATGCCTCTCAAATTCATATGGTTACTTACGATTCAAAATTATAAATGAAAAAAAATAAAGAATTAATATGTATCGAAAATGCATCAATTAATGTAACATGATCTATTATTAAATTAATTATACTCCCACTATTTAACTCAAATTTATGACTATCTCACACAAATTTATGAAATCTGTACTTGGTTCTCAGTGGCTTAGGATTCCATTTGTAGTATGAAGACATTGAGTGTACTCAACAATAATTAATAAAATATTTGGATAGATATTATTATCAATTGTATTTTCATACAATTCCTAGATCATTAAGCAATAACTCTCTGTCTTCCAAATCTTATGTGTTACCTTAATATGCATCTAGAACTTATCTCATTGAGTGTACTCAACAAAAGATAAATTTTAATTAAGTCAAATCCATCATTCAAAGATATCTAATATTTTACAATGTCAAACATATCCTTAATGAACCAATTTTGAGTGTACTCCATAAACTAAGATCAATGAGCGACTCTCATTTTTCATTATAATAATGGAAAGCGAATTATTAACCCGGATTATTATTTTAATGATGGATTTACCATGCATATGTCTCATCATAAATATTATTTATATCTAATATGTATATAAATATACATATAATAGTGTGGACGACTATGAACTTTTACTGTCTAGTCTTCTCGAGCCAAATAAAAGAATAATTGGTTAGTTCCTAGAAGACATAGCATTGAATTATACAATGCTTCATCTCTATGATCTTCACCTCTTCTTACATCTCCAGTTAGTCCATCTGCAACATGTGTCCTATACTAGTTGACACGTATGCCTATAATAATTGAACACACATGTACATAATAATACTAATGGACTTACAGGTTCAAAATTAATAAGAGTTAGCATGCCCAAAATTAATAAAAGGATCATGGACCCAAAATTATAAGAATTTAAAAACTAATTATTTAAAACACTTACATGGTCAAGTCCATAATTATCCATCAGGTATATGATGAGAATGTAAAATGCTATATTTTTTGTCCTTTTATCTTATGTTTTTGTGATTAATTGATGCCTAAATGTGCACATTACTCTTATAATTGATTTAAATTGCAATTGGATGAATATGGTGGAATTTAGAAGAAATAAGCGAAATGACTAAAGTGAAAGAAAATAAAAGCTCAGGGACCAAACTGCTAATATCCAAAAGATGACTTGGAAGGCAAAGAGAAGATGTGTAAAATTTGAAGACCAATTAATAGAAGACAAGAAGCATTGGAAGAAGAAAAACTAGAAAAGAAACCACGAATTGAGAAAACAAAGTTTAAGGGCTAAAACGCAACAATTGCATAGATATCAATGCTTGAAACCATATTGTTTGAAACCATCGCCATAGCATTCTTTGACAACGATCGCAATTGCACAAAAAAAATTCTTAACACACAAAGAAAGCCATATGGCGTGAGTGTGATAAATTCAATGTTGTCTCTCCTCTCATAGACATTAAGGTTTTATTACATAGTATATTATTTTATGAGGCTATATATTATAAATAAGCATGCCCTAAGCTTATTGGGCTAAAGTTCACAACACTAGAAAGTCATCAAGTCTAATGAGCTAAAATGAAACTTTATAAGTAAGGTGAATCCATGAGCCTTCTAAATAAAACAATTTTAATCCATCCCTTTATGACCTTTTATGTAATATAATATAGGTAAGAGGAAATTACCCAATCCACTGTTTTTATTTCTCAGAATCTACTTAAACATAAAGTTCTCCAACTCTCTCTTTCTCTAAAATGCTCATCGATTTCATACTCTCTCTCTCTCTCTCTCGTGGCATTTTATTTGAAATTTTTCTTTAGTGGCACATTTGATGTTTGTGAAGGTGAAGGTGTTGGTGTTTTGGAGATGAAATGACAGAGGCAATGATTATGATGACAGTGGTGGTGGTAAGATGGGGTGACAACGGTGAAAATCGATGTTTGATGGCAATTGTAGTGGTTAGGTAAGTTGCAACTAGGGGTAGGCATGGGTTGGGTTGGGTTGGTTTTTTCCCCAACCCAACATGGTCGGTTTGGTATAATCTCAACCCAAACCAACCCAATCACGTATTTAAACCCAACCCAACCCAATCAAGTTCGGTCGGGTTGGGTTGGGTCGATCGGGTTGGTCAACTGCATTGCTTCCAACTTAAAATACATCGCTTTATGTTAATATCACATACTAGCTGTCTAATATATAAGGTTCTTTTAACAGCATTTTCTCTGTAGGCTTCAATAAAAGAACAATACTAACTACTGCAGATAGGGAAGACAAAGAAAGCAAACCTGGCCATTGGGTCCATCTTTCTCAGACGAGAAAAGCCAAATCCCCACTTCCACAACATAAATCCAACACATCATCTCCTTCTTTTGCCCTGTTTTACAAAAAATAAAGATTCAATCATTTTTCTTAAATACAGCCCTATCAGCACTTCAACGATATGATGTTTTATTATTTATACAAAATGATCAGTTTTACTTTAGTGAAACAAAGAATTATTCATCCAAATGTTGAATGTTCTAAATAGAAAAGCCACAATAACGAATCCAAATATGAGATCACCAATCTCTAAACCCAAACTCAATAAAAAAAAAAAACTCAATCTTTAACTACAAAAGACATAAATATGGGTTTATAAAACACAAGCACTACTAACGACAGTATAATCTATAAAAGTTTAGCTGCTTCTTTTTTCTTAATAGCATCGGTATTATCCCATCTAAAGTTAACAAAAAATAAAAAAAGAACAAAGTTAATACCCAATCCAAGAAACTGTCATTCTTTTCCATATTCTGTGGTTTCCCAAGCTAAACAAATCATTCAACTACAAATGCGAAACAAAAATAACAATAAATTAAACTAGAAAACAATTTGTATAAATGAACAGAAAATTAGAAGATCGAACTAGAGAAAGAGTTATAAATCAAGAACATTTAGAAAGAGGTAAAGGGGCTCACATTATCATAGACATGAGCAATACGGTTAAAAAAGCACCGGCGTTCAGCAGCTGTTGAGCATTGAATCGGTCGGTGTTTGAATCGGAAGACCGATAGATGATGCTGACTGGTAATGGAAGGAAGACAGTGAAGGAGTGTAATTGTGTGGGGAACCGAAAACCACGCTGCGCCGTCGACGATTTGAGCGGGAGCTGCAGGAGTGTGTGAGAATTTTTAGGGCTTCTTTTGGTTTTGGTCAGTGATGCTTTAGGAATGAAGAGAAGCCAGAGTTTAGTAATTAGGCCTTTTTTTAAGTGGGCGGGTTAAGTTGGGTTTTATGGGCTGACTCGTAAACCGACCCAACCCGACCCGCCTATGCCAACCATAACCCGAACCCACCTAAAAAAAAGGAAAAAACCGACCCAACCCAGTCGGGTTGGGTCGGTTCAGTCAGTTTCATCGGGTTGGATTGGGTTTTGCCCACCCCTAATTGCAACGGCGATGGTAATGGGGATCTTGTCGATTTTATATCTTGTAAATGTACGAATTGTAATAAGTAATAAAGTTGATCTAAAAGTCCGAATTATCGTTCTCATGAGAACTACTATCTAATTGTTAGTTCAATCATTCCTAACTTCAATTCGATTAAGAACAAACAAAAGTATTTATTTTCTTTTTGTGATTTTTTAATTTAAATATGCTAAAATAATTGATACGTTTGTATGTGGATTTTTTAATAATGGTTAAAGTGTAAGGATTTATTAGTTCATTGTAGTTATCCCCTTAATCTTAATCACCAATTTTTATTTCAATTAATTTTGTGTTTCCAGTCGAATTTTTCTAAATTAAGTGATTTATTTCTCTTGAGTTCAAACCAATCCTATCCAATTAAGTTAACACACCATATCTCTATGTAAATTCGGATAAACTTTAATCAAGAGTATTCAATTTCTAAGAATTCATTTAACGACCACGAAAACCATATCATTAAAAGCAGTGTTTAGCGACGACGACGGTGGATGTTTAGCGACGATGGTGATTGACTGGAAGTGGTGGTGCATGAAGTGATGGAAATGGGATGGTGGAAATGGGGTCAGGGTTACGTTTTCTCCATTAGGTGGGTGGGTGTGGAATATGGTTGGAGGAGTACACCTAATTTTTTATTTAAAAAATAAAAAATATTTACACCTGATTATTAAAAAATAGAGGTGAAATTAATTTCCTCACATCTTTTAAATAAATAAAGAAAATGGAAAACAAAGAAAAGATTGATTACCTTCCGTATTTTGAGTCTTGCATTTCCAAATAAATGGTCTCCAGTGGAAACTCTTACTGCCCAAGCTAAAAATAACAAATCGAAATCAAAAGAATTACTCGCACATAGTCAATGCTAAACTGATTTCAGAGAAAAAAAATATGGAATTTGTCAAGAATATTGTGGGTCCCATTTGATATTTTAGTAAATCTTCCTTACAAACAATTTATAGCATAAGAATCAAGAAAACAAATTGAAAGTGGTGATCTAACCTCTACAAAAAAAACTTCCAGAGTGTGGGACTCGAACCTTGGTGGAACGGTTTGCTGCCAGCAATCACAATTAAGTAAAAGCGTGTTTTCTGGCTATAACGTTTTATTTCATTTCCTTACCAAGATGGTGACACGTGGAATGATCTGGACTGTTGGCTGATCCTTTGGTTGACTCTTAAACTTACTCAGATCGTTTCTTTTTGGATCATTCGAGAAACGCTCCCTTTGGTTTTGCCTTGTGAGAGAAATACTTAGGGTTTTCTTCTTCTGGCTTTCTTGGCTCAAATATCTGATTTGAGGGTGTAATCGAGAGAGTTTTGACTCTCTGATTGTGATATTCTGTGTGAATATCTGTGGGAACCAAGGTTCTATTTGTGTTGTGTATTGATCGAGTTACTGTGGAGTTTCTTGAGTGATCTGTGATAAATCTGGTACTTTAGAGATAAATGTTCTATCTTCATTCTTTGTACTGTTTGAACGATCTGTAACCTTTGTTGCCAATTTGGGGCTATTTAGTGCAATTGAGCATAATCCAATTTGTTGGATGCTCAACGAGGGATGTAGGCATTGGAAGTGGTCGCCGAACCTCCGGGGCTTAGGCCAAAACAATTCTTGTGTTGATTCTTTAATTTTCTGCACTTTATATTTTCAGTTCTATAGTCTAATATCGTGTGTCCTGGCCTTACAGTGGTATCAGAGCCTTGACTAGAGATCGTGATACCTGGATCTTAAAGGAAGGTGATAGATCTGCTTCAGATCTAAAATTTTTGGGACTGCTTCAAAGCAGAGTTCTTATAATTTTCGAGTTTTTAAAACTCGATTGGTGAGATCTTTCTTTTTTAAATTTCTATAAATTTATTTTTCGAAAATTTAGGGTTCCTGTCTTTTTCCTTGATCTACCGTACACAAAAAAACCCCCTGAGACTAATCTTTGTCCAAAGGCTCCTGTGAGGCCTTGGGAATCTGAGATAAATCAGGAACGATTGTGTACTTGGAGGATCTTGAAGGAGAAACTGTGGAACATTGCTGTTTGATCTCTGATTGTTGTGTTTCTTTTTGGTTCTTCACTTATGTGATCTTATGAAGTGCATAATATTTTTTCATAATCTTGATTGTCATTCTGTGATAAACTGTGATCTTGAATAACATATTAAGTGCTATCATTGTTGAGTCTCTGAGAACCTGTGAAACTGTTTTCTTTTATCTGTGATCTTTGTTTTTGGGTTAAATCATGGCCTCTGCTAAATTTGAAGTAAGTCAATTTGATGGTAAAATTGATTTCAATATGTGGAGTCTAAAAATGAAGGCTATCTTGATGCAAATGAAATGTGCTAAGGCTGTAACTGAAAGTTGGCCTGATGATTTACCCCTTCCTAAAAGAACTGAACTTGATGAAATTGCTTGGAGTACTATCTTTTTATACTTGTCTGAGAATGTGATAAGAAGTATTGGTGAGACAAGGACTGCCTCTGAATTATGGAATAAACTGCATGCTAAGTATGTGACCAAGACCACTCCAAATAAATGTTTTCTGCTAAAACAATTCTTTTCTTTTAAAATGGATCCTTCAGTTGATTTGGATGAAAATTTAAATAGATTTACAAAACTTACCCAAGACTTGGCCAACTGTGATGAAAAACTTTCAAAAGATCAGATGGCTGTAGTTCTATTAAACTCCATTAGTGATAGATACAAGGACATTAAGGTTACTCTAGAGTATGGCAGGGAAGACCTTACTACAGACATTATAATAGATGCTCTAAGAAATAAGGCCCTAGAGATAAAGTCCGAATCTAGAAATAATCACAATGGGGATGGTCTATGGGTAAGAGGAAAGAGTTTTGGAAAATCTGATTACCATTCTAAGCCTTTTACCGAAAATAGAAACAGATTTAATGACAAGCATAAGTCTAAGACCACTGCTAAGAGAAAAAGGTGTTACTACTGTGGTAAGTTGGGTCATTTTGCGAAAGATTGTTTCAAAAAGAAAAATGATTTGAAAGACAGAAAACCTGAAGATGGGAGTAATGCTTTAGTGTATCATAAAACCAAAATTGATACTGAAAATGGTTTGGTCCTTGTTAATGTAGAAAGAAAACTGAGTGATGAATGGATTTTAGACTCAGGCTGTTCTTCTCGCATGTGCCCTAGTAAAAATTGCTTTCTGGATTTTACTAAAACCACAGGGGGCAAGTTATTATGGGAAATGACATCACTTGTAAAGTTAAAGGCATTGGTACTGTAAAATTGTTGCTAGAAAATGGAAATGTACTATTTCTTAAAGGAACCAGGTATGTCCCTGACTTGAAGAGAAACCTTGTGTCTTTAGGTATGTTAGATGACTTGGAGTTTAACATAAACATGGGGTCAAGGACATATTAAAATTCTTAGGGGCAATGATTTAATCATTAGTTCCCCTAAGAGACATGGCCTCTATTTTTTAAAGGCAAAACCCTTACCTGGTTTGACTGCTGCTGCCATATCTGAAAACTTTACTCTTACAAAACTATGGCATGAAAGACTTGGTCACATTGGTAAGAAAAGTCTGAACTATTTGCAATCAAAAGGTTTTTTGGGAAAATTGAATTTTGGGGATTTTGGATCTTGTGAAAAATGTGTTATAGGCAAACAAGTCAAATTACCTTTTCCTACAGGAACTCATAAATCTAAACAGATTTTAGAATACCTACATGCTGATTTATGGGGACCTGCACCTGTTTGTACTTTGTCTGGCTTCAGATATTTTTTGTTGATTGTTGATGATTTTTCAAGAAAAATTTGGGTTCTCTTGCTAAAAAGAAAAGATGAAACATTCTCTGTATTTAAGGATTGGAAAATTCAAGTTGAAAATCAAACTGATCTTAAAATAAAAACCTTAAGGACAGATAATGGTTTGGAATTCTGTAATAATGAATTCAATGATTTCTGCAAAGAACATGGTATTCTGAGACATAGGACTGTTGTTTATACCCCACAACAAAATGGTATTGCTGAAAGAATGAATAGAACTTTGTTAAATAAAGTGAGATGCACGTTACTTAGCTCTAGCTTGCCTAAATTGTTCTAGAGTGAGGCTGTTAAAACTGCTACATTTCTTGTTAATAGATGTCCTACCAAAACTTTGAATTATGATATACCTGAATCTGTGTGGTCTAAAAATCCTGTGAATTATTCTTATTTGAAAATATTTGGTTGTGCTGCTTATTCTCATCAAAGTATTGGTAAACTTGAACCTAGAGCACTCAAATGTATTTTCTTAGGATATGATGAAAATGTTAAAGGATATAGGCTGTGGGTTCACTCTCAGAAGGGTTATAGAGTTATAATTAGAAAGGATGTAGTTTTCAATGAATCCATTATGCCTTGTTTAGGGGGAAAAGAAAATGATTTGACAGAAAAGGATACTCTTTTTGAGGTGGAGTCTTCTCACATTGAGCAAGAAACTCCTGCACCTGCTGTAGATGAAACTAGTTCTGGTAATAATAATCCAATTCTGGGTACTGAAGTTGACTAAGTAGTTGATCATTCTGACCTGCCTGACCCTTTACCTCTTAATGAATATCAGCTTACTAGAGATAGGGAGAGAAGACAGGTTAGACCTTCCACTAGGTTTGACAATGATGATTTTGTTTCTCTGTTCACTTACCAAGAACAATTAGAAAATGAACCCAACTCCTTTGAGGATACCATCAAGTGTAAGGAGAAAGAAAAATGGATGGAGGCTATGGAAGATGAGATGACTTCACTCCATAAGAATGATACCTGGGTTCTTGTAGACAGACCTAAAGATCAAAAATTGATAGATTGTAAATGGATCTATAAGGTAAAACAAGGAGAAGGTGATAGTAAAAATGTTAGATACAAAGCTAGGTTAGTTGCTAAAGGCTTCACACAAAAAGAGGGAGTTGACTACACTGAAATCTTTTCTCCTGTAGCTAAGTATACTACTATCAGATGTCTGCTTGCTTTTGTTGCTCAATTTAATTGGGAACTTGATCAGTTGGATGTCAAAACTACTTTTTTTATGGTGAATTAGATGAAATTATCTATATGAAACAACCTGTTGGTTTTGAAAAAGGAAACCCTGAAAATATTGTATGCCTGCTGAAAAAGTCACTGTATGGTTTAAAACAAGCTCCTAGACAGTGGTATAAGCGTTTTGACACTTTCATTTTAAAACTTGGTTTTAAAAAGAGCTTATATGACACATGCCTATACTGCAAAGGTAATGGAGGTAAAGATTCCTTATATTTAGTGCTTTATGTGGATGATATGTTGCTTGCAAGTTGTGACAAAACTGAGATTGAAAATATTAAATCAAAATTAAAATCTGAATTTGACATGAAAGATCTTGGTTCTGCTAAAAGAATACTGGGAATGCAGATTTGGAGAGATAAGGATAAAAATTTGTTATTCTTGAACCAGCATGATTATGTGATTAAAATCGAGAAGAAATTCAATATGTATGATTGTAAACCTGCCTCTTTGCCTCTTGCCAATCATTTTCAATTGTCTTCTGATTGCTGTCCCAAATCTGAAGATGAATATGCTAGAATGTCTAAAGTACCTTATGCAAATGTGATTGGATTTGTTATGTATTTAATGATTTGCACCAGACCTGATTTAGCCTTTAGTATAAGTGTCTTAAGTAGGTTTATGGGTAATCCTGGTGAAGAACACTGGAATGCTCTAAAATGGCTACTGAAATATTTAAAAGGAACTGTTAATTTGGGACTTGTGTTTAAATCAGATAAAAATGGTGTAGTTTTAAGGGGATATACAGATTCTGACTTTGCTGGTGATAGGGACAATAGAAGATCTACTTCATCATATTTTTACACTCTGTGTGGTACTGTTATTAGCTGGAAGTCTCAACTTCAAAGGGTAGTTGCTCTGTCTTCTACTGAAGCTGAATACATAGCTGCCACTGATGCTATAAAGGAGGGTTTATGGTTAAATGGCTTACTATCTGAACTGGGATTTATTGATAATAATGCTGTCTTGTTTTCTGACAATCAAAGTGCCATACATCTTAGTAAAAATCCTATGTTTCATGATCGCACAAAACATATTGATGTTAAATATCACTTTATAAGAGATGTGATTTCAAAAGGGACTATCAAAATTGGTAAGATTGCAACTCAGTTTAATCCTTCTGATATAGCCACTAAGGTTGTACCTCTGCATAAGTTTTCTACCTGCATAAAATTATTATCTGTTGATTCTATGTGATATGTTACAGGTTGCTTAGAGCGTATGAAAACAAAATGGGAATGCTCCTGGCTGCACTTATAGTCCCAGATTCTGGCAGTAAGGTGGAGATTGTGGGACTCGAACCTTGGTGGAATGGTTTGCTGCCAGCAATCACAATTAAGTAAAAGCGTGTTTTCTGGCTATAATGTTTTATCCCATTTCCTTACCAAGATGGTGACACGTGAAATGATCTGGACTGTTGGCTGATCCTTTGGTTGACTCTTAAACTTACTCAGATCATTTCTTTTTGGATCATTCGAGAAACGCTCCCTTTGGTTTTGCCTTGTGAGAGAAATACTTAGGGTTTTCTTCTTCTGGCTTTCTTGGCTCAAATATCTGATTTGAGGGTGTAATCGAGAGAGTTTTGACTCTCTGATTGTGATATTCTGTGTGAATATCTGTGGGAACCAAGGTTCTATTTGTGTTGTGTATTGATCGAGTTACTGTGGAGTTTCTTGAGTGATCTGTGATAGATCTGTTCATGTACTTTAGAGATAAGTGTTCTATCTTCATTCTTTGTACTGTTTGAACGATCTGTAACCTTTGTTGCCAATTTGGGGCTATTTAGTGCAACTGAGCATAATCCAATTTGTTGGATGCTCAACGGGGGATGTAGGCGTTGGAAGTGGTCTCCGAACCTCCGGGGCTTAGGCCAAAACAATTCTTGTGTTGATTCTTTAATTTTCTGCACTTTATATTTTCAGTTCTATAGTCTAATATCGTGTGTCCTGGCCTTACACAGAGTTATAGCTACACTTTCACCACTAAAACAAACTCCTAAATTCTAGATGACTATAAGAAGTTAAAGATTAAACCCTAATCCCAATCTCGAAACAAAAAGAAAAACAAGTTCCATAACTGAAATATTCATACCAAGAACATTGCAGTTCTTGAAAATGGGTTCAACCATGGCAATAACTTCATCTTCTGTAATAGGTCTAAGAGCATCAAGCCTCTTTGCCAAGAATCAAATCAAATTCATTCCATTTTTTCTGAACTTATCAACTTACACTACATATTTATCTTTGTACAATATCAGGTATATGCACAGAGTCACTACTGGAAATGCGATGACCGAGAGTTCGACGGCAAGTGGATTTGATAATGGTTACAACTGGTAGTAAGGATGAGTTGAGGTGATTAGAAAGACGTGAATCTGTGGATGTCAAAGGCTAAGAATAATGTAATTGAATTTTAGGGTTTTATTTTTAATAAAATTAATTCTCCTTTAATATAAAATTATAAGTTTCTTGCAGTGGTTTTGGGTTTTTCAAATTTTTTTTTTTCCAAAATTTTCAAGTACAATTGTGAGGTGATTGGTTGTCAAATTTTTTCCACTTTTTGTACAACTTTAATATGTTGTCAACTCAAGGATGTGTAGGATATTTAAATTCTCTAGAGGGACAAAAATGTCCAAAAATGACAATCTTGCAAAGACTTTGAAAAAGTGTCATTTTTTAAAATGTAAAGCCAAAAAATGACATGTAGTGCAATTTCCTCTTGGTTTATTATGAAATTTAATTTGATAAGAATATAATTTTAATTTAGAGGTTGATGAAATAAAATTTATCATGTCTTCATCTGGGACTAAGTCTACGTGCTTGTTTGGAAAAGTATAACACGTTACTAAAAAGTTGAGGTCAAAGTCAACAATTAATTCTAACTATACATTTCATGGAACTCACAAGTTTTATCAATTTTTCAAATATACATTTCATCAATTTTTATGAATTTTTTTGTCAAACCAACCTCGTATATCATGAATTTATCAAACTCTTTATCAAAACCTCTTTACTTTATTAAAAAATCTATCAAATCTTGTCGATTCACTCACGATGTCACGCACATTTAGCTATGCATCAAACACGACATGTCGAATAAGTGCTTAGCCTAAAAAGATTAAGATAATTAGAATCAGAAATCATATATCTTTTCTACCATAAAAATCCAAACCAATTAACATTTGTGCCAACGGATCATTGGTATTGTTGATGTTAATTGAAGTCAAAATTTCATTGACAGATTTCGTGCACTAAAGTATATGACTTTGTAATCACAAAAATAAGGTGAAATTTATACAAATCTGAGTCAACATATTGCAAGTCAATGTGGCCAGCAAATTAATGAAGTGGAATGTTTTGCATTGCAAGGACTAATGCATCTGCACGATGTACCACTTTGGTGGGACTGCTTTAAGAGCTTATTATTGGGCACTTCATCTCCAGTATCATGCAAGGACTAATGCATCTACATGATGTACCACTTTGGTGGGACTAGGGGTGTCCAAAAGTCCCGAACCGAATCGAGCGGTTCTTCATAAATTAAATACCCGAACGGGTACCCGAATCGAGAACCGATGGTTTGGGTCGGGTCTCGGGTCTAGACCAAGAACCGAAGAACCGAAACTAAAAAATTTTTTTATTTTTTATATTGAATTAATTAAATTATTTTATTTTTTTCCATACAAATTAGCAAATTAATTAAATAAATCAGAATATTTCATAATTTTAATTTTAAAGCCCAGATCATTTTTAAAATTCATTAGCTCATTTTAATTGAAAGCAAATTAATATACTTTATGTAGTTTTGTTGTAATATTAATATCTACTTTTTGGTATTTGTATGGGTTGAATTAATCTTATTGAACGGCTAGTTATTTATATATTTTTGAATTGAGCTACGTTAATTTGTAAAAGTTACGAATGAAATGTCATTAGTTGTATTTAGGTAGTGTTGCTGTAAATATTAAAAAAATTTAATTATGGTATGGAACCGAACGGAATCGAACCGACCCGAACGGAACCGAACTCGAACGGTTCCATAATAATATTTGGACCCAACGGGTCCATTTATTAAATACCCGAAAGTTTTGGATCGGTTCGGGTCTCTTCAGAATCGAATCGAACCGACCCACGGACAGCCCTAGATGGGACTGCTTTAAGAGAGATGATTATTGGGGACTTCATCTCCAGTATCATGCACAAGCTAAGTGGATGGAAGTCAAAATTGGCACAAAATCTGTTCGTGTCTTTGAATATAAGGAAGTTTTTTGAAAAATTATGAAGAAGAAATTGCACTAAATGTCATTTTTTGGCTTTACATTTTCAAAAAATGTCACTTTTTTAAAGCCTTAGTAAGATTGTCATTTTTGGACATTTTTGCCCCTTTAGAGAATTTAAATACCCAACACATTCTGGAGTTGAAAACTCCAAAAAGTTGTACAAAAAGTGAAAAAATTTGAAAATCAATCAACTTTCAATTGCAGGGACGGACCGGGTGCCTAGATTTTGAATTTTTTTTTTTTTTAATACGAAATGAAATTCTAGCCCTCATCCTCATTGAGTCATTTCTCATCTCCTCTCCTCTCCTCTCTGAGCTCTCTCTCGTCTGGCCACACTCACGACGCAGCAGCCTCCTGCACTCTCCGCCCGTACTCTCTCCCTCTGCCGACAGCAGTTACTACAACAAAAACTCAGAGGCAATATATATATATATATATATATATATATATATATATATATATATATATATATATATTCAGTCTCTCTCTATCTCTTATTATTACACGTTCTATAGAAGGATTAAACACTGATAGATTGATAGATACATTATTCTTGCATCATAGCTGTAGATTGCTTGTTGGAAGGGGTTGAAGAAAATTAACCCCATAAAATTCAATAAACTCACAAGTAAAATGTGAATTCTGATGAAATTTTGCAGGCATTGAATGGTATATATCTATTGCCTCTGAGTTTCTGATTTTCTGATAAATTGAACTTCCCCATTCCAGACAGTTCACCGCAGTAATTGTCGGCAGATGGAAAAATATCGACAGATGAATTGTTGAGACCCGACAGTTGAGGTCAGTTTTTCTCGACAAACTAGCTGCATCTATTGAACTTGATTTCATACTATATTAGAATTTTATAATTACATAAAATAAACTTTTGTTACTATTATGTCGTTGAAAACCTTATTTTTTATCGAGTTATAAATAACTAGTGTTCTAAAATGCACGTATTGGCACGAGGTGAGGGCAAAACACTTTAACTGGACAATTTACGTGAATTAAGCGGAGTGATCTTACTGATGGGATTGAAAGGATATGAACCTAGAAAAGATATGGAATAAGAAATGATTTCCTTTTTGTATTGTTCATCGCCATGAACTGTAGTTCCCGACAGTTCACCGTAGTAATTCTCGACAGATGGAAGAATCTTGACGATGAACCGTCGAGACCCGAAAGTTCTTCTCAGTTTTTCTCGACACATGACAGTTCCACATGTCAAACGTTGGTTCATCAGGGTGTAATATGTGCATTTCGCGTTAAAATGTACGAAATATTGTGCACCACAATTTTTTCATTTGTTTTCGTGCAGTTGTAATATATTTTTTCGTGTGTTCTGATTTTCGTACTACTGTTGATATTCATTTTATTTCCTTATATGATATTCATATTATTTTATTAAATTGTGTTTCGTAATTTGTTATTGTATCTTGGCATCAACATGTACGACATATTACGATCTCACTTCTTTTTTTCATTTTCTTGCTGTACCCTGCAGAAGAGATGGATTTTGAATTCCTGGTTCTGGAAAATGCAAGGTTGCAGTCCCGCGGTTTGTAGCGAAGCAACCTGAAGTACGTAAAAAAGGTCATGGATCATTTGGATTAGCGGCAGTGCCATTTGGAAAACATTCATGTATAATCGTCCCATCAGTTGCTTAAATTTCACGTACTGTAAACTTGAGAATTATGTAAGAGTAGCAGGAAAACTATTATAATGATGTCGAATGTGGATTTGGGGCCCATGGATCCTTCAACTGTGACTGAAACATTTTTATGTGTATGGCAAAATGTTGCACATGTTATCCATGTTGTCTACAGTTGGGGTACACAAAGACATGAAGTGAATCAACATGTTCACGAATCATCATCTAACACTTCAGTTGATGCATAGTTTTTGCAACCTATTGGTGCATCAATTTGTTGACGTATGTAAAACTCTCATAGGACAATACTACCTCTTAGGTTACAAATGTCATAATGAGAATTGATTGCCAACAACTACATGCAGGATTTTTGGAGATAATAGTACGCACTCATTAAGATTTACAATTTTCATAAATTATGTACAAATTTTAAGCCATGATGGTTCAATTAGACCTTAAACAATCATACCAATTGGTTGTCAAATTAAGTTTGAGATGTGATTTGGTGGTTGTGTAGTAACTCACCATATTTGCTTTCTTCAAAGAAGTCCATTATAAATAGCATGGTATCACTAAATAAGTGAGTTACATTTGAAAACTTCATAAGCTTTGTCATTCTGTATACTACTCAAATACGAAAATAGTTTCACCCATCGCATTTGCATGCTACTAATGGCTTCGTTCACGGGAAGCAATGAACCGTTCAATCTGAATGATTCTTCGTCAATACCCGATTTGTCCTCGTTATGTCCCATCATAGTTTTTTCGGACGATAAGGATGTCTACCCTCCGAATGGTAGGAGAGTCGTTTTCCCTGTTCCTTTTCCTAACCTAGACAAAGTTGCAAGTGAAGCATCACAGTCACCGAAGATTATGCTCGATGAGGGGTTCCAGTACATGGTTTGGTACGAAGATGAATCTGATGATGATGAGTGGTTGGCGAATGTTGCACCTCCTAAGATAATTGTCATAAGCTTGGATGATTTTGATGAAGACAGTGGGGGGGAAAAGTTCATACGTCGACGACGAATGGGGTGGGAAGTAGTTGCATATGGTTGTGTACAAATGAATAAGTGTCAAGTTCTTTTGTATTCACTTTTGTCAGGGATGATTTTGGTAACAGTCTTTACTAAAGAGTCAGCAGCAACATGTCCCTTATTCCTCGTTGTGTAGTTATAGTTTGTAGTCTGTGCCCATTGTCGAGAATGACAGAAACAATCTACGGGAACGACAGATGAACTTTTGGGTTGTCATGCAGTATTATGTCATGAATCCGTATTTTAAGTGTGAATGCAAATATGTCTACTACTGTCTGCAAACGATAATGGATTTCAAATGATAATGTAAGTTGAAAATAATAATGCAAGTTCAAAATGATAATATGCCAACATAACGAGCAATAACGTCTGCAAATGATAATAAAAAGAAAACGATAACATAACCTCAGATTGTACAACGTCATTGGGGAACATTTAACATACTACTTCAACGACTTCCGGAGATGAAGCATGTTTACATCGGTTGTGTTACAGTGGGGTGCGAATATGTTGTCCGGTTATGACCAACTCTACCGCAGCGAGTGCATTTCCTGAGTCGTGTGGTAGACTCATATCTGAATTGCTTACGTCATGTGGGTGGTCTATTCAAGTTCGGGACTTTGACCTTCAATTCAATTTGAGTGCGAGGATCAAGAATACCAAGTTTGTCATTCAATCACAACGCGAATCCGGTTAGGGTAATACTTGTCGGCACTTAAATAGAAGTGGTTTTATCCCATCTCCACTTTCATTCGTCATCCACATGTACAAACTGTCCCCCATACGACATGATGAATCTCAAATTATTATTCATACCTGAATGTTGGGATTGTAACGGTAAGAATTTCGCACAATAAATGTCTACATTTAATAATATGAATGTGGAACTTTTTTATATTAAAATCCATGGAGTAGCAGAAGGTGAAATCAATGATGTTTCAACAGTTTTCAAGTGTCGAATTCGACAGTTAAATTGTCTATCCCGATAGTTCAAAAATGTCGGCTTCGACAGTTAACATGTCTAAACCGATTGTTTCAACAGAATTCAACAAATGAACTGTAGGAACCGTCAGGAAACTTGAAAACTTGTATTTAGTACCTTTGAACAAATTATTGAAAACATTAATGATGAGAATCAATTCTTAACTACAACATAAAAACATCTTATCATTAATAAATAATTTAATGCTTCATTAAGTATAGAATCCTTCATTTTTGTATAGGATATTGGTATTTTTATTTTTCAAAAATAGTTCAAAAATCAAACAAATCAATGAATAATAATTTCAAAAATTTCTCCTATTGCATTTGACTATATTGTATTTAACATCTAAAAAATAATATTCTATAACGATAAAATTATAAACAATTTGTAATGGCTAACCTCTCAAAATGGATGATAAATTCAATAGTAATGTATTCTTGATCAAGGAATGAAGAAGATATAGAAAAAGTTAGGGTTTGTTAATCGGAAGAAAATATGTGGTTATGTTAATATTTCAAATTCTTTTATCTTTTTTTTTTATATATAAAATTCATATTACTCAATATAATATACATATAAACAATTTTTATAATATTTAAATTAAATTATCACATCATAATATTAATTACATTCAAATCAAACATTAAATGCTCTTAAAAAGGTGTTATTAAGGGTAATTTGGACATTTTGCACCAAAAAGTGACTTTTCCTCACAAAAAGTGAAAATGACATTTTTTT
The DNA here is from genome assembly GCA_035079005.1 of Fraxinus americana. Taxonomy (NCBI): domain Eukaryota; kingdom Viridiplantae; phylum Streptophyta; class Magnoliopsida; order Lamiales; family Oleaceae; genus Fraxinus; species Fraxinus americana. The sequence goes on along the minus strand of CM068712.1, from coordinate 15,643,637 downwards.
TTTTTTTTTGGATTTTCCAATTTAGTGACATTTATGAAAATTCCCCAATAATGAAATAGTAGAGAAAATGAAAATTTGTTTTCGATAATAGCTTGAAATTTCACTTTTTGGGCGTACACGAAGATAAAATAACGAAGGAGATAAGAAATATAAAATATATAAATCATAGGATTTACGTCAATTCGACTTACTCCAATAAGAAGTTGATCATAGGGTTGAGTAAAGAATTTAACATGTCTTTTTAAAAGGATATTCCTTTGCAATTTACCCTTCATTAAGTAATAGGAACACGTATTTAGACAAATTTTAAAATTAGGTCTCTTTTTATTAAAACTACAAAAAATGATGTCGGTGTCCAAACTGAGGAGTCCACCTCAGATCATATGATGACCACTTCTAAGTACTTTAAGGAGCTTATTCATCAGGAAGGTCAAACACTTGAGGTCGAACAATAAGGCCCATCTTAAAAGTTCAATTAGAATAAGTCGTCATGTGCAAACATCATCATGATCAAATTGAAAGGAATGTCCCCCTATAACGTCAGAACCATCTTTACAACCAATCAAAGATAAGCAAGCGTTGTCCCTGACTTTAACACCGCCATGTCCACCAATTTTTATTTAAAAAAGCAATGATTTTCTAGGCTTCAAGCAATGATGACCTAGGTTGCAAGCTACGATCGAGGCGTGATCTATTATTTTCGAACTCATTGACCAATGAAATCTCTTGTAGCTTGAAAAGATTCAGGGCGGCAAGCTCCTGTCTTAAGACCTATATAAAGAAGCAAAAGCCTAATAAAAGGGGACGAGCTAAATGAGTTCTCTTACTTCGCAAAACAAATTCACTTTATTATAACTCCAACAATCTAAATTTAGCTTGTCCCTTATAAAATCTTCAATCCCACACAAAATGAGTCAAAGACTCCCTCCCCCCCTCCACCACAACTGAACGTTATGCGCGAGGCCATAAATCACATTACCAATCCAGTACGTCGTATGGAGCAAAATCAAAATGCACAAACCCGTCAAAAGAAACTTACAATTCCTAGAAGAAGAATCCTCAATGAGTATGATGAACAATATCATGCATACTCCATTGTAGGAGGGTGGAACACCAGGAGGGTGGAACGGTAATCACCTAACGTCTCTTCGTGAACGTTATGCGCAAGGCCATAAATCACATTACAATCTAGTACGTCGTATGGAGTAAAATCAAAATGAACAAACTCGTCAAAAGAAACTTACAATTCCTAGAAGAAGAATCCTCAAGGAGTATGATGAACAATATCGGGCATATTCCATTGTAGGATGGTGGAACGCCGGAGTGTTAGAAGAGTAATCACCTAACATCTTTTCGTTCATCGAGGACACCTGGATGAACCCTTACCCAAAAAAGATTTAAAAATGTCCAACTCATTGGATATGAAGGATAAGGTGACCACAAAAGTCACCTTGGCAAATACGCCTCGTGGATGGAGCTCAAAGAAGCTAACAATGCTATAATGTGCAGAACATTTTCCCTACCCTTGGCGATAATGTCGAAAGATAGTTCAAAAAGTAGCATTAGATGTCGGTCGAAAATTGAAATGAAAGAGCAACTACTTTTTAGCTTAATTTATGGGATCCAAAGTTTGGACCCTCTGAATGAGCATTTGGTAAAGATAAACAATGAACGGAACAAACCCCTAAAAAATTATCTCAACAAATTTAACAAACAAATTATAGAGGTCAAAAAAAAAAATCCGACGACGCAGCTATGATGGCAGCCCTATCAAGTTTAAGGCCCATAACAAGATTTTAGTGGTCTGTCTACAAAAAAGGACCAAGAATTTACCACGGGTTCTTGAGCAAAGCGCACATAGGGACAAAAGAAGCAACCTCCGATCATGTAGAGGAGAAAATAAGATTAGAGATCTTGCCTGACCTAAAGAAAGGAGAGGGGATAGAAAATCCATGTTAGAAATAAGGAAGGAACGACGGTTTGAATACTTTCTGTGAAACAAATGGGGCCGACCCTCCTCCGGAGAGGCAGCTTCCTTGCTGGCCTTCTCCAGGTTCCCTTTGATCTACCTTCCCCTGGCAGATGTGCCTTTCACATCCCTACGACCCACCATCGAAGTGGCTGCTAGAATAGTGGCCATATCAGGGGCAGACACCTTCCTTTTCTCGAAGTTCTCTGCAAGCAATGCTACGAAGTCAGAATGAATGAAAGACGACAAATAGGCAGATGAGAAAATGTTCGCAGAAGCTGAACTTACCTCTAGAGGCCATGAGAGATAGGTCTTCGTAAAACCGCTGTGGGGTGACCAAATTGTCAAAGTGACGAGTCGATGAGGGTTGACGGTAGATATCGGACAAGATCTCCCAGTGAGAAGAGTCAAGCTCAAAACGTTCGACAGTCCCTGAAAGTGATGAACATTGCATTAGTAAAGAGGCTCGGAAAGAAAGTCGAAAACAAAGCTTAAAATTAGCACTCACTAGGCTCGGAGTAGGAGGTCGGGACTTTGAAGAATGGGACAGTGTGACCCTTACACTCCTACCACTTTCCCCGAAACCAGAACCAAATTTCCTTCCACCCTTTTATGGAGAAAGGAAGACCTGTCACGAAAGGAGCATGCCCCCCCCATGGGCACATGGAATACCAGCCCCTAGAATCCCCTTTGCCTAACGACCTAGGCTGGTAGACGTTTTGAAAAATGTAAAGGGGCATGTCCTCGCCCAGGGAAGTTTTCTTCCAAAGAATATAGGAACCAACTAGTTGGGCCCAGGCGTTGGGAGAAGGTTGGGTGGGAGCCAGTCCATACAATCCAAGGACGACTCGAAAAAAAGGGTGAAGGGACAGACGAAGTCCCGCCTTGAGAAGGTACTCGCTAATGGCAATGCATCCTTGCCTAGGATAGCAGGCTCGCTCATCAGGAGATGGGGATAGTAGTTCTATATTGTAGGGAATCCTAAATTTCACCCTAAGGTCAGCTAACTTGGTTGGATTCACATTAGAAGAAATTTTGGCTGCCCCCAAGCTGTTCTTTCATCCTCACCCTCGGACCCTTCTCCCAAAGCGGTGTCACTTCTAAGACCCTCAACAGCCCTAATAGCTTCTGCAGTACTGGCCAATTCACCCCCCGTCGCAACAACTAACCTATCGATACCTACGCTATCATCAAAAGATGAAGAAGATGCCATTGATCCAGGAACCTAGAAGAAATTTTTCGTGAAATACAGTGAGGGTTTACAACACTTACAAGAATATCCTGGAAATGAGATAAAGAAATCTCGAAGATTGGAAAACTTGAAGAAAGTTTGGAGAAGACGAAACTCGTACGTTTAAGCCATCTCGTAGAGGTAGAGAAAAAAAGAATTTTTCTTGAAAGCAATCTCCCTTTATAGGCAAGAAAGCTCGACCACAATCGTTAGATCAAGGTTTAAGCCATATAACCATACGTTTAGAGACTAAAATCAACGTCACACATCACTTCAGACGCTTCGGATTCAATGGTTTAGATTAATGCGTTGAGCGCACGTGCCTTATTGCGCCTAGAAAACGAATGGGGAACAGAAGAGACAGCCATGATTACTCATTTAATGTGGCAACTGCGGCATGCATGGTGAATTGTGCCATCATGATTACCTTTTCTTGGAAACATCCAACATCATCAAATCATTGAAACACCATCGTCGAGAACTCCTCGTATCTCTAAACAAATCATTATTCAAATAACGCTCCTTTTAATTATCAATCCGAGGCTATTTTGTCAATGGTAGACACTCCTAACCTCTAAAAGGAAAGCACTATGAACTAGAAACAGAACTCGCCAGGTGAATCACTTCGAAAGATGCTGGTAGGAATGTCTAAAAAGATTAGATCCTCTTTCCTTCAAAAAATTATATGACATTTGAAAGTCCATGCATTATATGAATAACCATGCATAGACTTGGGGGACTATTGTTACCCCCCAAAATCTGGAGCTCTAAGTCAGCACTTCACATGGACTGCCACATGCACAGCATATCCACATGGACAGCCACATATTCTTTGTAGCCAAATGAGCGCAGAGCCAATTGAAAGTCAACAGTGAAGTCAACATAATTAAAGACAACGGAGGATGCCACTATCCGAAGTCATGCGAGTACTAAAGCTATATTGGTCCGATGTCCCCTTCAACCCAAGTAACGAAGGTCTGCTTAAAGCCCTTCCATACGATGCAGAGGTTCCTTATGTCCGAGGTACTAAAGCACCAAAGCTCAATTGCATCTGATGTCCATAAGCCAGAAACTGACCTCAACACATGCTGATGCCGCCTCCCAACATATTCGAAGATCTGTAATAAAGTGTCTATTGCTTTAATGTGTCAGTGTGTCAACCTATTACTAGCACGGCTGACCCTTTGTCAAACATTGAATATGATGAATGGACGGTGATGTGAGTTTTCGGTCTAGGAGATGTCGCCACGTGGATCTGATTCCCCATCCCCATGTTGGCTAGATTAGTATAAATAGCCCATCTTTATACTGAAAGGGGGGCGATCAACAAAGAAAATAACATGCTTATATGCTTTGCTTTTTCTTACAAAACACAAGTGAACAACATATATTGATATTCCAACATTATACGATATATTCTCATATTTATCCTTCCACATATTCTATTACAAAACGAGAGATTTAGTTAAGAAAAATGAATCGAGCACTTGTTGATAGCGCGAGTGCTGTCCAAATTAAATCGCTGGAGCCTAAACATTTATGTCTGTCGTCGAAAAATGTGTCACACATTCATTACAGTCAAACTACCGTTCCCATTCCAGTATAAACGTGCTGAATCAGCACTTGACGTGGCAGGAATAGGCCCGGTATCTGTTGAGTTCATTTTTTGGGTCAACAGATACGATTCTAAAAGTGAGATCTCAAAATGAAATTTCAAAGATAAAATATGCTAGTAATCAAATTCAACCTGAGGTTGCATGTTCTACAACTCTCACTAAATTTCCAAAAGAAATTACATAAGAAAAGTAAGATATGCTCATGATCATATCTGAGTTAAATTGTATATGTTGTAATAATAAGTAAATCTCCTAGAAAGATTTCAAAAAGCTAGATGTGCTCATAAGTATGCCTGATCTGAGGTAAAATATGCATATTTAGAAAAATTGAAATATTAAACAAGTCTGAAAGGAAATGTTTCATTTCATTAATTAAAATGGAATTATAAAGTAATGGAAAATAGCAAAATTACAATAGAACTAAGCTAAAGTAGCACTTCATCCTAAGAAGAGACTTTGGTGGGCTGCTGGAGCCTTATTGGAAGGTTCAGCCTAATCATGCCAAATAGGATGGCTTCTTAGTCCTTAGCGCTTGGCAAAAAAGGCAACGTGAAATTGAAGGGCCTTCTGTTCTATAAAGTTGATCACTTTGTTAAAGCTGATACGATGCCTTCTACCCCAAGTTTGTCAAAGATCGGAGAAGCCATTCACTTCTTAATAGCTCCTACAGTCCTCGCTATGGCCTCCTCAACTTTGGCCCTCTCAACTTCAACCATTTTCCTAATCAACTTAGACCCCTATGGCCTCCAGCTCGGCTTGAACTTTCCTAAGCTCCCTTTCTGCCTAAATTATTGCCTCTAGTTCAAATTGCAAATAGGCATATATCTTCCTCATTTGCTCGACCCATTTCTCCCATCTTCTACATAGCAGACCTTATCTATCTCTATTGTTTGATACATTATCATTGCATAATCTTGAACTCTCTAGATGGCCTTAACTTCAGCTTCACCTGATCCAACCAATAACGAGAACTTTCAAAAAATCACATGTAATACTCAATAAGAACGAAAATGAAAGTTGTGAAACATACCTAGTTCAAGACAAAGCGCACATATGAAATATCTCGATGGGCATGGAGATGCGAAGTTATGCATGCCTCAGTACACTCATGTTGTTGAGATACCTTTACTCTGCTTCGTTCTATCTTCTCTATAAGTGATAAGGAAGAATCCCCTTCCTCTTCGGATTCTTTCATTGATCTTAGATAATTATTATCTTGTACATATCTTCCATTATCTAGTTTATAGGATTATCTCAACTGCATATATTCTGTTAATATGTTTCCTTTTTTATATAGGACTCTCATATTGTAAATACATTATATATAATGAAACCCATTGCCTCAATGTTCTTTGAGGATTTCAGCCACACTACAAATGGGTCTTTGAACCTCTATATGGTATCAAAGTTTTTTTTTTTTAATATCCTTCTTCGATCCCTTCCATGGCTGCTTCGTCCTCATCATCTTTACTTCCGCTGAACACGATGGTACATATGCTCACCATCATACTGAACTCCTCCAATTATTTTCTCTGGAGAAATTAGTTCATCCCTCTATTGACCAGCCAAGATCTCTTTGGATTTCTGGATGGTAGTGTTTCGGCTCCTTCTCCGAAGGTTACTGGCTCTGATGGCACTACGCTGATGAATCCATCTTACACTACTTGGTTGAATACAGATCAGACTCTCCTAAGTCTTCTATATTCTTCTCTCACAGAGGAATCTATAAGTGAAGTACTTGGTTTGAGTCATGCCCATTAGGGCTGAACCACTCTTGAAGCCTCATTCTCTCACAGATCCAAGATTTGAGAACTCCAACTCAAGGACGAGCTTCAACTCATGCAGCGAGGCTCAAAATTCGTTGCTGAATCTTATTGACTCTTCAAAGGCATTTGTGATCAACTAGCGGCTATTGGTCGCCCCATTGATGACCTGGATAAAGTCCACTGGTTCTTGAGAGCCTTGGGACCTGACTACAAAATTTTCTTTACTACAATGCTCTCTCAGCTTCTATTACCTTCCTTTGCAGATATTGCTCCGAAAGGTTTGAGCCATGAGTTTTTGAACGATCGGTCTCTCAACACTCTACCACCTTGGTATTCTACGCTCAACAGAATTCCTTCTCTAGACTGAAACACACCAAGAAAGGGAAGCCGAAACCTTCCTCTACCTCTGCCTCAAAATCGTCCACCTTCTCTCCGGTTTACTGTCAACTCTGTGACAAGAAGGGACACTTGGCTAAATGTTGTTGGACCTTTCTCAATCTCAAGAAAAAACAGTCCGCCAATCTTGCGAAGGCATTCACTGCATGTTCTATTCCAGACTCCAATGACTCCGACTGGTATCCAGACTCTGGTGCAACGTCTCACATGACACATGATCCCAAGGGTGTGGATGTTTCTGCTGTCTACTCTGTTAATGAAAGGGTGTGGATGTTCCAGTCTCTACCTATCTCTTACATTGGTTCCATCTCCGCTCTTATTCCCAAAAGCTCCATTTCTTTATCAAATGTTTTAGTTGTTCCTGGCGTTAAGAAAAACATTATTTCCATTAGTCAACTTACAAAGGATAATAACTATTGTGTAACCTTTTCCCCTTCTGGTTTTACCATACAGGATCGGGCCATAAGAATAGTGCTGGGGGTTGGAAAATGTGAGAATGGTCTATACGTGTTTGATCAAAATCATCATGCCTTTGCTTTCGTTGTTTCTTCCAATGAGCCACGTGCCTCTGTCCACTTGTGGCATGCTCGTTTAGGCCACCCAAGTTTTCATACTGTTGACTCTCTTTCTAAGTCGGGCATTATTTCCTGTAGTAATAAATTGTTGGGTTTAGATTCAAGTTTATGTGTTGGTTGTAACCTTGGCAAAAGCCATCGCTTACCCTTTTCACTTACTAATAAACGTTGTCTTTTACCCTTTGATTGCTTACACTGTGATTCATGGGGCCCTTCACCTATTTGCTCCATTACTGGTTTTACATATTATGCCGTGTTAATTGATAATTGTACCCGATTTACTTGGTTTTTTCCATTAAAACACAAATCTGATTTTTTTGATACGTTTGTCAATTTTCAACATTATATTAAGACTCAATTTTCTTCCAAAATTAAGTCTTTTCAATGTGATGGTGGAACTAAATTTACAAATAATAAATTTCGTTCTCACCTCACATCTTGTGGTATTGTGTTGTGCATTGCTTGCCCGTATACACCAAGTTAAAATGGAATTGAAATAGGTCTCACCATTATGTTTCATGCTCTTGGTCCGCTGCCTCTTTAGGTTGAGGCCTTCTCAATAGCTGTTTATCTCATCAATCGACTCCCCTCGCAAACTCTTGATGGCAAAACTCCCTACCAGCTTCTATTTGGTAAACAACCTGACTACTCTATGCTTCACACCTTTGGATGTTTATGCTTTCCTTATTTGTGAGATTATGCTCCTAACAAGTTATCTCCCAAATCATCTCCTTGTGTCTTTTTAGGTTATAGCCCCCTTCACAAGGTTTTCACTGTTTTGACCGCAAGACACAACGTCTACATGTCTGTCGACATGTCTAGTTTTATGAAACTATTTTTCCTTATGCAGGTGGCGATACACTACAACTTCCCAACTCAACACCTTATATTACTTTCTCTGATTTTTTGGAGTCCAGTCATAATCTGTCTCCGACTTCTCCAAATTTTTTGTTATCTTCTCCTGTTTTGGATTCTGTTTGTTTGCCATGCAGTGATGGTCTTGGTGAATGTTTCCCTCGAACATCTCTTGAAGTGTCCCCCATTTCTTCTCCAAGTCCGCCCATACCTCCTATTTCCATACCGACGACCTCTACCAACACTCACTCAATGGTTACTAAAGGAAAAGCTGGTACATTTAAACCTAAGGCTTATTATGCATTAGAGATCTCTCATTCTTCTCAGTTTTTTCAGGCTCTGCTTGCCCTAAAAGAGCCTCGGAGTTTCAAGTCTACAGCCAAACACCCTAAATGGCTCTCGGCTATGGATGATGAAATACAAGCTTTGAAGAAAAATGATACTTGGGATCTTATACCTCGCCCTCGGAACCACAATGTAGTTGGTTGTTGTTAGATCTTTAAGACCAAACTCCATGTTGATGGTTCCATTGAACGCCATAAGGCTCGCCTTGTGGCCAAAGGCTACTCTCAGATTCATGAACATGATTTTGGAGATACGTTCAGTCCTATGGTGCGCCTTGCTACTGCTCGGATTATTCTATCCATTGCAGTCATCCCTTATATCAATTAGATGTTAAGAATGCCTTTCTCCATGGTCACATTTCTGAAGAAGTTTACATGGATCAACCACCTGGCTACAAAATTTTCTCAACATCTGTGTCGTTTGAAGCGTGCTCTTTATGGACTAAAACAAGCCCCTCGTGCTTGGTTCCAACGCTTCAGCTCATCTTTACAGAAACTCAATTTTCTTCTCAGTCTCGCTGACTCTTCTCTGTTTGTTCATCACACCACGGTAGGCACAGTTTATATCTTGCTCTATGTCGATGATATGGTGCTTACTGGCAACAATCCTCCTTTGATCAAGACTCTTATTACACGGCTCTCCACCGAATTTGCTATGAAAGATTTGGGTTCTCTACACTTGGCGTCGAAGTTTAACCTAATTCTCAAGGATTATTTCTTAGCCAAACCAAGTATGCTCTTGATCTACTACAGTGTGCTGACATGGTTAATGCCAAACCCATTACCATTCCCTTTGTAGTTGGACACCATCTCTCTACCGAAGGAAAGCTCTTCTCGGATCCCACCCTTTTCCGGTCTCTTGCTGGAGCTCTACAGTATTTGACAATTACTCGGCTTGATCTCTCATTCAGTATCAATTCCATTTGCCAGTACATGCATGCTCCCACTGAAGATCACTTTCGCACACTTAAACATATATTGCGTTATGTTAAAGGCACAGTTCATCATGGTCTCCAACTCTACTGCACCTCCTTCCATGAGTTGCTTGCTTATTCAGATGCTAATTGGGCGGGTTGTCCTGATACACATCGGTCTACCTCCAGCTATGTTATCTTCTTAGAGGCTAATCTTGTTTCCTGGTGCTCCAAGAAACAATCTACTGTTTCTCGCTCCAGTGTTGAAGCTGAGTATAGATCCTTAGCCGTTGCTACCGCTGAAGTTGCTTGGATTATTCAGCTACTCCGTGATCTACGTCTTCATATGCCTTCTCATCCAAAAATATTATGCGATAACAAAAGTGCTATTTTTATGGCAGTTAATCCTGTCACTCGACCTCGCTCTAAACATATTGCAATTGACTACCATTTTGTTCGTGAATTAATTGCTAATGGTTCTCTAAAAGTCGCCTTTGTTCCCTCACATCTTTAGCTTGCCGATTCACTTACCAAGGGAGTCACCCAGCCTCAGTTTCTACTTTTTTGTAACAAACTTCACGTGATTTCTTCTGCCACGCTCAGCTTGAAGGGGGGTGATAAGGAAGAATCCCATTCCTCTTTGGATTCTTTCCTTGGTCTTAGATAATTATTATCTTGTACATATCTTCCATTATCTAGTTTATAGGATTATCTCAACTGTATATATTCTGTTAATATGTTTCCTTTTTATATAGGACTCTCCTATTGTAAATACATTATATATAATGAAACCCACTGCCTCAATATTCTTTGAGGATTTCAGCCACACTACAAACGGGTCTTTGAACCTCTATAATAAGGTTGGCCGAATTCGAATTGGAAGGAGCATAGAAGTCGTTAAATCTATGGAAGGGAATGGAACTCAAAGAAAGTACATAAATCTTTTTGCCTTTCCACCAGTTCGTTCAGATTAGGCCTTGGAAAGTCAAGATATGAAGAGCTCGAGCATGTCGAAGAAAGAAGCAACAAGAATTTGGGGGAGAAGAGGAAGTAGGACATGCCTAATGAAGAGATGTACGAGCGACGAAGATGGACCTAGGTAGACCAGAAGTTTAAGGTCATCTCATCAAAGATGATGGCCTTTCTTTTTTGGCACTTTGCATGATTGAATGCCTGATAAGCTACCCAGAAGCTCCTTACCTCTTCACAAGGACCTAATAAACAACAAATCAATAGGCAAATTTTGAGCTATATGTTAAGAAAGGAAAAATAACTCCCTCCGTCCCAATTATATAGGCTGAGTTTCATTTTTCACTTATCTCAAATATGTAGACATGTTTCCTAATATAAAATATTTTGTTGTATTCTTTTACCAATATACCCTTATTAAATTTTCTCCACTTAATATGCCAACTTCTTAAAATCATCCATATACACACATTTCCCACTTTTTGAAAAGATGGAACAACTCTCATTTCTTCTTCTTCAAATTATTTATTAATTCCAACAATAATTTAGTTTTACATACTAAAAATTAAATAGGGGTAAATTAGGAAAGATCTTGACAAAAATTAATTTTCCAATGATATTAAAGAAGTTTTCTTAATTCGTGTGAAAAACGAAACAAGCCTATATAATTGGGACGGAGGGAGTAATATAGGAACCCAACCGTGAAGAAGAAGAAGAAGAAGAAGAAGCAGAAGAAGAAGTTGGAAATAATAGTGTACCAATTGAGGAGGGGAGAAAGTTGGAAATAAGGAGCCCGAATTTGAAGAGGTTGGTGTCAATGATTAGGAAGTTGTGCTACCTATGATCCTGAAGGAGAGTCCTTGGTAGCGTTCTCCCATTACCTAGTTGCAGAGCTAATGTCGATGGGACCACAATCTGCAAAGACAAAAGGAAAAGAAGAATTAGATTGGCAAGTCATAGTCAAACTCCTCAAAAGTCCTAGCCTAGCTAGAGTACTTATGGATCTTATGGTAGTAAGTTGGAAGCACGGCATCCCTTTAGACCTTCGAATTATAGAACTTTCAATCTCTTCGGGTAAAGAAGGAAGAATAATTCTCCAAGTATAGGAAATATTGCTAGATTTCCTACCGAAATTTGAATTGGAAAATCATGTCCATATATCTGTTTTTTTTCCCTCCTGAATGTTTGAATCTAGTCCATCCATTTCAAATTCCTGTGTGCATTCTGTGAAATTTATCTGTACTTATAGCATTGTTCAAAGAAGGAATTGACCTTCCATCATGATTGAGGAATGTTTGTCTACCACTATTCACCATCCAAATCTTGTTTTACCACTATTGTAGAAGCAACCAGAATCCTTTGTGTAATCCTTGATGTAAAAGAAGTTGATTAGTTCAGGGTACACCAACCTATGCCAAAGAAAAAGGCAACCAATCAAAGTCCTCCACCCATTAAAGGAGAATAAAACTTGTAAACAAACAATAGGTAGGGAAACCTTAGCCAGGCCATAAGAATGGTCAAGTTTAGTGACACATAGCCCTCCAGAGGCTCAATTATTAGCCACATGCATGAAAAGCTCAACCCAATCGAAGATATAAAATGTCTTACGCTACCTTTCAAGTTTTTTCAAGGTTGTAGTGGATTCTTCAACTAAGCACTCCTAGTCTATCCCCAATAAAATTGTTTCACTTCCCTCATCATCTCTAAGGGCTCCTTCCCAGTTTGGATTATAGTGCTCTCCTAATGGTTGGGCTATTTAATCAGGAGGACGGGGTGATAGGGATACGAGTGAGGACTTAGTGAGCGTCCCAACTAGATGATGACTTGATAAAAAGACCTATAGATTCCTCTTGTCCGTTCTCCAAAGAACGAACCCTACACTCGTGCAAACTCATTTTCTAAGAATTTAATAAAACAAGTATGACAAAAGGTGGGACGAATTGAAGAAAACAAAAGATGTATATGGGAAAGAAACTCAATAGGAGAACTCAAAGAAGATGGAAGGTTAGATTGGAATAAATCTCCAAAGATAGGTAAGAAAGGAGAGAGAAATTGAATAAACATTGAAAGCAACGTGGAAGGAAAAGTGAAAACATGAAAAACAAATATTAAGGGACAAGATCTAGACCGTTGAAAATGAAACGAAGGAAAACAAATAATCATATTGAAAGATCAAAACTACATAGTTTTGACAAAGCTCCTTGAGGAAGTTTCAAATGAAGTGGATTTGACATGACATTTGATTGTCGGACCACGTCGCTCAGGGAGGGATCCCAATGACAACTATCTGCCCATCTCTTTCTAAGGGTCCGTTTGATTGCAATTGTGAAAAATGAATGGAAAGAAAATGAATTCCAATGAAAGTAATTGGCTAGAAAATGTTTTGCAGAGAATTGTTAATTAAATGTGTTTGATCGTTATAATTTTTCACCCAGAAATTTTTAAAATTTTGTATTCGTTTGGATTTATTTTATATGGAAATTGTCCATTAAAGTGATAATTATTTTCACAATTTGTTATAAAATTTGTTTCCATTGCCAAAAAGTAAAAAACAAAAAAGACAAAAAAAAATATTTCTTAAAAAATCATTTTTTTAATCAAAGTTTAGTATTCGTTTGGCTTTGTTTTACGTGAAAATTGTTCATTAAAGTGAATTTTTTTTTACAACTGGGTATGAAATTTGTTTTCATTGCAAAAGAAAAAAAAAAGGACGTCACTAAATCCAAGGAAAAGGGGCGCGTGGGGAGAGGGGAGGGAAAAAATTTTCTTGGCCAAACTTGTGAAATCAAACACTACATTTTGTCAAAGTCGGAAATTATTTTCCTTTTTCCTAGGAAAGCATAGTCCATCAAACAAGGCATAAATGTTAGTTCAAGATCTGCCATGGTAGGTTAAGGTTCGAACTCTTCAAAAGTAGAATTTAGACAATGAGAGACATTTGTTGGTATTCTATCTACGGAGTCCACCTCAGATCATATGGGACCACTTCAATATAACAATATAAAAATCTTATGCCCAAGTATATTAAATATAATTATTTACAAAAATTAAAGCCTTCTCATTAAACCATCCTTAGAATATTAAGCATGAGATATGTCTTATAATCAACAAATACTTGATAGAGGTAAACACCACCATAAACATAAGTTTTAACATTTCTATTCCATCCAACTACTTACCAAATATTAGAGTATCTCCAAGAAACTTTCTATTTTCAAAAAATATCTTTTATAATTTAGAGAGTAAAATATTTTAAGTACTCCAATAAACTCTTTATATTTAGAGTGTGTTTGGTAGAGATTTTTGGGGGAAGAATTGATTTTTGAATAGTGATATGATGGGAAATGTGTGGTTGAAAAAGAAGAAAAAAGTATTGATGTGATGGAAAATATTATTTTATTGAAGAATGTGTGGTTGAAAATGAGAATTGATTTACTGTAGAAAATGAAAAGCTGTACCAAACAGGCCCTTAATACTTAATTTTATTACTCTCCAAAAATATATATTATTTTTTTCTATCATTTATTTTTACTAGCTTCCCTCCAAATTATTATATTATTTTCCTTCATTGAAAATTGAAATGTTTTGAATAAGTTTAATTATACAGAGTGCTCTCTAAATTATAATGTTAATTTAAAGAGTCTTTTGTACCATAATTTTAAAAGTTGGCTCTTTAAAATCGAGAGTTTCTTATATTTGAAAAATCTTTTGAATATGCTCTTAGTGGTATAGTTCATCCTTAGCTAGGGGTGGCAACGAGCCGAGCCGGGCCTGGCCAAAAAAAATGAGGCTCGGCCCGAGCTTTAGGCTCGAGCCTTAGCGGGCCGAGCTGAGCCCGGGCCGAGCCGGCTCGGTTTTTTTTTTTTTTTTATAAAATCTACATTAAAACAAAAAAAAAATGTACATTTTATGCGTAATACGTGTTATAAATTAAAGAGATTATGAAAGCTTCATTTTTACTTAAAGTATGTAACTATTATTTCTTGTAATGTCATGGTGAAATTTCCTTGAGGGTCGTAATTCCAATAATTCAAGGCAATAACTATTCTATTTATCATTGAAGAATAAAACCCTCCTCCTTTATCCGGGCTTGGGACCGGCTACAATTATCGTAGGCGGAATTAAAATTGTACACGAATAAAATATTTCGTGTACAATTTTTTTTGAAACAAAAAAAAATTAAAAATTACGTATTGAATTGAAACTAAACAATTTAAAAACTTACAATATCTTATGCTTTAATCTGCTGTAACTCATCAGCCATTATACTATCAACTTGTTCTTGAAGACCTAATTCCACACATTCCCAGTCCTTCAAACATATTAAAGCCTCCAATATATCTTCTTTTAGTCTTGATCGTTCGTCACTTAAAACTCGACCACCTAAACTAAATGCAGCCTCCGATGCTACTGTAGACACCGGCGGTGTTAGTAGATCGCGAGCAATTTTTGATACAATTGGATACTGCCTTTCGGTACATCTCCACCATGATAAAAGACTAAAATCCTGTAATTCTTGTGGTTGTAACATACTACGAACGTCCACGCACATATACCTAGCTAACTCCAAAGGAATTTCAAGATTTGTACCACTGACATCTATTGCTCTAGATATTGACGAACTAGAACAAAATGAGGGAATACTAGTATTGGTCTCTAAATAACTCCATATATTATCTACATTTGTTGAAGTGTTCTTTGAAAAAGTATTTTGGGAAGAACTACACTGACCTTCTTTTTCAGCGTAATAGTTATACATTTCGCATAACATTGATTCTATATTCGTATGTGAAAATTGTATATCCATGAAGCGTGAAATCCCATTTATAATAGCTTTTGTGCCAGTTAAATTAAGTCGAGGGTCCATTACAGAAGCTAATAAAAATAATGAGGGTATCTCTTCCCAATATTTACGAAACTTTAACTCCATAAAATAAACTACATCAACAAAATTTGGGAAATTCCTATGTCTTTGAAATGTTTGTGCAAAATAGAAAAAATGTTGTAAAACAAGTGAAGATATAGGGTAATAAATAACGCTACATTCCTTTGTGGCATTGAAAAAATGTTTTAAAAATGTTTTAACGATAAATGCAAGATTCCATTCCCAATCTTCCAAATTATATTCGGGTCCATATGTATGCCTACCATTATAATACATTGTAATAACTTTATCATAATTTTCACACGAGTGTAATATAAGATATGTAGAGTTACATCTATGTGATACATCAGTGACAAATGATTTCTCTTCTAAACCATACTCAGCACATAAACTGTTAAATGCTTGCTTTCATGCAAGTGATGGAGTAATAAAATTAATTGCTTGCCTAATTTTATCTAACGGTGTTTTTATATGTTCTAATCCAGCTTTTACAATCAAATTAATAATGTGGCATACACAACGTTGATGGAAAAATAAACCTCCAAATATAGGGTTCAAATCATCAATAAATTTATCGACAACAACTTTGTTTACACTAGCATTATCAAAAGTAAAACTTCGAATCATTTCTTGCATACCATATTCTTGTATAATATCTTTTAAAACCATGTATATGTTAGTCGCATTATGAGGATATTCTACACATCTAAATGCAATAATTCTTTTATGCATAATCCATAGGTGATCAATGTAATGAGTCATGTGACAATATAACCTTTTTTATTAACACCGGTCCATAAATCAGAGGTAAATGATATAACACAATTAAAAGTTTTTAAACTTTCAATATTAGTTTGTTTTCTTTTGTTATATAATTTTATAGCATCAGAACAAAGAGTATTTCTACAATAAGAATGATATCTGGGTTGGAGATAATTCTGCACAAGACGAGTAAAGTGTATTGACTCGATCATCGTTAGCGGCATCTCTGCTGCAGCCACGTATGTAACCATTCCTTCACGAAATCTTTCATGTGAATATACAAAAGTGGAAAGAGTAGAACCGGAACCAGTAAATGTTAGTTCGGTCTATTTCGGGTCAAGACCGACTAGTTTCGCTTTGCAACTTCTTAATATGTGTCTATTTAAATGCGATGTGCTCGAACTAGGCTTCCAACTGAGTTCTTTACCGCAATAATTGCAACATGCTTTCCAAATATCGACTCCATTTTAAACCTCAACTTTTTTTCGAGTCATATGTTGCTAACAATCTGCAAACTCTTTTTTCGACTTCTTAACCTCGACTACTTCCTCCTCTTCGATATCTTCCAAATCAATTGGAACATTTTGAGATGCATTGTACCCCAATGGAGTACTCGAACTATCTCTAAACTGATTAATCTCATCACTGGTAAAATCCATGTGTACGTATTATAAATTTATAATAGAGGGAAATTGTAGTAAAGAATTAAGAATATGATGTGTAAAAAAATAGGAGAGAAGAAATGGAGAATACAGAATATCGTAGTAAAGAATATAGCAAAATGAGTAAATTGAAAATAATACTGAGTTAAGCGATTGAAGAATGAAGAGTGATATGAAATAGAAAAATTTTCTCGTATTTATAGACAAAAAAAATATTCAATTTTTAAAATTTAAAAAAAAAAAAATTTGTGTGCACGCAAGAAAAAATCTTGCGTGCACGCTAACGCCTAATGTGTAACACAGACTATTTGTGATTTGATTTTTCAGACAGATTTTTTGAAAATACGCAAATTTTTTAAAATTTTGAATCTGCTTGAAATCAGGCAGATGAATCTGCCTGATTTCAGGCAGATCTGTCATTACTCGTAGTGTGACTAGAAAGCCGCAAATTGCAGTGATTTTTTATTTTTTATTTTATATATATATATATATATATATATATATATATATATATATATATATATATATATATATATTTCTATTTTTTTTTAAAAATAACACGGGCCATTTTGGCCCGTGTGGCTCGGCGAGCCACACGGGCCGGCCCGGGCTCGGCTCGGAGCCCCCACATGGGGCTCGGCCCGAGCCTCGGCTCGGTGCGACCGAGCCCGAGCCGGGCCCGGCTCGGGCTTTTTCCGAGCCGAGCCCGAGCCGTCCGAGCCGCCGAGCTTTTTTGCCTTCCCTATCCTTAGCTAAGCTCAAAAAGAAGTAAATATTACTTTTAAACTACTTTGTCAAACATACTATTATAAGTTTGTTTTTTTATCAATAAATTTTTTTTTTTTCAAAAAATTGAGTCTTAATTTACTTTTTAAACTTGAGCCACATATGCTCTAAGCAAGAATTAAGGATCAAATTGCCCCCCGAGGCACAGCTCAATTGGCAGAACAATCAGCATATAACTCGCTTCCAGCTGCAGGGAGGGGGTTCGAATCCTAGTGGGAACCTGCAGCCAGATTTATTTGGTATGGAGCAATCACTTTGGAGGATGATCCCTTGTGCGCAGAAATGCACAGTTGGTAAGTGGAACCTGGGAACCAGTTGAGACATATATCGCGATTTGCCTCCTTCAAGGTTCTAGGGGCAAGGGTCTTCAAGAACCAAGATTTAGTCTGACAAAGTTGGAACACCTGGGTATCCAAAAAAAAAAAAAGAATTAAGGATCAAATTATAGCATTGCCACTTGTTGATGTGACAAGCGGCCTCACTCGACAAGAAAAATGAAGGGGGTGTTTAAGCCCCATTCTTTTTTAAAAATATATTTTGGAATAGTAAATTAATGGAAAATGTGAAGTTAAAAAAGAAGGAAAATATTTTAGTTTACATGTAATATTATTTTAATGAAGAATGTGTGATTAAAAAGAAAAGAAATAAAAATGTATTTTAAAAAAAATAGAAATCAAACAAGGCGTAATTTGTAGTGTGCTCCAAAATCAATTTAAAGATTTAAAAGGGATAGGTGGATAGGTAGCAACGAGGGCCCTTCGACAATTTTGCATGTTTTAAGATACCAATGACTAAGGTTAAAAATGTAAGGGCAAAACTAATGTTGGGGGCAAAAACCCAAATATTATTCCACTTTTCCCAAATAGTGCAGAGGGGATGGTGGAATAAATCTATTCTTTGGGGTGAAATCTATAAAATTGGGATCAAATTTGCACTCTTAGGGTGCGTTTGATAGATATTATTTTGGAAGAATGTATTTTAGAATAGTAGATTGATGGAGAATATGTGGTTGAAAAAGAAGGAAAAGTTATTAATGTGATGGACAATATTATTTTATTGAAAAATGTGTTTGAAAATGAGTAGAAGAATGAGAATGAAAATTTTAATGTGTACAAGGACTAATTTACATATATCAACTACTAAATGAGGACAAAAATTCCAGCTGTCAAATTGTTTCAAACACCTACATTTCTGATTTCCAACTGCTCCAAAAAATGTGAAAAGGATTTTGCCATTGGTGCTTTTCAAGGTTGACATCATTGACTCATTGTTGATATTTGTCTTATTGTAAGAAAGTGATTGAATGAAAAACTATGTACAAGTAGAATTGTCCTATTGGAGGGTCGGCTCGGCCCACATTGTGGGCCCAACCGACCCTCCAATAGGGGGGTGCCATTTGGCCATTATGTGAACCCTTATGGCACCCCCTATGTACAAGTAGAATTGTCCTTTTTTTTAACTATCAAATAACACTTTGCTAGGTGGCAAAGTGTTCCCCAAGCATAAGTGGTAAAAATAATATGAAAAAAAAAAAAGGAGTTTGAAATGTTGGGCTTTTCCCAAAAATCTGTACTCAAATTTCCCCTACTCTTTTTCCCCTAAACATTATTTTAGGCTTTTTAGCCCTTGTTTGAGCAATATTATTTTTTTCATTCTCATTATTCTACTCATTTTTAACAATATATTTTTTAATAAAATAATATTTTTTATCACATCAATAAATTTTCCTTCTTTTTCAACCACATATTTTTTTATCACATCAACTAAAAAAATACATTTTTAGAACAAAAATGTGCACCAAACAGGGGCTTAGATTGAGTTTCTTCCCCCAACTTTTTCCTTTTGGATTTTTACATCTTGGGTTTTTAGCCCCCAACATTAGCTTTGCTCTAAAATGTCGAAAATGCTTCTATATCTTAGATGTTCGAGCAAGAGGGTTTGGAGCACACGTTCACGTATGGAGTGTATCACCATCTATTGACTATTTTTTACGCCCAAAATAAATCGTATAAAATTAATTAAAATTAGAAATATGTGACGTGATCATGACAATCCTACTTTGGGAAATGGGATTTAAGAGGGGAGTAATTGAAATGGCTAAACGATCACTGTATGCTCAGCTCCAATTACAGGGTTTAATGAGGATGAAACTTTAGGTCATCTCACCAAAATTTTGGGTGAGCTTTGCACTATTTAGGTGCAAATCTTGCACCAAATTGAAAATTATCTCCAACCCAAAATACCAAAAGTTGCATATGAATAGTGTTTCATCATTTTCTTCATTTTTTAGATTTCTTAACATTTTTATTTATCTAAAAAGTTATTTTATTATTTATTTTATTACTACATAAATAATAATACAATTAAATTAAGGATTAAAATTTGTTTTATAACAAAAAATGGACACAAAGGAAAAGAAAAATTTGTTCAATACCAAAATGAAGGGTAAAATGATTCAAAATCACTTTGAAAAGTATGGCGTGCGGGTGGAGAGAGTTGCTCCATTTTTTGGGGGAAAATTGTAGCAGGGATCCCTGACGTTTTCATTTTTTGCAGACTTTACCATAATCTCCATTTTGTGTCAGGGGAGGTTCCTAATATCTTATAAATATGTACATGGGGTCCCTTTCCAAAACACCGTTAGATGACCTGAAAAATTAAAAAAAATTAAGTGTATTGACCCTTTTAAGGGAGCAATTTCGTCCAATTAGTATTTCTCACTTGATTTAAAAATTGAAAAGTAACCAATTTTTTTCTCACTCACATATTCATGTTACACTGAGAGAATGATAAATGGTCATCTTCTACAATGTATGATGAAGAAAGCCATGAATCTAATCATAATGTTGAAGACTTTACTTGTCACATACAAGGCAACCTTCCTGCTCCAATCTGCGATGAGTATTTTTTTTTTTTTTCAAATTTCTGAAAATGATGGGGCTCTTTGTTACGTATTAAGCCGTGATATTGTTTCTTCTACTACAATATTATATGTTTTTTATTGTTTTATAGATTTGGGTGTACTATACAACGTATTATGGCTATGGGTTCACATTATGCATTCATATACTGTGAGACTAGGGTTTAGGCCTGATGATCATTTTGATTGTATTTGTTTTACAAGAGAAAATTCTACTTATTTCTCCGTAAAGCTATACCATGATGGTATATTATTCGCCAAGATGCGAAATTTTGTGTATGAGCATGGTAAGATAGCATATCTTGACTACGTGAATCTGGATTGGTTTAATAGATTTCTACTGGACAATGCCTTGAAGATGTCGAGATACCCCCAAAGAATGAGGTATCTATATAAGGTTGAACAGAAGAGATTTAGTGAGGCGTCATTCTGGTTGGTGAGGGATGCAGACTTCGTGAATTTAGTGAAGTTGTTTGGGAATAATAGGATTGCTGAGTTGTGGTGTTTGCTTGTGGTTGAAATGTTGGAATTTTCATGGGATGATAATGTGAGATGGTGATGTTCTGTATACAGTTGATGAGGTTAGGGCTGTCTGTGGGTCGGTTCGGTCCGGTTCTGAAGAGACCCGAACCGACCCAAAACTTTCGGATATTTAATAAATGGACCCATCGGGTCCAAATATAATTATGGAACCGTTCGGGTTCCGTTCGGTTCCTTACCATAATTAAATTTTTTAATATTTTCAACAACACTACATAAATACAACTAATGACGTTTCATTCGTAACTTTTACAAATTAACGTAGCCCAATTCAAAAACATATACATAACTAACCGTCCAATAAGATTAAGTCAATGCATACAAATACCATAAAGTAGATATTAATATTACAGCAAAACTGTATAAAGTATATTCATTTGCTTCAAATTAAAATGGACTAATGGATTTTAAAAATGATTTGAATTTTAAAATTAAAATTATGAAATAATCTAATTTATTTAATTAATTTGTATAGAAAAAATAAAATAATTTAATTAATTCAATATAAAAAATAGAAAAATTATTTAGTTTCGGTTCTTATTCGGTTCTTCGGTTCTTGGTCTAGACCCGAGACCCGACCCAAACCTATCGGTTCTCGATTCGGGTACCCGTTCGGGTATTTAATTTATGAAGAACCGTTCGATTCGGTTCGGTTCGGTTCTGTTCGGTCCGGTTCGGTTCGAGACTTTTGGACACCCCTAGATGAGGTTGAGAGTGCAAGTGAAATAGATGAAATGCAAGCAGACACAGATAGTGATCATGATGTACATGTTGAAATGGAAGTTAACATAGATGACAATAATAATAATAATAATAATGGAGATGACAATAATAATAATAATGGAGATGACACCAACAAATGATGAGGATAAATACAAAAAGGAAAGCAGCACAAAGATGAGATCGTGTTTTTGGTACTAGAATTATGACTATAATTAAAAAAGCAAAAGCAGATGCAAGATACTTGAAAGCAGATTATGCCGATAGTGATAAGTTTGAGGTCAGCAATAGAGATGATATGAGATGGAGTGTGGACTTGGCAACAAGGAAATGTGCATGTAGAAAATGGCAACTTACCGGAATCCCATGTGTTCATGCAATCTCTGGTATGCTTTCCAGGAACATTGAGTGTGTAGGTGAAATACATGAAATGCAAGCAGACACAGATAATGATCATGAGGTACATGTTGAAGTGGAAGTTAACATAGATGATAATAATGGTGGAGATTAGACACCAACAAATGATGAGGATGAATACAAAAAAAGAAAGCAGCACAAAGATGAGATCGTGCTTTTAGTCCTAGAATTATGACTATAATTGAAAAAGCAAAGGCAGATGCAAGATACTTGAAGGTAGATTATGTCGGTATTGATAAGTTTGAGGTCAGTAATAGAGATGGCATGAGATGGAGTGTGGACTTGACAACAAGAGAATGTGCATGTAGAAAATGGAAACTTACCAGGAACATTGAGAAAGAAAGATGCTTTCCAGTATCAAGTGAGAAATACTGATTGGACGAAATTGCTCCTCCTCAAAATGGTCAATACATTTGATTTTTGATTTTCCATGTCAACTCACGGTGTTTTGGACGGTTTTTATCCAAAGGGACCCCAACTGCATATTTATAAAAGGTTAGGGACCTCCTCTAGCACAAAATGAAGGTTAAGATAAAGTCTGTAAAAAAATAAAAAGACTAGAGACAGCTGCTGCAATTTTCCATTTTTTTTTTTTTTTGTGTAAAATGATGTTTTGGGAATAAGTAATTCCCCTTGTACATGGGAATTGCCTAGGAAGTCATACATGTGGCTGTTTTTTTCTTTTTCTTTTTTATCATCTTTCAATGTTTAACTGCTAAGTGTGTATTTGTAAATTGTCAATAGATCATTATTAATGGTACCATAGTCATAGTTGACTGGAGCATGTTTAAATTATTGAAAATTGAATTAGAATAAAGTCACTTATACATCACATTTCTACATCATGCTTAACATTATCCTTATTGGCAACATTTGATTGATTTAATTATGTACTCGATTGGATATCCTTGATGACTCCAAAATGATTGATTTAATTATGTACTTGATTGGATATTCTTGATGGCTCCAAAATAGGTGGTCGTACAAGTCACTGTTTGGTCCCTATTAAAATTATAATATATTTTTCTTTTCTTTTTTTTTCAATCACATTCTCCAATAAAATAATATTGTATGTAAATCAAGAATATTTACTTCCTTTTCAAGTACTCATTCTTCAAAACAGTACTATTCCAAATATTATTATGCCAAATAATGGGGACCAAACGGGGGCCAAATATTTTAAATTTATAAAGAGTAGATATAAGCAATTTAAGCATCGATTTCATGGTCAATTTTTTGGAAAAAATATTATTGTAAATAGTGAATTTTTGGAGAACGTATAATTAAGTTCTTGTTTGATCTCATTATTTTCAAAATATATATTTATCTTTTTTTAACCATACATTTTTCAATAAAATAATATTACACGTAAATCCAATTTTTTTTTTATTTTTAACTACAAATCTTCCATCAATCTACTATTCAAAAATAGATTATTTGCCAAATATGGGGCTCAAACTAGGGGTGTCCAAAAGTCCCGAACTGAACCGGATCGAACTGAACCCGAACCGAATCGAGCGGTTCTTCTTAAATTAAATACATGAACGGATACTCGAATCGAGAACCGATGGGTTTGGGTCGGGTCTCGGGTCTAGACCAAGAACCGAAGAACCGAATAAGAACCGAAACTAAATAATTTTTTTTATTTTTTATATTGAATTAATTAAATTATTTTATTTTTTTCTATACAAATTAATTAAATAAATTAGATTATTTCATAATTTTAATTTTAAAGTTCAAATCATTTTTAAAATCCATTAGTCCATTTTAATTTGAAGCAAATGAATATACTTTATGCAGTTTTGCTGTAATATTAATATCTACTTTATGGTATTTTTATGCATTGAATTAATCTTATTGAACGGTTAGTTATGTATATGTTTTTGAATTGGGCTACGTTAATTTGTAAAAGTTACGAATGAAACGTCATTAGTTGTATTTATGTAGTGTTGTTGAAAATATTAAAAAATTAAATTATGCTACAGAACTGAACCGACCCGAACCGAACCGAACCCAAACGGTTCCATAATTATATTTGGACCCGATGGGTCCATTTGTTAAATACCCGAAAGTTTTGGGTCGGTTCGGGTCTCTTCAGAACTGAATCGAACCGACCCACGAACAGCCCTATCTCAAACAAGGGCTAAAAATGAAAAAAATTTGAACTTACGTGTAAAATATTTTATTGCGTGAATGTGGAATTGAAAATGAGTACGTAAAAGAAACAAAATTGAAATAACGAGAAACAAATACGAGCAAAGATTTGAAGAGTTATAGCAATGAAAAATGTTACGTTTGCAACCCCAATTTAAATAGCGCTAGATGATAGGTTAAATGAAAAGTAAAATTAAGTAAGTTACTTAATTTCACTTATAATTTAATGTCATATCAACGCTACTTAGACTGATGTTACAACTCCAATGAAACTAAATAACATTATTGTATTGCAATAGGACCTAGCTTAAGGGGTTATATAATTCTCTGGGGTGTGTGCCTCCATCGCAATGTCTTTGTGGATACGGTTTTCATACTTATTTTCAATTACATTTAAACAATGAAATATTCCGTACGTAAACTCAATTTTTCTCCTACTTTTTACCATACATTTTCAAAATATCATTTTTCCTCAATTTGTCTTTATTATTGTTGTTGAACAAGGGTTAATCAAGATTCTTTAATAAAATATTTTATAAGTCTTTTAGGTTCGTTAAAATTACAATTCAATTATTCTATTTTACAAAATTCAATTATTTTTTATGCAAATTTCAAGATGACGACAATATGCAAAGATTTTTTAGTGTTTTCGTCTCGATTATGTATAGTTTATACATTCCAACAAGTGAATATAAGAAGAAAAAAAGTTTACCAATATTGATACAAAATCACATTGCATATAAATAATTACTTGTGCATACCACTTACAAAATCAAAGAAAATGATACAATTTACACAGAAGAATGAGAATATATAGATATAGATATATGTGGTCCAAATATAATTTAGGGCAAATTTGTTTTATGTCTTACTCCTTCACGTGAGCCGAAGGAAGTTCGAGGAGACGCTCGAAAATTTCATTTTCTGAAGATCAAAATGATACGATTTTGTTCCTTTTGTCCATCACACCATACCATTCAATTTCTAAATCTTATTGAAGATTTATCCCAATTATGAAGCATGGCGTTGGACTTTGATTGGTAAATCCTTGGGAAAATCGACAAATGGAAATGCTATCGCTTCGTCCGTATCGGCTAATTCCCAATGGAAATTGAGGACTAGGTAGTGTATGAATACAGCCATCTCGAGTTTGGCCAGCTCTGTTCCTGCACAAAGTCGTGGTCCTCCCCCAAATGGCATGAAGTTATTACTAGTTGTTGTCGCGTTTTGACTTCCGCGACTATTATTCTGCACCCACAATTGTATTTCCATTATTCCTTGCCATAATGATTTAATAATTTGACTTTATTTGAGAAAAGAATCTCGATTATTGTGTCTAATGATATTTATTTTTAAGTATAATTCACCAAACTCAATGGAAAATTATGTTCAGGATCCATTTGACAAGACTTTTGAAAAGTCAAAGAAGTTTTAAAATTCAAAAGCTATTTTTAGACCTGTTTGACTAATTTTATGCGTACTTCGATAGTTAGAAGAGTTTTTGCGCACTTCTGATGATTAGAAGAATTTTTAGATGAAATTGGTCAAATGTGACTTCCTTTAAAGTGCTTTTAAAATTTAGTTTTCAAATAAAAATTAAGATAATTTCCTTCAAAAACTCTTCTATAAAAGGTAAAAGTAATAACAAACGAGCCATAAACATTGAAGTCCAATTCTCATTAAATAAATTCCTTTTATCCGGATTTACTTAGAATAGATTTTAAGGTCAATCTTGCTTCTTATCATGTACAATGCAGTGGATCCAATAATTCCTTTTAACAGGAGTTATTCAGAATGAGACATATCAATTCAATTTCAATGGCATATATCATATTCCCAAGATCAGTGGTAAGTCCTATGCAGTCTAATTAATATACAAAAGAACCCTAATGAATGAAAATTAGAGTGTAGACCATCCAGAAATCTAGGTTTTTAATCAGAGCCTTGACCTGAATTATATATAGGGCCTAATGAACTCCAACTCCATATAAACAATAAATATTTAGATACAAACTAGTATATCTATCTATGAAGAAAAAGAAAGGAGAAATTTGTTGGAGTGGCCACAATGGTGCATGTGCACGTGCAACCCCCACAATCACATGGGGACTTTAATCATAATCTCAAAACATCGATGTTCGGGCCACGCACGAGACGACAGACAGACACAGTGGGGGAAAGATTTTCAAACTTTGTTGTTTTCTCATCTCACTCACATTAATACTGTTGATTGATCAAGACAGTTCATACTCTCATATTAATTAAAGAGTTATCCTTCTTTTGCTTTAAGCGATGCGACTCCAGTATTTGACTGACGTTTCTTGTAATGCAACATTGGATTCTTTCTAGTTTGTACTTGATGTTTTATTCGTATGTCAAATATTTTATCTTAATAATTTTGGACAACTATCTTCTAGGTGTTTAACAATCCAAGGTGGTCTTCTAAAATGCAAAGAACAGCTTTACATACTATCAAAGCAGAAGTGGCCCAACTTCTTACTGCGTTTTTTGCACGTTTCATGGCAGCAACAAGGGAATTGTTCTTTTATTTTATAAGTTGAGTCCGACAGACAAACTTATCGCCTCTATGAACTCAACGGAATACATAACATACAAGGATTTCAACTAAATGGATCAAAAAACTTAATATTAGAGTCCAATTTCGGATAATCATTTTAAAGCAATCAAATTTATGAAAGAGAAAAAGAGAGAAGAAAAAATGTTGGGGGGGACGAACCTGGAGCCATCTCCATGGATTGAAGTGCCAAGGTTGCTGAAAAATTGAAGGATCTAAATGCACGGCTGAAATCACCGGCAATACTTTCCATCCACATGGAATATCATAACCTTCTTATAATAAATAAATCATTTAATTAATTATTTTCTGCTCTTTGCTATATAAAATATTCAATTTACAAGTCAAGAATCATACCTTTATATCTTACATTTTTTATGGCTTTTCTGTGAAGAAATCTCACCACATTCCCAAGCCTTAATGTCTCACTTATAACCTGTTAATAATCGTGCATAGTTTATAGAATATTCGATTGTATTGTTTTTAAAAGGGAAAGGTAGAAACATTACACATTGTGTGAATTCCATTTTCTTGTAATCATCCCAGCTCAATTCTGTCTCCCCTAATTCCTTCTTTGCTTTAGAAATTTCTACATGCTCTTCCTGAACTCAAGAAAAAATATAATTAATAATTAAGAATAAATTATAATTAATCAAAGATATACATGTTGATTAATTTACTTTTAATTGGTGAACGGCAGTGGGACACCCTTGCAACAAGTAAATGCCCAAAGCTATTGCTACAGATGAGGTTTCATGGCCAGCAAATAATAAACTCAGAACCAAATCAAGAATTTGCTCCTTTGAAAGATTGGAATTCTTCAGAACCCATCCGAGTAATTCATTTTGATCATCTTCACTCTTTTTCTTCACCCTTTCCTCCATTTTTTGTTCGATAAATCTAAGGATTTTTGATCGAGACTGTACACAGAAAAAGTCAAAAATAATCAAAATAATTTATTAGTTAAAAATATAATAATGGGCATCAAAATTTTTACCTGTAGAGCCTTTCTGTATGCAGTTCCAGGAAAATTCAGAGGAGCAGAAACCACTCCTTTCATGAAAGTTATGTACTCTTTTTTCAACTGCTCAGTCTCTGGTTTTCCAGGCTCCAAACTCATTATGTGTTCAGCCATCAAGTTGAATGTAAACTGCAAAGGAAAAAAAAATAAAAAATCATCAAAAGCTGAAACAAATAGTCGATTCTAAGATTAGTACTCTCATTTTCAATACCTTCTTGGCTTCATCCTGTGCACGAATGATGGAATTTTCAATCCAACAGTCAAAAACCAGCAAAGTATGCTTTTCAACTTCCTTTAAAAGATGGGTTCTGAGCCTGGCATTGCTCAAGAAATTGAGAGAAATAATCCTCATATCTCTATGCATGTCACCGACTAAAACAAGCATAGACCATTTTCCAAGAATTCCTCCTATGCTTCTGGGATAGCTGCACTCAAACAATTTTCCTTCATTCTGTAGAATGAATCTATTCAGCCCTGCATCAGCTGATACTATCGTCGGCTCGCCAAATAAGTGGGATTTATAGATTTTTCCATATCTGTTAATCAGAATTGGAATATCAGCTTGGGAATTTTTATTTTTTATTTTTGGCAGGCTTAATGAATTATTTACCTGGAAATATGTTCCTCCATGAATTTTCCTATTGTAGTAGCTGTATATGGCTTCAAATAAGCAATGGTTTCACCAAGAAAAGGCCAACCCATATTTCCTGGTGGGAGATTCAAAGAGTACTTTCGTTTTCTTCTATATAGGTTAAGGATAATAAGAAGAGCCAACCCCAGAAGAAAGAGAATAAACTCCAAGTCAGACATGGTGACTCTCTCTCTATATCTCTCTCAACTGGAATCAGACGTCTGCTTTTGTGAAGGTATTCATCTGATTAAAAGGAGCTTTCTATTTTGTTTTTCTCAAGCTATAATGTTACCTTAAGCAGGTGGTTTGGAGAGGAAATTAGCATCATTTTAAGTAAAACCCTTTTGGCCAATAAGCTGGTTTTATGTATATGGTTTCGTTTCTTTCCCTTTTGCAACATCATATATTAATCAATATCCGCCTTAAAGGAAAAGTTATTGGGTTTCTACATTTATGCCTCCTCGGGAGTTTTTTTCACTGATTTTGGAGGTATCATTTATAACATATTGAAAAAATCTATGTTTACTAGATTTTTTGAGCATAGATTTCAAATGGTTTAAAAATCAACCAAAATTATTGTAGTGTAATTTTGAATGATTTTCTCAACCTACTAAATCGATGAGATTTGGTCGTTTTTCATATTCTCTTATAATTTTTCCCTTTATAAAATAATTATTTTCAAGCAATGTATTTTGTTCAAAACTAAATTGTAAATTAAAATATATTAACTAAAAAATTATTTATCATTTAAAAAATTATATTATAATTAAAAAAATATTTGTTAAGTAAAATATTACTTATAAGATAAGAAAAATTACATTATAATTAAAAATTACTTATAAGTAAAAAATCATTTTATGTAAAAAAAAATTGTTGTAAATTAAAAATACTATTAATAAGACAATTCACTTATAAAATATATAAAAAAAATTTACTTATAAGTAAAAAAATTCACTTGAAGTTCTTTAAAAGTATAAAATTTACTTATAAGTAAAAAAAATTAATTTAAAATTTTAATTAATATTATAAATTACACGAGATTTATTGATGTTCGCCTTACTGTGAGATTATGTTTCTTTCCGTCTCGTAACGGTAATCCACTAGAAGGAAAAAAAGGAAAAATTTGAATGATAACTATCTATTTATAGGACAAAATCGAAATTTATAAGACAAAATTTACACATAGTACATCACATACCTTTTCACTTGTAGTCTTGATATGTTTGTTCTTCTGGATTTGATTTTGGAATTTCAGTCTTTTTGTGCTTTGTTTTCGAAAGTTTGTCAAGACTTTAGCTTCATTGAATTTTGTGAACTCATAATGTAACGTGGCAAACACTATATTAATCTCTAATTGTCAGAATATTGATCAATTATATGAATCGTATCAAATATCTATAGCTAATGTCATTTCATCCAATTTATTGCTCGAGTGACTCACAAGAGGTTTAAACACAGAAATGCTGCTTATGTAGAACATGGTTATCTCAAAAATAATATAAACATGATAAATAACATGTTGATGGATAAATTCAAATTTAGCGATACTTGCTATTCGCTACACAAATATACAATGTTACAAATATTTTTGGTGTTTGTAGGGTTTTACAAATTAAAAATTCTTGTATGACAGATTTTGGTCCAACATTCAATGAATGCTTCCACATAACTTTTTGTCAATCTATTTTTATAATTCTTCTGTACATGTAGCAAAATTTTTTTTGCTAAATATTAAATAGGATTGTGGATTAATAAAGTAAGTGAGTTCACGGGGAAAAAAAAAAAAGGTGAAAATAGAAACTCTACATAAATATTAAAAAAAAAAAAAAAAAGGAAAATCCCTTGACGGGTTGACCCTGATAAACATACAATTGGAGTGAACATATCTAATCTAACCATTCGTGCGGGTGGCCCGCATCGAGATGACCCATGTATCGCCCCACATCCCAAATCATTGCGCCAATTTCAAAAATCTTTTGCACGTGTGTGCGGTGACTATCGGGTAAACCCGAAATTGATGAGTTGCCAGGCTGTAACTCTCCTTTACAGCCCTCTTTGAGTAGACTAATTATTTGTTTTTGCAGAAATTAAACGTGTGTTTGAGCCACATTATTTTGTTGAAAGAATGTATTTTAAAATATTATATTAATGGAGAATGTGTGGTTGAAAAAGAAGGAAAAATTATTGATGTGATTGAAAATATTATTTTATTAAAAAATGTGAGGTTAAAATTAATTGTTGATTTTAACTTAGACTTTAGTCAATTTTTTAAACGGTACCAAGAAGGAGGATTGTGTTTTTAAATTGCGAAGTTGAAAATGTGTATGTAGAAAAATGTTTTCAAAAAATGAAAGATGGGCTTAATTAACAAATGAGGGGAAAATAATAAATAATTATTGAAAAAAGCAAAATGAAAAGTTAAAAATGTGGAATGAGTAAATTTTTTTTTTATAAATTTAAAAATATTCTCTATTATGTATAAGACGTTTTGAAAAATAAAGAGTTTGGTCTTATATTTTTTCCCTTTTCCTAGATTTTTTACCAGACCCGCTTAGATTTATTTGAGATTTATGTCTTTAAAATTACTCAGCTATAATAAATCAACACATTTATCTTATAAAAAATAAAAAAGAATAGAGTGCAAGAAAGAAGTGGGAGAATTCTCTCGTTTTGATTTGACTTTGACCGTATGCACAGATTGTAAAAGACGAAAATGACCTGGACACTAAAGGCAGGAGACAAGCGGTACAAGAGACAATAACTACGACGACAAGCCGGTCAGTGACGAAGTCAGAATTTTCTCAATGAAGACGAAAAATATTGAAGAGACAAAAATACACACACACATTAAAAAAATTCAAAAATTTCCCATAGATTTAATTTAAAGAAAATTCCCAATGTTGGTGGGCATATGGCTCCACCATCCCGGCTTATTCTTGTTTAGGGAACCTACACGTTTGTTACGAAATTAAGAAAATAACATCTTTTCAACAAAAAACCTTCTTCCATTGAGGTGAAGATTGGACAAAAAATCATCCACAAAGACCATGACTACAGCAAAATTGAAAGTTTTGAGGATCAAAATGAAGGCTGGCCAACGATTGAAGACATACGTCACAATTTTCTCACGAAAAAAAACAAGTAATTAATTAGTTTACTTAGTTCATGTACAAATTAATTTTTATTTGAATATATTGAAGCCAATTACATTTAAAAATTTAATCTTATACAACATTATGGATTATTACACAAATTAATAAATAATTTTCTTGGATATATTGAAGTGTATCATTTTATTGTTACATCCAGCACACATGAACAATTGACTATGAAATCTCTTTCTCAATTTCATTATGTACCTTACATAAAGATTCAAAATAATTTGACTTATATGATCATTAGATCTTTAAAAATCATTATCTTCAATATAGGTCAAAGTTGAAATTCCAAAGTCTCTATTAAGCAACATTGGCATTAATGCCCCTAATCAGATGCAACAAGCGATTGCTTAAGGTTCTTGTTTCTTTTATCAGTTTTCATTCAATTTCTCCCTCCCCATGAACAAAATGAATTTAAGTAAAAATGTGATCTAAGCTCACGTGTGCTATAGATTAAAATCAAAATTTTAATAGAATTTGATAAAGATTGATGAAATATATAGTTGAAAATTTGTGGATTATATAAAATATGTTATTAAAATTAAGTGTTGATTTTACTTGAAATTTTAATTTGATTTTAATCTACACCAAACAAGGACTAAATTTGTTTTTCATACCAATTGAAAGAAAGAGAAACCAAAAAGAATGTTGAGAATATATTATGTCTACTCTGTGTTTATTTGTCAAGTCATCATATCTAATTGAACATAGCGAGTCTGCCATACCCCAATTCACATACATTGTGTGTGCCTGTGTGTGAGAGAAATATCCCTTCTAACTATATTTTCGATCACTTCACCCATTTCACATAGTATTCAACTTAGTTTAATAACAGTTACTCAATATTCGGGGGATTCTTTTCCCGAACCAATTCATGTTTTAGTAGGTTTTTTCTAACCGATTAGTCATGAATTATATAGACCTAGATTTTTCCACTGCGGCGTGCATTTCATGTTAGTGCTTGTCGACTTGCTTCGATTTTTCGAGATGAGAGAGAGAGAGAGAGAGAGAGAGAGAGAGAGAGAGAGAGAGAGAGAGAGAGAGAGAGATGTGATTAGATTTGAAATTTGTTTATATTAATGTAGACATTAGACAATATGAGGGTGTATTCAATTGAAACTTTTAATAACTTTTTGGGATTTAAAAAGTTTAGGGGTATTCAATGTAAATTTTTGGAAACTCTCTAAACGTATTGATGTATTCAATTGAAGTTATAGTGTATTCAATTAAATTTTTTTTAGAAATCTCTATACATTTTGGGGTATTCAAATTTGAGAATTGCTACTGGTACATCAGTTTCTACATCAGGGTATCCATAATTGCTGACGTGGCTATATTTTGACTCAATATCTCGTTGAATTAAAAAAAAAAAAAAACCAAGCCAAAACACCCTATCACATTTCACCCCATCCTCCCCCATTTCGCGTCTTCTCCCCCATTTTCTCCCCAATTCAAACCCTTAATCCCCAAACCTCCAAATCGTTGGCCCCCGGAGCAAGGCCTCTGGAAGGACCCCGACGGTGGCATCATCTCCACCACCACGAAGGAAGCCGCCATTGCCCAACTCAATGGAAGGACCCCGACGATCGCATAATCTCTACCACCACGAAGGAAACCGCCATCGCCCAGCTCAAAGCCCTCAACGACTGATTTTTGTCTCTTCTCTGCAAGCCTTCAGCGATGGTGTTGCCATTGATTATGTTGTGGAGCACATGCGTGCTGCAAGCATTTTGTTCAGGCTGAGGAACGATTTGAACCCCATTTTTAGTGTGATTTTTTGTTAGTCTGAGGAACGATTTGTAGATCTGCAATTGTTTTGTACCCCCTTAGTGTGGTTTTTTGTTCAGGTTGGGGAATGATTTTGATTATGTATATTCTTCTTCGTTGGTGTTTGAATCTATAAATTGGATTTTCCTTCCAGTTTATGCATTGGTAAAAAAATTCCATTTCTTTTGCTTTTGAGTTTCTTCATTTCTTCCGGATGAAGGCTTCGAGTTCTCGTAAAGAGGTTAGGAAAGGAAAAGCTAGATCAAATTCAACAAAAGAATTGAAAGTTTTTAGTGACTCAAAAAGTTTTTTTTTAGTTTAGAATTCGAGTTGAAGCTGTTGTGCTTTGTTCATATATGACTGTGACTTCGCCACCTAAAATGTCCTATAATTGCTGTGGTGCATTGCATTCGAATGGAGATATCAATATTGAGCTGGAAAACAGATGATGGTTGAGGAAATAGCTGTGATGGAGAAATGGCTGTTGAGCCAATGGTGATTATGGGGGTGGTGCTGACTTCTTCGAATTCTGAGAGAAGAGTGGCTTCTTCCAATGTTAATGCTGCAATAATTGCTTGGGAATTTTTTTTCTTGACAAGGTCAATTGCTGCAAAATAATTGGAGATTGTATTTAGCAACTTTTATGGCAAATAAAGTTGAATGGCTAGTTTTTGTGTCCAACACTTTGGCAAATTACAGACTACTACATAATTGTCTACTACATGTCTCACAAATTACAGACATTGTTCTCGACACATAAAAATAACAAGTAGAGTTAATCGATTACATGTGAGAGTTCAAATCATTAAACTCAACTCTCATCTTCACGACACTTTCCCTTCCCCTTATTTGGACAATTGAACAAGTTGTGGCCAGGATCTCTACAGCTATGACAAGTACCCATGTTCTCCATTTCACCCATTTTCAAATCCAACTACAGTGGTGAGAACACAGTAGGGAATCAGTTTACATCCACAGAGCATTATTCATGAACATACACATACTGAACTTTGCCAGCAAAATCAGGATATTCATTTCACACACAATTCTTAGGATTGCTCCAAGTTCTCCATTTCCTTATAACCCCATAACACTCTCATTACAACGGTAAAGGAAAACGAATGCTTACTGGCACACGACTCACCCTAAGCAAGCCGAAGGTGTCGAACAAAAAAATGCAAAAATAAAAAAAAATCCAGCAAGAAACCCTTAGAAATGCTTGAAGCTGTACTCCGTTGAAGCCTTCACGTCGTACAAGGCCTGTGTTCCCCAATTTCCTTTTCGACGTCGACTGCAGGAGAAAGGGTCGAGTCGATTGTTGAGTTTTTGGGTGCGCCACATCGATGTGAAAAACGTTCCCCAAATTCTTCTCATTCTCCAGAGCCGAAGACCGGAAAGATACTGGGTTGGGAGTTGTTGCTGGCTTCCCTCCTCTTTCCTCTCGTCTTCGGCTTCAACAGGGGAGAGGGGAAATGCGATACAGAGGGTTATTGTTTTTGGGGGGGGGGGGGGTTGTTTTAAGTTCAACGAGATTTTGGGTCAATCTCTCGTCAGCTCAGCATTATGAATCTCCTGATGTATAATGTGATGTACCAGTAGACTTACTCTTCAAATTTTTATAACTTTTATAGAAGTCTGTATGGTACTAACTTTTAAACAAAAAGTACTAAAATAAAATTTTAAAATTTGTTTCATTAATCACAAGATTTTGGGTTCCTTTCACACACAAAAAAAAAAAAAGGGAAATTAATATGTATTTTTTTAAATATTTCTCTTTCATTTTGCTACATTAAAGTTATGGTTAAAATTTATTTGTTTCTATTGATTATATTATTTTTATTTTTATTTCTCTCTCTCTTTCTTATTGTTTATTTCTATTTTCTATGAAAGAATTAAATTGTATTCTTATAAATTTTTTTTCTTTTTTCAATTCATTTTTCTGAAAAAATATCTATTTTTAATTAAATTATAAAATTTTATATAGACTAATTTATAATTAAATTTAAATATACATATTTTATTTATTCCTTAAAGGTATATTATATTAATAAATACTGAGTATTAAATTTATTTTTATATGTATTATTATTATTATTTATTTATTTATTTAATTAAGGACTTAAATTTTTATTTTTTAAAAAATATATTTTTTATTATATGAGGGGAAAGAGAAGGAGGAGAGGAATCGTGAGAACCACTACCTCGTATGTAATAATTTCACAATATTACACTAGATCCACATAAATTCTATTTCAAATTGAAGTTTTCGAAAGTCTTTTGAATTATGCAAAAATCTATAAAAATTTTAAAATGAAAGTTTATAAAAGCATACAAAAGACTTCAACTAATTTCATACAAATTTCTAAAAAAATCCACGAAATCTATAGAAGTCATCACTTAAAAAAAATTCATCAAAATCTCAAAAGTCTCAATGTAGAAACTTGGGCATACTATTTCTTTAAACAAGAAACGATCCGCCTAATTTGGTTGCATTACCCAGCAGCTTTCCATCCTACAGTCATTCATAGACCATATAAAAACAGTAAAACCAAAGGCCCTTTGCGAATCCAAACACGAAATTAAAGCCAATTTATGAAATATCACTTTATACAAAAGGCACATTATTTAAAATCATTGCAAAACTCTTGTTTTCAAAGATGTGGCCTCATTATGCTCCAACAATTCTTCTTCTTTTTTATTAAAGATAAACCCTTATTTTAATTTTTTGGTATGTCATTTTCTTACTCGATTACAATTGACAACGTTATCTTAAGTGTTGTATTCATACTTGATCACGATCAACATTATCTAAAATTTAAACTCTTCGAATAGATAAAGGATAACTCCAATATTACAAGCTAGGGTAAGTTTCAGCCCCTCTTTCTATTATATATGGGCCCCGAAACCAAGCTTTCACCTACAAGTGTTATGTTTGAAAAACAAAGCTAATTGCCCTATAGGTCTTACATACGGACTCTTCCTAGTGGCAAATGCCCCTACTACTCTTTGCTATCACAAAAAGATAAGATTGACCTAAAAGTTTATTACCACTCCTTCACCCTGAATTGCTTAATTACCAATTATACTATAACGTATATTACATGTATTGAATGTCACTTTGTGGGTTTTTTTTTTCAACCTTTTTAATTTAAAGACATTATCATAATCTTCATTTTCATCTTTTTTGAGTCACGCGGAAGATCGATAATATTATAGCTGTTAACTAAGGAACTTTTGTGAATTTAGGAGATGACCGGTGATGGAAATTTGATAGCTAATGATCCACGTGAAAGAAATTAAAGCTTACTGATTCAACTGAAATTTTGTTCAAAGTTCAGTGATCACAGATGAAATTAACCCTTACATTCTTTGACCAATTTGGTATCCACTATCGGATGCCCCTATTGATGGGGACTTATCATAGCAGAAGACTGCAAAATTGGAAGCTTGCTCTAAAGATCGACAGCTCCAATATCACAATCTTTGACCAATTCCTATATACATTCATTGGAGGCCCCAGTTTCACATTGGAATACTGAAGAAAATTGTTAGTTCATGGAATAAGGGAAAGAAATATTTGGCCTTAATTACTTTATTTTTGGTGTTTTTGTATCCTTAAGTTGTAAAATGTATGCCAATTTTGAGAGCCATACGAGTCTCAAAAAATGCATAAACAGCAATGGAGTGGAGCTTGAAGGAGAAATAAGCAAGCTCACATTTCCACTAGGATTGAGCCTTCACTTAGGACTGGAGCTCATATTTTTATTCCTTATCTCGAAACTTTTGCTATGCAGGCAATGCTTTTGAATAAATATTGACGATGAATATGTTTTTATGGACATACTTCAGTATGCTCCAAAGAAGATGTTGATGACAGTTACAAGGAGCCAACAACGTATATGACAACATATGCATGGTGACGTGCAGATAGACGAGATTTCGAGGTGGCATTTGTACGCTTTAGATTTCATTTAACTTTCATAGATGGACTCCATTCTCAAATAGTTTTGATTTAAATTTAAATTTTATATAATACCAAAAAGGGGCTTAGTAGTGCCCAATTGGAGAGTTTAATGATGGCATTGGCTCCAATTATCCAATTGGAAATGATAGTTGTTATAGTGGACATTTGATTGACCGATATTTTCGGCTTTTAGCAGACAACAAAATTTAAAAGAATTTAATTACTTTTTTGTTTGTTAATTCATCCATGAACATTGTTATTCATTCCAATTTTTCTAAATATGATTTTTAAATTATAACTGAGTTGATTTTCTGTCCAAACAAGAACTCCCTCGTCTCAATCACTCCCTTAATTTTGGCTTCAAAGAGTTTTTTCATCCTTAGCTTCCACATTTCACAGCTCGACCAAAAATCCTCTCTACCCATAACGCAAGTCATTCATGGTAGCTACCATTGTCTCTCAGAATTCAGGCCGAGATTTGATAATATGTGTAGAAAAACACCTACAAACGATTTAAACTTTACTTGAAGGCTGTTCTTTTGATACAAATCAAGATTTATCGCCCTAATTCCCAAATGTTACCTTCTAAAAAAACAATGAACATTATACAAGAATGCAGAGGGGTGATAGGGCCGGCCCTGAGATTTTGAGGGCCTTAGACCAATTTCAAATATGGGCCCCCAATATGCATTATACAATTTCAAAAACATTTAATTTATGTACAAAAAATTGTCATGTTACAAGTGTAAGAATGTAAAACTTTTTTTTTTTTTTTTTTGAGAAATTTTCTCTATTATTTATAATTATAATATATGATAAACCTTTTTTGGCGCCCTCACTAAAGCGGGACCTTAAGTGACTGCTTATTTCACCTATAGCCAAGACTGGCACTAGCGGGTGATAATGGACTCGGTTGTGCTAGAAATCTAGTAAAACTCAACTTAGGGCAGAGCCGAATCCCTTTCTAGGCCAGGCATGTTGAGTTGAGCCCAACTCATAGGCTTCACAAGACGAGGCCGGTAAAAAATTTAAAGACGAGAGAGAAAAAGAACTTTTTAAATTTTGATATACTAGCAAGATCATTTAATCAACATCTAAATCTCAATAAAATACAAGGATTGTATATTGAAATTCAACGAAGACCTCACAAAATGTATTTCGCGCGGCTAATCGCTAACAATTAAAAAAGAATTCAACATCCCAAAAAAGGATATGGACGATTGTGTAAGGGACAATCCTTTTAAGACAAAATCCCAAAAAGGGGTGCTTTATTGATGAGAGTTACAATTGGAAATAAACAGAATGCTTCCAAGGGGCGCAAGCACACGAGAACTGAAAGTGGATAATTAAAGTTAATCTAAAAAATTGAAATTACATATTCTCTGTTTGAGAGTATTTGATTCAGGGTCATTTTCTCTATGTCTTCTCTTCCTTTTTATATTCCTATGATGATTTCTTCGTGACAAACCCCTTGGAAACTGTTTGATTGTTTTATAACTACCCCCTTTCTTCATGGTGGCTAACTTGTCGTGGAACTGCCATCTCTAACTGTTGTCATTACTCTTTGTCGTTTAACCGCCTTCAAATGGGCTCCTTGAATCGTCGATTGTGTTAAGTCTGCTCGATAACTGCTATTCTGGATAACCATAATATCTCATGTTGTTAATATTTTAGGCGACTAGAAGGTTTGGGCGAGAACAAGGTCATCGCTCTGGGCGACCGTAAGACACTCCATTCGCTCAGATTCTGGACTTCTTGCAAGCTTGGCCAATGATGTTACTGTGTTCGTGGGCTTCCTCTACATTCACCAATAATCTTATTTGGGCTTTTACCCTGTACTCCCTAATTG
Organism: Fraxinus americana; assembly: GCA_035079005.1. Taxonomy (NCBI): domain Eukaryota; kingdom Viridiplantae; phylum Streptophyta; class Magnoliopsida; order Lamiales; family Oleaceae; genus Fraxinus; species Fraxinus americana. Next base: position 15,604,191 of record CM068712.1, on the reverse strand, counting down.
GGCCTCACTCTTTGAGCTATTTAATTTGGACTTCACTTTTAGTGTGTCAACAATTATCCCCCAATATGGCAGATTTAATACCAAGTATTAATCTATACCATATTTACCTTATATTTTTCAAGCAACATTTGAAATTCCCCAGAATTTCAATCATTATTTCCTTCTATAGCCTAAAAAGATGCAACGTTACAAACCTTTATAAACCCAAAGACACGCCATTTCATCGCACCACTAAACCACGTCTCTATATTTTGCGCTTCTTCCTCACTATTTTACTGTTCATCTTCTTGCTTCTCTGCTACGTTTCTTAGGCAAAACCTTAACAAGACTGTACTTGCACTCAATGGAGACTTCACAAACTCAATCGATGATGCTTTCAGTTTTGAAAGCCTTTTGATGCTCTTCTTCCCAAACGAATTCGTCTTGATTTTTTAACTGCAAAAGCGGCGAAAAAACTTTAGTTCGCCCTCTTGATCGAGCATCTAGCTGATTAATGTTGGACGATCTTCCCCTTCATTGCCAATATTTACTTTACCAGAGGGTCTTGTACTTTACCTTATCCAGGCTTGGTGATTCTCATTACTTCATTGTCAATATCCCTTATAGGCACTTCTTCTTCTAAACAATCCACTTTGTTGACTTCTCGGCCAATACTTTGTTTGGACTCAAATACTATCACTTTGTCTCCCAATACTTTCAAAACTACTTCTTCTTTCGTCTTGTCTTTACATTCTTTATTGAAAGTCATTAACCTGGCTTTGAAGGCTTAAACATCGGTCATTTGCCTTTGTTACTTACAACTCATTTAAAACTCTTTGATTACTTTTTTGCCAATTACTGGCTTCTCCAGGACCACTATGTTTGGTCTCATTTGACTAAACATATCAGTGAGCGCATCTATTGAAAACGTCTCTCTGTGCAATAATTTGAGTTTCTTCTCCATCTTGGACTACTCTTACAGGTCCATAATTTCCTTCGTACATGAACCTTTCCACGGAGTTTGCTTCTACGACAAAAGGTCTATGATCTGCCTGCACCACTTCTGCTTCACCCTTGTCATTCGAGAAAATCAGGTATTGATGGAGCGATGAAGGTATGCAGCGACTTCCGTGTATCCAATCCCTTCCTAATAACACATTATAACTAGTAGGACCATCTATCACGAAGAAGACTGTGATCCTAGTAGTTGTCCCAACAGTTATGTCCAATGGCATAACCCCTTTAGCTGAAGTTCCTCCTCCATTGAAACTTGTAAAGATGACTTCTGTTGGAATCATATCACTTTCTGTCTTTGCAAATTTCCTAGATGGAATGGTGTTTATAGTTGCTCCATTATCAATGAGTACTTTCGCCACAAGTATACAGTTAACTAGAGCCTTAACGTACAATGACCTCAAGTGTTTGGTTAACTTCATGGCTGGTCTTTTAAAAATAACATTTTTCGACAGCATCTATTTCCACTTCTTGCTTGTCCTCTGTTGAATTATCCTTTTGTGATAAGTCAACATGCAGTATGTCGCACTAAACTTTCGCTTCCTAGATTTCCTTTTTACTACCTTCTAGAACTTCCTTTCCAGTTACCCAGCCTGTGGGAGGAGACAATATTCTTGGAGGTGATTCATACTTTTCAGAGCGAGGTACTCTCATTTTCCTCTTGGGCGTCCCGTACAGCACATAATAATCGAAAGAAGGCCCAAATGGTTCTCCTAACAAATTCACTTCATGAACTCCCTCTCGATGTAGTTGCTTCAACAGAGTATTGCGCGATACTCCTCTCTTTCTTCTTTCTGCCTCCAGATCAATTTCCTCTTCGATGTTCGTTATACCATCATCCTCTCCATCATTGTAGGCCCCTCAGAAGTTTGGTCTTTTCACATTCCAGCACACATACTTCTTCTTCGTTATCCTCTGTTTCTTCTTCTTTCTCTTTGTTCTTGAACTCGTGGCTAGTAAATAGTTATTAGTCATGACGATAGGTAACGTACCGAACTGAATAGTAAGGGACTGATCTGGGTCTTCTTCATCCCTTCTGTCTCGCTCAAACTTCGATCTCCCATAATAACTCTCTGGCAATTCTCCCATCGATTCGCCTGTACCAGTCTCTTCGCTGTTTTCGAGAACATTTTGATTGGCTACCTCGAGTAGCTTAGACGCCTTAGGACGTGACAATCCCTATTGTTGCCTCATCATTCATCCATAATTCCGTTGTAAATGCATTTGTTGGGTTCTAGTCATCTCATTGAAGGGTATCACCCTTCCTGCATTATATTGGAATGAATGCCATACATTTGGTTGGCGAGGTTGCGGCCTAAATGTCCTCACATTATTTGTTGGCCTGAACTGCCTCTCAAAAGGCGGTCCTCTACAGAATGACGTACCTCGCCCTCTAACAGGTTGCGCGTTTAGAACAAAATCAGGGTGATTGTGACGTTGCCCTGCTCCTGAGTACCATGTTTTCGCACTCACTTCTGCTTTACTTCTTGCACACATGACGTCTTCATCCTTTTTAGGTTCCTTCCCTTTAATACGTTCGAAGACACTGGGGTGTGGCCCAGGGTCCTCTTCTCTGTCATCTATGACCAACTTGAATTTTGGCAACTTGTTTTTAAAACCAGTCGTCATCATGTTTACTCCAAGTGGTTGTGGGAAAGGGTTCTCATATACTGCCATCTTCTTTTTATCCTCAAACGTAATTCGTCCTGATTCAATGGCATCCTGTAACACACGACGAAAAACCAAACAGTTGTTAGTCAAATGTGACCATACATTATGCCACTTATAATATTTTTTACCCTTAATTTTTTCAGGGCTTGACAACTTATGTTTATCGCTCAACTTTATCTGTTTATCCTTATATAATTTATCAAATATAAGGTCACTTTGGTTACATCGAATGAGAAAGTTCTAACCTTTTTGTTTTCATCTTTTATAGGCTCATCCTTACCCGACGCTCTAGGTTTAGCCATTATAGGACAAGTATACGCATCTCTTTTGATTAATTCGGCCAAACATACTTCAATTTGATCGTAATATTCGTCATTAATGGTATGAACATCAAAATTTGGGTCTCTATAATAAGTCCCCTTACTAGAATTTTTCATTTGCTCTTCTTCTCTTATTAATCGTTCATACCTAATCACGTTTGCGCTTAATTGGAAAAGATGTGGAAATTCCCTATTTTGGAATTTCTTTTTCAAATCAAATCTTAGACAGCTTTGAGCGATTTTGACAAATTCCTTTTCGAGTAAAGGTACAAAACACTTACTTCTTGCTGTTTTGAACCTTTGAAGGAAACCTTCTGCCTATTCATTTGGCATTTGACGTAGATTCGTCAAATCGATCAAACTAACTTCAGATTTAGTTTTGTAAAACTAAGCATGGAACAATTGTTCCAATTGTTGCCATATTTGAACAGAGTTTGCTGGCAAATTAATGAACCAGGAAAAAGCTATTCCTGTTAATGAACTAGGGAACAACCTCATTTTATGGTAGTCGGTTACTTCACCACTCTGCAGTGTGAATCGCCTTATGTGTTCTAGAGTGGACACTTCTCCTAAACCAGTGAATAATGAAAATTTTGGCACTTTGTACCCTCTAAGCCATGGATGTAACGCCCCAAATTTTATTGATTTAAATATTGAGGTGTTACCAATATCATTTCATATTCATACATAAAGCGGAAAATATTAAATAAATTTTAATAAAATTCAAATTTTCATAACATCAAATTTAATCAATCCAAAACAACTTTGACTTTAAATAAAATATTAAAAATCTTACCTCCATTCTTTTTACACGTGAGATTACCTATCCTCATATTCTTTTACTAATTATCTTAAAATGTATAATTTCATAAAATAAAATAATACATATAAACCGTGCTTCTTTGAATTGAAATATCTTGGGCTTTACTCATCTGAACTTACATTTTCTTGAGCCCAATCTACGTTATTTAATGCGAGCTACACAATGAGCCCAATGTTGATATATTTTTTATCACTCTATAAAAAGTTAAATATTTGACCCATTTAAAATATAAGAATTTAAAACATACTTTATTTTAATCCATCAACTTTCAAAAATCATAAAATAAAATTTATAAAACAAATAATTTTATTCTAAAATTTTCGGGGTGTAATCTCCACTCCTTAAAAAATTTTCGTCCTCGAAAATCAAACATATACTTAAGATCTCTTTGTGCATTGCATTGTCTAATAATTTTAAAAGAATGATATTTCAAAACATGAAATAAGATAACACATAATTTAGCTAAAATAACTTTCATACCTTGGATCAACTGGAGAGTAGTCGAATAGTGAGCGTCGTGTACCAATGATTTTTTTTTTTTTTTTATATCATTACATATTTAAAATTTTTTCAAAACATTATCCTTAAACTCCTAGTCCTCATAAAATTTCTTTTTATTTATTTAAAAAAATTTCCTAAAATGGAAATTCCAAGCAACAAAAGTTCCTAAGAAAAAAAAAACTTATAAAATCATCATTAACTGTCACGTTAAAATCAATTTAAACCGTTATTTAAACATATAAAACAATTATTAATATCAAACCTTTTAAAAAAAATGTCACATTTTTTTTTTTTAAAACACAACACTAGGGGTCACTGTTCATGTGAACAGTGTCTCGCACTGTTCACAAAAGCCGAACACTGTTCGAGTGAACAGTAGAACGTACTGTTCCAATTTTTTTTTTTTTTTAAAAAAGTCTAAAGGTAGAACCGTGCTCTGATACCAAATTGTAACGCCCCAAATTTTATTGATTTAAATATTGAGGTGTTACCAATATCATTTCATACTCATACATAAAGCGGAAAATATTAAATAAACTTTAATAAAACTCAAATTTTCATAACATCAAATTTAATCAATCCAAAACAACTTTGACTTTAAATAAAATATTAAAAATCTTACCTCCATTCTTTTTACACGTGAGATTACCCATCCTCATCTTCTTTTACTAATTATCTTAAAAGGTATAATTTCATAAAATAAAATAATACATATAAACCGTGCTTCTTTGAATTGAAATATCTTGGACTTTACTCATCTGAACTTACAATTTCTTGAACCCAATCTACGTTATTTAATGCGAGCTACACAATGAGCCCAATGTTGATATATTTTTGGTCACTCTATAAAAAGTTAAATATTTGGCCCATTTAAAAGATAAGAATTTAAAACATATTTTATTGTAATCCATCAACTTTCAAAAATCATAAAATAAAATTTATAAAACAAATAATTTTATTCTAAAATTTTCGGGGTATTACAATGGATATGCTCGATCTACCCAATCGAGATATGGCTTCGTGTAAGTATGCCTAATGACATGTCGTACCCCAAGAGTCATTTGATCCTGTACTATCTCGATGATTTGATTCCTCAACATGACATTGGGATCATATGGAATTCCTGCAGGTTGGTTTAATGGTTGATTTGCTTGAGGTCTAATATTTGATTCTTGGTTGACAATAAAATTGTCATTGTTTGGGCCGTTATTACCATTAAACTGAGTGTTCAAACCATCGTCAATGCGCAGGGCGTTCTGTCCATCATTCAGGATATCTCTTATAATTGAATTACCTTCGAGGTTAGTAATTCCATTACCACTATTCAAGTTTGGCGTTCCATTACCCCCTGATTTGAAGTAGACGGACCAAATGGTAGTTCTAGTCCTTGATTTAAGTTCAAACCAGAAGAATTATATGGTAAATTATGTCCCACAATTGTCCTGTTTGAAAGTAGTTTGCAATAGGCATAACTGGCTGACACATTTGGTCTACTATCTTGTTCATCATCTCATTTAATGTATTCAGTTGTTTGGCCATATTGTCATAATGTGCATTCTCACTTTGGGTAAATCTTTCCATATTATGAACATTTCGTAGATTTACCTGTTCAACGACATCCTGTGTGAGTTCTCCGAGCAATGCACGCATGGTTCGGGAACTCAACTCTATCATTGGTTCGTAACGACTGTGACTGCTTTGACTCTATCCCTCTTTTCGTGGAGAGTTTTGCTGCTCCTCATATCGCTCAATTACAGACTGTACTACTCCCTGACTTGCTGGTTCCTTATCAGAATGTTTATGAGGTATAATGCTTCACTTTTTGTATCTTCAACACTAAACACCAATGTCCCACTGGGCGTGCCAAATTGTTTCACGCGGGTAGTCGCTAACAATTAAAAAAGAATTTAGACGATTGTGTAAGGGACAAACATCTTGAGATAAAGTCCTAAAAAGGGGTGCTTTATTGATGAGAGTTACAATGAAAATAAACATAATCCCTCCAAGGGGCACAAACACAACAGTACTGAAAAGGGATAATTAAAGTTAATATAAGAAATAGAAATTACATATTCTCTGTTTGAGAGTGTTTGATTCGGGGTCCTTTTCTCTATGTCTTCTATTTCTTTTTATATTCCTATGATGATTTTTTTGTGACAAACCGCTTGGAAACTACTTGATTGCTTTATAACTAACCACTTTCTTCATGGTGACTAACTTGTTATGGAACTGCCATCTCTAACTGCTGTCATTACTCTTTGTGTTCAACCGCCTTCAAATGGGCTCCTTGAATCGTAGAATGTGATAAGTCTGCTCGATAATTGCTTCAATAACTGATATTTTGGATAACCATAATATCTCATGTTGTTAATATTCTGGGCGACTTGAAGGTTTGGGTGAAAACGAGGTCATCGCTCTGGGCGACCGTAAGACACTCCATTCGCTCAGATTTTGGACGTCTTGCAAGCTTGGGCGATGATGTTACTGTGTTCGTGGGCTTCCTCTGCATTCACCAATAATCTTATTTGGGTTTTTACCTCGAACTCCCAATTGGGCCTCTCTTTGAGTTATTTAACTTGGACTGCACTTTTAGTGTGTTAACAAAATGTTATAATTTCAGTTAATATACTTGTATTTTACTCACATCAACAGTTTAATTACTTTTGGCATCATACTTATTGGAAACTTAAATTGATTTCCCACCATCAGTTATACAAGTTTTTAGCCGCAAAGTTTCGATGGTTTACAGTCTTAAGAGCAAAGTGCACAAGATGAGTATTCAAGCACATATTTCAATTAAAAATACAAAGAAAGTGCGAGCCAGCCAAAAATGTGTGCTTTATTAAAGTTTTGAGCTTTTTGAATCATTTACATCTAAAGCCTTAAATCTAGAATAAATTTAGGGAAAATTAGCTCAAACCCTACTTATAAACTATACAATTCAAAATTCAGATTTAAAAGTTTTTTATACAAATATCAGGTGATAATTTAATTTTTTTAATATTATAAAAATAAATTAATTTACATAACCAATCAACCCCATCCAACCCAAACATTAACCGTAACCCTTAAATCATTTTCATTTCTCTTCTCTCTCTCTCTCTCTCTACACCCTCTTCCCTCTTCTCATTTCCCATCGGAACTGAAGCCATTGTGGAGATACCGTCGCCAAGAGACCACCGCCATTGTCAATGCACGACGGGCTATGACACAGCAAGGGAATCGAAACAGGTATGAATGGAATCTTTAAGTGCGTTGAGTTAATCATTGACAAGAATGACCAGAATATGACACCGACTGATCCGAAGCATTCTGCCATTTCATAAAGACTACATACCATCAATTAGGGAAAGAAATGAAAGATGAGAGAGCCACCTCTTGTCCAAGAACTAGTAGAATGCAGTCCATCGGTTGAACGATCCTTTAATAAGTTTGCTTTGAAGAGAGTACCAATTACTTTCTTCTCCATAATCACGTAAAATCCGTCCAGGAATTTAAAATGTCTTCTGCTTTCAGACTTGACTGTCATAGATCCTCCACTTAGGTGAATAGAAGAAATAATTAAATATTTTGTTTTAAGGAGGAGTAAAAAAATCTCCCTCTCAATAATCCAGTGAAGCAATTAATCAAAATAATATGACATGATCAGCAATTTAAACACATATTTTAAGAGAATTGTGAGATATAAATGTCGTAGACAAATAATTACAGTTACACAGATGTGCAAGTGACACTTCTCGTCAAATTTTGTGTTCATTGTGACGATTGTGACTTGGTTATATACGGTCATAATTAAGATTCAATTGGTCACAGATAGTCACACTGAACACAAATTTGGTACAATCAGTCACATTGAATACAAATTTGGTTACAATTAGTCACGAATGATGCGTGTCAGTGGCTTGATTATATAAAGTTACTTGAAATTTTTTCGGTAATTTTTTTAGGAGGTGGAGGTAGGGGTGCGGTGGTGGTAGGTGGATCCATGGGGTGGAATATGATTTTTAATTTTTAATTTTCTGGAAATTTTTAAGTCGTCGGAGCGGCCGCCGGAGTAGATAGCCGTCTCCGATGGAGAGAAGAGGTAGGGAGAGGATAGAGAGTAGAGAGAAAGAGAATTATTTGGATTTGAAATTTAATAAATTTGGGTAATTGTATTATATTATAATTAAAAATATTTAATTAATTGATTTAACACCTGATTTTTGAAAAGATTTTTAAAGTTTGTTATTTTTGAAATGTAATTCTTATATATAAGATTTATGTATTGCTCTCATAAATTTAACAGCATTTTGACCCAAATTTTAGGTGAAACTTATTGAGATTTCCTAAAATTTGCTACACTTTCTCAAAATGTGTAATATATTATGCAGGTGGAAAACTTTCATTCAAATATAATTCAATTAAGTGCAGCCCTCACTTTATGCTTAAATCCACGCAATTTGCAATTTGCACGTATAATAAAATGTCTTTAAGAGAAAGGACACAAAAAGGTTCATTAAGGGTCTTATGGCGCAACCAGTTACTTTGCTATCCAAAATTGGTTGTCAAACTTACTGTTCAACCAATGATTCATTAACACATCACTTTAAACTAACATACCAAACTCTTCTCTCGCCGCCACTTCTACTTAAAATAAAGGTATAAAATTAAGTGTCAATAAATCATTTGCGAGCAACGAATTGAACAATCAATTTTAGACAACAACTCTCAACTCCAAGTTATTAAAAATTAAAATTTCATTTTAAAAAGTTAACCTTATTAAGTGGATTATCCAAATCACCTTATTAAGTGGATTATCCAAATCTTTATAAACTAGTCTATATTTTCATCTTTATTCAATGTGAAATTTAACCCTTAACATGTCCATGTAAGATTGTTGCTCGTTTGAGCAAATCAATTTAAAAATTCGTTAGCTCTTTTTTAATTTTAATCGAATCGAATTGCTCGTTCGAACTTAAGGAGCTCTGATATCATATTAAGACTTGAAATTTCATTTTAAAAGTCAACCTTATTATAATAGTATTTAATCTATATTTTCATCCTTATTCGATGTAAAATTTATCATTTGACATCCGTACTACTCCAGTGTTGTGGGCCTTTTAACTTTGTTATTTTAAATGTTGGACAAGATACCCCCACATACCCACCATGAAACAAATGAAAGCAGAATCAAATTGCGTCAAGTACTTTACAGGAAAATACAAGCAATCTCAAGGGTAATTTGGCATGGATTTTGAAAAGCGAAAAGGTGTTTTTGAAACTCGAGCTGCTTGTGAATCTATTTGGTTAATTTTATAAAAGTGTTTACTTAAGTTAGAAGAGGTTTTAGAAGAAACTAATTTAACGTGACTTTCTCTAAAAACACTTTCAGAATAAAAAGCTCTTTTAAAAATTATTTTTTCAAATAAAATTAAAGATAACTTCATTTAAAAACTTTTCTACGAAAAGCAAAAACAAATTTCATACCAAATAACCCGTAGTATGCATCACCTTAATAATCTCCATCAGAAATAACAACATAATTCAGCAATGGACTATAATTCATAAGACGCCTGTAACAAGAAAATATACAGTGGCACAAAATTAAACAGTAATGCTCGGTCTCAGTTAACAATTAAAATATGCATAACAAGGGAAAGCATCAGAAGTATATCAAATCATATAACTTATGTCTTGGCATCTAAATCAAACTCGATCAGATTAGGGAACAATACTAATTGACTTCAGACATCCATCTTGTATATTCCCATGATCAAACGAATATGGGAGGGAGGGATGGCTATTCTGAAGACTTTTCTTTTAAGAATGCTGCATTCAACTAAATCATTGAAAATCATAAATATTAAATCTCTCATTTTTGCAGTGCCCAAAAACCTCGTGGACCTAAAATTGATCGAGTTCTCCTATAGAGGACATGGCAATATCAGATGGATAATTACATACCAAATCCAATGACCCCAAGCAATCAGGAGAATGAAAAGATAAAAGGCTCGAGGCAGTAAGGAGCCAATTGCAATTAGTTATTCAGCCCGTTGGTTGAGGATTAAATTTAATTGATTTTGATAGAAATTGATGAAATGTGCGAATGAAAAGTTGTGGATCCCATAAAATGTATGGTTAAAATTAATTGTTAACTTTGACTTGAGACTTTAATTGAATTTTAATCCAAATCAAACAAGAGATCAGTTACTTAAAAAGGATAGATACCACTATGACAGAGATTCTCTTATACCGACTCCGCCGAGCACTTTGTTTTACAATTTATCTTAAATTTTCAATTATATATATATATATATATATATAGAGAGAGAGAGAGAGAGAGAGAGAGAGAGAGAGAGAATAATGCTAGATTTACATAACCATTCACATAATGCTTCACATAATACTGACGTGACAATCATCCACTTATTGATATGTAATTGTGAAATTTGAATTAAAGGTTGAATCACATGCCACATGTAATTATGTGAATCATTATGTGAATGATTATGTACATGTAGCATTACTCATATATATATATATATATATATATATATTTTTTTTTTTTTTCTTCTCCCGAGAAGACGTCACCCAATAAAGGGCAGCTAGGACTCCTCCAACTTTTGCTCAAATAATTTCATTTTACTTGTCAAGGGAATGATTTGCTTGGTAAATTCCCAAAGCTTTTGCATATTGCTCATCAGAAACAGGGAAAGAGAAAGCTACCATTCTCCTATCAGGTTGGCAAGTATATATAAATGACGTTGGAGAATGGAGCCTTGAGTTTCTTGAGATGTCACCAAAAACCTTGTTAATGCAGTTGAATGATGCACCCATTCATTGGCAATCATTGACGGCATTCACATGGATAAAGGTAGCATGAATCTCCCCCCCTTTTCTTTGCAAGTGTCTGCCGTGAAATTCTCAAACGTACAGGAAGAAAGATAGCAACGCATATAATGACGAAGGATATCCAGTAATGTCTCAAGTAAAGGGTAATATACGATGATACCAGAAGCACGTTAAACAGCAAGGCCCAAAAAATAGCCACTGCAACATCAATCCTGCTTGAATTCAAAAACAAGATTTAAGTATAACATAAATAATTAAGAGAGAGTAGACATAATGAAAGTTACAGAATGGAAGTATTAACAGGAGTTAGATGCAAATGGTCTATTACAGGACGAAATCTCATGGCATCCATCAACGTACAAACTCTATAGGACATGGATTCCAAAACATCATGTTCTTTATCTTTCCCCAGGAAAATTACACTTAAATAAAAAAAAAAAAAAGGTAACAACTGGATTTTCTTATTGTTATCTTTAGACTTTTTTGGACATTAATTTCATTGTATTGGTGAACTCAATTTTTGAATGGGAGAAAGAAATTTCAAGGGCTCTCTAATAAGTGAGAACTCATCAAAAGCTTTAAGATGGGAGAAAGAAATTTCATGATGTCTAAAGTATATTTCATATGTTTTTTATACAAGTGTCGATTTGAAGTTCTAGAATACCAAATATCAAGTTCATTTATCCATAGTTTCTCATAAAATCATACATATTGATTACTTCCATTTCATATTTATGTTTATAGTAATTGAAAAAAAGGATAAGAACATGAAAAAGGAACCACGGAGCAATAAGCATTGATGTTTGAGATTGTAATGATTATTGGAAGAGAGAGTTGTGAACGAAAAAGAAGAAATGTTATTGCTCTATTGCATAACTTCAAAGTTCTAACTTATCCGGGATCATATTGGCGAGGCAGTGCAATTAAGCCTTGAGCTATAAATTTTAGTTCTTTGTATGATCGAGCTAGGCTTCAATAAGTTCTCTAATGCCTCTTAAGCTTCAGAATTCAAGGATGATCCTCACTACCAAAGACCTAGAATATCGCCAAATAACGAAATGATGGGAAATCTTTAAAAAAAGGGTAGGAATACAATGTACAAAAAATTCACATCTTTATCTCTAAAAATCGGGTCTCGTAACGATCCAACCATAAATCATAAATCCAAAGGACAGTCACAATCTCATACGTCACAAGCAACACATTGATCAAATTCAATACTGGAAAATACATGCATTCCTCCATGCCAAACGGGTTCAAAGAAGAGGATCAAACAAAAGTGATTTTCATGTATAATTAGTCATCACAAAGATTACAATAAATATTGTCCAAAACAAAATTTAAGTAGATAATTTATACCCTATATTATAGTTCAAGCTTTTAGATGAGCTGGCTTAATATAGTATTAGAGGAGAAGGAAAAAAAATCTTGAATTCAAATCTCAACATGACCTATTTATGAAAATTGTGCACCTGTGAGGCGTTTGATGAAAAGATGGATCCCGTCTGTACATGATAGGCCATGTTGAATATAAAATTGAAGTAACAACCTTGTCTGTGACAACTTAAGCTTTTAGATGTGAAAGCTCAACATATCTTTCATTTCATTTTAAAATTGCAGCAGCACATACATTGACAAAATTGAATAAATGAGATATCCCAGTTTCACATCCTAGTAATTTTTGTGAATGGCGAAAAATCTCCATTTTTGCTGCTGGCAAGAAGAGACTGACCTTTTAAGGAAGTGATCATGTCCAAAGTACTAAATTGCTTCGAGTTTGCAAACTAAAAGGCCGAATTCTAAAGTCATATATCATACATGCTGTTGCATATCGTTTTCCATTTTATCTTTACAAGGGTAGTTAGCAAGAATGAATATTAAACCTAAAAAACTGCCCGGATGGTAAAACATTTTCACCATCATAAAACATTTAACTTAGGCAGTCGATGACAGTGTTATCGCCACAATGGAATCATGAGCCATTGTATTAAGATAACAATCTATTTCTCTGCCAATAACTTGGATTGGGTAGTAAAAAGAAACCATATCGAATTCTCATATGTTGAACAGTAACATAAATCTAGTAGGAAAATGGTTGGATATGGACAAAAGACTAGTTGAATCTAAGCAGATTCAGCATGGTCCCAGATGTTCAAGTAATGCGAGAGAAACCTACGAAAAGAAAATCACATCTAAATGAGAACAGTTAATATAATATAGTAGAATTAGTCTATGTGTACACCTTGTGGTGTACACAATGTTTCACACCTCCCTCACATGGAGGGGGGCCCACAAATATTTTATTGTGTGTAGGCCCCCCTCCATGTGAGGGAGGTGCGAAACATTGTGTACAAATAGCATTTCCCAATATAGTAAGCTAGCAGTAAGTCAAAACAAAATCTTTTAATTGCATAAACTGTAAAAGGTTTTAAAAAGGGGAATTCGGATATATAGCCATAATTTGAAGTGCACTTTGCAAAAATGGCCATTTTCAAAAACCTTTGCAGATATAGCAATTTGACAATTATGCCCTTTTCAAAATATATTGCAAATATGTCCATTTTTTATGTACATAGACCAAACTCCCACCTCACATCCACCACTAGCCACAGGTTTTTTTCCTTACTATTATTATTATTTTTAGCAAAAACATCAACACAGCCTTGTTGGGTTTTCAGGTGCCAACGGGGGATATTGATGTGAGTTTAGATTCCCCAACATTATATATAAAAACACAATCCAAGGGTACAAAGGGAAGGGGGGCGTAAAATTGACCTTCCAAAAACAATGAGATGCAACAAGTGAAGAGGTAAAGGTAGGGGAAGTACTACTTCCCATACAAAGCAAGCAAATGAAAATCAAACTAACGCTTTCTAATGTTAGGAAAACCATATCTACTAATCTGAATGAGAGCTCGAAGTTCGAGTAGAAGATCAATGGGACCATACTCCTGGCGAATATCCCATCCAACGGACGTAAGTGAATCGACAACCTGGTTCCCCTCAGATGAATGTGGGAGACAAAGACATGATCGATAGAAAGATTATGTTTGATCCGTCTGAGAATAATTTGAGTTGTCCAAGGACCGCATCTCTAGTGATTGTCAGTGGAATACAAGGAAAGCTCAAATATAAGTAAATATACCATATTAAATAAGTTACCATTAATGAATATTGTAATTGATAACAACCATATTTAGGTGTGATTTTAGTTCTTTATAATGAAACTATGAAAGAACATCTTCTTTTAAGAGGCATTGAGTCTTTTTTAGCATAATTGATATGGTACCAGAGCACGTTTAATTACATTTTGAGTTAAACTTGCAGGATTTTGTTCTCTGGCGAGCGGCCTCGTGCCGCTCATCCTGGTCAACTTTTTTTTTTTTTTGTTTTTTTTGATTAGATATACTCTTCTAACCAAATTTTTTATATTTTTTTCACAATGAGATAAGAGTAAAAGAAAGCAAGGGTTATCAATTCTACACATAAGCATATTCTAAAGGGAATTTTTTTCATCAACAATGTCGTACCTGGGACTTATAGTTTCTCCTTTTGATGCAGACATTACGATTTATGTTATTGTTGATTTTTATTAATTATGTTTTTTATTATTATTTGGCTTGTAGTAGTAGACTGGCCCAAGCCCGTCACTAGTATGTTAGGTTTTTACTATTTATTGATTTTTTCATAATAGTTGGAACAGTTGATGAATGAAATGGCTTTGCTTGGAGCAAACTTTTGCTTCCCTGGCTTCTTCCCCATTCTCTCTGGTTTCTCCCCTCCTTTCTTGCTGCCTTCCTTTGTGCTGCATCACCTTTCCTCAAATTTATGAGTTCACCAATCGGTAACTTCTTCTTACTATCTAGAATAAATCTGCCTCAATTCTGTCGAAGCTTTATGTGAGAATTGTAGACTCATTCGTTGATAATTTAGGTTCTTCGAAAACCTTTCTGGCCGGGTTGCATCTTCTGGCGATTGTTTCGGATTTTGGGTATGTGTCAATGATTCCTATTGGAAAGGAACGATTGGCATCTTCTGGTAAATACCTCGAGTGGTGTCGACGATTACCTATGAATCGCGATTTCTTGGTGGACTTGTGTCGGCATCTTTTTGTCGTGTTGAGTTGGGTGATTCTGTCGGCAATTCTTGGCTAGTTAATTGTTGATTATTTGATTGAACTCTTGGCTTGATTGGTTTAATTAGGTTGTGATTATTTGATTGAACTATTATTTAGTTGGACTATTAGCTGTAATTATTATCTTTGTTCGGTTATCAATGTCAAGACAATTGTTCGTTTTAATGAAAAAATTTACTCTTTTTAGGACTTTCAGTTTAAAGATTTTCCTTTTTTTGGTTGAGGAGAGAGACATAGGAGTGCAGACCGTTGGATTTTGGTTGTTCGGGTAATGAGTTAGAGTTTAGATTCTGGAAAGAGTTTTGGTGTGGGCTGTTTTTTCGGATTTTTGACCGGTGCATTGGCCGCTAGAGCTTTTGTTGGAACACAAATTATGTGTTCGATTGAGTTCTCCTGACTGATGGGCTCATTATGTGTGGTCGGCACACTTCGTGATTTTCTTTTGGAAATTCTTCTTAGGGTATGAGTTCTATAGAGTGGTTTTGGAGTATTCTTGGAGTGGCATTTGACTGTTTTTGCACTCTTTGTTCTTGGGTCTCTCATCGTCACTATGTTTCTTAGATGGTTGTGATTTGGGTCTGCACGAGCATTGTCACTGCCGACGATTCATGATAGCAAATTGATGATTTTACCAGCATCAATTTGAGGGGATGTCAATGGAATATAAAGAAAACTCGAATATAAGCAAAGATACCATATTAAATAGGTTACCATTAATGAATATTGTAATTGATAATTATCATATTTAGTTGTAATTTTGATTCTATATAATGAAAGAACCTCTCACTTTGAGTATATTTGACAGTGATGCAGTGAATGGTCACTAATAAATCGACCTCCACCTAAATATCTGATAACCCTAGTCGGCGAGCCAGTAAAATACCATTCAAGATAGCCTGAACTCAGCCTCCATGATGGGGGCAATCCCCATGAGATGCAAAGAATACTCTAATGCAATGACTAGAATGGTCTCGTATAATGCCCCCGCCACCAGCCTCAGGTGCAGGCACATGCAAGCCAAAAGAAGTTTAAACCCCACCACCACCGTCTAGCGGGAGCTCTGGCCACAGCCACAAGGTAATTGTCAAGAAACGAAACCAAATGTCTAGAAATGGATCTAAAATGTCGACAAAAGGTTTCGAAATGTTAAGAAATAGTTTCAAAATGTTGAGAAATAGTTTCAAAATGTTGAGAAATAGTTTCAAAATGTCGAGGAGATGAAAATGAAAATGGGTTTGCAGATGTGTCTATCAAAAACGGATAACCATAATTTTGCATAAATTCAAATGCAATTTCACCTCCTTTATATCAGGAAACCATTCTTTTTTGCTATTTCAACCCAAACCAGCTGGAATTTCACTTCACAAACTCACAATTTTTTTATTGAGGTGTGATTGGAGTGAAGGTGGAGTTATGGAGGGGTGGTGGAGATGGGCGGCAACAACGGAGGATTCAACCAACCGAAGCTGGACTTCATTTCATAGTTTCAAGAAATCCCTTTTTATTAACAAGAAATCCATTTATTAAGGGTAGTTGGAGTGGCGGCGAAGTTTGGGTGTCTGGTGGATTTGGTGATGGAGACAAGCGGCAACGCTGGCGGATTCAGGTGGCCACAATGGTAGATTGCGGTGATTTCAGCAAGGAGATGGAGAAGGGTTTTGTATTGAAGAAAAGAAGAAAGGGTTTTTGGATATAGTTGGTAATTGTGTAACTTTTAAGGGTATTCTCGTCTATTTATTAAAAAAATGGCTATCTTTCCAAAACTTACAAAAGACAGCCATTTTTCAAAATTAACATTGGAAAAGAGACATTTATCCAATTTCCTCTTTTAAAAAATTTCATTAAAAATATCAAATCTTAAAATAAATTTAAATGAAGAAGCATGCCTCATATGAGTGCCATTACCACACTCGGTAAAAGCTATAGTATAGATATTTGTGCCTAGTATTTACAAGACTTAAAAGACCAAATTTTTCACATGGCTAAAGCCATAACACAATATAAAATATCATAAAATTATCCACATGCAATTGGTGCATAACATACATGTAACAGAAAGTCTATAATATAAATTTGATCATGACAAGGATTTCAGATAAAGGGATAGAAATGGATTTATGTCCCTGCTGAGTCCGACAAAGACGTGGCACATTTTGTAACATGACACACAGACCTAAACAGATGACTTCATGTAGTAAAAATGGTATGGATTAGAACAAATTTCTTAATGTTTGTGACAAAGAGTGGAGCAGACTACTTAAACTTTACTTTCAGCTGTGTTCTTGTCATCAGTGATATATAAAGAGGGACCATATAGCTCTACTTTGACTTAGCACTAGCTTTGGCCTAATCATGGACTAGTTCACAGTCTACATCATGTAATGTTAAAAGGTGCTAAACTAGGATCAAAATAACAGCTGAAAGTAATGCCTTATAAATCTTGTTGCTCTACTTTGCAAATACTATATGAGAAAAAAAAGGCTCATATTATCCTTTTGACCTACTGAAGGCTGAGCTTCTAGTGCTCATTTACATCTTCATTGTCCTCATGGTTATCTTCAACGAGCAATGAAATAGGACTTAATGTGAAAGAGTATCCTGTCAGGGATAAAAATCTTGTACATGACCTGGGATGCAGAATACTCGAGCATCTCAGGAACAATCAAACAGTTTAGAATGACTATTACCAGCATAATTTAGTCATTCTGATTCTAAAAATCTTTGTTAAAAAATATACACATATATGAAATTTTATAATAATAAAAGAAGTGCAAGGTATAAGTATTAGTGTTAGAAATTGCTTAACACGTGGAATGAAGCAATTTCCTAAAAAAATTTATTGTAAATTTGTAGTAAAAAATAAGATTCTCGATTTGCAATCGTGGTACGAACAAAGTTCATCATCACAATCGCTACAACAAGGAGCAACAAACTCTCCTCACTCCGACAGTTAAGTTAGTAAACAGAGTGAGAATATTCTGTTAAAATCATCTGGACTTGGACATTAAAGTGGTCATCATTGTTTTTCTCCAAGGTTGAATTCCTAGCAACATTGGCAGGTCAATTTCCTCTTCTAAGCTTCTCCAACGAAGCCAACAAAGGGGTGTTGATCCTTTAATGGGTAAAACATAATTTGGCTCTATATCCTCAAGAAGGGCCTCTTCTGATATAGTGACTGGATCCCCTACACGATCTGCTTCATGTGCACGCTTAGAGTCTGGCAACTCGATGAGATTTAGTTCTATCAATCCTTTGAATAAGTCATTTACTTCTTCGTCAAGAATTAAAACCTCGCCTTTCCCCTTTAGAGACTTTGGAGGACCGTTTATTCTTTGAGAAGATTCAACTTGAGCTTACTTTACTTTAAAACTTTAGAGAACTTTAAAAGGGCTTGGCTAGAAGTTTTTTTGGTCTCATGTTCCCGCACCTGAAGTTCTAGGTTCCACCACACAGGCTTGTTTTGTCTGTGTCTTCTCAGGAGTTCTATCATTCTTTATCAGTCACTTTATCGACAAACTTAGATCGTCAGGCGATGTGACTAAGATAGTTACAAATATCTGTGGCTTTGGAAGCAAGCTCTTCAAAATTGATGGGTCGAAGATTGTTCATGTACATGCGAACTGCTTCTAACGCAGTGATGGGTTGAGGATGATGTAAACTTAGATTCCTGCAACGGTTGATCGGAGAATAGCAAGATATCTTATTGTAATAGTTAGCTAATTCCTTCAAACCCATCAAAGTCCCATATCTCCAGTAGGCTATTTTTTTTTTATAACCTTGGATGTCCGAGCCAGCTTGTGCGCACTTCGACTAATTCCACGGGGCCCTGAAGTTTACAGCCGGATACTCACCTCAGTGGCTCTGAGGGGACTCGAACTGGTGACCATTGGGGAGCAAACCCAATGCCTGACCAATTGAGCAACCCCTCAGGGTTGGCTATTTCTATTTCATCATTCCTTGCTTATTAGGGGTATTGAACATTCTAACAATGACCTTGCCTCGACTCTCTCTCTGCATTTTTGGATGATTCATCGGGCTTCTGGAAGTACTATTTAACATGTCTGGCTCATAAGAGTTGTTCCACCACATCCTTCATGTGGATAGTTATCTCGGCGATGTCTGTATCTTTTATGAAACCAAAAAGTAATATCTTGTTCCTAATTGCCTAAAGTTGTCCTTAAGAGGTCTTGGTCCAGCTCTCCAAGTGACTATATCTTTCTTCTCTATGAGCAAAACTTTGATGGGATCCTCTAACTTTGAGGTTAGCCATTGATCCCTTTCCATTGCTTTTAGGAAGTTCTGTTTTGCTTTTTCAACCTCTTCTTTTACTTTCTAGCCTCTTCTATATTGATATACTTCTTTGCCCTAGCAAGTGGCTTATTAAGATCTTCAGGAGTGATTCAGTGAGAGGATAAAAAATTTTCCTACTTAATCAGCCCTCCAGAGACTGATATTGTTCACTTTCGTAATATATGCAACAAGTATTATGGAACTCCTACATCAACATTTTGATGCTTAAATCACCAAATGGAGTACAAAATAGAACGTTTAAGTATCCGGATTAAGAATTGTATACCTGTAAAAGTTACGGTGTGATGCATTTATAGGGGTTAGAGTCTTCAATATACAGAATTCTCTTCTATCTAGGGTCAATTTCTAATAAGATGACAATTGATAAACTATTAAGCTTTTGATTAGGAGGTTAGACAATTTGAGTAAAGAGCACGTTTAGCAAAGCTTAAAAAGTTCTCTTATAAATAAAAAAGTAAATCTAAAAAAAATAATTTTTTTACTAGTGAAATTAAGTTGCTTATTTCGAAAGTAAGACACTTGTTACTTTAGAAGTAACATTATTAAATTGAAAGTAAGAAAAATAGTAAGTTACGCAAACATGTTTTGAGACAACAGGTTGCTCAAAAATTACTTTACTTTTTTTACTTAGCCAAACATACTCTCTCTCTCTCTCTGCCTTGTTTACTCCTACTTCGTTGTGGTCTTCGAATGGACTAAGGGGCCCAGAGGAGATGGCAGCATCTCAAGAGAAGGTCATAAATTGATTCTTAAGATTCAAGGACATACTGATAGTATAGGCCCCGGCCCCGGCGTTTAGAACCAATTGATAATATATATGGTTCATGGATTACGTCCATAACAAATTTTATTAATTAGAATGTCATTAACTACAACAGTGCAAACACTACTCGAGTTTTTTAACACATTATTACTAGCATTTCGATAGAAATCTCTTAAAATCAACTTGTAATAAGGAAATGATGTCCAATGTGCTTATAAAGCCAAAAGGCAGGTGTTTCAAGATCGTCGTGGGGATTCAGAAGTGATCCTTCCTATCCACACCTCTTCCACAACTTCCCATTTTTCTGTCTTTGGGAACTCCATAGAACTAGTGTTTGAAAGTAGGCCTCTCTCAGTCGCATCATTCTGTTTCGCAAAGAAGGGGTTCATGCTCTGGTACCACAATTAGAAGCACTTGCGTAGTACTTGCCCATGAAACTAACTTGTAAAGCACAAGGCACTGCTTCCACGAGTGATATGTTATCCATATTTAATTGTTACACCCATGTATTCAAAATAATTCAAATGTGAAGGATGCCATTTATTACTACATAAGCCTATTTAACACAAGAACATCACATCACTTATGCATCCATGTGTGCAACAGCTAATCTGGTGTAAGAATCTCCAATATTGACGAATCAACATAAGCAAACACAACGACAGACAAACACATATGCATGTATCTTTGTATGTACAATCATGTCTGTTTATGCATGTAGGGCTTACCTGGAGGAAATAGCCGGTTTGGGAGAAAATACAGTAAGGGCGGCGGGGCACTTGTGTTGCGATCGGATCTGGTAATCTCTGAGTTGCTCTACGAGTTTCGACCGAGTTATCATGTTCTTCTCTCAAAACGGATTGTAATCCTGTGCGCCCTTGGTGCTTGATTTGTTCGAATTAATGCCACTAGAATTTGTAGCCGAATTCAAAATGAACTGTGCTTAACGTGGAATAGATATTCGAATTCCAGCTTCAATTTAGCATATTTATTTCGAATTGAATTGAGGGTTCGAGGAAAAAGATTTTAGAGATCAAATGAAAAGGGGAGTTCATTTAAATGCCCAAGTAAAAGGAAACATTTATTTATATACCCTATCATCTATCTTTTTTAGTTAGATAGCCCAAAGTTACAAAGAAAATAAAAAACAATTTACAAATTACTAAAATAACCTTGTATGTAAAAAGACATAAAACCCTATTTCCCCATTCAATTTCCATTTAGCCCTAATTCAAATCATTTCTCTACATTCGAGATTTGACCTCCCTGCAATTATTCTTCTCCTTTTCTTATCATCAACTTCTCTCATTTTAAAACTCTAAAATCTATTGTCATTCTCTTGAACACTAATTTGGTTGAAGTGGGAAATCAATTCTTACAATATTCTTGTTGAACATTTGGAAAAGAAGAGAAGGTAATATTAAATTTCAATATCTATTTCGATTTTATTGGTCTTCTAAGAAATGAGAATGTAGTATGTATTTACTTGTTTCCAAAAATCTTTGGGTAGAGTTGTTGAATTATATGCCAAAAATGTGTTTGATGAATTGCATCATAAATGTGTTTGATGAATTGCCTCAAAGAGAGGAAAAACTTATTTATGCCTCTAACCTCCGGATTCAAGAAAACAAGGAAGAACCTCCATCTATGAAATCAAACATGTCGAACACTGAGTCCTAGGATTGTTGGGAAGATAGTATTACAAAAGCGTGTCTCTAGTCTATTTCAATCCACGTGACAAAGTTCAACTTCATGATATGGATGGAACTCAAGAGGTATTGACAAATATCCTTCTAGTTCTAGCTATGAGGCTTAAAAGCCTTATCCAAATCTACAACATTGCTTTACTGATTTCATTAAAGACTTTACTTGCTAACTCGAAGATAGATTCTTATAAGTTACCGATGAAATAATAATATGCCATACCAAGATTCTGGAGAATTAATTCATTTCATGAATATTAACATGAATTATTGAATAATAAAATCATTGGGTATGTTTGCCAAAAAAATGTTAAATTTCAATATTTGAACTACTTTCTTTTTCAATTTTTCTGAATCATTTTTTTTATATGTGTTTATGGTGTTCATTTGTTAATATGACTTTGAATTCATTTTATCGTTGAATTAAGTTTTTATATGAGTTAGTTTTCAATTTTATTTATTACCCCTTATTTTTTTGGTGAATATGTTGGTAAACACATGTTTGGCTATTCCATTTATTGTTCTACTGACATGCATTTCATTTTTTCTGTCTAGAACGACTTATATATCATTTTTTGCAACTCATAATGACATACATCGTGTTATCAATAATGTACAAAGTTTGATATTTGATGAAATTTTAAATTTTTTTTGTTGAATTGCAGTTATGGACACTATGGATATGTTATGGATTCAGTTTGTTATCTAGTTGAATATGAGTAATCAGTTGAAGGAGATTAGAAATGGAAATATGCAGCGAATGACAAAGGGAAAACAACGCTTATTCGTATTTCGAAAACAATTTCTTGTGTGAATTTGTATAATAAAGCCAGAGAGACGTTGAAGGTCGATACAATACTATACGAAATGGAGATGTCAATTGTTGTTCCTATAATGTCTAAAGCTCCAACTGTAAGAAAAACGATCATGTTCGCTCCACTTGCAAGGGCCAAACAATTGGTAGTGAAACTTGAAGTTGTAATATTATCGTGACTTGTAGATTTATTATTTTGTACTTATTGGAAACACAAAATGTTTTACAGATTTTAATAGCGACATAGATGTTGCCTAACTACTAGTTAGTGCATTTTTATAATTGTAATGATTATGGATGTTGAATATAATTGGAATTTACATATCTTTCAAGTTTACATATTGCACTCGTTCAGGGTGTTGATATAATTGAAATTTACATATCTTTCGTTCAGGTGGCACAGAGTATTTCATGTCGTTCAAGTACAAAAAATGTACTCATTCGAAAAACGATATTAAAAGCCTTCCTGAACACTAAACGATTTCGATATCGTTTCAGCACACATCGCTTCCCTAAAAACTACAACGACATTGATATCGTTCCTATGTTATAAAACGATATCGATGTCGTTTCGATACAAAAATTGCACTCGGTAGCATAACGATATTGAAGTCGTTCTTCCAATAAAAAAACGATTTGAATATCGTTTCAGCGTAAAATACACACTGCTTCCGTGAACAAACTATAACGACATTGATATCGTTCCTGTGTCGAAAAACGATATCGATCTCGTTTCCATTCAAAAATTGCATGGATTATTGAAACGATATTGATATCGTTCCTTAAAAAAGAAAACGATTTGAATATCGTTTCAGCGTAAAATACACACTGCTTCCCTGATTTTCATAACGACATTGATATCGTTCCTGTGTCTTAAAACGATATAGATGTCGTTTCCATTCAACTTATCGAATTTTTCCTTCACTTACCGGATATTGAAATTATCGGATTTCAACTTACCGGATTTGGCTAAACTTACTGGATTTAAACATACGCTAAAACGACATCTATGTCGTTTCAATTCACATAGAACGACATGAATTTCGTTATGCGTAAAATCGTTATTTTTAGCCAAAACGATATAATTATCGTTTTTCATGAAAAGAAACGATATATATATCGTTATAGTTATTATTTGAATTGGAACGATTTCAAACTCGTCAAATTTGTACTGAAACGATATGGACGTCGTTATGTTATTTTGTGGATTTGATACATAACGATATCCATATCGTTTCAGTACAATCTTGACGACATTGATATCGTTTCAGTTTAAATCATAACTAGAACGATACATATATAGTTTTAGTTTATATAAAACGATAATTATATCGTTTTTGCTAAAAACGACGATTCAACTGTCCACGACAACTCGACATGCATTCGACATATGTAGGATGATCGAAATAGGTCATCAAGTGAGTTCGATCCCACTCAAAAGAAACTATGGGAATATTTGTGTTCTCATGACTATATACAACATTCGAACTATTCCAATAGAAAGAGTATATTCGTTCGTTCTTTCTAAGTCATTCGAGTGGCATCAACCCACTTGATGACCTTTTCGATCGTCCTACGTATGTTGAAAGCATGTTGGGTGGTTGTGGACGATCGAATCGTTATTTTTAGCCAAAACGATATAATTATCGTTTTTCATGAAAAGAAACGATATCTATATCGTTATAGTTATTATTTGAACTGGAACGATTTCAAACTCGTCAAATTTGTACTGAAACGATATGGACGTCGTTATGTTATTTTGTGGATTTGATACATAACGATATCCATATCGTTTCAGTACAATCTTGACGACATTGATATCGTTTCAGTTTAAATCATAACTAGAACGATACATATATCGTTTTAGTTTATATAAAACGATAATTATATCGTTTTTGCTAAAAACGACGATTCAACTGTCCACGACAACTCGACATGCATTCGACATATGTAGGATGATCGAAATAGGTCATCAAGTGAGTTCGATCCCACTCAAAAGAAACTATGGGAATATTTGTGTTCTCATGACTATATACAACATTCGAACTATTCCAATAGAAAGAGTATATTCGTTCGTTCTTTCTAAGTCATTCGAGTGGCATCAACCCACTTGATGACCTTTTCGATCGTCCTACGTATGTTGAAAGCATGTTGGGTGGTTGTGGACGATCGAATCGTTATTTTTAGCCAAAACGATATAATTATCGTTTTTCATGAAAAGAAACGATATCTATATCGTTATAGTTATTATTTGAACTGGAACGATTTCAAACTCGTCAAATTTGTACTGAAACGATATGGACGTCGTTATGTTATTTTGTGGATTTGATACATAACGATATCCATATCGTTTCAGTACAATCTTGACAACATTGATATCGTTTCAGTTTAAATCATAACTAGAACGATACATATATCGTTTTAGTTTATATAAAAACGATAATTATGTCATTTTTGCTAAAAACGACGATTCAGCTGTCCACGACAACTCGACATGCATTCGACATATGTAGAATAATCGAAATAGGTCATCAAGTGAGTTCGATCACACTCAAAAGAAACTATGAGAATATTTGTGGTCTCATGACTATATACAACATTCAAAAATTGCACGGATTATTGAAACGATATTGATATCGTTCCTTAAAAAGGAAAACGATTTGAATATCGTTTCAGCATAAAATACACTGCTTCCCTGATTTTCATAACGACATTGATATCGTTCCTGTGTCTTAAAACGATATAGATGTCGTTTCCATTCAACTTATCGAATTTTTCCTTCACTTACCGGATATTGAAATTATCGGATTTCAACTTACCGGATTTGGCTAAACTTACTGGATTTAAACATACGCTAAAACGACATCTATGTCGTTTCGATTCACATAGAACGACATGGATTTTGTTATGCATAAAATCGTTATTTTTAGCCAAAACGATATAATTATCGTTTTTCATGAAAAGAAACGATATATATATCGTTATGGTTATTATTTGAATTAGAACGATTTCAAACTCGTCAAATTTGTACTGAAACGATATGGACGTCGTTATGTTATTTTGTGGATTTGATACATAACGATATCCATATCGTTTCAGTACAATTTTGACGACATTGATATCGTTTCAGTTTAAATCATAACTAGAACGATACATATATCGTTTTCGTTTATATAAAACGATAATTATATTGATATCGTTTCAATTTTAATATTAATTAAAATGACACATATATATTGTTTTAAGATATATAAAACGACAATTATATTTTTTAAGGTATATAAAAAAGTATATCTTGCACGTCGTAAAAAGTTTACGTGCGTGTGAAGGGGAAAAAATAAAAAAATTAATGGTTGGACCGGTGGACGATTACTTAAAAATATAAAAAAAATATTTGAAATAAAATTAAAGATTTTAATTCAATTGTCACTAATTATTTATATATTTCGAAATCATAAATTTTGTAGACATTCAATTCATCTTAATTAAAATTAATCTTTCAATACATAATACGTATATAAATTAAAATGAAAGATTTAACTATAATTTTTTAAGATATTCAGAATTATAGGGTTATATATATGTTATTGCATTAAAAACAAAAAAAATACTGTTCAATGTCTTAGTGGTGAGAGAAACATCATTTTTATTAGAAGTTGACTGTTTAAATATTTGGATATTGAAATTTTGATTTTAATTTTTCAAGATATATGTAAGTTATTGCAACAAAGTAAACAACAATGTTCAATGTCCTAGTGGTGAGGATAACATTATAATAATTTTTTTCTTAAAGGTTGAAGGTTCAAATCTTTGCACCTTGTAAATTTGAATATAATTTGTCAAGATATATATATAGGTTACTGAAATAAAATAAATAATATCTTTCAATGTCCTAGTGGTGTGAGGAGCTTCTTTTTTCCTAGAGGTCAAAGGTTCGAAACCTTAAACCTTCAAAAAAAAAATTTAGATACCCAAAATTCTTTATTTATTTGATTATTCAATGGAGGGTAAATGAGTCTTTTAACAGTTTTAAATAATTAAAATTACTTTTCTTTTGTTCACTTTAGTCAAAGGGCATTTACACAAAATGTTTGAGAGGATTGGGCATTTGAACTCATTCCCCAAATGAAAACGGATTTCCCAAACTGTTGAAACCACTTCGCTGAAATTGAAACATTTTTTTTATTTTTGTATTTGTTTGAGCTCAATTGTTATTATTATTGAAAAAAATGAGTTCCGTCGAGCATTTTTATCATCTTGTCTCGCTTACCCTACTCCATTTACTGCATCGTTTATTTTATTATTATTATTTTATATCTTTAATTGATAAAAAAAATTATTATTATTATTTTCAATTTGTCAAGAACAACTCATGTTTCATTTAAAAGTGATGATAATTAATTTTTTTTATTTGATAAAAAACTTAAATTTGAAATAAACTTTAAGAGCTTGTTTGTGAGGGGTTTTTGGGGGATGAATTGATTTTGAATAGTGATATGATGGGAAATGTGTGGTTGAAAAAGAAGAAAAAATTATTGATGTAATGAAAAATATTATTTTATTGAAAAATGTGTGGTTGAAAATGAGAATTGATTTACTGTAGAAAAATATAAATCTCTCCCAAACAGGGCCTAAATTAGACAGATAACACGACGAGGACATGTTTTTCGTACCCACTTTTAAGGCAATGACTCCCAACCTGCTTGCCCCGCCCCATTTACCCAATTAGACAGATAACCCCTCGTTTGGGATAGGGCCTTGTGAGTATCGAATTTAACGAATTTTGTTCTCTATTTTGTAATAGTGTGTGTGTGTGTGCATACATGATTGATAATGGTGGAAGATAATAGTTTGTTATAAAATTAGTAGTATGTCTTTCATCTGGTGCTTAGCATAAGTTAAATCAGTGTTTAGGAGATCAATTCTGTATATATATATAATATTAATAATAATAATAATAATAATAATAATAATAATAATGACCTCCTAAGCACCGTGCTTAGTTTATACTAAGCACCATGCTTAGGAGGCACACTACATTAATGGGTAGTTTGTTTGCTACATAAGCACAGTACTTAGCATAAACTAAGCACGGTGATTAGGAGATTATTACTATATATATGTGTGTGTGTGTGTATGTGTGAGATTTAAAATGAATTTGTGATAGAATAAATTTTTAGAAAATAAGGATCAAACATGGGCATAGGTTGGATAAAAAAATATCTTACAAGGACGAGATTGTCTGTTCAAATGGGAAACGAAAGAAATGAACAAAAATGGAGTTAATTGTTCCAATGCTCACTAAACTTAAGCAAGCGTTTTTGATTGCTCACTATATTTTAATATATTGAGTTTCAGACATTAAATTTTTGAAGGTATCGAACTTTACTCACTAGAATCACTTCAGTTTTACGTCTCTAATGGAATAGTTGATCTGATAGACGATTTTCACATGTGGCGCTCCATTACTGTTTGAATGCCAAATCACGAAGGAGTGAATTTCCACTTAAGTAAAACATCTTTGATTGCTTAGTACACTTTAAGTTGGTTAAGTTTGACCACTAAATTTCTCAAAGTTACGGGAATTTCGGAGTTATTGATTTTATGGCAATCCAATACGTGTTTTTCTCAACAAATGTGCAACAGATCAATGCTTACAAAATATAAAATTGTAAATGACACATTAATTCTAAGGCATACACACCCTTATTAAAATACATCTATCCACAACGAAAACTCAACCAAATGGGAGAATCATCGTCTGAATCATCATTTGTCAGGACCCTTCGACTTGTGTATTTTATTAAGAACCAAAGTCTCATAATTATATAGAATAGGGATAAAATAGTAATAAAAATTAGGGCTGCAGTTGTATAATTGTCATTCATTAATAATCATATTATTTACAACACTTCTCTTTGAATTACATTGTTAAGAAAATCCAGTGGGACAAAATTTGATCCAAGTAAAAAGAGTACACAATTGCTCCTCCTGATTTCAATTATTGTATCAATTCATCATTGTCTTGTTCACCAATGTCTTCAATATTGTAATATTTGGTGAAGTATTCCTCGCGTTGTCTTGTATAGGTTTCAAATTCATACTAGATATTTATCAACTTTTGATGACTATAGTAACATGATGATTCAAAAAATAGTTCTTGTTTATCTCTTTAAGAGTATCATGTATATATGAATATTATTTTGAGAATAAATGTCATGTATATTATAAACATCCATTAAAAAAATAATACACCTCGTTAAAACCTTATTAGGAAAAACTCAGTGGAAAAAAATTCGAATGAAAGAAAAAGAATACATTTATCCTTTTGAATACGCTATAAAAGTTGTCTCGTTAAAGATCTTGCTAGAAAAATTTAATGGGACAAAGAATTAGTCAAAGAAGAAAGAGTACAACGTGTATTTACTCTCCCTCATGATAATATCACTTGAATTATATGTTTCGTGCATATTAAATCTTTCAAGGTAACATAAGTCATGCCAAATGAGTTGACTATAATCAAGTTTATTATATGCATATCAAATTCAATGCATTGTTAGACTAATAAAATAGAGACATGTGATTATATCTATCATATGATAATTTATTTATTTACAGAAGTTTTTGCAAAATTCATTATGTAAAGAGTTATACATTTCATATTATGACTTTGGTTTTCTAATTTCTTTTTCACATGAGTGTACATATTTAGAATTTGGACTGCAAGTCCAGAAATTTTAGGCTTGTTTAATAATTTTAAATTTGATAAGATTATGTCATTTTATTTTGCCAATCATATATTTGATCGATATGCATCAACGAATTTATTTCGATATCATTTTTATTCATAATATGATGCAGTATATTATTTACAAAAGCATTGTCTATAAATTTTTCTTTTTCGATTCTAATTCTTTTGTATAATGACATAACATCATACAGGGATATCTCAATTTTCAACATATCAGGTACCAAAACCTCTTCCGAGATTTTCTATTTGTTATGTCTAAATATTCATCAAGAATATATGCTTCCTTAATGAGACCATCTTTACTAATTGCTTCATGTTCGTTCGTAAATTTTTATATTAGAATCGAATATCACCATGCTTCAAGCGTTGCATAAGTTTATCAAATATAATATTAACTAATTGACCTCCAGAACGTTAATTTGAATGGGAGCATTTAAAATTGGTGTGTGAGATATTATTAATCTCTTTTGTCAATAAATGCATCTAAATGAATTGTCTTTCGAACTTCTGATTCGAATTATCTTTTACGATGATTTAGATAATGATGTATTTGTACATTATTTTCAGTTTCTTAATTTCTCTATTCTAATGTTGAGAGAATTGTCCAATTAAATTAAGAATCAACAAACTACGTTATAAAATATTACACATTTGGGATAAGTGTTCAAGCTACACATTTATTCTCAGTATTCTTTACTTTTCATCTATGTTCATTGTGGTGGATTAATTGTACATATATTGCACTATCAAATAATTAGATGAACAAATCATCATAAGCCAATTATAATATGGAAAACTTAATGTTGACATGTTACATAATAGCATTCCCTAAATAGAAATGAGAAGTATTTTGTTCTCAGTAATAATGATTAACAAAATAATTGGAGGCATTTACATTCAATATTGTTAAACTATTTATCGAAATCCCAACTAACACTTATTAAAAGTTTGAGATTTAGGCTCACTATCATTAACAAGACACACTATCTTGATTGTAAATTTGAAAATTATGCTCATAATTCCACTTTCTAGGATAGACCAACTTGTGGATTCAACCGTCGGACACGAGCTTTTAAGCTTCATGGACACTTATTCTGGATACAATCAGATCCTCATATTCCCAGTAGATGAGGAACATACTTCCTTCATTATAGACAAGCGTCTTTATTGTTACAAGGTCATACCTTTCGGGTTGAAAAATGCCGGGGCCACCTACCAAAGGTTTGTCAACAAGATGTTCGTTGATATAATTGGGAAAACCATGGAAGTTTATGTGGACGACATGTTGGTGAAAAGCCTAAGGGTAGGAGATCATGTTGAAAATCTCAACGAAACATTTCAGATCCTGAGAAAATACCAAATGAAGCTCAATCCTTTGAAATGTGCTTTTGAGTCATATCTGGAAAATTTTTAGGCTATATAGTCAATCAAAGAGGCATTGAAGCTAACCCTGAAAATGTTAAAGCTTTAACTGACATGAGGTCACCTCAGAAACCAAAGGAGGTACAAAACCTCACAGGTCGCGTAACTACCTTAAATCGCTTCGTCTCTAAGGCAACAGACAAGTGTGTACCTTTCTTTTAAAATTCTCAAAGGAAGAAGTAAGTTCTAATAGTCTGAGGAATGTGAGGAAGCCCTCCAGGAGCTGAAAAAGCACTTGGGACAGGCTTCTCTCCTCTCCAAGCCCGTGGCCAACGAACCACTACAGTTGTATTTGGCAGTAACCATTGATGCTATCAGTCCAGTTCTGATAAAAGAGGAAAAGGATCATCAGTTGCCCGTCTACTACGTGAGCAAAACACTTTTGGCAGCAAAAACTCGCTAACCAGACATGGAGAAGCTAGCCTCTCCTTGGTGACAGCGCTTTGAAAATTGAGACCGTATTTCCAAGCTCACACTATTCAAGTATTGACCAACTTTCCCCTCGAGGAAGTGTTGTAGAAGCCCGATGATTCGGGGAGACTACTAAAGTGGGCTGTAGAACTTAGTGAATTTGACATCATATTTAAACGAAGAACTGCCATTAAGGGACATGCTCTAGCAGACTTCGTGGCAGAATTCACCCCTATTCCAGAAATGGAAGAAGAGATGGAACCTGCCGAACTTCCAACATAGAGCCTTTTTGTAGATGGATCATCTGGAGAAACAGGGGCAGGCGTGGTCCTTGTCAGTCAGAAGGATATAAGCTCACTTGTGCTGTACAGTTCGATTTCAAGGCAACCAATGATGCAATAGAATATGAAACCCTTCTGGCTGGCCTCAGACAAGCCAGAGAGAAATGCAAGCGAAGAGGCTCATAATTAGCTGCGATTCCCAACTGGTGGTAAGTTAAGTACATGGTAATTTCCTGGCAAGAGGTAGATCAGTGGCTGCGTACTTGAAATTGGTTATGGAACTCATCTCCACTTTGGAGAGATACGAGCTTGTATAAATCCCAATCACTGAAATTGTTCATGCCGATGCCCTATCAAAATTGGTAAGTAGTAAAGATTCAAAGCTGTTCGCGGTAATGCCCATAGAACATCTTTCCAAACCCTGCACTGCCACTAGCGAAGTGGTAATATGGGTCGAAGACACTCCTCTATGGTTGAAACTAATTATATCCTTCCTCAATGACCAAGTATTACCCTCTGAAAAAGAGAAGGCCCAGAAGCTCAGAAGACGAGCTGCACACTTCATCTTCCAAGATGAATACAAACTTGGATTCTCATTACCCTTACTCTGATGTATTGGAGGAGAGCAAGCTAATTATGTACTTTGGGAAATTCTTAAAGGACTATGTGGGAATCACACCGAAGGGTTGTCTTTAGCGCAAAAAGTACTGAGGCAAGAATATTATTGGCCCACCGTGAAAAAGGATGCACAACTTTTTGTTCGAAAATGTGATAAATCCAACACTTTGCAACTATTCAGAGGCAACCCTACCAAGAACTAAATGTTGTCTCCATCCCCTGGCCATTTTCTAAATGAGGGATTGATCTCATAGGACCTCTTCCCAAAGGGAGAGGAAATTCCAGCTTTGCAATTGTCGCCATTGATTATTTCACCAAATGGGTAGAGGCCGAACCACTTGCCAAAATATCTAAGGCCAACACTTCCAAATTTTTGTGGAAAAATATCATTTGTAGATTTGGAATCCTTCATTCAATTGTCTCATTCAATTGTCTCATACAATGGTCGATAATTTGACAACAAGAGAGTCATAAATTTATGTGAGGAACTAGCTATTAAGAAATAATTTTCCTCCCCACATCATCCCCAACCAAATGGACAGGTTGAGGCTGTCAACAAAATAATCAAGTACACATTAAAAGGAAGATAAACACTTCTAAAGGGGTATGGGTCGACGAACTGCCTCAAGTCCTTTGAGCCATCAGAACTATATGCAAAACTGCTACCGGAGAGACTCCATTTTCTATGGCCTATGGAGAGCCTAGTAAAAGTAGGACTACCATCTCATCGTTGAATTCATTTCAATGAAATATCTAATGACGAGATGCAAAGATTTGAGCATGACCTTCTTGTAGAAAGAAGGGATGACTCTCAAGCAAAGTTGGTCATCTATCAACGAAAAATGAAAATATATTACAATGCAAAAGTAAAAAAGAGATCGTTTCGTTTGAATGAAATGGTGCTTCGTAGGGTATTTTTATCTTCTAAAGAACATGAGTTTGGAACCCTTGGGCCCAATTGAGATAAGCCTCTGCAAAGGAGAACTGTCACTATGAAGCATGAACACCTTGATGAAGAACTGGACCCCAAAGGGGCCACGTCTGCACTCATGAACTGTAACACACCCTTAGCAACAAAAGTTACTAAGGAAGCCTTAGTATGGACGAACTACTCAACCCCATGCTTAGGAAAATAAAAAAGTGAACTGCCTATACTTGTACAAAATGAAAAATAAAGTTTTTAACAAAAGATAGCCATTGAGATTCGATGTACTTGGGTTCTAAAATTTGTTAAGGTACACGACCTCCTAACACTTATGCAAAGTTATAAGTTTGATTTCAGCCACTAAGGTTCGATGTACTTGAGTTTTGAAATTTGTTAAGGTGCACGACCTCCTAACACTTATACAAAGTTGTAAGTTTGATTTCAACCATTAAAGTTCGATGTAGTTGAGTTTCGGAATTTGTTAATGTACACGACCTCCTAAAACTAAGACAAAATTGCAAGTTTGGTTTTAATTGATGAAATCCATGGTGCATGATTTTGTTACTATAAGTCTAAAGTGGTTGAAGATCTTCAGTTTGATTCTATTGTGCATAAGTTTGATGTTACTTGTTGCTTTAAGTTTCAATAAAGTGTTTCAAATCGTAGTGACAAACACGTCAATACATAATCACCAGAAGCAATGAAAAGGCAGGAGTAAAAAAACACGAGGGAGTTAAGAAAATAACTTCATTAAATAAAAGTATTTACATTTGGTGGGCCGAAGCCACTCACATAAAAGAAGACCTAAATTCTAAGCAGGTGGGGGAGGATTAGCCACAAATGGGACTATGGCATTGGGAGCCACTTTTTCAGTTGTCTGTTCAGCCGCATCATCTTTAATTTCAATTACTTGGCTTCCCTCTGCTGGAGTTTGGGGTTCAGGCTCCTTCTCATCTTCAACAAACTCTGCTCTTAACTCAGTGGTGTCAATGCCTTGGATGTTCACATCCAGCCACTCCACCATGTCAGTATAAGCATACCTCTGCCAGTACTTCACGAAGCTCTTGTATACCTCTGTCAAATGGAAGTTAGCGAGGAAATGCTTCTTCGCATCACTACCAACAGTCTGAGCTTCCTGCTTGGAAGTCTTCACTAACTTAGTTAGACAAGCAACTTTGGAGTTCAAGTCCCCTACCTACTTTTTAAAGTAACATTTTCTTTATTTGCCTTCTCCAAAGCTTCAGCTGTCATATGCTGATGGGCGTCGAATGTCTCCACTCGATTCGTAAATGAGGCCACCTCACTCTGAGTTAGGTGGACCTCCTTCTTCAACTTCTCAATTTCCTCTAAGTCAGAAGCGAGACTCCTCTGCCTGCTTCTTCTTCTTCAGAGCCTCCGCCTCAGCTTTATTCACAAACTCTTTATTTTTTCCTTGAAGGTTTTTAAAGAGGGCTTGAGCATCTATGGCCACACCAAAGGCCCTCTCCACCTGGCTCTCAATCATGGAGAAGACGTCCACTGTGTTGCTGGTCTCCATGAAGTCTTGCCACATCTCCGTCCAGTACTCGTGAAAAGTTGCAGTGGCAGTTTAAACCTCTGGAGAAGGTAACGAAAGACTTTCATGAGCCAGTTTCTCACTCCTAGTCCTGACGGCTAGCCTTTTCTTGAGGGAGCCTCGGAGGCTGTTGAGTTACTGGTGGACTTGGCCCTCTTAACAAGCTCTGGCCTCTAGGGTTCCACAACAGATGACCTCTTCTGCCCCCTAGAAACTACAGCTATTGAAGTTGCCTTTAGCTTTTCCCTAGGTAGGGCACTGGAATGAGGCGGGGGAATGTCGTAGAGCAGCCAACCCCAATGGTGGAGAACCTCTATTTTTTCTTGGGTTCCTCCACTACTATCTTTTTCCCTTATCCACTTGGGGATGATGCCCTTCTTCTTAACTACTTGCTTCATAGCAGACCCTCTCAACCTTGTCCCTTACATGTTTGGCCACCACAGATGAGGGCTTCAACCCCTTTTTGTCGGAGGTGGAGGTGACATCCAGTATAGTGGCCAACAAGAAGCTAAGTATGCAAAAGATAATGCAATACCACTCTTGGCCATCAAATAGAAATCTTTAAAAAACCTCATCGAAATTATCAAACTTTCGAAGTCTTGCAATGAGGAGGATCATTGATTGATGTTGGAGAGAGTTTTCCAATCACTCTCTAATAGTTCGAAGCACTCAACTGACCTTGCAAAGCAACAAAGACATATTAAGAATCAGATCCCGTTAGCCAATAAAAGCAAAAGGAAGACACCAACACTAACTGGCTTCGGAGTATGTGGTTAAGACTTTGACGTGGGGTACGGTATTTGTAACACCCCGAAATTTTAGAATTCAAAAAAAAATTATATGTTCTATATATTATATTTTATAATTGTGAAAGTTGAGAAATTAAAATATAAGTTTTAAATTCTTATAGTTCCGGGTCAACTATTTAAATTTTGATAGAGTGGCCAAAAGTATATCAACTTTGGGCTCATTTTGTAGCCTGCATTAAATAACATAAATTGGGCTCGAGAAAGTATAAGTTCCGATGAGTCAAGCCCAAGTTATTTTAATTCAAAGACATGTATTTAATATGTATTTTTTTTAATTACTTTTTAAGATATAATCAGCAAAGGAATATATTATTTTAGTAGCTAATCACGTTTAACTTTAAATAGGATCTGGAGGCAACACGTGGGTGAAATTGTTGAGAAATGAGCCAATTACTTTTATGTTAAATTGCCCTGATTTTGGGATTTAGTACGCCACGTGCCGGAAGAAGTAAATGGTGATAAAGGTAAAATTGAATTTGATTAAGATGATAATTGATTTTAATATGGTTGGCAGCCACGTGATTTTTCAAGATTGGTTTTGATAGATAAGCATAAATGGTACACGGCACTTTTCTCTCAATTATACTAAAACTAATTTTTTCTATACTGTGTACGAACCCTATAAATACCCCCACTATGTTCAAAGAATCCTCACCCCAAAATATGTCCTACACGTGGTAGAGAACGTACATCACAAATATTCATATTCAAAGTTTTATTTAGAATTTTGAGTGAAGATGGTGCAATCCGTATTTTCAAAAGATCTCACAATGTTTTCATCATTTCAACAAGTAGTCCGAAACGTCATTCTTGAATTGTGTCTTCAACATTCAATGATAAGGTAGGATACTACGTGCAAGTGTTTAAGTCCTTTCAATATTATGATTTCTTTTACATGGTTTATTTCACGAAATGCTAATAGACCTACGGGTCTTGATGAAATGAAATGAAATGAAATGTGAGATCTCCTTCGGGTTTTTCTCAAAATGTTAGAGCTTTCGATTGATCTCCGATTGCTCTTGATGAAATGATGGTATGAAATGTTATAAGTTTTTGTTTAAAGAATTATTGTATTGTTTTGGACGCACGTATCCTACTGAGTCAAATTACTCATTCCTTCAAAATTCAATGTTTTCAGGTCGGATCGGTCTACGTGGATGGTGGCTGTGTGGTGTGCGGGTTGCCAAGTAATAAACTTTCAAGCAAAGCCTTTGACAATAAATTATGTTACGACATGTTGTGTTTTCTTTACTTCCGTTAAGTGTTTAGTTTTCCTGACATTCTGTTTAAATTGATATTTGAATGTTTTAAATAAATTTAGATGTCGAATTTTTACTTAAATGATTCCGCATTACGAAACGATATCGATAACACCCCAAAGTTTAATCCAATAAAATTTGGGGCGTTACAGTATCACCCACATACTCTTTCCACTTCCCCTTGACCTAGAACCACGTCTCCTTCCATCCCTTAATGGATGAGGGTAGGACTAGGACGAAGGGGGAATGTGACCCTCACGGGCACAAAGAATACCACCCTCTCGAATCCCTCTTACTCAAGACCTGAAGTTGAAAAATTGTTTGAAAAACATACAGGGGCATGTCCTCACCCATGGAAGTCTCATTTTATAGGAAGTATGACCCTATTAATTGGACACAAGCATTGAGGACGAGCTGGGTGGGGGCCAGCTCCTACAACCTAAGGACGCCCCTAAAAAAATGGGTGTACAGGCAGTATAGGAACTCGCTAATGGCGATGCAACCCTGCTTCAAATAGCAGGTTCGCTCATTAGGAGAGGGAGAAATGAGCTCTATGTTGGAATGGATCCTATATTTTTCCCTAAGATTAGCCAAGTGGGTCGGATCTACAGAATATGGGATTTTGTTGTCCCCACTCTATATTATTACCTCTCCTACCCTTCCCGAAAGGCAATGTACTTTGCCCTACCTGAATGGCTTTAACTAGGTTAGCAGTATTGGTAATTTGCACTCCCAACTCACCAGCTAACTCGCTCAGATCTACATTCTTCCCAACAAAAGTAGAAGATGCCATGGATTACAGTTTTTAAGTTAAAAATTCAAAAAATACTTACGGGTTTTTGTTAAATGATGGTAATGATGAAACACCAGAAAAAATTGCAAAGGTACCGAGGAAAGCAAGAATGAAGAAAAGGAAATTTGAATACAAAGAAGAGAAACTAGAAAATTCTTGAAGAATAAAAACTTAGAGGAATTTGAAGGTCGAAGGATGTTAATGCTGAGATTCGTGAAAAGTAAAGTGATTTTTCCCACAAATGTTTACCTTTTATAGCCAGAGCCTTTTAATCCCAACCGTTGAATGATGATCCGGCTCATCTGACCATTTTTGAGTCACTCAAACACGTCTGTCGCTTTGTCTTCTGCGGCTCAGATTATACCGTTTGTTCCTCGCGCCATCGTGCGCCTGAAGTTCACGAAGCATGTGGGAGACAACCATCATTGCGCATTAATAACGGGGGTGGTTACGTGCATAGGTAGTTGAACCACTTCAGCTGTCTTTTCTTGAAAACGTACTGGGACAGCAAATCATTCAGGCGCAATAACTAAGGACGCTTCGTGTTTCTCAAACATGCTAAAGTCAAGCTCCTCGTAATTATCAATACTGACCCCTTATCAATTTATTAATTGTATGAATAGACAATGGTGTGAAGCCTCAAATAAGGATATGAGGTCACGTGGTTTCGATCCAACGGACACCACGTCGGTCAAGGCAGTATAAATAGATCTACTTTGTAACTTAGAAAATGGGGGGAAAATGAGAGTTGGAAGAATCACTTTCTCATGTCTTGAACTCTTAAGTGTGAAATCAAGAAGGAATATGGACAAATACTCTTAGGGTGTGTTTGATACACACCCTTTTCCCTAGAAAATGGAAAGTGTTTTCTCTTTCCACCTTTTTGTTGTGTTTGATACACAAGTTTTTGCCTAGAATTGATTTTCAACAAATTCCACTCACGCGCCCATTTTCCATGCGTGAGTGGAAATTTTTTTTTGTGGTTTGGTTGGTTTTTCATTTTCCAGCCTCTTTTTTTTTTGGCAACTAGAAAAAAAAATTAGACACAATGGTAAAAAAATTTCTCAATTTTATTGACAATTTTCATGTAAAACAAAACCAAACGAATGATATTCGGTATGGTAAAAAAAAAAATTTCAGATTTTTTTTTTACTTTTTGTCAATTGGAACAAATTCTAGACCTAATGTTAGAAAAAATTATCACTTTAATGGACAATTTCCATGAAAAACGAAATCAAACGGATACCAAACTTTCAATATTTTCCAGGTGGAAAAT
Organism: Fraxinus americana; assembly: GCA_035079005.1. Lineage (NCBI taxonomy): Eukaryota > Viridiplantae > Streptophyta > Magnoliopsida > Lamiales > Oleaceae > Fraxinus > Fraxinus americana. The sequence continues at coordinate 15,565,224 of CM068712.1, read as the reverse complement.
TATACCAATCAAACACAATTAATTACAATTCCCAGGAAAACATTTTCTATGAAAATCTTTTCCCTATAAAATATTTTCTTTCCACCTATTTTCCATCCTTGCAATCAAACGCACCATTACAAACATTTGTATTTTCATACTCCATCATACACTTGGTAGAAGAATTACATAAGTAGATGATTTTATAATTTACAATACTATCTTGTTTTCTATCCTTCCACATATTCTAGTGATCTCTTTGGTTATTTATTTTGGTCCCTGCTTGCTGATCATTGATAGCATGATCATTTTTTGTTTCACGTACTAGAGCTCGAATATCTCTGTATCTCGCTGTGAAGCATTTTCCGTGTCCAAATTTGCCTATTTTCTCAACGCTTCTTTTGTAGAAACGCGCCGGAATTGGTTCGACGTGGCGAGAGTATGCCCAACATCTGTTGACTCATTTCCTAGGGTCAACACATATAATATATATATTTTTTAGATATGCGCTATTTTGGGAGCACGTTGTATTTACTATTGTTTTTTTAAGAGCGATATCTCAATATTGTTCTAAAATATAAAAAAAATTATAATTCACTCTTTAGGAGTGAGTAATATTCTTTTAAAACATTAATTATAATGTTGTGCTACATTATGAGCAACAACAAATTATTATTTAGAAACATTAGTTTTTCAAGAGTATATTTTCTAGTACAATGTAATATTTGCTGAGTTTTGTTTCTTTAGGAGCAATATGTCAATATTTTTTCAAAATATTGAAAATTCACTCTCTTCGGGAACAAATAATATTCTTATGAAATATTAATTATAATGTTGTGCTACTTTGGAGTAGCAACATAATAGATTATCAATTTAAAATTTATAATAGAACATCTAAATTTTTTTAATTAGTTAAAAAATATTAATTACCGTACATACATGATTTGAATTTTTAAAACTTAATTGCCAAACATGTGTTAGGAAAAAAAATCTTGAAAATCTATGCTCTAAAGTCATTCTTTACCATATATGAAATTATTATTTACCATTAATCATATCTTCTGATTACCAAACGTGCATGATTGTAAAAGGAAAAATTGATTACGTGAATTGAAAAAGTAGTTATTGCATAAGAATTTCTCTGTTAGTACATAAAAAATTTTGACAGAAAATTTACAGATACTCACCTGGGGATGGGCATCATGTGAATTAAATATTGTCAAAAAAAGGGCCCCTACCTATTTGTGTGTATTCTGTAGGCTTTCTGTATATTTTTTTTCCTGTACACACAGCATTCCTCATTGCTAATTCTGCATTTTCCGTGCACTAGTAAAAAAAAAAAAGTCAAACATACAATCTCTATGCCTGACCTAATTCTATGCAAGTAGACATGCATCATTATGGCATTAATTGAAAAAAAGTATACATATACGTGTACAAATATGCCTTTCCCATACAAGGCCGACGTGACCCCATACGTGCAACATTTTTTGTATTTCGAAAGGTTGTGTAGAAATACATATTATCAAACAATCAGGCAGCCTCATTATGATGCATATGTTTACAAGAAAAAATTCACATGTTACCAAATTAATCTTAACACACGTCATAGATGATTATGCTTATAATAGTTATTACCTTTTAATTAATTCACTTTGAGTTTGAGAGAATCATGTTGATAACGTGTTATAAACTAAAGAGAACAAACGAGAGAAATCAATAAACTTGTGTACTTTATTAAGAACCAAAATCATATATATAGGGAATAATTAGGAATACAATGGTAATAAAAATTAGAGCTATAGGGGTATAATTGTCATAAGTTTAGTTGTCAAAATTCGTCCAGTTTAAATTATAGTGAGTAATTAAAAAAGTTTCTCAGAGTTTAATAAGTAATTAAAGACGATTTACTTATGTAGAGTGTCTCTTTTTGTGATTGGACATTGTTACAAAGAGAAAAATTCTGTTCTATATTAATCAGAATTCTCTTGAATGAAAATACACAGATTAAGACTCTTTTATAGAGAGACAAAACAATACAAAATGATCTGGAAGAAAATACAGCTGTAACAAACTTGCCAACTCAGCAAAATTAACAAACTTAATTTCTAATACTCTCCCTCAAGATGGACTATAGATATTAATAAGTCCCTTCTTGCTAATTAGTTCTCTAAACTGAGAAGGATGAAGCACCTTTGTAAAAAAATCAGCAAGTTGGTTTGAACTTGAGACATGCAGAGTTTTTAGTATCCCTGCTTGTATCTTCTCACGAATTAGATGACAGTCAATCTCTATATGTTTAGTTCTCTCATGGAAAATGGGATTCGCTGCTATATGAAGAGCCGCTTGATTATTACAATATAATAAGGCCGGCTTAGAATGATTTACCCCAAACTCCTTCAACAAGGAAAGTAACCAAGTCACCTCACATGTTGCATTTGCCATAGACCGATATTCTGCTTCAGCAGAGGAACGAGATACTGTCATTTGCTTCTTAGACTTCCAAGAAATCAAGGACTCCCCTAAGAACACACAAAAACCAGAAACTGATCTTCTTGTATCAGGGTATGATGCCCAATCTGCATCACTGAATACTTTAAGTTGAACATCAGGTGATCCAGGGAACTGAGCCTCAGCAAAAGTTCTCAATTGAACTGCTGAACTAGAATGGAAGAAAAGTCCTTGACCAGGAGTACCCTTGACATATTGTAAAATTCTCTATGCAGCTTGAAAATGAGGTAACCTCGGCTTAGATAAAAACTAACTTAATTTGTTTACAGCATAAGACAAATCAGGCCAAGTAATAGTTAAATAAAGTAGCTTCCCAATCAACTTCCTATAGAGAGTAGGATCTGAAAACTCTTCTCCATCTTCTTGACTAAGTTTAACATTCACTTCCATAGGGGTTGCAGCTGGTTTGCAACCCCAAATACCAATATCCGCCAAGATTTGCAAAGTATATGGTCTTTGTGAAATTGAAATACCTTTTCTAGTTCTAGCAATCTCTAGCCCAAGAAAGAAATGCAATGGACCAAGATCCTTTAGTTTAAACTTAGCATTCAAATTGGATTTCAAACTCTGAATAGTAAGTTTATCATTACTTGCTATTATAATGTCATCTACATACACAAGGAGAGCAATATAAACTCCTCCTTTCCTTTGAATGAAAAGAGAATGATCTGTTGCTGATTGACAAAAACCTTTTTCAATTAAAACACTTGAGAACTTGGCATACCATTCCCATGATGCATGCTTCAATCCATACAAGGATTTATTGAGTTTGCAGACTGCATTAGAAGACAATCTTATCTCCCCCTTAGGACTGTTTCCTTTAGGTATAGTCATATAAACCTCTTCAGCCAATTCACCATGAAGAAACACATTATTTACATCTAATTGATGCAAGGACAATCTATGAATAGCGGCCAAGGCAAGTAGAAACTTGACAGTTACCAACTTTGCTACACGAGCAAAAGTATCAAAGTAATCCACCCCTTCCTATTGAGTATATCCCTTAGCCACCAAACGAACCTTGTGTCTTTCAATCGTACCATCTGCCTTGAGCTTAATTTTGTAGACTCACTTACAGCCAATAGCATAAAAACCAGGAGGCAAAGGAACAATAGTCCAGGTATGATTCTACTCTAAAGCTTGCAGTTCGTCTGACATAGCACGATCCCATTCAAGTATGCCATGAGCTTGTGAGAATGTAGTAGGTTTATGAAGGCTAAAATTGGACATGACAACAGCCTTAAAATGTCCTTTCAATCTTTCATAAGCAAGTAAATTGGAGAGGGGATGAGAAGTATAAGAAACAGAAGTAGTATGGGACAAAGAACCACAATGATAATCCTGTGAATAACTTGGCTTCTTAACATTACGTGTGGGACGAGAAGAAACATGAAGATTATCAGAAGCTGTAGAAGAAGGTAATAACTACTCATGTTGTGAAGAGGAAGAAGAAACATTCTGAGAAGGGACAGTAGGTTGAGAATCTATATCAATAACAGGCAGAGACAACACAATTTGAGGGAAAAAAGCTTTAGAAGCCAGAGGAAAAATGTTCCCATGAAAAACAACATCCCGAGATATAACCACTTTATTAGATTCCAAATCAACATCACGGAAATGAGATTGTATCTGAAAGATGGCACAAACAGTACTTTATGAAGAACCAGAGAAGGCGTAAGACGAATAGTGCCAATTCTACAGATATCCACATTATGACCATTAGGAAGTATAACAGAACTTGTCACAGTAACATCATCAAAAGATTCAAAGAGTCTTATATCATGACATAGATGATGTGTTGCTCCTGAATCAACAATCCAAACATGGTCTGGTATGAGAGAAATACCAGTAAAATTAGAGACAATGGCTGTTGTTGTTGGTTTGAGTAAACCTGATATTGAGAGCTTGAAGAGACGTCCTGTAGCTATGTACTCAGTAAAGAAATTAGTGCTTGACATTAATTGGCAGATAAACAGCTCAAAGAGAAATTAGTAGAATCAGCAAGCACGTTCGCCTGAACAACATTAGTCTTTGAAGTACCAGAAGACCATTTATTGGACCACATATTCTGACCTCCTTCCTTAGAATTACTGACTTTTAGATGTGAATCCAGGCGGATAACCATGCTTTTTATAGCATTTATCAATAGTATGACCAAAGTAACCACAATAGGTACATACAGGTTTCTCATGATTTCCTTTAGAGGCATTATAATTGTTGGAATTGACTCCATAAGCTGTAATTAGGACCAAGCCCTGAAGGAAAAATCACAGATCGCTGCCTTTCTTCTTGGATAACCAGAGAGAAAATCGTGTTGATTTGTAATGGCTCAAGCATAAGGATCTGAGCACGAATATGACTAAATGATTCATGTAGGCCAATCAAGAATTACTGGACATAATCTTGATGTTGATAATCAATTAAATCCTTTATTCCACCACAATGACAAGCATGAAATAGTCTAAAATCACTCAATTCATCCCAAAGTGTCTTAAGTTTGGTGAAATAGGAACTAACATCATTAGAACCTTGAACAAGAGCATGAATCTGCTGCTTTAACTGAAAAATTCTTGGACCATTACTCTGATGAAATCGTTCTTGTAAATCATTCCACATATCACAAGCATTATTAACATACATTATACTATCTGCAATGTCCATAGAAACAACATTGAGTATCCAAGACATGACCATGTTATTGCATCTAAACCAAAAGGAAAGCAAACGATCATCATCCTCAGGCCTAGATATAGATCCATCCACAAATCCAATCTTATTCTTAGCAATAAGTGCCATAGACATTGCACGGTGCCAATAATTGTAATTAGGACCAAGCAATTGATTAGAAACCAAACTCAATCCTGAATGATCTGCATTACTGAGATAGAAAGTTCTGTTGGTGTCCTCTGTGAAGGATAGATCACTTTGATCCAAACTGGAAAAGTATTTTTCATTGCCTCCAACTCGTCTTCCATCATTGCGGTTTCCACTTTTATTACCACCACGAGCACCTCCACCTCGTGCCATAATTGATCAAGAGAAAAAAGAAAATCGATCAAGAAGTAGAAACCCTAGCGGAGCAAATTGTGCTCTGATACCATGTTAGAGAGAAAAGTTTTGTTCTATATTAATCATAATTCTCTTGAATGAAGATACACAGATTAAGACTCTTATATAGAGACCCAAAACAATACAGAATGGTCTAGAAGAAAATGCAGTTGTAACAAACAGCAAAACGAACAAACTTAATTTCTAATAGACATCTAATGTTGATGGAGCTCGAGCTATGAAATTTGTCTGGCAGGGCAGCTGTTTTGTTAGAGAGGCGAAATGAAAGTGATGCAAGTGAGTAATGTTGAATATTTGTGAAGTTCAGTGACCAAAATTTAACATCTCAAACTAGAGTGAGCGAAAAAGCCATTTATTTGGACAATTAACTAAGCAGCCAATCATGTAACGCTGATGATTTCCTCGTTCGTCATTTGAAAATGAGGATACCAGATACCTTGTTGGCAGCAAAGACGAAGACAAAAGGCCTCCTGAATATAATTTACAGGAATAGACAAGCTGGGATTTCATTGATGCAAAAAAGAATTGCTGTAACTGAGCATGAAATTACTATAAACTGGTTTTCTATCCAGCTTTGCTTGTCCTATTCTGATTACAGCCCGACATAACATTCATCGTCTTCTCCAATGTTTAATCCTTGTAGATATCGTCGTCTCAAATATACCCATATCTCCTTAAATGCCCCTTGTTCTTACCATCAGCCATTTACTTCTTGATTGAATTTGGAATCTTTGCTCAGCCGAATCTTAATTCTCTTCTTTCTTTGTTTTTCACAGCCGCCTCTTTTCATTTTCACTTTCATATTTTCCACCAAACCACTAGGTGGAATTGGGTTGACAGCAGGGCATTTTCCGATCTACCCTACAGTTGTTCGACGAAATTCCTGTTGTTTGGTGAAAGATGGAGGGTTCATTAAGGTACAATGGGAGAAGAAGTGGATATGAGCCATCGGATACCGAAAATGAGTGGCCAAACAGTCCCAGGCGTGAGCGGGACACCAATGTAGAATTTGAAAATATGGGCTACGATCAAGGTAGGAGCACTAGCCATTTGAGGACCCTTAAATTTGAGGCTCCTCCTCGAAGAAGGCATAGTAAGTCCCCGTATAAACCTCGTGGAGAAGATGGTACTGCTCGTTCGCCCTTACATAATTCTGATTTACGTAGAAATATTAGCCCACTTTCACGTAGAACACATTCTGTTGGTGAAAATGTTGGTCCATTTTCAGAATCTGAAAGCAGGACTAATCCTGATTATAGAGAAAATGTTGGTCCATTTTCAAAATATGAACACAGAACCAATTCTGACGGAAGAGGAAATCTTAGTCCATTTTCGAGATCTGAGCGCAGCACTAATCCTGATAACCGAGGAAATGTTAGCCTGTTTATATCAGAACGCAGGAGGCATGTTTCTCCATACAGACCTGGTGGAGAGGACCATGGTCTGAATGGTGATAAGATTGTCACCAGTAGTCGAAAGCAAAGTCTTAAATTGGCTAATCAAGATGTGAGGGTGAGTGAGAAATCCAATCATAGTAGGAGAGCAGTTTCAGCTCCTAGATCAAATTTGAGAGAGATGGGCCAAAAGATCAAGATCAATTATGAATATGATCGAGGGGAACAGAGAAAAGAGTTAGATGCTTCTCATAAACATGGACCTTCAGTTGGTGAAATCAATGAAATTGTTGCAAATGCCAAGATTTCGAAATGGTTGGAAACTCCTACTCCCAACTTTGACAGCGCAGACTCCATCTCTCCCGGAGACATTTTCTTTTCGCGGGAATATACTGCCTTTCCGAATTCTATCTTTCCGACAAATGGTGGTGTTGATCAAAATGGATCTCACCCAAAGCCTCAAGTTCTTGTAGATCGAAATCCCAGTTCTCATCTAGGCAATAAGGTGAATTTGAATTTCAACCATAATTCTAGGTCGATGTCGCAAACAACTACAAACTCTAGTGCTGCTGTAAGTAGACAGAGCAGTAATGTGAGTGACTCTAGTGGCAGGACTAGTGCAAGTACAAAAAAATTCGTAGCCAACAGGAGAAAGAGCCAAATAGAACCATGGTTTTCTTGCCTCAAGAAAGGGTCTTGCCGGACCTCCAACAAATCTCCAGAAAAAGACAGGCCTTTTGATGAAACTTCATTTATTGAGAAGGCAATCGTGATTGAGAACCTGAGACCATTTTGGGCTGATAAACATCAGCCTGCTTCATTGAATGGATTCACTTGCCACAAAAAAGAAGCTCTGCTTCTTCAGCAGCTTGTAAGTGCCTTTTAAGTTCTGATTTGGATTCTGGCCTTCTATCTCTAATAATTAAATTATCATGTAAATGCATAAATTTTTTCTTTTTTGGGTAACTTATATGCTGAATTATAGAATTCACCTCTGGTAATATTTTGGAGATTAGAAATCATAGCTTTTTTTAATTTACCCATCCTTTATTTTTCAGTTGTTGTAATTTTTAATAATTTCATTTTCTTTTTGCACTTAGGCATGCAATGTAACCTTCCCACACATCTTGCTGAAGGGACCTCCTGGTGCCGATAAAAAGGCACTGACTGTGGCTCTTCTCCGTGAAATATATGGAGAACCTGTTTGGAATGTATGCTACCTTTGTTCCCAAATACATAAATAAAGTGATCTGAATGAATTTTAGATGCCTGACTAAAGCTTCACCTCATTTTCTTTCTTTAATTTACAGATATCCCATGATTTAAGATACTTCCATATTCTGGTATGTTTGACTTTTGACATATTTTTTTCATACTTTCATGCCTATTAGCAATCTAATATAAAATATATCCAAATACTTCAAGAGGCAACCTGAATTCTTGTTCTACATTTTTATCTTTCCAAAATCCAGAGAATCTGAAGACTTGCATAAGTTCAACAAGTCCTAGTACTTTTAGCTGAATTCATCTTATACCATTATTGAAACATAGATAGATCTAATTATGCATGTCACTTTTTCAGCATGAAAACTTTGGGGGCCTTATCATACAGCTCACGCACTGTCTTTTAATCTAGATATTTTCTTTAGATCTTCTTTACTATCTCCGACCTTATAAGTTTATATATTTTCCCGGTGCTTCGTCACTTTTAAATAAAAATTTGGTTGGAGTTAACCGTGTTTGGACAGGAATAATATGTGTTGAAATAGAGGCGACCACGAAACCCATTAAGAGAAATAAGTTGTCCGGTAGATCGATGGGAATATCACTGTAAGTGCTGTAAGTATATTTTAGCCGAGAGGTGAGAGTATAGGATATTGAACGGTGTCAAGGTTCCGGAAAATTTTGCCTAAAGGGACAATGATATATCTATGAGAAGCTACACTTGATATTGCGATGATGTTTTTAAACTTGGGACAATGGTCAAGGAAAATAGTCCACTTGATTAAATAGTTCTCTGAGGGTTACTTATTAAGGTTGATCTACTCCTTCTTCCAATGGAAACATCTTTGTTAAGGAGTAAACCAAAAATTTTAGGCACTGGATTGTCCTGTTCTGGTAGCATGGCATGCAACCAAGATGGAGACATGCCATAATCTACAGCTGAAATTAAAACATGTTTCAATGAATACACCACAACAAATTTACATTATAGTCCGAACCCAATAAAAGATAAATATGAAGAAAAAAAATACAATATTGTGTTGTAATCCCTATCCCAATATTATTCTTCATATTTCTCATCTTTCCCATCCACCTTGAACAACTCTATGGGCAGCAAAATCTTATCAATTTTTTAAACTGCCAATGAATCTTCATCAATCAATGTCCCTTTAATAGTCACAATCATGACTTTAGTCTTCAGTTTCACATCTTCTACATCGTTTTGTAATGTAAAATCGTACTTATTGGCTTCCTCTGTAGCTAGAGTGTTCATCAATCCATTGCTGGATCTCAACACACCCAAAGATTCATAAACAGGAACCCCATGATACAATAGCAATGAAATTTTACCGTGTGAAGCCAAATTCTTGTATTTTGGCATGAAATTGTTTATAGATTCATCTGTTGGGCAAAAAATTGTTAACCCATATTCAACACTTTGTGAAAATGTCTTGGCACCGGAGCTTGTTAACAGATCGGAAAATTCCTTGCAGCCTTTTTTCGCCATTAATGAAGTGACCTGTTCCGATCTTTGGGTCTGCCGGTGGGAGCTTTAGCTTCTGGTGAAAACAATAAATGGCTAATTAACTTAAGGGATGTCAAAAAGGTGGAGGAATATATAAACATATAAACAAAATTGAGACATGAACATTTTGAGGAACACAAAAGCCGTGAGGAGGGAAAAGGAAAAAAAAAATCAGATTTATGTTTGTGGTGGAACGATAGATTGTTTTGGGTAAAAAATATATTAAAATCTTATTTATGTAATTTTACTTAAGGCTATTTAAGTAAATAAAAAAATACTTAAAATTGTGGTGTATTTAACAAAATTCGCAGTGGTTATACGTATAGTAAAAACCTAAAAGAAGAAAAGTCCTCACTCCTAATAATAATAATAAAAATAAACAGAGAGCAATAAAAAACCCAACACAGTCCACATGCGCATTGGCTGAGAGATGCCACAGTTTCGGCAAATTGCTTAGCCCCGTTCATCTTCGGCGCAAGAGTGCTCGATCAGTGAGCTATTATGTACTCTTTTCAAGGGTGGCTGTACCCTTCAATTCGAATTAGCAAAATCAATGTCTCCTTGCATAATATTGATTCCAAACATTCATGATCTCGATATGAATGAGTTGAATTACTTATCTCTCGGTCTATTAGTGAACCAAATATGTGAAAAATATTCCACTAGAAATATTCTTGTGATTGCTTCGAGCATGTTTAAATCTCTTCTCGAGAAACAAGTGGGCTATTTCTTTGCAAAATTATGCTCAATTTCATTGTGGAAATTCCTTACACCCAACGGACCATTAACCCCTCTTCCATGCCTTGCACTCGATCGCTAACTTAGTATGAATTATCAATTATTGTTGTTATTAAAGCCAAATAAATGATTGAGTATTTGTAACACAATATTTTAATGTAATTAGAGAGCATGGATAATCTACTCAATATAATTATTACATTTTCATCACAAATCTATCTCTAAAAGAGTATAAATGTAAAGCTACATATACTAGAGGTTCGGACAGAAAAATAATAGATATTCCTACTAACCTTGGTGTTCATTTTGTCTTTCTTTTCTTCTGTTTCTTCTTTTAGAGTATTCTTTCGGGTTTACGTTGTTTTCTCAAGGGAAAAATGAATGTTTATCATTTGATTGATTCTGAATACATAACGATGATTGATTCTGAATACCTTTATTTTTCATAATTGTAGAAAGAAACATATTGTTTTTTTCCTTTCAGAACTTTGTGCTCCCACTCCACAATTTTTTAGTTTAGGTAAGCAAACATAAGAATAGATTGCCTTGAGTGCTATTATAATCTGGAAAGCGTTATGAAAAAGCGAAGATGTATAGATATTAGATAGGATCTGCATCGGTGACTAGGAAAAATATTATTTGGTAGGCATATCTGATAAAAGATTTTCAATTGACCCAAATCCTAATTTTTTGAGCTTTTCATTGAAAACCTGTGCATTTCTTTTGTAGCTTCAAATAAATCTTCTGTATTAACTTCTAGGTCCTATTTCAAATTATTGTGTTGTTTTATTAACAGGAATCGAGGCCCATGCAAGTTGTAGTTCCTGTAAGCTCAAGTGCTCACCATGTGGAGCTCAATGTTTGCTTAGAGCCTAAATCTGCATATGCACTAACAGCTTTAGTCAAGCAAATAAGCAGTGAATATGCAGTCACCCCTGAAATCAGCACAGTTACTGCGAAGGCAGACTATAAAGGTCCGTCCACTTGCCCAATCATAACTTATCGTGAGACTTCCTATACTCATTTTCCTTAAAGCTAATGCAATATTCAATCTTTCCATTACAGTATTGGTTCTCTACGATGTTGACAAAGCCGCAGAGAATGTACAGCACCTAATAAAATGGATCATGGACTCTTATTCTGATTCTTGTAGACTAATACTTTGCTGTGAAGATGACGTAGATATCCTTGAATCAGTGAAAAGCCGCTGCAAAGTTATCAAGGTTGAAGCTCCTATAACTCATGAAGTAAGTATTCCTGAATAATCCTTCATAATCTTTCGCACTTCAAAAAGAAAAGAAAGAAAAAGGTACACCACGAATCGGGTTTCTCTATTTAGGATACCCTCATTCAAATCTGCAGTATATTTGCAGGTTGATATTATATTTTAACCCATGTATTTTTAGGTTTATCAAAAAGGAAAAAAAAAAAAAAAAAATTGAAATAGATGCATGTATTTTTTACAGCTACCTGTTATGAGCCCATATTCCAGAGAAAAAAGGATTGTCTTTCTTTCTTTGTCTATCCTTATGTGGTTTGTATGAGGTCAGCATTTACCTGGAAAACCCAGATGCTCATTTTTGAACCGACTCATAAAAGCTTTGATGGTAGAGAAGGAACAAATTTATTTATTTGAATATAATTTACAACACATCCCCTCACACGCAGACTGAATTATTTTTTCATTAAAGGCTTGACGCCTTCACAATTTTTACAAATAGTGGCAGCAAGAATTGAATACAAGACCTATCACTGCTCTAAAATTATATCGAACCAACTCATTTAAAAGTTTAAGATGTCGGAGAAGGGAAACATATGTTTATTTGAATATAGTCTTGAACACTAATTTTTACCACTCATGGTTTTGTGTATGGTCAGATAGGTCCTGCAACTAAATTTAGATCTTTTCTGAGGTTTTTAGTGGTGATGTAGCATTTTTCTGTGTCTCTGGGAATGTTTAAACGCAAGAATTGAGTCATAGGACAATGTTAGCAGTGATTCTACAGAAGGTTTTGATTAGCTGAAAAGAAAGTGGTTACCTTTTAGTCACATATGAATTCATTTGTTGGATGCTTACTGTGATAATCGTACTACGAATAATATTAACAGACAAGTTAGAAGCTTGCAGTATTGCTAAGGTAACACTGAATAGCGTATAAATGGTATGACTGTCACTATATAATCACATTGAGAAAACACAATATTACGTGTTTCATGTACATTGTTATTGGATTATAAACGAAAGCTAATGCACCAATCAAAGTTCAAGTTCATTTAAGGAAAGATTCTTGTTCTGTATAAGTTAACGAGTATTATGTATATGAATTGATGCTTAATATATTTATGAGTTTCATGGGTTCAGCATCAAAAAGTAATTTCCTTTATCTTGCATCCTGAAAATGGCAAAATCTCAAAAGTGACTTATTAGTCAGGGAAAATGTTACGGCATCCAATAGAAAGGGCGCGCGCGCACTCACACACACATAAAACTTCAACCCCAGCTATGATCAGGCAGGTCATTAATGGTTTTTTTCAAGGACCAGCAGCTGTGCCAAGTTACCTTTTTCACTAAATCTTTATTGCAAGCATAAACACAATCATTTATAGTGTTAGCCTTGACGTCTTTATTAGCATATTTGATTAAGTTCTCTAATTGTTTTTTCATTATATTGCTTAGATTATGGAAGTTCTTATTCAGATAGCAAAAAAGGAAGGATTCGAATTATCCATGAACTTTGCTGGTAAAATTGCAACAAAATCAAAGCAAAACCTGAGGGGAGCGATAATGGCTCTTGAAGCCTGCAAATCACACAAGTAAGATCATTAATAAGAAGTGCATTAGGTTTATCAGTTTTTCAACTCATTTTAGCATTACACCATTTCAGTTATCCTTTCTCCGAGGACCAACCAATTCCAATAGGATGGGAAGAGGCTCTAGTTGAACTTACTGCAGATATTCTAGCTGATCCATTGCCTAACAAGTAAGACCTTTTAATATTTTCTTTTAACTTTGTGTCTGCGTCTGTGACATGTACTGATTGGTTAAAAGAATTACTGATCATTACTGAACTTTTACCAAAATTTCATGTCGATCACTAAACTATATTTTGTCCCAAGTTGTTTTACTTAACTTTTTACTTGGTTGCAATTGAGTCACTGAACTGTTCATAGCAATTTGGTTGATCACTCCATATGTATTAATATGATTAATGGAAAAACTTTCTTGAATCTTTGGTGTGCCGGTGGCAAATAAGCGGATTGCCACATCATCTTAATCAAACTAAAATACGTAGACGGAGTGACCAAAGTGTAACATAGTTTAAGTTAGTGACAACCTTGAAATAAAGTTTAGGTACCAACATAAAATTTTGGTAAAAGTGTTGCTGTATTTTAATTGGATTTTTCAATCTTAAAAATATAATTGGAAGTTGAATGATTAAATGCTTCCAATTTACAGTTCAATTTTAGAACTGCAGTCCTATTTTCTGGACCAAAATCGATGGAATGATTGTGGTGCCTATTATCAAAAAATTATCAACTTACCGCAGTAGATGCAGTATGTGAAATATATTGTATCCTCTTGTCGTCAACTTGATTTTACTTGTGAGAAACACTGATCTTAATGGTCAATGTGCATGCTCTAACCAGATTATTTGTCATTCGTGGAAAGATCCAAAAACTTCTATCTGAGTTCGTTCACCCGAAACTGATTCTTCTGGTAATGTATCTAATGGATTTTTCAGTATTCTAAATCAGATTAAATGTACAAATTATTTGTTATATAGTTATGTTTCTAACGTGCAGAAGCTTGTTGAACAATTTCTTCGTGGAATGGAGGCTAATTCGAAGAGGGAACTTTATTATTGGCATGCTTACTATGTAAGTTTCATCATTCACCTCAACAATGGGTAGACGAAAAAAACTACAATTTATTTCAGAGAGAGGGTGTGAGTGAGGGTGACTGACTCAAATGTCATTTGCAGGATAAGAGACTCCCCATTGGAACAGGTGCCTTGTTAAAATTAGAAGGTACTTACGAACCACTTTGAAAAGCTAGATTATTTACATTCAAGATAATTGTGCAAACCTATAGTATGTATGCATTGTGCTCATAACCGACCAATGGCAAGTGCTTTTCATTGTGTGGATCCTATTTTAGTGGACACAATGAACTGATGCATCAACATGTCTTGCTTTTAATTTTACGTCGGGAGTTACTCTTATTTCCAGGCTGACAAAAAACAGAGGACATGTTTCTGTTTTTTGTTAAATCTTTTTCATGGCTCCATTAATAACGTGATAAGTGAATGATCTTACAGGGCCATCACCTTCTTTGGCCTGATCTTTTCCATGTTTCAGAATAGAGTTAACCAACATTTTAAGTAATGGACTAGTTATCAGTTTTTATTGCACGTAACTAAGTCTTACCATAGCATTTGGAAAGTTTAATAAAAATGTTGAACTAGATTGGTTTAGAAATATTGAGGCAGACTTCTAACAGGTAACCATACGAGGGATTGTAATAGCATAATTAAAAGTGCAAAGCGTTAAATGTGTAACGAAGATATTTAAAAGGGAAGTCTTAGACATATTAATCAGATTTAAATTCAGAACAAAAAAGAAAAAAGGAAAATAAAACTCTACTCGACTCGACTAATTCAGCATCTACACCCATTAGTGCCATTCACGTAGTGCATGTTTGGCTAAGCTTTAAAACTTATCTGTAACTAAAGAAGTTTTAGAATAAATATTTTCTTTTTGGTCGTCTGAAAGTAACCCCCACCTACTATTTTTACTTGCAAGAAGAAAGTAAACAATCAAAACATGTTTTGAAACAAAAATTTACTCTCAAGTAAGTTCGACTTACTTTTAAGCTGCCAAACATAAGGAATTCCTGGTGTAACTGCCATATTCGAGACCGAGGTCGAGCCTCAAAATATAAAAATTTCAGATGCTGAATTTTTGGTTGCTGTTGCAATGAACCTATCTTTAATAAGAGGCCTGATTTTGTTATTCTTTCGTTAGTTTTCTAACTGAAATCGAATGCACCAGCACCACAAAGGCTTATTGTTAGTACGCATTTGGTACACATCATTGTAGAGTACAGTTATACTCGCAAAATTTTAATTTCTTTTTCTCTCCAGTTACAGTCCACTTCAGTAAACCAAATATCATCCTATTAGGGAATTAATTATTTATTATAGGGAATTTACTTGTACTCTGGTTTACTAATGTTATCTAGTGGTGCAGAATTTGTGGCCAAGTTTATTAGCATATACAGAAAGAACTCCAGGAATCGTTAGTTCTTGTAATCTACATGGGGCGGGAGGAACATTGATCGAGCTTCGAAATTTGTTTATCTTTATGACAATTTATGCATGTTGTTCAATGACTAAGAATCAGACGATTTAGGAGAGAATGCATGAGATAGTAACTGTCTTGTTATTGAGATTTGAATTTGAACTTTGTATGCTTGAAATACTGGATAGGGGTATGGAAATTCTTGTACTCTTAAAAAAATTATCTTAATCTGCTGATGCTCTTTCGAAGTGCCCTATATAAAGTTGAATCTTAGATTCAGTGAACCATGTGTCTTGATTACGTGATGGTTAAATGTAGTGTAACTGTAAGAATTTACTGATATATGAGAATGGTGAAGTAGGAAAATAATGTAATTAGATGAAGAAGATGAAGAACCGATAAAATGATTGAAAATGTATATTCATTTCTTACTGAAAACAACTACACTAGTACAGAATATAAACAAGGAAGAAAGGGGTAAAAGTGTAAAAGAAAATATCCTAACAAATTCAACAGAAATAAAGAATCTCTTTACACCTAATCATGTGGACAGCTCACGAGTATGAGATGGCAGGTGGTGGCCTGATATGTGTTCCTTCTTACCATACCAGCTGGTAAGCTTATTCAACATACTACCTATCAGATAAGCAAATGAGTATGATAAGTTATTTACATAATTAATTCCAACAGCCCCCCTCAAGATGGAGAATAGATGTTTTCTATTCCCATCTTGGACAAGTGAGCTCTCAAGGTAATGGAAGACAATGCCTTGGTGAATATGTCTACGAGCTGAGATTGAGTGTTAATGTAAGACGTAGAAATGCATCCAGATTCGATCTGATCTCTGATCAAGTGACAATCCAATTCTATATGTTTAGTATCTCGTGAAATACCGGATTCGAGGCAATATGTAATGCAGCTTGGTTGTCACAATGTAAGATTACAGGCTGTGAATGGTGAACTTGGAGATCCTTAAGCAAATACTTCAGCCATGTAATTTCACAACAAGTACTAGCCATTGATCTGTACTCCGCTTCAGCAGATGAGCGAGATACTACGGTTTGTTTCTTGGATTTCCATGAGATCAATGAATCACCAAGGAAAATACAGTAACCAGTCACTGACCTTCGAGAGTCAGGGCAAGCTGCCCAATCTGAGTCGCAGAAAGCTCGAAGATTCAAAGAAAATGAAGAGGAAAACATAATGCCTTGTCTTGGAGCTAGTTTCAGATACTTGATTACTTTGTAGACTGCAGCAAGATGTGTGTAAGTAGGCGTTTCCATGTACTGACTGAGGTTCTGAATGGCATAGCATATATCCGGTCTAGTCAATGACAAATACATCAATTTACCAATCAATTTTCTGTAAATCGTTGCATCAGGTAGACTCTTTCCTGTACTCTTTCCCAGCTTCAGGTTCTGATCCATAGGCAGTTGTATTAGCTTAGCTCCAAGCATCCCTGCATCCGCCAATAAGTCTAAGGTATATTTGCATTGAGATATCGCAATCCATTTGCTAGACCTTGCAACTTCCAGTCCTAAAAAATACTTTAAGTCACCTAGTGCTCTGATTTTGGACCTGCTACTGAGAAAATTCTGAATTGTGTTTATATGTTCCAAATTGGATCCAGCCACCACAATATCATCTACATAGACGAGTAAGGCTGTAAAGGAGTGATTTGTAATCATAGTGAAGAGGCTGTAGTCAGCCTTCGACTGAGAAAATCCAAATTCTATGAGAGCCGCAGAGAAGGTGGAATACCATTGTCTTGAGGCTTGTTTCAGGCCATAAATGCTTTTCATCAGCTTGCAAACCTGGTTTGAGGTTCCTTTCGTATATCCTGGGGGGTTTTTGCATTTAAACCTCTTCGTGTAAGACTCCATGTAAGAAGGCATTGCTTACATCAAATTGTTTCAAATGCCAATTTCTGACCGCTGATATTCCCAGCAAACACCTGACCATTACAAGCTTTGCAATAGGCGAAAAAGTCTCATTGTAATCTATCCCTTCTCTTTGATTGTACCCCTTGGCTACAAGCCTCGCTTTGTGTCTTTCTATGCTTCCATCCGAATTGAATTTTAGCTTATATACCCACCTACATCCAATTGCTTTCTTTGCTGGTGGTAGATCAGTGAGAATCCAGGTTTTGTTTAACTCAAGGGCCTCTATCTCTGAATTCATTGCCTTGCACCAATTGGAGTCATTCACGACTTGGTGATAGGTGTTAGGTTCAAAGTTGGTGCAAATAGAAGTTGAGAAGGCTTTGAACTGAGGTGATAATATATGATAGGAAACTGTATTAGAAAGTGAAAAAGCCTTACTTGCAGATGCTGTAGACCATGTCTTGAGTGAAGATTGGCCAGGGTGATCTAATGCAGCCTGGTGACAGTGGAAATCTTGCAAGTATTGTGGTGCCCTTTTTGTTCTTGTTGATTTTCTGATGAGAGGTGGTACAATAGGTGATGTTTGGGATTCATCATTATCAAGTTCAGGGTCATCAGGAATTATTTGATCAGGTATGTTGTGATTGGATAAGTCAGGCATTTTATCAGGTGCTGCTTCATGAGCAAAATTGGGATTGTCAAAGATTGGTTTGGTGAATACAAATTTACTGTCATCAGCAAGTTTTTCAGATGATTTATAGGGAAAATGAGATTCATGGAATGCAATGATTTGGGGCGTGCACATCTGGAAGCGGCGGAAGCGATGAGAATGGTTGCACGGCCCGTTGACCTCCTGCTAACCTATCATTTTGGGGCGGGTTAAGATCGGAAGCCGGGACCTAGGCCAGAGGCGACGGGCGGTTGATAATCTGAGCCAAGGGCGGAGGGACTCGGCTGGCTTACCGGCGAGTAGGGAGTCAGTGAGCTTTGAGAGAGAGAGAGAGAGAGAGAGAGAGAGAGAGAGAAGATAGGGTTAGAAATGATATTTGGGTTAAATATTTGGATTAAATTTTAATTTTATAATATTATTATTAATAAAAGATAAATTAACCCCTGATTTATGAAAAGAAAAGTTTTAAGATTTGATATTTGAAATGTATACTTAAAATGCAGGCTTTTGGGTAATTTTCCCTTAATCCAACAATCTGCCACTTGTACTATGTCTAATGTCATTCCAAATTTCCAAACCTCACTTTTAGTGTGTGACCTGTTATGTTCTCATTCACAATGACAAACTCCAGAATACTATCATTATGGTATGAACAGAGTAAGACAAATTAAAATTTCGTTTTTAATTCATCATTAATTCACCAATATTACTTAATTCACATCATCGTCCAAGATTGACATTTAGAAATTTGACAAGGCAATTCATGTGATGAAAAATATCATTTGGTATGACAAAACAATTTTGCTAGGTTATCATGAAATATAATCATCTCATTAATATTTCCTAATTGATTACGAGGTATGAGTAAGGGTTAATCTCGATTTAATCGATCATATTATTCACCATGACATTTTGTTGGTCCAAACGAGTTATACTTTATAACCCTTTAAAATTTTAACTTCTTCTTGACCAAGTTATTTGTCTATCAACTTATCTACATGAAAAACAATTTATAATTTCTTACTATCCAAGAGTGATGAGTCTCGTATTGATCGTACACTAGTATTTATATTATTCTCAACACACTCGTGTAATGCTATATTAGTAACATTTAGTGTTACCTAGGTGTAACATTCAGTGTTACCTAAGTGTAATGGTCCTCGTATAAGATTGTATGAGTCCTCAAGTCAAAAGATCAAATTCACTATCTAACCCTCAGTAGTTTTCCACTAACACCAGGGTACATGTCCATGTGAAATCTCCATGTTAGGTTATCCAATGAATTATTCTTCTAACAATTCTTATACGTATCCATTTAAGCCACATTTTCCCCAAAAAAGGCATTTTGGAATAGTATTTTGATGGAGAATGCGTGGTTAAAAAGAATTTTTTTTGAGTTTGAATGTAATATTATTTTATTAAAAAATGTGTGGTTGAAAATAAGAGAGAAAAATATATTTTAAAAATAATGGAGACCAAACAAGAGTTAATTATCTTCACATTTTAGCTTGTGAGATTTGCATAAGAAAGAAATGTGCTACGTGCCACTATATCCGTAATTGCAATGTCCATGTCTTATATACCTATGATCACAATTAGGATTAAGTTTTATATCTTATATATCACAATTACAATATCTTGCAATTGAAAAGTTATTATAACTTACTCGTTAGACTCCATTATATTAAGCCCATGTTTGGTACACATTAAAATTTTCATTTTCATTCTTCTACTCATTTTCAACCACACATTTTTCAATAAAATAATATTTTCCATCACATCAATAATTTTTCCTTCTTTTTCAACCATACATTCTCCATCAATCTATTATTTCAAAATACATTCTTCCAAAATAATATCCATCAAACACACCCTAAATTAGTAAATGTACATGATTAAATTACAGTTTTGCCAATACAAATGCATTAATAATAAATTTATTATGTCGTCTAAACAATTGGACATAGAGTATTAAATTATCATTCTCCAACTTACACTAGATCTAATTAATTATATATCAAATACATCATGAGCTTACATGAAAATATATTTCTACTATAATAGTGGCTTTACAAGTGGATCTATAATATGTTCGAAGATTAGGACAAAACAAGCAATCTCTCCGATCTATTCCTAATTCTGAAATTTATCATCGTAATATATCTCTATAGATCTGAATTCTAAGATGCGTATTGTTTTTTGGGTTATTAGCTCAAAACGTCTATACTTATGGAGTTCAATGTGCAAAACATTTCAACGTTACACCTTTTTGTATTTTCACCCATATTTAACATTTCATTATAGTAATCATCATTTTCATTCATTTATATCTAATTTCTCAATCAAAACATGTGAAATAATGAATATACCCAACATAAAGGAAAAAAATAAAAATAAAAAACTAAAACCATACTTTCAACTTTTTTAAAAAAGACAAAAGAGTCCCAAATAAATTATTTAAAAAATTTAAAATAAAAAAATTCCATTTCTTTCTCCTTCCTCTTCCTCTTCCTCACTGGCAGATCTACAGTGGGGCCTAGTGGGGCAAGTGCCCCACTAGGATTTTGAAGTACTTTTTTTTTTTTTTTTTAAATAGGAGAGGAAAAAGACTTCGCCTTCGTTTGGTGCCCATTCTTGTCAAGAAAATGCACTCATTCTTTCAAATAACGCACAGTGGATTCAATAAATGACCTGCCCACCAATTGACTATAAGTCATTATTCCGAATTTGCCCTTCCATTCCAAAAGTTGCACCACAATTATTGCAATTGTATTGACCATGGTAAGGGCAAAAATGGCATACGAACTGGAGCAGCCACAGTGAATTCAACTAATGCCCTGCAAATGATAAGAATGGTCGGTTTTTTTGTTCTTCTTTGGAAAAAATGCCTCCAAACAAATTAAACTTAGTAATTAATCACATATTTTATAAAACTTTCAACTTCTTTAATCAAATTCCAACATCTACAAACTAAAGTTACTTTGGTATTCACTTTTCGCATTGTAATTTATCTTCTATATAAATTAGAGTTATTGTCAAGATTTTTCCTCAAATAGATATATTGAAGAATAAATATCAACTCGTTTACTTTAATTAAAATTAACTCTGATTTAAACACATGAAATTAATTATTTAGAGTTTGATTTTAGATTTTTATAATCTAATTATCTTCTAAAATAAACAACTAAAAATAAGTTAATTTTGAAGTTCAATCAAATCACGGAATGCACTAAGATCATTAATCCACCATTGTTAGTCTACTTAGAATTTCAATTGTACGAGTAATATATCATGTTTAATATATATAGAATCAAAACTTCAACGATCTCATCTGAAAATTAATGATGTTCAATAAGGACACATTAACTATTTATGACCCATACTTTGGATTTAAAAGAGACATTATTGCTTACCAACAAGATTTACTAAAAAATAATTTTAATCTACACCAAATAATTTTTTTTAAATAAGAAAGGAAAAAGACTTCCTACAGGGCATTAGTGATCTTGCACAAAAATTGATTGCAAAGAATAAATATGAAGTGTATCCATTAGTCTACAAGCTTGTGACATTAACCTTAGTTCTTCATGTGGCTACTGCTTCAGTCGAGAGATCATTTTCTGCGATGGCTTATGTCAAAAATCGTCTGCACAATCAAATCGGAGATCAATGGTTGAATTATAATTTGATTGCATATATTGAGAAAGATGTATTTGACAAGATTAAAAATGATCTAATTATGGAACGATATCAAAATATACGAACACGTAAAGAACAATTGTAATAAAATATCTCTTACTTCACTTTTTTTGTCACTTTTTGAAAGTTCGATTGTGCCCCCTCAACATAAAATGTCTGTGTCCGCTCCTGCTCTTCCTCTTCCTCCACAACCACTACCACCACCAAGCCAACTTTTTTTTCCCATCCAATCCCACTTCTTGGCCACTAATTCCTCCATATAAAAACGAAGCTCTTCTCCGTACAAAGGGGTACTTTTAAAATTGACCCAGTCACAGTGCCTAATTTCCATTTTGATTTTTCAACTTTTTCATATTTCTACAATGGCTTATTTGATGAAAAAAAAGACAAAAATGCCCTTAAGTATATAAAACAATTACAAAATATTATTTTGTTTAAAAGATAATACTACTTGTTGACCTCGAAAAATGGCTATGACATGTGGCCAACAAGATGTCTTCAAGTCAGTTCTTCCCTACAACGTAGCACATCATTAGTCACCTGTGGCCTTTTCCGGAGGGGTTGGAAGCGGTCGCGAGCACTTTGACGATCAAGTCAGTTTATGGTTCAACCAATTAAGGTTCGTCGGCAGTAGAACATTCGCCAGGAAGTGGTTGATAAAGTGTATATTGATAAAAATGTCAATATCATAGGGAGAGGATAATACTTGAGTTTTTAATGTAGTGGGGGAAAATCTTGATTCCAATCCTTCTTCTGACACAAGGAGGGGATATTTATACTAAAGATGGGAAGAGGAGAGCCGCTGGATGAGGAAACACGTGTTACCAGATCCTCAGGGCTCGTCCTATCCTAGGTGTCACCCTGTCCGACCATAGGTTGGCGGCATTGAATGTTTCCGACAAAGGTAGCTGAGTTGAGCGTTTGAGTCCTGCCACACGTCTCATTAGTCAGGGATTTGACTTTGGAAAGATCTTTGTACAAGAGATCTTTGGTGGGCGAGGCGAGGCAGGCGAGGCGTTGCAGCGGTTGTAGAAGTGGAGTGCAGGCCTTTGCATCTACAATGTGCTTGCGGATGGGTCCAGTTCTTTCATTGACGCGTGTTTAATTTGTTCCCCATGCGATCACTTCGTCATACGAAATCAGCTCGTCCCATGTATAATCACCTCGGACGACGCGTGGCGTAGTGTGGACCACATTTTACTTACATGTGGCCCTAAGTGGTGGGTCTGACAGAGGCCCGTAACAATAGTCCCGCAAGTCCATGTATGGACATTTATGTAGTACACAGATGTTGATGTAAGAAGAAGTGATAGGAGTAGGCAACATTGTGGAGAGCTGTTGCAAAGTGAAGCTGTTGTGGCCAAAGCGATAGGAGTTGTTGCAACATAGGATTCTGTTCTAGCCGAAGTGATATGCGTTGACAACTCTGTGGAGAGCTATTGCAACATGAAGCTGTTGTGACCGAAGCAATAGGAGTTGGGCAACTCTAGAGGGAGTTATTTCAACATAGGATTCTGCTATGGCCGAAGTGATATGCGTAGACAACTCTGTGGAAAGTTGTTGTAACGTGAAGCTGTTGTGGCCTAAGCGATAGGAGTTGGGCAACTCTAGAGGGAGTTATTGAAACATTAGATTCTACTCTGGCTGAAGTGATATGCGTTGGCAACTCTAGAGAGCTGTTGTAACGTGGAGCTGTTGGGTTTTGTGCTAATGATTTGAAGGCTTTCGCGTCTTCCCAAGTCAATCATGAGGGGGCGTTTGCTTACTTCCAAGGCACACCTCCTTTACCATAAATGGTAATGATGGCGACGACAGTTTGCTCCCGAGGCAATGAGTTTGGGTCGCACATGGGACTCACTACTTCATCAAGGCCGTTGGTTCAAATGACCCTTGGTTTTAATGGAGATCCTTGTGTTTTAGCATTGTGCGGTCCAGATGTGGTTTGGATGATCCAACGGTTAGGGTG
Source organism: Fraxinus americana (assembly GCA_035079005.1). Taxonomy (NCBI): domain Eukaryota; kingdom Viridiplantae; phylum Streptophyta; class Magnoliopsida; order Lamiales; family Oleaceae; genus Fraxinus; species Fraxinus americana. The sequence goes on along the minus strand of CM068712.1, from coordinate 15,541,265 downwards.
AGTCTGGAACGCCTATAAAAGGCCCATTCTCTTCATTTTGAAACCTTTACTTTTGAGAAAATCTCCATATTGGTTTCGAATTCTCAGGGATTCCTTGCGACTTTCTTCTCCAGAGAGTGACAACTAGAGCTCCAACGGTCATTTTGAGGATTTCGGCGAGTGAGAGCTATTCTTGAACTTAGGTAACACGACATTTCTTGCTTCTTCTTTCTTTTCTTAGCTTTCAAAAAGTCTTTTGGGATGGCTGTTGAGGATTCTGTCGTGGTGGGGAGCGAGGATGAGAGAGGTGGGGGAGAGTTCGTCCATGAGAGAACCTATTCTGATATCGCCTGACCAACTGAGTAGGGCTGGGGAGAATATCTGGAGGCGTCCAGCTTCCCCCGTAGACACATCCATTCAATGGGGGGTGTCAAAATACCCATCTAAAATCACCTTAGAGCTTATAGAACGATGTAGGAGCGTTTTTAGGGTCCCCCACAACATCCAACTCATCCAACCCGAACCCTAAGAGAGGGTTTGCTATCATAGGCCGGGGTGCATAGCAGTGAGTGATCATCTGTTCGGGGCTGGGTTAAGGCTTCATTTTCACCCTTTCTTCAGATTAGTGCTTAGGTCCTATGGGTTGGCCCCCACACAATTTAACCCTAACGATGCTCCCAGATGGTTGGGACATGGATGCTATGGCGGAGGGTCAGCATCGGAGTGGATATGCCATCTGCGTGTTCCACTCCATCTTCTTTCCAAAAGTCACAGCCGGGGGGAAGGTGACCAAAGGCTGGTACTACCTGGCTCCCTGGGGGTTTCATTTACCATTTGTGGTCGGGTCGCCTTCCTCTATTAAGGGTTAGAAGAGTTCATGGTTCTGGGCATCTGGCCGATGGGACACCATAGAGAATGATCCCATGGCGCCTCTGATAGTCCCAACCACTCATTCCACTTGCAGTAAGTAGCTCACTTATCTAATTTAACTTGACTAACTTTGCTTATGGTTTTAATACTTCTGTTCTTTGTAGGCTCCCTTTGTACCAAACGCCCAGTTGTACCAGACGCCTCTACCGGAGATGAGTACAAGGAGCTTATAGACAAGAATACTCACTTCGTCTTACACGGGCTCATGACTAACAAGGGCAACTCATCTTTGCTTCAGTTCTTCTTTAGAAATTACTTAGCAATTTTCTTTCTTGCAGCAAAGTTTGATAAGAAGTGGCCACCGAGGCCCGACCTCGCTACCATCCGCCGGAGCGTGGCAGAGGCTAAAATGCTGAAGACCAGCTCAGCTATTTACACAAAGCAGTCGGAGCATCTGCTATCTTTGAGCAAGGCTAGCCACCAGCCTGCTGAAGACCATGAGGCATAGGAAGGAGCCTCCCTCGTAAAGAAGAAAAGAAAAACTGGCCCAACTGGGGCCTCCACTTTCGCCTCGACAACTGCAATTCCTTCCTCCTCTCCCGCCGACATCGGGGTTACTGTGGCTGCTCCGCCAATCTCTCAGGACATTATGCCTATCACTGAGTACTTTACCGAGGGGGCGGCTAGGAAAAAACAGAAGAGACTCGCCAGTGCCCCGACCAGGAGTAAGGTTACAAATTTTCTAGGGAGCAAGGATGAAGATCTCCCTGAAGATGCTCCCCCCAGAGATCGCTTCGGCTACTAGAGTCCACAGCAAGTACTGGACTGAAGACTGTGCCAACCACCCCACTTCGTGTGAGATCGAAGACCTACTGGTAGCCAACAAAGCTTGCATCTCTAGGGCCCTAAGTATGGGTGCCTCGACGGAAGACCTGGTCCGAGGTCTCTGCAAAGGAATGATGAATTGGAGGAGAAATTGAAAGCTTTAGAAACTTGGGAGGATGAGTTGGCCAAGTCCAAGAAGAAGATCGAAGAGGTGGAGGAAAAATGGATAGCGGCCGCTATGAAGCTGGATACGGTCGAGATCCAACTCAATTAGATGAGAAATGAGCTTCATGAGTCCATTTCCCAAGTGGCACCGCTGACCAAAAAGATTGACGATGCGAACGAGCATCAGCGGATGGCCTTGGAGGCACTGGCGAAGGCGAATGAGGAGAAGGGCAAGCTGAAAAAGCTTAGTGATGCCCAAACTGAAAAGATAAACTCCTTGGAGGCTGAGGTGAAGACAGTTGGCGAAGTGCCAGTCCAAAATTATAAGGACAACTTTGAAAATACGCTCAAGTATGATGACTTCGCCAACTATTGGGCTTCCTGGAAGGCGAAAGAAGTGATGTCTCACCTTCGTGAGAGGCACCCCGTTGTGTATTGAATTCTTGGAAGAGGAGTTCGGGGGCCCCCACTGGGGGCCGGCCTGCGACGGAGGAAGAGGATGAGGAGGCTTCCGAGGAAGAGGCCAACGTAGTTGATTTAGATTAATTTGTAAATTCCATTGTCTATGTAATGGTTTCGGCCTTTTTAATGCAATTCCTTTTTCTTCAAAGCTCTTGTCTAGCTTTACCCCAATTTGAACAAGTTAAATCACATCGTCTTATATTAACCACTTAATATTGCATCGGCCCTGCTTAATCACTTAATAAAATGGAGGAAGCCAATGAGCAAAGTAATATCGCATCGGCATTACTTAACTACTTAATAAAATTGAAGAAGCCAATAATCAAGTAATATCGCATCGGCTTTGCTTGACCACTTAATAAAATGGAAGAAGCCAATGAACAGTAATATCACATCGGCCTTACTTAACCACTTAATAAAATGGAAGAAGTCAATGAATCAAGTAATATTGCATCGACCTTGCTTGAACACTTAATAAAATGGAAGAAGCCAATGAACAAAGTAATATCGCATTGGCCTTGCTTAATCACTTAATAAAATGGAAGAAGCCAATAAATCAAGTAATATCGCATCGGCCTTGCTTGACCACTTAAAAATGGAAGAAGCTAATGAATCAAGTATTATCGCTCGACCTTACTTGACCATTTAATAAAATGGAAGAAGCCAATGAATCAAGTAATATCACATCGGCCTTGCTTGATCACTTAATAAAATGGAAGAAGCTAATGAACTTTGTCGCTTTGTCAAGGATGGCACCTGCACCTCCCCTGACTAAGCAAATTTTTTTGGTGGGGTGACCCCCCTCGTCAAGTTAGCTTGAAGTGTGCGCTTGCTGCTTTGTCAAAGATGACACTTGCACCACCTCTGAGTAGGTAGATTATTTTGATGGAGGTGACCTCTGTAGAGGAGATTGCACCTCGTCAAGTTTGTTCGAAGCGTGTACTTGCTGCTTTGTCAAAGATGGCACCCGCACCGCCTTTGACTAGGCAAATTATTTTGATGGAGGTGGCCCCTGTGGAGGAGCTTACATCTTGCTAAATTTGCTTGAAGTGTTGATGTAAGAGCGAAGTAAAACAGAATGTTCATTTATTTGATTGCAACATTAACATTACATGTTCCCTACTGGTAATACTTCTTCAAATGCTGATGTTCCAGGGGTGAGGCATCACCTTTCCGTCCAAATTTTCAATTCTATAGGTGCCGGGTGTGATTTCTTCAATGATACGATATGAGCCTTCCCAATTCGGCCCTAAAGTCCATGTGCCAGGATCCTTGGTCAAAGGGAAAATATTGCGGAGCACTAGGTCGCCAATGCGAAATACTCTCTTATTCATCTTAGCATTATAGTAACGCATAATCTTACATTGGTAAAAGGTGAGCCTCACCTGGGGGTCATCTCTCTTTTCTTTGAGGAAATCCAGTTCGAGCTTTCCCAAGTCGTTATTTCTCACTTTGTTGAAGTGGAGGCAACGGGTGGAAGGGACACCAACCTCTACAGGGCTTATTGCCTCAGCTCCAAAAGTCATGGAAAATGGAGTTTCTCCAATGGCTATTTTGCAGGTGGTTCTAATGGCCCATAAGACCTGAGGGAGCTTGTCGACCCAGGCCCCTTTGGAGGCATCCAGCTTCATTTTCAGGGTGAGTTTGATGGTTTTGTTGACCGCCTCGACCTGGCCATTCGCTTGGGGATGATGAGGTGAAGAGAAATGCTTCCTGATTCCAAGTTTATCACATAGGTCCCGGATCTTCTTGTTGTCGAACTGTTTGCATTTATCTGAAACCAAGGAATGAGGTATACCAAACCGACATATGATGTTTACCAAAGAAATTTGGAAGTGTTGGCCTCAGTAATCTTGGTCAGGGGCTCTGCTTCCACCCATTTTGTGAAGTAGTCAATAGCGATTATAGCGAAGCGAGTACTTACTCTTCCCTTTGGCAAGGGGCCAATGAAATCCATACCCTATTTGGTGAACGGCCAGGGGCTGGATACAACCGTAAGTTCTTGAGATGGTTGCCTCTGCACATTGGAGAAGCGTTGGCACTTGTCACATTTGTATACGAATTCAACAGCATCCATTTTCAGGGTCGGCCATAATACCCTTGTCTGAGTATCTTGTGTGCCAAGGCTGGTCTACCAGAGTAATTTTCACAAACTCCTTCATGTACTTCTCTGAGGATATAATTCGCTTCTTCTCCCACTGCACACCTGACAAGGGGAGGGGAGAAATCGCACTTATGTAGGATATCATCCTATAGGATGAAGTGAACAGCTCTTCTTCAAATTCTTCGTTCTTCGGTTTCATCCTCCGGTAAAGTTTGCTCTTTCAAGTAGGCTAAGATATGTAGTATCCATGGTGGGGTACTCTCAATCCACATCGGTTCTCCACCTTTTTTGATGGAAGGTTCAGCCAGGTGCTCAATTGGTACTACTTTGAGCAACTCCGAATCTTTGTTGCTTGCCAATTTTGACAGAGCATCCGTGTGGGAATTTTCTTGCCGTGGTACCTGGATCAACTTGAACTTTTCGAAGCTAGGCAGGGAATTCATGACTAGCTTCAAGTAGGCTGCCATATGTTTGTCTCGGGCCATGAAGTTCCCATTAACCTGATTCATTACCAACTGTGAATCACTACTGATGATCAACCTTTTTACTTGCAATTCTTTGGCTAATCGAAGTCCAACAAGAAGAGCCTCATATTTAGCTATGTTATTGGAAGCCTTCAATCCGAGCCTCACGATACAGTTAAGCTTATGCCCCTCTGGGCTCTCCAAAGCAACACCAGCTCTAGAGCCTATCTCTCATGAGGAGCCATCGACAAATAAATTCCAGGTGGGGGACTCTGCTGGTTCCATGTTCACTTCAATTTTGGGGGCCTTGGCGAATTCTGCAACGAAATCAGCCAGGGCATGACCCTTGATTGCTGTCCGAGACGTATATGTTATGTCAAACTCGCTGAGCTCAACGGCCCATTTCAGCACCTTCCTGAGGTGTCTGGTTTCTACAAGACTTGCTTTAATGGAAAATTCATCAAGACGTGAATGCTATGAGCCTGGAAGTAAGGCCTCAATTTTCGAGAAGTGGTGACCAAAGAAAGGGCCAATTTCTCCATGTTTGGGTAACGCGCTTCTACAGGCAGTAGGGCTCTGCTCACATAGTAAATTGGCAGTTGGTGCGTTTCTTCTTCTCGCACAAGTACTGAGCTGATTGAATCTTCGGCTACTGCCAAGTATAATAGCAAAGGTTCTCCTTCCTTTACTTTGTTGAGGAGGGGCGTTCGTCCCAGGTAGTTTTTCAACTCCTGGAACGCCTTTTCGCACTAGGGTCCATTTGAACTTTTTGCCCCCTTTGAGGATTTTGAAGAAAGATAAGCACTTTTCAGTGGCCCTTGAGATGAAGCGATTCAGTGTGGCTATTCTACCAGTGAGCCGTTGCACTTCCTTGGGCTTCTGTGGGGACCTCATTTCGATCAGAGCTTTGATTTTCTTCGAGTTGGCCTTTATTCCCCTTTGATTTACGATGTAGCCCAAGAACTTTCCCGAGGCTACGCCAAAAGCACACTTAAGAGGATTCAGCCTCATGTGATACTTTCTCAAGGTATGGAAGGCCTCTGCCAGATGTTTGATGTGCTCCTTAACTAGGAGGCTCTTTACAAGCATGTCATCAACATAAACTTCCATTGTTTTACCGAGCTGATCAGCAAACATTTTATTGACTAACCTTTGGTAAGTCGCTCCGGTGTTTTTCAAACCAAGGGACATCACTTTGTAATAGTAAAGCCCCCTATCAGTGATGAAAGAGGTGCTGTCATCATCTCCTGGGAACATAGGGATTTGATTGTAGCCTGAATAGGCGTCCATGAAGCTTAACAATTCATGCCTAGCAGTTAAATCTACTAACTGGTCGATTCTTGGAACTGGGAAACTATCCTTTGGACATGCCTGATTAAGGTTAGAGAAATCAACAAAACCATCCATTTGCCATGTGCTTCTTCACCAGTACGGGGTTTGAGATCCATTTTGGATAGTTAGCCTAAGGGACAAAGCCATTACTGATAAGCTTTTCCACCTCTTCTTTCAAGGCCTCATACGTTTCATTATTCAATGCCCTCCTCTTTTGCCTCTGTGGAGATCATTTTGGGTCAATTTGTAAGTGGTGGCAGCTAACTTTGGGGTCTATTCCAATCATGTCCTCGTCCCTCCATGCAAAGACATCTGAATTTTTTTGGAGGAAGTCCTTTAGTCCTCTTTAATCCTCTCTTCCAAATCCTTACCGACCTGCAAAACCTTGGTCGTGTCTTGGGGATCTACTGGGAATGTCTCCAGTTCCTCCATTAGGGTGGTTTGTGACTCCGACTCAATCACCCTGGGATCCGCTCCTCCAAAGACATTTCAAGTCTGACATCGGCCATAATGATGCCTTGGGTCGGAGGTATCCCTTCTTCATGGGCCTCTTTCAGCATCCAGCACTATGTTAACTCGGGGCTTTGCTTTTCTTAGAGAATTGAGATACCATTCCCTGGATCCCATCTGGTCACCTCGGACAGTGGAAATTCCTCGCACTGTGGGGAACTTCATGCAGAGATAATGGATAGAAGTGGTTGCCCATAGCTCCTTCAAAGCGGGCCTCCCTAGAACTCTGTGATAAGCGGATCGTCGATCGACAACTAGGAACTCCATGAAGTGGTGTGCCACCTGGGGCGAAGCCCTCATTTCAACAGCCAGAGTGATCTTATCTCTGGGGATGACGCTGTCCCCAGTGAATCCATAAAGGGGAGAGCTCATTGGTGTTAGCTCATGATCCACGGCCATTTTGTCAAAAGTTGTGCCGAACAGGATGTTGACTGAGATGCCATTATCCACTAGTATGCATTTCAGCTCGTTGCGAGCCACCACGACTTTAACTACCAGAGCATCACAGTGTGGGAAGTGTACATTTGCTGCATCTTCCTGGGTGAATGTAATAGGCTCTACAGCTCTTCCACTTTAATATTGGCTTATTATGTAGCTTGCCATTGGTGGAGCTCTTGCTTCCCTGGTGTAATTCCTTTGTGCATGTTTTGATTCACCTCCCAGATGGGGTCCTCCAATGATTGTGTCAATTTCATGAATGGGTTGTTACTCATTCGAGGTAGCTGAATCCCTCCTAGGGTGTTGCCCATTTCGGGGCCTCTTCCTATCATTGTTTCTGTCGCGGTGGGGAGTGTGTCACCTTGTTTCACCCCTTCTAGGGGAGCCGTACCTCAGGTTTTGCCTTGATAGTGGTTCTCTCTGGCATTACGAGGGTTGCTTATAAGCCTCTTCGCCTCTCTGCATTCGCTTGTGTCATGACCATAGTAGCGATGGACGGTGTAGTAGGGTCGCTTCTCTTGGGACCTATCTTTGGGTCTTCCACCTCTTCCCCTATTTCGAGAGGTTAAGGGTCGCCCGATGTTCCTAGCTGGGTTGTTTGTGTTTGGTCCAACATTTTTATAGGCCAAGGTGGGGACTGCATTCAGAGTGGCAGTGGCTAGTGCTTGTCCCGAAGTGGGAGCCACAGTATGTCTGGCCTGAGTCCAGTGCTGGCTCACTATTTAAGATGTGGGTCTCTTTCCTATCTGCCTCTGAAGAGGTAGGAACCCCTGTGTAGCTCTGTTTCTGTAGTTAATCATTTCTTCGTTGACAATTTCAACCTTCATCATTTCCACCAATTCATCATATGTGAAGGGTTCTTGCTTCGGACATCTCTCCAGAACAAGGTATTCAAGTTTAACCCTCCTTTCAGGGCTGAAAGGGCCTCTTTATCTGTGACTTGTTCACAATAAATTATCTTGTCAGTGAAACGAGCAAGGTAGCTTTTTAGGGTCTCTCTTGCTGCTTACCTCATATTCTGCAAGCCTTGAATCGGTGTCTCTCCCTCATTCCTTGAAAGATATTGGTTTAGGAATACATTTTTCAGGTATGGCCAACTTCTTATGCTAAGTGGTACCAATCTACTGTACCATACTTCAGCAGCTCCACTGAGAGTAAGATGGAAAGCCTTACACTTTAGGGCTGGCGAGGCGCCTCAGAGGCTCATCTACGTTTTATACTTGTTGAGATGTTTCTTCGGGTCGCCTTTCCTTCGTATTTGGGAATTTTTGGGGGGACAAAGTTACGAGGCATCAGAAAGGTGCGAAGCTCCCTGGAGAAGGGCAAGTTGTCATCATCATCATCCAATTCATATGACCTACATGGTTCATCAGAATCGTTCCCATCTGCTGCAGGGCGAGGTGGATGTTGAGCTATTTCAGCTCTGTTCCTCCAATCCATCAGGTTTCGTCTCTTTCGTCTATTTCTAGGTAGAGGGGCCTGAACCTCTTAGCTTTGTGCACGCCTCTGCTGGCGAGTCGTTTGGTGCGGGGGCTGGTCCCTATTTCTAGGCATCCGCCCGATTCATTCAAATACACTAGTAGAACATTGAGGTTGTTCATACTCCGGAGGGAAATTATATTCTCCTGTAGGGACGTCATCAGTCGGAGCGACTGTATAGTTGGAAGTGTCCATTCCCACTTCTCTTTCAGCAGGGGCTTCTTCCTGGGAGCTCAGGCGAGTTCTTCTACTAGAATCAGCATCAGTTCGTCTATGGGCTGATTGCTAGGGATTCTATGGGGCTTGAAAACTGCCCTGGTTTTGTACTTTCATGAGGAGCTCTTGTATAGCTGTATTCTAGGCTGTGATGGTCCCATGCTTGCAGCCATGTGGGCCACTTCAGCAGTAAAACGTGCGGTAGTTCTACCGCCTCTACGATAGCGACGGTGAGGCCGTTGCTGCGTAACATTTGTTCAGACGACCTCTTCCTCAGAGGCATCCCTTGCTCTTCTTGTATTCACTTCTTCGTCACTGGAACTCATGATCCGAAGTGGCAAATGCAACGAAGCTTAATGTATAGATTCTTTTTCTAGAACTAATCCCTTTTCTAAGAGGAGGAATATAAACAGGATATTTAAGCAACTTTTTGGTGGGAAAACTCGTGGTTAAAGTAAGTTTCCCACAGATGGCGCCAGTCTATTGACCTCGAAAAATGGATCCGATATGTGGCCAATAGGATGTCTTCAAGTCAGTTTATAGTTCAACCAATAAAGGTTCGCCGGCGATAGAACACTCGTCGGGAAGTGGTTGATAAATTGTATATTGATAAAAATGCCAATATCTTAGGGAGAGGATAATACTTGAGTTTTTAATATAATGGGGGAAAATCTTGATTCCAATCCTTCTTCTGGCACAAGGAGGGGATATTTATACTAAGGATGGGAAGAGGAGAGCCGCTGGATGAGGAAACACATGTTGCTAGATCCTCAGGGTTCGTCCCATCCTAGGTGTCACCCTGTCCCACCATAGGTTGGCTGGCATTGAATGTTTCTGACAAAGGCAGCTGAGTTGACCGTTTGAGTCTTACCACACATCCCATTAGTTAGGGATTTGACTTTGGAAAGATCTTTGTACAAGAGATCTTTGGTGGGCGAGGCGGGCAGGTGAGGTATTGCAGCGGTTGTAGAAGAGAAGTGCGGGCCTTTGCATCCACAATGTGCTTGAGGATGGGTCCAGTTCTTTTCGTTGACGCGTGTTTAGTTCGTTCCCCATGCGATCACTTCGTCATGTGCAATCAGCTCGTCCTATGTATAATTACCTCGAACAACGCGTGGCGTGGCCTGGACCACTTCTTACTGACATGTGGAGGGCGAGGTGGCGGGTCTGACACAGGCCCGTAACAATACCATTTAGTTAACAAGTAGAAACCAAACACTCTCTACCTAAAATTCCAAAATCACCTAACTTTTGTTATCTGTTTATTTCAACACGGATAAAAACTCTTATCATCTTTCATTTGCGTCAACCTTAAAATCTGAAAAATTTATCGAATGCTGAAGCCCAATTTTTTTTTATATAAATCACTTTGAATTGGTAAGTACATTTACGCATGTTTAATTTCGTTTTCATTAAATCAATATACGTTTTAATCGTTAAAATTATTTCAACATAGATAGTAAAGTTAAACTAAGAAATTGAAATTACGCATTCTTTGTTGAGAGTGTTTGATTCGGGGTCCTTTCTTCTATGCCTTCTTTTCCTTTTTATACTCCCTTGATAGTTTCTTTACGAAAAGAACTGCTTGAAAACTGTTTGGCACTCTATAACTACCCACTTTCTTTATGATGACTGACTTGTCATGAAACTACCATCTCTAACTGTTGCCATTACTCTTGTCGTTTAACTGCCAGGATTCTTGGATCGTGGGGTGTGATAAGTTTGCGTAATAATCGCTTCAATAACTGCAGTACTGGATAACCATAATACCTTGTATTCGCTCAGATCTGGGGCGACTCGAAGGTTTGGGCGAGAACGGACTTATCGTTCTGGGCGGCCGTAAGACACTCCATTCGCTCAGATCCTGGGCGTCTTGCGAGCTTGGGCGATGATAGTACTTTGTTCGTGGGCCTCCGTTGCATTCATTAATGGTCCTATTTGGGCCTTTATCCTGAATTTTCTAATTTGGCTTCATTCCTTGAATTATTCAATGTGGGCTACACTTTTTGTATGTCAACAATTACCCCCCAATATGGCAAAATTAATATCAATTATTAATCTTTGTCATATTCTTCCTTTATATTTTTCGACAATATCTGAAATTCCCAAGAATTTCAATCATTATTTCCGTTTTGCGGTAACGCTTCTATAGTCTGAAAATGTGCAACGTTACAAACCCCCATAAACCCAAAAGACACGCCACTTCATCACGCCATTACCTTCATGTCTTTACATCGTACGATCTATAAAGGTCACTGTTCATTATCTTGCTTTCTCACTATGCTTCTCAAGAACCCTTCACAACGTCTGTACTTTGCATCAAATGACGACTTCACAAACTCATTCGGATGATTCCTTCAGTTTCGAGGATTTCCAAAACCTTCTTAGTAGACCGTATATAAATTCAAACTTCCTTGCACAAGCCAACGCTGACCTTCATGAATTCTATCTAGGTCCATCATTTAATGATGCTGAAGTGGTCGGACGAGAGGCGGTGGGTCAACTATTCCCTTCACTAAAAACTTTCTTTTTCTGAACTCCCTGCCATTGAAGCCAATCCGCGATAAATGTATTCGTACTTGGCCAAAGATTGATCCTAGTTTTCGTACACGTATGGTAAATCATGGTCCCACCAAAACAATTTTTGATCGTCTAAGATTTTAGACATATTAGAAATTACCATTTTCCCCCAACTTATAACCTAGTGCTTTTTTCAATCGCCCTGAGTTTTTGGTCTTCTGAGTATAATACTTTTGTTTTCCCTCTTGGTCCAATGTCTATTACTCTAAGAGATGTTGGATCCCTAGTGAATCTTTCGCCCTCGGGCAATACCATCTTTTCTGGTATTTTCATTTCCAGTGTTGCCCCAAAGTTTGAAAAGAAAATTACTGAGTCTTACTCAGGCATGCAAGGCCTTTATATTGCTTCCAATTCCGAGCCTACTCATGTTGAGCGTGTAGCCTTCCTTCAGGTCTGGCTTTGTAAATATGTTCCTTGTGTCCCCAGCCTGAAACCCTCTATGAGTTATCTGCCTCTATCGTATGAGTTGGCGCGTAGCAGGTCTTTGAATTTATGTTCATTCTTTTTAGCCACCTTTTATAAAGGCATGACTTCTCTACAATTCCAATTAAGGAATTGTGCATCTCCCACTGATAGTGGGCCTCTTTGACTTGCTCAATTGTGGTTTATAGTCTATTTTCCACAACTTGGTGCTCCACCATCTCCTTCTCGAACAGTCAGCTATTCATTCATCAATTGAGCCCTATAAATATGTCCTGCAGGGACATTTTCACATTCTTTTATACTTTGAATTCAACACCTTCCTTTTCCCCTTTTTTTCCTCAGCAAGTCCCTCTTTTTGTGCTGCATCCTTCTGCCTTAGCTGAAGTGAGCACTTTCTTGCCCATTTGGGTTCAATTTTTGGTTGGGAGAGAACTGTTTCATGGCATTGTCATAGGACAAATGCCAAGGCAGGGGTTAAGATATAGGATCCCCAATTTTTTGCTCGCCAACTTGGTTTTGGCCAAATGTGGCATGTTCCTCCTTGTTATTTTAAGAACTCGACAGATTGTTTCTATACTATCAATAAAATCGAGGCACAAGCCATTGATGCTCTTCATAATATTTTGGCCAAATGTTTTTCTTTGGCTCATTTCAATCCTACTGCTGTCACACACCCCCCCTTTTGACCAACTCTGGCCATCTGTGAAACATAGGTTGTTTGCAACTGATGCTAACCGTGCCTTCCACCTGTTAGATCGACCAGATACTTCTTCTACTTCTCCTATCCAGGCTACTACAGCCAAAGGTGCCTCCAGCTACAAATGACCAGCTTCAGTTTCTCCAATTTTGTAGGGTGATGATGATGATGATGATGCTCCTCTCATCCTGAATTTTCCAGAAGAGTTCAGCTTCCCCCTCAAAGGCTCTAGTCTTAGCATCTCCTATTCTATCGCCTCCTGCTGAAGCTTCTTCATCTAAATCATTTGATGAAGGGACTCTACCTAAAGAAAAATCCTTAGTCCCAGAGTCTTCATCAAAGCCAGTTGAAGAGCTGCCATCTTCCCAGAGCGTTGACCCCCCAAGTGTCGAACCAGAAGGTAATACATATTGTGATGTTTTTACCCTTGCTTGTGCTATTGGTTTTTGATTCATTACTTTTTGAATTTTATAGAGGTTTCCATGGATCTGCTCGTTGTGGTAGAGTCTACACACTCAGATAAAGGGAAGTGCCAGAATCAACTGATGATGTGCCCGAACTTCCCAAAGTTGTTGATAAGGTAGCCCTTCGCTTCTTTTTATTTTCACTTCACTTACTGCAGTGAACATACTAAATGCTTGCATTTTTCCTTGCAGGATGCTGATGCCATTGTGCATTCCATCCGGGACTTGTACACTTCTTGGGGATAAGTAAAGACATCGTGCCCTTCTTCAACCAGTCATCCTTCTGCTTCATCTGCTGCTTTCTCGGAGGAAAATATGAAAACTCTCAAGCAATCAGTGTTTGAGTATGTTTTTTTCATGGATATGGATAGTGGTAAGGTTAGTGCTACCAAACAAAAGGATAAATTTGACATCTTGAGTATGAAATTAGCGCAAGCACTTACACTTCCATCGCTCAATGTTTCCTCTAATTTTAAGGCGACGTTGAAGGCTATCCATTCTGAGATCCTCTCGTTGCTAGCCAAAAATATCAAATTGAAGGTTAAGAGTACTCAGTATCTTCGTGCTGCCTCTGAAAGAGAATCTTTGCTCCAAGAGATTGATAAAGCCGATGTTGAATTGAACGAAATCTCCTCCGAAGTTATGATTGAAGATTCTTTAATGATAAGCTTGGTTGTAGAGATGAAAGAACTTCAAGCAAAGATGGATGACTGCAGGGCTAGAATGGCTGCCAAAAAGTGTAATGCTTCCTAAGGAATTAAACGAATCAAGTCTTTGGTTGAGCGTTACACCAAGCTACAGGTCGATGATGATGTTGTAACCGAAATAACTACCACCTCTTCTAGGCAGAGCGAGGATTGGGTAAGGCTTAGGGAACAAATGCGTTCGGCTTGGGACGAATTGTAATTAAGACATTTGATACCTTTACTTTTCTTTTTGTAATTTCGTACTAGCTGCTATTACTAATTTTGAATGTAACGGCAGCCACTGTCATTAATAAACGACTATTTTATTTATTTGCGTATTAATTGACGTCTTCCTCAATCGTCAACCCCCCAAGCATTTAATTGATGCTAAAACTCATGTACATTTCCCTTTGGTAAATCTATCTCTTTTTTCAAGACTTTGGGCCATTTAATTTCAGTTATTATACACGTATGTGGTATTTCGTATTCTGTCATTTCATCTTCACGCCTCTATAAATACGTATGTGTTCCACACTTATCATCTTCATTTTCATTATTTTCTTCCAAAAAACTAACTTGTTGCCATCGTATAGATGGATCGTTTGATCTATCGCCCATTTTTCTATTCGTTTTGATGTTACCTTTGGTATGGGTGATATAGGAAATGTTTTTTGGTCAATGAAGGTATTCTCAACGTCTCCATTTATGTTCTCCATAGGGAGTTCAATGATGGAAGGCGATTTGCAGATGCCTTTTAGGCTACTTACCTTGCTGAGAGTGCTTCTTAGCCTCATTGTCGCTATTGCAGCAATGCAATTAGGAAGGCCGTTTGTGAGTGCTTTTCAGCTTTTTTGTCTGTTGAGAGTACTTCTCAGCCTCTTTGCCTGTCATTGCAGCAATGTGATTAGGAAGGCGATCAAGGCTAGTTTACCCTCTTTCTTTGTGATCGACAGAAGAATGGTGACAACCTACTCCCAATTGTAGCTTATAGAGCATCTTGTATTTTGTATCTCATAATTTGTAATGAGTATTTGATAATAAAGGAATTCATTTGAACGTACTTCATTCTTGTATTATTTACTTATGATCGCTCAGTACAATTATTTGATTATGCCTTTATTTGTTCACTTTCCCATAAGGAAGGAACATACCTTTTTAAGTATTTGCCATTAATGAATCTCATGTACTTAGTGTCATCTAAATCTTCTAGATGATAGGTTCCATTAGGCAATACACTGTTCACTTTATATGGCCCTTCCCAATTGAGCGACCACTTGCCATACTTTGGACCTTTGCTATCCAAATGGAGTATTGTTTTCCAAACCAACTCGCCCAGACTAAAAGATTTGGCTACAACTTTTTTGTTATAAAATTTAGCCATCCTTTGTTTTTTAATTTGTAATCTATCTAGGACGTCCAACTTTAATTCATCCAACTCCAATAAGTTTTGGATTAATGACTCAACATACTCACCATCACTTAACTTATGTTGCAAACACGCTCTGATTGATTGCACATTAATTTCCATAAGCAAAACAACCTCCTGTCCATAGGTAAGTTGAAAATGAGTAACTTTGGTACTTGAACGAGATGACGTCCTATAAGCCCATAATGCTTTATTTAAACATTCGCGCCAATTTCTGGCATTTTTATTTATCATTTTTCTTACGATAATTTTTAGAATCTTATTAGAAGATTCTGCCTATCCATTAGATTGAGCGTAATACGGCGTGGAGTTTACTAACTTAACTCCAAACTCGCTCAAGAACTCTTTCACTTGATCTCCATTCAAGGAAGTTTCGTGATCCACCATCAAAGTTTGTGGAATCCCAAATCTATAAATAATATGATCATGGATAAAATCTATGACACTCTTCTGGGTGATCTCCTTTAAAGGTATTGCTTCTACCTACTTAGTGAAGAAATCTGTTGCAACTATTATAAATGTATGTTGCTTGGACGATGGGGAATAAATCTTCCATATCAAGTCTATCGCCCAACCCATGAACGGTTATGTTTTGATAAGGGGTGTCATTTCTCTTGCTGGCGCTCTTTGTATCGGATCATGCTTTTAGCATGCTAAACAACTCTTCGCATACTGAATATATTATTCTCCCATTTTGGGCTAGAAATATCCACTCCTAATAATCAACCATCTCATCATTTGGCCAGCTTGATGAGCTCCACATATCCCTTCATGCACTTCAGTCATGATCGTTCGGCTTTTTGCAAACTTACACATTTTAGTAGTATACCATCTGAGCATTTCTTAAATAACTCTTCATCTATCAATGCATAATTCAACAAATGCAACTTCATTTTCCTACTACTTTCCTTTTAGGTTCTTTGAAGAACCTTTTAGTCTCTTCTTTCCAATCTATTGCATCTCCATCTTTTATACAATGAACTCTAATCCTGCTCGCCCTCCTTTGTCCTATGAGCAATATTACTCTATATTCACAAGTAGATTCCCAATTTAAAGCTCTTGAATAACATGAGGCCATTTGGGCCAACTCATTTGCTATGTCATTATACATCCTATTAACACATTAAAGCACTACTTGGTCAAATTCTTCCAACAATTCTTGGCCGATTTCGTATTGACTTACAATGGAATCACTTTGGCACTTAAAATCACCAGTCAATTGGTCAATTACCAATTGAGAATCACCCCTAATAATCACATTCTTTATTTCCACATATATCATCAACTCTAAGCCCACAATTAAGGCTTCGTATTCGGCTTGATTGTTGGTACATATCCTATCCAAAGTGAATGCGAATTTGTAACAAATCCCTAAAGGATTTATCAATGCTATTCCCACCCTTACACCTTTGAAGGTTTTTGATCCATCGAAATATAAAATACATGGTTTTAATTCGAGTAAATTGATTTCTAATTCAATCTCTTCAGGTATGTGAAGGCATGGATGATCGGCTAGAAAGTTGACCAAAGCCTGATTTTTAGCCTTTTGGGGTATATATTGTATTTCAAATTCTGACAATGTTAAAGTCCAAAGGCCTATCCTTTAGTGTAAATACGGTGAGAAAACATATATTTAAGCAAATTTACTTTAGAAATTAAATAAACGGTTACGGGCCGTAAATAAGCCCTTAGTTTTGTATATATAAAGCAATACATAATTTTTCAATAGTAGAATAATTATATTCACATTTTGTTAACCGTCTACTCAAATAGTAAGTCGCCATTTTTTTCACCAAATTGGTCTTCTTGTGTGACCATCCCAGCTATCGATTCTTGTTCAGTCGATACATACAATTTCATTGGCCGTCCTAGGATTGGTGATACCAACACTGGTGGACTCGATAAATATGTCTTTAGGCTTTTAAAAGCCTTTTGATGCTCTTCTTTTCAGATGAATTCGTCCTGATTTTTCAGCTTTAAAATAGGTGAAGAAGCTTTCGTTCGCCCTGTACAATTAGAGATAAAGCGTCTTAAAAAGTTTACTTGGCCTAGAAACCTTGGCAATTCTTTTTTGTTGCTAGGTGATTTGGCCTCTAAAATGGCCTTTGCTTGATTCTTATCGAGTTCAATCCCCCTTTTGTACACTAGAAAACCAAGGAAGTTTCCCGTATTAACACGAAATGCACATTTCAAAGGATTCAATTTTAGTTTATATTGCCTCATTCGCTCAAATGAACATCTTAGTTGCTCAAAATGGTCTTCCTCTTTAATGAATTTGACCACTATATCATCTACATGCACTTCAACAAACTTGCCTATCGTATCATGAAAAATCAAGTTCATCGCTCTTTAATAAGTTACCATCATATTCTTCAGGGCGAAAGGCATAACTACCCATTCAAAACTTCCTAAAGATACAGGGCATCTAAAGGCAGTTTTATGTATGTCTTCCTCAGCTATGTAAATTTTATTATATCCTGAATACCCATCCATAAAGGAATATATTACGTGTCCGGCAGTCGAGTCTACTAAAGAATCTACCGTAGGCGTTGGATATTCATCTTTGGGCATAGCTAAGTTTAAGTTTCTAAAATCTATGCACACCCTTAGCTTACCATTCTTTTTTAATACTGGCACGATATTAGACAACATTCGACATATCTGGCCATTCCAATAAAACTCGCTTTCAACAATCTCTCTATTTTTTTCTTAATTTCAGGAAGTACATTAAGGGCAAAATGCCTAGGAGGTTGCTTGTGTGGTTTAAAATTTGGCTTAGTTGGTAATATATGTTCTACCAAATTTCTATCTAAACCAGGCATATGTTCATATTCCCAAGCAAAACAATCCTTATATTCTTTTAATAAAACGATTAATTTGTTACTAACCTCTTGATCGAGCATCTGGCTAACAAATGTTGGGCGATCTTCCCATTTGTTGCCAATATTCACTTTAATCAAAGGGTCTTGTGCTTGAGCGTATTCAAGCTTTGTGATCCTCATTACGTCATTGTCCATGTTCCTAATAGGCACTTCATCTTCTAAACAGTCCACCTTATTGACTTCTTGGCCAATACTCTGCTCCAACCCGAACACTGCCAACTTGTTTCCCAATACTTTTAATGCTGCTTCTTCTTTCATCTTGTCTTTACATTTTTTATTGAAAGCTATTAACTTGGCTTTGAAGGCCTGAATGTCGGTCGTTTGCCTTTGTTGTTGATAACTCATTTAAAGTTCTTTAATTAACTTTTTGCCAATCACTGGCTCTTCCAGGGCTACTATAAGCCTCATTTGAACGAACATTTTAGTAAGTGCATCCACTGAAAATGGCTCTTCACTCTATGCAACAATTTGAGTTTCTTCTCCATCTTTTACTATCCTGACATGTCCATAATTTCCTTCGTACATAAATCTTTCCACCGAGTTTGCTTCTGCAACAAAAGGTCTATGATCTGTCGCACCACTTCTACTTTGCCCATGTCATTCTAAAATACCAGGCACTGGTGGAGGGATGAAGGTATGCAATGACTCCCATGGATCTAATCCCTTCCTAGTAGCACGTTGTAACTAGTAGGGTAATCTATTACAAAGAAAATAGTGGTCCTAGTAGTTGTCCCTACAGTTATGTCCAGCGACATAATTCCTTTAGCTGAATTTGCTTCTCCATTGAAACTTGTGAGAATGACCTCTGTTGGAATCATATCACTTTCTGTTTTTGCAAACTTTTCATCATTTTGGACAGGATGGTGTTTATGGCTACTCTTTATCAATGAGTACTTTCGCTACATGTACACTATTGACTAAAGCTTTCAAGTACAATGGTCTCAAGTGTTTTGTTAATTTCATGCCTGGTCTTTTGAAGATAACCTTCTCAGCAACATCTATTTCCATTTCCTGTCTATCATCTGTTGAATTATTTTCTTGTGAAAACTCAATGTGCAATATGTCGCACTGAGCTTCTGTTTCCTGAATTTCATTTCTACTGTTTTCTAATGTTTCTTTTTCAGTTACTCATCCTGCAGGGGGAGACAATATTCTTGGAGGTGACCCATATTTCTCAGAGCAAGGCACTCTTCTCTTCCTTTTGGGTGTCCCGTACAACACATAGTAATCAAAGAAATGCCCAGATGGTTCTCCCATCAAGTCTACCTCGTGAACACATTTTCAATGTAGTTATTTTAACAACGTATTGCGCGATACTCCCCTCTTTCTTCTTTCTACTTCCAAATCAATTTCTTCTTCGATATCCATCATACCATCGTCCTCTTCTCCGTCGTATGCCCCTCTAGATGTCTGACCTTCTTCACATTCCAGCACACATGCTTCCTCTTCGTTATCCTCCCTTTCTTCCTCTTCTTTTCCTTTGTTTTTGAATTCATTGGCTTGTAAATAATTATTAGCCATGACGGAGGTAACGTACTAAACTGAATAGTGAGGAATTGATCTGGATCTTCTTTATTTATCCTTTTGGCAGATCAAAAGGATGAAGAAAATCCAGATCAAAAGGATGAAGAAGATCCAACTCAGCTCCTCACTATTCAGTTCAGTACGTCACCTCCTGTCATGGCTAATAACTATTTACAAGTTAATGAATTCAAAAACAAAGGAAAAGAAGAGGAAGCATGTGTGCTGGAATGTGAAGAAGGCCAGACATCTAGAAGGGCATATGAAGGAGAAGAGGACAATAGTATGACGGACATCGAAGAAGAAATTGATTTGGAAGTAGAAAGAAGAAAGAGGGGAGTATCGAGCAATACGTTGGAAGATCAAACTTTCTGGCCGTTCTTCCATTGATTTACCTGTACCAGTCTCTTCACTATCCTCGAGAACATTTTGATTGGCCACCTCGAGTAGTTTAAGAGCTTTAGGATGTGGCAATCTTTGTTGTTACCTCATCATTCGTCCATAATTTCGTTGAAAATGCCTTTATTGGGTTCTAGTCATCTCATTGAAAGGTATCACCCTTCCTACATTATACTGGAATGAATGTCATACATTTGGTTAGTGAGGTTGTGGCCTAAATGTCTTCCCATTATTCATTGGCCTGAACTGCCTCTCAAAAGACGATCATCTATAAAATGATGTACCTCGCCCTCTACCAGGCTGAGTGTTCGGGACAAAATCAGGGCGATGGTAATGCTACCATATTCCTGGTTTTTCTGTGTTTGCATTCACTTCTCCTTTACATCTTGCACACGAGATATTTCTGTCTTCTCTAGGCTATTTTCCTTGGATACGTTCAAAAATACTGGGATGTGGCCCAGGATCTTCTTCACCGTCATCTATAACCAATTTGAATATTGGCAACTTGTTCTTGAAACCAGTCATCACCATGTTCACCACAAGTGGCTGTGGGAAAAGATTTTCATCCACTACCATTTTCTTCTTATCTTCGAACGTGATTCACCCTGATTCGATAGCATCCTGTAACACGTGATGAAAGACCAAGCAATTATTAGTCAAATGTGACCATGCATTATGCCACTTACAATATTTTTTACCCTTAATTTGTTCAGGGCTTGGCAATCTATGCTTATCGCTCAATTTTATCTATTTATCCTTATACAATTGTCAAATATAAGGTCAGCTTTGGTCACATCGAATGACAATGTCCTAGCCTATTTGTTTTCATCTTTTATAGACTCGTTCTTGCCCGACGCTCTAGGTTTGGCCATTATAGGACAGGCGTAAGCATCCCCTTTAATTAATTAGGCTAAACACACGTCAATTTGATCGTAATATTCAACATTGATAGTATGAGCATTAAAATTTGGGTCATTATAATAAGTTCCTTTACTAGAGTTTTTCATTTGTTCTTTTTCTCTTATCAATCGTTCATACTTAATCACGTTCCCACTGAGTTGGGACAGGTTAGGAAATTCTCTATCTTGAAATTTCTTCTTCAAATCAAAGCTCAAGCAACTTTAAGCGATTTTGACAAATTCCTTCTCAGGCAGAGGTACAAAATATTTGCTCCTGACTATTTTGAACCTTTGAAGGAAACCTTCTGCCCATTTGTTTGGCATTTGACGTAAATTAGCCAAATCGGCCAAGGTGACTTCAGATTCAATCTTATAAAACTGATCATGGAACAATTGTTCCAGTTGTTGCCATGTTTGAACAGAGTTTACTGGCAAATTAATGAACCAGGAGAAAGCTACCCCTATTAATGAACTAGGGAATAACCTCATTTTATGATAATCAGTCACTTCACCACTTTGTAGTGTGAATCACCCTATGTGTTCTAGAGTAGACACTTCTCCTAAACAAGTGGATAATGAAAATTTTAGCACTTTGTACCCTCTAGGCCATGGATATGCTTGATCTACCCAATTAGGATATGACTTTGTGTAAGTTGGCCTAATGACAGGACGTATCCCAAAAGCCATTTGATCTTGTACTATTACCATGATTTGATTCCTCAACATGACGTTGGGATCATATGGAATTCCTACAGGCTGGTTTACTGGTTGATTTGTTTGAGACCTACCAGTTGGTCCTTGGTTGGCAATAAAAGTGCCATTGTTTAGGCCATTATTACCGTTAAACTGAGTATTTAACCCATCATTAACGTACGAGACATTCTACCCATTATTCAGGACATTGTCTCTTATATTTGGATTACTCCCCCAGACTTGTAATCCCATTACCACCATTCAAGTTTGGCATTCCATTACCCCCCTGATTTGAAGTTTACGGACCAAAGGGTGTTCTAATCCTTGATTTGGGTTCAAACCAGGAGAATTATGTGGTGAGTTATGCCCCCACAATTGTCCTGGTTTGAAAGTGGTTTGCAATAGGCACAATTGACTGACACATTTGGCCTACTAACTTATTCATTAATTTATTCAATGTATTCAATTGTTTGTCCATGTTGTCATAATGTGCATTCCTATTTTGGGTAAATCTTTCCATATTATGAATATTTCGTAGATTTACCTGTTCAACAACATCTTGTGTGAGTTCCCCAAGCAGTACACGCATTCGAGGACTCAACTCAGTCATTGGCTCGTAGCAACTTTGACTGCTTTGACTCTGTTCCTCTGTTCGTGGAGAGCTTTGCTGCTCCTCATATCTCTTGATCACAGACTAGACTGCCCCATGACTTGCTGGTTCCTTTTCAAAATTCTTATGAGGCATAATGTTTCACCTTTTTGTATCCTCAAACACCATTCACCAGTTGTCCCACCACTGTGCCAAATTGTTTCACGCGGGTTATCGCTAACAATTAAAAAAGGTTTAGACGATCGTGTAAGGAACAAACCTCTTGAGACAAAGTCCCAAAAATGGGTGCTTTTATTGATGAAGATTACAATTGAAAATAAACAAAATCCCTCCAAGGGGCGCAAGCACACGAGTACTAAAAATAGATGTTTTAAAGTTAAACTAAGAAATTGAAATTACAAATTCTCTGTTGAGAGTGTTTGATTCAGGGTCCTTTCTTCTATATGTTCTTTTCCTTTTTATACTCCTTTAATAGTTTCTTTACGAAGAACTGCTTGGTGCTATATAACTACCCACTTTCTTCATGATGACTGACTTGTTATGGAACTGCCATCTCTAACTGTTGTCATCACTCTTGTCGTTTAACTACCTACAACCGGGATTCTTGGATCGTGGGGTGTGATAAGGTTGCTTAATAACCGCTTCAATAATTGCTGTATTGGGTAACCATAATATCTTGTATTCGCTCAGATCCTAGGAGACTCGATGATTTGGGCGAGAATGGGCTCATTGCTCTGGGCGACCGTAAGGCACTCCATTCGCTCAGATCCTGGGTGTCTTGCGAGTTTGGGCGATGATGGTACTTTGTTCGTGGGCCTCCGCTGCATTCATTAATGGTCCTATTTGGGCCTTTATCCTAAATTTTCTAATTTGGCTTCATTCATTGGACTACTCAATTTGGGCTACACTTTTTGTATGTCAACAGGAGTATGCGTATTAAGTACTTGGTTGCACGTGAGTTTCATTTATTCTGAAATGGTTCACTGACAATAAATGTTCCATTTGTAGATTATGACCCATTTCACGAACTGAACGAGTCTAAAAGTGATGGACATTCGTATGATGGGATATAATTAGGTTCGATTGTTGGTGAATCAGAGGAGGTAGTACAGAATCAACTGAAAGATGATGATGTGGTTGATGATTTGGTGTATACAAGTTCCGAAGAGATTTTTGCTAACTGTGCATCCAATGAGGGGGTTGGGTGTTTTTGGCCGAGGTTGACATGAGAAGTCCACATTTTGAAGTTGGTCAGCTATTTAGAGATGTAGTGGAGTTTAAAAAGACGACAATTGCTGCATCTCGCTACACCAGATTAACTTATCCCAATTTACATACAATTTGTTTAATTCCATAGGACTGAAAAACATTCATTTTCTTTATGGAGGTGGTTTGTTTTGGATAAGATATTTGGGAGTGTTGCGAACTGTACTTATGTTGTTTTTGAAGACAATCTTTTGAATGGTAACGTTAATGTATTGGGGGAATCACATTGTAACGAACAAGTCCGATTAGCTAATTTATGTATACTTCACATTGTTTGATGTATGTACATAAATAATGTTACTTGAGCATTTGAAACACACATTCCTTCCACAAAACACGGATGCTGATTAGAACAAGATCCATACAATGCTAATGAGTTACAGACACACACTACTTCCCAAATATTACAACACGATGACAGGAGAAGTAAATATTTAAACCTCTCAGACTAACATTACAATCACCGAAGCTAATACGCTAGATTACATCGAACACGAAAATAACTGACAATACGATTTTGTACATTTTCATTAGTTTGCAGATTTTCCGATTTCTTCTTCAGTCCTATTCTTTGAATTTATACCTATCATCCGGTGACCACAAACCTACGCTTCGGGTTGTTCTCTATCTAAGAATGTAGCGCCCCGAAACCTAAGTCCCGAAGGTTACTCAATTAATTCATTATAAAGTTGATTGACGCATTGAAAAAAAAAATTGTAGAATAAAATAAGTTATTTTGTTGTCTCATAAATATTCAATAAACTCAATCCACTAATGAAATATAAATTCATCGATTTTTGAAAATAAAATTCCGATTGCAAAATTATTTTAAACTAAATGCTTAGTATTGAAAGAAATAAAATTCTTGATCTAGCGACACATCAGCGAAATTTGTCAGTAGTTTCAACCTCTAACTTCGATCAATTAAGTATCTGACAAATATTTTAAATATGGAATGATCATACGAATACACCCATTATATATTTCATGTCAGTATTTTCACAATCTAATATAAAACACAAGTAAATTAAATACATAACATAACTTTTCTAATGGGATAGAAACATGTCTGTTTCATTATCACTTAGGTCAATACCCATTCTCGATCTCCACTTAAGGTATTTAGCCATATGGCTGGTTTTTGTGTAGATCTACATAATAACACCCTATGGTATTATCCACAAGATCTTTCTTTAACTTGGATCACATAATAACACATAAAATACTTAACTTAAAATATTAAAAAGTGAAAACACAAAACCACTTGACATTTAGAGAAATCCATACCTAATTCGTCAAATTGCTTGTATACTTGAATTATTTAGGACTTAAAATTCTTGCGAACAGATCTCGAACACGCTAGAAAACCTTTTCTTTTTTTCCTTTTTCTTCCTCTCTTTCTCACTTTTTTTTTTTTTTGCCTCTCTCTATTTTTTTTCTCTCTCCTTTCTTTTCTCTCTTTTTCTTTTTTTTCCCCCTCTTAATTTGTGTGAATTGAAATGCAACGAAAGGATATTTATGTGTGATTTAATAAGGATAATTACATAATGAGAATTCTAATAGGACCTTTAATTCAAATTTGAATTGATCTTTCATCAGACAAACTTATCATGAAATTCGAATTTTTAAAAAATATATAACTATAGGGATGGCAGAAAAATCAGACAAACCCGATACCCGTGGGCCCCGCCTTAACGGGGCGGGGAAAACCCGCTTAATCGGGTATCGAGGCGAGGAATTTCGTCCCGGGGCAGGGGCGGGTAACGGTGCCCCACCCCGTCCCATTATTTTTTTTTTAGAATTCAATACTTTAAATGAAAAATTTCACAAAATTTCATTATTTCAAATAGAAAATAACAACTAAATTTTTTTTTTCTAAATCTAATGAATATGGGTAATAAAAATAAATTATCAAAAAAAAAAATTTAACGGGCAGTAAACGGGGCAAGGACCTCGCCCTAAATAGGTAACGGGGTGGGGCGAGGAGGGCCCCTCGCCCCGTTGTCATCCCTATATAACCACATGATGATAAGATTCTAGTGTGGATGTGTGCAAATTTCAAGTTTTATCTAAATAATATTTATTAGAAATTCAATAATAATTTAATAGATATCCAAAATAATATTAACATTTAAGTTCATGTAAAACACATGTATATTGAATTATTAGAAATATTAGCACAAGGCCCCTGGAAAATGGTAAAATTGGTAGGTTACTCTAAAATCTCAAAACTTGCATTTACACCTCATAATATATTGTATGTATTTTTTATTTTTTTTAGTATTACATCCTCCCCTCCTAAAAAAAAAAATTGACCTCAAAATTTACCTTGGTTATCGAAAAGCTGTGGATATTTAGCTTTAATAGCTACCTTATGTTCTCAAGTGGACTCTTCAACCTCGTGATTTCGCCACTGAACTTTTACTAAGGCCATGTTTCATGGGCATTAAATTCCATGGAATTAGGAATTTCTTTTCCATTTCCCACCTAATGTCATGTTTGATGAGCCAAAAGTTGATGGTAATTTCTTTTCTTGCCTTGCTCACGCGCCTGATTTTCCTCTTTTTTGGGGAAAATCAATTCCCACCAATTTTGTGGGAATTGATTTTCCAGTTGACTGCGTTTTTTTTGTTGGCAATGGAAACAAATTTCATAACAAATTGTAAAAATAATTTCACTTTAATGGACAATTTTCATATAAAATAAAGCCAAACGAACACTAAACTTTGATTAAAAAATGATTTTTAGGAAATAAATTTTCATTTTTTTTACATTTTGGCAATGAAAACAAATTTTATAACCAATTGTGGAAAAAATTATCACTTTAATTGACAATTTTCATGTAAAACAAAGCCAAACGAACACAAAATTTTAAAATTTTTCGGGTGAAAAATTATATAAATCAAACACACTTAATTAATAATTCCTTGCAAAACAATTTCTAAGCAATTACTTTCTCTGAAATTCATTTTCTTTCCACCAATTTTTCACCCTTGCAATCAAACGGACCCTAATAGAATTTCTCTATTTCGAAGTATTCAAATATTTCTATCCAAAATGACTATTGGAGCTTTCTCGTGAGTTTGATCTGGATGAATGTCTAATGAATGAGGATTAATCACGTGGCTAAGATCTGGCACATATTTTCGAAGCCTAGAAACATGGAAGACATTGTGTATTGCTGAAAGTTCAGGAGGCAATGCCAGCTCATAAGCCACATTTCCCACACGTTTCAAAATCTCTAAAGGTCCTACATATTTTGGTTGGAGCTTTCCCCTTTTACCAAATCAAATAACTCCCTTCATATGAGCTATTTTTAGGAAAACTTTGTTACCAACCTCGAATTCGAGATCCTTCCTTCTGTTATTAGCATAACTTTTCTGTCGATCTTGGACAGTCTTTATTCTAGCTCGAATCTTTTCAATAGTTTGGACTGTTTGCTCAATAATCTCAGGCCCTAGAATTCTTCGCTCACCAACTTCATCCAATAAGCTCGAGATGTGCACCTTCTACAATATAAAGCCTCATAGGGGCTAGTCCTATGGTAGTTTGATAGATATTATTGTAGGCAAATTCTACCAAAGATAGATGTTTTTCCCAACTTCCTCCAAAGTCTAGGACACATGCTCGAAGCATGTCCTCAAGAATTTAAATAGTCCTCTTCGATTGACCATCTGATTGTGGGTGGAAAGCTGTATTAAAGTTTAGCTTAGTCCCCATTGCCTTGTGCATACTTTTTTAAAATTTTGAAGTGAATCTCGAATCTCTGTCTGATACAATAGAGATTGGAGTCCCATGTAATCTGATCACTTATCTAACATATAGATGAGCTAATTGATCCATATTAAAAGTCATCTTTACTGGTAAGAAGTGAGCTGATTTTGTCAATCTGTCGATAATAACCCGGATTGCATCATTTCATCTATTTGATTTTGGAAAACCTACTACAAAAGTGCTCCATTTCCATTCAGGAATCTAGTGGATTTAATAATCATGATCGCCTCTGATGTTCCGCTTTTACTTGCTGGCAAAACATGTATTTCTTTATGAATAGACCTATTCATCTTTTCATTTTCCGCCACCAGAATATGCTTTGCAAGTCTTTATACATTTTTGTTCCCCGGGATGTGTTGCATATGAGGCAAAGTAAGCTTCTTCCAATTTTTCATTTCTTATATTCTCATCTTTTGGTACACACAATCTTCTTTTAAACATCAAGGTATTATCCTCAGCTAACTCAAAACCCTTTCGTTTGCCCGTGCCAACTTCACCTTTAATTGTTTGCAAAAATGGATCACTATCCTTGTCTTTCTTAATTCGATCTTGAATAGTGGGTTGAATTGTGAAAATAGCAATTCGTGATGCGATATTTACTGAAGATGAGATCACCTCAAGTTGCAAGTAATTCATATCTCTGATAAATGATTTCTGTATTGTGGGTAAAGCTGCCAGATGTCCAGTATTCTTCCTGCTTAATGTGTCAGCAACTACATTAGCCTTTCCTAGATCGTAATGAATGGCACAATCATAATCTTTCACCAATTTCAGGTATCTATGCTATCTCATGTTCAATTCCTTTTGGGTGAAGAAGTACTTTAGGCTCTTGTAGTCCGTATAAATATCGCACTTATTTCTATAGAGATAGTGTCTCCATATGTTTAGTGCATGAACTACTACTACTAACTCCACGTCATACGTTAGGTAGTTTTCTTCATACGGTTTTAGTTGTCTGGAAGCATATGCGATAACTCTACCATGCTGCATAAGTACGCATCCCAGACCCTGCTTAGATGTATCAATGTAGATAACGAAGCCTTCTGACCCTTTGGGTATGGCCAAAACTGGAGTTGAGGTCAATTTCTGTTTTAGTTCCTGAAACCTTTGTTCACACTTATCTGCCCATTGAAACTTCATGTTCTTTCTTGTTAGTTGAGTCATTGGAGTGGAAATCTTTGTAAACTCTTCAATGAATCTCCTATAATAACATCGCGATGAATTTTCTGTACAATATAACAATTTAACTTTCTACAAAGAGGATATATCATGTTCAAGCAATCACCTATTAACTTTAAAACTAATGTAATTTCATACCTTAGATCGTCGGTTAGAAGTTGATCATGCCTATCCCAATGTCGTGTGGATCAAACTTTAACATATAAAGAAATCTAAAATTTTAATTTCACAAAGTCTGTAGAAAAGAGTAACCGAGCTCTGATACCATGATGTAACGCCCCGAAACCTATGTCACGAAGGTTACTCAAGTAATTCATTTAGCCATTATAAAAGTTGATTGACGCATTGAAATAAAAAAAAAATTGTAGAATAAAATAAGCTATTTTGTTGTCTCATAATATATCCAATAAACTCAATCCATTAATGAAATATAAATTCATCGATTTTGAAAATAAAATTCTGATTTACAAAATTATTTTAAACTAAATGCTAAATATTGAAAGAAAATAAAATTTTTGATCCAGCAACACGGACTCTATCAACGTATTCAACAACCAACTCCGACCAATCAAACATCTGAAAAATATTTTAAATATGAAATGAACATATGAATACACCTAGTATAGATTTTATGTCAGTATTTTCACAATCTAATATAAAAAGTAAGTAAATTATGCACATAACATAACTTTTCTAGTGGGATAGAAACCTGGCCGTTTCATTCTCACTTAGGTCATACCCATTCTCAATCTCTAATTAAGATATTTAGCCCTATGGCTGGTTTCTGTGTAGATCTACATAATAATACCCTATGATATTATCCACAAGATCCTTCTTTAATTTGGATCACATAATAGCACGTAAAATACTTAAAACTTGAAAAAGTGAAAACACAAAATCACTTGACAATTAGAAAGATCCATATCTAATTCATCAAACTGCTTGTATACTTGAGTTACTTAGAATTGAAAATTCTTGCGAACGGATCTCGAACCCGCTAGAAAACTTTTTCTTTTCCTTTGTTCTCTCTCCCTTTCTCACTTTTTTTCCTCTCTCTATTTTCCTCTCTCTCCTTTCTTTTCTATCTTTCTGTGTTCTTTTTTCTCTCTCTTAATTTGTGTGAATTGAAATGCAACAATGAGATGGTATCCATAGGTTTGATTTGATAAGGATAATTACATAATGAGAATTCTAATGGGACTCTTAATTCAAATTTGGATTGGTCTTTCTTCAAACAAACTTATCATGAAATTCGAATTTTTAAAAAATATAACTACATGATGATAAGATTCTAGTGTAGATATGTGCAAATTTCAAGTTTTATCTAAATAATTTTTATTAGATAATTTGATAATAATTTAATAGATATCCAAAATAAAATAAAATTTTAATTTCATGTAAAACTCATATATATAGAATTATTAAGAATATTAACACAAGGTCCCTAGAAAATGATAAAATTGTTAGGTTACCCTAAAATCTCAAAACTTGCATTTATGCCTCATAATATATTGTAAGTTGTTGTTGTTGTTGTTGTTGTTGTTGTTGTTGTTGTTGTTGTTGTTGTTGTTATTATTATTATTTTGGTATTACAAAGAAGTTCTCACACGCATCAGATGCTTACAATATCAGTACCTTCTTAACCTATTATGCCAAGAAAATTTAGACAATGCCACCACAAAGCCGTAAAAACGAAATGGCTACAGCAGAAAAAACTAAACGGTCCATAGATGGGGAGGGTTAGGGCAACGTCAACATAAGACCGTCATTGTGCAGTGTTGACATACAAAAAATGAGGCCCGGTTAAATGGTCCAAAGAACGAAGCTCGGTTAGGAAATTCGAAGGATGGACCCAAACGAGACCATATAAAAACCCAAGATGGAGTTATGTCATGGAGGTCCATCATCGCTCATGCCTACGAAACGCCAAGACGCATAAGATCTGGGCGAGCCTGTCATCGCTCAAGCTTGTGTGACGCCCAAGATCTGGGCGAATATAGTGTTTTAGTTACTGTTCGAAGCAACGGTTATTGAAGTAGTTAATGGGTAAACTTATCATCTTATCATATTCAATGATCCAAGAATCTCGGTTGCAAGAAGTTAAGTGATGGGAGTAATGGCAGCAGTTGAAAACGGTAGTTTCTTGACCAGTCATACATAATGGAGAAAGTGGGTAGTTACGGAGCGAGAAGCAGTTTTTGAACGGTTCTATAAGGAAAACTGTCAAAGGAGTATAAAAGAGAAAGAATGATTTAAAAAAGGAAATCAGATCAAACGACTCTCAAATAGAGAATTATGTAATTTTATTTATTTTCTTCTTGTTAACCTTAAATTATTTTGCAAATTCAGTGTGCTTGTGCCCCTTGGAGGCATTTCCCTTCGTCCATATTGTAATCTTCATCAATAAAATATCCATTGTTGGGACTTTGTCTGGATAGGTTGTTGTTCCTTACACAATCATCTGAATCATCTTTTAATTGTTAACGTAGCTCAATTTCCACGCGAAACAATTTGACACGCCCCGTGGGACAATTGGTGTTAGAAGATACGAAAAGTGAAAGCAATATGCCTCATAAAAACTCTGATAAGGAGCCAGAAAGCCAATGAATAGTCCAGTCTGTGATCGAACGATACAAAGAGCAACAAAGTGCTTCACGAACAGAGGGACATAGTCAAAGTTGTTACGAGCCAATGATAGAGTTGAGTCCTCGAACCATGCGTGCATTGCTTGGGAAACTTACACAAGATGTCGTTGAATAGGTAAATTTACAGAATGTTCATAATATGGAAAGGTTTGCTCAAAATGGAAATGTACACTATGACAAGATGGCCAAACAACTGAACACTTTGAATGAAATCATGAATAAGTTAGTAGGCTAAAACTGTCAACCAATTATGCCAAGTATAAGGACTCACTTTCAAGTCAGAACGATTATGGGACATAATTTCCCAAACCTAGGTGCGAATCAAACTAACTGGATGAATATTTTCGTTCAAACGAAATGCCTCCAAAACGCAACCACGAAAGTGCACCAAATTCCAATATGAACATAGGCAGTAGCAATGCTAATGTTAGTTCTAGTGATGGTGAAGTTAATGTAGCAAAATTTGCACGAGAACTGCTTGCCATAATGCGGGAGTTGGGACAAAAACAACAACAACAGGCATCACCTTTGACTGGGCAACAAACACTAAATCAACAAGTACCAACTGAGCATCTGGAACCCAACCAACAAGCTGTTCAATCTCAAATATTACCTAACCCGAGGGATCGAACGGCAATGATAGAGCAGTTTCGTAAAATGAACCCTCCATCATTCGAGGGGAGCATGGATCCCTTAGTAGTTGAAGACTGGTTACGAAAACTAGAACGTATCTTTAAATTTATAAGATGCAAAGATGCTGAAAAGGTAATATTTTCAGTGTTTATGTTAAAGAAGGGGGCTAGCCATTGGTGGGACATGACTACCAGGTCGTTAGCACCTGTTGAAGAACATGCTATAACTTGGGCGAGGTTTAAGAAACTCGTAGAAGAAAAATTCTTCCCAGCAGCTGTGAAAGATCAAAAGGAAATGGAGTTCCTTAGACTCCAGCAGGGAACCATGACCCTCGTGGAATATTAGAGCAAATTTGAGGAATTATCGAGGTTTGCTCCACATCTAGTGGATATGGAGGGAAAGCGGGCTAGAAGGTTTGAATGTGGGCTTCAACCTTATATTCATGATATGGTGTCAGTTCTCGAGCTGAACATTTATCAAGAGGTCCTAAAGCGAGCACAGACTATTTCTTATCAAAGAACACAAAATGTTGGAAATTCTCATCAAGTTCAAAATTTCTCTGGTAAGAGGAAGTGGAACTTTGATAGACAGAATAATGGTAAAGGGAAAGGGAACAATGCACCAAAGAAAGGGAAGATAGAGATAGTAGGAATTGGTGGTGATAAACGTTGTCCTAAGTGCGATAGACCTCATAGAGGAGAATGCTTACTGGGGAAAAATGTTTGTTTCAAGTGTGAAAAATCAGGACATTTTGCTAAAGAATGCCCCCAGAATCAGACACAGAAGGCTGGAGATGACAAGAAAGGAAAAACAAGGGTTTTCTCCTTATCTAGGCAAGAAGCAGAGCGAGACCCTCATGTCCTAGTAGGTATCGTTTCTATTTCCAATATGCCTGCATTTGTACTTATAGATTCTGGAGCTACACATTCGTTCATCTCTTCTTCGTTTGTTGCAAAGTCTAAAGTAGAATGTGAATTCCTTCCATATACCTTAGAAATCTCTCTTCCATCTGGTAAGATACTTGTTGCTGACCAAATAGCTAGAGATCTTAAGATGAAAATTGATGGTAGAGGTATAGCGGTAGATTTAATTCTATTAACGATAACGATAAAAGGCTTTGATATTATCCTTGGTATGGACTGGTTGTCTAAAAACTATGCAACTATTTATTATACCAAGAGAGTGGTGATTTTTCAAAGACCGGGTGAAAAAGAGTTCCGTTTGGTAGGAACTGAGACAAATACTTTGCCTTGTATAGTGTCAGCAACTCAGGTTGAAAGGACGTTGAGAAAGAAATTATGTCAAGGGTTTCTAGTATCAATGTCTGACATTAAACAAGATAAGTTGTCAGTTGAGGATGTTCAAATAGTTCAACATTATAAAGATGTTTTTCCAGAAGATCTTCTAGGTGTACCACCAGACAGGCAAGTAGAGTTTACTATTGACTTAGTACCAGGAGTAGCACCTATTTCAAAGGCTCCATATCGTATGGTACCGTTGGAACTACAATAGTTGAAGGTACAGTTGAAGGATCTTCTTGATAAGGGTTTTATTAGACCAAATGTATCACCTTGGGGTGCATCGGTGCTATTTGTGAAAAAGAACGATAGAACAATGAGGTTGTACATTGATTATCGAGAGGTGAATCGTCTCACTGTCAAAAACAAATACCCACTTCTGAGAATAGAAGATTTGTTTGACCAACTTAAGGGGGCTACAGTATTTTCAAAGATTGATCTGAGATCAGGATATCATCAATTGAAAATTAAGTCAAATGATATCCCTAAGACGGCTTTTAGAATACGTTATGGGCATTATGAAGTTTTGGTGATGCCTTTTGGATTAACTAATGCCTCGGCAGTATTTATGGATTTAATGAACAGGGTATTCCATGAATACTTAGATCAATTTGTATAGTTTTTATTGATGACATCTTAGTTTATGCAAAGAGTGACGAAGAACACGAGAAACATCTCACGATGGTCTTGGAAACTCTAAGGAAAGAGAAGCTTTATGCCAAATTCAAGAAATGTGAATTTTGGTTGGATAAAATAGGTTTTTTGGGGCACATAATCACAACACAAGGAATTGAAGTAGACCCAACTAAAATAGAAGTGGTGAATAATTGGGTAAGACCAACCAATGTTGGAGAAATACATAGTTTCTTGGGATTGGCTGGTTACTATAGAAGATTTATCGAAAAAATTTCTAAAATAGCAGGACCATTAACCCAATTGACTCATAAAGAGATGAAATTTCAATGGACAGAGAAATGTGAATAGAGCTTCCAAGAGTTGAAACGAAGATTAGTTATAGCTCTAGTATTAACAATGGACCAGAAGGATTCGTTATATACTGTGATGCTTCGAAACATGGCATAGAGTTTGTTCTGATGCAGAAAGGAAAGGTGATAGCTTACGCCTCTAGACAATTGAAACAATATGAACAAAACTACCCAACACATGATCTCGAATTGGCTGTAACATTCATGCCCTTAAGATATGGCGTCATTACTTATATAGAAGTAGGTGTGATATTTATACCGATCATAAGAGTTTAAAGTACTTTTTGACCTAAAAGGAATTAAATATGAGGCAGAGGAGATGGCTAGAGCTAGTGAAGGATTATGATTGCACTATCCTTTACCATCTTGGTAAAGCTAATGTAGTAGCAGATGCTCTTAGTAGAAAGACGGTTGGACAACTAGCAGTATTAATCACTATGCAAGACCAGTTGTTAAAAGATTTCGATAACTTACATCTAGAAGTAATTGCTCTACCAACCCAAACTATTACCAGGATAGCGGCTCTGATGATTCTACCAACACTTAAAGATCGAATAAGGGTGGCACAGGATGGTGACTCCTTCCTAAAAAAGATTAAATCCGAAGCTGGTACTAGCAAGCGAAAGGATTTTGAATTAGACCTTGATAAAGCCTTACTCTTTAAGGAAAGGTTGTGTGTACCAAAAGACGAGGGATTGAGGAAAGAAATTCTTAAAGAAGCACACTTAACTCCATATACTGCTCATCCAGGAGGTACAAAAATGTATTGAGATCTAAGGAGTATATTTTGGTGGAGAAATATGAAAAGGTGTATAGGTCTTTTTGTCAAGAAATGTCTGGTTTGTCAACAAGTGAAAGTTGAACATCGAAGGCCGTCAGGATTGTTGGAACCATTAAAAATTCCACAATGGAAATGGGAGCATATAACTATAGATTTTGTTATGGATTTTCCAAAATCAGATAGAGGAAATGAAGCTATGTGGGTTATAGTGGATCGGTTAACAAAGTCAGCTCATTTTCTACCCGTAAGAATGAATTTTAGTATGGATCAATACACATGATTATACATCAAAGAGGTCATCCGTTTACATGGTATCCCAGCTTCAATTCTATCAGATAGAGATCCAAGATTTACCTCAAAATTTTGGAAAAGTTTGCAAGAAGCTATGGGAACCAAGTTAAAATTCAGTACAGCTTTTCATCCGCAAACTGATGGACAATCGGAGAGGACTATGCAGACTTTGGAGGATATGCTGCGTGCATGCGTCCTTGATTTAGGAGACAGTTGAGAAAGTTATGTACCATTGGTAGAGTTTGCCTATAATAATAGCTATCAAACTACGATAAAGATGACACCTTACGAAGCTCTCTATGGCAGGAGATGTAGATCTCCTCTTTATTGGGATGAAGTAGGTGAGCGAAGAGTTTTAGGACCGGAAATAATTGAGGAAGCTTGTCGAGGGGTTGATAAAATAAGAGTTAGAATCAAGGCAGCCCAGGACCGACAAAAAAGTTATGCTGATAAAAGGAGAAAAGATTTGACGTTTAATGTTGGTGATAAAATTTTCTTGAAAGTGGCACCGATGAAGGGAATTCTTCGTTTTGATCCAAGAATCTCGGTTGCATTCTTCGTATTAAAAAGTAATATTTCGACTTCGTTTGACTTCCCGTAATAATTCCGCAAAATAGAGACAAAAAATAAGAAAAATCGTTTATACATTTTTAATACCATTTCGAAGTGCTCATGACCTAGTTTTTCCCATCTCTAACGGCGTGCGAAACGGCCAATCGTAGCGAAAGTTACCACTCGTCGAAACAGGCCGTTCCAAAATTATATTAAATTATATTCTATATGGACCATTTCTGCAAATTACCAAAAGGTTCTAAAGGATGTTTAACGATTTATGGATGTAAGGACCAATTCCGCAAGAAACATTTGAAATAAGGGTACAAATGTCAATTTTAAAATGATAGGGATCATTTTAGCAAAGAATGTAATCGTTGGGGACCATTTCTGCTAATTACCCGAAGAAAATTTCTCTAGAAAGAATAAATTATCTGGTTATAATTAAACCTTCTAATCTTAGGCAAACAAGACTTTATCCTCGTGAGCTGCAAGGAACATTTCAAATGTGTTTTGCGGTGAAACGGCCAGCAAAGCACCCAAAGCTCTCTTTTTCTTTCTTCCGAAGGTTAGGGAAACTTCTAGCTT
Source organism: Fraxinus americana (assembly GCA_035079005.1). NCBI lineage: Eukaryota > Viridiplantae > Streptophyta > Magnoliopsida > Lamiales > Oleaceae > Fraxinus > Fraxinus americana. Next base: position 15,505,148 of record CM068712.1, on the reverse strand, counting down.
CTAGGGGAGATGAGAGAGACAGAGAAATTGTGAATTCATAATTATTCTTACATATTTATGCATTTTAGATGAAGATATCGTTCAAATTGGTTCATATTTTGAATCCCTTTAATTCGTCTCTGATCTCTCCTCGCCTCCCCTTTCTAGGGTTTATTCCTTCTCCTCTTCTTCTTCAGGTAGCTTTCCTTTTCCTTTTCCTTTCCTTATTTATTTATTAATGAATCGTTTATGATTTTTAGTTTTGGATTAGCTGACTGTGTTTTTATATCTAGCAATTCGAGATTTTCTTTTTCATTTTTGTTTAGTCTATGTTTTCTAATAGAACAATTAAATTGATTTACATTCATTCAGCTTGTTGTTATTGCTGTTGCTAAGAAGCTTATGCCTTTTAAACACTTTTTCAATTGATGATTTCACATGTAATTATCCTGATTCTTTGAATAATTAGGTAACTTCATTGGAGGTTAAAAAATCAAGCCATTCTCAATTAATTGATTTTACGACTTTTTTTTTTCCCTTTTTATTATGAAAAAATGGTGAGAGTTGGGAGCTTAGTTTAATACACTTGTAAAGACTGTTCAAAGTTATTTGAAGATTTTTGAGCTTCTGTAGCCTGTACTGTTTCTGTGATAATAAGAGATGGAAATGGAAGTTTTTCATTTTCTGTTGCAACACACTTTACACAGTTGTTCTTTTTTCCCTGTCACGTGTTACTTGTGAATCAATTTTTCATGCAGATTGTTTGATGTTGGAAAGTCATGCCAACATTCACAGCTATAGCTTTGGACAGGCTGATCGAACCAGGAGATGACAAGTCCGTGATGCAGGTGAGAAATGGTTCTGATCCAAAACTCCAGAGGAGAAATAGTACTCCAGACTCGAGGCTCGATAGGAGAATCATTGCTCCTAGTTCAAAGCTAGAGAGGGGACTTAGTGGTCCGGCTAATCCAAAGCTCGATAGGACAAATGGTTCATCAACTTCGGCTGTTTTAGATCGAAGACACAATTGGACTCAAATCTCACCCGCACTCTATGCTACTCCAGAGTCAACTCCACTTCCTGATGCCCCTTCTTCATTCCCTCCATCTCCTTATATCATTAATCACAAGCGGCGAGGCCCTCGACTCATGAAGTGTTTCTCTGAGGATGATGTTGTGACTCACCATCGAGGCATGGATGAGAATAAGTTCAATGAGAATGGAAAAAATGCTGAAAAGGAGCTTGCAAGCATAGCTAAGGATGACACCTGTGTTCATAAGCAACATGTGGACGCATTTGAGGATAATAATTATACACCAAATGTTCTAAATGCTGCCAGCCAGGAGGATCTGAATGGTGTGTCTGATGGAAAACATGGAAGCAGTGATTCGACCAATGGTTCAACTGTTAAACATATTGCGACAAAGTCTGTCGGATTTAATTTGCGGCGAGATGGTGAGGTAGATGATTTCTTTGATAGCCAGGACTTGATGAGTGTTAAGAGCAATAGTGAAAGTGAGGGTATTGGTGGAGCAGAGCGCTCTTTGAATTCAATAACACCAACAGCTGAGTTTTATGATGCTTGGGAAGGTACCTTCGCCTTTTAATTTTGTGAAGATAAATTTTTTCTTTCTTGAGTACATCTAGAACAAAATGTAAGTGCTTACACGTATTTAGTAAATATTCTAATAACGTGATCGTGTACCGTGCATTTGTTTGTCTAAATGCTTTGTTTATGTCTACTCATTTGATGGATTGCCTCGAGAATTAATATGTCTGTCTACATAAAATGGGAGGGAGAAAAGGGGGTGGAGGTGATATGAACATTTTTATGAACCACTTTGTTAGTTATCAACTATCACGAACATCATGAATTCATTTTTTTTTAATATCTTAAGAGTGGTTTTTCATGACTTACTTTCATCTCATGCTCAGAGTTGTCATCAGAGAGTGTCCCTCAGTCTTCAATTCCTGATATTGAAACTGAATTGCGTGAAATAAGATTGAGTTTGTTGATGGAGATAGAGAGGAGGAAGCAAGCAGAAGAAATCCTTAACGATATGCAAAACCAATGGAAGAGTATCCGGGTCCAGTTATCTCTTGTGGGGTTGACACTCCCCAAGGATCCAACTACTTTGCAAGTGGGTGGACAGCCAGGTGATTCTGCAGCAGATCTGTGCCAACAAGTCTATCTTGCCCGCTTTGTTTCAAACTTAATTGGGAGGGGGACTGCAAAGGCTGAGTTTGAGATGGAGATGGAAGCCCAGATTGAGTTGAAGAACTCTGAAATTGCTCGTTTATGGGACAGGCTACATTATTACGAGGCTGTGAACCGGGAGATGTCTCAGAGAAACCAAGAAGCTGTAGGTGAGGTCTCCAAACCATAATGATTTTTGTAGTGCCTATCGTTATATGTAGATTTTTTTTTTTTTTTTCTCAGAAAATAGAAACAAATTGCAATCTTGTGGTTGTGGTTTTTTTAAATTGCTTCATCTGATTCATCCTGACTACCTCATGTCATATCCCCATCTCTCAACCTCTCTGTCCATTTTTTCCTTTATTGCTTCTGAATTTTTTCAGAAATTTTCATCAAGTACTTTATAAGAGTTCTTCCAATGAGGTTTGCAATAAAATAGAGATTTTTTTTAATTTATTATTTTGATTCCCCACCCCCCCCCCCCCTTCCCATTCTCCACTTGTCCAACTCTTGCATCACATAAATTTTCTTTTGCATTTTGTTGTGTGCTGTTTTTGGGTTAGCGTACAGAGTTAGTGTTCCCTAATAGCTGGTGAATAAATAAAATACAAGCTACAGGTACAAAATAAATTACTATTATCGTAGTATAAAATGGTACTTGTAACCATTTTTGTTTCATTTGTACGAGTTAACATGAATGATACTTTTGACATGATGCTTGAAGTAGTTAATGATATAGAGGCTATGCTTTTTGCCCCGTTAATAGATAAGCCTTACTTTTTTTCCCTAATTCGTAGATTTGTGGACTTGATATTTTCTTGTTCTTCATATGATACAACATTTCACTCTCCTTTTGAGGCGAGAAGCATATTTATACTACCCTGCAATGCTCGTCTTCACAATCTATATTTCTAGTTTGTCTTTGTTTACCAACTCTTGTGATTTTGCTGATGATGCTTACAATTGTTGAGTAGGAAAACTTATTTTATTTTCGCTTAGTGAAGTACTAAAAGATATCATAACCCTTCTATTTTTCTTACACTTGCATTTACTTCAACAGAGTAATAAATCTATATATGTCCTTCCAGTTGATATGCATTTTATATGTTGGAAGCTTCAAGGTATATAAAACAAAACCAAACAGAAAGAATAGCAGTTTTAACTCCCATTGTTGTTTGAGCTAAAAGCAATTCTGGATTTGGTATGAACTGGGGGATAGATTATGAGCAGAAGTATACTTTTTGAGCCTTTTGTTGCTTTCTTTCATTTTATTCTATAAAAATGTTTCTTGGCCATGCCTCCGCAAGGTTTTATATTTTGTGTTAGTCAGAAAAGAATTAAATTTCTGATTTCATACTGTATTTGACTCATGTAGACATAGCAAGACAACTTAGGCAAAGGAGGAAGAGAAGACAGAAATGGGTTTGGGCATCGATTGCTTCTGTGGTTACAGTTGGTTCTGCTGTCTTATTGTGGTCTTACTCCCAGACTGGAAAAGGATTATCTTACTCAAGCCAATCACATGATACTGGGGTTGAACGCATTCCAAGGCAATGAACTCCAAGTGGATAGCTTAGTTCAGGCCATGCCTTATAAATGAATAACAAACAAGATGTCAATTTTGCGATCTTGTGAATACCAACATTTTGTCATTGTCACTCGGTTACATATTTTCTGCCGTTGTGTATAGATCTAATAATAAAATCAAAGTACGACACCAACAGTCGATATGGTATGCCATGTTTAGATTTATTTTAAACTTGTTTTGATGCTTACATCCTATCTTGGTTTATAGAGCTGGTTAACTTGGAATGTTATCATGTGTGTCTGTGTTCAGCTTGATTTACATGGTTATATTGCAGATGGTACCAAGTGCTGCTATCTATTGAATTTTTCTGCCACAAAGAATCATAAATTTCCCCCACATTTTGAATTCGCTCTAGAATGCGGCATTTCCTACGTATAGTTTTCTTTCATCAACCTGGAAAGTTCATTATAATATTATGCAAGTAACTTCTCGTTCACTAGGGGAGGACCAACTCCCCTAAGTATGATGTCATCGTCCCTATGAGTAGATACATACTCTCACTTAGGCATGTAGATTTCATCAGATTTGTCAATTACTAGTTTTTGACATTGTAAATTTGTTTATGCCATAGAAATTTAAATAAAAGCGATTAGTGCATGTGTACAAGCATTGTCTAGTACAATGTATCACATAACAAAACTCACAATTTATGTCTTCTACAAGCACATCGTTATCATTCATGTCGGCGCATATACTTTTGAATAGTAACTAAAAGAATACCAATCACAAAAAAAATCAGGGTAGGTAAACAAAGTTAATAAAATAAAATAATTAAATAATAATAAAAAATTGAATCATATATAAATTAATAAATTCAAATTAAATACAACATCACCAAAAATTTGATCATGTAAAACTCACAAGCGCACGAGACCGTTGACAAGTAATATAGATTAAATGAGTTGAGAGTATCATCCCATAAGGAATAAATTTCAATTCAAGTGCATTAGTTTTGTATGGAATTCGAATTATGCAACACAAAAAAGTTTTTGATTTGATTTATGCTAAATTAATCTAACAAAGTTGTAAAAGTTTGATTTTTATCAAATTATGAAAGACTATATTGAATTTAGAGTCCGCTTATTATTATCTATTTCAATTCTTGAATTGCAATCTAATCTTATTCATGCGTATTTGACAATTGATAAAGCTAATGTATTCAAATTTATTTCCAATACAAATTAAATCTATTATAGTCACCACCCCAATATATTCCTATTTCGAATTCAAATGAGTAGAATGTATTAAGTTTTAGATTATCTGTATGATTGCACATGTGATAAATATTATTTCTAACTTTTATTGTACATATGTTAATTTTACCGTGTTCTAAACTTATTGTGAGTCTTTCAAAACTCTACAACAAGTAACTAATTATTTAATTGTTAGCTACACACTGCAATCAGTATGCAAAACTAATCAAGAATGCAAGAATTATTAAACTATTAGCCTTGAATTAAAATAAATAAACAATATGGTTCATCTTCATTCGATACAAAAATGAATCTAGCTGAACATGTTTATAAAAATAAAACAACAAGAAGAATAGAAATGTATCACTCGAAATTTATAACTACAAGAAAGATATGTCCGGTCTAATTCTTGTTCTTCAACATCAAGCTTTGACTCTTCATGTTCTTGATTTAATTCATGTACTTGAATATTGAATTAGACCATTGTTTCTTGATAGATTTTATAATATAGATATCATTTGAGAGAGAGAGAGAGAGAGAGAGAGAGAGAGAGAGAGAGAGAGAGAGAGATCATTTTAGCCCAAGTTTTTGTATTTATAGAAGCCGAAAATTATGTTGAAATCACGTTAAAATCATGTTCCAAGAATAATTTTGCTTTAAAATGGAATTTGCAGCATTGATCCCCATAATATACCCATGCCATCACCTTGTTTGGTCCCTATTTATTTTTATCCAAGTCGATGCTCATCGGGGTATGCTGGCTTTCTTGTCTTGCGCACATCGCCTAACTTTTTGGCATTAAATAACTTTTAGTATTTTTGTTATAACTTTCTATTTCGATATTCGATTGAAGTGATTTAAAGTATATTGAAAAGTTAACTTAAATGGATATTGTTAAAATTTGGGTGTGACCTGAATTCCTTGTTGAAGTAATTGAAGAATTCTAATTGAAGTGCACGTCATGAAGAATGAGTTTGGACATTCTCTACTTATTCCCTATAAATATTAGGTTCTTCTATACAATTTTATAAGTGTGAGAAAATATATTAGTAGAATTATAGGATCCATTGTAATTTCTCTCTTCTTCATTATTTTTAAGTCAATAAAATCTTTTAATTCCTCTGACATATTATTGTCTTCTTTATTATTTTGTTTGATCAAATACTTCATTATTATTTGCCATATAATTTCAACATCTCAATCCAGTGGTTTGTTCCACAACAATTGATATCAGAGCAAATATTGTATCATGGTTGTTTTACAACAAGTGGTATCAGAGCCCCATGTTCAGCAGTTCCGCAAGTGAGTATAATGTTTGATTTGTTCGAGACTTTTTATTCGTGATGGCTACCATGAAGTATGATATTCCACTTTTGGATCGGAGCACTAAATTTTCGTTATGGCAGGTTAAGATACATGCAGTACTCGCACAACTGGATTTTGATGATGCATTATTGGGAATTGACAAGATGCCCGCAACTTTGACCACGGAGGAGAAATTACAAAAGGATAAGAAGGTTGTTTCTCACATTCATCTTCATCTATCAAATACTATTCTTTAGGATGTTTTGAAGGAGAATTCAGCAGTTGCTTTATGATTAAGGTTGAAAGTCTGATAAGCAAGTTGAACCTCAAGCAGCGTTTATACTCTCATCGAATGGCAGAAGGAGGATCATTGGAAGATCATCTAGCTGTATTTAAGGAGATCGTCGCTGATTTGGAAACATTGGAAGTAGAGTATGATGAAGAAGATTTGGCATTGATCTTATTTTGTTCGTTACCTGCTTCGTTTTCTTCTTTTAGAGACATGATTTTGTATAGTTGTAATACTCTCACCATATAGGAAGTGTATGGTGTTTTGTATTCAAAAGAAAAGATGAAGCATCCGGTTTCTGAAGCCAAAGATGGAGAACACCTGGTTGCTTATGGTAGTTCTGGAAGGGACATATCGAAATCTAAGTTCAGTAATCAAATTTGTAACTACTACAAGAAGAATGAGCACTTAAAGAAGGATTGCTACAAATTGTAGAATAAATAAATGATGGTTGCAAGTAGATATTCAGATACTTCAAGCGAAGCAAACCTCGTAGAGAATATTGTAAGTGATGGGAAACTCTTAGCTATTTCTGACGTTGAGTTTAAATCAGAAGATGATTGGATTCTTGATTCAGCATGTTTGTTTCATATCTGTCCTAATAAGGACTTGTTTGCTACGTATGAAACTGTTTCCAAATGTGTCGTGGTTATGAGAAACAACGCATCTTGTCGGGTTGCTAGAATTGGCACATTCAGATTGAAACTTTTGGATGGGACAATTAGAATACTTGGCCAAGTTCGACATGTTCTAGATTTGAAGAAAAATCTCATCTCGTTGTCTATCCTTGATTCAAAAGGTTATGAATTCTTTGGTAGAGGTGGAGATTTGAAAGTTTGTAAGGGTGCCCAAGTTGTATTGGAGGGACATAAAATGTCTCGGTTAAACATCTTGTAGGGTCGTGCAGAATTTGGAAGAGTCAATCAGCACAAGTTCAAGACTGTGGTGGGCATTCAGTTTGGTACAATACCTTTAGGAGCTCATAAATGGTCGAATTTGAATAATACAGTTCAGTGGAGTTCAGGAGATATGGATAATTCCGCTTTGCCACCATCACCTGCGGTGCTATTGTATTCAATTGACCTGTTCTAACTGTGACTAACTTTTATAAAGGCATTTCAGCATAATCAACTAAACTTTCAATCTCTTTCGCTCTTCCATCAGGAGGGTTTTCAGGATCCACATCATGTTGTGCATAGAAGTCCTTAAACATCCTATGTGACTCAGGTATTTCTACATCGAGCAAATTTGCTTTACTTGTTTGTTCTCCATGAAATATCCTGACACTATATGTAGGATCCATGTCCTTAATAATCAAATGTTCATAGACTATGTCATAATGATGATGCATTAGATTCCTACACCTAACACAAGGGCATACTATCATTTCTGAATTGCAACTTTCACGAGCTCGTTTAACAAACTTCTGGACTCCATCTCTATATTGTTCTGAAAACCTACAAGTTAAACTTTATGATCATTATACGTTAAATTTTGTTCAATTGATATCTAGATCTGCAATATTTAATTTTAGATGATAACCTTGATAAGTGTAGCCACTCGTTGTCCATTGTATGCAAAGATACTATTCAATGTTGAACAACACGAAGATGCATTAGATAAAAAGATAAGTAAATACTATAAGGAGCCCATCAAGATAAGTAAATTGAAGATTGTTGGCTCGATTAAGAGTTGCCTAATGTTAGTTAATGAATTTCAGCTAATCAATAAACTAAGAAAGCGAAAACGTTAATTTTTTTTTTTTGTTAATTTATGAAAGCTATTTCTCAATCTCTAGCAAATTGCACTAATCGAAAGTACATTCGGGGGCCTAAGAAAATAAATGGAAATCCACCTCCTAGCGAGCATAAGCATTAAAAACTCATAGAAGGCGGCATCTTATACCATTTCGTGGGACCTGGCTAATAGACCTCCCTTTCATTCACTCTCTTGGTGCAACGTCTAAGTGTTTCTCACAAGAAAACAGTTTCAGAGACCAGGTTCTGAAAATATAATATTCAAAACATAAATTTATTTTCCATATACCACTCTAAAAGAAAATAAATATTAAATTAAAAAACAACAATGTAAGGGGAGATTCCTAAAAGTGTAAAGAGAGTCAGTGTCGAGTAATCAAGTGATCTTAAACTTTTCTTTTTCATATAATTTTTCTGATAGCTATGTTTACTTGATTTGCTAGTGAAATGATTATGTATTTACCTTTTATGTTCTAGAAAATAAGATTGACAAACAGGCAAACTCTCTTATTTCTATTGTTCACAAGAAGAAAAGCAAAAGGTCATTTATTCTGATGAAGACTAAACTCTCAGCTACAACTTCTAGCTAATGAACATCAACAAATACTAACTCTGCTATCAGTAAATAGGATTGACAAACAGATAGACTCAATGGATTGAGACTCTGCTATCAGCAACAGATTGTAACATACCGATTTTAGTTACAAATATAACATAAATCAAGCAGGCTACCCCAAAATCAAGCATAACAATCGGCCACTAGCACATTAATTTCTATATTTCAGGGAAACGAATAAATCAGATATTGCCTACCTTTCGAGTGTGGTGAAAAATTGATGCCAATCAGCAGATGGACGCCTACGGGGGAGAGACGAAGCAAATACTGCCTACCCCTCTGAACTGGTTTGCCTTGTAAAGACCACTATGGGAAAAGAAGCAGCTTAACAGAGCAGTGCTGCCTACGGAAAGCGAGGGATTGGTGTTAGCGATTAGAGATGAGGGATTGGTGTTGGGGATTTGAGGATTTCACGGGAAAGGGAATGCGAGATGGATTGGAGATGAGGGAAATTAGAGAGAGAGAGATGAATTTACAAGTGAAATCTTCCGAGACCTCAACTCGACCCACAATTCAAAATAAATTTACAAGTGAAATCTTCTCTTCTTATTGAATGATAGAACCCAGATTGATAACAAGAAGAGAAGAGGCAAATACTTCAATAGATGGCAATAAGTATAGCTCAAAGTGTTGATATGAAAAACTTCTTGAAGAACTAAAGATTTTTTCAAAGTCAATCACTCAAAAGTTTTTCAAGAGTTTAGTTGCTTTTGATCATTTTAAAGATGGAGAATATAGTAGTAATGATGAATAAAAGCCTCACATTAATGCTCAAGAATTGTTAATACAAGTGAAGGAATAGTGAGGTATTTATAGCATACAAACGGTCAAAAACTCTGCCGTACCGGACGCACTATACCGAACGTCCGGTAAACTACCGGATGGTCAACTAGCGGTTATTGTTTGTCAAAATTTTGGAACATTGAAAAAATGACTGTTGGAGCATTGCATTTTTTATTATACCGGACGTCCGGTACAACAAAAAATGCTCGAAACGTTCTCGTTTTTAAATTTTGTCAAATGTAAATGCTGGAGGGACGTTTAAGATGTTTTTCAAAGTTTTTGTCATATTTAAAAATAAGTGTTACGATTTTTTACTTTTGAAAGACATAATTTTCAAGTAAAACGTTTTTGTCGTGAATTTTGTAAAAGCAAAACTTTGAGCTTGTCATGATGCATTACCAGGTATTAATGCGTTTTACCATTACATATAATCGTGAAACGTCTAAGTACTTTGTTTTGAACATCTTGGTTTGCGCTTCTTGATGGTACCTCGACTTTTATCTCGAATTTCGTCAAAACATCTTTTTGTGAGTTTTTTGCAATAACTTACTTCATTGCCTTGATTGATTTTGTTTTCACATTGGCCTATTGTATGCAAATTACTTGGCCTCGAACTTTGCGCTATCAAATAGTCCATGTGCAATAATTACTATGGACACTTAAGATCAATTTGTTAGTAATAAACATAATTTGTTTGTAATAATCAAAACGAGAAGTCAACCATATGTCAACAAGATTGCCGATAATTAACTCTTTTGGATGAGAGGACATAAATTTCCATTCTTTTGGCAAAGTGGAGTTGCTTTGATCCTTGGTTGGTTTTTCTTCACTTTCTTTGGGTACCTTTGATTGTTCTTTATTTGATACTCCTTTGTCTTGAATATTCATTTGTTCAATGGGGGTTTCCAAACCTACATCATCATCAATACCTTTCTCTCGATCAAGAAGATTAGTCTCATCGAATGTAACGTGCATAGATTATTCAACGACTAGAGTTCTTTTGTTGAAAACTCTATATGCTTTGCTAGTCGATGAATAATCAAGAAAAATTCCAATATCGGATTTTGAGTCATATTTTCCAAATTGTCTTTTTTGTTTAAAATGAAACATTTGCAACCGAAGACCTTGAAATAACTAATGTTGGGAATTCTATTTTTCCAAATCTCGTAAGGAGTTTTGGTTTTCTTACGACTTACCAAAACTCTATTTATAATGTAGCATGCGGAGTGAATGGTTTCGGCCCAAAAGTACTTAGGTAAATTATTTTCATTCAACATGGTCCGAGCCATTTCTTGTAATGTACGATTATTCCTCTCTATTGCACCATTTTGTTGAGGAGTTCTAGGAGCCGAAAAATTGTGTTCGTATCCATTATCGTTACAAAAATCATCGAACTCAAGGTTGTCAAATTCTCCACCATGGTCACTTCTAATAGTGGTAATAGTGTGACCCTTTTCATTTTCAACTTTCTTACAAAAATGTTTGAAATCTTTTACAGCTTCATCTTTTACTTTTAAAAAATATGACCCATGTAAATCTTGAAAAATCATCAACAATAACGAAGGCGTAATGTTTACCGCCTAAGCTAGCCGTTCTTGAAGGTCCAAAAAGATCCATGTGGAGAAGTTGCAAAGGTTTTGTAGTTGAGAAGAAACTTTTTGTTTGAAAGAACTTTTCACTTGATTTCCAAATTGACATGCATCACAAATTTTATCTTTTTCAAATTTCAAACTTGGTAGTCGTTTCACAAAACAATTTTTGGAAATTTTTGAAATAAGTTCCATGTTAACATGACCTAATCTTCTATGCCATAGCCATGTTTAATTATTTAGCCCAAGTAAACAATATTCATTATTTTCATATTCAATATTTATGATATAAACATCCTTATTTCGGCTTCCTACAAAAATCACCTCTTTTGATGTAGCATCTTTAAATAGGCATTTGGAAGAATCAAATTTAATATGATAACATTTATCACATAATTGACTAATACTTAGCAAATTATGCTTGAGGTTATCAACTAACAGAACATTTTCAATTGAGGGGGATAAGTGATTACCAATGTTGCCGATTCCAATTATCTTCCCCTTTGCATTGTCTCCAAAAGTTACATGACCTCCATCATTTCTTTTGAAGTTTGAAAGTAGTGATTGATCTCCGGTCATGTACTTCGAACATCCACTATCCAAGAACCATTTGCTTTTGATTTTCTTTTGTACCTACAAAAACAATTTAATTTTTTATTTTTGGTACCCATACAAACTTGGGTCCTTGGTAGTTAGTTTTTGAGGATTCTTTAATCCATTTATTTTTTATTTCAAAAGATAATCTCTTTTTAGCTAAGCAATTAAAAGAAATATGTCCAATCTTATTACAAAAAGTACAAGTAGTGTTTGAAGCCTTGACAAACATGTTTTTCAGAGAATTTTGTTTCAACGAGGGTTTAAATCCGATTCCCCCTTTGTTAAATACACATTTTTGATTTTCGGGCATCAAATCAAAATTTTTCTTACCTCGGTTAATTTATAAATGATTTTTGTCAAATCTTCAACCTTTTCTATTAGGGAAGTGTTCTCCTTTACTAATATATAATCAAGATTTTCATTTGATTTTTTCAAAGTTTACTTTAATTCATTTTTTATAAAGAATTTTTCTTTTTAAGAATAGAGTGACTCAAGGCAATTTTCTTTTGTACTTACCTCATCTTCGAGGGCCATGAAGCACATGTTTGCGATTTCATCTTGATCATCGCTTTCATTTTGATTTTCATCATCACTATCATCCCAAGTAGCTTGAAGTGTCTTTTTCTTGAAAATTTTCTTTTTATTTGGGTATTCAGTTCTTTTGTAACTCATTTTGTTGCAATCGTAACAAACGATTTGCTTGCTCATTTCTTCATTCTTTTCTCCCTTCTTTGGGAATCTTCGGTTGTTTCGAAAACCTTTCCATTTTTTGACAAGAAGTACCAAATTGTCGAGCTCTTCATCCCTCATGTCATTGCTCATTGTTCCTTTATCAATAGCCGTTTTTAAAGCAATTTGACGTTTTGGAGTCTTTTTTGATTCCTCTTTGTTTTTTCTTGTCTTCTCCTTGATTTTGGCATTGTTGAGTTCAAAGGTCATCAATGTTCCATAGAGTTCTTCCAAGGGATATGTGTTCACATCCTTGGTGTTTTCTATCAACATTCATATAGGACTCCATTCCTCCTAGAGTGACCTAAGCATTTTGCTTACAAGTTCACCGTTAGTATATTTTCGATCAAAGCCTTCTAAACCATCACAATATCAGTAAAATGAGTAATTATATTAACAATAGATTCATTTAGTTTCATAGTGAAATTTTCGAATTCTTTAACTAATATATTTATTTTAGTTTCTTTAACCTTACTTGTTCCAATATGAGTAACTTCAAGACCATGCCAAATCTCATAGGCTGAATCACATGTGCTAATCCTATTAAATTCATTTTTATCTAGTGCACAATAAATCAAATTTTTTGCCTTAGCATTTAATGATAATTTTCTTCTATATTCTTCATCGTATTCTTCTCTAGGTTTAGGAATACTTTGACCGGGTCTTCCATCAATCTTAATAGTCCTCGTAGGCACATATGGACCATATTCAATTATTTTCCAAATATTATAATCAATTGATTGAACATAGATCATCATCATAGCCTTCCAATAATTATAATCTATGCCATCAAAGAAAGGAGGTCGGTTAGTGGAATGCCCCTCAAGATTTTGAAACATGATGTTAGCCATTACTCAAGATTGTGAAATCTTTTAAATAAAAAAAGTACCTTGCTCTGATAACAATTGAAAACCCAAGATTAACTAACCAAGAGGGGGGTGAATTGGTTATTAAGACTTTTTCGTTAATCACTCAAAATTTTAATATAATGAACACACAAATGATAGAGAATAATCTAAGTACAAGTAAACACGTCAGTGGAATAATATAGATTTGCGTGAAGTAAATGCGTTAAGTAAAAGGGAAAGAGAGTGCAAACGATATGTTATGGAGGTTCAATCCAATGCAATGATCTAAGTCCCCGTTACCAAGCTCTCTGGCATGAGAAAGACCTTTTTCAGTATATTGATTGACTTATGGCACAATCCAACCTTTTACAACTCTTCCGGTGACTTACAACCAAGGAGCACCGATCCTTTTACAACGTTGAGCTTTCCAGGACCTCAACACGACCCTCAATACAAAATGAGTTTACAAGTTAAAAACTTCTCTTCTTCATAAATGATGAGTACAAGATTAAGTATAAGAAGAGAGGTAGGCAAACACTTCAATAAATAACAATGAATGGAACTCAAGTGTTTGATGTGTAAATCTTTGATGTAAGAATGATTTTCAAGAATTAGTTTTGATCAAAGATTTTACAAGAGCAAAGTGATTTGATAATAAATGATTTGTAGGATCAATGTAGGCTCAAGGTTTATCAAATCTGATGCTCAAAAAGTGTGATTACAAATGGTAGGTGAGTTGGTATTTGTAGTAGTTGAAAAAAGCCAAAGTCTCTGTCCAATCGGACGACCAAAGGGATCAGAATCGGATGACCCAGCTTCTATTAGAAACACTTTGTTAGAACGGTAAAAAAAAGTGACCGTTGTTGGCTAACCGAACGTCCGGTTCGCCATCCGGACATCTGGATGACCAGATTGTTTCTAGGTCATTTTCTTTTTTGTTTTGTTTGCAAATAATAATGTTTTTCCCTGATTTTTCAATATAAGTTTTTTTTGATTGTTTTCGAGAAATATGTTGGAAAAACTTTTTTTTGAAGAATAATTTTGTGCAAACATTTTTATCTCGTAAATTGTGTCGAGTGAGAGAAAACCATTACTCGAGCTTGAAAGTGTCATTGCTAGGATTTAAAGTGATTTACCTTTACAACTGGCTCAAGAAAAATCTAGTTACAAAGTCTTCGACAATATGGCGCGAGTTTGAAATAACGTAAAGCTTGTCTTCATGAGTGCTCGATCAATCTTTGTTTGAGCTTCCTTGATTGACAATATTTCGTTCAATGGCTTTGACTCAATTTGCCAACATGTCAATTTAAGGATTAAGTTAAAGATAAACATAAGTTGTTTGTTATAATCAAAACATAGGTCAACATTAAGATGTTTAATAAGACAGTCGGACACTTGATGATGTGAGATATGTTCCAGATTTGAAGAGAAATCTTATCTCCTTAAGTATTGTTGATTCAAAAGGGTACAAGTATAGTTGTGGAGGTAAAGTCTTGATAGTTAGTAAAATTGTCCGTCTTGTGTTGAAAAAAAAAAAAAGAAAAAGTCCCAATTATATTTCTTGCTCAGCTCTACAGAATCTTTTGATATTAATCAGCAGAAATTAAGGATTCAGGTGGATTTTGAGTTTGGTTTAGTATCGTTGGAGTTTGTTTTAGGGTCCATATTAAAGAATACATCTCAGTCAAGTTCAGAAGTTATGGGTGATGCCGCTTTACCACTATCATTAGCGATGTCATTGTATTCAACTGCTAGAGACAGACCCGTGAGAGATATTAGGTCTCCACAAAGGTAACAATGAGGTTGATTTCATTGCATAAGCTGTAAGTGTGGTTGAATGTATTAAGTCTAGCAAAGAACCTTCCACAGAAGCATTTGGTTATGTTGATTCTATTACAGGGTATGTTTTTGCCCTGTTTGGTAATTATGAAATTATTTGTGATTTTGTTGCTTATGGAGATAATTCGAGCAACTTTGGTGCCCAAGGTAATCCTGTTGAGCAATGCTTGGATTTAGTTGAGTTTTCAATTATTGAGTTTGTCCTAATTGAGTTTTGTGGGTGAGGTGGAGAATTTTTATGTTGGAAGATCTTTTGGTTGAGAAATTTTGGTTGAATAGTTAAGTATTATTTCTTGGAGTCGAATGTCTCCATATGGAAAATGTTTAAAGTTTTGTTCATTACAGTGGAATTCGTGTAACTGTGGAGTTTTTTAGTATTAGGGTATGACCCGAATTCTATTTGGAATACTACTTAGGAATTTTATTTGAAATCTAGTTGGGAATTCTAGTTGAAGTCCATTTGGGAATTTAAGTTGGAATTTAATTTGGGAGTTGGTAGTAGACTTAAAAGAGGTCTTGAAGGTGTCCAAGATGGATTATGAAAGGTAGGTGAGACGGCCACTCGTTGCATGCCCAGGAGATGCCCGAGTCCTCAAAACAGGGAATCGGTACTCGCTAGGCCCCTGGTAGCTTGAGTGGCGGTGTTAACGCTCGAGTTCCAATATTACTCGGGTAGCTTTTAAATTCTAATTTTTGACGATGTTTTACTCCTATTTCATCCCAAATATTCCATTATTGGTTTTACCCATTGTGGTGGGATTTTACTTTATATTGAACTCTTCATTGTTAGGGATCTTAGTATTATATATATGTGGCATACAACAATTATTGAATCAATCCTTACATTCCACATGATAATTTGTATTCCTCCATTATTGATATTAATAAATTCTCCTATTCTGCCCATTGTATATTTTTCCACATAAATCTCGTGTTCTTGTTTGATTTTCATATTGCCATATAACTCTTGTTCCTTTATTTGTTAACAAGTGATATCGATTCGACATATAATTCTTCAACAGACACCTAAAATCCTTGCTGCATGAATTGTACAATTTGAGCTATGAAACATAAACCATTTCTTTGTATGTGCTAAACCAAAATCTTAAAATTAACAAAGCTTTAGACATATGCAGATAGAATAATGTTACCTAAATAGAGTGATGATCATCCTCATGTGATATGACAAGTAATGTGGGGTCAAATGATAATGTCAATTAAATGTGTGGATACGAAACTTATTTTATTGATCTTATAATTTACTATCACTGCATATGGAGATTGTTGATCCTCGTGATGTGATCTGCAAACCAATCCCACTGCGTACAAAATATAGAGCTATATGCGAGGAAAATGCAAGCATAGAAGGTTCGCATAAAGATAGCGGACCACTTTTTCATTTAGGTTGGCTACAGACTGTGAATAAAAAAATACGCGGGCGCATAGAGAAAGTGTGATATTCTTAACAGAATCCATTATAAACTAGCCATAAGGAACCGCCATCTATCATTTTCCTAAATGATCAAATTACCCCAACACTTGGAGGGAATTCTATAAATACCAATGTTCTCACCAGGAAAACCTCGAACTGGTACATAAATCAGTTCGATTAATGCCTAAAAACCTAATAAAAGTTGGCCACTTCTTCGGTCTAATCGCAAAATTGGTTGACCCAGAAAATATTTTATACCCATCTTAAAGTGACCAATCCATTTTATAACCGTTTTCTCTAGTACTTTAATTCAAAGAAATCGATGTGGGATTGGGAGATAGTTGGTTTATTATCTTCTCCACTTATCAGCCAAGGTATCGGCGTAGTGGAGGAACCGAAAGTCTTTGCAGTGCTTTAATTCATTACTTCTATTCACCGTGAATGATTTAAACTGGTTAGTTCAATATTTGATTTGGTTTATTTTCTTATTAATTTGCAGATTTTTTAGTGTTTAATCTTGGTAAAAATCTAATCAAATCTTGTGAAGTGAGTTTCAAGAAAAATCCGTGGAACTTTTTGGTATTGTTGTGCTCTTAAGTTCTTATTTTGATATTGCTATTGTCAAATTATTTTGATAAACTTTCATATGATTATTTTATTTATTATTAACGGTTCGACCCAGTTGAACTTTTCAATCTTTGTCCCTTTAGCCTTTCCGGGTCAATTTTCAAAATATTGATAAATACCCACTCCTTCACAGATAAAACTACGCAATTCAAATTTTTTTCCTTTCAAATAGTTATTTTTCCTCTAGCTCTAAGTTTGAGATCAAAACCAGAGAGTTTAGGATGAGAAAATAATAATTAAGTGAGAAGATTGTTGATTCAATTTTTACCATCAACAAATTGGCACTGTCTATGAGAAGTTTTAAACGAATTACACCACAAAATTCTTTTGCAATTAAGGAAGCCCCGAAATCTATAAGATCTGAAAAATAAGTCAGATCAAGGAAAAACCAAAAGGAGTGAAAGTATTTGAAGTAGAGATCGGAGAGTACAGTGACAATCTAGTGGATAGTAACGCTAATCCGAAGAGGCAACAAGAGAAAGTTCATATGGAAGCCCAGCCGACATGTATCCAGCAAACCGTCGCCACTTACGGAATAAAATATCTACGACGAAAACAATATAGGAGATGGCAGAGAGCCTGAAGGTCGACAGTAGAGAATGCTTCTCTACGGGCGAAAATTGAAAATACAATAGTTATCATGTAGGATGGATCTAGAGAAAATGAAATGGATCCTATAATAGTGCTTTTCACAACAACAAAAGTTGCATCCCAGTGTCAAAAACTTGTGGTATTGCGCTGGAGAGACAACACAAGTGGCGGCGGATGAGCAGGCCTGCTAGGGAGAGGTTCTCGGAGGAGGTTACCTCATGAGATAGGAAGCATAGTTGCTAGGAAGGCCAGAAGACGTAAAGTGTGATCAACACTTGGTACAATCTCTAATCTATGAAGAATCTAAAGATTGACCAACAAGGTCATATGAGTTAGACGATGATGATGAGTACCCCCCATTCTCTAGAAAAATCAAGGAGGGACCACTTTCAGACACATTTGTTCGCTTACTATAGACAAATACAATGGTAAGTGTTCACGAAAATATGTTTCGAGTTTGAATCACCGCAAGTGTACGGTTCGTTGACAAGTAATAAAGTGGAAATAGTAAAATTTCGAGTATCGTTCCCACGAGGATTGGTCTAACTTAATTTCTATTATTGTGACCTTAACCGAAACTATAAACTCAAGTGATAGTCGTAATGATTTTCCTATGAAATTGTAAATAACATGCAAATTAAACTAAAGTTGCGATGTAATTGTAAAACAACGATTGAATGCAAAGTTTGAGAAAAATAATATATGGAAAAGCGCACTAGGATCCCGAATCACCAAGCAAAGTTCACTCTTAACCCCTATTTCACAATTTGACAACACAATGAATCTTTTGAAGAATCAATGTTTCTAACCTATCCAACAATCTCTTTCGAGTAGAATTGAACCTATCCTAGTATACCATTTGACTATATTTCTATGACAAATGCAATATATAAGAATGCATGAAGTTTTGTAAACACTTAGAGATTCACGTAATGCATATCGGTATATTTCTATCCTCTATGAACAAAATGACGATTTACACCTTGTTGAATTTATTTCCCTTCTTTCGAATGCAAGAAATAAATCACCTAAACTCACACAATTATAAATTAGCTATAATCACTAGATACTGAGCGTATGTAAATCATTCAAAATCATCAAAATGTTTGAATATCAAATTGCAAAATAGAATTAAAGACTTCACAATGCGAGATTCATCGTTCACCTAGTACATGAAAAGTTTAGCCTAGCATAATGAAATTAAAACAATAATAAAAATGATAGAATGAAAACATCACCAAAAATTGGAGTTTTGGATCTTGAATCTTGAATCTTGATGTAAAAACCCTTGTTCTAGCCTTCGATCTTGCTCAAAACTGTTGTTTTTCTCTCTAGGAAGGCGTAACCCTAATTCTGGACGTCCCTCGTATTATAAAGGAGTCCTAGATATTCTTTCCAAAGGAGTTCGAACCAGATAAGGAAACTGAAAATTTTCGCCCAGAAACCTTCCTTGCGATCGCAAGGAACAATCTGTTTCCCCTCTTTTTCTCCCTGTTGAAGCTTGGGCGATCGCAAGGTATTACACCATGCGATCGCAAGGAAGAAGGGGTTTTCCCTCTTGTTCATTTTGGTCCCCAAGGTTTTCTTCCGTTCGTCCTTGGTCCTGGTCCCTTCTCTCGCCACCTCCAGTCATCCATTTTGTTGGCAATTAGGTCTTCCATGGATGTTTGTGCTCGATTGATCATTCGGGTCAACTTCGAGTATTTGCAAATTAGTCCTCGAACTTTCGTTGACTTGCATCTTGGTCCTTTTCGCCTCTTTTTGCTTTCATTTCACTCCTTCTATCAGATTCACCCTACAAAAAATAATATATAACTAATCAAGTTCTTTTCGAGCTTTTTGCAACAACATTCAATCTGTTTTGTATCACAATTACTTGTGTAAAACACACTTATCAAATACCCCCAAACTTGAATTGTTGTTTGTCCTCAAACAAAATGATAACTTAACACAAAACATAGTTTAACAGCTTACCGTGTCTCAGCATTAGAGTTCAGTAATAGCACACTGAATAGTTTCAATAATGCAAAAATCAAATCAATTTTTCACCTGTCATGTATGGAACTCGATGTGTATGTGGGTGCTTACTCATGCAAAGCATACCAAACTGATGATGGGTGTAAATCCCGACCTGCAGAGTAGTCAAATATTTCCTTTCTTCACTCTGAGATTCACACCCCCCCAAACTTGTTCTTTTCGCTCAAAGATTAACACGTGTGTTCTAGAATAGAGTATTTGATTCACTTAAGTCCTCACCCTCTCTAAGTTTGTATAGATCTCACGAGTCACGAGTTTGCATTTCAATAGCGGGGGCTTCTCCTAATTATTTGATTGTTTCAACTGCCGAGACTAGACTACGCCATTACTTGCTTCGTATCAGAGAAATGGTTCTATCAAAATGTTGTCTGGGTCTAATACGTGTTTTCCATAAATTGGAGTGCGTATGTTATTCATCAATTAAATTTTTTTTTTTTTTTTTTTTTTTTTTTTTTTTTGACATCGTTGATTTGCTTTGTATATAACCCCTGTAGCGAGCTTTGGGGCGATGACTCCAAGTCGGATGATGACCATAGGGCACCAGGTTTTAAACCCTTACAGACTTAATCACTCGAGTTATACAGGCTCGAACCGATGTTTATTTTCAATGATTAGTGCAATGCCCCTTTTCTTTTAGACATCTAGTTTCCAGAACTGCCCTCTAACTTGAAACTTTTACATTGTTTTCGTCTCATTGGTTTAATCCAATCCACACAACATAGTTTCCACGCATGGAATCCCTACTCATCTCAATGTTCCTCTGTGATAGCTAAATCATCTCCAAACTTCTAAAATAATGGTTTCTTGATAAGTGCACTAGAGGTTTTCGGGGTTGACCTATCATGTCCATATCTACTCTAATTTTTTTTTCATCCATCACTAGGTTAGTATGCCCAACATCAGCATTGTGCTCATGAATGTCAAGTTTCCATATAGACAAGTGTAGATTAATTCAACATGCACAATGTCCACAATTCATAGCTATACTGTTCCCAATATTCTCATCATTGCAGGTAAGGCTATTAAACTCACACAAGCACACAAATAAAAAAAGATTGCTGAAGTGAACAAAACTAAAAAAAAAAAAAAAAGAAATGAACATAACTTGTAGAAAAAATAAATAATTTTTTTTTTTTTTTTTTTTTTTTTTTTTTTTTTTTTAACATGCAACAAACAAAAGCATGCACGTATGAAAAATGAATGATGAATTGAAAATTTCCGAAATCACATGCATTTCCACCCCCCAAACTTAATCTAACATTGCCCCAATGTTTAAACTGTAAGCATAGAGAGGGGGGAAAGGGGGTAAGGGAACTCCCTGATCAGGCTGGAGGTGGTGATGGTGGTGGAGTGGCAAAGCTAGGTCCAAAGATCCGTTGTGGAGGTAGTCGTGCAAGAATCGCGCATCAACTTTGCTGCTCGAAGAAGTATTGATTGGCTCCGAAGTAGCTCTGTATGCTCTTGGAGAATACTGATCATTGTCGTACTCACCTCAAGGCACGCCCAAACGGGTGATCGCATCGGTGCGGTGCTGTATATATCATCGACCACAATCAGGTGTATAGACTTAACGCCCTGGTCAATGTCTCGACCGCGCTACTTGAAGCGAGGACTTCCCGCCAATATCGGATGACACAAAGGCGGGTGGCTAGAGTGTCGACCCGCACACCGCCGCATATACGTGCTCGGGTCCCGAAAGTCTGCTCGTAGACCCCAGAGGTCTCTCGTCGTAGCCGCTCACCGTGGCGAACATTTGCCTTAAAATCTGTGTATCGGCCCCAATAGGTGGTGGTGGCGGTGCTGCCGCCTGAGACATAGCTACATCTTCAGCCTCATCACCCGTACCGGTGGTCCGGGTTCACGATGAGCGCGCACTTGCGCTTCCTGTCGCTTTAGCCTCGCTCTATCCTGAGCTTCCAGTGTACTACGTTTAATGAATGGGCTTGATCTGACTGGAAGTTCCCCTGCTGGGAAAGTGACCTTTCGCGCGCTTGCGGACGCGCCGATAAGTGCAGGAAAAATCAAAGAATTTCGGCGGTCACAGAAAGTCCCGGAGTGTATGGATACGCTCATAGATGAGGGCTGCGAGATCGATCTTATTTCCTCGAACCAAGTGATATAGCATGCCGGCCTTGGGGTCCGGGAAGGTGGAACGGTGCCGCGTAGGCTCAATGTTGTAGCAAATGAAGAGCCAGAGAATTGCAATGGAGGGAGTGAGCTCATTCTGATACCACTCGTCCTTGTCTAGCGGCCAGGCATTCTCGCGTCCCAACGTAACCTCTCGCCACCTCGGGCCATGGGAAATCCCTGTGTATCGGGATGATATTATCCCATGTCAACTGATAGTAGTCTTGGATCACTTCTGGCGTGAACATCACCCATTTGCCCCGAACCCATGTCTGATGTTGATGTTCTGATCCAGGTGTGTCTATGTCCTCATTGAAGTTGGCGTAGAATTCCCGGACTAGACCTTCATAAATAGGATGCGGGTTTTCTACCAATTTGTCCCATCCGCGGATGGACCAACGTAGCTAATTCAAACCGGCGAAATCCTCGAGCTTCACCGGGCGCTCGGAAAGTAGGCGCCAATGGGAGATGACCTCGTATAGCCAAGTCGACAATGGGCCCCAAAATCGCCGCACGCACCCCCGTCTCGGTGATTGGGTGCGAGCGTGCCCGAAGAAGATCCAACCTTTTCCTTGCCTTTAGACGTGCGTTTCGGTGGCATCCCGTATGAAGAAAATAGCAAAAATTAGTCCACAGGCGTACGGTCGTGAAATCTATGCACATCGGAAGATAAACATGAGGACGATATGATAATAGATATGGCAAGATGTGAAACATCCCAAAAACAAGTCGAAAATATGAAAATTGAGCATGTACGTATTTACGATCGACTAAGCAACTTCGCCCGTGACATCGGCATGAAATCTCGAAGTTTTCCGAGCAACATTCGGGTATATGAAAGAGGGTAAGTCCAATTACGAGGTGCCAAATTTGGTGCCAATCGGAGGTCAAATGAGTGGCGAACCGGGGGACGACAGTAGGTGCCGTGAGGTGCGGTCATGTCTAGCCATGTGTGCAATGGTGCTCCTTATATGTCAATGCCAAATGTAGCTAATGTTTACTATGGTTTGGACATGTATTTTCAGCACATCAAGCACTTATCACAAATAATGATGAGGTATATTTCATAAGTCATGAAAAGATAGAGAAATCGATTTAGACATTCTATCAAACATGTTGTGGGCATGGTGTTCTACCTTGAGTTTCATAACAATGGAGGAGTGTAAATCAAACCAAATTTTAGCAACAATTTCAATCCAAAAATCCACAACTACCTAGTCCCAACCACCATTCACAACAAGCAATATTGAAAACGAAAATATTGAACCGAAAACAAAGAGACAAGTAAGAGATTTTACCTATAGGAAGTGTGTTGTGCAAATGCTAGGAAAGTGTTGGGTGTGGAAGAGTAGTGCTCGGATTTATGAGTGAAGAGTGATGGAGGTTAGTGATTTGGGGGTTTGAGTGGCGGTTTGGGAAGATGGTCGAGTGAATGAAGGGGTGAAAGTGGAGAAAGTGGGGGTCGTGGGGTGGAGGTTACGGGTTAAAACCCGTTCGGTGGTCTGCCCTTGCGATCGCAAGGACCAAGTTGGTGCGATCGCAAGGCAAGGCTGGTCAGGACCAAACTTGGTCCTGACAGCCTTTGGGCGATCGCATGGGGTTTCTTCCATGCGATCGCAAGGTAAAATTTTTTTTTTTTTTTTTTTTTTTTTTTTTTAGAAGGTCAATGGGGGTGTACTACGTGTATGCATGTAGAAAAATCGGTAAAATTACTAAACTTTTTAGTGGTGTGATTTTTGTGTAATTTTCACCAACAATGCAATTTTTCCACAAACAATTTTTCACCCAACTGTGTAAATCAAAATTTATGTGCCACAACTCTCATATGGATGGAACGTAATTATGCAAAGTAAAGAGTGATTTTAAACACGTGTTAAACTTGTCGAAGCTCATGTCCCCCACTTACATCCAAAGAAACCAATTTTTACCCTTCCAAAACTCTTGCGACCTATAGAAGTTTATCTAAAACTTGAAAAGTGCATGGAAGCAAGAATTAGGTGTGAACAATAGAGTGCACACTTAACACACACAATGGTATCGAAAATCTCCATGTTTTGATCAATGAGTCCCCCATGTCACACAACACCCCCAAAATTTATCAAGCCATATTTTTCACTCCCGAAGTCTTTGATGAGCAGGTGATAACACATCCAACACCAATATCAACACCACAAATGATATAGATGCATTCAAAACTATCGTGGCTATGCATGGAAGCTCGTATGAACTAACTAAATGATTGATGACCTAAAACTACTAAAATGCCTAAGAAATTTGAAATTTTGCTTAAATGATTGCAGAAAAGCGAAATAAGTAAAGAGTAGAAATGATGGGTTGCCTCCCATCCGTAGCTAGTTTATAGTCGTTAGCTCGACCGTACCGTATGGAGATCATTCTCGGTTCCCGAAGATGAACGGTGGATTTGTCTTTCGAGAATTCCCGCTCCAATAGTGCTTTAAGCGTCGCCCGTTGACCTTGAATGTCCCTTTGCTCTCATGTGTAATTTCAATGTGACTCCATGGGAACACCGGGTGACGAGTAGCACGGGCCGGACCATCTTGACCTCAATTTTCCGGAAAAAGTTTTAAGCGAGAATTGAATAACGTAACACCGCCGCCCCACAATGAACTCTCTTCTCTCGAATATGGTGTCATGAAATTTCTTGGTACGCTCCTTATATATTTTTGCATTCTCATAAGCTTCCACGGCGAAATTCATCCATCTCATTCAACTGAAGTAACCGCTGTTCACCAGCTGCTTGCAAATCCATATTCAACCTGCGAAGTGCCCAATAAGCCCGATGTTCCAACTCAACTGGCAAGTGACATGCTTTTCCAAACACAAGACGGTATGGTGACATGCCAATAGGTGTTTTGAAAGCTGTTCTGTACGCCCATAATGCATCGTCCAATTTCTTGGACCAGTCTTTCCTTGATGAATTCACCGTGACCTCCAGTATTCTTTTCAACTCTCTATTAGATATTTCAACTTGCCCACTGGTCTGAGGATGATATGGGGTTGCTACGCGATGTTTAACTCCATACTTACTTAACAACTGCTCAAACTGGCGATTACAGAAGTGTTTCCGTCAACGTCGATGATAGTTTCTGTGCCATAACGAGTGAAAATGTGCTTCTTTAGAAATCCAATCACCACTTTTGCATCGTTAGTGGGTAATGCTACTGCTTCCACCCATTTGGAGACATAGTCAACAGCAACAAGTATATATTGATTTGAGAATGACGGTGGAAATGGTCCCATGAAGTCAATCCCCCAAACGTCAAATAGTTCTACTTCCAGGATACTTGTTAAGGTCATTTCATTCTTTCTTGAGATATTCCCTGTTCGTTGACACCGATCACATCTCTTCACGAATACAAAGGCGTCCCTAAACAATGTAGGCCAATAAAATCCTGACTGTAAGACCTTAGCTGCCGTCTTGGAGGCTCCAAAATGTCCTGCATATGCGGATGAATGGCAATGCTCCAGAATCTGATGTACTTCGTCTTCAGGCAAGCATCTTCGAATAATCTGATCTGCACCACGCCTATAGAGACTGGGATCTTCCCAAAAGTAGTATTTCAGATCTCGCATAGAACTTCTTCCTCTCGGTGATTCGAATATTCCGGTGGAGAGGAATGGACTTGGCCAAGTAGTTGACAATATCAAGATACCAAGCGGCGGTCTCACACTGAAAATTTGTTCATCAGGAAAAACCTCATTTATCTCCACTGACTCATCTGGTTGGCCAAGCTCTAGTCGAGATAGATGATCTGCTACAACGTTTTCACTACCCTTTTTGTCTCTGATCTCAATGTCAAACTCCTGCAACAATAACACCCAACGAATTAATCTTGGTTTGGCATCCTTCTTTGTCATTAGGTACTTCAATGCAGCATGATCAGTGTAAACCACTACTCTTGACCCAACCAAGTAAGGGCGAAACTTATCAAATGCATACACAACTGCCAATAATTCCTTCTCTGTGGTGGCATAATTTAGCTGTGCATCGTTTAAAGTCTTGCTGGCGTAGTAAATCACATGGAAAATTTTGTCTCTTCGCTGCCCCAAAACTACTCCCACTGCATAATCACGGCATCACACATCAATTCAAACGGTAGCTCCCAATCCGGGTGCAACTACTACAGAGGCCGAGATGAGCTTTTCTTTGAGAGTGAGAAAAGTCGTTAAACACCCATCATCGAAGTCAAAGGGATTATCCTTCATCGACAAGTTGCACACAGCTTAGTTATCTTCGAGAAGTCCTTGATGAACCGTCCGTAAAAACCGGCATGACCTAGAAAACTACGAACACCCTACGTAAGTAGGTGGTGGTAATTTCTCAATGACTTGAATTTTTGCTCTATCCACTTCTATTCCCTTAGCCGAAACTCGATGTCCCAAGACTATGCCTTCTGCACCATGAAGTGACATTTCTCCCAATTCAAGACCAAATTCGTTTCCCTACACCTTTCCAAAACCAAGTTCGGATGTTTCAAACACTCATCAAACGAGAGACCCGAACACGTAAAAGTCATCCATGAAGATCTCTATGAATTTCTCCA
The DNA here is from genome assembly GCA_035079005.1 of Fraxinus americana. Lineage (NCBI taxonomy): Eukaryota > Viridiplantae > Streptophyta > Magnoliopsida > Lamiales > Oleaceae > Fraxinus > Fraxinus americana. The sequence goes on along the minus strand of CM068712.1, from coordinate 15,478,460 downwards.
CCATATCGTAAAATATAGCCATCATGCATCTACGAAACGTAGCCGGAGCATTACATAAACCGAAAGGCATCCTCCGATAAGCAAAAGTGCCATAAGGACATGTGAATGTGGTCTTCTCCTCGGTCCCTCCGGTGCTGCGGAATGCGATTATATCCGGAGTACCCATCAAGAAAACAGTAGTGTGAATGTCCTGCTAACCTCTCCAACATCTGATCAATGAAGGGGAGAGGAAAATGATCCTTCCTAGTAGCTGTATTGAGTTTGCGGTAGTCAATGCAAACCCTCCATCCTATAACTGTTCTGGTAGGAATAAGTTCATTCTTCTCATTAGGTACAACTGTGATTCCCCCTTTTTTCGGCACTACTTGAACTGGACTGATCCATGCGCTATCAGATATAGGATATATGATTCCCGCATCCAAAAGTTTCAATACTTCAGCCCGAACCACGTCCTTCATATTTGGATTCAACCTCCTCCTCGACTCTCCACACCGGCGAAAATTTTCTTCCATGAGGATCTTATGCATACATAATGAAGGACCGATCCCCTTAATATCCGCAATAGTCCATCCTATAGCCGTTTTGTGTTCTCTCGAGTACCCGAAGTAGTTTTTCTTCCTCCACCTCACCGATCGAGTTAGATACAATCCTTTGGAAGAGTGCATGAATCTCCAAGATAAGCATATACGAGGTGTGGTGGTAGCTTTAGTTCCAATTTAGGCGGCCGCCGAATCGAGGTATATGCTTCTTGCTCTCTGTTCCAAGTTCTTCAAATTTTGGGAAGTGTCTGCTGAAAATATGGTGGGTTGGTCTCCATAAACCGCGCAAGTTTCAATCTCAAGTGAATCGGAATTGATCGAGAATGAGCAATGCACGCCTCATATGCATCCGAATGATGTTGAAGTAGAAAAGTATCATTCACCACCTTATCAATGACATCGATTTTAAAACAACTATCCGCTCCGAGGGAAACTTTATGGCCTTGAAAACATCGAAGGATACCTCGTCACCCAATCTCAAAATCAATGCCCCCTATGAACATCAATCGGTGCCCTTCTCAAAGGGCCAAAAAATGGTCTACCTAAAATTAGTGGAACGTCTTTGTCTTCCTCCATATCCAAAATGAGGAAATCGGCAGAAATATGAATTTTTCCACCTTGATGAGTACATCCTCTATGATTCCTCTTGGGTGTGTTAACGACACTGTCACCCGGTTGCGGTGTATCGTGGTTGCCTTAGCCTCTCCTAATCCAAGTTTCGAAAACGATAAGGGCATTAAATTAATACTAGCACCAAGATCACATAATGCTTTATCAAAGTAAATTTCACCAATGGTACAAGGCACAAAGAAAACTCCCGGATCTTTCGGCTTTGGTGGAAGCTTGTTCTCTTGACCACTTCTTCGTCAACATTACATCTCATGATCTTCCAACTTGCGTTTGTTTGATAAAATATCCTTCAAGAACTTCGCGTAGCTCGGTATTTGGAAGAGTGCATCACTAATGGAATGTTTATATGGAGCTTTCTAAACACTTCAAGGAATTTCTTGTATTGTCTGCTCCATTCGTGACTTCCTCAATCGTTGTGGAAATGGAATGGGTGGTTCATAAGATTTACCGAGTTATCCTGCAATTGCCGTGCAGCCTGGTTTCTCCTTCACCGGTGTTTGCTCGGTGCTACCGGTCCTTCTACGGTCTCCTTCCTCCCGGTGGAGCCACTATCTCTTGGTTTACTCCTCGGCCTTTTCACATGTATCTCGTAGTCGAATTCCACTTCTTGTAGTAATGGCCTCGAACGTGCTCCCTAGGATTCACTTCGTATTGCTCGGTGCAAAGCACCAGGTACTCTTCCCGTCATAGAAAGAGCTAGTTGTCCCATTTGAGTCTCTAGATTCTTAATGGCACCCCGATTCCGGGAAGTTTGTTTCGGTCTTTCTCATGAATTGATTTGTGGTTTCCATGTATTTATCTGTTTTCTCCATGAGTTTTGTGAACATATCTTCCAACCGAGGTTTCCTCCGCTTTGAAACTGCCCCTGAGTCCGAGCGTGATTCTGATTGTGATTCTGATTACCACCCCAAGAGAAATTTGGGTGATTTCTCCATCCCGGATTGTATGTCTCAGAGTGAGGATTGTTTTGCTGACGTTGACCCCATTGAGCGAAATCCACCTGTTCCATCCGTTGTGCAACAATAGGACATTCACTTTCGCTCCACATTCTTCACAACCGGGCTTCTTCACTTGTGCTGAATTCGTGTTATACCCTCTATCTTGTGAAACAAGGAGTCAATCTTTGCGGATAATGCCGAATAGGTGTCTACCTCATAAACTCCAACTGCTTTCTTTGCACCTACTCTATCTGTAGACCACATGGCTGAGGTATTAGCCATTCTCTCAAACAGCTCCCAAGCTCCTTCAACTGACCGGGTGGTTAAGGAACCATTTGATGACGAATCTACCATGCTTCTGAAAGTTGGTGTCAGTCCCCAATAGAAGTATCTGATTTGTTCTTTCTTGTCATATCCATGTTGAGGACACTTTCTTAACATGCCCTTGAACCTGCTCCACGCTTCATCAAGTGATTCAGTCTCATGTTGGCCGAAACTCGATATGTCGTGCCTCAATCTCGCCACTTTAGCCGGTGAGAAGTATTTGGTGCGAATTTCGAGCCAAGTCATTCCAAGTAGTTATGCTCGCCACCGGAGTGAATCGAGCCACTCAATTGCTTTATCCCGAAGAGTTAGCGGAAACAGCCTTAGTCTGATTGCATCTTCTGATATCCCAGGGTATTTGAAGTGTTGACACATATCCAAGAAACGGGAAATATGTGTATGTGGATTCTCGTTGGCTGTTCCGTAAAATTGATGTCCATTCTGAAAGAGTTGAATGATATTTGTCTTCAGTTGAAAGTTCGGCTGCCGAATGCTGGGTAAACTATGCTGGATTGGCTTTGAACAACATACGGTGCTAGGAAATCCCCAAGTATAGTATTCCCATCATCCTGAGCTCAAGATTGGCGGGTGTCGCAGACCCATCCTGCCTCCACTTGTTGATCAGCCATTTCAATTTGTCCTTGATTGACACGATGTGCTACTCTTGCTCCTTTCTCGTCCGCGATGAAAGGTTCGTTCAATTTCTAGATCAATCGGAAATAAACCACACCGATTGATCTTCGCATGCAATACCTGAAAAGGCAAAAACAGTAGTAGCACTTAGCTTAGCCTAAGTAATTGAACGAAAAATAAAATAAAATAAAACTAAATAAAACAAGTTCGAATTAGTGTCTAGATAACAAAAATTAAATTAATACTCAATCCCGAGCAACGGCGCCAAAAACTTGTTCACGAAAAATATGTTTCGAGTTTGAATCACCGCAAGTGTACGGTTCGTTGACAAGTAATAAAGTGGAAATAGTAAAATTTCAGTATCGTTCTACGAGGATTGGTCTAACTTAATTTCTATTATTGTGACCTTAATCGAAACTATAAACTCAAGTGATAGTCGTAATGATTTTCCTATGAAATTGTAAATAACATGCAAATTAAACTAAAGTTGCGATGTAATTGTAAAACAACGATTGAATGCAAAGTTTGAGAAAAATAATATATGGAAAAGCGCACTAGGATCCCGAATCACCAAGCAAAGTTCACTCTTAACCCCTATTTCACAATTTGACAACACAATGAATCTTTTGAAGAATCAATGTTTCTAACCTATCCAACAATCTCTTTCGAGTAGAATTGAACCTATCCTAGTATACCATTTGACTATATTTCTATGACAAATGCAATATATAAGAATGCATGAAGTTTTGTAAACACTTAGAGATTCACGTAATGCATATCGGTATATTTCTATCCTCTATGAACAAAACGACGATTTACACCTTGTTGAATTTATTTCCTTCTTTCGAATGCAAGAAATAAATCACCTAAACTCACACAATTATCGTCGACTATAATCACGGAGATACTGAGCGTATGTAAATCATTCAAAATCATCAAAATGTTTGAATATCAAATTGCAAAATAGAATTAAAGACTTCACAATGCGAGATTCATCGTTCACCTAGTACATGAAAAGTTTAGCCTAGCATAATGAAATTAAAACAATAATAAAAATGATAGAATGAAAACATCACCAAAAATTGGAGTTTTGGATCTTGAATCTTGAATCTTGATGTAAAAACCCTTGTTCTAGCCTTCGATCTTGCTCAAAACTCGTTGTTTTTCTCTCTAGGAAGGCGTAACCCTAATTCGGACGTCCTCGTATTATAAAGGAGTCCTAGATATTCTTTCCAAAGGAGTTCGAACCGAGATAAGGAAACGAAAATTTTCGCCTGAAACCTTCCTTGCGATCGCAAGGAACAATCTGTTCCCTCTTTTTCTCCTCGTTGAAGCTTGGGCGATCGCAAGGTATTACACCATGCGATCGCAAGGAAGAAGGGTTTTCCCTCTTGTTCATTTTGGTCCCCAAGGTTTTCTTCCGTTCGTCCTTGGTCCTGGTCCCTTCTCTCGCCACCTCCAGTCATCCATTTTGTTGGCAATTAGGTCTTCCATGGATGTTTGTGCTCGATTGATCATTCGGGTCAACTTCTGAGTATTTGCAAATTAGTCCCTGAACTTTCGTTGACTTGCATCTTGGTCCTTTTCGCCTCTTTTTGCTTTCATTTCACTCCTTCTATCAGATTCACCCTACAAAAAATAATATATAACTAATCAAGTTCTTTTCGAGCTTTTTGCAACAACATTCAATCTGTTTTGTATCACAATTACTTGTGTAAAACACACTTATCAGTAAGGGAGATCCTATATACTATTTATGTAAATACATGACCCAAATGCAATTGAAGAAAGCAAGCCTTGAGCTCAAGTGCCAAGATTTTCATCTAACTTTAGATGGACTTGCAAAATGGTGGTATCGTAAACTTTCGCTAGGATCGATTCAAAGTTGGCCATAGTTTAAACAAACCTTCCTAGGAGCATTTGTAGGTTGTAGACTGGGACAAGCTCTAGCCACCATATTAAATGATATGAGGAAGGAAGATGGTGGATCCCTTAAGAGCTGCTTTGGACGGTTCAACATTGTGCTGTTTGCCTGCGAAATTATATCCGATGAGAAAGCTTAGTATGCCTTATGGAAAGGTTTGATGACGGAGATTCCTTTCTGGTGGGATGTCCATAACAAAATCCACACCTCCGACCATCAGCTAGTGAGCCTGATACAAAATGAGATTGAGATGGAAGATACCATAGAGAACCGAAGAAAGGTAGATCTAGGTGCGAGCCCTTAAAAGAAGGCTTCAATACACAAACACCAAGACTGACAAAGCATCAGTACTTGCACCTCAACGACTACAATGGCAAAATCCATGTGATCTCTCCGACTCCCTTACAAACAGCAAGTAAAGTATCCCTGTCCCTTGAGAACCGAAAGGTAAAGTTTTGTAAAATTCATTGTAATAGGGATTACGAAACATATGAGTGCTTTAAAGTAATTAGGATGATAAATCTGTGGAGTCAGTAGAAAGGAGCGCGTGAAGGCTCTGAAAGCCGAAAACATTCATACTCAAGAGGGTAGGGTCGTGGAGGTAGACCAAGATAAGAGAATTCGTTACGAGCACCGACAAATAGTTCACACTCCCGACTCCTAGTAAGAGAGATCTATCTATGCTCGGAGGTCCCACATTGGAGGGAAAACAACAATTTGAAGAAGAATTACATTGAGCTGTTAAAAAGCCTACACTGGAAAGTTTCTGATTCAAGGTAATTTCCAACCTACATCTCTTCCAACTATATTTAATAGTAGTGATGAATAGAGAATCATATATCCCCATTGCGATGCATTGGTGGTATGTGCTGTAATATCTTGTAATGGCCTAAGTTGCAGGCTAGTGGACAATAATAGCTATGTAAATGTTTTATTTGGAAGTTCCTTTAATCAATGCAGATGGATCACCATTTAACACCTATGCCGAACTTATCTATGGCTTTACTAGAGACGATTTGATCCCAAGGGGATAGATCACTTTAGCAATAGAAATAGGTAAGGAGTAAACTATATTTCACGGATATATGGACTTCTTAATTATATGCAACAAATCCACATACAATGGAATCCTTGGAAGGCCCATCCTCAAATAGTTAAATGCAATAACCTCAATCTTTCGCTTGTGAATAAAATTCAAAACTCCAAAAGGGACATCCATGGTCAAGGGTAATCAAGCAGCGACGAACGAGTGGTACCTAAGTGCCTTAAGAAAAGCAGCCCTGAGGGCTCTTATAACCAATACTGCCTGGATGATCGAAGGAAGTATATTCGAAAAACCTTACTTGGGAAACAAGTATCCGATGTTTTGAAGGATAGGTAGCAAAACCTATCTGTTAGTGAAGATAACTTTGCAAGTAATAGGGAAGCATGAGTGGAAAAATGGTTAAACCGAATCTGGACCTGAAACAAGGTCGCAGCAGTTTTGCAAGCAGAAAGTTGAAAGGCGAGGCTCTCTTCACCTACTATAAAGTTTTAACTAATGGTGAGGTCAATTCCGCCAATGATTCACTGAGTAATGGCGAGACTCTTGCAATTATAGTTGAGGATGAGGCTTGTCTTGTTGAAGGCGAGATCAATCCCACCAAGGAAGAGTTGGATTGTAATACATTCCCTGAAAAGCAATGTATAGGGTGAGCCCACAGTCGCCCTTAGTAAGGAAGTGTCATAACAAAAATCAGTTTAAAGAAAGTATTTGTAAAAGGAAAAACTCATAACAGTTTATTCAATAATACCATTCATTACACGATACAGAGTTGTCTGGCATATGTTTTACGATTTACTTTATTAAATCATTTACATACAAATACATAAAATATAATTGATGATTACAATAAACAAACAAACTCATGAAACAATGACAACACAAGCGAACTTGTTAAAAAAATGAATTATGACGCTAAATGGAAAGGGGAGAAATAGTTGAAACCCTAGAGGCTAAAAGAGAAAATTCAGAAGGCTAGGTGTTACTGATGTCCTCTTCGTGAACTTCTAAAAATCCATATTCCATTTAGGATGAAAACTCTTAATAATGTAAAGAACTCTATTTTCCCCTACCTAAATGAGCTCCTCAAAAAGTCTGGCTTTATAAGCTTTTCTCTCAGTGACCACGGACTCTACAGTAAAAGTATCCCCTCGCTACTTTCTAATTCAATACGGAGCGTAACTAGTCCATCGTGTGCCTCGTTAAAATCTTTAACTATAAGAAGATAATCAACTTTAGCCATATGAAGTTCATCCTTTAGCTTGCCTATTTCATAATTTATCCGTTCAGAGTAGGCTCAACTCTGTTTCTGGGCTTGCATTAAATCCTTTGAGAGCGTGCAAATATCAGATAAAAAACAGCTTTTGTATTAGGAAAATCATTAGGCCTCTACACATGCTCTTGTACTGTGTTATCTCTCCTTCAACAATATTAGCTCCTTTTGGAGTGTGTCGTGTTTTTCCTCCAAAAAATGGACTTTCTTGTCCAAATATCGTCCTTTGTAGCAGGTGAACATCAATTATTTATCTCCTTTGCATGGGAATAAATTCTTCAGCTAATTTCTCACAGGATTAACTAAAATGGGCATAGCACGACCTTGCATTATGGGCTACGAATGGAAGAAGCATGGCTACAATCTTTTTGTCCAGCTTATCGGGACACAGACTAAGCAAAGACCAAAAAATTGGAGAACAAAAAACATTTGGTTTTGTGGCCTACCCAGATCCACATGACAGTTTCTCCTTTCCTTTAAAGGGGCCCTTGGCACGAATGGGTGAAGAATAGGATGCATTGCTTAAGGAAAGACAATAGCACCAAAGAATTAGCAATGGGGGACTGTAGTCTCCTAACCTTTTGAGGAACGGTAGGCTGAACAAAATGTTCTTTGTTCTCCAATTTTTTGGCCTTTGCTTAGTTAGTGTCCCAATAAGCTGGACAAAAAGATTGTATCCATGCTTCTTCCCTTTGTATCCCATATTGCAAGGCCGTGCTATGCCCATTTTACTTAATCCTGGGAGAAATTAGCTGAAGAATTTATTCCCTTGCAAAGGAGATAAATAATTGATGCTCACCTACTACAAGGGACGATATTTGGACAAGAAAGTCCATTTTTCTGAGGAAAAACACGACATACTCCAAAAGGAGCTAATATTGTTGAAGGAGAGATAACACAGTACAAGAGCATGTGTAGAGGCGTAAAGATTTTCCGAATACAAAAGCTTTTTTTTATCTGATATTTGCACTCTCTCAAAGGATTTAATGCAAGCCAGAAAGATATATGAGTCTACTCTGAACGGATAAATTACGAAATAGCCAAGCTAAAGGATGAACTTCAGATGGCTAAAGTCGATTATCATGGAGCGTAACTAGTCCATCGCGTGTCTCGTTAAAATCTTTAATTATAAGAAGATAATAGACTTTAGCCATCTGAAGTTCATCCTTTAGCTTGGCTATTTCGTAATTTATCCATTCAGAGTAGGCTCAACTATCTTTCTGAGCTTGCATTAAATCCTTTGAGAGCATGCAAATATCAAATAAAAAAAACTTTTGTATTAGGAAAGTCGTTACGCCTCTACACATGCTCTTGTATTGTGTTATCTCTCCTTCAACAATATTAGCTCCTTTTGGAGTGTGTCATGTTTTTCGTCTAAAAAATGGACTTTCTTGTCCAAATATCGTCCCTTGTAGTAGGTTAGCATCAATTATTTATCTCCTTTGGGGAATAAATTCTTCAGCTAATTTCTCTCAGGATTAATTAAAATGGGCATAACACGGCCTTGCAACATGGGCTATAAAGGGAAGAAGTATGGATACAATATTTTTGTCCAGCTCATCGGGACACAGGCTAAGCAATGACCAAAAAATTGGAGAACAAAAAACATTTGTTTCTGGGCTTGCATTAAATCCTTTGCGAGCGTACAAATATCAGATAAAAAATAGCTTTTGTATTAGGAAAATCGTTACGCCTCTATACATGCTCTTTTACTGTGTTATCTCTCCTAGGATGAAGCGCCTAGACACCTCAATGACCTTTGAAATAGTGCCTAAGCGTTGTGGTTATAGCGCATGGGCACTAAATTGCTGAAAATAAATAGCCCTATAGCGCTGGGAGCTAGGATTCTAGCGCTTGTGCGCTAAATCGCTGTTCCAAATTCTACGTCTGCTTCAGTATTTTTGTCATAACATTTTCGGCCGATATCCGATTAAGGCGATTCAAAATGCGTTGGAAAGGTAACGTAAAGGGATACAAGCTTTCCAGAAATATCTATTTCCCAATTCGAATGTTTATTAGACCAAAAATGGGTTTCAATCTCCAATTGAAAATCTGGAACATCCTTGTGCGGTTGAAAATTGATTTGTGAAAATATTTTGGTCATATTTAACTCATTTTGACTTCTAATTGCCTCCATTTGACCCCTAGCATTCTCGAATCTTCATCCTGAGTTTCGACACAACTTTTTAGTATTTTCACATTAGTCTGTAAACTTTGGATCTTGCCATTTTTCGCCATTTTTCATTTCTTTTCTCCAATTTTTCATCAAACGTAAAGTTTTACCTACGAAGATGCAATATAACATAAATTAGGTAGAAATTTATCGGAATGATAATAAAATATCATCATTTAGGGTCTTAAATAAGTGTAGAAACTACACTTATCACACCCCCAAATTTGAGTCTTTGTTTGTCCTCAAACAAAACTAAAATCTAACAAACACACAAACACATCATGATAATTACCTAATTGGTGACCAATCAATCAAGTAAAGCAACAAGATTTAGCTAGCTAACCTAACTTTTTATCCCTGGGTTGAAATCATAGTAATAAATCTATGTAAAACTTCAAAATCACAATATAAAAATTAAAATTCATTTTTTCATTGTAAAATCGACGTATGTGTGTGTGAAGAAGTAAGCATAGCATTATGAATTCATAAGTTGTTTCAATTCCTGACCCCCAATGGTCAAATATGTTCTTTCATCACTCGTAAGATTCACACACCCCCACACTTAATCTTTTCACTCTTTTCCAGTGTGTGAACTAAGGCTTGATTTATTTTTTTTAATATCCTCACCTCTCAAATTTGGTAAATTTTCACTAATTGCAGTTCAACATTTCAATAAACAAGGATTTTCCATTAAATTTGATTGCTTCAATATGTAGGATTTAACTATGCTAACAATCTCTTATCAAAAGTCGAATTTTCTTAAACAAGTGTTTGAGACTTAACCAAGGTATTTGACACGTCTTCTGTTTCTTGCACCTACTTTTTCTAAAAAGAAATTTTAGGATAATTTTTTTCTTTATTTGAAGCATTATCTCATTTTGGCTTTCTAAATGACCCATGTAACAAACTTTTAGCCGATGACTCCTAAGTTAAATGACCATAGGGCACCAGATTTTAAAGACCCTTACAAGCTTAATTGCTCTAGTCATAAAGGTTACGAAGAGAAATTTTCTAATAAAATATTTTTTTATACCCTGATTAGTGCAATGTTCCTCATTTAACACCAATTCAAGTATAACGACCTCTAACTTGAGATTTTCATCCAAGTGCATCCTATTGACCTTAGACAATCCACACAAGATTTCAATTTTACACATGGAATCCCTATTAATCTCAACATCTTCCTACAACAGTGAAATCCCCCCAAACTATTCTAAATTTGGGTCAATAATGTAAAATTTAGTGATTTTGAGTTTAGCATCTATGGTCCACTATTTCAACATATTCAATTATGAAATCAACTCATTCCTATACAATGCTTAACTTAATTCATGTGCTCAATATACATATCAAATTTTACATGAGAAAATAAAAATTAATCTAAGTATACAATTTATTCACCATTCATAGATCACTTCATGATTCAAAAAATTCATCATTGCCAGCCAGGTCAACTAACTCACACAAGCATAAAAAAAGATTTTTTTTTACTAAAGTAATAAAAGCGCACAAAAACAGATAAAAAATGAAAACACATGTTTTCCACATCCAAACTTTAATTAGACATTGTCCTAAATGTCTTTAATCATAAATTCGCATACAAAATGGTGGGGAAGAATGTGAAGAAAAGACTCACCTGATATGATTTGTAATTCAGTGGCTAGCTTTCTTATTGCTCTCGTTGGGTCCTTGGTCAATTTTGGTTTAAATGTTCGACGACTTCATGTTCCTGAAAAATCAAATAATTGGAACAAGTGTTACTTAACTCTCACATTTAATAAATTACCTAGTATATCGAAAACCCAAAGGGAAATGGGGTATGGATGATGAGTCACAAATAGACTTAACATTATCCTAAAACTCAAAAACAGAATAAATAAAAAGGAAGAAAGCTTGGGTTGCCTCCCAAGAAGCGCTTCTTTAACATCATTAGCTTAACTTTGTGCTATGTTTGATCATGGTGGCTCGAACCAAGTTATGTCATCATTGCACTTTGCACAATTTTCATTTATGCACCATTTTTTTACTCTCCATATTTTGATATTTCCCTTTTCATCTCTACCAAGAAGTCCACCGAAATTTGATTTTCAATTCTGACAACTTCTTTGATTAGGTGGCTCTTCTTTGTCGATTCTACAGCAATGATTTTTGTCGAAAGGTTTCTTAAATGGAGTATAAAGATTAAATATCTCTTGCTTGTCATCTATCCTCAATATTAGCTCACCCTTCTCCATTCAATTAAGTTCAACCAGTTGCTAAGAATGATCGACCCAGTATAATTGGAATGTCTCGATCTTCTGGTATGTCTAGCACAATGAAGTCCACATGAAATATTAAATTTCCTGCTTGTATGAGCACATCCTCAACTTTGCCACGTGATTTTGAAATTATTGTATCAGCTAGTTGTAGCTTTATTAATGTTGATTTTAATTCACCCAATCCCAATTTTCTGTAAACAGAATATGATATTAGATTTATACTAGCACATGTGTCACACAATGCATTAATAGCATAAGAATTTCCAATTGAAATAGATAAAGTAAAACTCTCTGGATCTTTTAACTTGAGAGGTAATTTGTTTTGTACTCTTTAGGGCTGTAAGTAAAAACCGCCAAACCGGAAAACCGAACCGAAATTGCAATTTTGAAACCGACGGTTTGGTGTCACGTGGACCCGTCAACGAAATGGTTTTGAACCAAACCAAACCGATCAACAACGGTATGGTTTAGGTTTGGGAATTTTAATTACGGTTTAAAACCAAATCGGACCGGCGAAAAAATATATAAAATAAAAAATAAAAAATTGAATTTTTTTTTGAAAATTTATCCAAAATTCCAATTTTGTAAATTCAATAATTTTGTCATTTTGTTGGTATTTTTGTCAATTTCTAATTTCCTATTAGTTATTACGATTTACGATCCGCTCAAATCTCAACTCGACTCGCTATCCTAATTTAAAAAAAAAGAATTCAAACTCAAACTCTCACAAACACAACCCTAATCCCTAACTTTCCATTTCTCTCTCTTTCTCTCTCCTGAATTTTCCTCAAATCGTCGGTAGTCTACAGTCAGAATTTTCAGTTGCCAGCGACGGTCACCGGTAGTCTACGTTCAGTCACAACTGATAGCCTTCAGTTTCGTTGCAAGACTGCGTGATTTTTTGTGACCTGTGGGTTAGTTCTGTGATTTTTTTTTTGTGATTTTAGTTACATAGTTGCATGTTCTTGATTCTTGAACATGGAAACCGTCTAAATTATTACTAAACATAGTTAGTCATCTCGATTCTTGAAAAATCCCCAAATTTGTGATTTTTTGTGACCTGTGGATTATTTCTATTTTCGAAGTTCTGTGATTTTAGTTACATAGCTGCGTGTTCTTGATTCTTGAACATGGAAACCGTCTAAGTTGTCTCTGGAATTATATGATTGTGATTTTAGTATATATTATTATACTTTTATTTTGTTGGTATTTAAATTTATAGTAGATATATTTAGTTTATTTTAAATTTATTACCAGTAAGATATAAATATATATTGAATTAATGGCATAAAAGTAGACACTAGACAGGCAAAAAAATATACGTGAAACTGACGGTTTAAAACCGGACCAAACCGTTAGGTTTAGGTTTGAGTTTTTTTCAAACCGGCAAAATGGTTTGGTTTAGGTTTGAGAAAATTCTCAAACCGGTTGAAACAGTTTGGTTTGAAAATTTGTCAAAACCTGGTAAAACCGGACCGTTTACACCCCTAGTACTCTTGCACCACTTTCCTCCGTTAATACCACAATTTCAAACTACGAAAGCTTTCTTTTATTTGTCAACATCTCTTTCAAAAATTTTGTGTAGCTTGAAATTTGTAATATCGCATCAATCAATGGAATATTGATCTGGAGCTTCTTGAGAACATCAAGAAAATTTTCAAATTTTGTATCTTGTTTGTTCTTCTTGAGCCTCTGAGGAAAAGGAATGGGAGGTACGTAAGCCTTAACTGGACTTGGTGCCTTAGCAATGGATGCTTCTGTACTTTCTTTATTCTCCATTGAGGCGGATGCAGATTTTTCTTCCATTATAGTTTCATCAACATCTTTCTGGTCCTCTTTTCTTTCTTGTCGTTTCGCAGTAATCTCTGGTAATTGTACTCTACTCCTTTTAGTTATAGCATGAATGTTTTTCTCCATTGACTTCGGGGGAATGGAAGTGGATATACATATGCTTTAACTTTTACAGGAGTCATGGGTGGAACAATTTCTACTACTCTTATTGCCATCCCTTACCCTTTAGGATTTGTTAATGTATTGCTTGGCAATGATCCCTGTGGACATTCTGTAAGTTGTTGAGTTATCTAACCGATTTGTATTTCCAACTTCTTGATCGATGCCTGTTGATTCTGAAAATTTGTATCGATTTGCTGGAACACCTTATCTGTCTTTTGCATATACTAGTTGAACATCTTTCCCAAACTTGGTTTTTTCTCTTGCTAGACATTATTTGGAACATTCCCGAGCTAATTATTAGACCATCTGAAGTTCGGTGTTGTCTCAATCCAGGGTTATGTGTTTGTAAATATGGGTTAAAGTTGTGGGAGCCTTCTGAATGAAGTTGACATATTCCTCGAAAAAGCCCATAGACATACAATTTTTTGTTGAATGATTAGCCCCACACTTATTACATGATGGACCACTCATCACTGCATGTGCTCCTCTCATTTGTGATTTCACCAACAGCTCTACCTGCTTTGTCAAAGCCGCTATCTGTGTGTTCGTAGATACGGTGCTATCCAATTCATACACCCTAGATGCTCTCTGTGGTACTACTCTTTCCGATGAAAACATTGAGTATGTAGTGGCAATTAGCTCAAATAGATCTAAGGTTTGTTGTACTGATTTTCCTATTATCGATCCATCCGTAGAGGAATCCACCTGAGATTTTGATAGTGGTGAGAGTCCCGTGTAGAAGTACTGCACTTGATCACCAATTGCGATTCCATGACTTGGACACTTTTGCATCAGCTCTTTGAATCTATTCAATGCCTCATGATAGCTTTCTCCATCCTGCTGTTGAAATGTTTGAATCTCCAATCTGAGTTTAGCTACTTTTGCCGGTGGAAAGAATTAGTTGCAGAATTTTCTGGTAAGGTCTTCCCATGTAGTAATTCTTACATGAGGTTCGGCATCCAACCACTCCAATGTGGCATCTCGAAGTGTAAATGGGAATAACCGCAATTTAATAGCATCTTCATTGACCCCTGGAGCATGGAAATTCTGATAATTTCGAAGAAATCTGGAGATGTGTGTATTCGGATTTTCATGAGGCAGCCCGTAGAATTGGTGAGTATTGCTCATCAAATTGATCCATTCTGCCCTTATCTAAAAAATTTTTACCCCAAAATCTGGATACACAATATTGGAGCGCGCAGGTGCAGCTATGGGTGTCAAAAACATTGAAACAAGCAAATCTCCTTCATTTATTTCCCTTCACTCTTGCTTCTGATCCGGTGGTACAACTACTCTTACGACAACATATCTGATTAGCTGAATAGGAATCGGAATATTTTGATCATCTGCCATTTGCTGATGTTGTTGTTTATGTTCTTTGCGTCTTCGTCTGAAGGTGCATTCTATCTCCGAGTCAAACGGTTCAAGTTCGTCGCCTTAGGCACGAAGCATACAACAAACACTTCTTTTTTTTTGTAGAGAAAAGAAAATAAACAAATCAAATAACAGTTAGAAACAAAATAAATTAAGACTAAAAGTAAATAGTCCACGACAACGACGTCAAAAACTTGTTGTGTTTTTTATATCACAAGTGTACAATATCGTAACAAGTATTATAGTGGACCTTTGAGTCCGTATATCGTTCCCACGAGAACTATATTCTAGACTTAATCTACATTTCCTAACTCCTATTTGATAAAAAGTCAAATTAAGAATGGTAATAGTTGTGAATAAGTGATTTGTGAACTAACTACCTTAAACTAATGGAAAGTATAAGAAGATTGCAAACAATGATTGATAGAAGATTCGAATATGTAATGAATATTAGTGTAAAACAAGTTCATCTAATGATCACCTTAATTCTTAATTCAAGATTCTAGCCTAATGCAGTGTTCGGTCGAATTCTCCTATTTTATTGAATTTATCCCTCTCGAGTTCTCATTGAACCTATTTCACTAATTTAATTACATATCTCTATGCGAATTACCCTTAGTTAAACGTAATATGGTTCTAAGAATTTCTATTGCGACTGCAATAGTTAGTATAAGTATCTCTACACGTTATACTACTTTACCGGTCTAAGCCTCACATTATTATACAGTCTAAGCCTCAAACTCACCTCTCGATTCGTAAGAAACTCAGATAATCATCAAATTATTGGCTAGATAAGTAAAAGCATTAAGATCATAACAAAATCAACACATAAAAGAATAAACCACAGAAATCTTTGAATAAAAGAACCAAGGATCATAACAGACTACGTTGTTTGCCCTAATCTAGAGTTTAGTTACGCATATTGTAAAAGGAAAAACAAATAAATGTCTCTAAGTACATCACCGAATTAATTGAATAAAGATATAGAAAAGAATCAACTCTTGCATCAAGGTCTTTTTCTGCTTCCAATCTTTGCTTTAAACTTGAATCCTGTGATGAATTTCTTCTTTTGATTTAGCTATTTTTTTCTCCTTGTATCTCTTTTTTTTTCAATGTTTGGAACCCCCAATTCGTGCCTTCTTTGGTCTATTTATAGTTCCCTACACATCCTTGGCCAAATTGGAACCTGTTTCTGGGCTTCTCGCGGTGATGACCTTTGAAGCAGTGCCTCAACGCTATGGTTGCAGCGCCTAGGCACTGAATTGAAGAAAATGAACAGTCCTATAGCGCCTTGGCGCTGAGTCGCTGTTCCAAATTCTGCATTCTGCTTCAGTATTTTTCTCATAGTTTTTTCTCCTGGTATCCTATTAAGACAAATCAAAATGTGTTGGAAAGGTAACTTAAAAGGATATAACTTTACTAGAAATATCAATTTTCCAATTCGAATGTTTACTAGATCAAAAATGAGTCTCAATCTCCAATTGAAAATCTGGAACATCCTTGTACGGTTGAAAATTGATTTGTGAGTATATTTTGGTCATATTTCACTCTTGTTGACTTCTAATTGCCTCCATTTGACCCCTAGCATTCTCGAATCTTCATCGTGAGTTTCGATACAACTTTTGAGTATTTACACTTTAGTCCCTAAACTTTGGATCTTGTCATTTTTCACCATTTTTCACTTATTTTCTCCAATTTTCATCAAATATAAAGTTTTACCTACAAGATTCAATATAACATAAATTAGGTAGAAATTTAGGGTCTCGAATAAGTGTAGAAACTACACTTATCAAAGTTCACCCTTTAGCTTGGCTATTTCGTAATTTATCCGTTCAGAGTAGGCTCAACATCTTTCTGGGCTTGCATTAAATCCTTTGAGAGCGTGCAAATATCAGATAAAAAATAGCTTTTGTATTAGGAAAATTGTTACGCCTCTACACATGCTCTTGTACTGCGTGATCCCCTTCAACAATATTAGCTCCTTTTGGAGTGTGTCATGTTTTTCCTCCAAAAAATGGACTTTCTTGTCCAAATATCCTCCCTTGTAGTATGTGAGCATCAATTATTTATCTCCTTTGCATGGGAATAAATTCTTCAGCTAATTTCTCCCTAGATTAATTAAAATGGGCATAGCACAGCCTTACAATATGGGCTACGAAAGGAAGAAGCATGGATACAATCTTTTTGTCCAACTCATCGGGACACAAACTAAGTAAAGACCAAAAAATGGGAGAACAAAAAACATTTGGTTATGTAGCCTGCCCAGATCCAAAAAACATTTGGTTATGTGGCCTGCTCAGATCCACTTGACAGTTTCTCCTTTCTTTTAAAGAGGCCCTTGGCACGAATGGGTGAAGAATAGGATACAGTGCTTAAGGAAAGACAATAGTACCAAAGAATCAGCAATGGATGACTGTAGTCTCCTAAACTTTTGAGGGACGGTAGGCTGGACGATCACATCCCCAAAATGAACGTAACTAATCATTACAGTTTCTTCAGAAAATAAATCATCAGGAAAAGAAATTTTCAAGCTTTTTGAAGGGTTCATGTCAAAATCAATCCGCACTACAAAGAAAAAGAAAAGTCAAACATTACCCAAAAATAAAATGAAAAATAAATAATCCGATACGCGGACTACACATAGTGGTCTAAACACCAATATTATAAAAATATGAATTAAAGGGATGGAACAATTTTTCGGCGTCACAAACTTCATGAAACAAATTAAGGATATGAGCTAGTAAGGTAAGATGATCGATGAGAGATCAATTACGAAGCTACAGAGGTATTTCACGAACATTATACCACTAGAGTAAGTATACACAGGTTTTGAGTAGTGAGAATTCAATGAAGAAATGAAGATGAGAATATTAAATCAGCCGTATTTTATTGATGATCAAGAAGAGGTTTAAATAATACAAAGATGTATACAAGGAATAATCTAGAATAAATGGCTGTTAATTAGTTCCTGAATAAGTGGATCTTGTCTGGAATAATTCTACAACAACTTGGTGCAAGCATTACACTAAAACCGTAAGAATCATGCTGATGCTGTGATTCTAAAACTGGCTCATGACCTGGCTCCTTTCAGCTGATGTGGAGATCCTTGAGGATAAGATAGGTAATTCAGTTAACACCCTCCCTCAAGCTAGGAGGTGCTAAAGTAACTCCAAGCTTGTTTTTCAAAAATAGAAACCTTGAGTGATTCAACCCCTTGGTTAACAAATCAGCAATCTGGTCTGACGTTGGAATATATTTCACTTCTAATTCTTTAGCAATTACTTTATCTCTGATGAAATGCACATCCAATTCAATGTGCTTTGTTCTGGCATGATATACGGGGTTAGCTGCCAAGGCACCAGCACTCATGTTGTTACACCAAACAATTGGAACTTCAGCCAAAGGCAATCGCAGTTCTTGGAAGAGTGATTGAACCCAAGCTATTTCTGAGGCAATTGATGCAAGTGCTCTATATTCCGATTCGGTACTTGAACGTGCCACAACATGTTGTTTCTTAGATGACCAACTTATCAGATTGTTACCCAAATAAACACAGTATCCAGTGGTTGATCTTCGATCATCAGGGCAGGATGCCCAATCAGCATCTGAAAATCCAGTTAAGGTCAGTCTATCATTTCTTTGAATCCAAAGTCCATGATTTATTGTACCTTTTAGATATCTGAACACCTTCTTCAAAGTCTGCCAGTGTAACGAAGTTGGAGCTTGCAGGAATTGGCTTAACTTGTTTACAGCAAAGGTTATGTCAGGCCTAGTATATTGAAGATACTGCAGCCCTCCTACAGTACTTCTGTAAGCTGTAGGATTCTTAAGTGTTTCACCTTCAATTTTTGACATTGATTTTCCAGCAGGAATGGGCGTGATGTAAGGCTTCACATCCTATAATTCAAATTTCTCAAGCAGATCAGTAATATATTTGGCTTGAGTCAGGTGAATACCGGATTCGTGCCACAGTACTTCAATTCCAAGGAAATGGTGCAGCCTTCCCATATCTTTCAAGGCATATTTTTTGTTTAGATTGCTAATGAATTCCTGCATCAGTCCTTTGTCATTACCTGTAACAACAATGTCATCCACATAAATCAGTGTGAACATTATCTGATTTTCACTTTTGAAGTAGAAAAGAGAGGTATCTGCAACTGATTGTGTGAATTTCCAGCTTAAAAAGGTGTTTTTCAGTTTCTCATTCCAGGCCCTAGGTGCCGTTTCAAACCATAGAGCGCCTTGTTCAGTTTGCACACATGATTGGGCTTCAATTTTTCCACAAATCCTTCAGGTTGGCTCATGAAAATAGTCTCCTCTAACTCGCCATTAAGGAAGGCATTATTGATGTCTACTTGTCTAATTGTCTAGTCCTTTGAGACAGCCAGGGTAAGAATTATTCTGAGGGTTGAAGGCTTAATTACGGGACTGAACGTTTCATAGAAATCGATGCCTAGAGTTTGATGAAAGCCTTTGGCCACAAGCCTGGCTTTAAACCTCTGCACTGATCCATCTGTATTTTGCTTGAGTCTGAAAACCCACCTATTTCCAACTATGTTATATTTTGGTGAAGAAGGCACGAGTTCCCAAGTTTTTGCTCTTGTCAAGGCTTTGTATTCTTCATCCTTTGCCTTCTTCCAATCAGTTCTCATCAGGGCTTCAGTAGCATTTTGAGGTTCTGATGATTTTTCTGTTAGCTTTCCAAGAAAGAGTTTTGGCTTGAAAACTCCAGCCTTAGCTCTAGTAACCATGGGATGAAGATTACTTGTTCTGTGCTGAGGTGACTTTTCACTACCATTGTTACTCAGCTGTAAAGGGAGTTCATTAACCTGTGACTTATGAGGCACTTGCTCCACAATTTCAGTATTTTCTTCAGACTCATCAAGATTATCTTCATGTACTGTTTTATCAATTGAGTCAGATTGCAGGAGATGATCAGCATGAGGAGCTTCAGGGCGAGTAGTATCAGCAGGGCTCAAGTTTAACTCTGTTTTGTTTAGTTCAGAGGGCAGATGGAAATGTGATACTATAGTTTCTATCACAGTAGGTTCTGATTGAATTTTAGTGGAGGCTAAGGACTCGAATGGGAATTCTGTTTCATTGAATACAACATGCCTCGAGATGTACAGCCTTCCAGTAGGACTTAGGCATTTGTAGCCTTTGTGTGACTCACTGTAACCAAGGAAAGTGCATTTGATTGAATGAAAACTGAATTTATGATTTTGATAGGGTCTCAAACATGGATAACACGCACAACCAAAAATCTTTAGAGTCTGATAACTAGGCTGTTTGTTGTATAGAGTTTGATATGGTGGCTGATTTTGAAGAATGGGTGTTGGCAGTATGTTAATGAGGTATGTGGCAGTTTGAAAAGCTTCCCACTAATATTTCAATGGTAATTTAGCTTGTGCCAAGAGTGTTAAGTCCATTTCATTGATATGTCTATGTTTTCTTTCTATTCTTCCATTTTGAGCTGAGGTGTAGGGACATGGGTGTCTAAATTCGACCCCTTCTTGGCTTAAGAATTTTGAAAAGCTTCTGTACTCACCCCCCCAGTCTGCCTGCAAAGTCTTTATTTTACATTCTAGTTTCTTTTCAACTAATTTTTTAAATTGTAAGAACACTTTTAGAGCTTCAGACTTCTGTTTTAAGGGGTAGATCCATGTAAATCTGCTATAATCATCTAGGAATGAGATATAGTATTTAAAGCCTGAAGTAGATAAGATAGGAGCTTGTCCCCATATATCAGTAAAGACTAGTTCAAGTGGGGCTTTGGCGTGTGATAAGGATGAAGGAAAGGGTAACAGATGAGCTTTGCCCAGTTGACAAGCATTGCAAAAGGATCTGATTTCATTTTCTTTAATTTTGATGTTACAGGATTTGAGCACTTGGTTCATTACTTGACTAGAAGGATGACCAAACCTCTTGTGCCATACATCACTTGTTGAAAATAAGGACTCATGACGAAGATTAACAGAAGAAAGATTGCAGAAGGATTCATTTTTGGGTACTGACTCTTGAGAAAAGTTCTTGGCAATTTGGTGAGGAAGGTCAAGTTGATATAATCCCTCCTTAAGCTTCCCTTGCATTATCACCTCCTTCGTTGACTGATCCTTGACAAAACAGCAGTCAGGGTAAAATTCCATGAAAACGTTATTATCTGAAGTCAGTTTGGAAACACTAATAAGGTTCTTCTTGATATCAGGAACATGAAGAAGTTTGTTCAGGATAAGAGTTTTATCATTCAATGCCGAAAAATATAAAGTGCCAAAATGAGAGATATTTAACTTACTTCCATCTCCTACCATTACTCTTTCCTTACCAGAATATTCATTGACTGATGTGAGGTTTCCTTTGTCTGTTGTGATATGATTGCTTGCCCCAGTATCAGCATACCACGCTGGATCGTTTACAGTGCTTGGGCCTGCTACTAGAGCTGCAGGTGAGGTGTTGGAATTTGTCCTGTGATTTGGAGGAGTACCAGTATATCTGTCATCATAACTATAGCTGCATATGTTGGCTTTGTGACCGGCTTTCCCACAGACCTGACAGAATATAGGTCTGTCACTTCCACCATAGAAATTGCCTCCTCTGTTTCTGCCTCTTCTTCCTCCTCTGAAGCTGTTAAAACCAGCAGATCTTCCACCAAAACTTGGTCTAGCAAATCTTGAGCCATGATAATCTGATGCAGATCTTTGAGAGAAGTTGGCTGAGGTCTGATTTATATTGATTTCAGCTATATGACTTCTGAGTGAGTTAAGATGTTCCAACCTACTTTCATATGTCATGAGTGTGGACTGAAGCTCACCCCATGATATATAATCTCTACTGTTGATTTGCACAACAATGGAGGTGTAATCCTCATCTAGTCCAGCCAATACTTGAGTGACAAGGTCTGTATGAGCCATAAGTAATTGGTCAGTCGACATCCACTGGCCAAACGCAGGATTCTTTACCATCTCAATGTTGGTGCCTGTTTCACTTTCAACTTGGCTACCAATGAATTCTTGGGGACACGTCTTTGTCCCTAGAATATACCCTTCAAGATTGTGTCCTCGCACAATAGGTAGAATCATATTAACTTGAGTCAAATTAACTCCAAATGGTGTATGGCTGCTGTTGTTTATCAGAGGGGTAGCAATGCTGCTTGCGGCTGATTCTGGTGTTGACAAAGGGTCAGCATTCTGGGCTGTATTAAAGTTACTGGCGTTTGCCATTTCTGAGCTCTGATACCAAGTGAGAATTCAATGAAGAAATGAAGATGAGAATATTAAATCAGCCGTATTTTATTGATGATCAAGAAGAGGTTTAAATAATACAAAGATGTATACAAGGAATAATCTAGAATAAATGGCTGTTAATTAGTTCCTGAATAAGTGGATCTTGTCTGGAATAATTCTACAACAACTTGGTGCAAGCATTACACTAAAACCGTAAGAATCATGCTGATGCTGTGATTCTACAGCTGGCTCATGACCTGGCTCCTTTCAGCTGATGTGGAGATCCTTGAGGATAAGATAGGTAATTCAGTTAACATGACTAAATAGAAAAGTGACAAGCATGCACCATAAGTTAAGAGCTATTACGTTAAAACTCTAAGTTGCCTTGAATAAAGAAGAAACTATCTCTCTAATCCTGCACATGGTATGAACAATTACAAGTGCTGGGCATGTCTTTGGGATAATGATAGAAAATGAATAATACGTCTCTTAAAGGTTCGTAGAACCCCTACTAGGCAAATAGTGGTAGATAGAGCGAAATATGTCCGGCGAAAACTCCCCATCTTAACCCTCAGATCCCCATAGTAGAAAAGACCTAACCATTTGGGCCCAACTATGTGAAGAAAGTTGGGTAGGAGTAAGATTTAAAAAAAAAAAGAATGTTTCTGAAAAAATGGTGCCAAGGGGGAGGAGGGGGGGTTCTGAGTCCCATGTTCATAGAATGTTTAGAGATAGCTATACATTCTGGAGGTGGATGGCACACTGTATGAAATTGATTAGAACGTAAGCAAGAATCATGAGAAAAGCTTGAAGGGAAAAAATGAGAAGAGACCACAAATGAAATTCGAAAGAAAATAAGAATTGAAAATCTAGCAAAGTAAAAGGAGGCCAATATAAATGAGTACATGTTTATAGATTCTGACGGAGGGTGTAAACTAGCAAAATTATGTTTGTAAGCCATCCTAACCATTGAGGATGAACAGGTAGTTGATCGAAACCTGAGATGGATGGGTCGAGTTATGCATAACTCTTGCACACGTTAAGAACGTAACATAACACTGACCAATTAAAATTCTTAAATTTAAAATAAATAATAAAATTAAAATTTGGGGATTATTTGTTGATCCTCGCAATGTGATCCATGAACCAATCCCACAACATACAAAGCATAAAATTACATGTGAAGATAACGTAAGCATAGAAAGTTCACATAAAGCTAGTGAATCCCTTTTCCATCCAGGCTAGCTACAAGCTGTTAATAAAAAAAAACACTTGGACGAATGAAAAAAAAAGCATGATACTCTTAACAAAATTAGTTATAAATTGTTTGGAGTACCTGGTATATGTTATTACATGTAACTTGTGTACTGCATACATTATATTCTTGCGAGTGGCTTTGACCACGTGTTTGAGATGACAATCATCTGTGCGGTGAATTGGTTTTAAATATGTAATGACATTTAAACAAGTTGATCTAATTTCTTGTATATTCCCTTTAAAATATAGATTACCAATCAGCTATAAAGAAATTTTGAATTGCATAAAATGTTGTGAGACGATCATATACTTTTCTTCGTAGCTTATATGACTTGAATGATTAACTTGGTGCCCTATAAGTCATCTGACTTTGGAGTCATTGGTTTAAAACTTGTTACATGAGTTATGTAGAAAGTTTAATGAAGAAAAGTTTGCACATAAGATTTGAAAACTGAAAGAAAAATATACATATATATATCCGCTCACATATAGGGGGAGAAAAAAATTATACAATTAATTATGAGCTCCTTAATTTTTCAAGGTCCTAGAAACATTGAGTTTGGCTTCATACTTTGAAAAATATATTCATTTAGAGTGACTCTTTGCCCGTCCTTTCTCATTTATTTAATGTTTCGAGATTTGCTTAGATGAGTTTAATGATACTTTTCACACATGAATGACTTATACAATTTACTCCATCGAGGTTTAAAATAATTTGTGGAAAAATTTACTTGTTTATGAACAATGGATGTATAAGTAAGCAAGTAACTGTTCATAATGATAAAGTTGAAAATCTAAAAAAAAACAATTGGTCTCAAAATTGGAAAATTTTTATTCTCCAATCACATGTTTTTACATAATTTTTGCATCATTATACATGTGCATATTTTTTTACTCATTCAACTCTGTATTTGACATGATTATTACTTGCCTTTTCTCTATTATTCTTGACATAAAGGGGGAACAATGTATATTTATTTCAAGGAGTTAATTATATGAGTTTGAGGGAGAATT
The DNA here is from genome assembly GCA_035079005.1 of Fraxinus americana. NCBI lineage: Eukaryota > Viridiplantae > Streptophyta > Magnoliopsida > Lamiales > Oleaceae > Fraxinus > Fraxinus americana. The sequence continues at coordinate 15,453,908 of CM068712.1, read as the reverse complement.
ATAAAATTTTATTGATAGATGACTTAAGGTGAGTCATTTGATATATATAAGTTAAGGGGAAAAAAAAATATATTTAGTGGAATTTTATTATTGATATCGTTTTGTGTTTTGTCTATATTAATATAAAATTCTATGATTTATTTCAAAATTTATAATTCACATGATATTCCATGCTTCGGTGTTACATATGTTTTATTATGTTGTTTTATTTAACTTAGTTATATGATTTTGGTTTTGTTAGTTACCTCCAACTTTTCGCATGGTATTGTGGTTTCCACGTGTTTAAGGAAATATATTGACAAAGTATTGAAGAAAATCTTGAAAAGTTTAGGATCTGTTCTCTTTTACTGTTTTTAGGCCATTTTCAGTTTTCAATATTCGAAAACACTGAAAACAAGTTTACTTACCTATTTTTAGAAAGGAATTTCCAAAAACGAGTTCAAAATTTACAAAGAAAATGAAAAACGCCAAAAAAGTCGTTTTGGCTGTTTTCAGTTAAAACCAAGTCAAAACTTCATTTTTTTAATTTTTGAAAATAATTTTTCAAAATGACAAAAAGAATGCGTTTTCAGCAATCTCAAAATGGACACTCAAAACACAAAACCCAAAATGAATTTAGAACTCAAAATTGAAAATTGAAACACGAAGAGAACAACCCCTTATTTTTGGGTAGTTTTTGACTTTAAAATAATTATGATTTTGGCACGGAATGCCAAATGGAAAGATTGTTAAGTCCAAATTATAATTGACAATTTCTAAATTTGTAATTGGAAATTTCTTTCGTCAAAATCAGGTCCAGTTAAATTGTATTAGGAGTTTATCGAATTGTAATTAGAGTCAAAATATAAGTTATTTGTTGACATCGAAAATTGTATAGACAAAATTCAAGCCAACTTCGAAGAGGAATACGACTTTGATTAATTGTCAATGTGACGTTACAAGCGATTCAACTACTCTATTCTATGTTTATAGGAGATATTTGAAATATGGATAATGTAAGAAGATTTGTAATGTGCAAAAGCCATCCCCCTTCTTTACCACTATTTTCTCTTTTATAGGAGAAAATATACATGCTTCATTAATTTCCTGTCTTGTCATCTGCAATTTCGAACTGGAGAAGTACACATGTTGGAATAATTCAATTGGCCACTGAGCTCAATCTGGCAGTTTCATGATGAACAAATCTTACAGGTGGGCTCTAGTAATTAATGAAGTAAGTCTTGGGAAAGGAGCCGAACAATTTGATCAGGGCTTATGTAAGCACTGATGTAAGATTATTCTCTGTAGATTTTTCTGATTGGATGGTTTATTGATTATGTCAATTATCTTCAATCATTATAATCCCCTTCCTTCAAAAGCCTACACAATCTTTCTGGGTACGCTAACCATCCGAGCTGACCTCACACTACCGAGCTCACATTGTCACGTGCTCATCATATGTATTAATCTGATCTAACCGACTTCCGAGCTCGACACGTTAACAGATACTCCCTAGGTCAGTACAGACCTAGGTGTAGACTGACCTAATGAAGTGACTGGTACAATTCCCAATTTTCTATAATCATTCTTCAATTAATGACAATGACACATGTCATTCCTTTATTCGAGTATCAGCCGTATGGTAGGTTCCTTCTTCTAGAAGTTTAGGCTTGTGACCGTTGGTTTCATTTTGAACGATTCAGATTTCGCCCCTTGGTATTCTTTTTCTTCAAGTAGTTTTTCAGTTTTCATTCACTCACTTTTTGCATTCGAATTTTTAGACTTTTTGCTACAATATTTTTTTTTTTTTTGCTTTTCCACCTTCTTTGAGTGAGGTCGTTTTCATTCAGGTATTCCTTTGTTTTAATCAGAATACCCTTCTTTTTACGCTTTTATTTCCTTTTTCTCATTTGCTTATATGAGTTCGGACGAATCTCACGTGCAGTCTTGGGGAAATAATCAGGAAGAGTCTGTACCATCTTCATCTAACCCGTCCGTTAATCCCTCATCTGCCAGTTTGGATTGTCAGGAAGTTTTTACTCCTGTTCCTATTTCTTCTTTTTACCCTCCTCCACCCAATCTCAAGCCTCTATTTAATTCTCCTAGGAGTATAGAACATCATCGAAAAATGAGAGAAACGAGGGCTCAGGAGGAAGGTCGTAGTGGAAAACAAACATGGGAGGTTGATTCCCATAGGTCAGTAGTTACAGTAGACACCTTAGCTGCTATTAGGGCCAAATATAATGTACCTTCATCCGTAGAACTAGTCATCCTATCTTCTACAGACCGAGCCCATGCTCCCCCTACGGGGTGTCAGGCCCTCAATACAGCTATCTTCCAAGTAGGGTTGAGGCTCCCCTTTCCCAAAGTTATTTAAAAATTCTTTTCATCTTGGCGAATAGCCCCTACTCATCTTTGCCCAAACGGGTGGAGAACCTTGATTGCTACCTTAATTTTATGGAAACAATTGGGGAATCCCAAGCCTAGTGTAGCTCAATTTAACGCCCTTTTCACCTTTAAGGAGGATGAGAAAAATACTAATTGGTGGTACACTAGCATTAGACCTAAAACTGGGGAACCTTTAGTTTTAGATACCCCTTCTTCAATTAAAGGGTAGAAGGAAGAGTTCTTCTACGCCTTGGGAGATTGGAAATTCCATCCTGTCGAAGTGGATAAGGAGGAAGTAGTTCCTATCCTTTATCATTCTTTCTGTGAGTGACTGTTATCTTTTATTTTTACTTCAGGTTTTATTGTAGAATCGCTATTCTGATTCTCTTTCTTCTCTCTTTTCGTAGTTTACCAACCCTGCCACTTGAGCTCAATTCTTCAAAGACAAGCAGATACAATCCGAGCTTTTTCCAATAGGCAAAGGTCTTGCAAATTCTTCATCTCAGACAAAAACCTATTCCAAGCAAGTTTACTTCAAGTTCTGCCACCGACCTCAGTTTCGAGTAGATCTTCCACTTTGGTGCCTACCTCCTCTTATAAGTGAACTAAATATCGTTGCATACGTGTATATGTATGTTCCGATCTCAATACTGACATCTTATCATTTCTAGGTAAAATTCCAGAAATGAGGAGCTTTCGCACAGTAAGGGCAGCTCAAGCAGCTGAGGCTACTAAACAAAAACAAAAGAAAGTTCATGTAGAGGGCCAACCTGATGAGGTGGAGGCTGAAGTTGAGGCTAAGACTGAAAGGCCAATGAAGCGACTCCGCTTTGCTGAGCTGAAAGCTATTCCAGTTCCTGTGTCTCCCTTACCTCAGCCCGCTGCTACCACCATTATTACTGCTGTCTCATCTTTGAGGCCTCAAGAGAGGTACCCTGACTTGCAGAGGCCAAATGTAGAAGGCCTGATGATGAGCGGACTTGAGATTTTTTTGGATTTTCTTTGGGCTCCCTCTCCATCAAGGGAGTCAATCGTTGCCTTACCTTCTCCTTTGAGGGAATTTGCGACCTTGATGTTTTGAAGTTGGAACAATAAAGAGTAGATGTTTCTTTCTGAGATGCCCATTGGAGAGAGCATAATTTAAGCTCAGCTTCATTGCCATCGAGCAGTTCTTCAAATGGCATCTGTGACAGAAAAGGTAAGTTATTTTCCTCTATTGAGACTCATTTATTTAAATTATTCGTGCCACTTAATTAAATATTTTCTTTTTTAGGTCAAAGCTAAGCTCGACAAAATACTTGAAGTGAAGGATCGAGCTAATATGATATTTGAGAAGATCGAGGCAGAAAAGATAGCCTTCGCCGAGAAAGAGAGAACTGTGGAGATCGTTTGAATAAAGTGGGAGTGGAGCTTGGTTTCTCTTCGGAACGTAGGCTAATGGACGATAATAAAGCCTTGGCAGAGGAGAATAAGGCCTTGAAGATCTGGGGTGAAAAGGTCAGTATCCGAGTTGAAGAGGAGAAGAAAATAGCTGACGAAGTAACTGCTCAAGCTATGACTGCCAGAAAAGATGTTGAGCTGCAGATCTCTAAGGTTGTGGAGATTGGAGAGCCTCATTGGAGTTTGATGCCATAGCTCAAGAGGCATATGTCTTGGCCATCAGCAAGATCATCCAGCACATTAACAAGGAGCGGTCGGACTGGAACACCGCTTTCTTGGAGGAGGTCCATAAAGAGCAACAGAAGGAAATGGAGCAGCTAATCAAGGCAGCCCTAGTCGACTTCCGGAGACATAGCTTCCCAAGACCCCCTTGCCCCTTAGTTTTTTATGTGTTTTTCTAAGTAAAACGTTTGCTTCTAGGAACTCTTTTTTGTGGTGTTCCAATTCTTATGAATGAATGAAAATTTTTGATCTAGTATATTTGGACTTTATATTCGAATGATACTTTTCAAATGTATAAAACCTCTTATGATACTAAAGTTGCAACACATATAGTCTTGAGCAGAGCTCAAGATATTCTTTTTAGGAATCTCACTAAGTGTTGCAGCACCAGCAACCTTAGCTCGGCCTACTTCGTGAGCAGGGCCTTTAGGGATTCCTTTGCAGGAATTCGCATTAAGTGTTACAACACTTACAACCTTAGCTCGGCTTGCACTGTGAACCGGGCTTTTAGGGATTTCTTAGCAGGAATTCGCACTAAGTGTTATAGCACTTACAACCTTAGCTCGACTTGCTTTGTGAACAAAGCTTTTAGGGATTCCTTTGCTGGAATTCGCACTAAATGTTATAGCAGTTACAACCTTAGCTAGGCATGCATTGTGAAACAGGGTTTTAGGGATTCCTTTGTAGGAATTCGCATTAAGAGTTGTAGCACTTACAACCTTAGCACGGCTTGCTTTGTGAGTAGGGCTTTTAGGGATTTCTTTGCAGGAATTCGCACTAAGTGTTGCAGCACCTACAACCTTAGCTCCACCTGCTTTGTGAGCAGGGCTTTTAGGGTAGTATGCCAAAATCTTCATACATTAGGGACATCCTTTTTTTTATTACGAACAACTACAAAATACAATCCTCTTAACTAGTAGTATTTTTTGAGATGTTCTGCATTCCAAAGATGTGGCAAGAGTCTCCATTCCATGTCTTCTAGCTCATATGCTCCTCTAAGCAGGACTCTGGTCACCTTGTAAGGACCTTTCCGGTTGGGTCCTAGAGACCCAGAATTGATTTTCCTTGTTGCTAGGAAGACTTTTCTTAATACAAGATTGCTGACTTCAAACTCTCATTTTCTTACCTTCTGATTGTAATACCTTGCATTACGCTGTTTGTATATGGCATTTCTAATCCCAGCTTCGTTTCTCTTTTCTTACAGTAGATCCAACTCTCCTCGTAGTACTTTCTCATTCTTGTCCTCATTATACATCAATATTCGGATAGAAAGGGACTACTATTTCAAGAGGGATTAACGTCTCCACTCCGAAAGCTAAAGAGAAATGAGTTTCTCCTATATTGCTTCGGGTCGTGGTGTGATATGACCACAACACACTAGGGAGCTCTTCAGCCCATCCCCCCTTAAGAGCATCAAACCTGGCTTTGAGCATGTACTTGATAATCTTACTGATTGCTTCCACTTGTCCATTAGCTTGAGGATGATTAGGTGTGGAGAAGTATCTCTGTATCCCAAAGCTTTCACATAAATTTGAGAAATGGGAGTTATCAAATTGTTTCCCATTATTTTTCACAACGGAATGTGGTATCCCAAACTGGCATATGATAGATCTCCGTATAAATTCCGTGGTTTTGTGCTCGGTTAGTTTGGCTAAAGGTTCGGCTAGGATATCTTCAGTGAGTGGGGAATGGCCTTTTTTAGGTATTCTTCTAAGTTTCCTCCATTTCTAGCCTCCAAATCAGCTATACGCTTTTTTAAGGCAGTCATTTTGGGCTCAGTTCGTTCCGCTGGATGAGTCGTACAAGGCTCATCGTGTTTACTTGTTGGCGTCATAGAATGTTGGGGGCCAAGCTTGTCGAATGCACTATTTGTCCTCTCGGTAGTTGGTTTTGTTGCTATGGGAGAACTCCTAACTTCCTCAATCTTGCTTTTTGAGGATTCTCCATTTGAAAACTAGAGAGTTCTCCTAGTAGGAGGTCGCCTGGTTCTTTCTCTGCGGGGGGACTCTACCTCGGTATTTTGTGGTAGGTTGTGAGCTTGATTTTGCTCCAATCTGCTGACAACATTTGTCAGGTTTTTGATAGCCTCCTGCATTGCCATCGTTTGGGGGTCAATGGTGTCATTTTGACCTCGTCTTTTACCTGCAGTTGGTGAATTATGGTCTCGCTCAGGGCGAGTGTGGGATCGATTTTCAGAAGCTGAAAGTTCATCCATGCTTTTTTAGTTGATTTCAAAAGGGATGGGGCTGTTTTTTTTTTTTTCCAAGTTTTGGGACCCTCCTTCTAGCACCAAATTGTTGACGTCGAAAATTGTATAGACAAAATTCAAACCAACTTCAAAGAGGAATACGACTTTGATTAATTGTCAATGTGACGTTACAAGCAATTCAACTACTTTGATGTTCTTTGCTGTTTTAATTATTAATTGCTGTATTCAAACTTATGATAAATTGATTTCTTTGATCTAATCATCTAGAAACAATTAACAAGTGACTTGTTGCTTTTAATTGTATAATTCCGTACGTTGAGTCTAAATATTCGGTAATTTGAACTTTCCCTTTCGACCACAAATATGATTTTCTTGTTCTAACTTATAATTACTTTTCTTCTCCAAAGGGTTGGATTTTGTCATAGCTGAAGCTAGAAGATATGGGACCAAGCTTGGCAAATAATTATTAAAGCTTCGAGGGAAGAAAGAGTATGTAAACTGGGCTAGAAGTGCAGGCAGTATTTGACTTCTGACGATGATTTCTTCAGAAATTTTGTGGTTAAGGATATTACAAGAACCATACCAGGGTAAGATACAACAAAAATTGCAATGTATTGGCCCTCCCTCCCTTTTGCTAGTATAATGATTTATTATAAACTCTGGTAATTCTGCAGAAATTCTTAACAGATTTAACGCATTTACTGGTTTACTTTACAAGAATGACCCGCATCGGAGCTTATGAATGAGCCCAGATGTAAATCAGATCCATTAGGAAGTACCATTCAAGTCCTCATCAGACATTCATCTTTGCTATTCATTTTGAATTTCTATATGCAATTTTCATTATTTAAAAATTTACCAATTACCATTAGAACTTTATCTGTAGTAGTCCATTAGTGGTGTGTCCATAATTTTTTGGATGAAAGAGGAAAGAATTAGGTGTTTAACAGTTAATTCTCAAATTAAATATATGTACAACCCATGTGTAGTCTATGCATGAGCCTCAACTGCTCCTGCCCACATCACTTTTGTCAAGAAATAAATGATTTCATCCGCTAGTAATTCTTGGTATATTTAATATTACATGATAAATCATGTTCTGACAGGCCCGGATAATGGAAATGGCCTCTTATGTGAAGTCCATAGGCAAATCTCATATGCTGGAAGCTGTTTAGAAGGATTCCGTGGACAATCATCCCCTCACAAGATTGAACCTTAATCCTAGTTTTAACCTAGGAACTGATTTCATTGCAAATAATCTGATTCCCGGGATCAATTTTGCCACAGTTCACTCCAATCCAGATCAATGGTAACTCATAAATTAATGATATTTGATATACAATATTCAATAAATTGAACATTACAATCGATAGTAATGTTATTTGATTTTTGTGGTATGATCAGGCTATCGGGCTCAAACAGTGAGAATCAACTTCCTTTTCTTAACAATTGGCTCAATGGACACATTCAGATGCTCAATATGTTCTCAACAAGCCTATACTCATTTCCGAATTTGGTTGGCCAAGCTCGGTGGAGCAAGCAGCTGCCGGTGGCCTCTTCTAGCATCTTCTAACCGAAGGCATGGACTCTTTCCGAGATGGATACGAAATAGTCCTGAGTGAGAATTCCTCAACTGCAAATGTGATATCTCAACAAGCTCGAAAACTCTTAAAAATTCAGAAAATATTTGCAAGGATGAGAAATTTGGAAATGTGGAAGAGGGCAAGAAGGGGTCATAGGTTGGCAAGTAATCGAGAGAAGCCTATTGGGACTATTGGGAAGTGATCTTTCTTATAGATGAATAGTATTCATCCAAGAGTCCAATAGATGATAGTAATACTAATTAATTTTCAAGTTAAAGTATGATTGAGGAGGAAAGTTTTAAAGTTATTTTCGGCCCGTTTAGTATGACTTTTGCTTTTATTTCCTGTAGAAGAGTTTTAGGAGGAACCTATTGTTTGGAAACTAAATTTTGAAGAGTTATCTATTCCAGGAAATTCTTTTACAGGAAGATACATTTGACTAGTTTTCTCTAAAAACTCTTGTAACTAGAGGAAGCATGATAAGTGTATTTTGTACACTTATTCGAGCCATTAAGTTAGTATTTATTGATTATTTTGATGAATTATGACTTAATTATGTGTGTTGTGTTTTTTAGGTACAAATTGACATAAATGGCAAAATTGGAGAAAAAAGGATGAATGAGTTAAATTGTAAGAGATCCAAAGTTTATCGTATTTTAGTTGTTTTATTGTATTTTGTGATTAATTATGCATGCTTGTGCTTTATTTGATTTCTTATCTATAGATTAGAAAACATCTTACTTATTGTAGTGTTGGGAAACTCATAATAGGTTAGAACATTGTATAATTGACTCATGGACAATAGGTATTAGGAATAATATTTATGGTGTGTGCAATCGTGTGTGATAATTTGAATGTTTTCTTTGAATATGAATTCGGACTAGTAATAGGGTTGGGTCGTGTTGAGGATATGTTTAATATATTTTGGAAAAGAATATTAGATATTAGGGTATTTTCGATTGCCACGAACACCTGAATAACACTAACTTACATAAGTCGAGAATTGGAAATAGAAATCAATAGGTTGATTCTGAAATCCAATACATCCATCTCATTATTTGATAAAAACAATCTTTTTATAATATGCAGCATAAGATAAAATAATTACAAAGTAACCAACTCTTTTGTGTCATGTAGATCAAATTTGATAGGAATCGGTAAATTATAGTTAGCAATTATTCCTTATAGGATGATAACCCAATTCACTAAATCTATTAGTTGTCAACGATACTGTATGCTTGTGACTTTTGCCTGAACAAATCATTTTCATAAAATTAGCTAAACAGGTCCAAAAGCTACCTTTAGGTCTCAAAAAATCCATTTCACTTTTCAAAAGCCATGCCAGACGAGTCCCCATCTTATAAAATAATTACTTATATGTAAAATGTTACGCATGAATAGGATTTTATTACAGAACATTTGAAGGAAAGTTCCCTAAAAGAAACGGGATTGTTGAAATATGAGTATCTCTAGTCGTGTCTAAAATTCAAACAATGCCTGTAATGCTAAATTTTTTATAATAACTAGCAACCTATTCCTACTTTGATAGGCTTTCGAGAAAAAAATATGTACATCTTTTGTTTTGAACTTCAACTTTAAACATTGATTGCACCATAAATTGTTACCCCGACATATGGGGGTATAAACTAGTAGTGGCGTAGATCATTCTCTCATTTACGTAGAAGGCTAGAAAAGTTTTCAAAATAAAGCTTTCCATAGAATTCTATAAATTATGTTTAGTCACTTTAAATTTAGTTTCCTTCCTAGGATTGAAGTTCGTGGATTTTACGTATCCATATGATCGAATGACTATCAAACCAACGGAAAGGTAGTCCTATGAGAAATCAAGATGTAAGAGACAAGAAATTAATCCTCTGAAGATTAAATTTTGATTTTTGGGAAGAAGAATGATCGTACGAATCCCGTAAGTACATGGTTCGTAGATAAGTAATATAATGATAAGTATCGTTGTAACAAGGACTATGTACTTTTTTTTTTGTGGAAAGTGGGCAGTATCTTCGAGATTTTAATAATATGTCCTCACTTGTGGTAGAGGAATACCGTGTTTACAAATGATATCAATGAAATTAATAAATGAGGAAGTACTACTTCCCTTACAAAAAACACAAGTTAAAGCAAAAATAAAAGTAAAAGCAAAATACAAATACAAATACTTAAACTCTAGTATTGGGCAAACCGTATCTGTCAATCTGAACAAGCGCCCTGATATGTCTTGGTAGGTCTGCTGGTCCATATTCCTGGAATCTACGATGATACCAATCCTCGGTAGCAAGTGCATCTGCAACTTGGTTCCCTTCTCTGAAGATGTGGAAAACCATATTTGTGTCAAAGGAAACGATATTTGCAATCTGTCTGAGTATCCCCTGGATAGGCCATGGTCCGCCACCTCTGGTGATGCAGTGAATGGCAACAGTTGAGTTTGCCTCAACCCAAATATCTGACAAACCAAGATCTCTAGCCAGTAGTATCCCATCACGAATAGCCCTGAGTTCCTCCTCTAATATCATACATTGTCCTTATGAAGATGAGAAAGCCCTGATACATTTTCCTGCGTAGTCCTTGATGATGCCTCCCCCACTCGCAAACCTATCCTTAACACAACCATCGGTGTTGATCTTGGCAAATCCAAATGATAGAGTGCGCTACCAAACCATGATAGGGGGAGGAGATAGGGAGAGAGTCAAAGAAATAACAAAAAGTATAGCAAGCTGCATGTTATTACGCCAATGTAACGATTGGAATAGTCCACAATATGGAGGAAGGATACCATACGGTAAACTCTCGAGCTCATATGTATGTTCATGTGCTTTGCATTATTCCTCTCAGTCCAAAGAAACCATAAAATCAATAGAGGAATAATGATACGAATGTGTCTGGTCCTTGCAAACTGTCCAGAATACCTCCATCTCAAAAATCTCTATATGACACTCTCTCTAATACTCATAGTAATCTGAAATAAAGCCTCAAAATGTTGCCAAACATGATCTGAAAACTGTTACCAGTAAAAATACGAGTGATGGTCTCAATCTCTGAACAACACTGACATCAAGAAGTCAACTGACTGTCGGTGCTCCTTTAGATAATGACATCAACTGGTATTAAGTCCTTCCATAGTCTCCAACAGAAGAATGAAATGGTAGGAGGTATGATAGGGCTCCATAGTGGGCAAAATGAATCCTACACTGGCATGCTAGAACGGATCAGCTAGCACGCTGATTTCGTATTAAATCTACCATCAGATGTGGTCTTCTAGAAAATGCGATCCGAGACATCAAGACATAGTGGAATGATCGCGATCTTCTCTACTATAGCTGATGGAAGAGCCTGTAGTAATCGACCAAAATCCCATCCAGTCTCTTCGAAAAAGTTATGCACCCTCGTAGATGTGTGTTTTCTGTGCAGAGAAATGGATACCAATGTAGAATCACCTATCCAACAATCATGCCAAAAGAAGATCTGCCCTATCCCAAGGCGCCGCAATGTGTGTATCGGTACATGGTCCAAATCTCTTCAGTCTCTTCCAAATAGGAGAGGCTAAGTGAAGAACTGCTGGAAGTGACGGATGTGTCCCTCTACAATATTTACCCAGTAAAAATTGAGCCCAAACAAAGCTTTGAGACCAGAACAACCACCATAGCTTCAATGAAAATGTGTCCACCGTGTCCTGTAATCGTCTAAAGCCCAGACCTCCCTCGTCAGCGGGAAGGAAAATCGCCTTCCAACTTTGCCAATGTAGACGACGCATATGATCCCTAGAATCCTATAGTAATCGCTCAAATATATGCTCCAGCCTTTTTCGAATGACCTTAGGAAGTCGCATAATCTGGAATAGATATAGTGGTATAAAAGAAAGAACAAACCTCAGTAGAATAATCCTACCGCAAGGAGAAAGAAGGCGTGAATCCCATCCAGAAACCCTACTCCTGACCTTCATAATGAGATCATCATGCAAAAAGCTCATCTTAGCCCCTTTAAACAAAGGGGCTCCTAGATATGTGAACGATTGTCTCTGATGTGAAAATTCAGTCAAAATCACTAACCTCCGTATCTGAATATCAGATGCCAGCCTAGGTAATATAAGCCAACTCTTGTCTCTATTCATTCACCAATTGGCCAGAGACTCCCTCGTAGTGCTCCAAACAATCGATAACCCTTCTGATAGACTTCTTTTGTCCATTGGTAAATATAATCATATCATCACCAAAAGTAAGATGAGAGATAAGAGTACTACCTCCATGTCGATACTGCATACACTATATGTTTGAAACCTCTGAATAAGCAATCGAGAAAAATAATTCACAGCAATAATAAATAAGGATGGAGAGATCGGATCTCCCGTCTGAGTCCCCGTGATGAAGAAAAGAAACCACATGGTCGCCTATTCAAAAGTACTGAGAATCGACACTCCGATATACAACGTCTGATCCGATCAATCCACAACTGGTCAAAACCAAACGCCTCCAGTATAGAATAAATGAATCCCCAATCTATACGATCATATGCTTTAGCCATGTCAAACTTCAGGATAACATTCCCTCCACGTATTCTGTTATCCAACGTGTGTAGAAGCTCCCGAGTCAACAAAACATTGTCCTCAATAAGTCAATCGGGGACAAATCCACTCTGTTGAGGGAAAATAATACAAGGCAGAAATGAACTCAATATGTTATTCAACAACTTTGTAATAAGCTTATTGAACACAGTACATAGGCTGATAGGTCGGTAATCCGTCCATCTACAAGCATTCCCTATCTTTGGAACTAAAATTATAGACGTAGTAGCAAATCCTCTCGGCAAATTACAACCATCAAAGAAATTAATGATTGCATTGTATACATCATCCTGTATAATATCCCAACAGTATTGGTAGAACAATGACGAAAATCCATTAAGGCTCACAGCACTATCAGCATCAATACTGAAAACAGCCTCCCGCACCTCATCAATCAAAGGGAGGCGGTTCAGCGCTATATTATCTGCCTCCATCAGTATCCTAGGTATGACATCAGGATGAATTTCTCCAGAGGCTGCGAAGGAGCTAATAATAATTCCTGGAAAAAATAGATTGCTGATCTCTGAATATTCGCTGGAGTAGTAAAAACTTCCCCTACATGAGTTGTGATGGTCCTGAATGAGATTTGATCTGTCGTCCCTGTACCAGCGAATGAAAATATCTGGTGTTGCGATCTCCCTCTCATACCCAACCAGAGCCAGCCTCTTGCTTTCAAAAACCTTCCTCAATAGCTAAGGTCCGGTTTAAATCAGCCTTTCCATGATGAAGTGAGTCACGGTGACCTCAAAATCAATCTCTGCCTGGACAACCCTCTCCTCAGTATTTCTAAATCTCTGGAACACATCATCAAATACCCGTCAATTCCACCACCTTAGTCCTTGTTTCAGCCTAAAGAACTTCTCTAGAGGGCAGCCATTCCTGTAAGATGAATAGGGAGTGACCACTTTTAAGAAACGAAGGCTGAGAAGTCATGATGTTTGGTCCAAACATTTAGGAATCTAAATGGCCTAGGACCCAAATGTATGTATAGGCAAAGGTGATATGTGTTTTAGGAGCATACATATAGAGGGCAATATGTGTGTGTGTGATTATATGAGTGGGTGCACATATATTATGCATTTGTATGTATGTATATGTAAATGAGGGTATTGTGTGCCTACATAAATCAATGTAAATTTGAATCTAAACCCGTGACAATTTGTGTATACATTTTTATAATAATATAATAAAAATAAATAAAGTAAGTTAATCGAAAAATATTATGGCTTAACATTTAAAAAGTGGTTTTGACGAAGTTCCTAAATAATTGATATGAATTAGGATTTTGGCACGTGACTTCGAGGGTTACTAAGGACATCTACACTTGCCATTCGAGATGTAAATTTCTAGAATTCAAGGTAAGTAAACCGCACATTATTTTCATATGTACTATCACATGATTAAATGTATGAACATATTATCTAAATTGGCATGATTATTATGTTTCTCATAACATATATATATATTTTTTAATGACAATGCATCCATAAACATGTGTGAAGCTTCATGAGATAAACAATTTTCATTGTACAGCATCCAGTTTCTGCTATATCTACTCCGCTATTGGCTTCTACTCTGTTCTCTGATCCGATGTTGGATGAGATATTGCAAAGGCCACAGATATTTGATTATCCATTGGACACAATCACCAGGGCTGCTCATATTCCAGGCCCGACACCAGGTAGGGTTTAGGCACCCATTACTACGTCTCTTCCTCCCATTTGTCATCAGAATATGGAGGCATCTATTTGTTTTTTGCGGTTGGCTCAATCAAATACAGAGGATTCATCTTAGATTGAGGTTCACCAGCAGGGCCCCTTCTGTAAATCTTCTTGTAATGATTTGGTTGGTTTGAGTGAGAGGATAGAGGATGATGGATTTGTCCTTGTTGTGTGAAAGAGACATCCACGAACAACGACATCCCATTCCCGAGCAGGAGGGTCACTAGGAATCAGTTACAGAGTACCTCTTCGTATTCCACGTCCCTATGAGTGCCATCATATAGAATGTGAGAGGTATAGCTAGTGTAGCTACTCGCAGGCACCTGAGAAAACTTATTCTGCTTTATCAGGTTTATATCTTGGTTATTCTAGAGCCTATGGTTTTGGAGAAAATGTTTGATTTTGTTCGTTGTTATCTACATTTCGACACTGGGGTTCAGAATGAGTCGAATAAGATTTGGGTATTCTGGAATGTGGGTACTATCGTTACTGTTATTGATGATCATATCCAGTACCTACATGTCAAAGTTGTGGATCTTAGACTAGCACGACCTATTTACTTGACTTCTGTTTATGCTGCTTGTCGGGCCTATGTTAGGAAGGACTTGTGGGCATGTCTGTAACGACCTGGGTCCCACTTAACGGGCTGTTCTGGCCGTTAAATCGACGACGTACTGTCCTCACTGTACCAACATGGGTCTTTTCAGCATGCTTTGTCCTCACTCGCACGCTCTCCTAGAAAACTTCCCAGGGCGGTCACCCATCATAGAATTGCTCTAAGCTAAGCACGCTTAACTGTGGAGTTTCCAACGATGGACTTCCGGAAAAGAAGGCGCACCTTGTGATATGAGTAGTACCTATCAAATCTCTTAAACTTTCTTGGTCTGGGGTATTACAATCACCCCCCGTTAGACTCGCGACGTCCTCGTCGCGCTTGATCCATCTGAGGATCTGTTGCCAGGCGTTGGGATTCTAGAGGTGGCTCCTACGAGTTCAAGAGGTGGCTCCCGTCCTATGGCGTAGCACTTTGTCCCGCATAGCACTTAGTTCCCGATTTCCGACTGGCAAACGGCTCTGATACCATTTGTAACGACCTGGGTCCCACTTAACGGGCTGTTCTGGCCGTTAAATCGACGACGTACTGTTCTCACTGTACCAACATGGGTCTTTTCAGCATGCTTTGTCCTCACTCGCACGCTCTCCTAGAAAACTTCCCAGGGCGGTCACCCATCATAGAATTGCTCTAAGCTAAGCACGCTTAACTGTGGAGTTTCCAACGATGGACTTCCGGAAAAGAAGGCGCACCTTGTGATATGAGTAGTACCTATCAAATCTCTTAAACTTTCTTGGTCTGGGGTATTACAATGTCTTTGCCACATTTTCCTCTCTATGGATGATCCTTGGCTTGTTGGGGATGACTTTAACGTCATCACACATGAAGGGGAGCGTACTGGTCATAGTCGTCAAGATCGTGGTTCTACTGATTTTTCTGATATGATGTTGGACTGTAGCTTAGAGGATGCTGGATTTTCTGGGTCTCAGTTTACCTAGATGAATGGCAGGGTTAGTAAGAGATTGGATAGAGTTTTGATTGACCCTTTTGCTGCAGATTTTTGTAGACAGCTTACCATGACTCATCTGAATCGTACTTCATCTGATCACTCACCTCTACTTTTACAGTGAGTTTCTAATGATGATTCAGGTCCTAGACCATTTAGATTCCTCAATATTTGGACCAAACATCATGACTTCCCAGCCTTCGTTTCTCAAAAGTGATCACTCTCTACTCATCTTATAGGAATGGCTGCCCTATGGGAGAAGTTCTTTAGGCTGAAATAGGGATAAGGTTGTGGAATCGACAGGCATTTGGTGATGTACTCCAGAGAGTTAGAGATGCTGAGGAGAGGGTTGACCAGATAGTGATTGATTTTAAGGTTAATCCTATACCGGAACACCGTGACTCACTTCATCATACACATGCTGATTTGAATCGGATTTTGGCTATTGGAAGTAAAAGGCCAGCTCTCATTGGGTATATGAAAGAGATCACAACACTAGATATTTTCATTTGCTGGTACAGGGACAAAGAATCAAATCTCGTATCAGGACCATTACAACTCAGGTAGGGGAAGTTCTTACCACTCCAACGGATATTCAGAGCTCGGCAATCAATTTTTTCCAGGAATTATTGTCGACTACTTCACATCCTTTGGAGTATATTTGTCCTAATGTCATACCTATGATACTGACGGAAGCAGACAATATGACGCTAAACCATCTCCCTTTAATTGATGAGGTGCGGGATGCTATTTTCAGTATTGATGCTAATAGTGTTGCGGGCCTTGATGAATTCTCATCATTATTCTACCAACACTGTTGGGATATTATACAAGAAGATATATACGGTGCAATCATTGATTTCTTTGAGGGTGGTCATTTGCCGAGAGGATTTGCTGCTACATCTATTATTTTGCTTCCGAAGAGGGAGAATGCTTTTAGATGGACGGATTACCGACCTATCAGCCTATGTACGGTGTTCAATAAGCTTATCACAGAGCTGTTGAACAATAGATTGAGTTCAATTCTACCTTGTATTATTTTCCCTCAACAGAGTGGATTTGTCCCCGATCGACTTATAGGGGACAATGTTTTGTTGACCCAGGAGCTTCTACACACGTTGGATAATAGAATGCGTGGAGGGAATGTTATGCTCAAACTTGACATAGCTAAAGCATATGATCGTATGGATTGGGGATTCATTTATTCTGTACTGGATGCATTTGGTTTTGACCGGTTGTGGATTGATCGGATCAGACGTTGTATATCGGAGTGCCGATTCTCAGTCCTTCTAAATGGACGACCATGTGGTTTATTTCTTCATCGTGGGGACTCAGGCAGGGAGATCCTATCTCTCCATCCTTATTTATTATTGATGCGGATTACTTTTCTCGATTACTTACTTAGAGGTTTCAGACATATCTTAGTATGCAGTATCGACTGGGGTGTAGTATTCTTGTCTCTCATCTTGTTTTTGCTAGTGATATGATTATATTTACCAATGGATAGAAGAAGTCTATCAGAAAGGTCATCGATTGTTTGGAGCACTACGAGAGGGTCTCTGGCCAATTGGTGAATAGAGACAAGAGTGATCTTATATTGCCTAAGCGGGCATCTGATATTCAGATACGAAGGTTAGTGAATTTAATTGGATTTTCACATCAGAGACAATCGTTCACATATCTGGGAGTCCCTATTTTTAAAGGGGCTAAGAGGAGCGTCTTGTATTATGATCTCATTATAAAGGTCGTTAGTAAGATTTCTGGATGGGCTTCACGTCTTCTCTCTCTTGGTGGTAGGTTACTCTACTGAGGTATGTTCTTTTCTCTATACCACTGTATCTATTCCAGATTATTCGACCTCCTAAGGTCATTCTGAAAAGGGTAGAAAGTATATTTGCACTATTTTTATGGGATTCTATGGATCATGGATGTCATCTGCATTAGCGTAGTTCGAAGGCGATTTGCTTTCCTGTTGACGAGGGAGGTTTGAGATTTAGACGATTACATGATACGGTGGATATATTTTCATTGAAGCTATGGTGGTTGTTTAGGTCTCAGAGTTCTCTTTGGGTACAGGTTCTACTGGGAAAATATTGTAGAGGGATAATCCTTCACTTGCAGCAGTTCCTTATTCAGCTTTGCCTATTTGGAAGAAACTGAAGAAATTTGGACCATGCGCTGAGACACACATTGCGTGGTACCTTGGGATAGGGCAGATCTTCTTTTGGCATGATTGTTGGATGGGTAATTCTACATTGGCATCCATTTTTCCACACAGACAACATACATCTGTGAGGGTGCAGGACTTTTTCTAGGAGACTGGATGGGATTTAGAGCGATTAGTTGAGGCTCTTCCATCAGCTATGGTAGAGCAGATCGCAACCATTCCACTATGTCTTGATATCTCGAATCGTATTTTCTGGAGGGCTACATCAGATGGTAGATTTAATACTAAATCAGCATGGCAGCTGATTCGCTCTAGCAGGCCAATTCAGGGTTCATTTCGCCTATTGTGGAGTCCTATCATACCTACTACCGCTTCGTTCTTCTGTTGGAGACTATGACAGGATTTAATACTAGTTGATGTCATTATCCAGAGGAGGATCGGCAGTCATTTGGCTTCTCCATGTCAGTGTTGTTCTGAGATTGAGACCATCACTCATATTTTTACTGGTAACAGTATTTCAGATCACGTTGGCAACATTTTGGGGCTTTATTTCAGATTACCATGAGTACAGGAGAGAGTGTCAAACAGAGATTTCTGAAATGGAGGTATTCTGGACAGTTTACAAGGACTGAACACATTCGCATCATTATTCCTCTATTGATTTTCTGGTTTCTTTGGACTGAGAGGAATAATACAAAGAACATGAACATACGTATGAGCTTGAGACGTATTATCTGGAGAGTTTACCGTATGATATCCTGCCTTCATATTGGTGGACTATTCCGATCGTTACATTGGCGTAATGACATACATTTTGCTATACTTTTTGGTATTTTTTGACTCTCTCCCCATCTCCTTCCCCTATCATGGTTTGGTGGCACTTTTCATCATTGGATCTGTCAAGATCAACACCGATGGTTGTGTTAATGATGGGTTTGTAAGCGGGGGAGGCATCATCAGAGACCACGCAGGAAATTGTATCAGGGCTTTCTCAGCTTCATATGGACAATGTATGATATTAGAGGCGGAACTCGGGGCTATTTGCGATGGGATACTATTGGCTAGAGATCTTGGTTTGTCAGATATTTGAGTTGAGGCAGATTCGACTATTACCATTCACTGCATCACCGAGATGGCGGACGGTGACCTATCCAGGGAATACTCAAACAGATTGCAGATATCGTTTCATTTGACAGAGATATGGTCTCCCACATCTTCAGAAAGGGGAACCAAGTTGCAGATGCACTTGCTAACTAGGGTTGGCCTCATCATAGATACCATGAATATGGACCAGCCAACCTACCACGACATATTAGGGCACTTGTTCAGATTAACAAATATGATTTACCCAACACTAGAGTTTAGGTATTTGTATTTACTTTTACTTTTAGTTTTACTTTAACTTGTTCTTTTTGTAAGGGAAGTAGTACTCATTTTTTACTGCTTTCCTTTTATTTTTTACTTTCACTATTAGGGAAGTAGTACTTCCTTATTTATTGATTTCATTGATATAATTTGTAACCACGGTATTCCTCCGCCACAAGTGAGGACATATTAATAAAATTTCGGAGGTACCGCTCTCCTTCCACCAAAAAAAAAAAAAAAGATAAACAATTTTCAAATGTTAATGGGTCAAGGAATGTTTTCAAAAGATATGTATCTCGAATATTTTTATTATGAGGTGTATGTCTATGCCATGAAAGGTGTGAGTGGGAAATGGGGCGTGGGAGACCGGGGCATCCGATCAATGTTCAATGTTAATGTTAACCGTTTTGTAGAACTACCGGTAGAATGAATTGAGTTCCAAATAATAATTGCCCACTGCATTCTGATTGGTTAGGCGATACATTAAATTGATCTCACAATGTTAACATTAATGTTTTTAAAGAAATGAAAGAAAATGGTATACATAATAGAAAATTTATTTATTTTCAAGTAATGTATATGCATAGCATAAGCATGTATTATATGCATGTGGTTTATTTACTGGACACTAGCTCATTCCACGTTATCTCCCCCTATTTTTAGATGATGAAAGCTAGAGGGTGCGAGGTGACCACTTAAGGCGAGACAAATTTAGTACTATCCGAGTTAAACATTCTAATTCTAATCTAATAAAATTTATTTGAACCCTTTTCAAATTTAAATAAATAAATCATTTCGGATTATGTAATTTTCTTTACGTAATTGTCAAGGATTTAATAAATTCCGCAAATTATGATATAAATTGAGTTTAATTGATGCTATTCTATTCTATCTATTTTGTAGTATTTACTTCTTAAATGAAAATAAATACTAGTACTCATAAGTTTAAAATTATTTAGACTTAATGTGTTACATGAATCCTGAGGGACGCGACAGAAAGTCATAAAGGATAAGAGGGCAAACGCCCTCCCAAAGTTGATGTACATAAGCTAATGGTTTGAGCACATAAACTTTAAACCTTCAAGTACTTGTTTTGGGCGTGGCCCATTCAGGGGCTTACCTTGAAGCTACCTAAAGTATTCTACCATTCGCTTCTGTTGACCTATGATTTAATATAGCTCCACTTGTTTTGATTATAACAAACAATACACTTTTGTTTCTAACAAGTTTTTGTTTCTTGAGTTTTTCATGAATATATTTTCTTAAGCATTCAAAGACTCAAATCGTCATTTGTTGAAGAACAAGCAATCAAATGAGACTCGAAGAGATCAAGAGCATTGAAATAGAGTTATTTATCGAATCTTTATATATGTAAATGTATAATTCGTCAATGTTTAGCAAGTGCATGAAGCTCAAGTATTTCTTACATATTCATCACTTGCATAAATTATTTTGACATGAAAATGATTTTGAAAAATGACCATTTGTAATAGATTAAAAACCTTGAAAAATCATTTTCAAACATCACACTTAAACTTTCAATCAAAAAGTTATACTCCGATTTTCAATCTCATATTGGGATAGATTTTTGACATGGAAGATTTCTGAAGTAAAGTTGTAGCCATTTGAGTTAGCTTTCCAACCCATTTGGAATCACCTTAATCGGATATCGAAAAAAAAGATATGATGAAAAGGTCAACCGACAAACTAATTCGGTCAACCGAAACTGATGAAAATTCAAAAATTCCAACGACTTTATCTTTCAACGGATTTATTTTATTTTTGGTTAACCGAACTCTTCATCCGAAAGTGCCTACAGCTTGCCATTTTTCTCTATAAATATACAACTCCTTTACACTCAATTTTCACGAACTTACAAGAGATTTTTGAGAGCCTTCATATTAAGAAATCATTGAGTTTACTTAAGTTTTTATCCTATTCATTTATTATAAGAATCTTTTCTTTGTTTGAAAACTTATTCTACATCTATTTCATCAAAGATTCCACTTGTCCAAAGAAGCCTTCATTTCATCTATTCTCTCATTCTTGACTAAAGCTTTTCTTTGCCAACACTTTTTTAAGTGCAAATCTCTCTCTATACTTAACTTTGTATTATTTGTTAAGATAGATTCATTGGTTGAAAACTTTGGTACATTGATCCTTGCTATTGCATTAGTTATCATTCATCAAAGTTTTGCAACATAAAACGCTTGAGCTTAAACATTTGCTATTTATTGAAGTGTTATCCTAAACTCTCTAAATACTTGACTTGATTATATCATTTGTTAAGAGAGTTCTTTCAATTGTAAAATTATCATTTATATATTGGTGGTTTCGAGAGCCTTGTGAAAACTCGATTGTTGTTGAGGATAGGTGCTCCTTGTTGTAAGTCACCTAAGGATAAGTGCTCCTTGTTGTAAGCCACTTAAGGATCGATATTCCTTGTTTGTAAGTTACCATTATAGTGCATTTGGCCTTGCTTGTGATGGAGAGCTTGGTAATGGGGGGTAGATCATTACTTTGGATTGAACCTCCATAACATATTGTTTACATTCTCTATCTCTTTTACTTAACGTATTTACTTCACGCAAATTTACATTGTTCTATTTACGCGTGTACTTGTTTTTAGATTATTTGCATGTTCACTATATTAGAATCTTGATTGATTAATGAAAAAGTTTCAAAAACCAATTCACCCCCCTCTTGGTTAGTTATTCTTGGGCTAAAAGCTTCCTCTGCTCACTCTCAATACGGGAGTTGAGACTAAACTCTGCTTAAGTTCTCGAAAACATTCTTCACATTTTTTCGTCCACTAAAATTTCAAACTCTTTCTAGTTAATTGAGTTATCGACCACGCTGTTTTTGAGAAACCCTCAATAAATATTCTATAGTAGCTAGCTAATCCCAAGAAATTGCAAACTTTACCCACATTGGACTGTCTAGGCCAATTAGTTATTACTACCACTTTAATTGCGTCTACCTCAATTACCTGGACGGTATCCATGTGCCCAAGAAAACCCACATGATCGAGCCAATTTTTCGTACTTCTGGAATTTGACATATAATTTCTCATTTCTCAAAGTTTCCAGTACTACTCAAAGTTATTTCTTGTGTTGTTTCCTATTGTTAGAGTACACAATTATGTCATCAATAAATATTATAACAAATTGGTCCAAGTACTGATAGAATACTTGATTCATTAGGTCTCAAATCAAAAGGCATGACAGTGAACTCATAACGTCCATAAGGAGTACTGAAAGTGGTTTTTGGTATATCATTTACCTTGATTTTCAGCCGATATACCCCGACCTCAAGTTAATCTTAGAAAATATCTTTGTACCCCTTAATTGGTCGAATAAATCTTTTATTCTTGGAAGTGGATATTTATTTTTGATGATCAGATAATTCAATTCTCGATAGTTGATACATATCCTCATAGTCTTATTTTTTTTTTTCACAGAGAGTACTGGAGCACCTCAAGGAGATACACTCGATCGAATGAATCTTTTTTTAACATTTAGTCTACTTGCAATGTTGATACACATTGAGATGAAAACTTGAAATTTGCCCCAAAGAAACACTCTTATTCTCCTAGTCTACAAAATAATACTTATTTCTCGTGATATCAGATGGTCACATGATTACGTCCCAACCAGTCCATGCCTAATATAACGTCAAAATCTTTTATATCGAAAGGTATAGCTCCACCTGTATTACCTTTCTATCAATCTCTAACTTAATAGCTTCGTTATCTAATTTGTACAATTCTTCCTAAAAGGAGGTTAACTTCTAACACGTTATCCGTTTTCAAAAGAACATAAGCATGTAAATTGGATAACAACAAAACACATGCTATTACATTTGGATCCTGCTCAACTTCCCGGTGATTCAATACAAAAACTTGAGCCTTTCCTTTTCGGTTTTTATCTTGATCATCATCCTTCTACTGTACAGGCTCCCTAAGTGTAAAGCAATGTAGCTTGGCTTGCCATACCCAAGACATATGTTTTTTTCTAAATAAGCATTCACCATTGTGAAGTTTATTATACTTATGAGATGATGTAATACTCTTACACGTCCTTCTACTCAGTAAGTGACATGTTCTCCTATTTGATATGCATAAACTCTAATTCCTTGAAGTTTCTTAAAGCCTATGAAAAGTACTTTGTCATCATCTCATCCCTAAACTGCGCACAAGTCTGCTTAAGCTGCTGCTTTTCAATCTTAATGTGTGATATAGACTCTAACCGGTGGTTGGTTGATCCAACAAACATAAATTCTGTACATTGGACCTTCTGCGCATCTATACAAGCAATGTCAGAAGATGCACTCAAGACATCTAATTCATTCCCAACAGCTAATGGGTCAAAATCACCATCAAAAGTAGAAGGCCCGTACTTGCAAAACTGCTAAATCACTAAGATTGCTCCATGGACAAAATGAGATGCATTCTAAAGGGTCAGTGCGTACTGTAGTGGTGGTGCTTGACTCTATCTACTCAATTCTTGCCCTGCTCCAGTAAGTAGCGCATCAAATTTATGAGGGGTAGGTGACACTATTTTCGTTAGATAAAATAATGATAGCCATTTTTGTATAACCAATCCAACATAACAAAAATAAAGCAAATCTAGGAAATCTTCATATATTATTCCATAATGCAAGATCCACATCAATCTAAGGTTATAATTTGAAAAAAAAAAAACTACAATAAGTCTAAACAAACCATCTAAACAATGAGCATTTCTAAAAGGAAAAATATACTAAATAGAAACCTAGCCTATAATTCCCTAAACTTCATCAAAATCTGCATGTGGATCCTCTCTTGAGCTTTCTTTTGGTCTTTCCTCACTTTGTATGGTAGAAAAATATGCTTTGTTCTATGAGATCACTGTTGATTTTGTCTTGGGTCCTGATTCTGCATCACCGATATATATATGCTTTCTAACCCCTAGTGAGGTTATCATTGAAGTCCCTAAAGCTTATCTTGTTTGGGTGTTCTGATGGAGATTGTACGAGCATCCCATTCATAATCAGCCAACCAATTTTCGATCGAAGTGTTGGTAAAGTTTAAATTAAGTGATCCACTATCTGGCGTTGGCTAACCCTATGTCCTATGCTCATCTCCTTCTACAACATTTGAACCTTGGTGATATGTTCCTCAAAATCATGATATGGACTCCACTGGTACTATTCGTACTTTCAAATGAATTCAACCCTATCACTAGCTCTCCTAAGCCTCCCCATTCCTCTCATAAACTTGAAAGTCCTATGGGGTCTAGTCATCTGTCACATACAAGAACCAAGCCTAACATATCATCTAACATTATTATAATGGTGACATAGTATATTTCATGCTCCTGTATACATTTACATATGTATGTAAATCATGTTTTACTCGAGATATAAAGTAAAAGTATAGTAAGGAAAAAATGTACATGTCATGAAATCTATAAGTTGACAATTTGAAAATGTAAAGTTACCCAAAAGATTTGAATAGTCGTCTCATTCCTAACCTATTATATACCTTAGGACTGTTAGATAAGACTAGCATTATCTATGTGAAGGGATGACATGCACAAATCGAGAAATGTTCCAACTATTTTTTGTAACGATCCGAGTCTCGTGCTCAAGTTGTTATATTATGTGTATATGGTTGCCCAATTGGTACTAGGATTCATCTTAATTGTTTTATAAGGCAAAGTTCTTGGGTTCAAATTTTAGGAGAGGCAATAGAAAGTTATAAAGGGTAAGATGGACTTAAATTCTCTCAAAGTGGACAATATATAAGAGAATGGCAAAGCATGGGGCTCAAATCGTTACAAAAAACGTATGTTTTTTGGTACTCGGTTTCAATTTAAATTTCTCATAAGATAGAGCTGTTGGGTTCGAATTTGGGAGGACGCGACAAAAAATCACGAGGGGTAGATGGACTTAGGTTCTCTTGAAGAAAACAATATGTATAAGAATTACAAAGAATGTGTATTTTTTGTAATGACCCGAGCCTCGTGTTTAAGTTGCTATATTATGCGTACTATTCGTTTGGTTATCCATTCCACGGATTTCTATCATATCTCCCAAGATTTGAACCCATCTCGGCCTTATTAAAGACTTAAGTTAAATAATGTTACCAATTGGACAACTTTGACACATGAAATCTTATTCATTTCAATATCTTCCTACAACAGTTCCTTTACCCCCAACATATACTTAAAATGGCCTAAGGACATATAATGTAGTAATTTTTGGGTTTAGTATCTGAGTTCTACTATTTCAACCTATCAATCATATGAATCAACTTATTGCTTCAAATAGTATCAAATTCTACACGGATAAGTATCAATTAATCTAAGGTAATTTATTCATATTTCATAAATCAATATATAATTCTAGTTATATTCATCATTACTGGCAATGCTACATAGCCCACACAAGCAAGCAACTAAAAGGAAAATCTTATTGGATTTTTTTTTTTAAAAAAATTCAATTTTTTCTAATTTTTCATATATAATAAAGTAATAAAACACACAATCACACAAAAGAAACAAAAACTAAAACTCAATGATTTTTTTACCCCAAACTTAATTTAGACATTGATCTCAATGTTTTAAAGTATCATCAATCAAGCAATTTAAAGGGAGGAAATAAAGGAGATATGTACTCTCTGGATATGTGTTTGATATTGGAGACAAGATTTTTGGATCAATCAATTTCATTCTTCATTTTGTTGAGGTGTCCCCGCTTGATTTCAGTGTACCTTCAAGTTAGAAGAATAATCAAGAATATTAGAATTACATAAAGACACCAAAACATGATGATGATATATATATGGACGAAAACATTTACAAGAGTCAAACTAATATGGAAGCTACAATGTGGTGTATAAGCAAAGATAAATATATATTTTTTTACGTCCCCAGTGCCTCGAAAAACATGCTATATATGGTTGGCTTTTTTTCTTTTTTACTGTTTTTAACTCAAATAAATTTCTCTTTCTTTTTTAGGCCTAATATTAACATAATGACCCTTTTATAGTAAACAAAATGTGCTTATTCTAAATACAATTGTAGACAACAACATGCAACGAAAATACTTAAAGTATAATAAATAAATGGGTGAGAAAATTGGGTTGCCTCCCAATAAGGGGATTGGGTTTAGGTGCATTTCAGAAAAGTGCGCTTTCCGAATCATAGGAAGTCTAAATTGCAACCGTGTGGGGATGGCCCATATCAAGTCATCAAGAGGATCAACGATAATGCCTACAAAGCAAATCTCCCAAGTGAGTATAATGTTTCAGCTACATTTAATGTTGTTATTCTATCTCTGTTTGATGCAGGTGCAGATTCGAGGACGATTCCTTTCGAAAAGGGAGGGGATGATATGATCCAAGGTGCCAACGAAACGAGGACAAGTTCAGGGAAGGATCCATTGCTAGTGGAAGATAGACCGATGACTCGATTGAGGGCAAAGTAGGTGAAAGAAGCGATGGCATTGCTTGTTCAAGCTACGGTTGACGATATGGCTATCGTGAAGAAGAATGGGGCAAGTTCCATGTTGGGGTTGAGGTCGGGATCGAGATCGATGAACTTGATTCAAGCAGCTAAAGACGGAGGCCAAAGCTACTACTACGCGACCGCATAGTATAAACTGGCATGTGGTCGCATGCCCATTTACTGAAACCAACATGAGGCTCAGCTGAAGACCTATGCGACCTCATAGGATATACCTATGCGACCGCATAGGGTAAAAATCTGGCAAATTATTTCTTTTTCCGTGAATTTCCATATTTGATAGAATTCTATGTTTAGGCAAATTTCCTACCTTATTTATGAGATTATGCACGTTTTTGCCTAGTTTCTAGGGTTTAGTATAAATACCAAAAACATCTATTGTATTAAAAACTTTTGATACATTATTAATTGAGATGCTATTGCTTTCCTTGTTCTTCCATTGAACAATTATTCAAACTTATCAAGATCCAAATCTCGTGGCGTTCAAATATCGGATCGTGGGTTCTTTATTGTGTAATCAAGGGATTCAACACTTCGTCGTTATCATTGGATTTTTTGGTTCACCTTGTTGGGTTCAAATCCAAAACCGAGTATAATTGGAGTTCTTGGGTTCCGTATCAATCTAGTTGTGGGTTTCGTAGTCACCGTTACTACGGGGTTTGCATCAATAAAGGTTGCACATATCACCCTTCTAGGTTTCGGGTAGTCAATGAGTTCAAAATTTTTTCTCCATACCCACCAGCCAGTCCTCCACTTCCAAGGGGTTCGTACTACCATGAAAGATAGGGAGAACTTGTTTCCTAAATTGCTCAACCATAGCAACAGTAGTCCTAGTATGGGAGCAGCTCCATGTTGTTGTTCTGATTGAGGCGACAAAAAAATGGTGGTGTTGGCTGTTGAGGAGTTGGTTGTGGCATCGCAGATTGCGCAAAAGTTTGCGTCATAATGAGAAATTGTTAGGCAAACTATGGGTCAATCGTTTTAGGCTAAGGGTGAATAGGTTGTGTGGACTCTTGGGTTTGGTTATTGTTATTGTTAGTCCTTCTACTTCAGGGTGCCATAACCTTAATTAAATGATAGTAATTATTTAGAGTTAAGTCAAATTGAGGAAATGAAACATAAAGGAAAGGCATGTCATAAACATTCATAAGTTCATATACATAACGAACCACCAGGCATACCCAATGTCTAAACAAGCTAAGATTCAAAAATTGAAGAACATAAATTTAAACGTAAAGCAAACTAGGCATCATCTAATAATTCTTCCCAGTCTCCCCTTGATTTGCCTTCTATTTTTCTTCGGTTTTTTATTTCGGGTCAATCACGGAATACGACGTAGGGTTGTATTCTTCACTCGGGCCATCTTCAACATAATTTCCCTCATAGTCAATTTGGGGTATTGTTATGACGTTGCCCACATTGGGTTTGTAGACTAGCATCCTAGTGGTATACCCAACTCTTCACGATTCACCATCCACCTTTCTCTAATGCATTGGAGTAATAGATTAGGAGATGTTTGGTAGTCGAAGGTCTCTTCGATTCCCTTAATAAACTACCTCCAATAAGGAGTAAGGGTTCGATCAAGGTGATACACGATCTCATCCCTATGAAATTGATATCCATTCACTCTTGCCCCTCGGTAATTCTTTTCCATGGCATCTAAGTGTTGTATCAAATCGTGGCCCGGGTTTCTCTTGTAATTCCTATGCAACCAAGTAAAATGATTGTACCTTTCAATTCAACTGGTTTGACCTTTTTCCACTCACTGCCTATCGAAAAGAAAGGAATGTAATTACTTTTCTTTCCAAAAGAACTTTTCAGAAATGGAATTTTTTTTCCAAAGGAATTTCCGAAAGTAGGTAATTGTTGGGAATTTCATAAAGTAAGAGATTTCTGGGGACATTAGTTTCATTAGAGTAGCATTATTATTATTATTATTATTATTATTATTATTATTATTATTATTATTATTATTATTATTATTATTATTATTATTATTGATTTATTTTATTTTTTTTTAGAGGGGGCGTACTAATAATTGAAAATTGAAGAGAAAGTACCAATAATTATCCACAGTTTTTCCTTTGTTTTACACAAAGGTAGGGATAAAGGAATAAATCTTTGTACCAAAAGTTGGAACTTTAAGAGAACGTATTAAATAACCATCCACAGTTTTTCCCTTGTTTTTACGAAGGTAGTGATAAATGGATGAATTATTGTAAGTGGATTCATTGTAAATCTTATTCGTGTAATATGTGATTTTACATTATTGCAAACTTAATCTCTAGTTGAGTCATTCCCACTAAGCTTAACATGCATTTAAAATCACATAGCTATCATCTATATATCTCATGGTTCCTACATTAGTATAAAATCTAAGATTGAGGTCTTCTATCAATAATATCATATGTACAATAGTAAACACTTATAACATTCAAAATTTCATATTATTTTTTACTTTTATGCCTAACAAGCCTAAATAAAATCATAAATGATTTTCATATTTTGTCACGATATTTATGATTGCTATTTCATGTAATAGGCATACTTTCATAAGTAATATGACATAAATACTTAAAATGCATGCACACCTAGTTCAAGGTAGTCGAGCCATGAAGGATGGCATAGTGGCTAGTGACTTGGAACAACTTAATTCTCATTTTATATATCAACTTATTTTCAAAAAAAAAAAAAAAAACTTATCAAAATTATTGGATCAAAAGTGATTCTTGGATTAAAGGTTTTACATGGTATTAGACTATTTAGATAATAAAGCCCAACTAACTAAACCAATTAAAAAATGCACTCTTATAATATCAATAAAAACCCCAATACCATATCAAATAAAAGCCCAAATTCCATACACATGTTCTACACAAAATTGGTCAGCCCATTAATAGGATAATTAATTTTTTTTTCCAAACAGTGCACTGTCTTGAACAGCTATGTGACGATGAATAGTAACTCAATTTTTTTTTATAACAAAAAATTTGTAAAGTTCAAAATTTTGAAAATATATGTTAAGTCTACAAAAACGATTTAGAAAAACCCTTAGCTCTGATATCAACTGTGACAACTTGAATCCTTGACTATTCGAGTATCACTAAATAAAATTCGATTTCTTTTTTTTAATAGGGCCTTAAATAGTAACAAAAAACAATTTTACTCATTAAGTAAATAAAAAAAAGTGGTTTTAACTTCAATAATTAATTGCGAAATCTTAATATTATAAAAATAATGCATTGAAAGAACATAGTATACATGAAATATTCTCTATAAAGTATTGTTGTAACATTTATATGACCTTGATAAGGAATTCATTGTATATCATATGATGGTTACGATGATTGAGCATGTGGCTTTGAAAATATTGATTGGGTATGTCATTCACGAACATTTGCACATGCATGCACGATATGATTGGAAAAATGAATTTACATTATAAAATGTTGTATTGACCACTGCTAGGGTACCGAGATATGTAAGGTATGCTTATGTGATATATTTTGGCATCGCCAATGAGACTTCCCTGGTGATTGCAAAGGTAGTAGGGGATGTGCCTTTGGTGATCACGTGGTGGTGGACCACTCGACTGTGCCCTTTGAGATATATGATTATGGCATCGTGAGTGGGATACTTTATGGGTGATCATAGAGGCAGTTAGGGGACATGCCTCTAGTAGTCACAAGATGATGGTTCACTCAACTGTATCAATATCATATTGACTATTTTATTAGTGATTTATAATATTTATGTTGCGTGGAGATCTATCAGGTACATAATGGTAGGTTAAAATCCCAAATGAAAGGAAAAGATTTCAAATGAACTTATTTTAAGCTGACTTTGATAGATAATTGAACGAGGCATTTTTAGCATAATGTTTAAAGGAAATGACATGGTGTAATATACTCTTATTACTCATACGCATGACATGCATGATATTGCTTACTAAGCATTAGCTTATATAATTCTTACATTGTAGGTGAGTATGGAACTTTGTATAAGACATGGATAGCTGTGAAGCTCTTATGAAATTCTGAAGTTCGATCTACATGGATGATGACATGTAGGGTTATTTTGTGAGCTGTTGTTTTGGTCTTACAATCTATTGTATTATTTTGAAATGGTATGGTAGATACTTTTTAATCTCAACGTAATTATGTTGAAAATTGGTTATATATTATTTTATCTTAATATGCTATCTGAACATTAGAGATGATCGGTGACAGGACTTTATTATGAAAGTGCTTATTTTATTTTATCTTGTCAAAATAATAATAATAATAATAATAATAATAATAATAATAATAATAATAATAATAATAATAATAATAATAATAATAATGTGCTATCGTATGTCTGGCCGAGTTATCAAATTTTTATTTCTATATTGGTGAATGTATGATTATCTATATGAATAGTGCGACATCTAGGTCACATGCAGCAAGTGTTCTAAAAAGTGTAAGCGTGGCTAGGCGTAGAGACGAAGTTTCAAGCTTTGCAAGCTTAAGCATAAAAAAATGTTTTCTTATTTTTAATATATTTTTAAAATTTTAATCATGTTAAAATCATTTAATTATTAAAGTAATACATATCAAACATCTAAAATTATAAATTACTATAATTACTTAATAGTTCCTATAATTAGTCAATTATGAAATTTTCAAAATTTTGAAATACAGAATCTAGACTATTTTTCTTAGTTTTGATTTTCAGTTAGATAAGTCCTACTTAATATATTTATAGAAACTTCATACATGCTTTCGAAGGTTTCAATAAAATAACGAGTTTCAAGATCAAAATTACATATGATAGCATCATTACTTAAATCTTATTTAATTATTTATTGAATAAAGTCATTTTTAACTTTTGTACAAATAAATTTTTTTAAAAACTTGAAGTTAAAGTAAAATGAAATTTTTTTTACAAAATAAAAAATTAATAAATGAAAGTCAAATAAAAGACTTCTTTTAAAAAAAGGAAAAAAATTAAAAAAGCATGCATAAGGAAGACGAAAGAAGGTGGGATAGGCGCGAAGCGAGGTATTTTTCCCGAGCTTCGAGCCTTTACGAGCTTTTTAGAACACTACATGTAACTCATACAATTAGTACTTTAGGCAGATTTATAGCGAATCCTGCCCTTGAACACTGAACTGTTTTGAAATGGCTGCTGAGGTATTTAACGGGATCTTAATGTTAGAATTATATTTTAGGGCCCGTAGTAAGGTGTTGTACTTAAGGTTTTTGTAGATGCTGATTTTGTTGGAGATACGTTAATAGAAGATCTATGGCATAAACATTTACTCTATGTGGTGCTTGTGTTAGCTGGAAATCCCAACTTCAATATATTGTGGCTTTATCTACTATTGAGCCTGAATATGTTGCTGTTACTGAAAAAATAAAAGAAGCCTTATGAAATAAATGAACATACAAATCCTGTAGTGGTATATTCAAATAGTCAAAGTGTTATAAACCTATGTAAAAATCACATTTTCCATGAAAGGACTAAACGTATTGAGGTCATTATTTCTAAAGAAGCTTTACTTCTTGAGAAAATTCCTACCGAGTACAATCCGTCTGATATGGGAACAAAGGTACGGCCTCAAAACAAGTTTAAAACTTTTTTGAGATTATTAAACACTAATACTGATTAGTTTTGGTTCTTGCATGTACTTGATCTTGGTGCTATCTAGGAATCCAATGAAGCTATCACTAGAATAGTAGTGCAGTAGTTGTAGTGTTAAGCTTCTTTTTAGACCATTGACATCATGGTGGAGATTTGCTGGGCTGTGATGCCAAGTCCAGTCCAACTATTGGCAATAATGAAATGGGCTTGGCCCAGCCGAAATTAGAAATGTCCAATAATTTCAATGAAGGCCCAATATGTGGACCCAATACCAATAAGATAAGACGCATTTTGGAAGTGCGACTTTGGTTGCCACTTGAATTGTAAAGTTTTCAGTTGCTCTGGAGCATTGGATCTCATCCTAGATCGATGGTTAGCTTTCCGAGTATAAATAATTCCTTTAGCTAAAACCCTAAGGCCCTATTTGAAACCTAAAATTTTCCACGGAAAATGGAAAATAATTTCCATTTCCAAATTTTTGGTTGTTTGGTAGCCAACATTTTCCATGGAATTCCTTTTCCAATTTTTCAATGAAATTGTTTTCTTGTTGTTTTGGTGGTTTTTGGTTTTCCACATTTTTATTTTTTTTTTGCAATTGGAAAAAATTCTAGACACAATGATAAAAAAAAATTATCACTTTTATTGACAATTTTCATGTAAAACAAAGCCAAATGGACACCAAACTTTCAACATTTTTCAGGTGGTAAATTATACCAATCAAATACAATTAATTGAAATTTCCAGTAAAACAAATTATAGACAATTCAAGTGCGTTTTGTCATTTTTCTGTTTATGTTCCATCTTCTAGAGAGTTCTTTGTAACCCTATTCATCTTCTTCATTTGCAACTTCAGGTTGGATGATTTAATTTATTTGTGAGATAATGAGTCTGAGGGATTCTTGTAGTAAGAGGGAATACGATTGATGTGGTTTGAGTTCTTTTGGCCCACTGAAGTAGCTCCAACGAATATGAGAGTGAGGGTCTGGGTTGTTTGTAGCCTCTATGATGAAATAGATGGGTACAATTCTCTAAGCCCTCGATTGACGAGATATTGATGCCTTTGGTTTGGTTTGAGTTTGTAATACTTTGTAAACTTAGAAATCATTTTATGTTCTTGGGTTTTTTAGAATAATAATAAGAGCCAACATTGGCTTTTTCTAGACTGTTACCAACATCAGAATAAATAGAGATGTAGTATAATACCCCAGACCAAGAAAGTTTAAGAGATTTGATAGGTACTACTCATATAACAAGGTGCACCTTCTTTTCCGGAAGTCCATCGTTGGAAACTCCACAGTTAAGCGTGCTTGACTTGGAGCAATTCTATGATGGGTGACCCCCTTGGGAAGTTTTCTAGGGGAGCGTGCGAGTGAGGACAAAGCATGCTGAAAAGACCCATGTTGGTACAGTGAGGACAGTACGTCGTCGATCTAACGGCCAGGACAGCCCGTTAAGTGGGACCCGGGTCGTTACATGTAGAGTCATGTCTTTGTAAGTGCAACATTCAGCTTTAGACCAATTTTTGTTAGCAAATGAAGTTTGAGAATCATTAGACCCTTTGGGTATCCATAGCTTTATTTTTCAGTCCTATGGGTGCCATATAAGTTCGAGTATTGTCTGTCAATTGAAATATTAGGATTACTCATTACAGCTTGGTAAGATAATCTAGATCCAAATTGTTGTTTAACATGAGAAAGATACGAAGGCATTCATTGAACCAAAATGAAAGTTGGGGTAACATAATCGTTTTAATGAATCAAATTGATTTGAGAATTGAATTGGCATGACATTATTTGAAGGTTATTGCGAAGATGAGAAGTGAGAGTTTTTTGAATCCATTCAAAAAAAAATCTGCAAAAAATGAACACCATATAAAATGAAGGAATGAACCAAAATACATGAACTATATTCATTAGCTTTAAACGACACTAATTCTTGTCAATAATATTGAGTTCACATAGCAATATTATAATGTATATAGTAATATCTACAAACATTAGCTTTACACCACACTTAATGAGTTCAAGAGAGGAACAATAACATTGTAATCATTCATTAATGGTGAACCAGAAGGGAGAATAGCATCTTGCTCAAGTTCAAAGAGTAGATTGGTTGCGAGAACCTAGATGAGAAGTTGATGGCAGTATTGCAGGTAGAAAAAATAATTCATGGGTTGTTGACTCTAATGGAATTTAGTTCCCTTGGAAATTCAAAAGAGTCAAATTTACTCAAACCAAATCATGTAGGAATATTTATGTAGAAAAGGATCTATATTCTATTGATGAAGAACTTCAAAGGTAGGAAATGATGCCATACGAACTCTTAGGTGCAAGGAGCACCTATTGGAATGTAGAACAAGAATTACCCCAAAAAAGAAAATTATTCAAGGAACAAGATTTTCTAAATGTTTACGTGTATGTTATATCAAAAATAAAGGATTCGTATTTTTACCTAAATTCGATGATTAATTTTTGAATTGATTCTGAATCACGAACTTCTAGCATGCTCCAAATCTTTAAATCTTCTGTGGTATTCTTCAAAGTTGAGGCTACACCAATGGATGGGCACCCTGTATCAATTAAATTAAAAATTAATTCTTAGACTGGATAGATGAATAAATTGAAAATAAATTATCTCTCTCTCTCCACATTTGAAAAATGTGGAGTAATTATTATATTACATGTTTTATGGTTTCTAGCTCCATCTAGTCTCTATTTATAAAGATAATAAAGGTTAAAATCCATGTACAGTAAGGATTCCAAATGAAGTACGAATAGGAGTCATAACTAAAATCCAAATATGAGTTTTAAATAAAAGTAATGCTATTCATCCCCACCGGGGTTACAAACACAATTTAAATGGCATTAATGTGGCATTAAATGATAGGTCAAATTAAATAAGTCATTTAATTTCACCTTTCATTTAACCTATCATTTAGAGTCATCTAAACTGTGTTTGTAACCCCATTGGGGATGAATAACATTACTCTTTAAATAAAGTCCAAATCCAAAAAGTTTATATTTAATTACATGTGTAGTTCTAGATCTTTAATTACAATTATACATACAATTAAGTTTATAGCTTTCATAGTGAAATAACGAGGTTCGACCCAAACTACACCTAAATGGGGGTGAATATGTGATTATGCAGAATTGAAAAATAATAATTAAAAACCAACAAGTCACTTTTAATTATTTATACATGATTAATCAAATAATCCAATTTTCCTACGTTTAAATACTGCAGTTATATGAAAGCGATAAATAAACACAAGGAATGATCACGAAAAAACCCCAATTGGATAAAAAAACTTGGGCACTTTGCAGTCAACAATCCACTATAAACGATTTAGAACTTATAGTCCATCAGACTCGACTAGCACTAGTACTTTCTGACCTTCTTACTGCAATTCACATAGCTCTCCTGGATTTTGTACTCCAACACCAACTCCCAACTGCAGTTTTCAAAGCCCTTATGGATTGCGCACTCTTGGACCAATTCTCGACTTTCGTCTATCTCTTGTGGATCAATGAAGAACTTCGTGTTCTTCAACAACTGGAACTCAGTCACCTTCCCTTGATTTTCAGAACTCTAACATATGTGTCAGAAGTAGCAGTTTGGTATTTGGATTAAGTGGTTTTGATGTTTTCAATGCCAAGAACAAATCACACTTTGAAGGTTGAAAGCTTATAGATGAATTGGAACAAGAGGATAATAAGTAATATGAGTTTTCTTCAATGATCAATCTTATGAAAACCGTTCAGAGTCGTTTGGTATTTATTGTTTAGGTTTTGGGGTTCAATGGGCCGAACGAAAAGCCTTAAACGCGAATTAAATTTTTTTGAGAAACCCTGTCACTCGAGCAAAAGTCTGGCGACAGGCGAGCAACGGGTTGTCGCCTGTCACTCGAGTGAATGTCAGGCGACAAGCTAGCGACAATATTTCGGTTTCTGCCGCTCGAGCAAAGTCATGATGACAGTCTAGCGAAATTGCGGCTCCGTTTTTTCCTTCTGTCCATTCTCGAACCCTAAACCTAATACAACTCAAATTATACTATTTGCAATTGACTCCTTAACTTTTACAACATATTAAATATAGTCTCTTTTGTTCACAGACTTTCCAATTACATCAAAAACCTAACAAGCTCCCCTTTAATGCTGTGACAAAACTACAAATCTAAAGTTAAGATAGTAAAATAAAATAGACTCAAAACACCTACTACTAGCAAACCAACTATCTTGACTGAACTATGTTTTTTTCTTTGTAAACTTGTTTCCTGATACAAACAACTCAATATCCCGTGTAAAAGTACGTGAAACAATAATATGAATAGACATTATTCAAACAATTAATCATTAGTCATACCAGCTAAAAATTAGATGCATTAAATCAAGTTAAATTAAGATGCAATATCAATGTAAAAAAATACCAAAAGAAACATTGACATTACTAAACATCAAAACCTAATCTAGTTGAAACAAAAATTATATATTTTTTGATAAAAAATTTAAGTACTTTTAAGTACATCAAAAATTTTTTAAATATATCAAAATATCTACTCTCCCCTTTTTATCACAATGACAAGGCATCGATAATTAATATATAATAATCCAAAAAATACAGTTTTTAGCATGCATAAGTATAATCAATAGACAGTAACCCTTTCGACATACATAAGTCAACATGGAGTAAATTGTAAAAGTGACCCATATGTGTAAAGTGTCACGTGAATATGACTCCAAACCTTAAATTTATGAGAAATGACATACGAACATCACTGTCAATAAGTGTATTCCTCTACTTATGAAAGTCAAATCATTTAAAGCACATTAGAACCTATAATGAAAAGCTCATTTTGTATGGAAAGTTCTTTTTTCCCGCTAAATTTGAGCAAATTTTTATTTCATAACATTCAATATTCAATGCTCATTATTATTGTCCTCAATGTCTTAAATTCTAAATGCGCCTATAAAGGGATGTGGAAGAAAATGAAGAAAAGACTCCCCTGATTTGGCTTGTAATCCAATTGCTAGCTTCATATTACTCCCGTTAGCTCATTGGTCTTAGTTGGTCTAAGTGTTCCGCGGCGTCATGTTCCTGCACAATGTAATCAAATAAAGTATTAAGGTTCACAAATTTGGAACAAGTATTACTAGATCTAACATCTAATAAACCAACTAACATATCGAAGATCTAAGGGAAAACGTGGTATGGATGATGAGTCCCTAAAATTGAATAATAAAAAAATATAATCTAAATTATCATATTAATAGAAAACATAATAAATAAAAGGGAAGAAAAATTGGTTGCCTCCCAATAAGCGCTTTGTTTAAAGTCCTCAACTTGACTTTGTTGTTTCGACATCATGAAATTTTGAAGAACGCTTTTGATGCCTTGCTCAATATGCCTCTTCTGACTTTGCTCCACTCTTCATTGCTTCTACAAATTTTAACACTGCCATTTCCAATGTGATATGATATGTCTATCTCATCCAATTTGAATTCAACTACGTAAACTTCTTCCTTCTCTTCGGGCTTAATTACAAATTCAATGATAGGGCAATCAATGAAATCTACAGAATGTGGGTTAACGTTGTCTTCCTTAATTGCTTCCTCTTCGTTTGGTTCCTTTGTAATTGATCATTCCTCTACTGATTCTTCAAATTGCCCCACATGTTCCTTGCCCTTAGTAGTCGTTTGAGTGCTTTCTATCTCCTTCATCTTTGCATAAATTTTCGGTAGCTGAACACCACTCCTAGTAATGGTCGCCTGAGCTTGCTCTTTGATCTCATAATACACCTCTTCCATTGCTAGTACCTGTTCCTGTGGATTTTTCTCTGTATTGCTAGGTAAGGTACCGTGTGGTCTGCTGGCTAGTTCAACTGCTATCTGTCCCACCTGATATTCTAAATTCTTAATAGAGGCTTGCTGATTCTAGAAATTGGTCTCAGTCTTGGCGATACACTTGACAAGTAGATCCTCCAAAGATTGTCTCTTTTCTTGTTGTTGAATTACTGGTGGGTCGCCCCGAATCTGATTTACTTGATCTGAATTATCATCCCATATGTAGTTAGGATGTTTGTTCAAACCCGAATGGTAGTTGTATGGGTAAGGTCCATTTTGCCTCGGATAGTTCTGCGCATAACTAACAAATGATGGCCGACCCATATGAGTGGAAGCAAAAGGGCAGCTTGTAGTGATGTGATCTACCCCACAACCTGCACAAATCGGAGTTCGATGTTGTACCATGTGCATAGATTGAGTTAACTTGTCAAGCTTCAATGTTAGTGCTTCAATTTGTGCTCCCAATGCTGTCACTGAGTCTACATTGTGTATTCCTTCAACTATCCTAGGAGCTTCCCAATCAGATGGCCAATTGGCCTGATTCTGAAAGAAGTTTATAATATCTGGTCGGATGTGAAAGTTAGTTTGTCCAAATGGCGAAAAGAAGACCGGAGGTTAAATCGAAGTTGGTGACAGATTCACATAATCCCCAACCAATATAGGCTGAGTTGGAGGTGATTCAGTGCATCTCTTTACGCAGTAGCCAGTATAATGTAGCCCATAGCATAAATCACAATATATATCTTCTTCCACATAGTCCATGTGTAGATTATTTATTGCAAAAATCTTTTTGCCATGCCAGCGTCAAAATCTTAGTTGTATTGTTGAATGGCAACTGGATAGAATATCAAATAAGAGAGATCAGAGTGAGCAGTCAAAATCAATAATAAAAAATAAATAAAATAAAAATTGAATTTAATATAAACTACTAAACTAAAATTAAATCCGTTATTCCCCGGCAACGGCGCCAAAAACTCTTTCGCGTGAAACCCGCAAGCGTACGTGGTCGTTGTACAAGTAATAATATTTGTGAGTTAAGAGTATTGTTCCCACAAGGAATAAGGTCTAATTTGTAGTTCAATAGCTACTATTAAATTCGAAGTGCGGTAATATCAAACAAAGATGATTTGTATGTAGTCTATATTAATTATAAACTAACAAAACAAACAAAGTGTTTATCTAATATATAAATATTTGTATTGGAATCGTGAATCCCCATATTGCCATTTATTTCAATTCTTAATTCGTAATCTAGTAAATTCATGCATTCAAGACAATCGATAATCCACTTTCATTCAATATTCTTTTCCAAGATGACCCGATCCTATTCCTAATCCGAATTCATATGAAAAACGTGCATTGAATCACATGATTGCACATACCATAGATATTATTCCTAATACCTATTGTCTATATGTTGATTTTGCCGCGTTCTAGACTTATTGTGAGTATTCCTACACTATAACAAGCAACTTACTATCTAATTGGTGATCAATCAATCAAATAGTTCAATGTGAATGCAACACCAATCAAGAAAAATCAAGAAATACTAAATTAATTGTCTCGAATTAAAACAAATAAGCAATAGGGTTCACCATTCATCCAATACAATGAAAAACTAGCCTAACATTCTTATAATTAAATTACACAAGAATAATTGGAAAAACATCACCCGAAAATAAGAAAGATGGAAGAAGTAGAAAAAATCCACGTTCTTAATGTGAATCTTGAATCCGGATGAAGAATCTTCAGTATCCTATGCAATTCGCCTTGATTCCACGTTATTAGCCATGTTCTTCGCCTCCAAAATATGTATAATATAGAGATTTTTAGGTCTAGAGAGGTTCTCCATATGTATTATGCTGTTTTCTCTTTATAGGAGCCAAAAATTAGTTGAAAATCACATCAAAATTGGTTCTAAAAGAGTTCTAATCGAATAAGGAAAGTTGCCTTCGCGCGCGGATTTTTTGTCTCTGCACAGCAGTCCGTATTTTAGTCATAACTTTCTCTTCTGATATCCGATTGATGTAATTCAAAGTGCATTGGAAATATAACTTAAAGGTGTACAACTTTGATTTAGAGTGTTTCCAATTCGGACGTTTACTAAACCAAAAATGGGTCTCAATATTCGGCTAAAAATCTGGAATATATATCTTGAGCGATTGAAAATTGATTTTGATAATACTTTGATCATGTTCTATTCCTTTTTGAATTCTAATTTCATCCAATTGTCTCCTAAGAATCTTCAAAGTATCTTCTTGAGTATTTTCAATTTGATCCTCGAACTTTGAATTTTACCATTTTTCACTATTTTTACATTCTTTTCTCCAATTCTTTATCAAACATCGAGTTTTACTTACAAGATGCAATATAACATAATTTAGGTCGTATTTTGCCAAAAAAGACAACAAAATTCTAGAGTTTCAAACCCCGAATAACTGTAGAAAATACACTTATCAGGTTACAACACAAGTCTCTACAAGCTCTCGCATAAAATGATGTCGTATATCAATATATTTTGTTCGAGAGTGTTGAACGGGATTTTTGGAAATATTAATGGCACTAGTGTTATCACAAAACACAATCATAGTACACTGCTCAATTCCATAATCACTCTAACATCTACTTCATCCAAAGCAGTTGAGCGCGGCAACTTCCTGCAACTATATATTCGACCTCTGTCGTGGACAATGAGATAGAATTTTGTTTCTTACTCATCCAAGTGACAAGATTAGCACCAACATAAAACAGCTTCCAGAAGTGTTTTTTATATCATCGGCATTTTCAACCTAATCTTCATCGGAATAGCAAGCAAGATCAAGATTAGAGTCCCGAGAGTACAATATTCCATAATCAATGGTTCCATTGACATATCTAATGATACATTGCACAACGCTTAGGTGGGATTCCTTGGGATCAGCCTAAAAGCGCGCACAAACCCATACACTAAAGGCTATGTCTGGTCTACTAGCAGTGAGATAAAGTAAACTACCTATCATACTCCCGTACAATGTCTGATTAACACTCTTACCTATAGGATCATGACCTAACTTGACACTGGTACTCATGGGGGTTCTAGTGTGTTTCTTGCTGTCTAGTCCAAAGTGCTTGACAAGGTCTTTTGCATACTTCAATTGAGATATGAACAGTCCATCAGTTTGTTTAACTTGGAGACCTAGAAAGTAATTTAATTCTCCAACCATACTCATCTCAAATTCTTGTTTCATGTATTCAGCAAAACCATGAGCAAGAGAATCAATAGGAGAACCAAAAATGATGTTATCAACATAAATATGAGCTATGGTGATGGTTTTCTCAATATGCCTGATGAATAAGGTTCTATCTTCATCACCTCTTGAAAAATCGTATTCCATGAGATATGTAGTAAATCTATCATACCAAGCTCTAGGAGCTTGTTTAAGATCATATAAAGCTTTATTCAATTTACAGGCATTATGCGAAAACTTTAGATCAATAAATCCTTTTGGTTGTTCATAAGCCTCCTCTTTAAGTATTCCATTCAAGTAGGCACTCTTGATGTCCATTTGATATAATTTGAATCCTAAAGTGCAAGCTACAGCCAAAAGAATTCTAATGGATTCAAGTCGAGCTACCGGGGCAAATGTTTCATCAAAATCAACTCTTCAACCTGAGTATATCCTTGGACAACTAACCTAGCCTTATTTCTACTTATGGTACCTTCATCATCGGTTTATTCTTAAATATCCACTTAGTACCTGTAACATTACATTCATCGGGCTTAGGGACTAAATGCCGTACCTTGTTTCTCACAAACTAATTAAACTCCTCATGCATCGCATTTACCCAACATTCATTACTATGGGCATATTCGAATTTATTAGGCTCAATCTGAGACATATAACTAGCATATGTTAGGTTGTTCAAAACCCTCTTACGAAGTATCATCCTTTCATCTAAATCCCCTATAATATTCACCTTAAGATGATTAGTCTTAACTCTGGACGAAGTTTCCTTAAGATGTTTAGTTTTATCATCAGGTGAGTACTCCTTATTAGTTGTATCTAAACTATTAGAAATGTGTGAGGGATCGAGAATTAGAGTTTCTTTAGATTCAGTTACCGTGACGAGATCAATACTCAAGTGATCCAACTATTCTCAATCTCTTCCAATCTCCCCCTCACTATAAGCATCATCTACCACTACATTGATGGACTCCATAACAACCCATGTACGAGAATTGTATACTTATAGGCTTGACTATTTTTGGAATATCCAAGAAAAATTCCATTATCACTTTTGGAATCAAACTTGCCCAAATTTTCTCTATCTCTCAGAATATAGCACTTGCTGCCAAACACATGAAAGTACTTGACAGTAAGCCGTTTACCTTTCCAGATATCATATGGTGTCATATCAGTTTTAGGTCTAAGATAAACTATGTTTATTATGTGACACGCAGTGTTGATGACTTCACCCAAAAAATGTATAACTAGTCCCTTACCATAAAAAATGGCTCTAGCTATTTCTTGAAGCACATGATTTTTCCTCTCAACTACTCTATTTTGTTGTGCAGTGATCTGCGGGGAGAACTCATATGGATTCCCTTCTCCAGGCAGAAGTTCTCAAGATTAGAGTTTTCAAACTCTTATCCACGATCACTATGAATTCTTGATATGGTAAAGTCCTTCTCATTTCTAAGCCTCTAATATGACAAGACTGAACACCTCAGATTTTTCTCTCAATAGCTCAATCCAAATATGTCGAGAGAAATCGTCAACCACAACCAAGATATAGCGTTTACCACCAAGACTCTCGATCCATGGTCCCATTAAGTCCATATGGAGTAATTCAAACGGCTTATTTTTTTAAGATTTTAGAAGTTTGTTTATGAGTTACCCTAAGCTGTTTACCTTGTTGACATGGTCCATATAGAGTGTTGTCAATATTTTTAAGCTTAGGTAAACCATTAACAAGTTCCTTCTAGCGAGCTAGACAAACTCTTATAGTTCATATGACCAGGGCGTTGTTGCAACAGTTCAGTTCAATCTTAGCACTATTGCACATGTAGTTGGAATTAGGAAGAACTCCATAAAAATTGTTAGAAGTTCTTACACCTTCGAGGACAACGTTACCAGTAGAGTCATACACAGTATACCTTTTCTGGACAAACTAATCTCAAAATCAACATCGCATATTTAACTAATGCTAAACAAGTTTGACTTTAAACCTTTCACATAAAGCACATCTGAGATATCAGGTAGTCTAGATATATTAAAGGTACATTTGCCTAGAATAGGTATGGTAGCCTCATCCCAAAAGTAACCACACCACCATCCCAATCAGTAAAAGTGGAGAGCAAGGCTTTACTACCACACATATGTCTAGAACATGAACTATCTAGGTACCACATAGAGTTATTTTGAGCTTTAAGTACAACATGGGCAACATAACAATTCAACTGATCATTAGAACTAGGAAGATCAATTTTCTTAACCCAAACCTTCTCAGTAGTAGAAGTGATTCTAGCCAACTAAGTCACCAATTCAGTCAAATGGCTAACCTAATCGGCAAGGAAGTTAACTTTGCTCGTAAAATCTAGACTTTTACTACTAATCGCGAGCTTACGACACCTAGGTCTTGTGTGCCCCAGTGCGCCACATGGTTACAGGTGGGAACAAACCTATATTCAAACTTGCTCGGAGGTTGTTGCCGATTTATAGGACGATTGACCCTACGTTGTCTTGTAGGTCTCGATCCTAAGACATTATTGTCCTTGGGTTTAGGATTAATAGTATTCTGAGCTTTGTTGGTGGTTGGGACGAACGTGGTCTTGGATGTAATAGCAGTAGTTTTACCATTATGAACGTAACCCAGACCATGCCTATTTCCAGTCGGCTTGTTCATCCCTAATAGATTATCGAGTTTCTATGTACCACTTATAAAGGAATGAAGTTGTGTGTTAGATTTTTCAAGATCACTTGTTAAGGATTGAACTTTGGCTTCTAAGTTCTCGTTAACAAGTTTCAACTCACTCAAATTTTTTGTAGAGTCCTCAAGGTCTGCAATGAGTTTCTCACTTTCTCTCTCTCTCTCTTTCTCTTGTCAAGTTCGTTAACCTTTTTCAGTATGGCTTTATACCACCAAGGCAACTATGACTTGTTCTAACTGTGACATACTTTTAAAAAAAAATTTGTCAGAGTTTCCCCTATAATATGGACCAAAACCACCTGAACAATAATCAAAATCCTCCAACCAGAACATATATTTTTAAACAGGGTATACCAACCCCTCAAAAATCAAACTATTCAAAAATAACACAAAAAAGTCGACAATTACAACCATTTTACATCAAAAGTCTCAAAATGCTCAATATGCAATGAGCCCATGACACGGATACATGAATTACAACTTTAACTTTCTGACAGCAAAAACATGTATCCAAAAAGAAATATGTTTAATGCAAATTGACGAAAGGAGTCATACAAATATAAACAAAATGTGGCTCTACACGGTGGATCATTAGGCTCAAATGCTGTTCAACTCAGCTACTATCTGATAAGAGAGAAAAATTAACAAAATATATGA
The DNA here is from genome assembly GCA_035079005.1 of Fraxinus americana. Taxonomy (NCBI): domain Eukaryota; kingdom Viridiplantae; phylum Streptophyta; class Magnoliopsida; order Lamiales; family Oleaceae; genus Fraxinus; species Fraxinus americana. The sequence goes on along the minus strand of CM068712.1, from coordinate 15,409,159 downwards.
GTTTTGTAACTCGGTGAGTGGATATAATATAAATAAGAATATTTTTCTTCCATCTATGCATATTTTCTGAAAATCTTTGATTTTATGAAACTTTAAGAAATTCTGAAATCTGATAATACTCTTAAAAACTTAAACATGATTAAATCATGAAATCATTTGTTCTTCATTCTAAACAATTAACTATAAAGTATAATGAATATAATTAATCTGATATCTACGAAATCTCTGAAATAATTTTGTAGTTCAATAGTATAAGCTGAAATATTTAATCTGAATTCTATAATTGGAAATCAAATAAGATGTAGAAATACTGAAATATCACACCAAAAAGGTACCCTGAATAACCTTACTCATGTATCGATAAGTACCAATATACATGGCAAAGCTATTAAATTCTGAAATTCTGTAATTCTGGTCATACACGCGCAGAGCTATAATCTGATCATATACTATGGAAACACATTCACAATAGTGTAGAGCGGGTAAAATCACCATAACTGATCATACACTGTGGAAACACATTCACACCAGTGCAGATCGGGTAAAATAACCATATGAAGTCATACACTGTGGAAACACATTCACATTAGTGCAGACAAGGGTAAAATCATTTGGGTACTTTCTAGTGGTTTTAAAATAACTTGAAATATGCTGAAATATGTAATATAAATCTAACATGCTAGAAAATGATTTCAATTGACTGAATTTAACTTTAAAAGAATTGAGTATAAAATCAACTTGATTCTGAAAATCATGTTGTTAAACCAGTTATACGAAATAATTAACTTTCTAATATGATATAAATTTAATAATTATTTATTTCTGAAAAATAAGCTTTTCCACTCACTCAAATCAAGCTATCAGCTAGACGGCTGATAAACGTTTCCAATCTCATCGTTACCACCTGAAATACGATATGAATAATCAATTAAACAACTATCAAAACAAGAAACCCTAATAGTCCATTTCTATAATTCTTAAACTACATTTCTCGATAACTGAATAACTTTCCCAAATTACTCCTTTAAGTACATGGGACCAATTACACTTTCTAGTCCATTTTATTAATAAACCCATGTATCAACATAACCTTCCATCTAAGAATAAATGCAATTATCCACTTCAATCTAGTGAACTAGCAAACAACACCATAACCAATATAATATACCTATTTTCCATAAAATCATGCTTTCTAGTAAGTATTTCATCAATACCATAATTTCCATTAAAACTACTAGTTCAAGTATCCAATCAAACAATTTAGGGTTTGCCCAAAAAAAATGAATTCCTTACCTTGATATAAATGGAAACTAGAGGATTAATAAACTTGAGCTGCACTATATCTTATATCCCATAAATCTGAAAATTTACCACAACTTAAACCTTAGAAATTTATCATAATAATCCTCTATTTCTAAAGAAGATCACAAGAATAACAATGGAAATTCAAGTTCAAAACACCCACTTTACCTTCTTCTCCTTCCTTTCTCTTTTTCCTTTCTCTTTTATTCTTCTTCCCCCCCCCCCCCTTTTTTTTCTCTTTTTCGGTCTCCTTCTTCTCGGTTTGTTCTTTGCGTGTGGGTATAGTGTGAATGAGAAAAATGGGTTTTGAATTGGTAAAGTAGTGGGCTAATTGCATAGGAAGTCCCTCACCTATCATATGATGTATAAATAAGTCCTCCACTTCAATTCTAATCCATCTTAACCCTCAGTTTTTGCAATTATAAAATAAAGCCCAAGAAAATATTTATTCCAATTAAGTTCATATTTGACCTTGACCTTGACAATTCAACCCTTGATTTTGACTAAAAAAAATTGGTTTGTATTCTTAACCGTTTCATTCTCCTTATCAAATTCAATCTTAGCTATAGACGTGAAGGCCATAAAATTTTGTTCATCCTCACCACCAGGGGTATAACTCTCAACACTCGAATCTGATTCATCATGACTCAGAATCCATGCTAATATCTTATCCCTTCCTTTATTCAAATTCTTCTTGAAGTTAAGGCATTCATTCTGGAATTTTTTAACGAAATAAGCTATTTTGTAGTCCTTAAGGGTCTCAGTATCAGTTGACTCACTCGCTTCTTTCCTAATAGTGTTCATGGCTATGGATTTAACCTTTTTCGGTTGAGATATGGTGAGTTAATAGGTTTAGAGGGATCCTACAAGTTCCTCTATCTTAACCGCATCTAAGTCCTTACTTTCTTCAATCACAGTGATCATAGGTCTAAACCTTTCAGGTAGGGATCTAAGGACTTTTCTAACAATTTTAGACTCGAAGATCTTCTCACCTAGGTTGAAACTTGAATTTATTATATCATTAAACTTCGCATAGAATTCATCAAACGATTCATTGGCATTCAGTCTAATTTCTTCAAATCTCGAGGTCAACATCTGCAGTTTAGAGTTCTTAACGGTTTTAGTTCCCTCGTGTGGTCTCTAAGATATCTGTAACTTCTTTAGCAGTTTCACACATCGACACTCTCCTAAACTCCTCTGCGGACACAGCCATAAATAAAGCATGAATTCCTTTACTATTACAGTTCCAATTAGCAACTTGTTATTTGGTCCAAAGAGAAATATCAGTGGGTGTAACAACACCCGCAATAGTGGATGAAGGTGCCGTCCAGCCATTTTGTACGTTAATCCAAATATGCTCATCCAATACATTAAGGAATACTCTCATTCGAACTTTCTAGTAAGCATAGTTGCTTCCGTAAAAAAAAAAAACAGAGGCACGGATAGAGACTGACTCATCTAGATAATTTAAGGGTCGGGAATCGAAATGTGGCTCTGATACCAATTGAAATAACGAGGTTCAACCCAAACTACACCTAGAGGGGGATGAATAGGTGATTATGTGGAATTAAAAAATAATAATTAAAAAGTAGCAAGTCACTTTTAATTATTTCTGGATGATTAATCAAGCAGTCAAATTTTCCTCGTTGAAATACTGCAATTATATGAAAGCAATAAATAAACATCAGGAATGATCATGGAGAAACCACAACTAGGTTTAAACTTCGGGTACTTTGTCGTCAATAATCCACTATAAACAAATTAGAACGTATAGTCCATCAAATTCAACTATCACTAGTACTTTCTGACTGCAATTTCCACACTTCTCCTGGGTTTTGTGCTATTGCACCAACTCGCAGCTGTAGGTTTCAAAGCCCTCCTGGATTGCTCGCTCCTGCACCAACTCCTAGTTTTATGAATTCGTCTATCTCCTATGGATTAACAAAAAAAAACTCAGTGTTCTTCAACAACTGGAACTTCAGTCACCTTTCCCTGATCTTCAGAACTCTAGCACGTGTAGGAAGTAGCAGTTTAGTATTTTGATTAAGTGGTTTTACTGTTTTCAATGCCGAGAATAAATCACACTTTGAAGGTTGAAAGCTTATGGATGAATTGGAACAAGAGGATAATAAACAATATAAGCTTTCTTCAATGATCAACCTTATAAAAATCGTTCAAGGGCATTTGGTATTTATAGTTTAGGTTTTGCGGTTGAATAGGCCAGACAAAAAGCCTTAAAATGCAAATTAAATTTTTTCGAAAACCCTGTCACTCGAGGGAAAGCTGACGACAGGTGAACGACTGGTTGTCGCTTGAGCGAAGGCCGGGCTACAGTCTAGGAACAATGTTTCTGTTTCTGCCACTCGAACAAAGTCATGGCGACAGTCTAGCGAAATTGCGGCGTCATTTTTTCCTTCTTCCATTCTCGAACCCTAAACCTAATACAACTCAATTATACTGTTTGCAACTTACTTCTTGACTTTTACAACATATTAAATATAGTCCCTTTTGTTCACAAAATTGCCAATTACATAAAAAACTTAACACATAAAAATTACAATTAAGTCCAAAACATTATAATAATTGTAATTAAGCTCAAAATTTTTATTATAATTGAATTAAGTCAAAATATTTTATAGAGCTACCATTAAAATCTGATCATACACATATTATCCAAGTTCCAACAATTAGATCATGTCTAACCGATCCTAAACTACCCAATCTAATTATTAGTATTGTCCTTTTCGATTAAAGGCAAAATATTGCACTATCGGAATATGTAAGATCATGGAAGTCAAAAAAATTGTAACTTTCCTTTGATATGTCGTTATGTATTTTATCCACGTCCAAAATTTGATAATAAGGTACGAGCAAAAATGATCGCTTTGTCCATCTAATTATTCTCACTAAGTTAAGTATCATTATTTTAATGGTCATGTGAACTAGTAAAAAATGAAGTTTAGCTGTCGCTAAAAAATGAGCTCGGAATATTAACTATTCAACATAAATTATTTACGTAGTTACTTTGCCCTTTTTTTTCAAGGTGACGATTCCCGACACAAATCATGTTCACTACTTTGAGCATTTTCAGGCTCCTAATTCACTGAGACATTTGACATTCAAATTGATCTCTCACCCATTGTTAAATAACCACTAAATTCAAAAAAAAAAAAAAGATATACATAAACCTGTCAAAAGATTTAGATAAAATTATCTACGATCAAGTGAATTTAGTTCTCCGTACGATCCTGCTGTAAAACTAAACTCAACACGTGTTCAATATATTCCAAGTGAACTAGTGATGACTTTAACTATTTTTGCAATTAGGAAAAATAGTAAACTAGAATAGTGAATCGGTCAACACTACAACCTTCAACTACAAAGAGTCAACTCTTATGCATGGACTATGAACAAAATATTTAAGATAAAAATATTTGTGTCACGTTGTACTTTTCAATACAAGCACCCAACTTATATTATCCCAAATGATCATATATATTTTAATTTGTAAACTCAATAATAACTAGATGTGAGGAACAAACAAAACCACAATTTAATTAGTATTTATATTATTTTATCACAATAATATCTACTATATGGGCACACAATCTAACTAATCTTGCACTTATCCTAGAGTATATGTGTCATGTCTGTGTCATGTCTTGCAAATCTTGCGGGTGCCCTAGAAAACCTTAGATGATAGCTTATCAGTAAATGAGTTTGGGAGGTTATCCCCAGTAGTAATCTTACAGTGACCACATTTCCTCTGCCAACTGTCTCTGCTACGAGATTATATTTCCATTCACTGTGTTTACTCTTCTAATGACTCTTGATTCTTTAGCATTTGCTACAGTCTCTATGTTATTCCAGTGTAGTTTCAGGGGGCTGTGCAGATGAAGGCACCACCTAGATGTCCATTAGAATTTTCTGAGTCATACAACCAATTTAGCAGCTTCATATGCCCAAATCTTCTCCAAAAAAATGGCACCACCATCAAGTGTAGACAATGAACCTGATGTAGACTTGCGATATATCTAGAAGTCCAAATCTTTATGAACTATCAGAATAAGATCTAGTAATGAGCAGATAATTCCTTGTTTGTCGAAGGTACTAAATGATATAATATACTGCTATTCAATGTTTCGATTCTAGGGTTAGATAGATATCAACTTACCATACTAATAATATAACAAATGCTAAGTTATTGCATAGCATAGCATTCATGAGACTACCTAATTTTGATGCATAAGGTATCCTAATCATGTACTCAATATCTTGAGGAGTCTTAGGTGACTGATCTTTAGAGAGTTGGATTCTATGACGAAAGGCAGAATCTTGCATTAGAAATTTTACAAATATCTAGGCAACATGTAAGGTTTGGTACAAAGCTATCATATTGTTCTTTCAATCTCTGAAGATCTGAAACTTAGAACAGAGCTAGCTTCACTAAGTCTTTCATACGAAACTGTTGGGCCAACCATGCTTTCATAGATGATAAGATTCCCACATCATTACCTATTAGTATAATATTAGTATTCTTATATTTTGATTTAGATGGCAATTCGATAGATATGGCGTAATTTAGAAGAAATAGGTAAAAATGGACCAAAGTAAAAGGAAATGAAAGTTCAAGAACTAGTGCGCAAACACACAAAAGTAATGTGTTAAACCAAACGATGAAGATTTGAGAGTCAATTGGTTGAAAGAAGATGTTAAATGGATGAGATATCGTCAAAGTATGATCACACATCAATTTCCAATAAAAAATTTATACACCGATTTTCAGCCTCATATTGAGATTCATTTTCGACATGGAAAAAGATCGAATTAAAAGATGATATCTGAAGAAAACTTGTTGCCCTTTGAGTTATCTTTCCAACGCATCTTGAATCGCTCCATCAGATATTTTCTCTCTATTTTTTCTTAGATCTATCATGTGTAACCAACTCTTGGTACTTGATTGAAGGATACCGAAGTCTTGTAACACATTATAACTATGAGATCCACCTATTCTCATTGTTTAATTTATATTTTCAGTATTTAATATTCTTCTATGCATAATTTTATGATTGCCATGTTTGATTGCTAAGAGATCTATTAGTTTTTCATATATTACAATCTATAGCTAAGTTAAATCTCAAATCCGTAATTATTTGAATCATTTAACTTGTGAAGCACTAGGATTTGATAATTTTCTGCAATAAATGTTATAGAAATTTATTCCAACGATGAATATTGTGAATGTGGATTGATTTTTCAACAAATGTGCAATAAAACAGTGATTACAAAATATAAAATTGTAAATGAGAAATTAGTTCGAAGGCATACACACCCTTATTTAAATACATCTATCCACAATGAAATTAAAACCCGAGCAAATGGCAGAACCATTGGAAGCAATTTAGAACAGATGCATCCAATTTCATTCGCTACATATTTAATCTTTATAACATGTTTGTCCAATATATATATATATATATATATATATATATATATATATATATATATATATATATATATATATATATATATATATATTAATGTATCCCTAATTCCATATCCGTATGCCAATATGTTTTATTTCATCTTACACAATTAAATTAAATATATGACAAATACAACGAATGTGAAAAGAAAATCATCGAAATCTGGATTAAGAGCCTCTCCCAATATGTTATTTTTGATGTTACTCTCAAATCACTCTTTACAACTCAAATTCTATTGGTTCGAATTAATAAAAGCAACTAATTAGAAACATGAAGAGTCTCCGTATTTTTTTTGAGTAAGTTTCCACTATGCAAATCAAACACATTAGTTATCTAGATCCCAAATTTAATAACTAAAGTTTAGTCAGGTTTGTAGTGCGTATTCTATTTAAAACACTTGCTTTTATCCATATTTAGAACTTTCATTCTTTGTAAATTTTTCAAGATATTTATTTGGTGTTCACATTTGGATCTTTTAGAGGTAGTTTCGCAACAGGATAACTTTTTTCCTCTTTGCCACGATTAGTGAAATACTTTTCAAAGCAGTAGTTGGGATTAATCCCTAACATACGGTCAATACCTAGCTTTCATAGGTTAGCCAAAATCATTCCACACATATAATTCCCTCATAATCAACACATATCCAACTAAATTAACTCTATAATTCGATCATCCCTAAACTATTATCAGAAATAGATATGTGATTGATATATTTCATCATAGGAATTTAATATCGTAAATTATTGTAGACCGTCGAACTTACAATAACTGATTATTTACATATTTTACTTGAATTAAAACTAGCCTTAATCACAATTAATTCTTTGATTTTGATTTTAGCTCTATCTACTAAAATAAACAATTAAACAATGACTTGGAATTAATCAATTCACAAAAGACAACGAAATTCCGAATCCATCATTATTAATTTACTTTAATCACAAAAAGGCATTGAGATCCCGAATCCACCATTCATGGCTTGTATGGATGTTGTTAGAGATTGAGAAAATGAGGCATTCTTTCTTTCAAAACCAGAGAAAATTAAACCAATAAAAATGAAACCTTTATGTCACTATCTTGTACCACCTTCTTGTTGCCTGCAATGGAGACATGTTAATTTGAATGGAGACTGCATATTATTTTCCTTATAAAGTAAAAGAGAATCAATGCTGGAAAGATTGGAGTGATGTCTTCTCTCATATCCTTGAATTTGTGGCCTCTATTAACTAATCTGCTGTAATAGTAAATCTACTTTTAGTGCTTTATGTTAATATCAAATCTTTATCTTAATAAAAGCACACTAGTTAATTATCTAGATCCCAAATTTAATGTTTAATGTTTAGTTAGGCTTATAGTGTATCTTCTGTTTCAAGCACATGCTTTTATCCATTCTTGGAACATTTCTTTCTAATTTTTCGGGATATTTATTTGGTGTTCACGTTGGGATCTTTTAGAGGTAGTTTGACAACCTTTTTCTTCTTTGTCATGACTTGTACAATGCTTTTTTAAATTAGTGGTTAGGATTAGATCCGAACATAAGGTCAATACCTAGCTTTCACATATTAGCATAATCTCTTCACACATATAATTCACTTAGAATAATCACATATCTAACTAATTACCTCTATAATTCTTCCATCCCTAAACTATTTTCACAAATAGATAAGTGATTGATGTATTTCATTATGGAAATTTAATATCCTAAATTATTGTAGTGTCGAACTCACGATAATTGAATATCTACATATTTCACTTTAATTAAAATTAGCCTTAATCAAGAAAAATACACAATAAATTCTTTGATTTTTGTTTTAGCTATATTTACTAAAATAAAAAGTTAAACATAAACAAACAAGGTCTTGGAATTAATCAAATCACTATTCTTGCTAACGGGGTTGCCTGCCATGGAGACGTGTTAATTTACAGTGAAAGAGAATCAATGCTGGAAAGCCTGTAGTGATGTCTTTTCTTGAAAATCAGCTAGTCTCTAAGACTTCTCTCATATCCTTGAATCTGTGGCTCTGTTTTAATATTAACTAATCTGCTTTAATAGCAAATCTACTTTTAATGCTTTAACTAAATCAAATCTTTTTCTTATGATGATCCGTGATTCCGCATGATCTATGTAGGATGCTCTTACCCCACTTTCTGAATCAGAATCTGTTGATTAAAGTAAAACTTGTTTTCCATTAGGTATACATACAATCTAAGTTAACTTCCTCTTTATCTTCGCATTTTCAACTGTTAGTTTCTCTCCTCCATAACGTAAACTTCTTGCTTTGAGGATTGATTTCTGACCGTCAAGATTAAAATGTGTGAATTGGAAAAGTCTCCTCTGTGTGTAACGATTGGGTGCGACTCTTCAAGTGCAAAATGTGCATAACGAAAAGTCACGATCTTTTATTAAGGTGCAATCTAGACCATCAATTATCAAATGGTGCCATCTAATGGTAAAAATTAATTTTGCCAAAAGATGCAACCATTTGAATGGACACATGAAAATTTATAAATAGGAGCCTCCTAATTCCATTTACACCACTTCAAATCAATTCCATAAGATTGATTTCTGATTATTTCCCTCTCCAAATTATGTCAAATTATTTTGAGTTTCGTGTTTGATATTTAACATTCCACATCTTCCAATCTAGAAGAGTACATTCATGCATTAGTTCACTCGACAAAATTAATATTGTGCTATATTAATTTTGGAAGAAGTATTATATCTTGGGTCCGATATGGAATATAATTATACCGCTATACTCTATGTGAATCTTTAAATGTTCATAAAAATGTATGCAATTTTGTATGTTCGCATCCGTCATAAAAATATAGTTGGGTCATATATGAGAGTAGGTTTAAAACTCGAGAGAGATCGTTAAATAAAATACGAACATTGATTCGTCAAAATTCAATCGTGTTGTCAAAGTGTAAAACTAAGATTAAAAAGGATTATTGTATAGAAATTCGGGATCCTAGTTCATGAATTTGCATTTAGTTTAGTTAATTTACTCATAATTACATAAATAGATTAATTTATTCATAATTTTATCACAAATAAATACATCATATTATTTTTGTTTCAGTTAAAGTCGTGATAATTAAAATTGAACTTATCAATCACTGTGGGACGATACTCGGACTCAAAATCCACTTTATTACTTGTTAAAGAATCGTACACTTACGGTGGTAATTCGAAATATGTTTTTGTGAACAAGTTTTGGCGCCGTTGTCGGGGATTGAGTTTTAGTTTGATTTTATTTACCTTGACACTAATTCAGACTTTTACATGTATTATTGTATTGTTATTTTCGTTCCATTTTTGGTTTTTTCCCTCTTTTACATAAAATATGAATGTGGTTAATTTCAACAAAATGTTTGTATGTGACTTTATCATAAGGCAACAACAATTGGCAGCTCAAAAAATTGATGAAGGAGATATACTTGTGAGAGATTTCATTATAGGACAACGACTACGAGATAGAAAATTGGAATGTGAACTTGATGAAACTGTCCTGGGTGACTTACCCATTACATTATTTCTTTCACCTCAATTTGATGTGGGTAATTTTCCTATGAGATTATTTCTTCCACCGGTTATTAATGGACATCAATTAAGGGAATCATGTCGACCAAACTTTTTATAAATACAACAAGAGGAGAAGAATCTTCATGAAGATGTCATTGTTTCTTTGTCAAAAGTTTTGAACATGAAAGTTAAACTCGAGAAAACTTCAATTAAAGAAGAGGAATATGAAAAGATCGAGAAATTAATCAAAGAGGGCGAAAAAGAACTTGTAGTATTTAAAGATTTCATCGTTTGCTCAAAAGTGCAGTTTGTGATTAAACCTTATGAGGAGATTGTGGTGTACATTGTTGAGTTCGAAACGAATGATGAGGGGAACTCATACTACTTGGAGAAAAACAAGATTAAAATTTGGAAGAAAGTTGCAATACGGAACAAAGTCAAATTAAGCAAGCTAAACAGGTCCTCCGAAGCTATATTCAAAGTGCCATGAAACACTATTGAAAAAGTCAAGCTCTAGACTTTAAATTAAGTGCTTAATGGGAGGCAACCCATTTTCCTATCATTACCTCTTATTTTGATTAAGTCATTACAAGTAGATTTTGGAGAATTAAGATCGTTCTTGCTTGCTTTTCAACTACTTGCTGCCTACGATGATATTTGTTTGAATTGAGTGTAACTTTAGCTAGAATTGGACGACTTCGTATCTTATTCTTTTACTTAAGTGTTTATTTATGTTAGACCTGTTTACTTGAGCACATAGCCATGATTGAGTTATCACTTATATTGGAGCATGACTTGATTATGTGGTTTTAATTGTTGATGTGTTGACCTAAATATAGAAACCAAACTCCTAAAAAGCAGTTTAGGGGTGGGAAGGTTAGTGCTTGTCTTTATAGAAGTTTGATGGTTTGGAGTTCTTGCATTAGATCTTTGGTTGAAGGAGTTTGGCTTAAGAAGTCTAGATAAAGAAAATGTGATACGTCTTACACTTTTCTTCGTAGCTTTTATGATTCAAGTTACTAAGCCTGCTAGGGTATCTAAAATCTAGTGCCCTATAATCATCAGACTTGGGAGTTATCGGCCTAAATCTCTTTACGATCAAAATATATTCATAGCTAAAGAAAGAAAAAGGGATTTAGATTATTAAAAGTAAGAGGTGCCAAATAAAGACTTCGAGATTGAACTCTAGAAGAAACTGGGGATGTGACTTTGAGAAATACCTTTCATTTTCCTTCTAGAGATATAAGTATCTAATTATGATAATTTCTCGTGGAAAATGCATTTTAATTATTATTAGGAACCCACATGTGCGAAAAATACCTCGGGATTGGAGAGAAAAGCATAAGGAGTGATTTTGTACGAGAGGAGTGAGGAAAAACTGACCACGCGAGGATTGGAATTATGATTAAATCAAAAACACTTAATTGGTTGTGTTCTAGTATGGGTGTGAGTTCAATATTGGCTAATCACACATACACTAAGTCAAGCATCTAATAAGTAAAAAATTATTTTTGATGTTGTTTGGATCTTCCTAAAATGCCGTTTAAATTCGAACGTGATGCATATGGTAAGCCGTTTAACGTTGAATTTTTTATTGAAGATTTGTTTAGGTTAGTGATATGTGTTATTCCTAAGTTCTATTATGTTTTATTTTGTTCGAGGAGGAACAAAGGTTCTAGTTTGGAAGTGTTTGATAAGTGAATTTTTGTGCACTTATTCGGGTCATATTGCTAAACTTGTGTGTCATTTTAGTATTAGATTTTACATAACTTGGGTTAATTCTATCTTATTTCAGTTTTGGATCCATTTCTAAGCAATGGTAAAAGAAAGAATAATCAATTGGCCAATTGATGAAAGTTTAGGGACTAATATGCATTTGAGTAAACGTTGAAGTACTAAAATCGAAGTAATTTAATGTAGAGGACCAAGATGGAAGACAGAATGAAGAAAATAGGTAAAAAGAAAAATTCTTGAAATTCTTATAACTAGGTAGCCGCACGAGCCTTAACTTCAATTGCAGGGGCTGTCTAATATGCCTGGTGGGCCACCCCATATCCTACTGGACGCCCGCTCTGGCCAAGTTGGTAAAAAAAATTCTATTTCCTTCATAATTTAATTCTAACAAGAAAACTTCCGTTGGGGATATGATATGCACGATTCTGGAGATCTTTTGGAACTTTTTAGAGGGCATATAAATACCAACTCTCAAAACATAATTAGGGTGTGGAGAATTAATTGCATAAGGAGACAAAGAACACATTAAGATCAAATTCAAGAACTTCAAGATTGAATTCAAGAATTTTCGTGTGATGAACAACTATTATATATTTTGTTTTCTTCTTCATAATATATTAGGTTAGTTTTCTTTGTATTAGGAGAACGATGAACCATGTAATATGAATTTTTAATTTTTAGTTTTACATACTTGATATTGAAAACATATTTTTGGATATTGAATTATTTATATGATTTTCTTTTCTCCACAATTATTGTACACCGTAGTTGTATAAATGTGGTGACCTACTTTATCCATTCGAAAGTAGGGAAATATATTTGATGTATATAGATTGTCATATGGTCCGATAGGGGATAGAAATATACCGCTATTCTCTATGTGAATTTTTAAGTGTTTATAAAAATTCATGCACTTTTGTATCCGTCATAGAAATATGGTCGGGTCATATATAAGAGTATGTTTAACATTATTCGAGAGAGATTGTTAAATAAAATATGAACATTGATTCGTCAAAATTCAATTGTGTTGTCAAAGTGTAGAACTAAGGTTAAAAAGGAATTATTGCATGAGAATTCGGGATCTAGTGCATTTGTCATCTATTAAATTCATTAATTTGCATTTACTATAATTTGCATTTAGTTTAGTTAATTTATTCAATAGCATAGGTAGATTAATTTATTCATAATTTTGTGACAAACAAATACATCATATTATTCTTGTTTCAGATAAGGTCGTGATAATTAAAATTGAACTAATCAATCTCTGTGGGACTATACTTGAACTTAAAATCCACTTTATTACTTGTTAGCCGTGCACTTGCAGTGGTAATTCGAAATATATTTTTGTGAACACCATCGATTTTTGCTCAATGTGATCGTGCTATAAACATGTGGAGTGCATGAAAATTTGAAGTATTAAAAACACATATCTCGTTTCTAAAATTAAATTCTGATATCATATTCAGTTGAGCATTAAAATTTGGGTAGTAATTAAAATGTGTGCAACATTAAATAGTGCATGAAACTGGTGTTTGCTTTCTGTGGTTCCTGCTCTCTATACTATAAAATTGGGCGTCTATTTTATGCTTTAGAAATGCATATTGCTTTTACAGAATGAAAGGAGATGTTGGGAATATTATTTTTCAGAACTTTCGTAAAGTTGTTTCCTTTCATTATTCACATAATTGCATTTAGAAGTATTACTCTAATGACTCCCACTTTTGCAAACCGTCATTTGCCAAGCATAGTGTCATTTCATTTGTATCGTTTAAGTGACATCATGGTTAATTATATTTATTTGTAAGAATTTTAAATGATACGGTGTAAAAGTCATGAGTCTGTGTTTATTAAAATCTTTCCAAGTGCCCCCTATTGTTTTTACGGTAACGTGTAAAATGGCTTTGAAATTTGCTTAAGTTTCAAAAAGCAGTTTGCGAGTATGTGTGTTAGTGTCTGGTCAATTATGAACAAATTCCATGGAAACACATAACTTGTAAAATTATTTGATTTTCGAAAGAACAATAGTGACTTTGAGAGAATAAGTTAGGTTCATATTTGCATTAAACAAAAGATATGTTGATCTTTAAAGAATCCGATTATTTTAAAAGAATTGGAAAAGATGTTATATTTTTCAAAGACAAGCCACCGTGAAGGAGGAGGCCACTGTTATGTAACATAGTTCCACATATTCTAAATAGCGTTTAGTAATTGCATCTGTTTCGCGTGGAAATCGAGCCCCGCTAACAATTAAAAGAAGGTTCAGACGATTGTGTAAGGAACGACAACCTCTCGAGACAAAGTCCCAACTAGTGGTGCTTTATTTATGAAGATTACAATTTGTAAGAAGCGAAATGCCTCCAAGGGACACAAGCACACTGAATTCGCAAAGCAATCGAAAGTTAACAAGAAGAAAATAAATAAAATTACATAATTATCTGTTTGAGAGTCGTTTGATTCGTCCCTTCTTCTATGTTCTATTTTCTCTTTTATACTCTTTTGACAGTTTTTCCTTGTAGAACCGTTTGAAAACTGCTCACCGCCCTGTAACTACCCACTTTCTCCATAATGGATGACTTGTCAAGAAACTACCATTTTCAAATGCTGCCATTACTCCCATCATTTAACTGCTTGCAACCGAGATTTTTGGATCGTGGAATTTGATAGGATTATCCATTAACTGTTTCAATAACCATTGCTTTAAATAGCAATCAAGATACTATGCTCGCCCAGCTCTTGGGTGTCTCGCAGGTTTGAGAGATGATGAGCTCCACCAGATTTTGGGCGTCTCATAGGCTTGAGCGATGATAGGCCTCCGCTACATAACTTCGTCTTGGATTTTTACATGGCCTCGTTTGGGCCCATCCTTCGAATTTCCTAACTTGGCTTCATTTTTTGGACTATTTAATTGGGCCTCATTTTTGAATGTCAACAATTACCCCCCAATATGACAAAATTAATATCAATTATTAATCTTATACCATATTCATCCTTTATACTTTCCCACTTGAAATCCCAAAAGGGCGGATAGTCCAAATCATTATTTCGTTTGGCAGTGACCTTATACGTCCCAAAAAGTACAATATCACGCAAATCCTATAAACCAAGGAACATGCCACTTCATCACACCATTATACCTACGTTCTACGTTGCCGCTTATAAAGATCACTGTTCATCTTCTTGCTTTTCTACTACAAACACTTACACTCCCAAAAACCCTCAAGAAGATTTGTAATTTATAGCAAATGGCGACTTCAAAGAACTCTTCAGACAACTCTCTTAGTTTCAAAAACTTCCAAGAGCTTCTCACCAGATCGTATGTAAATCCAGTTTCCCTGTCACCAGCCAACCCTGATCTCCACGAGTTCTACTTAGGCCCATCATTCAATGACGCTGATTCTGTTGGGAAAGCAGCGGTGGGCCAGTTGTTCCCTTGCACTCAAAATCCTCATTTTCTGAACCCTTTTACACTAAAGCCAATCCGTGAAAATGGTATTCGTACTTGACCCAAAACTGATACTACTTTCTGCATTTGGCATGCACGTATGACAATCCATGGCCCTACTAAGGCAATTTTTGATCGTGCTGGGATTTCTGATTTTTTAGAAATCGCTCTTTGTCCCCCAATCTATGACTCTATGCTTTTCCCTATTGCATTGAGCTTTTGGTATTCTAAGTATAATACTTTTATCTTCCCACTTGGCCCAATGTCCATGATTCTAAGGGATGTTGGAGCCTTAGTTAATCTTCGGCCCCTAGGCAACACCTTTTTTCCTGCCATTTTGGTTACTGCTGCTGCCCTAAAATTTGACAAGAGATATACTGATTCTTATTCGGGCATGCAAGAACTTTATAACAATTATAGTGCTGAACCTAACCATGCTGAGCCTGTCACCTTTCTTCAAGTTTGACTTTGTAAATATGTTCTTTGTGTTCCTAGTGTTAAACCTTCTATGGCTTATTTGCCCATAGCGCATGAATTAGCGCGTGGTAGGTCTCTAAATCTTTGTTCATTATTCCTAGCCGCCTTTTATAGAGGCATTGCTTCCCTTCAATTCCAGTTGAGGAATGGTGCATCTCCTACTGTCAGTGGACCTCTTTAGCTCACTCAATTGTGGTGGAGAGTATATTTTTCACAACTTGGTGCTTCATCTGCTCCTCCTCGATCGGTCAGTTGTTACGGGCTAGTCATCAACCAATTGAGCCATGTTAATATGTCCAATAGGTAGCCTTTGTTTCATCTTTCCTCTTTACTTCGTTCAATGTAATGAACATGCTATATGCTTACATTTTTTTTTACAGGACACTGACGTCATTTTGCGCTCCATTCAGGATTTGTTTACTTCTTGGGAACAGGTAAGGGAAGCTCTGCCTCTCGTTCCTCTTCAGCCAGTCGTCCTTCTGCTTCATCTGCTGCATTCTCAGAGGAAAATATGAACGTTCTCAAGCAATCAGTGCTTGAATACATTTCCTTCATCGATATGGATATCAATAATGCAGTGCTTCTAGCCAAAGAGATAAGTTTGAGAAGACCAAGATCACTTTAAACGAAATCTCCTCTGAGGTTATCGTTGAAGATTCTTTGATAATGAGTCTGACTGTAGAGATGAAAGGACTTCAAGCAATGATGGACGACTGTAGGGCTAGGTTAATCGCTAAGAAGCGTACTGCTTCCCAAGAAGTTGAGTGAGGCAAATCTTTGCTTGGGTATTATTCGAAATTGGAAGTTGATGAGGAACTTATGACTGACATATCCACCGCTTTCCTTGAACAGCACGATGAATCGGAACACCTTAGAAAATAGATGTGCTCTCTTTGGGGCAAGCTATAATTAAGACATCAATGTTCTGACCTTTCCTGTAGGATGATTTCTTACCACACTTTGTTCTTTTTAATTTTATGATGGCAGTCACCGTCGGCTAAAATGTAATGCCAGCCAATTTCGTCAATGGAATGATCATTTTATTCACTTTATGGTAGCTTTTGCATAGATTCTGAAACAGCATAATTGACGTTTTCTTTAATTGTCAATACTTCCCAAAAATTTAATTATTAACCTTGTGTCATATTCATGCACATTTCCCCTTGTGAAATCTTTACACGGAATGAAACTTTTAGTATTCCAATTTTCTCTCCAAGATTTGGACCTTCAATTTCAGTTACTATGTATGTATACGATCGTTCGCATTCCGTCCCTTTGCCTTCAAACCTCTATAAAGTTGCGTATTTGGTACACATTCGTCATATTCATCCTCATTCTCCACAAAACCAATTTGTTGCCATCATCTGGCATTCAAATGATTGATCAATTATTTCATTTTTCAATAGAAATGAATCATTTAATCTTTTCTTAATTTCACCATCTGTTTTGATATTTTCTTTGGTATGGGAGATATAGGAAATATTTTTTTGGTCAATGAAGGTCTTCTCAGCACCCTTTCCATTTATGATCTCTAGGGAGAGTTCTTGATGGAAAACAATTGCTTGTTGAAAGTGTTTGTTTGACCATTTGCCTATCATTGCAGTAATGCATTTATAAAGGCGATGAAGGCCAATTTATCCTTTTTCTGTGGTAATTGATAGAAGAACAAGGATAGCTTGCTTCCAGCTGCGGCTTATAGAACATTTGTATTTTTTATCTCTTGGTTTGTAGCAAATATTTGATACTGAAAGATTTTATTTGAACGTACTTTGTTCTTATTTGATTTAAACATAATCGTCCAACTAACTTTACTTGCTTTGATGACATGGTGTGTGCCCAGTATCTCTAATTTACTTATGCATAAAATGTTCTTCTATCTGTTCACATTTCTAAATCTTCCAAATGGTAAGCTCCATTAGGCAATATGCTTTTCACTTTATATGGTCCTTCCCAATTTGGTGACCATTTACCATACTTTGAATCTTTGCTATCCAGAGGGAATATCGTTTTCCAAACTAAATCATCCAAGCTAAAAGACTTGACCATAACTTTTTTTTTATAGAACTTAGCCATTTTTCGCTTTTGAACCTGTAATCTATCTAGGACGTCCAACTTTAACTCGTCCAATTCCAATAAATTTTGGGCTAGTGATTCTGCATGCTCTCCATCACTTAAATTATTTTGTAATCCTACCCTAATCGACTGCACATTGATTTCCATAGGCAACACAACCTCTTGTCTGTAAGTAAGTTGAAAAGGAGTTACTTTGATACTTGAACGTGGTGACGTCTTGTAAGCCTATAAAGCTTTATTTAAACATTCGTGCCAATTTTTGGCATTTTTATTTATCATTTTCTTTATGATATTTTTTAGAATCTTATTAGAAGATTCTGACTGTCCATTAAGTTGAGCGTAATAAGTGGTGGAGTTTACTAGCTTAACTTCAAACTCGCTCAAGAATTCCTTCACTTGATCTCCATTTAAAGAAGTTCAGTGATCTTCCATCAGGGTTTGTGGTATCCCAAATCTATAAATAATGTGGTCACGAATAAAGCCTATAATATTTTTCTGAGAAATCTCTTTTAAAGGTATTGCTTCTACCTATTTAGTAAAGAAATCTGTCGCAACTATTATAAATGTATTTGCTTTGACGACGGGGGACAAATCTTCTCTACCAAATCTATCACCCAACCTTTAAATGGCCAAGGTTTAATAATGGGTGCCATTTCTCTTGCTGGCATTCTTTGTATTGACCATGCTTTCGGCATGCTAAGCAATTTTTTGCGTACTGAAATCACGATTCTCCCATTTTGGGCCAAAAGTATCCACTCTTAACAATTAACCATCTCATTCTTTGTCCAGCCTGATGATGGGCTTCATATATTCCTTCATATACTTCAGCCATTATTGTTTTGGCCTCTTGTGAACTCACACATTTCAATAACACACAATCTAAGCATTTCTTGAATAGCTCATCATCTATCAGTATGTAATTTAATGAGCATAATTTCATTTTCCTATTACTCTCTTTCTAGGTTCTTTCAAGAATCTTTTTATTTCTCCCATCCAATCTATTGCATCTCCATTTTGTATGCAATGAACGTCAATCATTCTCACCCTCCGTTGTACTACGGGCAATATCACATATTTACAAGTGGATTCCAAATTTAGCACCTTTGAATAACCCGAAGCCATTCAGGCTAATTCATTTACTAAATCGTTGTACATCCTGTTAACGTATTGAAACTCCACTTGATCAAATTCTTCCAATAATTCTTGGGCGATTTCATATTGACTTATGACAGAATCACTTTGGCATTTAAAATCACCAATCATTTGGTAAATTAATAATTGAGAATCGCCCCTAATAATTACATTCTTTATTTCCAACTCTATTAATAGATCTAAACCTACCATCAATGCTTCGTATTCTACTTGATTATTGGTACACATTCTATTCAAAGTGAAAGCAAACTTATAATAAATCCCTAGAGGATTTATTAAAATTATTCCTACCCCTGTACCTCTAGAAATTTTTGATCCATCAAAGTATAAAACCCAAAGGTTTGATCCAAATGAATCAATCTCCAATTCAATTTCTTTAGGCATGTCAAGGCGTGGATGATCGGCTAAGTTAGCTACGCTTGATTTTTAACTGCCTTTTGGGGTATTCATTGTATCTCAAACTCCGATAATGCCAAAGTCCAAAGGTCTATTCTTTAGTATAAAACAGGGCCATAAAACATATATTTAACTAAATTTACTTTAGAAATTAAGTAAACAGTTACAAGCTGTAAATAAGCCCTTAGTTTTGTACATGTGAAATACAAGGAAGACACAACTTTTCAATGGCAGAGTAATTACATTCACATTTCGTTAAGTGTCTACTCAAATAATAAATCACTCTTTCTTCACCAAATCGGTCTTCTTGCGCGACCATTCCGGCTATCGATGCTTGTTCAGTCGATATATATACTTTCATTGGCCGTCCTTGGATAGGTGATACTAACACTTGTGAACTTGACAAATATATGTTCAGGTTATCAAAAGTCTTTTAATGTTCTTCCTTCCAGACGAATTCGTCCTGATTTTTTAGATTTAAAAGAGGTGAAAAAGCTTTCGTTCGCCCTGTACAGTTAGAGATAAAACGTCTCAAAAAATTTACTTGGTCTAGAAACCTTTGCAATTCTTTCTTGTTACCAGGTGATTTGGCTTCTAAAATAGCATTCGCTTTATTTTTATCAAGTTCAATTCCTCTTTTGTGCACTAAAACCAAGAAAATTCCCTACAATAACACCAAATGCACATTTCAAAGGATTCAATTTTAGTTTGTATTACCTCATTCGCTCAAATGAGCGTTTTAACTGTTCAAAATGGTCTTCCTCTTTAATAGATTTGACGACTATATCATCTACATACACTTCAACAAATTTGCCTATCCTATCGTGAAAAATTAAGTTCATTGTCCTTTGATAAGTTGCCCCTTCATTTTTTCAGGCAGAAAGGCATAACTACCCATTCAAAGTATCCTAAAACCCTGGGGCACTTAAATGTAGTTTTATGTAAATCTTTTTCAGCTATGTAAATTTGGTTATATCCTAAATACCCGTCCATAAAAGAATACACTACATGTCCGGCAGTTGAATCTACTAAAGAATCCACCGTAGGCATTGGATATTCATCTTTGGGCATTGCTAAATTTAAATTTCTAAAATCTATGCACACCCTAATACTACCATTCTTTTTTTAACACTGACACGATATTAGATAACCACTCAACATATCTAGCTGTTCTAATCAAACTCGCGTTTAACAATCGTTCTATTTCTTTCTTTACCTCAGGCAATACATCAAGGGCAAAACGTCTGGGAGGTTGTTTACGAGGTTTAAAATTTGGCTTAATTGGTAACATATGTTCTTCCAAACTTTTATCTAAACCAGGCATGTATTCATATTCTCAACCAAAACAATCATTGTATTCCTTTAATAAAGTGATTAATTTATTACTTACCTCTAACTAAGCATCTGACTGACAAATGTGGGGCGATATTTCCCTTCGTCGCCAATATTCACCTTTATTAAAGGACCTTGTGCTTGAGCATGCCCGGACTTTGTGATCCTCATTACTTCATCGTCTAGGTTCCTTGTAGGCACCTCCTCTTCTAAGCAATCCACATTGTTGACTTCTTGGCCAATATTCTGCTCTAATTCGAACACTGCTAATTTGTTTCTCAACGTCTTTAATGCTGCTTCTTCTTTTGTCTTCTCTTTACATTCCTTACTGAAAGCCATTAATTTGGCTTTGAATACCTGAATATCAACCATATTTTCTTGTTGCTGATAACTCATTAGAGTTCTTTGATTATCTTTTTTCCAATTACTGGCTCTTCAAGGGCCACTATGTTTGGCCTCATTTGATTGAATATTTCAGTAAGTGCATCTACTGAAAATGGCTCTTCTCTTTGTGCGAGGATTTGAGTCTCTTCCCCATCTTGAACTACTCTGACAGGTTTATAATTTCCTTCGTACATGAACTTTTCTACTGAGTTTGCTTCTGCGACAAAGGGCCTATGGTCTGCTTGCACCACTTCTGCTTCGCCTTTATCGTTCCAGAAAACCAGGCATTAGTAGAACGATGAAGGTATGCAACGACTCCTATGAATCCAATCTCTTCCTAGTTGCACGTTGTAACTAGTAAGACAATCTATTACAAAGAAGATTATGGTCCTAGTAGTTGTTCCCAGAGTTATCTCCAGTGGCATCACCCCTTTAGCTGAAGTTGCTCCCCAATTGAAACTTGTGAGAATAACTTTTGTTGGGATCATATCGCTTTCTGTCTTTGTAAATTTTTTCATCATTCTGGATGAGATGGTATTTATGGCTGCTATATTATCAATGAGCACTTTTGCTACAAGTATACCATTAACTAGGGCCTTCACGTACAATGGCCTCAAGTGTTTGGTTAATTTCTTAGTTAGTCTCTTAAAGATGACATTTTCAGCCGCATCTATTTCCTCTTCATGTTTATCCTCTGTTGAATTATTTCCTTGTAACAACTTCATGTGCAATATTTCACATTGAGTTTCTGCTTCTTGGATTTCCTTCTTATTTTCTTATAATGCATCTTCTTAGGTTATCCAACCTATAGTAGGAGGTAATATTCTTGAGGTGACCCATATCTCTCTGAGCGAGGTACTCTCACCTTTCTCTTGGGTGTCCCATACAATACATAATAGTCAAAAGAACGCCCAGATGGTTCGTCCAATAAATCCACCTCGCGGGCACCTTCCTGATATAGTTGCTTTAATAAATTGTTGCGTGACACTCCTCTTCTCTCTTTGCTTCTAAGTCAATTTCCTCTTCAATGTCAGTCATGCCGTCGTCTTCTTCTTCTTCATCATATACCTCTTGAGATGTTCGGCCTTCTTCACATTCCAGCACACGAGCTTCTTCCTCATTATCCTCTATTTCCTCTTCTTCATTTTCCTTACTTTCAGTCGCAGGTTTGAGCGATGATAGGCTCGCCCAAATTTTGGGCGTATCACAGGCTTGAGCGATGATGGGCTCACCCAAGTCTTGGGTATCTCTCAGGCTTGAGCAATGATGGGCCTCCACTACATAACTCCGTCTTGGGTTTTTACATGGCCTCGTTTGGGTCCATCCTTCGAATTTTCTAACTGGGCTTCATTCTTTAGATAATTTAATTGGGCCTCATTTTTGTATGTCAACAGCATCAATTGCCAACTCTTGTAATTTTGTTTAAACATGTGATGAAGGAGATAATGTATACGGTAAATCTATGTAACGATTGGATTGAGGCAGGGGTTGACAATTTTTTTCTTGAAGCTATAGAAGTGGTTAAAAACACTTTGAAAAAGAGAAAAATTGGCTATTAATTTAGGGAATTGGTAGTCTTAGATGTGGAAGTACATAGAGTACATTTCACAAGATATTGACATTCCTTGCACTTTATATCTTGACTGGTGGTAGAATGAGATTATCTATTCGGTACATAAATATATTTAATGATATGATCAAATTTTATATAATTAGATGAATATTATGTGGCAAAACTAAATCTAACTAGAATTGTGAGGGTATGATTTTTTTGCATAATATTCTCAATTAAAGTTTGGATACACCCCAAGTTTGTGGGGGTAGCATTGCTTTCTTCAAATTAGAATATTGAGATATTTGAGAATATTTGAAATGATAGATTACACTGTAATGAATACCTTATTAAACTTAAGATATGTATGATGTTGGAAACTGAATATGCAATGCAAGAATTCAAAATCTACTAGTAAATATGGTTTACTATTAAGAATGTAGTTATTTCATGGAAATCTTCAATATTACTTGAGAATTGAAATAAATTAGAACTTTCAATAAATTAGAAGCATGATGGCTTCAAAGATTTTGGAAGGATTTCCTATGGTGACAACATTGCTTGTTATATGATTTAATCAAGATTGCTAGCTACAAATCACATTGCATAGAATACAGTATTTGACGATGAGTCGTGGCATCCCCCGTAGACAATACTATTTAGCATTTTTTAATACCCCAAATTTCACATCACATTTGGCCAATATGATTAATGTATTTCATGCAATTTTTAATGTCATTTGCACCAATTTTTTTAATTGTTTTCTCTTAAAATAATGCATTCGATGATTGAGGTTTTAAGACCTTGGTATAGTGTTAGCCATTTACTCGTCGACCTAGGTGGTGAATTTTACGTTGAGATATGGTAGAGAAAAAGATTAATCTGGATGTTGGAGATTGACTTGTTAAGCAATGAGAATATTGAAAAGGCCGGAATTAGTATCAACAAAGTTGAAAGTTCTCCATTCGATTGATCAAGGTAACCTTAGACCCTGGATAGATGATTGACATATTTGGGACACGAGGCATGAAGTAACATGATCACAATGCGATAAGATAAGTTTTTTACAACGTTATAATTGAGGTGGAAATCGGTCGATAATTGGGTGTCAATTGGGTAGGTAATGAATGAACAGTTAAGGAATTAGCTCTATAGAATATTTTAAGATCGTAGGGCAAGTAAAGTGGATTGAAAACACATTAAATTAAGCCAATGATGCTTGATTTGTATCTACAATTATAGGTACAAAATCAGATTTTAACCCCAAGAGACCACCTCATGCTTAGTACACCTCCTGCCTAGTACACCTCATGCATATTGATTTATCCTTGTAATGGTAAATTCCTTCACCCTTAATCATTAGGCACGTATACCACTTCTTTAAGGCTTCAAATATGTAACATATTATCCCTAAATTCCATACAAACCGTCCAAGGATTGGTACAAAATCAGAATTTAACTAGAAAGAGACACCTCTTTCTTAGCATTGACATCAAATTCCTGCAATCTTAAGGCCTCCATCATGTCTTATAAAGCCTTAGAAACTTATATTAAATAGATATATATCTTATAAGTCACATAAGGATCTAAATATGAGAAAGGAAAAGTCAAATATGGCAGCATAAAGCCGCATCCTGCTTGGACACCTCATGCTTGGAGATACTTGTCATTTAATCACCAATTTCTTCATCCTTAAGTGTCGAGCACGACCCCAACCCTTAAGATTCTTTATATAGCCCCTAAATAGGACACTTGACCCCAAAGTATTCATCAAGTTATCCTCAAGTGAAAGAGAAAGCAAAAGAGCTAAGGAAAAATAGAAAATAGAATTTGGAGTTTTGGGCAGCTGAATTAGTACACTATTTTGATGATTTATGATGGCAAAAATAGGGGCAATTAATTAGAAGAATTTGAAAGAAAATAACCTGAGCAGAGATGTGGATTGCTAGATTTAAATGGTTCAACCTTTGGTTTTAAGTAATCCCTTAAGTATAACTTTTATTTATCAATATGAATATTTTCATACAAGATTTAGAAGTATAAAAATGATCTTTAATAGGTTATAATCTAATTTTTGAAAGTCTAGTTCAAGTGAAACTTAAAAACAGCCATGAGGGAAATTGTTTGATTTGGTGTCTGTAGAAAGGAATGCCTTTGAAATTGTAAACCCTTCATTTGTGACAAATTTATGGTATGATTTCCTTTACATACGTGTTATTGAAGTGTGGTAAAAATTTGGGGATTATTGGATATAGTTAAGGGTATGAAAAGGGAGTCAAAAAATACTTGGACAACGAAGGAAACCTAAAAAACACATTCTGTCCATTTGTGTATTTAACTTAGATTCAACCTTTACATATCCATTAATTATCTCTTAGGTATGAAAATACATTTTAACGAGTGTTAGGTTGTTAACGAAAATTTGATGATGTTGACGTTAATAATTGGACTCGAGAAATAGTGTGATTTATGGGATTAGTTTGCAATGCAATCAGTAACTTGAATTGTTAATGTCATCTAAATTATTTTGGCATGAATGAACGTAGAACGGGATTGTGTTTGTGTGTGTGTTAAGATTATCAAATTTAGGATTGTGTTTAATATTAGATGGTAATACAGGTGATTCTCCGACTTTAAGTGAAAAGAGAATTGATTTACACCCCCATAGAAACACACGCACAAAGGCAAAAAGGTAAGTGAAAATTCATTTACAACTATAATGTAAGAACATAGTGTTTGTGAGGTAGTAGTGTTGGAATATTTACATAACTTTGATAAGGAGCTCATTGTGTATTGTTTGATGGTTATGATCATTGAGTATGTTACTCATGAACATTTTCATGTGCATGCATGACATACGTCCATGGTTGAAAATCTAGCATGCACAAAATATTTTACTGACCACTACTAAGGCACCGAGGCATATGAGGCATGCTTATGTGATATGTTTTGGCACCACGGGTGATACTTCATGGTTGGTCGCAAAGGTGGATAGGGGATGGGCCTTGGGTATCACATGATGGTGGACTACTCGACTGTGCCTTTGTGATACTTTGATTGTTGGCACTGCCAAGTGGGATACTTCTTAGGTGATCATAGGGGCAGCTAGGGAATGGGCATCTAGTGGTCATAAGAAGATGATCCACTCACTGGTGTGGATGTCAAATTTGCCATTTGATTATTGATATTGATATTGTGTTGACCTCTATCTGGTGCATAGTATGTGGGTCAAGGGCCCAATGAAAGATTTCAAATGAAATTATTTCGAGTCGACTTTGACAAATATCTAAGCGTGATACATCTTTAGCATGATTTTTAAAGTAAATGGCATGGTGTCATATACTGTTATCACTCATACTCATGATCTGCATGATTTTTGGTTACTGAGCATTGGTTTATGTAGTTCTTGCATTGTAGGTGAGCATGGAACCTCCTAGGAGACATGGCTGGCTATGAAGCTCTTATGGGATTCCGAAGTTTGATATACATGGATGATGACCTATAGGGTTATTTTGTGGACTCCAGTTGTATTTGGGGATCCTGTATGACTTTTGAGATGGCATGTAAATACTTTTACAACCTCATGATAAATATGTTGGACTATGGTTTTATGATCTTTGGTTTCGGATATACATTTCGAGATTCTTTCATTTTATTAACAAAAAAAAAATGTGTGGGTGAATTTGGATGTATAGGACAAGTCAGCAATTGTATTCCTACACTGGTTAGTATATTGTTATCTATATGAATGGGTTGTGACGTAGTTACTCTTAAATTAAATAATACTGATTATTTTATTGAAAGATAACCTAATTGATCTGTTTATAAATGGGTTATCTAGAGAGATTGAACAGTGCATCAAGAGAAATGGGTATAAAGCCTAAACTAATGGTTCAATTTAATATAAACCTAATATGCAACTGGAGATCCTACGAACTAGGTTCAATAAGAAAACTAATTATGATTGACCCAATAAGTAGCACTTTAGAGTTTTAACTCCTCCCCCTTTCTAGGATGCAAGATCAGTTAGGATAAGTTATGCTTTTAATAATAACTATATCTTATGAATAGTACAAATGAAGTATTGTTGGGTACTCTTTATAAAACAACACATATTTGAGTGCGAATTTGGCTAGTTCTATGAGAATTTTACTTAGCTGACTTTTCTAGTGCACTTGTAGAACAAAAAAGGTTCAGGGCTGAAATAATGAACATAATAGAGAACCAAAGTTTGATATGAGAAATAATGTGTTCAATCCATTGTCTAGGCTACAATAACAGTCGACCTTTCAAAACGTTGCGTTCACTGGTTAGCCAAGTAAGTCCGATATATTATTACTAAGGAAGGTGTAAAACGAAAACCACTGATCATGATACATTATATTTCAGTTGTACTCTTCTTCATCTTCTTTGCTCTAAGTCGACTTTTTTCACTCATGTGGGGGATTGTTGGAATTTAAGGGTATATATAAAGATTAAAAATGTGTGAATTAAAAAAGTTTCCAATTGGTGTAACGATTGGGTCCGACTCCTCAAGTGCAAAAGGTGCATGACGAAAAGTCATTACATTTTATTAAGGTGCAATCTAGACCATCAATTATGAATGATGTGATCTAATGTTTAAAATTATTTTTACCAAAAGATGCAACCATTCAAAGAGACACATGTAAATCTATAAATAGAAGCCTCCAAATTCCGTTTTCTTCCCTCCAAATGAATTCCATATAATTGATTCTAATTCTTTCCCTCTCCAAATTATGTCAAAATAATTTTTAAATTATTTTTCGCTTCATGTTCGATATTTAATATTTGATATATTCCATTCTAGAAGAGTAGAGTTAAGCATTGGTTCTCCAGAAAAAATTAATATTATGCTATATTAATTTTGGAAGAAGTATTATATCTTGGAAGACAGACGTCCATTTGATCTCCTTAGCACAAATGCAGGGGGCGAAATCTGTCTTAAAGAGATTTGCATTCATCATTTTGCTTAACTTTTATACACATACTATAATTTCGGTACGTCGTTACTCTATTTGTATTTGCATGCACTTGTTTTTAGTTAACAGAATAAAATTTATACATAATTTATCCAACAAATTATCTGACTATTTACTGTATATTAGCAGAAAATTATCTCTAACACGCACGGACTTGCATTTGGTTACAATTTGCATCATATTAACTGCATCTATCCTTTGCAGAGTTACAAGCTAGAACTCTTTAAACATAGGGCATTCACTGACGACATTGACCTCAAAAAATATTAATCAGACTGTACTTGATGCATGCACTGGAAGTATTTGACAGTTCACAGACAGAATCCGTTAAGTGCTGATGGCAAATGCCAATAAATGAATATGGATAAAAGTCAAAATGGTAAAAAGTTGGGGATGGTGGCTGCAACTTTTCTTTTGTAATGGTTCATCAATTATCATCCATTGAGTTGTGACTGAATGTAATTTAATTTTTTACTGTCAATATACTGCAGGACATATTATTTGTCAAGGTGCTGGGAGTTTTTCTTCTTTATTTGATAATCCTGCATTTTTGGAAGTATGGAAAGCCAGTCATATGCATCGGAAGAAGCTTTAGACTTGTTATATACCTAAACTTTAGAGAAATTCTATTCATCCCCACTGGGGATGCATCCTCAGTCTATGTGGCGTTAATGTGGCATTAAATGATAGGTGAAATTAAATAAGTCATTTAATTTCATCTATCATTTAACCAATTATTTACATCCACATAGACTGGGGATACATCCCCATTGAGGATGAATAGCATTTTTCTAAACTTTATCTTCTCCCATCAGCCTTTTGTTTTCTTGTCTTCATTAGGTACTTTTTTGAGAGTCTATTATTGTAACGTAAGAATACATCTCTATTATTGTTGGCCTTATGCTTCTTTTGGTTTTTAATTTAATTATCAAAATTGTAACGACCCGGGTCCCAGTTAGCGGGTTGTCCTGGCCGTTAGATCGACGACGTATTGTCCTCACTGTACCAACATGGAACTTTTCAGCATGCTTTGTCCTCACTCACACACTCTCCGAGAAAACTTCCCAGTGGGTCACCCATCATAGAATTGTTCCAAGCCAAGCACGCTTAACTATAGAGTTTCTAACGATAGGCTTCAGAAAAAAAAGGTGCACCTTATTGGTATGAGTAGTACCTATCAAATCTTTTAAACTTTCCCTGGAGGGGTATTACAATCACCCCCCGTTAGATTCGCGAATTCCTCGTCGCGCTTGATCCATCTGAGGATCCGTTGCCAGACGTTGGGATTCTAAAGGTGGCTTCTACGGGTTCAAGAGGTGGCTCCCGCCCTATGGCGTATCACTTTGTCCCGCATAGCACTTAATTCCCGATTTTCGGTTGGCAACCGGGTTCTAATACCATTTGTAATGCCCCCGGTCCCACTTAACGGGCTATCCCGGCCGTTAGATCAATGACGTACTGTCCCACTGTACCAACATGGAACTTTTCAGCATGATTTGTCCTCACTCACACGCTCTCCGAGAAAACTTCCCAGGGGGTCACCCATCATAGAATTGCTCCAAGTCAAGCACGCTTAACTATAGAGTTTCTAACGATGGGCTTCCGGAAAAGAAGGTGCACCTTATTAGTATGAGTAGTACATATCAAATCTTTTAAGCTTTCCCGGGATTGGTATTACACAAACCATCTAAATCTGCATTTGTTACTAGATATCTAGCAAGATATGGCAAAAAATAACTCATGTAATAAACTATTTGAATCGTGATTTATTGTCATTTAGCATGTCATACGAAGGACAGTGGGCCTTGCTTTTCCTTGTTCTGTCGTGTAACACTTGGCACGGCATAGTTTTACATGTGCTGACAACCCCACGATACTTTACGATTTTCCCTTTGTACAGTAGACAGAACCCCTACACCCTCTTACATGAGGTGGTTCCTAAACCTCAATAAAAAAGTAAAAAAAAAAAAAAAAAACTACCCACCCCCATGTGTGAGTTGTTGGTGGGGGTTCTCCTGTACATGCAGCATGTTTCCAATTGCCTTTACGAAGAAAGTGGATTGAATTTTGTGAATTTGATTCTCTGAAGTAGACAATTTCGAATATTTTAGTAATTGAAAAACACAATTACATTGGATATTTTATAAATTGAGCTATTTGGGTTCACATAATTACTGAAATCAAACTCAAACTCGAATGTAGTTTGGTTTTATCCATAACATTTTTTTAAATAAAAATGTGAATTGATAATACATATTATTTTTTTCAGTAGCTAGCAAAAAATGAAGAAATGAAATATGCCACCCAATATATATTTCAACATTTTCTTAATCCACTTATGAACGTGCCACCAAATAGCATCCATATTTAGCAAAATATGTCACAAAATAATATGCAATATATAACAAAACATAAACAATAAATTACATATCCAAAGAACAAAATAATAATAATAATAATAATAATAATAATAATAATAATAATAATAATAATAATAATAATAATAATAATAATAATAAGGGTACATTCTACAGATGCTAAAAAGAGCATAAAATTTATTCATTTGAAAATAGTATAACAAACAACATTGTCGATTTTTCTTTTTATTTCATTGTTTTCTTTGCATCTAGTGTCAAACGGGCCGAGCTGCTCATCGGCTCGATCACACGACTTGTGAAAACAAGGCTTGTGGCTGGCTTGGGCTCGTCGGTCGTTTAACTCGAGCTCATCTCGTGGTGAGCTCGTGATGAAAGATCAGCGACCATTCAAAGTGGACATTTTGGTCACTTTATTATTGCTATTATTATTTTCCTTTTTTTTTTTTTTTACTTTATAAATACTCAATCCATTTTCAATTTTTTTCACACAACATTTCAACAACTTTCACTCTTTTCTACATTCTATAATATAATACATGTCTACATTTTCGTTTTTACCTTTAATTTCAATTATTCAATATCAATTATCACACTATAAATTTACAATTATAATCTTACACATCAACTTTCTTTCAATTCTTGATTTTTTTTCCATACTCTTTATTTACTTAGTTATTTATTTATTGTACATTACATCACAATTCACAAATGGATCCAAACTCATTTGTTGAGGACTTGTTCGGTATCGGAGGCAAATTATCTATGACTCCACAAAGTCAATTTCAAAATGAATTTTTTGGTCTGAACGAAGTACCCATTCCCGAAAATACTCCAGATTTGGATGCTCATGGAAGTAGTAATTGATTTGAATGACGTTGATATTCCCGAAGAAAAACATAAAGAACATGTATTAGATATTCCCGATACAATTAAATTGATTCCAACAGGCTGTGTGGTTAATGGAGTCCTAAAGTCTAAAACAGTTTTTAAATATTGTCGACAACGATTGACATGACAAAAAGGCATTGGTACCATCCACCTCAATCGTCACTACAAAGTGTGTGCGGCCAAACATGGTCTTCTTACTGTCGATCAAATGCAACACAATTTGGTAGTCTAGGTTTCGGTTCTACTTCTTCGCCACTTTCAACGTATATATACTCGGAGGAGAAAGCTCGAACTGGAATGGTGAAATTCGTTGCCACTTCCGAGTTGCCTCTAACAATAGTGGACAATCAACATTTCGTCGCGTACGTAAAATAATATCTTCAACCGAAATATGTTGGGGGTAAGTCGAAATACTCTTCATTCATATACAATTGAATATTTCCTTCATGCATAGAAACAATTGATTACCGATTTACAAAAATATGGAGGTGTTATATCATTAAACTTAGATATATGGGAAGAGATTAATAAAATAGTTTATATAGCTGCAACTGCACACTATATAGACCCACTTTGGTATTTGCATAAAAATATTATTGCTTTTAAAATTATTGAATTCTCTCACAATGCTAACAATATATATAACGCTATTTGCACCATCTCCATGGTTTCCTCCTGCTCTTGTATCTTCAATCAGTCCAGCCACAACCTGTATCCTATACTAGTTGGCATACATGCCTGAATAACATTGGACGCGTAGGCCCATAATAACAACAATAATAACGGAATCGCAGGTCCAAAATAAATCAAAAGCTCGCAGGCCCATAAAACAACAAGAATAAAATTAAACATTCAACACATCCACATGATCGAGTCCATAATCATCAACTAAAGAAACATTCATCATATAAATGCTTTTCTATACAACATCTAATATTATATGCATGTATGTTTCAAGAATCTAACAATAATTGTCTTCTAAACTCGTTTAGATAAATGGATCGATCATAATTAAATAATTAATTAATCAATTAAATTAATTAGCGGGTCAATTTAATTAAAATCAAATTTTAATTAAATATCAAATTAGAGTCCAACTTTAATTTCAAAATTTCAGGCGAGACAATTTAATTAAAATCAAATTTTAATTAAATATAAAATAAGAGTCAAACTCTAATTTCAAGATATTAGGGTAAAATTATTTAATTAAAATAGAATTTTAATTAAATACCAAATTAGAGTCCAACTCTAATTCCAAGAAATTACGACGAACTTATTTAAATAAAATCAAAATTTAATTAAATACCAAATCTGAGTCCAACTTTAATTTTTTTTTTTAAAAAAAATCTTCCCTTCTTGGTGGCCCCGGTTGCGGTGCTCACTGAGTAAGGGTGGTGCGCCACTACTGTCACACAGCCCGACGCACCACCGGTATTGTAGCAGCGCATGGTGCTATTGCGTGGTGCTGCTGCGATTTTCGGCAGTGGCGCTCATTGCTGCAACTCGCAGCAACGACAGTCGCTACTGTGTTTGAGCTATGGCGAGCGTGTAGTGGGTTTCTGCCGCCATGGCCGGTGGTGTCGACATCGTCATTTTTTTTCTTTAGATCCAAAATTTGACCAAAAATTATTTTCTTTTTCAAAATCAGATTTTGAATATAAAAATAATTTTCTAAATGGCCAGATTCAAGAAAATTATAACAATCAATTTTTTATTGTTCTAACACACAATAATAATTTCTAACAAACACAAAGTAGGCTCTGATACGATTGTTGAAAATTTACTTAACATGCACAGTGGAAAATAAATTATTTTTCAATTTCCACAATGAATCTGTTTTGTGTTTAGATAGAAACTGTGTATAGAATAATATATTTGATGAATTCTACAAACTCTTTAACTGATTCTCAAACTCGAATGATCACGATCTGCAATCCAAGCTGTCCAATTGTCCAGCCTCCAACGTTGATCCACACAGAGAACAAGAATGACGACTAGGATTTTCTTTTCTTGTGATAACAAGAATAATGAATTATTCCCTTACAGTTTTCATACCCTATCAGCCTATTAATATAAGTCCAAGCGGGCTTGGGCTATCTCTTAAACTTAACCCAGTCCAATGTTTAATTTATCAAATTAATTAAATCTGATCCATTAATTAACTAATCCAATTAATTAATTCTGGCATATTAATAAACAATCCAATTAATTAATTATCCAACACTTGTCAATTAATTAATTGGTAAATCTCATTTTTCTGGTTTTCTTTTGTGTGTGGCTAATTAGGTTCCCGATAACGATGTCTAATGATGTGAATTATTATTTTGATATAATCAAAATTGATAAATTAAGATACCTCTTTTAATTTATCATCAATTCACATATGTCATCCCAAATTGACATCTAGCAATGTGTCAGAGTAATATGTGTGACAAAAAATGTCACGTGGTATGAAAAAACCAAACTCGTTCGTTTATCGTGAAATTATAATCATTTCATCAATATGATCCGATCAGTTATGAGATATGGATATGTGTCAATCTCAATTATCGATCATATCTTTTATCCCACTATTAAGTCAATGTAAGTCGAAAACTCCTTTTCGACTTATGATTTCACCTTGGCTAAGATTTCATTATCAACTTAACTAGATAAAATGTAGATCATAATCTCTTAGTATCTAAGAGTGACGAATCATTTATTGATTATTCATAATCTTCATATGATTCTTGACATACCTGAGCGATGTTGTATTAGCGACCTTTTGCAAAGCAACATTCAACATCACCAAAGTATGACTATCTTCATAGAAGGCACTATGATGACCTCAAGTCAAAGGACCAATTCCACTATCGAACGTTAGAGATTAACAATTGACACTCAGATAGTTATCCATGTGAAATCTCACAGGGGTCTCCAATATTTTGCTCTTTAAAAAACATCCATGTGTTCATTCAAATGTCACCACATTTTAGCTTGTGAGATCAGCTACTTACTTCACATGTAAGAAATGCCACATGTGATGGTCTATCCATAATAACGATATCCGTATCTCGTTATTACATACGACCACAGACGATTTAAGATTCAGTTATATTTAATTTGTATCTCACAATCACAACTCATTGTGATTAACAAATCACTAAGACTTGAATCTACGGATTCTATTATTTAATTTATTAGAATATTAATTTAATTAAATAATAGATGTTGCCATAGATAATATGTATTAAAAGTATTTATGATCCAAAGTTGATTGGACCTAGAGCATAAATCTTACAACATCAACTTCTTGGAAGAGGAGTTCCGTAGGCCAACAAACAGTCAGCTGCACATCAAGGCTAATGTCGATTAAGCTCATTCTGAGGACGAAGCTGAAGTTGTCGAGGAAAACAAAGCTGAAATGATGATCATAGTAGATTTAGTAGTAGATGTTTAGGCTAATTTAGTTTTCTTAACATTATTGTTGAATTGTGACCTAAATTCCTTTGGGTATAGGTAGTTTGGATGAAAAGGCCTTGAAGAAGTCTAAAGATGGACCAAGGAGAAGAAGTTATTGCATTTTGGCTCGCGAACACTCATGTCTCGCTCAAGCACTCGAAACAGGGAGTCTGCCGCTCGCTACCCGTAAGCATGACGCTAGAGCGCCAATGTTGCCACTCGATGTGCACGAGGAATGCCGCTCAAGCAGTCGTGCTATCTAGCGTAGGCTTGTCCGTGATCTTGACGAATTTTAAGATACACTTTCCATTTAAAACTCTATTAATAAGGTTGTATATATCATCCACGACTTGTTCGCTCTTCATAGCATTAGAGAACAATTAGATTTGGTTAAAAGCATCAAATTTTGTAGTAAATTATTAATTTTGATTTAGTGAATTCTCTTCCTCTACCTGTGGTTTTTTTTTTTTTCCTTATCTTGGGTTTCCATGTAAAATCTTGATGTTCTTGATTGATTGATTTATTTTATCTTTCACATGTATCTTACTTCATTTATAACAAAGTGATATCAGAGTGAGATTGATTTTTCTGAATGACAACGATGAAATATAATATTTCACTTTTGGATTGTAACATGAGGTTTCATTATGGCAGGTTGGATGATGCCCAATTAAGGTTTGATAAAATGCCTTCTACTTGGATGCGGGAGGAAAAACAACGTAGGGATCAAAAAGCCTTATCCCAAATTTATCTCCATCTTTCAAATATTATTGTTCAAGATGTTCTTAAGAAGAAAAGTGCTACTGCGCTGTTGTTGAAACTGGAGTAGTTTTGTATGATAAAGAGTTTGACCAGTAAGTTACACATGAAGCAGCGCTTGTAATCTCACTGCATGTCTGAAGGTACGTCTATTGAGGATCATATGATAGTTTTTTGAAGAAATTGTAGATGTGCTTGCGATTATGAAGGTTAAATATGATGATGGGGATCTTGGTTTTGTTTTGTTATGTTCATTGTGTCTCAGGAAACGACTTTTATAGACATTATTATCTATAGTTGTGATATTCTCACAATTGATGATATCTATGATACTTTACTATCAAAAGAGAAGATGAAGTATTTTGTCATTAGATCTGATGGTCAGGTAGAATGCTAGTTGTACATAGGAGGAATCAGCATAGGAATCTTGATGATAATTTGAAAAGCAAGTCTAAGTCTAGAAAATTTAACACTTGATCAAGTTTTGGACAAGCCCTTTCGCCCTATCCAAAGTGCAACAAATGCATAGGAGTGAATGTCAATATGGAAATAACATTTGCTATCAATGAGGTAAGGCCAACCATATTGCTAAAAACTGCAAAGAAGTCCCCTCAAAAAAAATAATGAACAGGGAAAGAATGGGAAGACCTAAGTTTTCGCTTTAACTCGGGACAAGACAATAGATGACTCAAACTCAAGTAAATTCGAAGACAAAATTCTTTTTTTAGCAGGGGAGATTGTAAAGCCCCGAAAATTTATAGAACATAATTTTTGGTCTAGATTTTTATAATTTTGAAAGTTAAGGGACTAAAATGAAATAAATTTTAAATTCTTATTACTTTGGGCTAAATAATTGGATATTGATAGAGCGAGATTTAGTATATCAATATTGGATTATTTTTGAACCCTATAATTAATTAGAAGTCATCGACCTAAGAAAATGTTAATTCGGATAAGTTAAGCAGAAGATATTAAAGTTTATAGAAGTTATCGTTATTAGTGTTTAATTTAAATTAAGGGGCTGTCCGGGAGCCATTTTGGCTGAATTAAAATCCATTTTTTTACCGTTTGAGAAGGTAATGTGGGGCTCAGAGTGTAGTGACAATTAAAATGGTCAAATGTTGTGGGCATGCAAAATGACATGAGTGCCCCTTCATGGTTTTAAACTTGTCCAGCAATGAAGGATGTTTATGACAAAAAGGTCATTTTCCACTCATTATTCAAAATTTCCTCTGGCATGTCAGAATTCCTGCAAAATCTGTCTAAAGCAACGGTCCAATTTTGGGTTTTAAGTGCGCCCAGACACACCCTAAGTATCAACATTTACCGATTTGGCCGCCATGTGTATGGAAATAAAGCACTATTGAGCCACGTATAGGACCTTTTTTTTTTTTAAATAAGTTTAATTGTAATCATGACTTTATTATTTGAAACCGATTTCTATCCAAATTACTTGTGATACACAGTTCCACAATTCTAATTGCACCAAAAATCAAATTGGGTATTGATTTCTAGTATAAATAATGCGCAAAAGGTCCCATTATTTCACCACAAAAATTAGAGGCTGACGACGGAGAGAGAAAGACACGTAGAGTTTGGATTCTTTATAACAAAATGTGAAATTCTTTGGAAATTCATTATATTACTTATGGGTGTCTCGCTTGGTACTCGATATACTTCATAAGAAATGTGCTATGAAATGTCTATTTTCTTGTTATATAATTGTGTATGGAAACTACACGTATCATATTAGGTATTTTTAAATACTCACTCTTACAATAATTTTACTGGTTATTTCGGGTCTATTGGATATGTTGCAGGATGATGATGCAGGCTTTCAAGTGGATTGAAGGAAGAATAAATATTATGTTTTTCTGTCTTTCAATTTATTACTTTGTTTAATTTGTCAAAAGACATGTTATTTAATTAGTTAGGTGATAATGTTTTTTTTCCATGTTTTGGTTTAAGTTTTATGGATATTCTAGTTATTTTTTTATAAAGAGATTTATTTTATCGATAAAAAAGTGATTTTGGTAACAATCTAGGATTTATGAAAAAATATGATGTTACAGTTTGATATCAGAGCGCTGTTCTACCTTCCTGTACACATTTAAAAAAATTATAGCATATATGAAAAAAAATAAATTTAAAGTATACTCTTCATGTGGATAGTACAGGTATTGTTCACAAGAACAATGCGCGGTGCTGTTCACATGAACATTGATCGCCACTTTTTCTTTTCAAAAAGAAAAGAATACATAAGTACATATTTTTTAGTTGGATGTCAAATGTTTATAAAATTTAAATGATGATAGTTTTAGACTTTAAGTTGTGAGAGTTAAATGCTTATGCTTTAGATTTTACATTTCATAAATGTTTATGTATTTAGCTCTAGTTTTCGGGTGATTTTTAAAATTTTTTTCATTAGAAAATTCACATTTTAATTAGTCTCAAGTTTCACTTATTGTTTGAGTTTTCTAGATTTGCGTATTCACTAGATTGAAAGGCTTTCTCAAAAAGATTTAAACTATTTAAGAAGAGCTTGAGATTTAACATGTCCACTTTTAACATCTTGAAGCCTTTTGGTTGCACATTATTCAAATAAAAAAACAAAAAAATTATTTTAAAACATTCCAAATTTAAGAAATTTTTATTTTTAGAAACTTCTATTTCGAGAAAATCCAATTTTAGGAAATTTCTTATATAAAAAAAATAAAGTATTTTCATAAGCATTAGGAGTTTAAGGGCAATGTAAAAATTTAAAAGTCTTAAAACATGTAATTTTTGGCATGAGACGCTTACTATTTTTACCACTCTCCGGTTGATCCTTTGTATGAAATGAAATGTTATTTTTTAGTATGATTATGAGTCATCTTGCTTCATTTTATGTATAGGCGTGTTTACCTTGCATAATTTTGAAGTTGATTTTTTTTTTTTTTGAATATTGTTCATGCGAGCTTCAAAACAAATAATTTTGTCACTAAAAAGCATAATTGAATTTATACATGTCACCCGTGGTTAGGACTTGGAAACGACTCGGATGACTAGTACCTACATCGTGCTCAAATTGCTATCGAGAACTACATAAATTTTGAAGTGAGATGAGAATGAACATTTGTTGAGCATGCTAAAGATTTCCTATTTAAGTGGGAGCAAACATGATCGTTCGGACATAATGAGGGGACAATCCTCTGAACATACCGTCTTATAAACACAATGTAGCCTCAGTGAAAAGCGTGGCCTATTTCATGGGGGATATGGATTATGGGCTATATTTGAGAGAATATTGGGAGATGATTGATTTTAAAGGATACTATGAGGATATCATAATCTTATGGAACCACATTCAATAGGAGCCAAAGCCAGAGGAAAAGCTGGATGAGGACTTAGAGGAGGAGCCTGATTCAAAACCAGAAGAGGAAATCGGACGAGAGCTGGATGAGGACCCCGAGCAAGAATTCGAGCTACAAAACTTCATTGATTTGGTCCGGATTCTAAGCCCGAGTCATGCATTACTTCAGATGATGACAATCCACCAAATAAGATTCCTAGGACTCAAAGAAATTAGAAATAGATGTTATTTACTTTGTTTAGGAATTTTTTATTTTTATATAGGAAACAAAATATTTCATATAAAGATTTGGGGATTTTTTAAAAGGTTTTTCACCATTAAAGATTTATACTATTGAGATTATATAGGTGTATATATATATATATAGTTAGACAACAAACACAGGCTAGTCTTCAGAATGCAAATGCAAATGCAAACAACACTGGCTCAATTATTGAATAGTTCTACCGTTATAAATTCCCAACTTTCAATGGAAAGGCAAACTCACGACAGTTGAAGAATAGATAAAAGGAATGGAACGAATTTTCAAACATCTTTCATGCACTGATGCTCATAAAGTTTTACACGCAGAATTCATGTTGTTTGATGAAGCAAGTCAACCTTTTGCATTAGAATTGAAGCACAACAAAGTGCTCTGACTTGAACACAATTCAATGAAGAAGTCATGGGATAATACTTCCCACAAACCCTAAGCGATCGAAAGGAGACATCAACTTAATCAGAGAAAGATGAAGCTTGAGGAATATGAGAAAAAGTTCGAACAACCCTCTAGGCTACGAAACCAATTGGACATGGAAGCAAAGAAAGTGATGATGTTCGAATTAGGATTGCGTTCGACGATTAGTAAAATAATGGCATCCCAACAATTCACCACCTATAGTCGGGTTTTTCAAATTGCTCATGCAATCTAAAATAGATTAGATATTAGCCAAATTTTTTGCAAGGTGTCGAGTTTTCAGGAAAGCAGAATTGGAATGGATATAATGAAAAGAAAGGAAATGGACAGAACAAGAAGATTAACACTAGATAATTCATTCCGTCCTATCCAAAGTACAATAGAACGCATATGAGTTAATGTCTGTTTGGGAATAACGTGTGCTATCGATGAGATAAGGCTGGTAATATTTCTAAAAACTACAAAGAAACCCCTTTGAAGAAATATTATGAGCAAGAAAAGAAAGGAAAGGCCAGAGATTTCACTTCAGCTTTGGACTGGACAATAGATGACCCGAACTCAGGTAATTTCGAGGACAAAATTATTTTTTTAGGACGGGAGATTGTAAAGCCGTGAAAATTTATAGAATATAATTTTTGGTCTAGATTTTTATAATTTTGAAAGATGAGGGACTAAAGTGAAATAGGTTTTAAATTCTTATTAATTTGGGCCAAATAATTGGATATTGATAGAGTGAGATTTAGAATATTGATAATGGATTCTTTTCGTACAAGTTTTTCAATAAACATTAAGTTTTTTAGTCTTTCCATTTATTAGTTAGTTTATTCGTCCAAAGATATAATATTTAATTAGTTAAGTGACATTAAACAGAACGATAGTTGACATCATTAGAAGATCTTTTGGGAACTTTTATATCTGAAACTAGGTCGATATTTAACAAAGACGAGTCATGACTAGACAATATTGATACTCATATGAGCAACATGCCACGATGAAATTTATTGAGTTATAAATCAGTCAACTAGCAACTAAAATAAATTCTCAACCGAAAGAAAAGTTTCCTAGTGATACAAAGGTAAACCCAAAGGAGAATTGGAAGGCCATTGACTTGACAAATTGTAAAGAGATTGAAGATAGCAAGCCTAAAGAGTCTTTGATTTCTACATATGTGTCCAATCAAGAAGAAGAAGAAGCAAGTACTGAAGAATGGAAAATTGAAGCAGAGAAAACAAAGAATGCTCCTAAGGGCAATTCAATTTCATTTCCCAACAACCCACCAATTGTAAAACCATCACTCCCTTATCCACACAGTTTCCAAAAGAAGAAGCTCGATGCATAGTTTACAAAGTTACTGGAAATTTTCAAGAAGATTCATATAAACTTCCCTAATGCAGATGCAGTGGAACAAATGTCGAATTATGCTAAATTTATGAAAGGGATAATGTCGAAAAAGAGAAAGTTAGAGGAGTATGAGACAGCAAAGCTAACTAAAGAATATAATGCCATTCTCCAGAATATGCTTCCTTAGAAGTTAAAGGATCTAGGTAACTTTACAATTCCTTGCCCAATTAGCAGTTCTTCCTTTGATAAGGCACTATGTGACCTAGGGATGAGTATCATTTTAATGCCCCTCTCTCTATTCAAAAAATTGGATCTTGGGGAGGTGAAGCCTACAACCATCACTAGTTGGAGGGTCTGTATTGATTATAGGAAGTTGAACAAGACGACAACGAAAGATTATTTTCCACCTTTTATTGATCAAATGCTAGATCATTTGGCAGACTATTTTCATTATTGCTTT
Organism: Fraxinus americana; assembly: GCA_035079005.1. Lineage (NCBI taxonomy): Eukaryota > Viridiplantae > Streptophyta > Magnoliopsida > Lamiales > Oleaceae > Fraxinus > Fraxinus americana. The sequence continues at coordinate 15,368,008 of CM068712.1, read as the reverse complement.
TTATATGGGTATTCTAGATACAATCATATTGTAATAACACATGAAGATCAAGAGAATAGTACATTTACATGCCCATATGGAACATTTACATTTAGACGTATGTCATTAGGTTTATGCAACGCCCCTACCACCTTTTAGCGATGTATGATGATAATATTCACAGACATGATAGAAGAGACCAAGGAGGTGTTCATGGATGATTTCTCTTTTTTTTGATACATCATTTGATTGTTGCTAGCACAATCTTTCCTTAATATTAAAAAGCTTTGAAGAAAAGAACTTAGCTATTAATTGGGAAAAGTGTCATTTCATAGTACAAAAAGGAATTGTGCTACACCACCATATTTTAGTTAAAGGACTTGAGGTTGATAGAGCCAAGATTGCTATAATAGAGAAGCTACCACCTCCTACAAATGTCAAAAGAATTTAGAGTTTCTTAGGATACACTGGATTCTATAGAAGGTTTATTGAAGACTTTTTTGAAAAAAATTAAGCCTCTTTACAACCTTCTAGAGAAAGACATTCCTTTTATTTTTTACGATGAATGTTTAAGAACACAGCTTACAACTTTCATCATACTATACACTCCAAAGAGCAACTCTTCTCAAAATCTCACTCAAAAGGTGCTGCGTTGGAATCCCATTCTAACAAGCTTTTGAAACGATCAAGGAGAAATTGATTACATCCCCAATTATGATAGTGTAAGAGTGGAGTAAACTATTTGAAGTGATGTGAAATGCTAGAAATTTTGCGGTTGGAGTAGTATTGGGGCAACAATGTGACAAGATATTTCAAGCCATTCATCATGCTAGCAAAACTTTGAATGGAGCTTAACTAGGGCTATAAGCAAAAACCGCCAAACTGGAAAATCGAATCGAAACCGCATTTTAGAAACCGTAGAATTGGTGTCACGTGGACCCCTCAACGAAATGGTTTTGAACTAAACCAAACCGGTCAAAAAGGGTTCGGTTTAGGTTTGAGAATTTTAATTACGGTTTAAAACAAAACCGGATCGGCGAAAAAATATATAAAAATTAAAAAAAATGAAAAAAATAAAATTTCTGAAAAATCTAAATATGTAAAATTCAATAGTTTTGTCATGTGTGAGTATTTTTGTCAATTTCTAATTTTTTATTACATATATATTATTATTACCCAATAATCCTAATTTATATCAAATAATCTCAAAACTAACCTAATATATCAAAAGTCATTTTCCTCTTCAGAATTAAGATGAACTTCAGTTACACCCGACACAGTTTTGAGCCATTACCACCACACCAAATCGGAGATAAATAGATCATGGATCTTCGGTGATAATATTTGCTACGAATAAAGTTTCAGATTAATAATTTTTTTGAGCAAATTGAGGTAAGAAATCTGAAATTATATGGGTTTCGCATTTCTCTCAACTATTGGATGATTGTGAAATAAATTTATTCACTTTGATGGAAAGTGTTTATCTACTATGTACATGATTCTATTCTATTTGTGTGGACCTACTCTTGTTTTGTGACTGAATTAGGCATGATAAAATATGTCAATAGAAGTTAAAAAGTGTTCATGTGTAATTTGATATGTGGATGAGCTGTTTAATAAGCTAATTAACAATTACTCCAGTGACAACTATACTTGCATCAATTTAATTGTTGTGTTTTATTGTATGCTTAGAAATTTTGTTAAAACTGTTTCTTTAAGTGTTTTGAATTAATAAGGATGATATCTATCCAGTTAGCCTATTAAAGTTTTGGATTTTGATCCAGTAGACATAAATTTTATCATTTAAGGTGTTGTCTTATTATGTCTCAGTAACTGTATTATGGAACTATATGCTTTCAAATAAATATTTAGTTTATAACTGTTTTGGGCCTCATATTTAGTTTATTATACTTACATTGTAACGTTTTAGCCTAAAAATGGTGAACAAAAAACTATTATTATGATTTCACTTGGATTTAGTAGGTATTTAAATTTATAGTAGATATATTTAGTTGTTTTAGATTTATTGCTAGTAAGATATAAATATATATTGAATTCAATGAATTAATGACATAAAAGTAGACAGGCAAAAAAATATACAACAAAACTGGCGGTTTAAAACCGGATCAAACCGTTAGGTTTAGGTTTGAATTTTTTTCAAACCGTTCAAAATGGTTTGATTTAGGTTTGAGTTTTTCTCAAACCGATTTAAACGGTTTGGTTTGAAAATTTGTCAAAAACCGGTACAATCAGACCGCTTACACCCCTAAGCTTAACAAAACTACACCACGACAGAAAAAAAAATGTTAGTAGTAGTGTATGCTTGTGATACATTTTTGCCAACACGAAAGTGATTATCTTTACCAATCATGCAGAGATTTGTTATTTGTTTGTGAATATGGATGGAAAACCGCAATTAATTCTGTAGATATTTTTGTTATAAGAGTTTGAAGTAGAAATTCAGTTAAGGAGGACATTGAAAATGTAGTGTCTAATCACCTTTGTGATACGAGAACGAAGAAATGAAAGATAAAAATCAAATACAAGAAACTTTTCCCTCTAAGTTCCTTTTAGCATTTTCAACTAGACTTCCATGGATGTCGATATTGTTAATTACTTAGCCTATATGGAGATACCATCAGACCTTACTCCTCACCAAAGGAAAAAGGTTTTGCATGATGTAAAGTCCTATTTGTGGATGACCCATTGTTATTCAAAAGGTGCACATATCAAGTGGTAAGACATGTCCCCATAGAAGAAACATAGCCAATTATGCATCATTGCCATTCTTTACCATAAGGAGGCCACTTTAGTTCTACACGCAATGCAACTAAGGTATTATATTAGTGTCACTCTTCACCTTGTTGAGGCCACTTTGGTCCTACACGCACTGTAGCTAGATTATTACAATCTAGTTTTTATTGGCCAACTCCGATCTTTTCGTCAAATTCCTCCAACGCCACCACCACCACCACCACCCCACCATGAAGTCGATAGTAATGAAGACAATTAATGTTTTCACTCAACGAAGTTCTCTACATTTTTATTTTCTTTCACATTGAAGACAATGTTTTAATTTAACCATGGAGGTGGAGACATTGAATTTTTTAATTTCTTTTGTTTGATTGTTGTGATTTATTAAAAAAAAAAGATTTTATTTTTTTAGTTTGCTTGCTTGTGAGTTAGATAACTTTGTAAGCCATAATTGACATACTTGAAACTACGTGTTAGTTTATGAATTGTGAATAAGTTATATATTTAGTTGAATTTTTGCTTATTCATGTAGAATTTGACACTATTTATACACACAATTTAAGTTTAACGCAATACAGTAATATGTTTATTCCTATGCTTTATAGGTTAAAATAGTGAGACTTTGATGCTCAACCCTGAAACTATTACATTATACATCCTTGAACCAGTTTTAGTATAGTTTGGGGGCTAAATGAGCCGTTGTAGGAAAATATTGAGATGAATGGGAATTTCACATATGAAAATTCTTGTGTGGATTGCTCCAATATGATGAAAATTAGGTAAAAATCTTAAGCTAGAGTCGTTTTGATAATGAGTGTTTAATGAGGGGTACTGCACTAATCATTACATGAAAAGAAAAAAACCGCCTTATTTTGAAGCTACCCTATAAAAGTTCCAATGAGGACAATTATTAAAATTCCGAAAAAGAAAAACAAAAGGATGAAGTTAGTGCATGAAATAGAATGCGCACAACAAAATCTGAAAAAGCTGTGGTATGAAATAGAAGACGCACTACATAAATTGATTAAGTCTCAAACACTTATTTGAGAGACTTAAACTATTGATAAGAGATTGTTAGCCTAGTTAAGCAATAAAAAATTAGAGAACCCTTATTTGTTGAAACATCGACTTGTAATTAGTGAGGTATATCCAAACTAGAGAGAGTGAAAATTAATAGATAAAGTCAACCTTAGAATACATCTAGGGAAAAGAATCAAGAAAACAAGTTTAGGAGTGTTTATATCACAAGTGAAGAAATGATATATTTGACCATTGAAGGTCCAAAATTGAATCAACTTGTAAATTTACAACGTTTTACTTAATTCTTCACATATATACCAATTTTACATTAGATAAGTAAAATTTCACTTCTGCATTGCAATTTAAAGCAGTTCATAGAGTTAATACAATGTTTTCAATCCTAAGATAAAAAGCAGGTTAACTAAAATGTGTTGTATGTAAGTTGATTGAGATGTGTATTAGTTTTGTTTGTTTGTTGCTTCTTTTCTTTTCTTTTTATATTTTCTCTTGGACTAGCAAAGTATTGAGTTTAAGGGTATTTGATGGGTGTGTTTCACCCATGTAATTAATAATATTTAAACTTGATGTTTTATTTGATTTTAAGAGTTTTAGGGTTTTTAATGTGTATTTTTTGTGTTTTGTTGTAGATTAGATGAAGTGGTGACAAAAAGATGTTTCTTGGAGTAACTAGAAAGCTAATGGGTGACGATGATATGAACAACGGATGTAAGGACTTGAAGACATGTTAAAAAGGCACAAAGAAGAGCGATGACAGCAAGTGAGTGTAGCTCATCAACGCTAGACTACAGCCAAAATGGATGAGCTATCCGAATGAAACCAAATTAACCCTAATTCGACATGGACATTGATGAAGATAAAAATAGAACCTTTGATAAGACTCTTCTTGGACGGAAAATCAGGGGGAAGAAAGTAATTGAAGAAGGAGAAGGCAAATCAAGGGAAAGAAAGCAATTGAAGAAGAAGACAACTAGAAGAGATATTGAATCAACTCCAAAAAGGTTTTTCTCTATTTCTCATTCATGTTTATGATTATAACTTTAAGTTTTTTATTTTTTTATTTTCTAGTCATGAACGAAGTAATTTACCTAGGGGAATGATGTAATCTATATTTGATACTATGTATTTATTTTCAATACATCTTTTTTAGTTTTTGTTACCAAGTTAATTTGTGTTAATCTTCTTTCACTACTTTCAATTAACTGACCATTAATTGATTGATTTGATATTTAGGATTAGTCACTTGAAAGTTGGAATCTTTGATCCGATCATCGAATAACACAACTTAGAATTTATAGGGTTCGAAAGAAAATAATAATCTTTTGAAGCATTTTATCAAGAACAATTGCGCTTAATTAATTCTTACATTCTTGATTTGGAATAGAGATATTGGAATTGAAATTTAGGAATAATTTTCATTTGACACTCAAGAGAGGGAGAAGAAGTATAATAAGGGACTTCGCTTATAAACTGGAAAAGAAAAATTGGAGATAAATAGAGAGTTACAAGATATAGTCGATAGTTAGATGAAATCAAAATCCCTAAGCCCTTACCATCTTGTTTATTCCTTAAGATTTGACATTCCATTGTTGATTTATTACAGATTCAACTTAGAAATATTAAATCTTTCCGTAATCCTATGAAGTTGACTGTCTAGATAAAGTGAGAGTTATTTTAATTACAGTACTTAGTAAAAGTTTAATCATCAATCTCTCTGGATTCGACATCCTAATTTATCATTATACTCTAAAACTTGACACCACACGATTGTGGTATAATTTTGTCAACGGTCCATTGGTTTCCATAGCCACTAGGCCTAGATTCATCATAAGTTATGACTGGCACAAAATTTAGTGTGACTGAAGCATATGCTTGATCTAAGGTTGTGGCAATTTGATGCCCTACTTGAGACCAACGATTATTTACCAAATGAGAGATGGGACCTTTACTTGTTTATCTGAGGGGATGGGAGTCTACCAGTCACTCGATCTCTTCATTGATGATCTCATCCCCATCATCTCTACCAGTTGGTCATAGGTGGTAGCTTTATTGTTACGAACATTCTTCTAGAATATGGTTTTCATTAAATCATGTAATCGATGAAACGGTCTAAGTAGCTCTTCAACGTTTCATTGATGACTTGCCTTATATCTTGGAGGAGCTGGACTGGGGCCTCTTATTCGCATTTGGAGAGAAAGATATTCAAGATTTACCTCTTTAGATTTGGTCAATTCTTAATACTCCCTGGGTAGAGTTTGTTGTACCACCTCTCTCATGTCTTACTCATAGTTAGGTAGAAAGTTATGCACTTCAGCATGGAGGGGCTACTCTCAAGCTTATGCAAGTCTTGTAAGTATTTGGATGCTCTTCTAGGTTACCTCTTCACTCATACAATGGTATTTTGATGCTATGAAATGGTTTGGTACATAGGCATTCCAAAGCTCTTGGAAGAATTGGAGGTTTCGATCGTCATCGTCAAGCTCATAGGATCTACATGGCCTATCCTCATCATCATCAGCTTGGTGGCAAGGTAGTAGAAAGTTCACTATTTGCTCCCTTGTGGCCCCGTCTAACCTTCTCTCTCGTATATTTCTAGGTTGTAGGTCATTTTGGAGCCTATTCCCTTCCATTTGTTCATATAAGAGGCAACTGTTGTGCCCTATTTCTAGGCACTCTGGTGTCTAACTTATCAAGAACGACGGCCGACCTATCAGGTATTTTCTCTCGTTCATATACCAAAGGAAAATTATCTTCTTCATTGAATGAGTCATCGCAGGTTGACCACACGAATAATTTGTTGACACATCCACTCTTACTTTCTTTTCAATAGTGTAGCGTCTCTCCTGTGTCGTTAGAAGTAGACCCTATTACTTTGCTCATCATCTTCTCCTTGCTGGTTCTCCCATTGGGCTTGTCAGCCTTGGAAGAGACCTGGTTAAGGCATGTCTTAGGGCATTTACATACTCGCTTGCCCTTACATTTGTTGGAGGAGCTGTGGCATTATAGAGACTTCGTAATATTCTTCATGTTAACAGCCATGACCACCATTTCTCTAGTGAAGGGAGTGCTACCTTACCACCTCCGTGATGATGGGGTTTGCAGTAAGGTGAATAGGTTCATGGTGCCTTTTTTGCAGAGTATTTCATGAATATCCTTGGATGTTTAGTTTATACAATCACACTCATGGTGGGTGGACACCTCTTTTATTCAAAGAAAGGTCTTTTGAGTAGATTTTTCTCTTAAAATTTTCCTTTTCCAAGGAAAACTTGAAACACCAAAGAGTGGAGAACACTTAGAACTTTCTTTCTTTGAAACTTCCGATTGTTCTTTATTTATGAACAAAACCTTTTTCAATTGGGAAATTGAAGACACAACTTTTTCCATGGGTTTACTAATGGTTAGTAGTGTAGCTTTCTATAGATGATGCCAATCTGTTGACCTCAGTTTTTTACAGGTGACGTGGCCAAAAAATCTTGGCTCCACTAACATCCATGTGTCCTTTCTCCAACACACTTGAACAAATTGTATAGAAAAACGTGCCATTCTTCGGAGGCATGGGACATGGTCGCTTACACTTTGATGGCTAAGTCGATCAACTTATATTTGAGTGTGGGACGTGTAGAAGACATGAGCCACAATAGTGTTCGAGCACCAAAGCTATATAAGAAAGCAAATAAGAAGCAATATTACTAAGTATGTAAACTTATATTGCCTTCTAATGCATTAAGTGTGATCTTCTATAGTAAAAGATGTGGAATGGTTATCGTTGGATGAAGAGACATGTGGCATCATTTTGAAAATCAGGGTGTCTTCACCTATGTGTCACTACATCATTCCTAAGTCAAATACATTTAATATTAAGATCCATTTGATTGCAATAATGGACTTTAGGTGGAAAGAAAATGAATTTTAGAGAATTGAATTGCCTAGAATTGTTTTCTTTGGAATTGTCAATTAATTGTGTTTGATTAGTATAATTTTTCACGTAGAAAATATTGAAATTTTGGATCTTTCGGTGTTCATTTGACTTTGTTTTACATTAAAATTGTCCCTTAAAGGGATATAATTTGTTACAATTGGGGATATAATTTGTTTCCATTGTATATAAAAAAAGAGTTGGAAAACTGTTTTACCACCAAAGTAGTGGGAAAATCAATTCAAGGAAAACAACGAAAAATGGGTCACGTTGGGAATGGGGAGAAACCAATTCCAAGGAAAATTCTTCATATCAAACAATGTAAAAGATGGAAAATGGAAAATGATTTCCAGGTTTCATGGAAAATTGGGGATATCAAATAGGGCCTTAGTGAAAAGTAGCCACCTTATAGCCTAGGTCCACTACAACAAAAACAGTCTATGGCAACGTTCGAAAAATGTTGCCGTAGGCCTTTTGCAACGTTTACACGTGTGTTGCAAATCAAGGTGTTGCCGTAGAGTAGATCACCTACGGCAACGTTCCATGAACGTTGCCGTAGGTTATGTTACAGTTTTTAAAAAGAAATATCCCACAATTATGTAATTTCCAACAAACATAATAATAATAACAAAACAAAATACAAAACAAAATGCCTGAAAATTTTACATAATTATAATAAACAAAAATAGCAAATATGATTCAGTACAATATGCTAACTTCATTAGCCTACTCAAAAAGTTATAAAGCAATCACAATTGACCAAAAAAATATTGCAAAATATTGGATCAATATCTGAGTTTGCTTATATAACCAACAAGCTATCCCAAAAATAAATGGTCCCAACTGTCAAAGATTTCTTGAAATTACATTGTTGTGTTCCTCTTCATCCATTCTCAACACAGAAGCTAATCATATAAATCATGCGGACATAGAAATGGACCTGCAGCAACACATTGAAGGACAAAATTATTTACCAAAATGAAGGAAAAAATTTACCCAGCAACAAAAATCACCAAAAAAAAGAAGAAGCAAATAAGTTCAATGATTATAAACGAAGTTGATACAGAATTCACTTCATGAAATGACTAAAATGAAGTATTCATCTACTAGCATCACCCTTCATATACAAGTTCAAGCATCAGAAAGTCTAAAAAGCACAAGATTGGTTAATTAGTACCACAATGGCATTGCCCCGATCTAGTATCAAGTCAACTCTCCTCAAAAGGAATGAATCCAATGCCAATGTAGTTCACAACAAAAGAATCCCAATACATCTAACCAATGCCACTACAGTTCACAGCAAAAGAATTCCAACACATCTAACCAGAGTTCACAGCAAAAAAAGTAGTAGAGCAAGAAAGTAGAACAAACAAGACCAGGGAAAAATGAGAGTTAGTCTAAGGTCTAATCACAATCAAGAAGATTTATCCAATAAAATAAAATCTTTCCAAGAAACATACCTTCATCACACAAGTCTAATACTACTCTTTGTCCAAGCAACAGTACTTCCCAGGGCTTCACGAAGAGTTCGAAATTCATCTGTAGGTCTATATAAGGTCAAATAATCCATATACACTTCCTCAACCCAAACCTTCCAACAGTCTCTTCCGAGTGGAAAGTGATGCACCTTTGCACTTGGGTCTGTTGTTGCAATTCTCCCTTCTGCTACAACTTCTTCATTTTCAAACATGTACCAATGCATGATAAGTGTGTTTTTACATACTTATTTTACTGTCAAAATATGAGCAATTGTTGATTAAAATGTTGGAATATAGCTTAATTCTATGCAATTTATGTTTTGCAGGACAAAGTGATGAATGTAGCGAAATTGAGGTGAACCAAGCGAAAAAGGACCAAACTGGAAGAAAGTGGAAGTTCAGGGACTAAAGTGCAAATACTCTAAACCTATTTCTAACCTTGTGATGAACATTCAAGAGTCTTAGAGGTCGATTGGATGAAGCAAGGAGTCAAATGGGTGAAAGATAGCCAAAACATCATCAAATATCAACTTTCAAGCTGAAAAGTTTCACACCGGTTTTCAGCCTCGTATTGGGACCCATTTTTGATATAGAAAACGATTTAATTTCAAGATGGTATCTGAATCAAAGTTGTAGGTATTTGAGTTAGCTTTTCAATGCATCTTGAATTACCTCAATCGGACATCGGACGGGAAAGTTATGACTAAAATACTAAAACCTATCCGACTGAATTTTATCAAAACCATGCGATCGCATGGTGTTTTTGCTGTGCAGTCGCACAGAGACGTTCAGTGATCTCCAGACCTCATTTCAATTGTTCCTTGCGACCGCAAGGAATTGTACCTTGTGATCGCAAGGAACATTCCAAAACCCGAATTTTCCACTTTCCTTCTATGACTCAAACTCTTTTGGTAACATATCTTGCACGACTTTTCAACCCTAAAAACACCCCAAAACGCCTCCTAACCATTCAATTTTGATTCTACACCATTCTTTCATTGATTTTGGCTCAAGAAACCTATGAAGAACTAAACTAAAGGTGAAGCAAAGGAGGAACTCAATTGGATTCGGGGATTTCAACATCATTTATTCATACTCTTTGGTATTTATTTTGTTAAACATTTCTAGATCTAGATTTTCATATTTATGAATTAATTTTGAAATTGATTTAACATGTATTAAGTTTTTCATAGAATCAATCTTGTTTTTTCTATCGAACAATTGAACTATGTGTTGAATCTTTATTTCATTAAATCTATTGGTGTGATTATTTACTTTCTTATGCTACATGTATATGAACGATTTATAATCTGATTTCAATAGATGATTGTGATAATTATTAAGGAGATCTAGAATTTAGGATGTGTTTTTCATTATTTAAATAATTCTAGGGTTTATGTTTTCCCGTATTTTGAATTAGATTTGAGTTAGATTTAACATTTATTCAGATTTTCATGGATTTAATCATGTTTCTTCCATTGAATAATTAAAATACTTGTTCAAGTTCGATTTTCAAATCATTTATTGGTGTGATTTAATTACTGCTATATGTTAGAGATATATAGTCGCTCTTTAAGTTTGATTTCAATAAATTGATGTATGATTATGTTTTGGGAAACATAAATTCTAGGATTACATGTGCAATTAAATTGGTTTGTATCGTTTAAATCATCTGATTAGAAAGTTAGGACAAAAACTTCTAATTGAGTAGAGAATGCATGAATTGTTGATATTGATTGATCCAATCTAATTGAGGGAACCCCGAAACTTCACTATTTTACATATTATATTAAATTTTATCATTATTTCCGGTGACATTTACATTTGAATGCAATAAACAAATTCCCTTCATAAAATTCACGAGAACCCAAAGTTATTGAATCCCTTGAATCACTTTTCCATCTCCCTGTGGATACGACACCCCAAAGCTATACTACAACACCGCATAACACTTTGGGCGTAATCAAATTTTGGCGCCGTTGACACCTAGCATTTTCCATACATGCAACACTCCCTTCGACACCACTTCCTTTGGTAGACTACAAATTCATAGTAAATAGAAAATATAATATTTTTATTAGTATACTCCAATCTAATTTTATATTTAATAAACTTGTAATAATGTTGGATACAAGAACCTGAGGAGTAAAACCATTTGAAGTCCCATCCTCCACATTCTGAAAAATGATACAAAGATTATAAATTATTCTACATAATAAGTTATATTATCACATTATAAATAATGGTCAAACGTTCTAACCTGTTGACTTAACTTGAGAAGTGTTTCAACCTTTTCTTCTAGGGCTCCCATCCTTTCGGACTGAGTTTGTAATTGACTTTCAAGTTCTCTAACTCTCCCATTACTTTGAATTTGTCCATACACTTTTGATGGTGCAATTCCAAACCCAAGTCCCCGAACTCTTCCATGACATTCAGGACCTAACACTCGAGCAACAACATCATCGTGGATAGAATCTTCTGCTGATGTATTAGAAATTGATTGAGCACAATCTTTAATCTTTTGCTGCACTCATGTAATTTTCCCTTTTATACTAACAAGTGATATAATACAAGCTATTATTCTGACTACGAACGTTGAAATAATAAACATACCAAAGTCTCGACAACTGCTTCATTTATTGGTTTTCCATCATTCCTAAGATATCCATAAGTCCAGACTTTAGTTCTCAACCCTTTGATATTTGGATTTTTTTCCCTTTGCAATGCAAATCTAATAATTACATGTACTAGTATGGGACATCTTGAAGTAAGAAGAGTAAATATATTTGTAATTGTAATTGTACCATTTCATGAGCCATACGTGAATAACCCTTTCGACCCATAGTGTGAAGAAGCTTCTGATTAGTTCTCAAATTGCTAAACTTGTGGCTCTTTTCCTATTAACAAAACGAAAGTATAATAGCAAAATAATGATAAAAGTTTTAAGCTTCATATGCAATATTTACTTACATGAAATTCCGCAGAAAGAGTATCCTCGACAAATTTCTTCCACACTTCTTCAGAATTAATATTCTTTGGTCTAAGAAGGGCAATAATGTGTGCTTTATTCACAGATGATTCGACTTGAGTTCTGATTTGTTTTCTCAGCCTTGATTTGAATGTCCTCCAATACTTTCTCATATATTGAAATGTTATTCTTTAATGACAATCACTCACATTGAACATTTACTGTATTCATGCACAAAAATAAATTAAATACTGAAATCTGATATTGTCATTAATAAGGAAATAGAGCCACAACGAAATAATCTTCAAAGGTAGTTGAGAAATATACCTGTACAAAATCCCAAAGTTCGATTTTGGTCTTTTCTTCCACTGAATGCCAATCTTTACTTACAACGGGCACATGTTCTCGTACCATAGCTCCAAATATGCTAGCAAATTTAACTAAGTTGTGGCGAACTACTTGCCCATATTCATTAAATTCGAGCTCCATCTTCTGATAATTCTTTTCAGGAATCATTTTCACTTGAGTTGGACCCCTTTGCTTTTTCGACACATTTATATTTGCTGGTGGCATGTTTTGTTCATCATTAATTGGAGTAGATATAGTATGTTCTGATTCGCTCAAAGTAGATATTCCATAACGTACTCTATGTATGGTTGAACTTCTGTACTATTTAGCAACACATAGCGATGAGCAACTTTCAACATCTCATTGGAGAGTACAATAGGCTTCCCTTTAGAAATTGTACGCCCTACAACCAAGAAATCACTCTCATATTCTTCATTACGTGCAGGCTTAGAGCCTATTTCCGATGCTTGTGTTAAATATTTGCTACAAAACATCGCATTTTCTTCCACAATATATCGTTCAGCCATGCACCCTTCAGGTCGTGCACGATTCATAACATACCCTTTCAACACTTTCATATACCTATACAAATGTAACAATCTAAAAAGTTAACCAACCGATGTGATAATAAATTTAACTTTAGGGAAAAACTTGAAGAAGCATTACCTTTCAAATGGGTACATCCAACGATAGTGTACTGGTCCACATAATCGAACTTCTATCCCAATGTGGATTGTTAAATGTACCATTATATCAAAAAAGGAAAGCGGGAAATACCTTTCCAACATGCATAAAGTTTCAGCAACATCCTCCTCTAATTGTTCGATCTCATTTCTATCCACCACTCCTTGACATATTTCATTAAAAAATGAACATAATTTCAAAATGGAATTCCTTGGACCTTTAGGTAGAAGTCTTCTCAACGCAACTGGTAATAATTGTTGCATTAAAATGTGACAATCGTGAGACTTGAGTCCAACTATCTTATATTCTTCCACCGAAATGCAATTTCCAATATTAGATCCATAACCTTCGGGTAATCTCAAGTTAGCAAGCCTTTTACAAAATATTTGTCTTTCTGCACGTGATAAGGTGTGAGGAGCAGTAGGTAGGTAAAATTTATTTCCTCTATTCTCAGAATGTAAATCATGCCTAATGTTCATAGCTTCCAAGTCCTTGCGAGAGTTAATGCCATCTTTGGATTTTCCTTTGACATCCTAAAGTGTATTAATGATACTGTCACATATATTCTTCTTCTCCACATGCATCACATCCAAATTAAGACGTACAAGTAAAGTCTGCAAATCAAACATCAATTTTAGTTTTGGTATTATAGGAAGTAGAAGTGTTTAAATATTACAATAGTTACCTTCCAATATGATAGATCGTAAAATATAGACTTCTTTTTCCACGTTACATTAGATTGAGTTGTATTCTTCTTCCTCTTTCGCGACACATTTTTCCCCAATCATTTGTAATTTTCTCAACTTCAATAGAATCTTTTTCACCATTTTTTATCTTCGACTTAATACCAGTTTCAATATGTCCATTAAACCAACTTCTTTTCATGCGAAATGGATGATTAAAAGAGAGAAATCTTCTATGTCCCATGTACGCAAACTTCCTACCATGCTTCAACCATAGTGAACATGTGTCTTCACGACAAATAGGACATGCAAATTTTCCCTTGACAGGCCATCCAAATATGTTTCCATATGCAGGAAAATCATGTATTGTACACATCAAAATAGCTTTTAAATTGAATGTAGACTTTGTGACTGCATCATACATCTCAACTCCATCACTCCATAACAACATTAAGTCGTCTACAAGTGGTGCCAAATAAAAATCTATGTCATTACCTGGTTGCTTTGGTCCCGGAATCAATAAACTCAGCATCAAACTTTCCTTTGACATGCATAATGAGGGAGGCATATATAGTTAAAATTACTGGCCAACAACTATATTTAGAACTAAGATCTTTGAAAGGATTAAACCCATTAGTAGCAAGACCTAATCTAATATTTCGAGGATCTAATGCAAAATGTGGCCACCTTCTGTTAATCATTTCCCAACTCAATGAATCAACTAGATGCCTAATTTTACTGTCTGAACTTTTATTACTTGAGTGCCATCTCTTCTATTCCGAACACTTTTGCTGGAGTTTTTTTCTGAATTTTTTTAGTCCGTTGGTTAACTTTCCATCTTGAACAACCATATTTTGGGCATAACTCAACTTGTTCGAGCTCATTCCTATATAGACAACAATCATTCACGCAAGCATGTATCTTCTCATAGCCAAGATCAAATGTATTGATAAGTTTTTTCATCTCATAAAATGAGTTTGGAAGTGTATTATTCTCTGGCAACATGTCTCCAACAAGATTTATGAGTTCATCAAAACCAGTGTCAGACCATGTGAAGCTTTAAGCTTAAACATAGCAACTGAAGCTGACATCGTCATGAATGCCCTACAACTAGGATATAAAGGCGTTTCAGCATGCTCAACTAAACTTTCAATCTCTTTCGCTCTTCCATCAGGAGGGTTTTTAGGATCTACATCATGTTGTGCATAGAAGTCCTTAAACATCCTATGGACTCGAGATTTTCTACACTGAGCAAATTTGATCCACTTGCTTGTTCTCCATGAAATATCCAGACACTATATATAGGATCCATACCCTTAATAATCAAATGTTCATAGACTGTATCATAATGGTGATGCATTAGATTTCTATACCTAACACAAGGGCATACTATCATTTCTGAATTGCAACTTTCACGAGCTCGTTCAACAGACTTTTGGGCTCCATCTCTATATTGTTCTGAAAATCTACAAGTTAAACTTTATGATCATTATACGTTACATTTTGTTCGATTGATATCTAGATCTGCAATATTTAATTTTAGATGATAACCTTGATAAGTGTAGCCACTCTTTGTCCATTGTATGTAAAGATACTATTCAACACTGAACAAGAAAAAGATATATTAGATAAAAGTAGAAGTATATAATAGGCAAAAGGAAAGAATGAAGTATCAATGTATTAGATTATGTTATTGAAGGTGTAACTATAGGTTTACAATGCATTCAAAACTGACCTCTAATAGACGAAAACAAATTTGCATATGTCGTAGTTAAATAGGAAAACGATATATTGTAACTCTATCGTGACTAAGAAAAAAATCATCTATTCTTAATTTCTTTTATAAGATACTATAATTTTCTTGTGCTGTTCAGATGTAAAGATAGGTTGGTCTAACCACAATGTCCTTGTGCTCCTTTTTCGGTCATCCATTCTCTACTGGCATATTTCAAAACCAAGTAGCTTACATATAAATATTGATCTAAAAAGTCGATTGCTTGACAATGAAAAGATGAAGCTCAGTCATGACAATAAGAAAAGAAGGAATACTATTGTGAAAAAGTGGAACTAAGAACTCTAGTTAGAAAAGTATCAAAGAACATTTCTCGACCTCTTCACAGTATATAGATGCATTCCGTGCCAATGTGCAAACTCAAATGCTCCCAGAGAAGAAAATTTTGAGTCGATAAATTGGATATCACGACAACAAACTGAGTTTTTTTTTCTCCAGAATCAATTTTCAGTTCCAACCATTCCAACACAACACTACCCAAACATTATTCATTCACCAAATTAGACACCAATCCAAATCAGACACCAATCCAATCCATTCCAACACAAATTACACAACACCGCCCAAACCTTCTTCACAGAATCACAAATTCCAGTCCATAAATGATAAATAAACAAATCCACAAATTCATCAAAAAGTTTGAACACAACACAATTGCACAATTACAGTCCATAAATGAAAAAACAAATTGCACAAATAGGAAGAGGCGAAGAGCTGCTGGACACTTACAGTCACTGGAGTGGGCTGCTGTCGAAAAGTGGAAGAAGTCTACAGTCGCTGGAGTGAGCTGCGGGCTGCTGTCGATTGTCGAAGAGTGGAAGAAGTCTACAGTCGATGCGTGGGCTCAAGGCTGCTATCGAAAAGTTGTGGGCTGCTATCGCCTGTTGAAACGCCGGCACCGAGGCGACTACGAGCTGAGGGCGACTGACAGACTGAGGCTGAGCTCCTGGCTGCTGCGAAGGGCGAAGGCGGAGGCGGAGGCGGGGGCGGGAGAGGTTGAATTCAGGGGAAATCGAAATGGGAAAAGATTGAGTCATGGGCTGGGGTATTTTGTTTTTGGAATGGACCGCTGGGTAGGTTGTATTGGGCCAAGTCTTGGGTTGGAATAAATTAGTTTTAAAAAAAAAATTGTAAGCTAAATCGAATATTATTGTTGGATTGAAATTGATGGACTCATTTAAATGGGTTAAAATACCTTTCGCAACGTTTACAAAACGTTGCGAGAGGTCCTACCTTTCGCAACGTTCATCAAACGTTGCGAAAGGTGATGAACGTTGCGAAAGGTAGGACCTTTCCCAACGTTTTGTAAACGTTGCTAAAGGTAACACATTCCACAACACTCAATAAACGTTGCGAAAAGTGGTCTACCGCAACATTTTTAAAAAAAATGTTGCTAAAACTCATTTATATTAACCTAGGCAACATTCACTTACAAAAATGTTGCCAAAAGACCATTTTGGCAACATTTATCAACAAATGTTGCCTTTTAAATGTTGCTAATGACTATTTTTGTTGTAGTGGTCAAATCTATGAAAAGGAAACTAACAGTTGACCTTGAGGCATCTGCTATAAAGATGTCCTATCAATCAATCATAGGAAGATAGTGTACGAAAAATCTCTTGAAAGAAGTGAAGTGGGACATGTCTACTCTTATTAAAAGGCTAATTGCCTCAGATTTACTCTGCAGATGGTTAAACCACTTTGCCTAGGCCATGAGAGGGGCCGGCCTCTACATGGAACCTCGGCTGAGGTGATACATTACTCTAGCTACCTCATTATGTGGCCTCGGTTAGGTCATTAGATAGTGATGTGGAGTGTGCGCATGATTGACTTCGTTAACTGGCTACTATGCGACTGTTGTTTGGAGCTTCCTTAGAAGAGATGTAATAGGATTATTAGAGTCTTAGATGAAATTCGTTGGTGGGGATGAAAAGTGCAAATAAATAAAGTTGGGATAATGGTAAAAAGTTGGGGATGGTGGTTGCAAGTTTTCTTTTCTAATGGTTCATCAATTATCATCCGTTGAGTTGTAACCGAACTGAATTTAATTTTTACTGTCAATGAACTGGGAGTATTATTTATCAACGTGCTGGTAGTTTTTTTTTTCATTATTTAGAGAATGCTGCATTTTTGGAAAGTATTGAAAGCCAGTCATATGCAATGAATGAGAATCTTAAGAAGCTTTAGACTTGTCATATACCTGACCTTCATCTTCTCCTTTCTGCCTTTTGTTTTCTTGTCTTCACTAGGTAAATTTTTTAGAGTCTAATATTGTAACAGAAGAGTACATCTCTATTATTGTTGGCATTAAGCTTCTTTTGGTTTTTAATTTAATTCTCCAAACCAATTGAATCATCATTTGTTTACTAGATATCTAGCAAGATATGGCAAAAAAGAACTCAAGTAATAAACCATTTGAATCATCATTTATTGTCATTTAGCATTTCGTTTGAAGGTCCGTGGACCTGGCAAAGTATAGTTTCACATGTGTAGACAACCCCACAATAATTGTACCTTTATGAAGAAAGCAGATTGAATTTTTGAATTTGATTTTTTGAATTAAGTAGACTTAACATCGAGTGATTGATTCAGATATTATAATAATTGAAACTATCAATTATTTTAGGGTATTTTGTAAATGAAACCATTAGAGTTCATGTCATTATTATAACTGAATTTAAACTCGAATCGTAGGTTCTGGTTCGAGCTTAATTCTACCCATAACATTTTTAAAAAAAATCGTGAATTGATAATATTGATTATTTTTTCAATATCTAGCAGAAATTGAAGAAGTGACATATGCTATCCAATATACATTTCAACACTTTCTTAATCCATTGACGAATATGCCACCAAATAGCATCCAACATTTAGCGAAGTATGTCATCAAATAATATTCAATATCTAACAAAACGTAAACAAAATATTACATACTCAAAGAACAAACCAAAAATTAGAAACTAATAATAAGGAATTGATACATTCTACAAATGATAAAAACAACATAAATTTCTTCATCTGAAAAAGCATAACAATCAACACTGTCGATTTTTATTTTTATTTTATTGTTTTCTTTGCATCCCATTGGGCCGATGAATAAATTATAAAACATAAAAAACTTATAAAAAAGACAATTTTGGTTCTAGAGTTAGGTATCCACGGTTCTAGTTAAAACCAAGAATCATCTGGAATTCGAACAGATCTCAATTCTCGATTCTGGTTCCCACTTTTTTTTGAAATCAAACTTCAACATTTGATTCCAATTCCAATTAAAATGCCCACCCTACTTTGAAGTTCCAATTGGTTAGTTTAATAATTCCTTGAATGGTAAGCCTTAGTCGTCAAGATCAAACCTGCTCTCGACCCTCCCCCATCCAAAAGTAGTCACTTCTTATTTATTAAAGAATGAAATTTGCAATGTTTGGAACATACTTGATACAATGAACAAGGCACCCCTTTATCGGTGAGGACAAATCCCTATAGATTAATGAAATGAACATGTGAGGTATTTTCTTCTATCGATTTATATTTAATATGTTTTTTAATAGGGCAAGTTTTAGGCAAGATTAGATTGACATCACACTTTACTTTTTTATTTACTTATGGATGAGGACAAATTCTTATAGGTTAAAGAAATGACATGCGATATCTTTATTTATTTTCTTCTATTGATTCAATGTATCATATGTGTTTTTTGAAACACTTTACGAATTTGTCTTCAATGCCATAAAGAGGTATTATTCCCCATTCCTCAAATGTGCAGCAGCCTTTTGGATTGGTTTAGATTACAATTAGTAGGTACAATCATGCACGTTATGGATACTAACAAACAATTTGATTTCTCCACGTGTCAATTCTTTTTCTAGCTAACTATTTAAAATTCTAGTTCTTGAATAAAGATTGAAATCTCTATTTATTGAACAAACAATGTGCTATCTCTTCCTAGGATTTTGTCTCGCAGCTGATCTCCATGTAGATGCACAATATACTCGTACAAAACATACATACATACATACATTTAAAAATTCCTTATATCAAATTAAAATATTAAGAAAAATGGCCCACCACCCAGACTCAGAATCTGACACATGCCAATGTCCGTATCCCTCATCTTTCGGGTTTCCATTTTCAGCCTAGATTTATAGGTAGAAAAGACTGAAATGCCCTCCACATAATTTCCCCCAACAATCCACCCACCCACCCACCCCGGCAACGAGGCATTTTATTGCCATGCTGGACCTACCACACAATTTTATTTTTTTAAAGTGTCTTTCTCATTTAAAAGTGTTCAACTAACAAATGATTTGCTAGTTAGTCCAATGAGACTCTAATGAGCTATCAAATGTCCCGATAATTGTTAAGGGGGTGTTTGGTGGATGTTATTGAGGAAATGATGTATTTTAAATAGTGATATGATGAGAAATATGTGGGTAAAAAGTAAGAAAACGTTATTGATATGATGTAAAATATTATTTTATTGAAAAATATGTAATTGAAAATGAATTTTGAAAGAATGTATTTTGAAATAATGTGTGTCAAACGGGGGCTAAATTGGGGATTGAGATATTGTCATGAACATTTGCGAAGTACATCAGGAAGGCAAGAAGAATTGTTGGATCCCATGTTTCTTTCTTGGAAGTGTGATGAAATTTGGGGACCGCATCAAATGAAGGATGTATTTGACAAAGTGAATACAACATGTTATATTTTGGCAAATTAAGTTCACAACACCTCTAACTGTCTATTTATTTTTCTTGTGTTTATTCAATATATCGTATTGAACATGTCCTCTACCAGCCAATATAAGGTCTTATTCCTAATTCCTTAAATGTGCAACTGCCTTTGCAATTCCTTTAATTACAATTATAATTAATATGTACACTCACTTTATGAAATACTAGTTTCAGTGCATATAGCAAAAGGCCATTGGATATAATCGTTAGAATGTGAAACAAATATTATCCGAAAAATAAAATAAAAAATTCTCTAATTCAAGAATTCAAGCTCGTAACTAAATGTTCATGTGTATATTTTAGTAAAAAACCAAATATTAATAATCTATCCAAAATCGCTAATCAAGTTTTGATACGATCCGAATCACAAACTTTCAAAATTTTGAACTACTAACTTCGAACTTTTAATTTCAAGAACTTGGTGCTACAGACCTTCAAGTTTCCTATGGTATTCTACAATCTCTCAAATTCGGCCCATATGGAACAATTAATATCTATAAATTTTGTTCTATCTAATCTCTATCTATAGAGATCCAAGAATTTCAATCCATCTGCAATAAGAATTTCAAATAAAGTCTAAATAGGAGTCCCAATTGAATTCCAATTAAAGTCCAAGTCGAATTTGGCCATATGATTAAAAGTGTAGCCCCAAAACTTCCGTTACAAATACAGTTAAATTTGCAACTTTCATAGTAACTATAGTTGAGTTCAAAACTTTTATAGTAATAGGAATTTAGCCCAAAAATTTATAGTAATTGAAAATAAGTTACAATACTTTATAGAGCTACCACGATGACCTATTCGAACATATATTTCCAAGGTTTACTAATTAGATACTTTCTAGTCAACCCTAGCTAGACTATCAACTCTAATTATTAGTCACCGCTTTCTCCACCGAAGGCAAAAGATTGCATCATATATATATATAAAATCGTAAAAGCTAATTTATCTATAATGTTTTTCTCTATATCTGATAATTAGTTACGAGCACAAATGGCTAGGTTGCCCCTCTAATTATTCTCACTAACTTTAAGTTATATTTTCTTCAACGTCCTATGAACTAATTACAGATGTTGAAGTTTGGTCATTGTTGAACATTGTGCTCAAATTTACCAACGTTCAACAGGAACTACTTAAATAATCGCTCTACCTATTTTTTAGGATGACAGTTCTAGACACAGATTCATATTCTCTACTTTACTCGTTCTCAAGTTTCCAATCCATTGAGATATTTTATTAATTAAATTGATGTCACTCATTGATGAATTGAAGAACTATAAAAGTCATGAAAAGATATTTACAACTATTTCAAGGATTTAGATGAAGTATTTAGCGGTCAAATAAAATTTAATTCTCTACACGATCATACTAATATATTAAACTCGATAGTGGTCCTTTAAATAAACTCCAACTGAACTAGTATCAATGTTAAATATTTCTACAATAAAGATAAATCGCAAATCTGAATAAAAAATTAGCTAATACTACAACTTTTTAGTACAAAGTATCAACCCTTATACATTGGTTGGAATAAAATATTTATAATTTATATAAGTTATGTCATACGTCGATTAAGCACACAACTTATATTATCACAAGTTGTCATAAGCACTTTAATTTGCATTCTTAATATTATACAAATGCAATAAGTAAATAAAGCAACAATTTATTTGTTAAAAAATATTATTTCATTACAATGTAATATACTAATATGGGTAAACAAGCCAACTAATCTCCCACTTAACCTGGGGTATATTTTCATGTCTTGCAACTGCCTCTCGAAAACCTTAGACAACAAGCTCTTAGTAAACGCGTCTATGAAATTACCCTCAGTATTAATCTTACTAACAATCACGTTTCTTCTACTAACAATCTCTCCGAAGAGATGATACTTTTGTTCAATGTATTTACCCTTCTAATAATTTCTTGGTTATTTTGCATTTGTAACTGCTCCACTTTTATTACGATACATTGTCAATAGTTTTTTTTTTTATGTAGGCAACACCTCTATGTCCTCTAGGAAATTTTGGATTCATATAGCCTATTAGGTAGCTTCAAAAGTTACCACATATTCGATCTTCTTGGTGGAATCAACAATACATGGTTGCTTGATACACCACCAAGTGTAAGCAATATCTTGATATGGTCTTAAAAGAGTTTTTATGAACTTGGAAGTTTGTAACTAATACACCAAAACAAGATCCGGTGATGAGTAAATTAGTATATGATTTCTTGTTCTTCGAAAGCGCTTAAAGATATGCTTTACAGCCACCGAGTTTCTGGTCTAGGTTGATATCACCCATTGTCACGCATAATGTATCCTTCTTATGCATTTCATATCTTCAGGAGTCTTAAGGGTCCGATTCTTAAAGTGTTGAATTCCATGTCTGAAGAGCATATTAACCTTCTTGAAATCTTACATAGCAAATCAGAAAAATATCTTATCAATAAATGAAACTTGGGACAAAGCTATCAACCTATTTTTTTCTCTCCAACTATGAGTATCTATCTTTACTTAAGTCCTTCGTATGAAACTATTGGGTCAACCATATTTTCGTAGACGATAACACTACAACATCATTCCCAATGAGTAGAATCTTATCCATATAAAGTGTCAAGAAAATTACAATTTTGTCTTGTACCTTCTTATGACACATAATTTGCTAAATAATAATCAAAATCAAATGTCTTAATCATCTCATTGTATCTCTTATTTCAAGATATTGATTTTTGTTTCAATCCATACATGAACCACAACAGTTTGTAGATTATCCTTTTATGACCACATTTAATGAAGTCACTTGGTTGTATCATGTAGATATATTCCATCATTCATAGCTTGTTTCCATAAATCTGCATCCATATCATTTTTAGCCTCTTATATGAAGTCAATTCTCAAATTGTACCACAAAGATCACCTCATAGGACTATTTGGCCAATATGTACCTAGAGGGCGGCCTGATGACCCTCTGACTATGTCTAAGAGATGGTGGATCCTGGGCTGTAGCGTAATTTGGAATTCTAATGTTTCCATCAATGTCGATATTACAATCACGTGATACCATTACCTTCCCATTACCTTCAATGTTCTTTTGATCTATAGGATTAGATGACAACTCATCTATTATACTAGGATCATCTTATCTAGGTATAATTCACACAATAAGTTGTCTATCTCTAGGCTATGTTCCAGAAATCAATGAGAATGGAATTTTTCCCACTTATTTTTCCAACACAACTTTACGCTTGGATTGACATTCATTAATATATTTATCCTTCAAGACGGTTGCATTTGTGCTAATAAAGACATTTCTGTGTAGAGACTACATAAATAATACTACTTTGTATCCTTCAGATATCCCAAAAACATTCATATTTCTAACCTAAACTTCAATTTTTGCCTTCCATTTTAGCACATGAATCAGGCATCTCAAATTTGGAAGTGACTTTAGATGGACTTCCACATATTCCACACTCAGTTTAGAAACAATACCATTTTATGTGAAGTAGTCATTGAATTCTTCCGAAAGATATTAGTCACCTCAATTCGACTACTTTCAATAATTTTTTGGCTCTATATCCTTTTGTTAAAAAATATCCCTTGGTCATTATTGCCTTTTAAACAAGAATCACAAACTTTCGATGGCTCTATCTTAATAGAGTTAAGAAGACTATCTCTAGTCAATCTTTGTAATCTGTTAAAGTTAATTTGTCCAAGATACTACATATATGTATCACTAGCATGATATAACTTTTTTATGGTTTGCAGAAGTAGCTTCTAATTAAAAATTTGTGGAACAATTTAAAATATAAAAACCATTCACCAAATATCCAACACAAATATAACTTTATTTATTAAAATGCAAGTGCATCATACCTCAAGTTTATAGAATAAAAATGTCATATTAAATTGAAAATAAATTTCAAATTTCTTTGATCCACGGGACATAGTAATAGTCTTTAAGAATTAAATGTCTACCACTGCTGAAATAAAAACAATATACTCCTACACTATTGCTCAAGCTATTGCTTATGTGCCAGCAATGACTTAAGTTGGTCTGCACTGAGTTTTCTGCTTTCATGAAGCACCCACTTCGTCATGTAAATATGATTAGTGGCTCGAGATTCTAAAACTCACGAATTTGTATAATCAAATACTCAGTTACCTTGCTTTTTATCTATTGTGTTTTGGCAGCCTTTCTCATAGTATTTTTTTTCGATCGCAGTTGGAACGCTTGCCTAAGTAGCTTTCAATATGTTTAGGCCTTTTGTTGCTCTCGCGCTTGTTATCTTTCTTTCTCGTTCTAAATTACTCATTTTGTCTTGGAACCAGAAGAGCCACAATTGCTGCATGATAATCACACTTTTAACCTTAAGACCATTTTTCACGTATTGCAACTCAGTAATAAGCTCAGGATAGGAAAACATATAAAACAAAATTTTGACATCATACCAATCCGAGTCCCCCCGATTAATGGTTGCAACCAGACAACGCAACGTTAAAGTGTGCAAACATAGTCAAACTATGAACTTTACAAGAGTTCAAGATTTCATGCGAATGTTATATAATGTACGAATGACTTCAAAATGAGAGTTCCTAGTATGATTACCGAACATGTCTTGAAGGCTCTGTAGTATACTATAGGAGGTATTCTGACTTTTAAGCTTTTGTTGTAACACATTTGACATTGAAGCCAAAATGTAACAACGAGTTGTCTTGTCTATAATCACCCACTTATCATACATAGCCCTCCGAGACTTATCCGTTGTCTTTTAAGTTTGGGGGATGCTAGACGTACTCACGGAATTACTACACGCCTTACTTCCGGCTGATGTGGCTGGCTTTGAAAATTCAATGCTGAAATAAAAAAATAAAAAAAAATTAGAAGGCGCCATTTTCCTGACAACTATCATTTCCCATTCGTTTACTCCAAATTGATCATCATTTTTTCCTGACATTTCCCTGACTTTTTAACCCACCAAACACCCCACCCGCCCCTGTTATCACCTAACCCCACCCCTATATATATAAATAATTTTCTTTATTCATGTCTCTATTTTCAAGGTCATTACGGGATGTCAAACGAGGTCGAAATATTGCATTTTTAATATTATATCGAAGTACTCACGACCTAGTTTCCTCCATCTCTAACGGCATGCGAAACGGCCAACCGTAGCAAAAATTAGCACTCGTCGAAGTAAGACGTTTCAAAATATGTAAATGATTTTTCTTAATTTTGTCTCAATTTTCGAGGTCATTACGGGATATCAAACGAAGTCGAAATATTGCATTTTTAATATTATATCGAAGTGCTCACGACCTAATTTCCCCAATCTCTAACGGCGTGCGAAACGGCCAACCATAGCAAAAGTTAGCACTCGTCGAAATAAGACGTTTCAAATATTTTTTACAGTAAAAAAATCATTTACATATTTTGAAACGTCTTATTTCGACGAGTGCTAACTTTTGTTACGGTTGGCCGTTTCGCACGCCGTTAGAGATGGGTGAAACTAGGTCGTGAGCACTTCGATATAATATTAAAAATGCAATATTTCGACTTCGTTTGATATCTCGTAATGACCTCGAAAATTGAGACAAAATTAAGAAAAATCATTTACATATTTTGGAACGTCTTATTTCGACGAGTGCTAACTTTTGCTACGATTGGCCGTTTCACACGCCGTTAGAGATGAGGGAAACTAGGTTGTGAGTACTTTGATATGATATTAAAAATGCAATATTTCGACTTCGTTTGACGTCCCGTAATGACCTCGAAAATAGAGATATGAATAAAGAAAATTATTTATATATAAAGGGTGGGGTGAGGTGATAGCAGGGGCGGGTGGGGTGTTTGGTGGGTTAAAAAGGCAGGGAAATGTCAGGATATCACGTGATTTCTCTCCCCCAAGGCCCAAGCTACCGTTATTTTTGACTTAGAGTGCCAACTCAGCCGGAAGTAAACCATTCGGGAAAAAATTGTAGTACGTTTAGCTTTTTCCTTTAAGTTTATCCACAATGAGTACAAACATTAAACTATGTTTCCAATCTACATAATTGTCCAAGTAATAGGGTTATGATTTAGAATACGAAAAATGGATCAAAGACATTACGTTGAATATAACCATATATTAAAATTGATCAAAAATGAACATATAGCATATGATGCATGAATGCACTTGTAGATTCATCAGACTACAATAAAGAAGCAACTACTTGATCCTTGCGAATCAATAAGCTCCTCTATATGAAAGGTCACTATGTCTACTCATTAAGTTGGACCTCCCAGTAGACAAACCACATTTGACAAAATATTTCTCTTTAGTGAAACTCTTTGAAGACAAAACGTTCCTAGTGATACTGCGAACCCTGTGATAGTGTTCATTTTTAGTTTTGAGCAATATTTTAGTTCTAGACCATTTTGTTCCTAGTTGTTCAAATTTCGACTTTGGTAATTGTGTTGCTGTAGTTATTGGAAGTTTTAGGGCAAATAGTGTTGGCCCTGAAGTAGAAAATTAACATATCTCCTTATTTATGGACTCGCGGATTTGGTCCGCTCTGTAAATTGGCTTATAACTTTGAAATTTCCATACTAGAAAGCCAGCGTGTGGGGTTGAACATTAGATTTGGGTTTATCGTGTAGAGTAACCATTGTTTGTTGCTAAAATTTAGGAATTATTAGCCCTATTTGCAGTGTTAAGTTTAATTTGTAAAAGTTGCTTATTGATTCTTTGATATAATTGTCGATTAAGTCACTGTGTGAAACTTGCATTGAGTGATAAATTGGTTTTGTTGGTACACTTCTCTGTTGCATTAATTATTTCATTTAAACACGTGAACTTTACCCATTTGACCATTCACTTTATCTTAGGTTGCGAATATAATGAAACCATGGGAATCTAGGTGTATATTGTGAACTTAGGGTTGCATTGTGTGTCTTAATTTTGTATTTGTGCATTTGATTTATTTGTGTCTAAAAATGACTACACATTTTAATTTGAAAATTTTCAATGGTAAATGATATTTTTCTATTTGGCAACAGAAGATGAGAGGAATTTTAATTTAACAAAAGATTTCAAAAGCTATGATGACAAGTTTTCTGATGATTTTTTTAAAGAACAAAATGAATAATTTGTTGAGTTTGCTTACATTTCAATTATTTTATGCCAGTCGATGCTAATTTGAGAAAAATTGGTGAACTTAAAGCCACAAAAAATGTTTGAAGACTTGTATTTACTTAAGTCTACTCTTAACAAACATTACTTACATGAAAGGTTTTTCAATTTTCAAATGGATCATTTAAAGGATCTTGATGCTATTTAACAAACTTGTTTTAGATATTGTTAATTGTGATGAAATGGTTCCAAAACCCATAAAGCCATAATTTTGCTTAATTCCATGCCTAACACGTATATAGATGTTAAGAATACAATGAAGTGTGGTAGTGACACCTAAATACTTGAAATTGTTATTAATTCTCTTAGGAGTAAAGAGATAGAGATTAAAACAGAAAGTCATGATAAGAAAAGGGTAAGGTACACATGATGAGTATAACACCTTTTAAGCAAAGCAGACATAAGGAAAATCAAGGCATGGATGACTCGAGTGATGAGGATGGTAAAACAAAAGGGTAGAAGTTGGGATAAGTCTAAGTTCAGTACTAGTGGCAAGCAATGTTTATAGCTAGGTAAGTTTGGATATTTTATAAGGTGCTGTCATACAAAGAAAATTAAGTAAAAATAAAAGGTGAAAGTTGAGGCGAATGTTGCCACTAGGTCTAGTTATAAATCGAGTGATGTTTATTGATGATAAACCAGATTACTGCATTTGCATCTATTTGAAATTTACTGCACGAATGATTGCTTGATTCTGGTACATTTCTTCTTTGTTACATTTCATTATGTTTGATGTGTGTTTTTGTATGAATTTGCAAGTAGTCATATTACTGTGTAATGTGTTACATGCATAGTAGTTGTTATTACTATTTTGAGGATTGACATCGGGGGAGTATTCTCACTTTAGCAGGTGCATTAGCAGTAAGTGTGTTACTTGTAATATGGAGTATAAATGTCTGAGTGTGCATTGGTGGTATGCTCGGGGGTGTGGAGAATAACAATTGAATCACGAGAGATGAGGTGATTAAATGTTTGAAATCTTCTATCAATTAGAATCCTGATAGGGTAGAGTGAGAAAATGATACTCTTATCACTTTTATTTAGTGGACACCCATTATTCACTCAAGTTGAATGATGTGAAGTAGTGATAGAGAAACATTCCATGGACTTAGGATCTATAGTGGTTTACCAATTAGGAATGAGGAGTGACAAATCTAGTGAGCATGGTTGGTGATGAAAGGAGAAATGTGTTATCTAGATATGAGCTACATAGAATGTGGTAGGATAATTGTGGTGAGATCTTTTCTTCCGGTAATTTATGCATTGGTAGTATATGTTGGTCTTTTGCTTGATTAAGTTGGTATTAATTTGGCATTCTATATATGTTGAACATGTTGAAAAGATATGTATATTATCCTACGGTTTGTATTCATTGAATGTTTTATAACTATGTGTTGTTATGTGCTGTTGATTGATTATTGTATATCTGATTCTATTGGAATCCTTGACCTTAGCCCTTATATGAAGTAAGTATGGTATGTGTTTCGAGTCCGAGACACAGGTAAGGTCTATTATTTCCAATTTTTATTCAGTTACCTTAATTAGGAAAGTATCAACTTGGTGTTTTTTTTTTTTTTTTTGCAGGTTCATTGAGTATCAATGTGATAATTTGTTGGTTTTTCATACCCAGTAAATTCGAGCGATGAGGTTAAAATTGTTGGATTAATTATGTCAACACTACTAATTGATTGGCTCGACTTGAAAATAAATTGGATTATTGGAAGCAACTATTAATTTGTGATGCTCATGGTTTGTTTATTAGTTGGACGGCCCTTTTAGGTGATTAGCCAACTTTTTTGTCACTTGCTCTTGGCCCTTATTGTTGTCACGTTTCTTTGTCCAATTATGTTTAGTCCATTTATGGTTTTACCCGAAAACTATAAATTTGCAATTTGTCTTTCATGTAAATTTCCGTGTTCTTGTGTTTTTCATTGTTTACTTTTATATTGGCATATTATCTCGTTATTTTTTTTTTATAACAAATTGGTAATAGAACAATGTTGTTTTTGTGATGGCAACAATAACACGAGGTTTCAATATGGAATGTGAATATGCAAGTTGTGCTTATGCAAATGGATTTAGATGATGCCCTGTTGGGAATTGATAAATGCCTTCTACTTGGATACATGAGGAAAAGTAGCATAGGGATCGAAGGGCCCTTATGGGCTGCTAAGTTGTGGTTGAAATTAGTGTTGCTTTGCATGGCAAGGAGTTGGACCAGTAAGTTACACTTGAAGCAGTGCTTGTATTCTCTCTGCATGTCTAAATGTATATCTATTGAGGATCGTTTGATCGTTTTGAAAGAAATTGTGGATGATTTAGAAACTTTGGAGGTTACATATGACTTGGATTGATTTTACTGTGTTCACTTTCATCTTTATATACTCTTACAATTGATAAGTTCTATGATGGTTTACTGTCAAACAAGAAGAAGAAACATCTTATGGTTGGATCAAAGGTCGGGCATAGTGCTTGGTTGTTCGTAAAAGAAATCAAGATAGGAATCTTGATAGTAATAGGAGGGGCATATCAAAGCTAAACATAGAGACAAGGTTTATTCCTTTTGCAAAATGAAAGGGTATATTAGAGCTGATTGCTACAAATTACAAAATAAGAATAGAATGGCTACTGCAAATCAGAAGGGAAAGCAACTTGAAAATTTAGGATATGCCAGTGTTGTAGAAAATGAAAAAAGTGATTGGCAGCTTCTGGTATTTTTTATGGCAATTTCAAACCTTGTAAAGGTTGAATTCTTGATTTAGTGTGTACTTTTCATATGTGTCATAGTAAGGACTGATTTGCAACATATGAAGCGGTTTCAAAAGGTGTTGTGATCTTGGAAAACAACGTACCTTGTAAAATAATCGGTATGGGAACAGTAAGGATCAAAATGTTTGATGAAAGTATGTCCTAAGTCTAAAGAGAAATCTCATATCCTTGAGTACTCTTGATTCAAAGGGGTACAAATACACTGGTAAATATGGACTTTTGAAGGTCAGCAAGGATGTTCTTATGGTGATGAAGAGAAAGAAAAGTCTCTCTAGTTATATATTTTACAAGGTTCCATAGTTACAAGTGATGCAGTTGTTACTATTGCTTCTTTGTTAAATAAAGAAGTTACCAGACTTTGGCGGCTTGAGAAAATGAGTGAGAATGTGATGGCTGAATTGAGAAGGAAAGGACTTCTTGGTGGTCATAATACCAGTAAATTGAAAATTTGTGAGCATTGTGTTTTTGGGAAGCAGAAAAGAGCCAGATTTACCAAGTGGAGATACAATACGAAAGGAACACTTGATTATATCCATTCTGATGTCTGGGATCAGCAAGGGTACCTTCTAAAGGATATGTGCACATTATTTATTGATAATAATTGATGATTTCTTCATAAAAGTTTACATTTTCTGATTCTTCTCCTAATTATTCAGATTTAAAGATTTCCCTGCTTATGCGCTTGTTGATAATGGGAAATTGGAGCCGAGGTTTAGGAA
Organism: Fraxinus americana; assembly: GCA_035079005.1. NCBI lineage: Eukaryota > Viridiplantae > Streptophyta > Magnoliopsida > Lamiales > Oleaceae > Fraxinus > Fraxinus americana. The sequence goes on along the minus strand of CM068712.1, from coordinate 15,336,974 downwards.
TTGTATGTTTTAGGTTATAAATCCGGCATTAAGGGATATAAATTATGGTGTCCTTAACAAATAAGGTGTTGATTAGTAAAGATGTGGTATTTGATGAGCATGCAATGTTTCAAAATTTACCTCTTGGAGATTCTGGTAATACAAATCAACAAAAACAAAATATGCAAGTGGAGTTGGAGATCAATTCAAGAGATAAACAAAGTCTTCATCTCAGTCTAGTTCAGAAGTGAAGGAGAGTACCATTTTGTATCCACCATCAACGGTACCACAACATTCAATTGCTAAAGAAAGACCTAGAAGAGAGATTAGACCTTCACAGAGGTATGGAGAAGCTAACTTAGTAGTGTATGCAATGAATATGGTTCAAAGTATTGATTCCAGTGAAGAGCCTGCTAATTATACAAAATCACTAGGTTGTAAAGATTCAGGCAAATGGATGATTGCTATACAAGAGGAAATGAAAATCACTTTATAAGAATGATTCATAGGACTTAGTGAAATAACCTAAGGACAAGAAGGGTGTTCATTATAAGTGGATGTTCAAAATGAAGGAAGGTACATCAGGAGTTAAAGAAGCTAGATACAAGGAAAGATTAGTGGTTAAACGTTACAATTAGATTCCAGGTGTAAACTTTACAGATGTTTTTTCTCCATTGTAAAGCATAGCTCAATTAGAGCTTTGATTGGTGTTGTGGCTAAGCATCATATGGAGTTTGAGTAGTTGGATGTAAAGATGGCATTCATCCATGGAGAACTTAAGGAAGACATCTACTTGCAATAGCCAAATGGTTTTGTAGTCACAAGAAAAGAGGACTATTTATGTTTGTGAAAATTTTCCTTTATGACCTTAAATAATCATAAAGACAATAGTATAAAAGGTTTGCCTCATTAATGACTCTCATGACTTTTAAAGAAGCAAATATGATAGTTGTATGTACTTTAGAAGATGTGATGATTGATCGTTTATATATCTACTACTACATGTTGATGATATATTGATAACTGCTAAAGGTAAAGCATGGGTAACAAAGGTTCGCTGAACTCAATGAAGAGTTTGAAATGAAAGATTTGAGAGCAAGAAAGAAGATCCTTGGAGAGGAGATCTTAGGGGATAGGAAGGCTGATAGAATGTACTTAAATTAAAAAAGTTACATTGAGAAAGTACTTTACAGGTTTGATATGTTCAATGCAAAGGCTGTCAGCATTTCTTTGGCTGCCAATTTTAAGATGTCATCTGCTTTCTGTCCATAGTCAGATGAAGACATTGATTACATGTCTCAGGTTCCTTATTGAAGTGCAATTTGTTCACTCGTGTATGCTATGATTTGTATATGTCTAGATTTATTATATGCAGTCATTGTAGTTAGTAGATACATGACAAATCCTAACAAAGAATATTGGAAAGTAGTGCAATGAATTTCAAATACCTGCATAGCTATACTAATACTTGTTTGCATTTAGGAGAAAAATAGATGGAGTCATAAGTATGTCGATTCAGATGTTGTAGGAGATTTTGATAAAAAAAAAAAAAGATCTCTTATAGGGTATGTGTCTATCGTTAGTTGTTGTGCTATCAGTTGAAAGGCTACTTTACAGAATACAATGGTGTTATCTGCTATTGAGATAGAGTACATGACTATTATAGAGGTATGTAAGGAATCTATATGGTTAACGGGATCATTTGGTGAAATCAGTGAAAACTTGTAGATGCATTGTCTTTTGTGATTGTTAGAGTGCTATTTTTCTGACAAAGAATCAGATATTTCATGAAAGGACAAAAGCACATTGATGTGAGGTATCATTTTGTACGTGATGTGATTGCCCGTGGTAATATTATAATGAGCAAGGTCGATAATAAGAAAAATCCCATTGATATGTTGACAAAGACACTCCGTGTGACCAAGTTTGAGCATTGCCTAGACTTGGTTTGTATTTCTTGTTGAATTAGCCCTTAAGGGTTTATGAGGAAGAGGTGGAGAATTTCTTGTTGAAGAGTGAAATATAATTCATTGCATTGGAATTTGTTTTAAGGTGAAATTTGTTGAAGTGTGACCCAAATTCCATTGGGTATTGGTGTCTTAGTAGAAAAGGTCTTAAAGAAATCAAAATATTGACCAAGACATTTTTGGACAGAGACTACGCGCCCAAGTGCTACTAATTGGGCGCCTAGGTGCCATTTAGATGTGGAAACAGAATTAATTTAGAAATACAATGCCTGAATGTTAGAGCGTTGCCCTGTCGCTCGCTGCCCACGAGCTTGGCGCTCAAGCACCGGAAGTGCCACTCACTGCATGCAAGGCGTCGTTCGAGCACCGTTGTTGTCCAACCTAAGATCTGTTTTGCAATCCCACGAATTTTAAGATGTTCATTCCATTTTAAATATTATAATTATGGTTTGACATGTACTCTATATATAGTGGATCTTCATTGTAATAGAGAACAAGCTGAAAATACAAAATCATTGTATTCTTTCATCATATAGTGAATTCTTTACCTCGGCTCGTGGTTTTTTCCCATCTTGGGTTTACACGTAAAATCTTGTGTTTGTGTTTCTTTACTTTTATATCGCCATATTATCTCATTATTTTTTCATAACACATAGTGAGTTTGTTTGTGGGTTGAGCCATCAAAGTGGTTGGTGTTTGATTTGGTATTAAATTGAGCCTGATTTGTGCACGAATCAAGGTTTTTGATGTAATTTCTGTGACATTTTACTTTTGATAGAAAACACTTATGAGTCACTCTACCCATTTTTCAAAGCGATGGTTCTTGATAAGAATTCATATCGTCTACTCTACTAATTCTCAACACACCGAGATATTTGATCAATTAATTTTAGCTCCTCCATTTGTGAATCAAAGAACCATTAAATTCATGAAAAAATATATACAAAATATCAAAAATATTTAGATGAGCTATCCGATGAGAAAGTGAAATTTATATTTCGGCACGATCATGATAACAATTTCTTCGATAAGGACAAATCTTAAAATTGAACAATGAATCAATCAATATTACAAACGTCTAGTGCAAAGTCTTAATCCTTATACAATGATTGTAAATAAATTATTTATGATCAAAATACAAGATATGTCGTAATGTGCTTCTCCAATCGAGTATGGTGCTTACATTATGGCAAATGATATTATAAACTTTAATTTGCAAACTCAATATTAAATAATTATAATAAATTATTAAAATATTTATTTATTCTAAAATATTTCAGAACAACAAATATCCTATTTCAACACACAACCCATCAATAATTTGCTCCAATGCATGATAATACAACATGCTTACAGAGTGGAACCAAATTTGAAGTACCAAGTGGCTCCTAACGAGGTCCCCACGCAATGTTATGTAGTCGAACTGATTTCTCCACGTGAAATGCATTCCAATTCTTTTTTCTTTTTTTCCAATAATAATACCCTTTTATTGATCACATAGTCACTAGCTATCTATTTAAAGATCCTCTTAAGATTTTCCCTCTTTCCTCTTTGGTCCAGCCTTACAAAAAAATTAAAAAATCACAGTTGCTACCGATTTTATGTTACACTTTCCCAGTTGGGTTCCTCGTAGACTAAGCCCACATTTTTCAACCGTTATTTCAAAACTCATTATTTTAAATATTAATTTTCAATCGTACATTCACACAATAAAATATTTTGCACGTAAACTCAAAACTATTTCCTACTTTTAATTCTATATTCTTTAAAAAATTTACTATTCAAAACTTTTGTTTTATCAAATAATGACAAACAGGGGCTTAAAGTTCTCATTTACAATTGCCATTCAAAAAATTGAATATATGGTGATATGGGAAAAGTGTCAACAGTAAAATGCATTGATTTGTCCCTTTTTGTAATCCTATGGTGCAAAGTTTACCAGCGCACCTGGGGCTTCTGTTTAAGGTGTCTATTTTAAAATAAAAATTTATACATTTCAAATTAAAGCTGCCTGCTGTGCAGGTAGCGTGCAGCTACAAAAATGAAGGCGGCTACAAATTGTAGCTGCCTCACGGGCAGCTACAATTTGTAGCTGTCCGCCTGTCCCAATGTAAATCTGATTCAAAAAATAGTGTTGCATGCACGTTAATTTTTTTCAAGAGTTGTCTTGTCATAATTTAAATTTTTATGTTAAATATAGTTAAAACAGATATATTTTTTTGTCTATAAATACGAGAAAATTTTTACAAATCCATATCAATCTTTCTAATTTCTTTACGCAATATTCAGTTTCAATATTATTTTCTCAAATTCTTTACACGATATTCAGTATTTTACTCTCCAATTTTCGTTACTCTATTTTTCAATATTCTTTACTATAATACTTACACATGGATTTTATTAGTGATGAGATTAATCAGTTTAAAAGTAGTTCGAGTACTCCATTTGGATACGATGCATCTCAAAATGTTCTAATTGATTTGGAGGATATCGAAGAGGAGGAAGTAGTCGAGGTTAAAAAGTCGAAAAAAGAGTCTGTGGATTGTTGGCAACATATGACTCGTAAAAAAGTTGAGGTTCCAAATGGAGTTGATATTTGGAAAGTATGTTACAATTATTGTAGTAAAGAACTTAGTTGGAAGCCTAATTCGAGCACATCGCACTTAAATAGATACATATTAAGAAGTTGTAAAGCGAAACCAGTCGATCTTGACCCGAAACAGACCGAACTAACATTTACCGGTTCCGGTTCTACTCTTTCCACTTTTGTATATTCACAGGAAAGATTTCGTGAAGGAATGGCTACATACATGGCTGCAGCAGAGATGCCGCTAACGATGATTGAGTCAGTCCACTTTACTCGTCTTGTGCAAAATTATTTCCAACCTAGGTATCATTCTTATTGTAGAAATACTTTTCGTTCCGATACTATAAAATTATATAACGTAAGAAAACAAACTGCTATTGAAAGTCTAAAATCTTTTAATTCTGTTATATCATTTACCTATGATTTGTGGACCGGTGTTAATAAAAAAAGTTATATTGCTGCTACAACTCATTATATTGATCACCTATGGATTATGCATAAAAAAATTATTGCATTCAGATGTATAGAATATCCTCATAATGCGACGAACATATACATGGTTTTAAAAGATATTATACAAGAATATGGTATGCAAAAAATGTTTCGAAGTTTTACTTTTCATAATGCTAGTGTAAACAAAGTTGTTGTCGAAAAATTTATTAATGATTTGAACCCTACATTTGGAGGTTTATTTTTTCATCAACGTTATGTATGCCACATTATTAATTTGATTGTAAAAGATGGATTAGAACATATAAAATTACCGTTAGATAAAATTAGGCAAGCAATTACTTTTATTACTATATCACCAGTAAGAAAGCAAGCATTTAATAGTTTATGTGCAGAGTATGGTTTAGAAGAGAAATCATTTGTCACTGATGTATCACATAGATGGAACTCTACATATCTTATGTTACACGTGTGAAAATTATGATAAAATTATTTCGATGTATTATAATGGTAGGCATACATATGGATCCGAACATAATTTGGAAGATTGAGAATGGAATCTTGCATTTGTCGTGAAAATTTTTTTTAAACCTTTTTTCGATGCCACAAGGGAATGTAGTGGTGTTTATTACCCAACATCTTCACTTGTTTTACAACATTTTTCTACTTTGCACAAGTATTTCAAAAATATATGAGTTTGTCAATTTTTGTTGATGTAGTTCATTCTAAGTAGTCAAAATTTTGAAAATATTGGGAAGAGATACCCTCTTTATTTTTATTAACTTCGGTGATGGGCCATCGACTTAATTTAACTGGCACAAAAGCTACTATAAAAGGGATTTCAAATTTCATGAATGTACAATTATCACATGTGCATATAGAATCAATGTTATGTGAAATGTATAACCATTATGCTGAAAAAGAAGGTCAGTGTAGTTCTACTTCCCAAAGTTTTTTTTCAAAAAACGCTTCAACAAATGCAGATAATATATAGAGTTATTTAAAGACCAATACTAGTGTTCCATTATTTAGTTCTAATTCGTCAATATCTAGAGCAATAGATGTCAGTAGTAAAAATCTTGAAATTCCCTCCGAGTTAGCTAGGTATATGTGCGTGGACGTTCGTAGTATGTTATAACCACAAGAATTACAGGAATTAGTCTTTTATCATGGTGGAGGTGTAACAAAAGGCAGTATCCAATTGTATCAAAAATTGCTCGCGATCTACTAACACCGTCGGTGTCTACAGTAGCATCGGAGGCTGCATTTAGTTTAGGTGGTCGAGTTTTATGTGACGAACGATCAAGACTAAAAGAAGATATATTGGAAGCTTTAATATGTTTGAAGGACTGGAAATGTGCGGAATTACATTTTCAAGAACAAGTTGATAGTATAATGGCCGAAGAGTTACAGCAGATTAAAGGTTAAAGTATAAGATATTGTAAGGTTTTAAATTGTTTAGTTTCAAAAAATACATAATTTTTAATTTTTTTTAAGAAAAATTGTACACGAAATATTTTATTCGTGTATAATTTTAACTCCACTTACGATAATTGTAGCCAATCCCAAACCTGGATAAAGGAGGAGGGTTTTAAATTTTATAATTTCTTTAATTTATAACACGCATAAAATGTAGAAATTTTTTAAAAAAAATGTAGATTAAAGAAGAAGGATAAAAAAAAACGACGAGCCGGCTCGGCCCGCTAAGGCTCAGGCCGAGCCTAATTTTTTTTGGTCGGGCTTGGCTCGGCTCGGGCCAAAAAAAGCTCGGTTCAAAAAAGTTCGGACTCGGCTCGAGCTTTTTTTCCCGGCTCGGGCTCGGCTCGGATCGTTGACACCCCTACATACAATTCGTTAAAATATAGTAAAAGAACAAGAATCCTTTTATTACTTGACTTCTATTATAGTGTAAACTATGCATTAGGATTAGGCATGCTTTCTCACATTATATATGTAACACTTCTGCGTATTGTATCCAAGTAAGGATACAATCTCTCTCTCTCTCTCTCTCTCTCTCTCTCTCTCAAGGGCTGAACAGGAGCCAAAATTTTGTAACAATGGTGGTGAATTTCTCCAGGATGCCTTCGGCATCCTCAATTTTTGCAGTGTATGCCTCGTTATCGACATTTGTTATGCTGCTTCAAACTGTGTTGAATCAACTCATGCCCTATCAAGTGCAACATTATATTTGGTCCATAATTAAGCGATACGTAATGACTCTACCCTCTAATGCCACCGTAGTCATTGAAGAAAGGGATGGCGTGTCGAGCAACGAAGTGTACAATGCTGCTGAAATCTATCTGTCCACAAAGATTAGACAAAATATCGATCTCTTTAAGGTTTGCAAGCCTCATAATGACAACAATATCAGTGTGAAGTTTGCCCAAAGTGAGAAAATAATCGATTTCTTTGAAGACATTGAGCTTCAGTGGATATATGTTTCCGAGGATAGAAAAACGAGTTACAAGGTAATTGATGAAGAGACTGACAATATTCTTTCCATATCCGAGAAAAAATACTTTGAGCTGAGTTTCGAGAAGAAGTACAAGGACAGGGTAATCGACCTTTACTTGCCTTTCATGCTTGAAAAGGCCAAGTCCATTCGAGCAGAAAGAAAGGTGGTCAAGTTGCATACTTTAGGAACTTATTCGTCCTCAAGTGTGTGGGATTCTGTTACCTTCCAACATCCTTCAACTTTTGACACCCTTGCAATGGATACGAAGATTAAGAAGAGTGTCATTGATGATTTGGACAGATTTGTCCGAAGGAAAGAGTTCTACAAGAAAGTGGGCAAAGCTTGGAAAAGGGGGTACTTGTTGTATGGCCCTCCAGGGACGGGCAAATCTAGCCTGGTTGCTGCAATGGCTAATTACCTCAAATTTGATGTTTATGACTTGGAGCTTACTAATATAAAGCGTGATTCGGATTTGAGAAGAATGTTACTGAGAACTGCAAATAGATCCATACTTGTGATTGAAGATATCGACTGCAGCGTGGAATTGCCGGATAGAAATGGGCCTACGTATGCATATGGACATGGACAGGCTCGTGATCTTCAGGTACGTCGAAAATCCAGTTACTCTTAGTCTGTTGACAGATGGTTGAGATCTTGATCCCCCTCGCCACCTTCTTTCTTGAATCATGCTAAATGCCTTTGTACACAATCTTTGAAATAATGTCATTATGTCACTGCATCCGTTAAATTTCTTCTGGCGAAGTGGCAAAATCCTTCTTTCTATGTGATTGTAGTATCAACTTGAGTAAATCAAGCCTAACTATCAGACAAACAAAACCAACAAGATTATGATGGTGAATTATGTATTATTTCCCGAGCTTGTTCCAAATGATTCGTGCAAGCTTCTTTGTATTTTCATAAGACGATTCTTGTGAGATAGCTTTGTTTCGACGCACAGTAATGCAATATAGAATTTGATTTCTGAGACAGAAAATTCTCTATTTGTCTTGTAGTTCACACTCTCTGGACTACTGAACTTCATAGATGGCTTGTGGTCTAGCTGTGGGGATGAGCGGATTATCGTGTTCACTACCAACAACAGAGAAAAACTAGATCCAGCTTTGCTGCGCCCCGGGCGCATGGACATGCACATTCACATGTCTTATCTCACAGAAGATGGATTCAAGCTCTTGGCCTCCACTTATCTTAGGATTCAGGGGTACCATCCGCGATTTGCGGAGATCAAAGAATCAATAGAGAGTATGGAAATTACTCCTGCAGAAGTTGCTGAAGAACTAATGAAGAGTGATGATCCCGATACTTCTCTTGAAGGTCTAGTTAATTTTTTAAAGTGCAAAAAGATCGAAAGCAGCCTAACGAAGGATAAAGGAATCGAAGTCCAGAATATAAAAAGACTTGCATCTGATGACAGTGATCTTGAAGGTTTGACAGACTAAAATTTATGTGAATTCAATTATGATTTGAAATTATAATTTGAAATTGTACTTCTTATTTAAAGATCGAAGACCCTATTTATTAAATAAACAATGAGGTTGTATTTCTTAATATAAAACTATTTCTAGGATTTTGTCTCTCATTACAGGCTTTCTTCCATGTATTAGAGTGGTTGTACATGAAATAATTGGAGTGGAAGGAGCATAGCTTTTTATACTCCCTATTCGCTATTAATCATATCATAAAGCCCCAAAAGTCCTACTTTAGAATAAAATGGGTTTGTTCATAATAAAACACAAAGGTATTTTAGGGATTAAATTCTTATTGTGCTCTTATTCTTCTTGATACTATCTTCAAGTACTCTTCGGTGTTCTTCAAGATGTAAAAGAATTGCAATAATTTTTACGTGTTATCACAACAATAAAAAAAATAATCAAAAGACATTAACAAACACATACACACACAAGGGACACGATGGCACACCTCTCCGGTGTGTGCCACACGTGTGACTGTCCCCTGCCACGTGTTCAGTACACATGACGGTTAGGTTGGCACATTATTTTCTAATTGAATTTAGTTACTTGGACTGAAGTCCTCTATCAATTATAACTCTTTACAATTTATCTCAATTCTTATTATTAAGCCATCGAAAGATCTTGATCGTAAACTAAGTTTCAATAAATTAATTTTAACTCGATCAACTCATCAAGACACATTATTAATCTCGTTCTATTCCACTAATAACGAGATGCACTCACAGTCTAATTGAAATAATTAAAACTGAATAATCAATAGTTATATTCTCTAACTTATCTCTTTTACATATTACCCACGACAATCATTTCAAATATTTAAAATTAGGTCAAAATGACCAAAAATCATTTTATATGTGATACTTTCATATGATCACATCACAATATTAATTGAACAATCAATGTCAAACTATTGATCTTAGATTTAACTATTCACTAGAAACCTTTGAGGTCATGATCGCGCATTTTTAAGACTTGACATATTCCATGTTGCGAATATACGTTCCTTGTTATTTCACTTTCATTTCAAAGGAACCAAGGTATTGACTAGCAACTTGATCTCAAGAATTGATACCTCAAAGAACTTCCAAGTTAATAATCATAGTCCATTACTCTCTCAAAATTAATGTACTACCTATGAAAATTAATGCAATTAAATTTGTATGGTCAATGTCTTAGATTAAATTTCATGTGGTCCAATCCAGTATATTATAAAGTACTAGATGAGCTTTAATAAAATTGAGTTGAGTCAACCTTATGAAATTAAATTGTCCATCTTTATTTACCGATCGCAAACTGCAAAATTTTAGATCTAATTATAAATCAAATATTTTCATGATTAACAACTTAATCACTCAATTTATAATATCAAAACAATTTACTAACAAATGTACTCTCAAATTAATAAAAATTCATTTATTGAAAGATAAATTAATATTTTATTTCAAATGTCATGAATACATATAAATTTACTCGATGCAAAAATATCATCTAACAAATCTCTCCCTTGACATAGAGGTGTCAAGACGGACGGGCCGGCCATAACCCGCGAAAATCGGGACCGCGGGCCGACCCGTGACCCATGCGGGCGGTTCACGGGCCAAAGAGGTGTAATCTGCGGGTTTCGCGGGTTGCACCCCCATGGGCCTCGGTTAACCCGCGGCCCATAAAAAAAATCGAAAAAAAAAAATAAAACAAAAATTAAAAAAAGTTTGGAGGGGGGAGGGGGGGGGGGGGGGGGGGAAGTAGGCCAAAAAAAAAAATTTAAAAAAAAAAAAAAAAAAAAATTCAAATTTTTTTTTTATTTTTTTATTTTTTTTTAAATTTTAACTAATGGTAATATAAATTTTCTAACGGTAATATCATCCCCTTCATCTATAAATTCCAATTTATTCTTACAATTATTTTTACAATACAATCTCTGCCTCTCATTAGTTATTATACATTTGTATTTCATAGTTCATAGTTATTACTACCTTACTACAATTACAATTATTCAATTGCAAATATCATCATCATCTTGATTATATTTCTTTCTTCTCGGTATTGGACGAAAGAAGATCTAGATTTAAAGAAAATATTTTGGAAGCTCTCATATGCGTGAAAAATTGGATATTCGCGGATCGAAAGATACAAGATAAAATTATTGATGATATTACTGAAGACTTCAAAAATCTTGCAATTCCTGAAAATTGATTGGAAAACAAAAATATAATTTTTGAATAACTAAATTATAGTTAAGTAGGTGTCAACCTAATTGTGATGAACTTATACTATAAATATTTGATAATAATAATTAGACATGCATTTTAATGTAATTGTTATTTGTTTAAGTTAAATTTAAATTTGCAAAGTTATAAATAATTCATGTAACATTAAATTTGAATTCTATGTAAAAATTTCTTGATATAATTATGAATTTATCATTTTGTTCAATTCTTAGTTTACATTTACAAAAAAAAAAATATTTTTTGCTATAAATATGAAAAATTCTATTTTTTTATAATTTTATTTATACAATCATACGGGCCAAACCGGAACGACCCGCGACCCGCGCGACCCGTGACCCGCATGGGCTCGACCCGGATGGGTCAGCGGGCGGGCCTGGGTTGTAATCCAAAATTGTGGGCCGACCTGTAACCGGCCCGGAACCCACAGCGGGCGGGCTTTTTTTTTTCGCGCGGGCCGTTACCGGGCTCACATGTTGGCGGGCCGACCCGGCCCGGACCATCCGGATTGACACCTCTACCTTGACATAGAGTGAATGAGACATGATAAGAAAATGCATATTTTCAATATGCCTTTCAAAACTCTTAGCTAGCTGGTAAGCTCTTGATAAATAGGTCAGCAAGATTTTCTACAAGTGCTAGCTTTCACACTGTGACTCTTCCAATTAAACAATTTTCCTAACCAAGTGCAACTACTTCATTGTTATCATAGTGTAAAGTAATAGGACGTGATGCATGAATCACCTTAAGGTCTACCAAAAACTTTCTAAGACACCACTTTACCTTAGCCATTTCACAAGCCTTCAAGGTGAAATCTACGATATATGACTCATGATGCTCATCTAAACAATGGACCTACTACTTAATGTGAACACTGATCCTGATATCTACTTGCATCTTATCAGTTTAAAAATCAAAATCAATATAACCTTGTAGGGACCAAATTCGGAGTTAAATAAACTAGCATACACTCTAGTTGTGCAAAGATACTTGAATATATGCTTAATAGCTGTCAAGTGCCTTGGTCCTGATTCAGAAAAAGAAGAAGAAAGAAAGAGTAGAAGCAATAATTGGAAGCCACACGGAAGATAAGACTAAGCACTTTAATGGCAAATGGGTCCAAAAAGAATTGACGACATCTTTTCATTTTATTTGTTATTTTATTGTTGATTTTAAGTTAACAAATTTAATTCCGTAAAACTCTTATAAATGAAAAAAAAAAAAATTTTGATTGCTTGTTACGATTTAGGGGTCCAAATTCTAAAATTTTCCTCAGACCCCGCGAAACACGAGTACGGCCATTGTCCTTGAATTTGATTGATATCTATTGAAAATCCCAACAATATAGTAAATATCAAACCGTGAACACAACAAAACAAATATGAGATTTCCAACAAGCGAGGCATAACAGACTTGCTTCATGTATACCACTTCACATTGAGTTCAGGGTAATTGTCCCATGATAAGTGAATTCCATGCCTGGAAAGAATAAGGCCTTTTTTGGAATTTTTACATAGAAAATATGTTGAAATTGAATAAAAGTTATAGTTTTGGGATCAAATTCCACACTTTAGGAATTGAAGGACTCGAATTATAATATAAGAAGGATATTGGTTGCATAATTGATGAACTCAAGGATTAAATTGCATTATTTGGGAAAGATGAAACTTTGAAGAGAGATATTACATTAAATGGGCCTCAACTTGGAATTTCAATGGAAATGGAACTCAGGTGGGCTTGGAACCCTTTTGGACTAGTGGCTGGCGGCTGAATTTTAAGGAAAAATACCACTTGGACTCATTTATCCACTAGAAGATTGATGGCCAAAATTTGGAGCAAAAGGAGAAAGATACAGAATTTGGTTGAAAGCAACGAATTAAGGACGCGCATATTTGGAAAATAATTTCAAATTTCTTTATGCAATAATTAATCAATATTTGTACAAGCAATTTGGGTATTAATCACGTCTCGTCAATTTATAGGTGACGTCCCTTAAATTATTAGTTTCTTTTTGACATTCAAACATGCTTTCAATTATTGAACGGTTTTCATGAAATTATGTTCTTTACAATTATGTACACAATGATTATATAAATATTGTTGCTTATTTTACCTTCAAAAGAAGGAAAACAAGTTAGACATAGTGTTAACCATCGTACAGTTCGATAGGTGATAGAAATGTACTGTTACGATTTATGCAATTTTTAAGTATTCATAAATATTTAATGCATTCTTGTATGTTCGCATCTTTCACAAAAATATAGTCGCGTTACGTGCAAGAATATTTATAATTCTACTCAAGAGAGACTGTTAAACAATTTAGGAATAATGATCTTCATAATTGAATCGTATTGTCAACTTGTGAGGTTAGAGTTAAAGGGGATTGATATAAGGGGATTCGGGATCCTAGTGCTCTTTCCATCAATAGTTTTTCATCAAACTTGTATTAATCATGAATTGTATTAATTCTAGTTAATTTAAATATTGCCTTCATAAGTAGATTACAATTTAATCATAGAAAAACCACAAGTTTCGTTATTTTGATTAAGGTGAAGATAATTTGAATTTAAGCTAGTACAATCTCTGCTAGTATATTTTACTATTTGTTAACGAATCATGCACTTGCAATAATTCAAACGAAAGAATATTTTTGTGAGAAATTTTTGGCGTCTTTGCTGTGGATTGTATTTGAGTTTAATTTCATTTATCATAGTACTAATTCGAAATTTTTGCTTTAATTTTATTTTTTTGTTGTCAATTTACTTCAGTGCTTCTATTTTCTCACTTTTAGGTATTTTATGTGAAATTCGGAAGACAATGAACTAATACCAGCTGATCTGTAAATCAAACATACTTTTCATCGTGGGCAAAGAGAAGCACAATACATAGAGATGGTTACTGCACAGTATAATCAGGTTATTCGAGTGAATGAATTGACAGTAGTCGATAAAGGGAATATGTTAGTTGGGGACTTCACAACTCCACAAATTATTCTTAGTCAATCTAGCATTGTTTATCCTCCCTTTGGGCAACCAAACTTTAAGCTGAAGACCAATGTCATCCATTTATTTCAGAATGTACATCAATTCTATGGTAGGGTTGATGAAAATCCACACACACGTTTCCCCATTTTTGGAGATGTATCAACACTTAAATGTCAAGCGGCTTCAGATGATGCTATCAGGTTCAGGTTATTCCCACATGCTCTATGAGATAGAGTACTTGAATGGTTGGATTTACAACCTATTGCCGCATCATGTTGCGTTTTTTATATCGTAAGTGTAAGTCCGGATATCGTTCCCACGAAAACTATACTTTAGGACTTAATCTAATTTTTCTAACTCATATTGGACAAAAGCAATTAAATTATTATGATTGCTGTGATTATTTTTTCTAACTACTTTTAACTAATGAAAAATATACAAAGATTGCAAATAACGGATATTGAAGATTCAAATATGTGATGAATATTAGGGCATAACAATTTCATCTATTGATCACCTTAATTTTTAATTTAAGATTCATAACCTAATATACTGTTCAATCGAATTCTTCTATTGTATTCAATTTACACATCTCGAGTTCTCATTAAACTTAATTAACTAATTAAATGCCACATCTCTATGCGAAACAATTTTAGTTAAACGAAACACTAGTTCTAAGAATTCATATTATGACCACAATAATTAGTATATATATATATCTACACACTAATACTAATTCGATCGCGCTACACTTACAGAAAGCACACTTACAGACGTTTTACAGATGAGGTGGCAAGTGAGGGGTTTAAAAGGAGAGAGAGAAAAGCTAACAGAAAAGAAGAGGGGAAAAGGCCAAAGCTCTCCAGCCCCGTTCCTTAACTAGTAAAAATTCCCTTTCAATCCTCCAACCGAAACCCTACGAATTTCCTCATTCTCGACCTCCGTCCCCTGATGAACATTAGCCTGGGTTTCCATCTTCACCCGGAGCTATCTCGCTTCCCCTTTTCGTCGATTTTAAAGTTTTGAAACTGGCCGAAGCCGTGAGCAAAGTAGACCTCCGAATCGGGTCATCACCGCCATCCACCAACGTCGCACTCATCTCCACCTTCGCCCATCGTCTAAGTCCGCAGTCGTCGTACTGATACCCACTTCTGACCGGCGACACTACTTTGTGGTATGATAAATCATCATAAATTCAAAAACCTGAAATCTGAATATGTTACTCGATAGATAGCTCAATGTTGGAGACATTATGGTTATGCTATTATGCAATCAGATTTGTTCTTAATAATCCAACTTCTGCTGCAAGTAATTTATGGAGATGAATGAATATGAGTATTGACAACTTTGTCAATTGTGTTTATCATGGCTTAATTCAAGAAAATTTGATTTTTGTTCGCCGACTTTTGTTTGCCTATTTAATTAGGTGTTAATGTTTAGAATAGAAGAAAAATGGTGAAGTTGCCTTTGAAAAAAATTATGCTCATTATTCTAAGTATGCTTTGTTAATTCGTTTGTTGTTGTCGCTAAGTATGCCTTTGGAAAAATGTTGGTGTTAATCAGTTTATGCAAAGCAGGCTTAAAAATCACTTTTTAAATCAGTTTATGCTATGTTTGTTAATCATTATTCTAAGTATGCCTTTGAAAAAAATTATGCTTTGTTAATCAGTTTGTTGTTGTTGCTTCCCATCCGGATGAGATGTAGGAATGTTGGTGTCTGTCATGGATGTAGAAGCACGGGCACTTCTTTAGTGATTGCCCGATGAAACGGCGATGCCCATGGTGTGCACACGGATTGCAAAAATGTTTCGAGGTTGAAAGGAATACCGATAACAAAGGTCTATTGTTCAAAACGTTCAGTAGAAATTGTGGTTATTTTTATTGGGTCCGAAATGAAGAATCAAGCGAGGAATCAAGTGTCACGACTGAAGTGGTTGATTCGACGGAAATCGATGAAGTTGAAGATTTGCCGAAAATGTTCGACGACGTAGCTCGAATAGCCGAAAGACGAGGCGTCGAGATTTCTTTGAACATCACATTTCGCAAGGAGAAAGGAAGTGTGGATGTCAATGGAAAAGGCAAGGGGAAAGCTTGATGTGGATTCAACTAAGCTTGTTTATGTCTTTTGTTTTGGTGTTTGAATTTTGTTCATGTTATTTTGTCAATGAATTCCGTTGATGGTGTAATGAATTGATGTTTTGATGGTGTTTTGTCAACGAATTCAATTTGATCATTATTCGACTATAGTAGCTCAAGATTACTCAAGACGGATTTTAGCATCCAAAGTATAATTCAATGTTTACTAAAATCAAAGCTACTAAGTAAAAAATCTGCATAAACAGTGGATGACTCCAGGAACTAGAAATACTAGGGAGAAATTTCAAAAGCACAATTATCCAAATAATTACTTCAAAACCCTAGTTAATACCTGCACAAAGATTGCTATAATTCCCAACTACATGTATGCTACAATCACAAACAAAAAAAAAATCTGAATATCCTTAGGCACAAAGAAGAGTTATGCTTGATGCAACACACTTGAGGCATTGAGAATTTTACCAATTCATTGAATTACTCCAAATTTTTACATCTCAAATTTCGTAGATCTACTGGAAGCAAATAACCAAATCCAACAGCGCTAAAATAAAGCAAAGGTACCAATTATATTACCAAATTCAATTACTAGATCTAATACCTCTAAGCCCATTCACCCCTAATCCTCCTGGCCAACTGGAGTCAAGCTCCGTTGTTAGTCTTGAGATCCAAGTTCCCAATAACATCGAGTCAAGCACCACCCAAACGGCCTTCCACAAGATGCATACCACTAATGACATTTCTGTAAAGGACACTGCATTTTTTCAAAAAGGCAGTCCTAAAAGAAAAATAATGCTAGGAATATAAATTAATATCAACAACCATATAACTAAGAAGTAAAGATTATCAAGGAAAAGAACATATAGGAAGGTCATTTCATATGCCAGCAATATCTCGAAAAAAAGGTCTACATAATCCTACTTCATAAAATGCAACATCTGAAAATATATAAACGAACAGTCAACTTTTACCTTGCACACATAAATGCTATATTCATCCCTACCTGCAGCTCTCCTTTTGCTCACTAGCACTAGCAACAAACCTGTCGCCCAAGACAGCCCCAATCCCTTTTTTCCATTTCCTATCATAAGCAAAAGACTCAGTTTTCTAGACATCTTAAAGTGGCAGAGTGGCAATAATACCAAATGGACTACTTACCAAAGGATGAAATAACCAACAATCAAAGAAGAATACGAATACATAACATACCAAAAGTTTTGGCATGACAACCTGAGGAAGTATGGAAACTATGAGTTATGTGAGAAAATTTGCAACTACAACAGAGAAATGGTAACAAGACTTAAATAAGAAATTTTTGGCATAATTAAAATGCTGACATACTATGCACACCATTTACACATGACCTCTTCTAATCTTTAACAGTAAAATAAGCGGCATCCCTTCAGATCCCTTGAAATCCATTGCCATCAATGAAGGAATGGTTGTCCTGCAAAATCAAATACCGTTATAAGCACAATCTTCAAACACATAAACTTGTATGTAAAGTGGTAATTCACCTGAACACCATGTTGTGAATATGACAATGGCGTAGGCTGCAAGTACTGAATTTCTTGACTGAACTGGACGACGGGTGCATTCTCTTCAACATGAGTACGTATAGCTTGCTATCTCCTTGGCTTGCTTGAACCCATAGTTCCCTGCATACCAATATAAATGAAAAGTCTCACTAAATATAAATGTTGATGCTTTTCAAGTACAAGCAAAGTACCTTTCTTTTATTCTAATTGGATTCCAATGGACCTTTTCTTCGAAGTTTTCGTGGCCCACCCTTTCTATTAGACTACACGGGATCCAAATCATGAACTTCGGAGTATTTTGTGAAATTGTACATTGAGTTGGCTCCGAAGGGACATTACTACCACCACTTGAATTCGAAGTCCTGAGTTCTATTGCTTTCGCTTTTATCCAATCCATTATCATACGTGAACCCCTTCATTCGGTGCAGTGAGGTTTGCTACCTCTGAGAAATACATACACATTTCATCATAATGCATCTGTTCAGGTGTACTAACCAAACCATCATAAATTACTGCGACTCTCGTGTGAGCTCTGCTGATGTCTCTCCTCCAACGACGCAATATATACCTCTCGGCATCGATGTAACGTCATTACGGTCTAGAATTGTGATCGCATGCCTGCAAATAATTCCACGAAATTCAAACAGGTGGCAGCTACAAGTAATCTCTAAAGTGTCGCCACGAAAGGATACAAAAAATGTTCTCTTCTTCCGACCCCTAAGATGTACGACAGACTCTCTAACGGTGTAATTCAGCCCGAGCAAACTTTCTTTGGATGAAATGATGTTGCAATAAACCTTTCCTGTGAACTCAGCCTGAACTTCTTTGTAACTTTGAAATTGTGTAAACCGACTGAAACTGCTTTTCCATTTCGAAGGTAGTTGCGCACGGAACCATCTGGGAGAAAGACTTGAAATCAGCCTGAAACTCTTTTTCAACCTTATTCATCAATGCTCTTTCGTACTGTTCGACAAACTACTTCAACAAAGTTTTCGAATGGACATAGCCATCAAAAAAAGTATTTATACTCTCACTTCGTTGCCTTGTCGACATGCCTGCCCAAAAAGTAGTCTTCAAATAACACGGAACCTAATGCCCTCTGTTCTCATGAAGGCCCGATAACCAAGCATTATCATGCAGCTCATAGTTATTGATCATAGCTATCCAACCTTCTTCAAATTCATCAATAGTTTGGGAATCATACACTACATTGTGTATGTCAGAGAAAATCAAACTTCTATGAGTGTGGTAGCCAAATTTTTCTGGTAACTTTTTCATAATGTGCCAGAAACACCATCTATGTTTAGTATTCAGAAAAACAATTGCAATTGCATTTTGTATGACCCTATCTTGATCAGTAATTATGCCCTGGGGGTTGATCATGCATGCACTGATCCTCGCTCTACAATCCATCTGACTTGTTGGTTGCGTCTTCAAAGATGTGCTTGTATTAATTAAGCTTCGGCCTTCACGACTACAAGTGAATGTCACATATCTGACAACTTCATCATCCCCCTTTTTAGAATTCATTTTCCGCACCGAAAAACCTACAGTGTAAGCATATCTCTTATAAAACTCAAACACCATTTTTTCATTCCTCGAACATCATACCCACCTCTGGCACTTTCTCTCCATCTTCTCCTAACATGTCGTCCTCCACACTATTCATATTGTCCGCAATTATAACACAATCGGGTTGCAGTAAAGGATCTCCATTCATGTCGTCCATAGTATCGTGTCCTACAACAAATCACGAAGCAAAATGTTCAACTTAAAAACATGCATTCATTTCTTTTCGGCTTAAAATGTTTATACAATCAGTTCAATATTTAAAATCAGTTCAATATTTACTAATTACTTCCCTAAACCACCATAATTTGCTTATTTTTTCACTAAATATCACCATTTTTGCTGACCATATAAGAAAATCTTGACATTTCTTTTTGCCTACTTAAATACGAACGAAACTCTTCAATGGTAAGCACATTACCGTTTTTAGCTGGGTAATGAAGCTCCGGATTCAGCTTCGCACGGTCTCAATTGGGTAACAAAGCTTCGGATTCGACTTCGCACGGTTTCAGCTGAGTAACAAAATGAGTTCGATTTTTAGCTGCGGGTAACAAAGCCTAGGCTTCACACGGTCGACTGTGGGTAAGTTTCAATTGGATGAAATCGGAAAGACCAGCACGATCTGCACCGCCGTCGAGCTGAGCTTGGCGGGAAGGAGAAGGTCAAAAATTCCCTCTCTTTTGTTGTCTACATAAATGGTCTCTTTCTCTTGAGAAACGCCCTATTTTTGAAGAGAGAAAAATGGGCTCTCTCTCTTTTCTCCGGCTTTTCTCCCGAACCGACCGATTTTTTAAATTTTCTATAATCCTTCTATGAAACAGTACTCTGTAAATGTAGCTTTTACTGTATGGTCTAAATCTAAAACTCATATCTCTATTCGTAAGAGACTCACATAATCATCAAATTAGTGATAAGTAATTCAATGCATTAAACTCATAATAAAATCAACACATATAAGAAAAAATCACAGAAATTTTGAATAGAAATCACAAGTCGATTAAATTGTTTTCCCTAGTATGACAATTAGTTACTCATACTGTAAAAATAAAAATACGCAAAAGTGAATTGACATCACAAAAATTGACGAAACGTGAAATTGCTCATGTCTGCCGTCTCCTTTCTCTATACGCATATGTATTTATTTCCAACCTACAATGTTTGACTTCCTATATATATGTAGGTAATATTTCTCTCCAAGGTTTCATTTTTGGATTTTTTCCATTTTTAGCCACTTTTGCATTCTTTTCTCCAACTCTTCAATAAACATAAAGTTTTACCTACAAAATACAATATAACATAAATTATGTCGAATTTTATCGAAAAGATAATAAAATATCATGACTTATAGCCTCACTTATCACACCCCAAACTTGAATCTTTGTTTGTCCTCAAACAAAACTAAAACCTAACAAACGCACAAACATAGAATGCTAATTACTTAATCGGTGATCAGTCAATCAAATAAAACAGTAATATTTAGCTAGCTAACCTGACTTTGTATCTCGAGATTGAAATCATAATATCAAATCTATACACAACTTCAATATCACAATACAAAAATTAAAATATACTTTTTTCAATGTAAAATCGACGTGTGTGTTAAGAATTAAGCATAGCATTATGAATTCATATGTTGTTTCAATTTCCGACCCCAATGGTCAAATATGTTCTTTCATCGATCGTAAGATTCATACACCCACAAACTTATTTTTTAAACTATTTTCTAGTATGCGAACTAAGGTTGGATTTTTTTATTACTATCCTC
This sequence comes from Fraxinus americana, assembly GCA_035079005.1. Taxonomy (NCBI): domain Eukaryota; kingdom Viridiplantae; phylum Streptophyta; class Magnoliopsida; order Lamiales; family Oleaceae; genus Fraxinus; species Fraxinus americana. The sequence goes on along the minus strand of CM068712.1, from coordinate 15,315,871 downwards.
ATCTCTCTAGTTTGGCAAAATTTCACTAATTGCAGTTCAATATTTCAATAAACAAGGATTCTCCATTAAATTTTATTGGTTCAATCTGTAGAATTTAACTAGGCTAACAACCTCTTATCAAAAGTCAAACTTTCTTAAATAAGTGTTTGAGACTTAATCGAGACATTTGGTGCGTCTTTTGTTTCATGCACCTGCTTTTTCTGAAATTTTTTCTTATGAATAATTTTTTTCTTTATTTGAAGTTTTCTCCCCCTTAAACTTTCTAAATGACCCATGTATTAAGCTTTGGCCTATGACTTTCAAGTCAAATGACCATAGGGCACCAGGTTTTAAAGACCTTTGCAGGCTTAATTGCTCGAGTCATAAAGATTATGAAGAGAAATTTTCAAATAAAATATTTTTTATGCATTGATTAGTGTAATGTCCCTCATTTAACACCAATTCAAGTAAAATGACATCTAACTTGAGACTTTCACCCAATTACATCATATTGACCTTAGACAATTCGCACAAGATTTTTAATTTCACACACAGAATCCCATTTATCTCAATATCTTCCTACAATAGTGAAATCCCTCCAAACTATTCTAAATTTGGTTCAAGAATGTAAAATTTAGTGGTTTTGGGTCTAACATCTATGGTCCACTATTTCAACCCATCCAATTATGAAATCAATTCATCTTACACAATACTTAACTTAATTCATGTGTTCAATATATATCAAATTTCACATGAAAGAACGAAAATTAATCTAAGCATGTAATTTATTTAACATTCATAGATCAATTCACGATTCAATATATTCGTCACTGCCAGCCAAGCCAACTACTCACACAAGCACACAAAAATAATTTTATTTTATTTTTTGAAAATTTTGAATGTTTCCAAATTTTCAAACATTTTTTGTACTAAAGCAATAAGAGCACACAAAAACACATTGAAAATTTATGTTTTCCATCCCTGAACGTGAACTAGATATTGTCTTCAATATCTTTAATCCTAAATCCGCATAGAAGGGGTGTGGAAGAAAGTGAAGAAAAAACTCTCCCGATATGACTTGTAATAAAATGGCTAGCTTTCCTATTGGTCTCGTTGGCTCCTTTGTCAATTTTGGTTTAAATATTTCGCGACATTATATTCCTGAAAAATCAAATAGTTGGAACAAGTGTTACTTATCTCTAACATCTAATAAATCAACAAATATATCGATGACCTAAGGGGAAACGATGTATGGATGATGAGTCACAAATAAACTTAAAATATACTAAACTAGCCTAAAATTCAAAAACAGAATAAGTAAAAAGTTAGGTTGCCTCCCAAAAAGCACTTCTTTAACGTTATTAACTTAACTTAGTGTCATATTTGATCATGGTGGCTCGAACCAAGTTATGCCTTCATTGCACTTTGTACAATTTTCATTTATGCATCATTTTTTTGTTCTCCATATTTTGGTATTTCATTCTCATCTCTACCAGAAGTCTACCAAAGTTTGATTTTCTATTCTGACAGCTTCGTTGATCAGGTGGCTCTTCTTCATCAATTCTAATGTAATGATTTTTGTTTCTCAAATGGGGTATAAAGATTAAATATTTCTTGTTTTTCTTCAACCTTCAATATTAGCTCACCATTCTCCATGTCAATTAAAGTTTGACATGTTGCTAAGAATGACCGTCCTAATATAATTGGAATGTCTCGATCGTTTGGTATGTCCAGCACAATGAAATCCATCGAAAATATTAAATTCCCGCTTTTATGAGCACATCCTCAATTTGCCACGTGGCTTTGAAACTGTTGTATCAGCTAATTGTGGCGTTATTGATGTTGATTTAACTTCATCCAATCCTAATTTCTTGTAAAAAGAATATGACGTTAGATTTATACTAGCACATTTGTCACATAATGCATTAATAGCACAAGAATTTTCAATTGAAATAGGCAAAGTAAAACTCTCTGAATCTTTCAACTTGGGGGGTACTTTGTTTTGCACTCTTGCACTATTTTTCTCTGCTAATGCGACAATTTCAAACTCTGAAAGCTTTCTTTTCTTTGTTAACATCTCTTTCAAAAAATTTGTTTAGCTTGGAATTTGTAATATTGCATCAATCAATGGAATATTGATCTGAAGCTTAGATGCCATGGAGGTGAATAATACATGGTCTATTACAAAACTACCTTACGGGAAACATGACATAGGATGCAGATGGATTTATAAAATAAAGTACAGATCGGATGGTAGCATAGAAAGATACAAAGCACGCTTGGTGGCTAAGGGATATACTTAAGAAGAGGGATTGGACTTCAATGAAACATTTTCACCTGCTACTAAGCCCGGTTACAATTAAAGCTCTTTTGGTCATAACAGGAACTAATAGCTGAGATATCACACAACTTGATGTTAACAATGCTTTCTCAATGGAGATTTGTTTGAAGAAATATATATGGATTTGCCATTGGGATATAAAGACTATGCAGGTTCTAAGATTCAGGTGCTGAATTTGGTTTGTAAACTTCACAAGTCAATTTATGGTCTTAAGCAAGTTTCAAGGTAGTGGTTTTCCAAATTTTCCAATGCCCCTATTGATCATGGCTTCAAGCAGTCAAAAGAAAATTATTCTTTGTTTACCAAAGGTTCGGTAGCTCATTTGTTGCACTCTTGGTCTATGTTGGTGATATCTTCATCACTGGATGTAATGCACATGAAATTAATTCCCTAAAAGCCTTCCTACACAGCTGTTTTAAGCTGAAAGATCTTGGCAAGCTAAAGTATTTTCTTGGGCTGGAGATAGCAAGGTCACAAAAGGGAATCTTTATGTTACATAGGCAATTTGCTCTGTAACTTCTTGAAGATATTGGATTTCTGGCATGTAAACCAGTTAGTTTCATTGCCTATGGATTCTAAATTGAAACTCAGTTCTTTTGAAGGAGAACTTGTTGTAGATGCTTCAATGTATATGAGATTAATTGATGGTCTTCTTTACCTCACTATCTCCAGACCTAATATAACATTTGTTGTTCACAAGTTAAGTCAATTTATGTCACAACCAAAGCAACCACATTTGGATGCAGCTTATCACCTCTTGCAATATATAAAGGTATGTCTCGGAAGGAATCTTATTCTCTGCACAATCTTCATTTCAGCTTAGAGCATTTGTGGGTGTAGACTGGGGATCATGCCTTGACACAAGAAAATTAGTCCCTGGTTTTGATGTTTTTTCTTGGAGATTCTTTAATTTCTTGGAAAGCTAAGAAGCAAACTATGATATCCAGATCTTCAGCTAAGGATGAATATTGTGCATTGGTTTCTACTACCAGTGAAATTGTTTGGCTTACTCAAATACTTTATGATTTTCAAATTTACACCAAAGATCTTGCATTAATATTCTGCGACAACCAAGAAACAATTCACGTTGCTTCTAATCCTGTTTTTCACGATGTACTAAACACATTGAGATCGATTGTCATTTTGTTTGAGATAAGGTGGCTGATGGTTTTGTCAAGGTGTTACCAGTTTGTTCTCATCATCAATTGGCTGACATTTTTACAAAGGCTTTACCGGCTTCTTAGATGTTTCCTTTATTGTCCAAGATGGTTGTGATCAATCCTCACCTTTCATCTTGAGGGGGAGTAACAGAAGCTGAGCTGCTGATGGTGAGCTGGAGCTAGGAGTTGAAGCAGAGCAAGCTGGCTACATTGCACATAAGGAATGCAAGGGATACAACTGGAGCCAATAATTAGTTAGTTAGACATGCAGTTAGATCAGTTGTCCACGTGTCTATTTTGTAATGGTTAGTATAGCTGGTAGTTAGTTGGAGTTGGTCAGTTTTGTTGAATTCTTTTCTATTTATACACACTGAACTTACAGTTTAAAGGTGTAATTCTTCTTTTCTGAATAATACAATTACGTCATTTTTTACTCTAATACTCCTACTGGTATGATTTTGCTTAGGATAGTTGGCAGTGTATTGTTCTAAATTTTTCTTCAGTAAATAATCGTATTAAGATTGAGCTACATATGTAAGAAATGTTTTCATATACGATGCATAACAAATGTACAAGTAGATCCACTACCATAATATGGCTACTACCTAAAACCCCAAAATCTTAAAATATCTCTATAGGAGAAGATAATGTAATTATGTCCCACAAAATTTTATATATCCCAACACGTCATGCAATATCAATTTAGTATCGTTTAAGTTCGGTCACCAGTGACATCGTAGGAATATATTCTATAGGAAGTCCCCACGATTTCTTTGATTTAAGTGTATTACCCATATATTAATGATTTCATATGTTCTGAATGTTACCAACTGGGCATTCATGATTAATTTGTACCTAAAAGAACATCACTTAATTGGTCTCAATCAAATAAATAAAATAATGCAGTCCTCATATAGGGAGGCCAATAAAAATATTAGCACAAGTCATGCGCACATTCCTACTAATGGACTAATAGGGGATGCCGAGCGTTTACTCAAAAAGCACCCCCCTCACTTCATGTTTTGTAACAATTCCTAAAAAAATTAATTAAAGTGGTCTAATTGTTAATAGTAATAATATTTATCTTTTCTTAACTAACTAATTTAGAAAAAAAATTATTATGTACCGTGCATGAATTATAGTACCTAGACCGGTGTATATGGGATCTACACGACATGTTATGTATTTGACATTCATCCACAATTTAAATAAAGAATTAAATAAAACAGTAATAAGAGTAAATATAACAAACTTTATGACCCAAAACCTAGACACAACACAGATTAATTAAAAAAGAGCTAATAGGAACATAATCAGACACAATTCTTCAATTTCAATCTGCAAGTATCAACTCCAAGGTTCCCGTCCTCCATAGTTTCAATCATTAGCCCAAATCCAAGCCTCCAGAAAATAATCTTGAGCCCACTTTCAAAATCCAATGTGTAAAGACTCTGAAGGTTGCTTTCAGCCCATATGCAAAGTTGGCCCAATCGTGTTACCCAACCTAAAAATAATTTAGCCCCCATTTGACAACAATTAAATTGAGTTCTTTTGGGGAAAATAAGTTGGGAAAAATTCAAATATCAAATTTATTCTACATACCATTTCAAAAATAAGAAAATAACTTTAAAATTTTTAAAATCAAATATTTGACATATACATACACTATATATATATATAGTTAACCCAACCAATCCCACCCCACCTCCACCACTACTATCACTCCGACGACCGTTCCGACGATTATTCCGGAGACTACTCCGATTTCGATGACCGATCCGACGACTGCTCTGATTCTCGCGACTATTCTGGGGACCGTTCAGAAGTCAATTTATTCCAGCAATTGCTCCAATTCCGGCAATTGTTCCAACTCCAGCAACTGCTCCGAACCGTGACTCTACAAAACAACATGTGGCCTGTTAATATTGATCTATGACCCGTTTATATTGATTTGTGACCTATAATTAACTTGTAATTGTGATTGTGATTTGTGACCTCAACGACTGTGACTGTGATCTGTGACCTCAAACCTGTGACTGTGACCTTAACGATGAAATAATTAACCACAGTTCTATACAATATGGTCATAGCTATCAAATTAATTAATCATATAGATCCGTGACCTGTCTGTATTGATTTGTGAATTTTATAGGTCACAGATTATTTCTCGGTCATGAATCGAAAATTTTATAAGTCGTCGATTATTTTGAGGTCACAAATCAATAATTTTATAAGTTGCAGATTATTTTATTGGTCACGGATCACAAAATCAACATTTTTCTCGGTCACAAATCAAAAATTTTATGGGTTATAGATTAATTTTTCGATCACAACTTAATTAACTGTGAGTCACAATTCGAATTTTAAGGGTCTCAGTTAACTAATTGGTCATAGGTCAACTACTGGGTCACATACCACACCACCTCCAATGTCTCCACCGCCACTTGCGACCACCATTACACAATGGCCGACAACGCCGCCACCACCACACCATCAACACCGCCACCACCAACCACCTCTACCTCTACCGCCACCAAAAACCATCACCACAACCACGAAACCCACAGCTACCACTGCATCCAACACCAACATCACCACCGTTGTCGCCAGAACCAACAACACCACCATCTCGCCGCCGCAGCCAATATCACAAACCACTACCAATAAAACACCAAACACCAAAAACCACCTCCACAGTCAAACCGCCACCTAACCACCAACACCACAAAAATCATCACAACAACCACCAACTGCACCAACTGCACCACCACCACCTAACCCCCTTCCCCCCAAAAAAAATTGACGTCATCACAACCTCACCACCCCAGCCAACTCCAACCTCATCAACATAAACAAAAACCAAAATGTCTGCATCACCTCATTGTCAGCACCACCGCCGACCACTGCACAGTAGATTGCATAAAAAACAAAAAACTATAGATTCTGGCAGATTGAACACCTTAAATTCGGCGCTGCAAGTGACGCTTAGAGGCATCGCAGTGAGCGCCACACCGCTCATAGCAACGAGCTCCGCTGTGGTCTTCGTCAACGGCAACCACGTGCGACAGAGACCGAAGATGATAGAGAGAGAACGAGAGAGAGGAGGCGGGAAGATAGAGATGAGGGAGATGAGAGTGGTAAATGATTTTTAGGGTTTGGGGGTGAAATTTGTATATATAATACTTAATATTTAAATAGCAAATATCTGATTTTTGAACAAATTATTAATATTTAATTAAATATAAAAAATCTGTATCTATATATGAAATATCTGATTTTTGAAAATTAAAACTTGACATCTAATTTTTTAACTTGAATCTTGAAAAGTAGGGATTCCTATAATTTTCACAAATAATTTTTGAAATAATGATATTTTAGAGAACATGTGGTTAAAAAGTAGAAAAAAAAATTTGTTTACCTGAAATATATTTTATTTTGAGAATGTATGGTTGAAAATGGGTGTAAGGAAAAAAATTGTCAAATATGGGCTTACATCATTTTTGCCTAAACCCTAACACCCTAGAAGTTGCTTTATTCGTCAGAAAAAGAGGGACCGACCAAACTAAAGGCACCACAACAAAAACCTTACAGCGCTATGGGTTCTACATCGTTTCCTCTCCAAACAGTAGTAGTGCTCGAAAGTGCCGCCACCATGGGTGAGTCGTGGGGACGACACCTACAAAGCCGCAACCTTGTGGTATAACGACGCATGTAGTATAATCGCCATGATCCAATCGCGACGGTTGCATGAAAAATTTTTTGTCACTGCTAGTTGAAAAATCTCCACCATCAACCGAAGCCTTTCCTTTCTTCTTCTCTTCTAGGCTCCAAAAGAAACGGCCAAAATTGCACATCCGGTCCCATGATTTGTTGGATTCAATAACAAAATAAACTACATAATTCTTAAACTATCCTTTACGAACACATGTACAATCAAACAAAAATATAAAATTTAACTCTTAATACAGAAAAATAATATCGAAACTTACTGACACCATTCGAGAAAGTATTAATATAAAAATGATTTTTTTTTGTATTAACTAGAATATAATGATTATGCTCATAATAAAATAAAGGAAAAATTGCAGTCATGGTCCCAAACCTTTTCATTTTTACAAACTTTACCTTAACCTTCTGTTTGTACTACCACAAGTCCCAAACCTTTAAGAAATTTACATAAATTGTCCAAACTGACGGAAAACTTTAGTTTCATTGTCAGTTGACCTCAAAAAGGGAAAAAGGCAAATTTTGATCAATTTAAACAGTGTGATTTTTGTCCAATTTTATTTTTCCCTTTTAAAAATCATCTGGTCAGTTATAATCTCACACTCTCTCCATTTTTTCATGGTACGAACCCCAAAATCCATCTTCTACAACGTCGAACGAAAATAGCCAACAATATGATGAAATTCCAGAAGATATTGTATGTCACATACAAGGCTGTCTTCGAGAACCTATATGCAGCAAGTTTTTAATTTTTTTTTAAAATTTCTAGTTGTAGACATGTTTGCCTCATAGTGAGTTACGAATTGTGATCATATAGTGCATATTTCCATAATTTTAAGCATGTTATTGAATTGGAATCATAAAATTTGCAATATTTATTCGCGCTGCTTTTGCATTCATTTCATTCAACTAGGGTTTGGTGTTTATGGCAGTTTGTTAGTTTTTTTTGTCCAAGAAAAATTCAAGTTATTTCACCATAAAGCTACATTACGACGGTGCATTTCTCACAAAGATGCGAAATTTTATATACGAGCATGGGAAGATAGCATATCTAGACTATGTACCCTGATTAATTTAATAGATTTCTCCTATACAATGATATGAAGATGCTAGGCTATTATAAGAAAATGAGGTATGTGTATACGATTGAAATTAATATATTAAGTGAGGCATCGTTCTAACGGGTGAACAATGTAGACTTTAAAAATGTAGTTAGATTGCTTGGTAAGAATAGGCTTGCTGAGATGTAGTGTGAACCCGTAGTTGAAGCGTTGGAATTGTCATGAGACGACAAAGTAGGGCATGATATTTCAGTAGTTGATGTTGACACTGGTGAGGTGTTGGAGGAGGTGGAAGAAAAAGGGAAACTAGATGTTGACAAACAAGTTGAGCATAATGTGTGCTATCCAGTGGAGGTTTATGATGATTTTCTAGAGGGTGATGACTTGTATGTTGTGGATGAGGCTCGGAGTAATGGTGCAACTAATGAAGTAGAAGTGGATAAAGAGAGTTCAGTTGATGTTCATTCTGGTTGAATGAATGACTTACGTGCAGATGAATAGGCACCTATTGCAGATCACAATAAGTCACCCGCTTCACTTCAAAATGAGCCACCTGCTGCAGTACAACATAAGGCATATGTTGAAGTACAACATGAGGTACCTTCTAATGCATCACTTGTTGATGAAGCCCTCGTTATTTAACCCCATGTTGATACACCACCTTTAGATGCACCCCCTTCTCCTGTGGGTAAATTGAGTAACTTACATGCTGAAGATCATGTAGCTACATGTAAGGATAATATGGGTTATCAACCTGTATATGAAGAACAAGTGGTGGACTACATGACTCTAATGAAGCACCTGTTGTGCTCCCTACAAATGCACTACTTGATGAGACACCCCTTATTGATGAAAATGTGGACCATACTGACACTAGAGAAGGGAATATGGAATTTGAATTTAAGGAAAGCCTAATGGAGGAGTTCAGTGATCCAGATTATGAGCAAGAGAAATATGTCCCTATAAATGATCATGATGAAGGTACATTCTTCAGGTTGTCTGAGGATTTTATATTGATGATGGAAATTTGAGGGCGGAACATAGAGTGTAGTAGGGCGTGTAGGTGGTGATGAAATCGACTATGATAAGTTAGATGATCTTAGAAGTATTCCAAGTGATATTAAAGAAGTTGGTAGCTCTTCATGAGCTAAGAATGAGCATTGGTTTGCTACAGACATGCAAGATCCAAAATTTCAAATAGGTACGAAGAAGAAATTTTTTAGATTTTGTTGTATGTTCATATCATTTAAAAGTAAACTGCTTGAATCCAAATAGGATAATGAGGGATGCAGTTGTACAATATAAAGATAATGAGGGATGCAGTTGTACAATATTTAGTTAAAAATGCAGAACATGTCAGATATGTAAAGAATGAAGGAATAAGACTACAAGTCAAATATCAAGATAACTGGCCATGGGTCTTGTATGTCTACCAGCAACCAGAAAAAAGTTTCGAGATTAAAACATTTAGAATTGAATATACATTCACAATAGTGTGGCGGAATAGAAGAGTGCATACTGGTTACTTGGCAAAAAAATATATAAGGAAGTTTGAACCTGATCCAAAAATGTCTATGAATAGTTTTATAGAAATAGTGAAGGAGGATTGCATGTATGAGATCTCTAAGCATCAATTTTATAAGAAAAGAGCTAAATGTGCAGAAGTTGTGAATGGAAGTGTAGCTGAACAGTACAAGATCCTGTGGAACTATGGTGAGGAGTTGGAAAGAACTAATCTTAGTAGTATAGTGATAATTGAAAGGCAGAGTCATACATTTAAAAGAATATATATATGTTTGGGGGCTTGCAAAGAAGGTTTTAGAGCTGAGTGTAGGAATGCGATTGGTTTCGTAGGATGTTTCCTAAAAAGTGCACAAGATGGGCAGTTGTTGGTTGCAGTAGGTATTGATGCTGACAACTACATGTTTCCTGTAACTTGGGTTGTGGTAGATGCGAAGAACAAAACAAATTGGGAATGGTTCTTAGAACTTTTAACATTTGATATTAGGATGTATAATGCTTGGACTTGGACCTTCATTTCTGATAAACAGAAGGGCTTGGTAGACTCCATAAATTTGTCATGTGAGGATGCTGAGGATAGATGTTGTACAAGACATTTTTACAGTAATTCCACCTTAGTGTATAAGGGACAGACTCCTAAAACACATTTTAGGCTGCAGCAAGGGCAACAATAGTGCCAAAGTAGAAAAGTGCAATGAATAAGATGAAAGATATGAATGAAGTACCATTTAAATGGTTCAATAATAAACCGGCATCATAGTGGAGCATATCACATTTTCAGGATTATTCAAAGTACGACATCCTACTAAATAACTTGTATGAGGCATTCAACTCTTCCTTATTGATTACAAGAGAAAAGTATATTATCTCAATAGTTGAGAAGATAAGACATCAACAATTGCTGATGATGAATGCCAAACAGGAAGCTGCATAAAGATGAGATCTTACTTTTGGTCCTAGAATTATGAGTATTGTTGAGAAAGCAAAGACATATGCAAGGTTCTTGAAGGCTGACTATGATGGAAGTGAAAGTTTGAGGTGGGCAATTGGGATGGAATAAGATGGAGTATGGAACTAATGAAATGTGAATGTGCATGTAGAAAATGGCAGTTTACTGGAATACCTAGTGCCCATGCAATGTCTGGTATGCTATCTAGAAACATTGGTATATATGGGTATGTAGATGTATGCTACAGCAAATAAGCTTACCTAAGGTCCTATAGCCTAGTCACCCAACCAATGTCAAGTTCTAAGTTGTGGCTAGAGCTGGGAAAGCATCATTGAAATCCACATATAAAGAAGAAACAGACAGGCAGACTAAAGAAGTTAAGAAAAAGGTCGAGGACACAGCGCCAACTTCATCACAAGGCAAGAGCAAGAGAAAGATTTCTACTCTCACTGAGCCACATGTAAAGAAGAAGAAAAGTGGATAAAAAATAACAAAGATTTTTGTATGATGATCCTTTTGAATGAAATTTTTGTATAATGAAGTTTTTTGTGTGATTACATTTGGTAGAACAAAATTAGAATTGCTTTTGTATGATGAACAAATGAATTATGATGTAAAATGTGAATATTTTAATGAAGAAATTGTTCTTTGTGTCTTTAATTAGTGACTGTTGTTAGGTCATTGTGTTCTGGGTGTTTTGGAAGTGAAACAGGTTTGGAAGTGCCACCTAAAGCAATCAAACAGATATTCTGACTCAAGCAAAGAATTGGGACATAAGCTTCAACTCCTTAAAAGGTTTGGGATCTACTATGCAACTCATGCAAAAGGTTTAGGATTTGCTATGCATTCAAATACAAATTTTTGAGACCTACAGTGAGATATAGTAAAATGTTTGGTTTTTTATGTACGACTAATCGAAAACGTTTGAGTCCTACAATGCACCATCTACAACAGATTTTCGAACATATTTTTCCCGTCATTTTGAAGCATTTGCTCACTAGGGAGGGAGAAAACTGTGAGAAATGAAAATTAGACTAACATGTTGAATGGTAACATGTCTTATTTAATTGAAAATAAGTTACAACACCAAAGATAACACTCGATTTTTAACTCATAAACCCAACTTCCAAAACACAAACACAACATCTGAACTCAAAAACCTAACATGGATCTATGCACACCTATTTCACAAAAACTGCACGTATAAATCCTAATATCCAAGTCTTCAATGAACTACGGCTTCTTGCACTTAGGGTATTTAAATGAGATTATCTCCCTCGATCTATCGCACATAGGTGGGTCGTACCAGTCAAAGAAGTTACATCCATTGACATCTTGATGCCGTGGGCAAGTGAGAAATCTTCTTCCTAGGTTCAAGTTCGTCTGTGGGGTCTTCAATCTTCATCTACACAAGGTCACCACATCTACATACATTGCTTTCCATATTTATGCTGAAATAATCCAAAAAATGGAAGAGAGAGAAGAATATATAAGACCTGTAAAATGAGGGAAATGAAATACAATAATTAGTACAGTGAGTAGGGGGAAATGTAATTGGACGAAAATGAACCTTTTTAAATTGGGCAAAACTTTTCTTTTTTCCCTTTTTCAGGCCAACTGATGGTGGAACTAATGGTTTTCATCATTTTGGACTGCATCTGCGAATTTCTCAAAGATTTGGGATATTTGATAGCACAAACTGAATGTTGAGGTAAAATTTACAAAAAAAGGAAAATGTTTGAGACCGCGGCTACAATTTTCCCTAAATCAACCTAAAATAAATATGCGATTTAGGAATTACCCTTATCGCATGCTTTAAAAAAAAATCTCTATTGCATTCTTTCTCTATATCTTTGTTTCTTATTTTGAAACCACAAAAGAGGCATATGGCACTCAATTAACCTAAAATTTAATGAATTAATATTTACCTGGTCAACTCCTGATCAGTCTAGATAATTTATTAATATTGTTTTATTTCATTAAAAGAACTAGTGAGACGTAGGTACAAAGCACATGTCATAGTATAGTTTGCTATGTAATATCGTAGGTAAAAAAAAATTTATTTGTGTTAAGTAGTTAAATCAAACTCAAGAATTTTTGCTAAATGTTTTGTATTATCAGATATATGATGTCTCCATAGGAAAGCACCACAGATACTATGATTTATTTTACATACTAATATATAAATGGGTAATTTGTGGAAAAAAATAAATAATAAAACATTATAACCTTTCGAAAATAAGCAACCATCACAAGATGCAAAATCCTATATCTTCGATTGTAATCTGGAAAGAGAAAAAAAACAGATCCGATTATGCAAGAAAAAATTGCACAATCGAAGGAAAAAAAAATAAGTGAACAAAATTCACTGCCCTTTCCCAAAACAATGACCAGAAGGTTGAAACCCTAAATGTTAGACTCTAACCGTTAAATGAAAAAAAATATATCAGTTTCTGCAATAAATTTCATTTTCACCATCGCAATCTAGATATGTAATTGAAATATTTAGTCTTGAAAAAGTACCAAAAGTAGTCAAATGATAACTAATTTTAGATGAGAATTGCATTATGTAGAAAAAAAAACCTTAAAAACATGATCAAACATCCTTAGAATTCAAAATGCACACCAGATTTTAAAATAGACCCACCAAGTTTTAAGTATATAAAATGAAGACTAGGGAGTCGATACAGAGAAAAATCGAAAAGAATAATTGTATTAAATTTCCTTAATTGAATGTATAATGGCAGAGGGATATATATATATATATATATATATATATATATATATATATATATATATATATATATATATATATATATATATATACAGAATTTATATGCTATTATAGAATGTTCATTCACAATCAGAATGACAATAACCATGTAGTTGCAACTGAGAATTTGTAGGATAGAACACTCTTTGACTTGGAGCCCTTTTGACGTATCTCAAGACTTTATGTGTTGCGTGTAAATGTGGAACACGAGGACTCTCCATAAATTGACTTAGTAGCTGAACTGAGTAGGATATATCAGGTCTGGTTACTGTTAGGTAGAACAGTCTACCAACTAATCTTCTATAAAGGGCTATTCAGGAAGCAATTCCCCTTCATCTTTGATCAGTTTTACATTTTGATCTAATGGTATCCTTGTAAATGCTGATCCGATGGTTCCTAAGTCTTTCAAAATATAAAGAGCATATTTTCTTTGGTAAAATCCCTTTTGTAGATCTAGTAACCTCTATCCCCAGGAAATACTTAAGAAGGCCAAGATCCTTGATCCTAAACTTATCATGAAGTGAGACTTTGAGATGATTAATCGTATTAATGCAGTTTCCAGCTACTATTATGTCATTAACGTACACTAATACAACAGTAAAAGAAGTCCATTACTCTTGGTAAAGAGACTGTAGTCTGCTTTTGATTGAACATATCCTTGCTCAATGATGAATTTAGAGAGTTTTGCATACCATCGACGTAATGCTTGCTTCAATCCATACATGTTCTTTTTGAGCTTGCAAACTATTTTCTTGGCACTTGCCTCATAACAACCTGGTGGAACCTCTATACATACTTCCTCATCTAGTTCACCGTGTAGGAAGGCATTATTAAAATTAAATTGAGAGAGGTTCCATTTTTTTATGGCTGCTATTGTCAACAAAGTTCGAACTATGACTAATTTGGCAACCGGTGAGAACGTCTCATGATAATCAAGTCCCTTATGTTGTGTATACCCTTTAGTAACAAGCCTTGCTTTAAACCTTTCTATGCTACGATCTACCTTGTATTTTACCTTGTAAACCCATTTGCACCCTATTGTTTCTTTGCCAGGAGGAAGATCAACTAAGGCCCAAGTGTCTTTAAGTTCAAGAGCTTTAATTTCATCCCTCATGCTTCACACCATTCAGGAGAATTCTTAGCTTCCGGGTAATTTCTAGGCTCAGTTTGAGTGGTGATAGAAATAGCAATAAACTTTGTATGAATCTGATAAATTTTCATATGAGACATAGGCATTTAGAGGATAGTGATTACCTAAGGAGTTCGATTCCTTCAGCTTGTCTAACTTTTGGAATGAGTGAAGGGAAGTGGCCTGATGACATATGAAATCTTGGAGACGTGCTAGTATTTTCTTGAATCTTGTCGAATTTCAAGGTAAATGAGTAGGAGTGGTATTTAATGATGATTCAGAGTTACTAAGGTCTAAGTGATCAGGGTCAGTTCCAACCTGAGGTTCATCATGATTAGAACTTTATACAAGCTCTTCCATAGGCTGAATGGCTAAGAGATCTATTTCTATTGAGTCAACATCATTTCTGGCATTTGGTTTGGCTGGAATAGATTCACTTTGGATTATGGAATCTTGAGCAGAATTGATATTGGTTTGTCCTGGTTTGATGGACTCATCTCCGAAAGGGAAAATATTTTCGTAAAACAACACATTCCCTGAGACAAAGATCATTTTAGTCTCAAGATCTAACATGGTGTATCCTTTGATTCTAAAAGGGTAGCCTATGAATACACATTTCTTAGCTCTAGGATCGAATTTGTATCTCTCATTGACAATGGTAGTGGCAAAGGCTAGACAACAAAAGACTTTCAAGTGACTGTAAGATGGTTTGTTGTTGAATAAGACTTGATAGGGACTCTTGCCTTTCAAGACAGATGAAAGAGTCCTATTGATCAGATACAAAGCAGTTAAGACACAATGGTTCCAATACTTTAAGGAAATTCCACTTTGAAATTTCAGTGCCCTGGCTGTAGTGAGAATGTGCTGGTGCTTTCTCTTTACTACAACATTTTGTTAGGGGGTTTCAACATAAGTTTTATGATGTATGAAACCTCTTTTAAGGTAAAAGTCTTTCATGTTAAATTATCCCCTGTTATTTGTCCTAATCATCTTCACTTTGGTTTCAAATTGTCTTTCAATCATGGTACAGAAATTTTGTAAGGCAATACCCAAGTGCATCTACTGAAGTCATCTACAATGGTTAAGAAGTACTTGGAACCATCACTTCATTCTCATTACAAGGATCCCATATGTTTCAATGTAGAAGTTCAAAGCACCTTTTAGTTTTGCGAGTGCTGCTAGGAAACGGTAACTTGTGTAATTCTGATAATGGACATATAGAACAAGGCCTTTTATTAGTTGTCTTTGAAAATTGAAAATCATTACCAACATTCAGAATAGAGTAAGATGTGTGTCCTAATCTATAATGCCAAACATCAAAATCACTGGTACTCGTGATAGCTGAAGCAGAGGTAAAACTGGTGATTTGCGTATTCAATTTATTTAGGAAGTCAAATAAGGCTGAGAGAGGAACATCCTCAAGCTTCATATAGTATAGCCCCTCCTTCACTTCACCCATGCCAATCGTCTTCCAAGCTATAGGATCCTGAACATAATAACAATTCGAAAAGAAATCAGAGAACAATATAACATTTGCATTAACGTCTTGGTAGAAATAAGATTGAATGAAAAACTGGGTACACATAGAACATTTTGTATCATTAAAGTATCTGATATTTTCACAATTCCTATGTGAATAACATGAACCATGCCTCCATTTGGCAAGGCAATTGAGTAAGTGATTTCAGCATGAATGGATGAAAAGAATGAGGTGTAGTAGATCATGTGATTTGTTGCCCCTGTGTCTATGATCCATGGAGCATTTGATATGTAAAAGTATTTTGATTTAATAAAGAGAGAAATACCAGATAGTTGATGTATGTTTTCATCAGTAGAAGTGGAGGTAAAAACACTCTGAGTATTATTGGTTGAATGAATCTGACTTTGGGGGCTAATAACAGGTTTAAGGAGAGCCATGAGTTGTGAAAT
Source organism: Fraxinus americana (assembly GCA_035079005.1). Taxonomy (NCBI): domain Eukaryota; kingdom Viridiplantae; phylum Streptophyta; class Magnoliopsida; order Lamiales; family Oleaceae; genus Fraxinus; species Fraxinus americana. The sequence goes on along the minus strand of CM068712.1, from coordinate 15,299,303 downwards.
TTGCTCTTGACTTAATGTCATCTGAGTTTTGTTGCCCTCAACCTGGCATGTAGGAGTAGGAATGCTATAACTTGGTTTGTTGATCCCTTTTCTTTCCCATTTAGTTTGTGGCCTGGGGTATAACCATGGAGTTTGAAATATTTTTCCATTAGATGACCAGGCATTTGACAGTAGGTGCAAACAGGCTTGTTTGGATTTTCTTTGAAACATCTATCAAGTGAATGCCCTACCATTTTGCAAAAAGTACAGTAATATCTATCCCTTTAGTGCAGAAGTACTTTGTCTCCCCTTTTCTCTAAAGTCCCCCTTTGTGAAAAGGGCCATTGACTCATATTTAGATCCCTCAGTTGATATCTCCATTCTCTTCTCTTCCTACTGTATTATCGAATACACTTCATTGAGGCTAGGGAATGGCTTGATCAATAGAACTTGTACCTTAATTTCCTTATATGAGTCATTTAAACCCATTAAGAACTTCATCACCCAATCTCTCTGTTGATTGAGAACAACAGTCCCTAAACCTCAACATCTACAATTGAGAATTGTTTCATAGTTCATGAGTTCATCGAAGAGAGTTTTGACTTTGGAGAAGTAGGTATTTACAACATCCTAGCCCTGCAACAGTATGATTATAGCTCGCTTGATCTCAAGAATTCGTGGAGCATTTTGTTATGCAAAGCATTGCTCAAGCTCTATCCATAGCTGTTGAGCAGTTTCAGCATAGGTTGTGCTACATTTTATATTAACCTCCATAGTATTTTGTAATCACCAAGTCATTGTACCTTAGCCAGTGCTCCATGAGTGGATCATTAAGGTCCACTGGTTCATTCAAGCTTTCATCAATAAAACCCATCTTGTTTTTAATCCTCAATGCCCTCTTCATTGACTGTGCCCAAGAATGGTAGTTGTTAGAATCTAAAATATGAGTAAAAAGCATGGCTCCAGTATGATCATTGCTTCCAATGAAGTATGGACTATTTGGTTGTGTTGGATCGTGATTTATACTGTATTTGATGGGCTATAGGATTGATTGATATTTGGATTTGGGATTTGTGTTTGATCTGTATATGTATTCCCAGCATTAGACTCCTCCAAGCCTGGCTCTGATACCATTTCAAGTACATAAAATGAAGACTAGAGAGGATACATACATACATACATATACACACACATACATACATATATATCAATATATACATATATGTATGTCTATATATATATATATATATATATATATATATATATATATATATATATGCTATTCTAGAAGGTTCATTCACGTGCTACAAAAATAGAATTTACAACAGATTTCTAACTAATACAAAATTTCTAACTATCTCATTCTAAAAGCTTCCTCATTCCGTTTGTTTGTTGGCCAGCTTAGTCGTTATTTGTCTCTTATTTCTACCACTGCTGGCTGCTTTTTCCTTCTTGCTAATTCTTCCATTTCAGCAGCTTGGTTGTCTTCTAACACCAAGAATATTAAGTTTCACAGCTTCCCATAGCTATGGAGCACAATACCACCGAGTTGCAAAATTGACAGTACTGCTCATACGAATTTGGTTTTTAGTAGTAATTTACCCATTAGAACTAAATATCACATTCTTTGTTAAAGAATTCCCAATGTTCTCACAAAGATATGTGAAATTAGAAGGGATAATTCTCTGAACCAAGCTCAGAAGACCTTTCATTGAAGTATCCAACATTTCTCTGTTAGATACATAATCATTTATTTGAAAATTACAATAATGTCAAGCACAGTAACACCACCAAAACTTTTTATTGAATAAGGATATTCTATCCTAGCAAAGGAAATAGCACGATCTCATTCCAATATTGACTGTATGTCATCATTGGACATGTAAATCCTTTTACAGCAACATTCTAGTGTTTCAAAAGCCCCTTTCATTTGGAAATCCTCAAACTGACAAGATAGTTCCAACCATCAAAATTATTAGTGCAGTATTTGTCAAAAATATAAATAAAACTAATATATTAAGAACAAAACCACCGGTGTCATATTTTTTTGTTGAAATCTAATGAGTTTGCAACCCACCTGCCATGAATAACTTGTTAACATCAAACAATGGGAAAAGAAGTTAAGATTATATCCATTCTACTATTAGTCTTGTCTATTGTTTGTTAGAATAATCTTATTATGTGGGTTTCCATTTGATTGCGAATTTTACGGGTTAGATGAATGGTTTGCAATGATACTGTGATTAGGCCCAGTATGTTAGTGATCACGTGGGCTGTTGTACACCTTACATGCTTTATTATTTATAATGTGGTGATTTTAAGTATGTGGGCCGAAATTAAGTAAACCCTAATTAGGGTTATAGTCAGTAATGGGCTGACTTTATAATTTCCTATATAATGGCTAGGTCCCCTCTCTTTTCCATATGGTTTTAGCTTGCCCCATTAACGGCCAATTATTTGTGAGGAGCAAGGAGAGGAAGATCTGGCTAGTAATATTCATACATAACAATGTCTTCCACTGGTATGAATTTTGACCTATTAATTAATTATGTGATTCTTATTCTTAACATGATTGTATTGAATAATTTTAACAATTGGTATCAGAGCTGTATGCTAAGATTGGAATCCATTAAACAAAATTAAAAGCAAAACCCGGCTGCTTCATGAAGCTATCTCATAAAATAGTTTTGCTTTTCAATTTCCAACTTTGAATTATTAAATGCAACAATTGCTATTCTTCCCCTCTTGTATGTATATGTGTGAATACCCAAATAACATAACCCAAAATTGCTATTTTGTTTTCTTTTCTTTTACCGTGCATAAGTGTGTGAATAATTGCCTCAATTGATTCAATCCTCCATTCCCAAACTTTGATAGCTACTGTCAACTATCCTTTAATTAGCAGTTTTCCTCTCAATCTGAATTTTCGACTTCGAAGAGTCTCGAGCATGTGTTTGTATAAACTGCAGTTTCACCGTCTCAAATCAAGACCCACACTACTGTATGAATTTTCACTTCTAATGAACACTGGCAACAATCAAAATCTACCCACCCGTCAGCAGCAAGCCTGTGTAGCAGCGGCAAATGGGAAGCACGCTACTGCTCCGGCAGCTCACGATGCCATGGAGATGTGGATGGCCTGATGACGGTAAGAGAGAGAAGAAAGGAAAATGCTAGGGTTTGGTTTTTTGATTGGCTATCGGTTTTTTGTTTTGGGGATGGGGGTTTGCTCGCAATTTCAGAATTTTTGGGAGCTTACATGCAATTATGAAAATGGAGCTTTTTCTTGCAATTAACAATCAAGGGGCTTCTCTTGTAATTTGTGGATATTAAGAGCTTCTCCTGCAATTTAACCTAGGGTCAATTTGTAATTTTTAAGAAAGTGACCTATGCTATAATTTTTAAGTTTTGAGGTCATTTTCATGATTTTAATTTTGGGATCAATTTTGCAATTTTGAAATATTAAATTTAAAGTTTTAAAAATGGAGTTTTTAAATTTGATCCAATATATTTCAATTTCGATCTAAAATTAAAATTATATTTAAAATTGACGACTTTATATATTTATTGAAATAATTAAATGTCGTTATTATTTATCCATTATTTGTCTATTTAAATTTCATTTTTATATATTAAAATTTAGTTGCCAATTTCATCTCACAATCACGCATGAATTTTATTTTTGATCGTTTGATGATTGTGATTATTATAATTAAATTTTTCGTGAACTTCAAATCTATTTTAGTGCTCACATTATAAGAAATATTTTGAAATAAAAGTGAGTGGTAGCTGCCAAAGTGGCACACTCATTTTTATTTATTTGATTTTTTTTAAAAAAAAATTTTAGCATCATAATTTTGAATTATTACATATAGTATCTTGTCCAAATGCGTTATTATATGTGATATTTTTAAAATTGGCATAAGATAGTTAACAAGTTTACTTGGTCTAGAAATCTCCTTTTACCCAAAGGTGTTGGTGTTTTCGAAAACAAATATGTTCTGTTAACTGACTTGATTATGTGTTTTAAGAGTATCTTACATCATGTTACCATAATAATGTTCATTTGATTTTGACTTTAATTACGGACTATCTAATTAGATAGATATGTGAATCATCCATTGTCGGCATGCACTATGTTTGGATGATATTAAACATGTTATTTTATGTTTTCACGATTTTAAATGTCTCAGCTCTCTCGAGTCAATTGTCTGCTATTGAAACATTGACTATGAATAACTATGACGTAGAAATAGCACTTAGTCTTTTGGGGTTGGATTTTGCAATGGAGATGTAGCTTTCGATACCCACAGATAAAATCGATCCTGAATATGTAGTTGAGTATGAAAAATGGGAAATGGCAAATAAACGTTGTTTGAAAATTATTAAGCGCTCCATATCCAATTCCATTATGGGTACTATTCCGAAAAATGTAAATGCAAAAGGTTTTGTGGATGCCATAGGATTGAGATTTGTTGAGTCCGATAAAGCTAAAACTGGAGATCTGATGGACAAATTGATGAATATGAGATATGATGGTATAAGTGGAGTTATGGAGCACGTTATGAAAATGATTAATATATCTTCTAAATTAAAGTCTTTTAAGATTCCCATTGCTGAGCAATTTCTGGTCTATCATGTTCTGAATAACCTTCCGAGCTAGTTTAATCAGCTGTAGGTTGCTTATAATGCTCAAAGAGATAAATGGGATTTCAATGACCTTATTGCTGTATGTGCCCAAGATGAGTATAGTTTGAGGTATGAAAATGTCGAAACTGTACAATTAGCTTTTCAACCACCGTATAAGTCTAGTTCCACAAGGGCGGCAAGTCACACCACAAACAGCAGAACAAAAATTTTGGAGGTCAAACTTTTCGTGGTCCCAAAAAAGCGATAAAGAAAAATGATCAATGCAAGTTCTGCAAGAAGAATGGTCATTGGCAGAAAAATTGTTTTAAGTTTAAAACTTGGTTGGAGAAGAAGAAGAGTTCCGCAAGGGTTCATGAGCAAATAGAAGCCAAGTGAGAATGAAATGGAGTTCAAGTGAAGATTGTGTTCATATAAGTAATGAAGTTATTTTTGGAGTCTGTTTTCTCTCTTGTTTTAGTACCGCAAATGAGATGGAATTTAATTTCTATATCGAAACTTGATGCTTCTAGTTTTTTCTTTAATTTTGATAATAAAATGGTTGAATTGTTTTATGATTCTCATTTAATTGGAAATGCCCTCTTATGTAATGGTTTATATAAATTGTCTTTGGCTTCTTTGGGTGAAATATCTTGTGTTACAAATGTGTCAAAGATAAGGGTCCATTAGGAATGATTTTAATATAAGACATATTTTTGACCCTGTTACTTTTAATCAACCATTGACAAGTCTTGAGTCATATAAATGGATAAATACTATGGATGATGAAATAAATTCTATGGAACCGAATAAAGTTTGGAAACTTGTTGAACTTTCTCTGAATGCTAGAGCCATAGATAAGAAGTGGATTTTCAAAATCAAATTGGACCCAAAAGGGAATGTGGAATGAAAGAAGGCGAGATTGGTTGCAAAAGAGTTCACTCAACAAGAGGACATTGATTATAATGAAACTTTTTTCTGAATGGAGATCTTTCAGAAAGGGTTTACATGAGACAACCTGAAGGTTTCATAGTGCAATGAAGAAAACTTGGTATGCAGGTTAAATAAACCCTTATATGGCCTCAATCAAGCATCACGGCAATGGTATTTGAAGTTTGACGAGGTTGTGACTTCTCTTGTTTTTGTTGAAAATACAGTCGATCAATGTATTTATCTTAAAACTAGTGGGAGAAATTTTATTTATCTTATCATGTATGTTGATGACATTTTACTTGCAAGCAGTGATTTGGTTCAGTAGGTTTCAGCCGAATCCAGGGCAACAACATTGGAGAGTGTCTAAGAAAGTTATGAGATACTTAAAGAAAATCGTGAAAGTCACGTGCACACTTTCTAGCGTTCAAATCACCATGAGGTGGTAGGCTACTCAAATTCTAATTTTGCTGGATGTCAAGATGATTTGAAATCAACTTTAAGTTATATTTTCATGTTGGCGGTGGTGTTATTTCGTGGAAAAATGTTAAGCAGACTCTAGTAGCATCTTCTACTATATAGGCTGAATTTGTGGCATGTTGTGGAACTACAATTCAAGCCATTTGGTTAAACAATTTTATTTTTGGGCTGAAAATTGTTGACTCCATTTCAAGACCGATCACTATTTACTGTGATAATAGCGTATCAGTATTCTTTTCTAGAAACAATAAAATTCTAGTAGATCGAAACACATTGGCATTAAATATTTGGTGGTTAGAAACAAAGTCAAGGAAGGGCGGACGAAAATAGAGTATATCAATATAGATGTGCTGACTGCAGATCTTTTGACTAAGGGACTCACTCCTAAAGTTTTTACGACACGTGTTGCTTATATGGGTATTGTAGAAGCTTTTGATGTTTTTGGTTAGTGAAAGTTATTTATGTAAGGCAACCCATATGTTTTCGGGTACAGTCCCTTCCGATAATAAAGTATATCTTCCTTTATCTATAAATTATTTGAGCATGCATTTGACTTATGTCTTTTATTATGCTATTATTTTGATCTCGAGATATGACAATTAAAGACATAAGACGAGTCTCTTTTAGAGACATGTGGCTTCATTTTGATTAGAAGCATTTTGAGGACCGATATGAATTAGCACAATTTTTTTATCACGTTTGGTGCTAAGTTCATACTGCATACTACCACATTGGTTGGGGGATGGGGATCCATGTCCATAAGGATGTTGGAATTTGTAGTTGTAGAGTGGTCTTACATCGTTTGATTGGTGTAATGACTTCCATGTTCGATGTTAACATTCTTGTTGGATCTGATCATGTTGTGTAAGGTGTTATCATTGCAGTTGTACTTGTGTAGTCACCTATGTAGTCTGACCCGAAGATTAAAAGTTTTGTTCTATAGCAATCAAATGTTTACCCAAGTGGGAGAATGTTAGAATAATCATATTATGTGGGCTTCTATTTGATTGCGAATTTTACGGATTAGATGTATGGTTTGCAATGATATTGTGATTAGGCTCAATATGTTAGTGATCACGTGGATCATTGTACACCTTACAGATTTTATTATTTATAATATAGTAATTTTAAGTATATAGATCGGAATTAAGTAAACCCTAATTAGGATTAGAGTTGGTAATTAGCCGACTTTATAATTTCCTATATAATGGCTAGGTCTCCTCTCCTCTTCATAAGATTTTGGCTTGCCACATTGACGGCCAATCATTTGTGAGGAGCAATGAGACGAAGATCGGCTGGTAATATTCATACATATAACAATGTCTTCCACATATATGAATTTCGAACTATTAATTAATTATGTGATTCTTATTCTTAGCATGATTGTATTGAATAATTTTAATATTGCGTACCAAACATGTCACCAATTCATTTTGGAAAGGAAAAAATATAAGCAAGAATTTTCTCTCGAGATATCTGAAGTGTTTGGTGAAGTTGATAAGAGCCTATTTCTCCATTCTACTTCATCAATTAGCCTCTTTACCTGCTGGTAGAAGTTGAAATAAGTGTCATAGTCTCTAACTGCCTTGTATAACCTTGGCCTTTTGTCTCATTAAAAATTCCCCCCCCCCCTCCCCCCGGTTCAATCTCCTTTCCAGGTTCTGGTGCACAGAACACAGCCGAAGTCCTCTGCTTGTTGGAGTTTATTAGCGCTTTGTGCACTGGTATCTTAAAAAATTCCATTGCACATTATCTGCAGGAATCACAGATCTGAAAATGAGGAATATATTTTCATAAGATAGCCCAAGTTCAAACCTACTTTACTTATAAGTGCAATTGATTTATGTATTACTGATAAATAATTGAAATTATTACTAGCCATTTGCATTATTTTAATAATTATGATTCCTAATATTTTCTATTCTTTATTCCTTTCAACAAGTGTTTATGTCTATAAATTGCATGTCCAATACCATCAAAAGCCTCTTCCTTCTTCTCCTTTCTCCATTGCATAATTCTGTGCTAATTTTCTTGTTTTCTCCTCATTTCATAAAATTCAGTAAAAATATATCATTTTTAAAATTTGATGTGGAAGTGTTTGTTAATGATTGAGCTCCATGTCGCCTGTACTTAGTGAAATCTACCTTTCTGGATTTACTGTAAACTCGGCCCTTCGTCGTCGTTCACACTTGGTTCAATCTTTTTCTGTTGCCTTCCTCTACTGGTTCCATGTTTTCTCATGAAATATATTGCCTCTTATTTAATTCATTGTTTTTATACTAGTAATAATCAAATACTAATCCAATCTTTTTCTTGCTTATAAATACCCATAAAAAAGTTGTATTATTCGAATATATTTTATGGCTTCTCCAAGTGGAACTTGTTCAGGATCAAACTCAATTCAGAACTCTTCTGAAGGCAATCTGCAGAATATAATGGACCAGAGGAAACGCAAAAGAATGATTTCAAATCGTGAATCGGCAAGAAGATCTCGCATGAGGAAGCAGAAGCAAATGGATGATCTGATAGCACAAGTGAATCAACTGAGGACTGAAAACAACAATTTGCTGACAAACATGAATGTCGTTACCCAGTTATACTTGAATATTGAGGCTGAAAACTCAGTTATAAGGGTTCAGATGCGAGAATTAGGCCACATATTACAGGCTCTCAATGATATAATTAACTGCACAGAAAACATTGGTGCTGGTTTTGATGAAAATGAGTATAATTATTCTTATAATGATCAGATGATTAATGAGGATGATTTCTTGAATCCATGGAGTTTACTTCATGTTAATCAGCCAGTCATGGCCTCTCCTGATATCTTCATGTACTGATCTGATCTTCATGATATATTTTATGTTTCATTACTGCGTGTTAATAAAAAAACTTGTTTAGAGTTTCAATATATTTCTGTCTGTATTTCTTATACGATTTTTCGAGTGGGGGTGCACAAATAAAGGTATCTTTCATTTACAAATACAAGAGAAATCAGCAATCTGGGACTGGTTCTTGAATTGTAAGTTGTTTAGCCACTGTATAAAACAGCATATTTTTAGAATTTAAGATCCTATTGAATAACTCCTCTCCAAGATGATGAATACTTCTGTTCTGACAAAGTTTTCACTACGAATAGTTCAACATACCAAGCATGTCACCAATGGTCTTTAGTATCTCTACCTTCTAAAGTTCTTTGGACAGTTCGAGAAGCAATGTGACAAGTTTATGCTCATTTGGAAATTTCTTTTGACGTTTGCCCTTCAATTTTGGCTCCTAAGATCTCAGTCTTCTTTAAGAGCTCTCATCTTTCTCATGTAGTCTCTCCTTCGGTCGGGATAAGAATTTTAGGTAAGATGAAGAATAATTCAATCTTTATATAGAAAGCATTATAAAAGAAATGACATTGCTCGAGGCCCTATTGGGCTCGAGAAAAGGCACATTGTCATGCAAAAGTGGAAGCTTCAATGCTAATAAAACAAGTACACAAATCACCAGATGAATATTCTGCAGATTTATTACTTACTGGCAAAGCCACAATAATAACAAATATATTACATGGGTGGATTTTTAATGAATTTTATTTATTTAATTAGTCCCTAATGAAGAAATGACTTTTGGAAGTGCTGAAAAATACTTTAATCATGACATCATCAAGGTTGAATTATTGACATGGGTGAATTAAACAATATTAGGATTTTTTTTTTTTTTTTTTTTTTGGATTCATGATATAATAATACATTATACTTGATGAAAATATGTGTGTCCCATGTTGCTTATTCAATCATAGTTATGTTTAGTTTCCCATGCATAATTGAATAGAATTAAATAAAACTAAAATAAATGGATGTGTGACGAACATATTATTAGTCGTACATATGACGAACATATGATTAGTCGTACTTCAATCATTCATAATTTAATGATATAATCGAAGGAGAAAAAGATGAAATAGAAGCCGAAATTCATTGACTCGATTACCTAAAATTTTGTAGAAAATGATAAGCATCTCAAAATCAATTAATAACCAATCAAGAAATCGATAAAGTCATAATGAAATTTAAGTAAACACGGAAAGCAAAAATCCCTATCTATCTTAAAGACATTAATGCCCTTAATTATTGAAAACATAATAAAATAAAATAAATCGATGGGGTTCAGCTAGGGCCCGAAGCAGTTCGCCTCTCCTAAAGGCTAAGGCCGTGAACCGTGGCTCAACTTTGGGTGATAATTCATCTGATGCACACTCTAGGTTTTTGCTTTAAAATCCTCGAAAGTTTAGACATGGAATGTCCCCTAACTTCAAGAAAGTTTATGGCTATTATTCGTTTTCAAGACACAAAGCATGCAATTAGGGTTTGGTTGTGAGGCCAACTTCATTCAAATAAAGCAATTTTAATATCAAGTAGCAGCGTATGTGAGAACATATCTTCTAGTAAATTTATTTTATTAATTAATTAAGGATTTTAATTATGGTACCTAATCAATTTATTATATTATTTATCCCAGGAAAAAGATTATTTGCGAGATTACAATTTATCAATATATGGGCTTGGTGCATATTAGAAGTTGATAAAAAATTTAAGTCAAAGTCAACAATTAATTTTAACTACATATTTCACATGATCCACAACTTTTCAATTTCACTTTTCATTAATTTTTATCCAAATCTATTAAAAATATGATTTTAATTTACACCAAACTGGATATTCAATCGATTATCTTTGTAGCTCACACAAATCTTTCACCAAACGTACAATTCGGTTGAATTGAAACTCAAATACATTACGATGATAAATATAATTATTTATATTCTCTCTTTGAAAATGGAAGGAGTATCCCTAGATTCCTAATATACTTCAATACTTAATTACGGTGCTAAAGGGAACATTTTACAGGATAAATAAGCAGCTTGAAATAGTGGAATTCCAACACTTGTTCATTAAAAATTATATGCCATGTGCAACTCCACTCAAATGATTTAAAAATTTAAGGATTCCTAATTAGCTAAGCCTCACTTTAATTCATGCACTTGTTAATTAAACAAGATATTCTTAAAAAAAATAAAAAACAATGTGCCTCATTGTCTACTCACGTCAACACGTATTTGGGAGGGACAGGCTGTCCCATTATTGTCATAAAGAAATATTAATTAATTAAGAAAAAATAATAATAATTCAAGATTATACATTTATGGACAGTGTTGGGAATTTACTTAATCATCCACAGCGGAAATAAAACAATTTTCAATTCCCAAACGAGGATCTGCAATGTGTTTAGATAGAAACTGTGATGAGAATGATACCTTTGATGAATTCCACAAACTCTTTTGCTTTTTCTTGAACTCCAATGATCACGATCTGCAATCCAAACTGTCCAATTGTCCAGCCTCAGATGGTGATCCACACAGAGAACAAGAATGACGGCTAGGGTTTTACTTTTCTTGTGCTAGTAAGAATAAAAAATTCTCTACAGTTTTTCAAACCCTAGTAGTCTATTAATATAAGTCCAGATGGACTCGGCCCATCTATTAAACTTAACCCGGTCCAAGATTTAATTAATCAAATTAATTAAATTTGGTCCATGAATTAATTAATCCAATTAATTAATTCAAGCCTATTAATAAACAACTCAATTAATTAATTATCCAACACTTGTCAATTAATTAATTGGTAAATCTCATTCTTCTGATTCTCTTTTGTGTGTGACCCATTAGATTCCCGATCACGATGCCGAACGACGTGAATTATTATTTTGATCTAATCAAAATCGATAAATTAAAACGCCCCTTTTAATTTATCACTAATTCATTTTCGTTGTCCCAAATTGACATCTAGCAATGTATCAGGGCAATACATGTGACGGGAAATATCACGTAGCATGACAAAACCAAACTTGTTCGTTTACCGTGAAACTATAATCCTTTCGTCAATATGATCCGATCAATAATGAGATATGGATATGTGTCAATCTCAATTATCGATCATATCTTTTATCCCACTGTTAAGTCAATGTACGTCGAAAACTCTTTTCCGACTTATGAGTTCACCTTGGCCAAGGATTTCATAATTAACTTAACTGGATAAAATGTAGATCATAATCTCTTAATATCTAAGAGTGACGAATCCTCTATTAATCATTCACAACCTTCATATGATTCTTGACATACCCGAACGATGCTGTATTAGCGACCCTTGACATCCAACACCACCAAAGTATGTCTGCCCTCATATAAGGTACTATGATGACATCAAGTCAAAGGACCAATTCCACTACCGAACGTTAGAGATTAACCACTAACACTTAGATAGTTATCCATGTGGAATCTCTCAGTGGGTCTCTAATGTTTTGTTCTATAACAAAAACATCCACATGTTCATTCAAATGTCACCACACTTTAGCTTGTGAGATCAGCTACTTACTTCACAAGTAAGAATGCCACACGCGATAGTCTATCCGTAATAACGATATCCATATCTCGTTATTACTTCGACCACGGACGATTTAAGATTCAATCATATGTAATTTGTATCTCACAATCACAACTCCTTGTGATTAACAAATCACCAAGACTTGAATCTACGGATTCTATTATTTAATTTATTAGAATATTAATTCAATTAAATAATAGATATTGCCATATATATGCATTGATTATATATATTCAAAGTGTTTATGTCCAAAGTTGATTGGACCTAGGGCATAACACTTACAAACTCCCACTTGCACTAGATCCAATCACTTATGTATCTTATACCATAAGAGTCTACATGACGATCATGTTTATGCTGCGACAACTCTTTGTCAGTGGATCTGCAATTTAATAACTTGTGGGAATTCGTTCTTTATTTACGCCATTTCTTTGTATTATCTTTTCAATGAGATAACACTGCCTTAACATATGTTTGGATCATTGATGAGACCTTAGTTCCTTCGCTTGCACGATGGCTCCATTGTTATCACAATGCATAAGCGTGTGATCAACAATGTCAGGAACTACTCTAAGTTCAGTAATGAACTTCCTGATCCAGACCACAACTTTTGTTGCTTTGTAAAGCAATGATGTATAAGGCTTCCATTATTGAATCAACGGTTATTTGGAACATTTCCAACACACCGCTTAAAAGTAAACCAATATCCTATTTGAGATGTGCTATTATTCTAGTCTGACTAGAAGTTAGCATCATTCTATCCATGAACTTTCAGTTCATTTTCTCCATATAAAATCTTCTCGAGATTTTATCTGTATAGATTGGGATGAGTTAAGCAATCTTCTAGATCTATCTCTATAGATCAACTTTCTTCTCCCACATCCATCACGGAGAAATTATTTGACAACCATAATTTCAACAATTGAAATATAGAGACGTCATTTCCTATAATATGTCTCATACATATAATATCAGGAATGCGACAATGCTCCCACTATCTTCTTGTAAACGCACATTTTGTCTTCATTTTTTATAAAATCAAACATTTTGACTTTTGTATCAAATTGAAGATTCCAGCTCCAAGAGGCTTGTTTCAATCCATATTGACATTTTCTTGTAAACTCATTTACAACCTATGGGTTCTAATCCATTAGGCAAGTCGACCAAGGTCAAACCTCGGTTACATACAACAAGTCCATCTCTTTAAGTCAATGCTTGACTTTATTTCTATGTAATTAGTAGGTTCATTATCCTTGATTAGTAATCATGGATTCGTACATTCTAGGAAGTCAAATGATCCTACAAGATTTACATTGAGCTAACGTGTCCTCAGAAGTCTCCACTTCCTGATCAAGAGTATGTCCCTCAGTTGGTGTGGGATAAGACTCGGGTTCATCTGTTCGGTCAATTATATCCGTTGACTCTTGAACTCTTTCAAGATTTATTCTACTCCCACTGTCTCTCTTAGAGTAAACACTTTCTCTAAGAGTATGACATGTCTTGAGATGAACATCTTCTTCTCAACGAGATTATAGAATCCAATTATCTCTTGGATATCCACAAATATATAATTATCGGATTTAGTCTCAAACTTATCCGATTCAGTGCGCTTCACTTGAGCGTCACAGCCCAAACGTTCATATGAGATATGTTGGGCCATTCCATAACTCGTATGAAGTTTTTTTGTCAACCGATTTAGATGAGACAAAATTTAGTGTGCAGCACGTGGCAATCAGTGCATGATCTCAAAACGATTTTTGAATGCTTGCATGGCTGTTCTTAATTGCACTATGTCTAATAGTGTACGATTCCTCATTTCAGATGCACCATTAATGTGCAATGTATGTGGAGGAATCCACTGCGTGAGAATCTCATTCTCTTTTAGATAATCTAAAATTCTTCCTTTTAGATATTCTCCACATCGATCAAATCTTAGTGTAAGAATATATTTACCTATTTGTTTCTCTATTTCTAGCTTGAATCCCCTGAACATTTCAAGAATTTCATGCTTGAATTTCATCAAATATACATGATCATTTCTGAAATGGTCATTAGTAAATGTGATGAGATAAGATAAACTTCACCTGACATTAACTGATATGGGTCTACATACATCACTATGTATTAGACTTAATAATTGTGCAGATCATTTTCCTTTTCAATTAAAAGGAGATTTGGTCACTGTGTCTTACAGACATGATTCGTATTTCACAAATGATTCAAAATCATTTGACCCAAATATACATCTCCATGTAAGTCTGGAATTGCATTCTTATTTATGTGACAAAATCCACAATGCCAGATATAAGTGTTATTTAGATTATCATTTTTATACCTTTCAATTTCTATACTCATTATAGAATACTCAATGTTTAGAATATAAATGTCATTTTGTAATTTATCATAACCATTAAGATCTTATCAAGATAAAAAGGAACAATAATTGTCCTTAACATTAAAATAATTCATGTCAAAACATGAAATTTATTTAATGCTCTTGGTAATGGTGAGAACAAAATTAACATTTCTCTAATTCTAATATCGAGCCTAAAGGCAATAGCGAGAAATATGCTTCTACAGGCAATGCAGCAACTTTTGCTCATTTTCAACGTGTAGGTCAACTTCTCCCTTCTGCAGCGATCTACTTTTATTTAGTTTCTGCATATTTATACAAATATGAGATATATATCTAGTATCTAATACCCATGAAACTAATGAAGTAGATTTAAGCCTTACAATTTCATTTCTAATGACCCATCATTCCAAAATGATAATAAGGATCATCAGATTTGGTATTGTCCTTATTCGCTTTAACTGTCTTAGTCATCTTGGTTGCTTTCCTAAAGCATCCTTTAGACTTCCTTAGAGGAATCTATGACTAAGATTTGTCCACTACAAACACAGATGTTGGACTTAACAGTTTTAAGCATGTTCAGCAACTCAATGAGTGTGTTTCGAGTTTATTCATGTTAAATTCATAATTAGTTATGAATAACTCTCTGACAGAGATTGCAGAACCAAGTCTATACTTAGTTCATTGTTCATGACTGAACGCAATTAAGACAACTTCTCAAAGTAGTCTGCATCTTCAGCACACGAGCACCGACTGAAGATTCTTCTGCCATTATGCACCGGTATAGTTGCTGGAAAATATCATATATTTCTTCGTATGATTGTTCATCATTCAACACATTGAGATGAAAATTCATGTGTAAGCATCTATACTCTTATGTTGCTCTGTAACTCAGGTGACATAGTCACAAACATTACATATGTTGTAGTACTATCGTCAACACTGTGTTTATTATAGCAGCCACCCCTTCTTTTATTGAGTCATCAACAGGTGTCTCTAGAAAGGGCTACTTAAGGACACAACCAATTTTTCATGCTTGAGAACAATTCTCAGATTGCGACGTCAATCAAGAAAATTTGTTTTGGTCGTTGGCATACAATATGCTTCTCAAATATATGTGGTTACTCATGATTCAATAAATGTAAACGATGAAAAGTAAAGAAATAATAGATATAATGCATGAATTAATTTAATATGGTCTTTTATTATATTAATTTTGCTCCCACTGTTTAACTCAAATTTATGACCCTCTCACATAAATTTATGGAATCCGTACTTGATTCCCAGTGGGCTGGGATCCCATTTGTTATATTAAAACCTTGAGTGTACTCAACAAGCCCTAATAAAACATTTGGGTTAATACTATTATCAATTGTATCTCCATACAACTCCCAGATCATTAAGCCGACAACTCTTTGTCTTCACACATCTTATGTGTTAGCTTAACATGCCTCTAAGATTTATCTCCTTGAGTGTACTCAACAAGAGATAAATATTAGTTAAGTCAAACCCATCATTCAGAAATATCTAATATTTCATAGTGTCAAACATATCCCTAATAGATCAGCCTTGAGTGTACTCAACAAGCTAAGATCGATTTAGGACTCTCGTTTTTCACTATAATGAAGGAAGGCGAATATAAATATGATTTAATATTTTAACATGCCTCTAAAATTTATCTTCTTGAGTGTACTCAACAAAAGATAAATATTAGTTAAGTCTAACCCATCATTTAGAAATATTTAATATTTCATAGTGTCAAACATATCCCTAATGGACTAGCCTTGAGTGTACTCAACAAGTTAAGATCGATTTAGGACTCTCGTTTTTCACTATAATGATGGAAGGCAAATAACAAATTGACTTAATATTTTTAACGAGGGGTTTTGCATGCAAAAGGTCTCATCGTAATAATTATATATATTTTATTATACATCTAACATGCAAATAAACATACATATAATAGTGTGGACAATTATGGACTTATACTATCTAGTCTTCCCGAGCCATAAGGAAGACTAGTCGGTCAGTTCCTAGGGGGTATAATATTGATTCATACAATGCTCCATCTCTATGGTCTCCTCCTCTTCTTGTATTTCCAATTAGTCTAGCTGCAACTTGTATCCTATACTAGTTGGCACGCAGGCCTAAATAATATTGGACACGCAGGCCCATAATAATAACAACGGACTCGCAGGTCCAAAATAAATAAGAGCTCGCAGGCCTATAAAACAACAAGAATAAAACTAACTATTCAACACATCCACATGGTCGAGTCCATAATCATCCACTAATAAAACATTCATCATATAAATGTATTTCTATAATATCTAATATTATATGCAAACATGTTTCAAGTTTCTAGCAATTAAAGTCGTCTAAACTAATTTAGACAAATGGATCGGAACAATTAAATAATTAATTAATCAAACTAATTAATTAATTTAATTAGCGGACTTATTTAATTAAAATCAAATTTCAATTAAATATCAAATTAGAGTCCAACTCTAATTCTACAAGTATAAGGCGGGACTATTTAATTAAAATCAAATTTTAATTAAATACCAAATTAGAGTCCAACTCTAATTCCAATAAAATTTTAGGACAAAACAATTTAATTAAAATCAAAATTTTAATTAAATGTCAAATTAAAATTCAACTCTAATTATAATCAAATTAATACAGTTGAATTTAATTAAAATCAAATTTTAATTAAATACAAAATAAGAGTCAAACTCTAATTCTAAAATATTAGGGCGAACATATTTAATTAAAATCAAATCTTAATTAAATACTAAATTAGAGTTCAACTCTAATTTTAAGAAACATTTAGGGCGAGACAATTTAATTAAAATCAAATTTCAATTAAATGTCAAATTAGAGTCCAACTCTAATTTTAACAATATACTAGGTTGGATAATTTAATTAAAATCAAATTTTAATTAAATATTAAATTAAAGTCTAACTCTAATTTAAAATGAATTAACATTTTAATTTAGGATAAAACTCCTAAATAAAATAAAAATCAATTTAGGGTCAAACTTTAATATTTAAGTTAAAATCTAATTTTAACGAAAATATAAAAGTCGTCAATTTTTAAATAAAATTTTAAACGGGTCAAAATTGAAATTTTAGAATTAAACCACTTTAAAATCTAATTCAAAACCCTTTTTAAATTTTAAATTCAAAACCATTTTGAAATTTGCAATAAGACCCCAAGTTTAAAATTATTAATAGGCCCTCGAATTAATTAAATAGCATGACATGCCCGTTACTAATAATTGCAAGTTTGACCCTAGAAACATAATTTCAGGCGGGGGCCTGCAATTTCGTAAATTGCAAGAGAGGCCCCCGCCTCTTCTCTCCCCGTCTCTGAAACCCTAACTCCGGACGCCTCCTCCGTTCGCCGGCTGCGGCGGGTTACTGCCGCTGTAACCCGCCACCGGCAGCAGCTCCAACGAGCTGCTGCTGTGGCTGCAGCGAAGCAGCGGCAGCCTGCCGCTGCGACTTCAAGCAGCGGCGCTCGTCGCTGCAACTCGCATCGCTGCAGCAGCGCAGCAGCGACAGTCGCTGCTGCAGCCCCTTCCCCGTGGCAGCGCGCCTGCTGCCCGTGTGTGGTAGCGGGTTTGCCGCCATGGCCGGCGGCCGCGGCCGTGATTTCTAGATCCGATTTTTTTTTTTTGGCCAAAAAAATTATTTTCATTTTCAAAACAGATTTTTGAAGATGAAAAATAATTTTCAAAACTGTTAGATTCAAGAAACAAAAAATAAACAATTAACTTTTAATTGTTCAATCATGCAAAACAATTTCTAACAAACACAAAGTAGGCTCTGATACCACTGTTGGGAATTTACTTAATCATGCACAGCGGAAATAAAACAATTTTCAATTCCCAAACGAGGATCTGCAATGTGTTTAGATAGAAACTGTGATGAGAATGATACCTTTGATGAATTCCACAAACTCTTTTGCTTTTTCTTGAACTCCAATGATCACGATCTGCAATCCAAGCTGTCCAATTGCCCAGCTTCAAATGGTGATCCACACAGAGAACAAGAATGACGGCTAGGGTTTTACTTTTCTTGTGCTAGCAAGAATAAAAAATTCTCTACAATTTTTCAAACCCTAGTAGTCTATTAATATAAGTCCAGATGGACTCGGCCCATCTATTAAACTTAACCCGGTCCAAGATTTAATTAATCAAATTAATTAAATTTGGTCCATGAATTAATTAATCCAATTAATTAATTCGAGCCTATTAATAAACAACTCAATTAATTAATTATCCAACACTTGTCAATTAATTAATTGGTAAATCTCATTCTTCTGATTCTCTTTTGTGTGTGACCCATTAGGTTCCCGATCACGATGCCGAACGACGTGAATTATTATTTTGATCTAATCAAAATCGATAAATTAAAACGCCCCTTTTAATTTATCACTAATTCATTTTCGTTGTCCCAGATTGACATCTAGCAATGTATCAGGGCAATACATGTGACGGGAAATATCACGTAGCATGACAAAACCAAACTTGTTCGTTTACCGTGAAACTATAATCCTTTCGTCAATATGATCCGATCAATTATGAGATATGGATATGTGTCAATCTCAATTATTGATCATATCTTTTATCCCACTGTTAAGTCAATGTACGTCGAAAACTCTTTTTCGACTTATGAGTTCACCTTGGCCAAGGATTTCATAATTAACTTAACTGGATAAAATGTAGATCATAATCTCTTACTATCTAAGAGTGACAAATCCTCTATTAATCATTCACAACCTTCATATGATTCTTGACATACCCGAACGATGATGTATTAGCGACCCTTGACAGAGCAACATCCAACACCACCAAAGTATGTCTGCCCTCATATAAGGTACTATGATGACATCAAGTCAAAGGACCAATTCCACTACCGAACGTTAGAGATTAACCACTAACACTTAGATAGTTATCCATGTGGAATCTCTCAGTGGGTCTCTAATGTTTTGTTCTATAACAAAAACATCCACGTGTTCATTCAAATGTCACCACACTTTAGCTTGTGAGATCAGCTATTTACTTCACAAGTAAGAATGCCACACACGATAGTCTATCCGTAATAACGATATCCGTATCTCGTTATTATTTCGACCACGGACGATTTAAGATTCAATCATATGTAATTTGTATCTCACAATCACAACTCCTTGTGATTAACAAATCACCAAGACTTGAATCTACGGATTCTATTATTTAATTTATTAGAATATTAGTTCAATTAAATAATAGATATTGCCATATATATGTATTGATTATATATATTCAAAGTGTTTATGTCTAAAGTTGATTGGACTTAGGGCATAACACTTACAGACAGTCTCCAAGAAAAGCGGTGAGAACGTGTTGTTCTAGTTGAACACACATTACTGTGCCAGACTAAAGAATCTATTAGATCTGGTTAGCACATGATAGTATAAAAAAGAAAATATTAAAATTTATTCAATCTTTTTACTTAAGGCCTAGAGGTGTGCATTTTTTTCCTTAATTACCTAAAAAAACCAAACCAAAACAAGATTTCAAATTCAATATTAAATCATCAAGTAGATTGATATATATATTCATAGTAATAAACAATGTTGTCAATTGAAAAATAAAGTGTAAAAGTGAAACAAAAACTTCACAAAACAATTTACTTTAAAATTTATTTTCGAAGCATAAAAAAAAAAAACAAGACCAGACCAAACTAGAACCTTTTATTTGGGTGTGATTCATTTCCGTCATTCTTGTATATAAAACCGCATAACTATATGTATAAAATTCTCAATGGATCAACAAAGCATCAAATGTAGGAGGCAAAACCGAATGTTGCTTTAGGTCTCATAGTAAGTGGGTTTGGTTAAGCGAATTTTCACTTGCTATGTGTTCTTTAATATTGACCTTCTACTTGAGATTAACAAATTCCTCACATCTAACCAAAATTATTCATCCTAAACTCACTAGATCGAACTTCAAAGAACACTACTAGAAAAGAAGGCAACATAGACGAAATATTAGCAACGAACCACTTTTGTTATTACCAACGTATTAACAACAAATTAACAACGAAATTGTCAAAGGAAGACTTCCGTTGATACAATTTCATTGCAAATTCATTGGTAAAAATTTAAAATAAATAATTTATCGACAGATCTTCTAACAAATAATTCTCACTCAAATAGGGCAGGTGAAGGAAAAAGATCTCTCCCCCCCTATTTTTGCCCTCTCACTAGTGGTTACTCCGCTTTTCTAGTTGAAACATGTATAAAAAAAGGTATACCAGAAACGGCCAAGGGCAAGGGGACATGTGGAAAGATAGGAGATAGAGTATGTGTCAAAACGACAAGTGTGAGAAAATTGATATATTTTATTTGAAAACAAAACTTTTGAAAGATAAAATTACTAGGATAAAATACGTTTCTTGAGATGCAGAAAAATAAACTCTATTTTTCGCTTTGTCTAAAACCTCATAATGAAGTGCAATAAATAGCTAAGATTTCGGACTTGAAATTACATTGAATTGAAAAATAAGAATCTTGAATAGTAGTCTTTGAAAAAGATGTCTTCCACTTGGCAAAAGTTGTCTGTCCTTTGGAATTATTGAAGTCTTTCTCTGCCACTTTCTTCTTTTTTTGTTTTTGCCACTTTTTCTTCCATCCTTCCCGGCTTTTGAAAAAAATATTTATTAAAGATGCTTTAATAAAGATGATTGTCCTTTGAATGTCGGCAAGGGAGGTACAAACAATTTATTTCCTTGCTGGCACAATTTGAACAAAAAAATCTTTGGCCTTTTCAGAACCGAATCTTTGAAGTTCATCTAAATAACTGTGGCCATGTAATCATTTAGTATTTTTCATGTTTTCTTGGTCAATGAGTACATCAATATCAAACCATAACAATCATCTTCATTGTCATAGGTATGATCTGATTCTTCGTTTGAATCATCTGATTTCTCTAATTTTGATTTCTTTGAGGTAGCTTTTGCTAAATTTGCAATTTTCTCAAAAATAACTGAAAGGTCTTGTGGAGTTTTACACTGGCTTAGCATTGCTAACAATCTTGATTTTACAGTGAGGAAATCAGCAGTTTTTTCTTGTTCTTTTTTGGAAGGAAGACTGATAGTCCTTTGTTCTTGAACCATGAATTGACTGCTTTTGGACAACAATTTGTTTCGTGAAATTTTGTCCACCATTTTACTTCGAATCTTCTGGAAATCTTTTGGACATTAAATTCATCAGGATTTTGAATAATTTTATAGTCCTAACAAAAGATCCGTGAGACTTTGACATTATGAGCAAATTGAAACAAAAGATTTTCTTGATGTTTCAAAAAAGTTTTTGTTAGGACTATCAAATTATTCAAAATCCTAGTGAATTCAATGTCAAAAAGATTGCCAGAAGATTCAAAGTCAAATTGTGGACAAAATTTCATGAAACAAATTGTTATCCAAAAGCAGTCAATTCATGGATTGAAGAACAAAGGAATATCAGCCTTCCTTCCAAAAAAGAACAAGAAAAAACTGCTGATTTCCTCACTGAAAAATCAAGATTGTTAGCAATCTAAGCCAGTTTAAAACTCTAGAAGAACTTTCAGTTATTTCTGAGAAAATTGCCAATTTAGCATAACTCAAAGAAATCAAAATCAGAAAAATCGGATGATTCAAACGAAGAATCAGATCATGCCTATGACAATGAAAATGATTGTTATGGGTTTGATATTGATGAACTCATTGACCAAGAAAACATGAAAAATACTAAATGACTACATGGCCACAGTTATTTAGATGAATTTCAAAGATTCCGTTCTCAAAAGGCCAAAGATTTTTTGTTCGAATTGTGCCTGCCAACAAATAAATTGTTTTCACTTGCCGACATTCAAAGGACAATTCTTTTCAAAAGCCAAGAAGGATGGAAGAAAAAGTGGCAAAAAGAAAAAGGAAGAAAGTGGCAGACAAAGACTTCAACAATTCCAAAGGACACACAACTTTTGCCAAGTGGAAGACATCTTTTTCAAAGACTACTATTCAAAATTCTTATTTTTTAATTCAATGTAATTTCAAGTCCGAAATCTCAGTTATTTATTGCACTTCATTCTGAGGTTTTTGACAGAGCGAAAAATAGAGTTTATTTTTCTGTATCTCAAGAAAAGTTTTTAATCCTTGTAATTTTATCTTTCAAAAGTTTTATTTTCAAATAAAATATATCAATTTTCTCACACTTGTCATTTTGACATACTCTATCTCCTATCTGTCCACATGTCCCATTGCCCTGGACCGTTTCTGGTATTAGAGCCATAACTGTGTGTTGAGAGAAAACTGTGTCAAACTACTGTCATTACTGTGTCAAAGGTTAAACTTGTGTGTAGACATGGATGTCTGCTGAATGGATGTCTGCTAAATAGAGGTTAGTCAGCTCATGTGTGCCTGGGTAGGCGTTTAGGGTGGTACCGTTTGTAGGATTTGGTCAAGCATTGGTGTAGCCTGTAGCACTGTGTCTACAGTGGTAAGATTATTATTTTTCTTTGAATCACATAATTATGTCTTTTTTATCAAATTGGTTTATTACAGGTTGTAGTTCAAAAGAAGGTACTAGTAGTATGTCAAATTATTTTCAAGAAAATGAAAATGAAATTGATGATCAAAATCATACATCTGCATCTGCATCTGCATCAAGCAATATTTCACATGAAATTAATTCAAAAGAGCTTCAAATTGCAAAAATTGAACAAACTCTTCAAAATTGGACTATTCCAAAGGTAGACAAAAGTTCTATCTATGAAATAGGAAAATTTGATTTTACTCAAAGTTATGTTAGTATCAAAAATCAAATTGTTTCCATTAATTTACTTTCAAAAGATTTTATCCTTGCTCATAGGAAGAAATTTCAATATATTCATATTGAATTGGTTCAAATTGCTGTTAAACCTTTGTTTAGACTTGGTCTAGACATTCCTGTCCTGATAACCTTAAGAGACAAAAGACTCTTAAGATTTGAACATTCTTTACTGTCCATGCTTGAGTCTAATCTTGAGAGTGGTCCAGTATTTTCCAATTGTTATCCAAATTTTTCTATTAGCCTTCAAGATTGAGCTATTCTTAAAACTCTAAATCTACGTATTCAAACAAAAAACTTCGATGTTGATGATCGTTCAAAAGCTTTTACTTTAATATACAGAGTATATTACAAACTTTTAAACACTCAACTCAATATTCGTGCTCTCAGATCTTCTCCAAGATATGAAAGTCTTCTTGTGGAAGTCAATCCACTTCATTCAAATGTTATGATTCCAAAAAGAATTGCATGGAATCTTCAAGAAAGAGGTCTCACATGGGACTTTGAAAATGCTCAAAATCCGATTCCAACTCCTGTTTGTAGAAATCCTGAACAAATTATTCATTTTCCTGATGGTAACGTCAGAGTTGTCTTTGATAAACCATCATCCTCTTCAAGTACTTTTCAAAGATCTAACTCATCTAGGTTTGAAGACAGATCTAAAATGAATTCTTTTCAAACTGCTAGATTTTCTACTTCTTCAATTAAAGGTGTGAATTTTAGCCCAAAAATTCTAAAACCTCTTTTCCAAAATGATGAATCTGAAAAAGATGAAGAAGAAATAGAACCTCCTACTTCTTCTACTCTATCAGATATGATACATCATCAATATAAAAAACTTGATCATCAGTGCAATGTTATTTCTTTTAAAATTGACAGAAGAAATGAGTTCAAAACTGACCAAACCCAGGTCAAAAAATTTAGGCATCTGATCAAAAAATCTTTTTCAAAAGAACAAATCGAATCTTACTGGTAAGAATTTGATAATTCTTTAGAAGATATAAGTTTTTATTAATGGACTCATTTTAAAGTTTTCAAAAAATTTCCAAAGAAAATTAAAAGTATTCTTAATAATGTTTCTATCAAAAAAAGCTGGAAGACTTCTTCAAGGGAAACACTTTGGTCTACTTTTCCCCCTTTACAAGAAATTGCCTTTTCACGTAGAAGTACTGAGGTTGTTGCATCTCCATTCAAAAAGATTGAAAGATCTTATGATACCCCTGTTTGTGCACAGGATATCAAAAGGATTGTTTTACAAAATAAGTATTCCAATATTACTCTTAATTCTCTTTGTTTCAATTAAATAGAATTGATAATAATTATAAAACTGAGTATTTCAAGTCAAAATCTGAATCAAAATCTAATCCTGATAAGGAAAAGGAAAAGAAAGTTGATTCAAAATTTTCAAATTTTGATAAAAAGAAGATTGATTTTCAATCTCCTTCATTTTGTCATTTTCAAGAAGTCACTCCCAAATTAAATTCAAAAGAAAGTGTTCTTAAGGAACTTGCTACTCAATTGTCAAAATTAACTGTTTCATCTTCTTCAAAAAATATCAATATTATTGACGAAATTGAATCTCAATTTATTGAAGAATCTGATCTTCAAGTAAATAAGATTCAAGGAAAAAATACTCAATTCTCAAAAATTCCTGCATATTATCCTCGTCAAACACCTCTGGATCTACTTTTTGAAGAAAATAATAGAACCCAACAGAAATATAATGTGAATCCATCGTCGAATGGAATATCGATGGATTATCTGAATATCAAATTATTCAAGTTCTTGAAAAAATGGGTATATGCCTGAATGCATATATTTCTGGTGAGATTCTTGTCAACTCAAAAACTGGTGGTTTAATTACCTTTCTCAAGCTGATCGAGATAAGGTAGCTGAAGCTACTCAACCTGATGGAACAAATATTAGTTTTCAAACATTGGTTTATTGTATTATCAAACATTTTATTGGAGTTCCTACCAATGTTCAAGATAAACATTCTCAACTTATCATGAATCTCACTTGTCCTACTTTACATGATTTTCGATGGTACAAAGACGCTTTTATTACTCGTGTCTTTCTTCGAAAGGATTGTGATCTAGCTTACTGGAAAGAAAGATTTCTTTCTGGACTTCCAAAACTCTTTGTTGAAAGAGTACGAAAGTCTATAAAAAGGGAGTATAATAATATTATTCCTTATGATACAATTACTTATGGAGAACTAATCTGTGTTGTTAATCAGGAAGGAATAACTCTCTGTAATCACCTCAAGCTCAAAGCCAAATTGAAGTCAGAAAGATCTGATGGTCGTAAAGAATTAGGATCATTCTGCAAACAATATAGATTTGAAAAACTCATTCCTGCTTCTAGATCAAAAAAGAAAAATATTTCTTCTCATTTCAAGAAAAAACCTTCTCGCAATTACTCTTACAAAAAGAAGAATTTTCAAAACTCTCTTCCAAAAAAACCATTCAAAAAGAAAGTTTTCAAAGAAAATGACTTCAAACGTTACATGTTGGAAATGTAATAAAACTGGTCATTACTCAAACAAATGTCCTCTTAAGGGAAAGATTAGTAATATTCAATGTGATGAAGACACTAAACTTGAATTCCTCAATCTTATTAATTCTGATGCTGACTCTTCAAATTCTGAAATTGAACAAGTTTATCAAAATCAAGAAGATTCTGATTTTGAAAATAGTTCAGATTCATCATCATCTTCAAGTCAAAGTAAAGAATTTTGTGGTTGTGAAACCGCAAATGTTCTTACTAAAGAGGAAGAATTTATCCAAGAAATTATTGATCGAATTCCTGATCGAAAATTGAAAAATAAGTTCAAAACTCTTCTTCCTTGTACCTCTGTTCGTGAATCTTTTAATATGAATGAAATTATTGAAAGATTTCAAACAGAAAAATCTTCAAAAATTTCTACTTCTGATTTAAAATCAGAAATCAATACCATGAGATCTCAAATTTCCAATATTGAAAAACAAATGCAAGATGTTAAGATGGAAGTTGTTCATCTTAAAATCAAAGATCTCAAAAATATTTCATCATCATCAGATGATGATTATACTTCTCATGCTTTTCATCCGAATTCTGATCATTCTGATTCAAATTCCAGTTCCAAAAGTTTTCATTCTAAAAAATCTCATTCTAGTTATCATTCCAAAACATCTCTTCAAACTGAAGAAGAAAATGTTAATGTTATTAACCGAATTCAACTTCAAAAATGGTACTGCAATATGACTGTTGTTGTCAATAAAGAATTCAAACTTTTTACTCGATTCCTAATTGATTCTGGAGCATATCAAAATTGTATTAGGAAATGACTTATCCCTACAAAATATTTTGAAAAAACAACTGAGAGACTCTATGGAGTGCTTTCCAACTCGTTTGAGTATCTCGAAGGGTCCAATGTACCTCGATCAAGTTCCCCTTTCTTAATGAAACACAAGATACCTTTCATTGGAGTGCTTTCAAAATTACGCGATCACCAACTGCAAATTCTATGCCTTTTCATCTTCTTTCTGTCTTAGGCAGTCTTAATACTAGGTCAGATCTTTTAAATGGCCTGAACTATCTGTTTCACGCTTTTAGGCCCTAATATCTTACGCTCACTAACTTCATCCCAATGAACGGGTGATCTGCACTTTCTTCCATATAGGGCTTCATAATGTGTCATACCGATAAAGGCATGGAAGGTACTGTTGTAGATGAACTTAATTAATGGTAAATGTTTCTCCTAATGCCCTCCAAATTCTAAGATAGAAATTTGAAGCATGTCTTCTAGAGTTTGAATAGTTCGCTCCGATTGTCCATCCGTTTGGGAGCGGAATGATGTACTAAACCTTAGCTTAGTTCACATCGCCCGATGTTGACTTTTCCAGAAGTTCGATGTAAACTTTGGGTCTCTATCTGATACAATCGAGACTGGAACACCATGCAGTCTCACCACTTCGTTAACATATTATTGTGCTAATTGGTCCATAGAAAAGGTCATCCGACAGGCAAAAAGTGAGTTGTTTTGGTTAATCTATTGACAATTACCCAAATGGCCTCAAGACCCTTCACTGACTTTGGAAAACAAACAACAAAATCCATTGTTACATGCTCCCATTTCCATTCCGGAACTTCCAATGGTTGTAGTAACCCTAACCGTCATTGATGCTCGACTTTCACCTGTTGACATACAAGGCACCTCTCAACAAACTCAACTATGTCGTTCTTCATATTTATCCACCAATATATGGCTTTTAGGTCATGATACATCTTTGTACCTCCCAGGTGTATTGAATAAGAAGTGGTATGGCCTTCTTCTAGAATCTCCTTTTTCAATTCTTCGAAATTTGGTACACATAAACGTCTTTGATAATACAACATTTTGTCCTCGATATCGGTAAATCCTTTCTATTTCTCTGTGTCAATCTCGGCTTTAATAAATTCAAATGACTGATTGCCCATTTGGTGGTCCTAAATTCTATCACGAAGTGTCGGTCGAATTGAGAGTGCTATCATTCGAACTACAGTTTCCGATGGAGTTGTGAATACTTCGAGGCTTAATCTCTCAAATTCCTTATTTAGAGGTTCCTGCAATATTAATATTACCAAATTACTCGTGGTTTTCCTACTCAAAGCATCTGCCACTACATTTGCCTTGTCTGGATGCTAATGGATTTCACAATCATAATCTTTTACCAATTCAAGCCACCTCATCTACCTCATGTCCAAATCCTCTTGAGTGAAAATGTATTTGAGGCTTTTATGATCTGTATAAATGTCGCATTTACCCCATACATGTAATGTCTCCAAATTTTCAAAGTATGTACAATTGCTGCAAGTTCTAGTTCATGTGTAGGGTAGTTCTATTCATAAGGTTTCAAGTGTCTAGATGCATAGGCGACTACCTTGCCTTGTTGCATCAAAATACAACCTTAGCCTTGCTTGGATGCATCGCTGTATATTAAGAAACCTTTCGATCCTTCAGGTATAGTCAACATTGGTGCATTAACTAGCCTTTTCTTTAATTCTTCGAAACTACGTTCGCATTTCTCGGTCCATTCAAATTTTGCACCCTTATGCATCAACTAAGTCAAGGGTTATGATATTTTAGAAAATCCTTCTATAAATCTTTTGTAGTATCCTGCTAAACCCAGAAAGCTGCGAACTTGTCCTACATTGGTTGGTCTCGACCAAGTTAACACCACTTCTACTTTACTTGAGTCCATTTCAATTCCCTAGGCTGTGACCACATGTCCAAGAAACACAACTCGTTCTAACCAAAATTGGCACTTTATGAATTTGGCGTAAAGTTTCTCCTTCTTCAAAATTTGTAACACAATTTTCAAATATTCTTCATGCTCACTTTCAGTCTTTGAGTTTATCAGTATATCATCGATGAACACGATGACAAATCGATCTAGGTATTTGTGAAACACACGATTCATCAAGTCCATGAATACTCCTCAAGTATTAGTCAGGACAAAAGGCATAATAAGAACTCGTAATGACCATACCGAGTTCTAAAGGTCGTCTTCGAGATATCACTTGCTTTTATCCTCAATTGATGATATCTAGACCCCAGATCGATCTTTGAGAATACTATCGCACCCCGTAATTGATCAAACAGATCCTCAATTCTAGGAAATGGATACTTATTCTTGATGGTAATCCTATTCAATTCTTGATAGTCAATGCACATCCTCATAGATCCATCTTTCTTCTTAACGAATAACACTGGCTCCCCTCAGGGCGACACACTAGGTCTTATAAAGCCCTTTTCCAATAATCCCTCAATTTGTGTTTTCGATTCCTGCAATTCCTTTGTGCCATTCTGTAGGGAGCTTTAGAAATAGAAATAGAACAGAAAGTCAAATCAAATGTAAACTCTACTTCACATTCTGGAGGCATTCTAGGTAAGACTTTAGGAAAGATTTTCGAAAATTCCCGTACTACTTTGACGTCTCTGATAGTCAGTGCTCTATCTTCTTTGGCTAGCATGACATCAAGAACCATACGCATCCATCGGCTTTAAAAGTTTTTGGGCTTTTAAGGCAGAAATGACTTTGGATAGGGTTTTGTTTTGTTCACTAAAAGGCGAAGTTCTACTGCTCCAAGCCATCTAAAAAATACTTCCCTCTCAAAGCATAGAATCGTTGTGTGGTTCTTTGAAAGCCAGTCCATTCCTAGGATTATGTCGAACTCACGCATGTTCAAGATGTATAAGTTCATGTCAAAGATCTTATCATCAGTTTCTACTCCTACTATCTTTACTATGTGACTTGTGTTAAGTACATTCCCTGAAGGGATGACAACCTCTAATGATATATTGGCAATTTCACTACTTACTTCTATTATGCTCATAAATTTTGGCGATATAAAATAATTCGTGGAACCAGAATCTATCAAAACATATGCGGGAGTACCAGATATGAGAATGCTACCTGCCAAAACATTTCGACATGCATCCTCCTCACTTCAGTAAGGGCGTAGACCCTGGCTTGTCTTTTAGGTGGATTCCCGGGTTTCTGCTATTGTGGTAGTTGCCTTAGCTTCTAGTTCTTAGGACAAAACTTTACCACGTGACTTGTCTCTCCACAATAGAAGCATACATTGGTTCTCATGAGGCATTTACCATCGTGACGCTTCCGATACTTGTCACAAATTGGATTCTCCAATATTTACTCGAAGCTAACCCTCATTTCTTTTTCTTTACAAAATTTTGCTTCCCTTTATCTTTATGATCCTTCCATTTATGATTCTCTGGCAGTACAAGTTGCTGAAGGTTACTGGTACTATTGACATTTTCCCTAAAGTTGGCCAACTGTGCTTTTTCTAGTACTTCGTGGTATGTGCCCAATTCAAAGGTAACCAATAATTGTCGGAGATCAACACATAGACCTTGTTCAAAGCGTCTCACTTTTGTTTTCTCCATATTAACCAATTACGGGACGTAGCAAGATAGTTTCTCAAACTTCCTTTCATAAGCTGCCAGTGTTAAGTTTCCCTGTCTAAACACCAGGAATTTCACTTCCTTCTAGTTTCGGATGTTGGTGGGGAAGTATTTTGTAGGAATAATTTCTTGAATTCATTCCACATCTATCCTTGTCCAGCTGCTCTGGACCTGTTGGTCATTTCCGACCAGTGTCTTGCTCATTTATCAGTATAAAGGTTGTACAGATTACCTTCCGAGTTTTGGGGCACTCAACAAGTTCAAAGATCCGTTCTTACTTGCCTATCCACTCTTCTGCCGCTAGTGGATCTGTACCTCCCTCAAAGCTAGGGGGTTTTAGCTTATGATATTATTCAACTATTGTAGCAACACTCCTCTCTGCAGGTGGTGGTACAACAGGTGGTGCGGTGGGTGGCGATCGGGCTCATATCCCAAGGGTCTTTCAATATTCCTAATGTCTTGGGTATTAAAAATCCATCTATCCCTTAAGTACGCAATCAACACTACAGGGGTAGTTTGGTATTCAAACATTTCCTCAAGACTCTCAACAAACAGTCTCCAATAAGGGCTAAGCGTTCTATATAGATGATAAATGATCTCATCCCTATGAAACTTGTATCCATTATTTCTGGTTCCTCTAACGATCATTTCTATGGCATCTAAATGTTCCAACAAATTGTGGTTGGGATTCCTCATGTACATCCTATGCAATCTGAGAAAATCTCACGACTTCGGGCCTAGTCCCTAGCCAGTTGCAACTATCCATTGACCATCTAAGAAAGTAAATTTATATTAATTAACTTTCTAACGTAAATCGATGTACACTAAGCCTGATATATAATGTCTAAATATAGTACCTGAACTATGATCTTTCATAAATGTGGAACCTCAAATTGTAGATTTCTAACTCATTAATGTTCGTTTTTTAGGCGTCCAAAAATAGCAGTTTGTTCATAGTCTCTAAAAGTAGGAATTTTCAAATTTAAAAATTTTCTTGATTATGTACTCTTCTATTTCTAAAACTGGAAGTTTCTTCGATCTTCACAAACCTACACTTTCCAATATAGGAGGAAATTTTCTATAATTTAAGCACGTATTCATAATCAAGCACAATTCAATAAAATAACCATTCCCAATTAATTTATACATAATTTCGTGCATATTCATTTGCGTGGACATAATCATGCATTTACATATAAATTTCATAAAATTGCATGTTAGGTAATTGTGATTTCGTAAATAACATAATTCAATCAATATCACATATCTTTCTACCTGATTTGAGACACCGAAGATTAGAACATAGTATCGCGTGATGGTGGCGTTAACATTCCTCAAAATATTTTTTTTTAAAAAAAATCTGTGAACAGTTACTGTGCGGTCAATGTTCATTGTGAACAGTTTTTTTTTTTAAAAAACAAATCCGTGAACAGTAAATGCGCGTTCACTATGATCAGTCTCTTCTTTTTTTTTTTTGTCTAGAGAAACGTAAAACTTACTCCGATACCATTTGAAACGAATCGATTCTTGAATAATCACTTTATTAAAACAGAAAAGTTTTCAAAAGAAAGAGTAAATTAAGAATAACATATTTAAACTTCAAATCTTCAAAACCAAAATAATGTGATTATCAAAAACTTCATTAAATTGTAATATAACATTATTAAAATATTTTATTAACCACCGTTGCGTGCTCGCCCAATCTTCATTTGTCTTGAATCACTGATTAATTATTACCTATAAAAAAAATTCATGTTTCATATGAGATGATGATCTCAATAAGTGAAATAACGTAACATGAAAAACAGAAGTCCATGAGATTCGCCAACATACTCGATGAGACACGAAATTATAAGAACCAAACTTCGTGATTCTAATTTCACGTGTAGCGCTACTAAACTCCATGATTTCATAACATAATCATAATATTGACTTTTGTAACTTTAAACAATGAAATACGTATATTTCAATTACCTTAAATCTGATAATCGTATTAGAGCATAGGAGAATTGTGTTTTTGAAAAAAAAAAAATGTTTGTGTGTGTTTATGGGGGTAATTAACATATACATATCTATTATATATGTTAATTACCTTTTTGGTTTTTGTATAATTAAATAAAAAGGAAAGTTTCCTTAATCATTCTTTTAATTATGGTAGTTAGCATATACATATATATTATATATGTTAATTGCCTTTTTGATTTTTGGTATAATTAAATAAAAATGAAAGTTTCCTTAATTGGTTCTTTTAATTACGGTAGTTAGTATATACATATATATTATATATGTTAATTACCTTTTTTATTTTTGGTATAATTAAATAAAAGGGAAAGTTTCCTTATTTATTCTTTTAATTATGGTAGCTACCAAAATTTGCATCCAATTATTTCTCACCATAATACAAACATGCAATAACATTTTAAATATCACACACACACACACACACCCTTAGCGATGTCAAAAAAAGTCGACAACTCGGACAGTCTGGGCTCGGCCTGTAAAAAGCCCGAGCCGGGGCCGACTTGTGGCGTCGAACCGAGGCTAGGGCCGAGCCTCACTTTGGGGCTTCGGCCCGAGGCAGCCCGGGCTCGTCACTGGCCCGTGAGCCGAGCCCGTTTATTTTTATCTTTTTCAAGTTTAGATTTATTTTTTATATATAGTAATATTTAGGTATTATTTTTAATACGTGTAAATTGCACATATTTTAAATACATTAAGAAAATTATAGATTTATAACGAATTTTTAAAAAAAACACGAGCCTGCCCGACTCGGGCTGCTAAGGTTGAAGCCGAAAGCTCCGGTGGAGGCTCATTTTTTTGGCCGAACTTTTGCTCAGCTCGAGCCCAAAAAAGCCCGGACCTGTTTTGTTTGAGTCAAGCCCGAGCATTTAGTTTCGCTTTGTGGTTCGGCTCGTTGACATGGCTATATACACCATAAATGTCGGTTATTCCGAATTCGCATGTATAGTCCCTCAACTATGGACGATTATGAAACTTGGCCCCTAAACTTTCACCAACGTGCAATATGATCCATAAATTATAGTTGATGAGTAAATTTGTCCCTGAACCTTAGTCTCTATATAAATTGGTCTTTAAACTATGGTTATTAAGCAACTTAGTCCCTATACTTAGGTTAATAACAAGTAGAAAATTTTAGGTTATTATATATGCGATGTCCATAATATTGATACAGTGACAACACTCGCAGCACAAATGGAAGTATTAACAAAGAAATTGGACAACTTGTCTCAATTTTTGGATATGATGCACCAGTCGACACCAATTTGCGTAGGTTGCAGCTAGATCATACCCCTACAGGTTGCACCTTAGCTTCCACTCATATAGGTCAGTCTGTAGATGCCAACTATGCATAGAAATTATAGAGACAATAGAACAACCCGTACTCCAACACTTATAATCCTAGTTGGAAAAATCATTTGAACTTCTCATGGCCTAATAATTAGGGTAAAAAAAATTTGGTTCTTAGCAACCTAATACGACTTCAGCAACAACAAAAGAAGATATCATCTTTGGAAGATCTATTTTTTAAGTACATTACAAAGACTAAGATTGAAATCCATAATCAGAAAGCTTCCATCCAAAATTTGGAGAGTAGGGTGGGGCATATAGTTGCTACTTTGTCCAACAAATCGTAGAGTACCTTGTCAAGCAATATAGAAAAGAACCTACGGGAACATGTACTAATAGTTGAGGCTATAGAGTATGCAGTTATGGAGACACCATCAATCAAGCCTTCAACCCTTATTCGAGCTTATGTGCCGTACATTCCATTTTCTCAAAAGCTGCCAAGGCAACCAAAAGAGGAACGTGCTCACACTATGTAGCAACCAAAAATTTTCATATTTTAAAATGATAGTTTTTTCTCAAATCTTTGTAAGAAAGAAATTCGCGTTGTTGCAATTTTTTCCCAATTTATGTGCTTTAAGTGGTCATGTAAGTAAACAAGCTAACTTAGTCTAATATATGTTAATTACATGTTACTATATTGATATTGGACTCATTTGGTATCTACATATAAGGGTCGAGAAGAAGTTAATTTGGATAAGGACAACCAAGTTAGAGAAAAATAAAATAAAATAAAAATAAACTATGATTATTGAATTTTAGGGGAATTTGTTTTATTAGTTATTGAATTCAGCATGGGATTAACGTGTGTGATTAGGACTATCCCATTATCAGTTTACTCAATTTTCCAATTATCCTAATCCAATCAAAAACTTTACTGGAATAGTTTAAAAGAACTGTTAGTTAATTAGTATCATTGATTTGCATTAGGATTGTTGGTCCCAAATATTACGATTTAAATTGTGATTCAACCAAGATATACCAAAATACACAAAGTAATGCAGAATGGTAAAAGAACACAAGGAATTTTTGGCCCAAAGCCCCGGAGGTTCGGCGACCACTTTTAACGCCTAATCCCCCATTGTGCATCCGTTAGGATATAACTCGAATCCACTAGAACAACCAAAATCAAGCAAAATAGAGTCACAGAACAACATGAATGTTCGAACTCAAGAATACAAGCCACTAACCCTCAAAATTACAGAATAATCTCACTAAGAGATTAACCTCACTCAGAAATCTCACTGTATATTTACAGATTAATTAGAATGCAGAACGCAGTTGAGAGAGAAACAAGAACTAAGGTTTCAAAGTGAATGAATCAATCATTCAAGGAGTCAACCATGCTATTTATATGAAATAGCCAAAGGTTTACAATCCCAACGGTCAGTAACAGTCCAAGTGTCAGCTATCCATCAAAAACGTGTTTTGATAAATCAAACAAACAAGTTCTAGAGAATTCCATTAGCTGGGCCGGACTGGATATGGGCTCACTTACAATTGGGCTCATAAATTCAATAATCTTACAATCTCCACCTTGCTGAGTTTGAGAATAGTCCTAGATGGATTCAAGCAAACTTAACTTCATTTGCTCTTATTACCTGTTGAAAAACAAAAAGTTAGAAAGCTTCAAGATTCAACAATCTTAAAGAATCAAGAAATTTACTAATAGGGATTACCTTTGTACCTGCGTCATCAAGATTTACCTTGGTGGGAATTTTAACCAATTTTATATCACCATTTTCAACTATGTCTCTAATGAAATGAAACTTAACATCTATGTGTTTAGTTCTATCATGAAAAATAGGATTTCTACTCAAGAAAATAGCACTTTGGTTATCAGAACATAGCTCCACCTGATTTTCTACAAGTTGCAATTCATTTAATAATCTCATCAGCCACATACCTTCTTTCACTGCCTCAGTGGCAGCAATATATTCAACAGTGGAGGATAAAGTAACAAGTTTCTGAAGTTGTGACTTCCAAATAATGCAAGTATTATTTATCACATAAAAATATGCAGTGGTGGATTTTCTATTATCAGTATTCCCAACAAAGTTTGAATCTATATAACCTTTCAATTTAAGGCCAATTTTATCAGTTTTAAACTTCAGTCCTAAGTTATGAGTTCCTTTTAAATATCTGATCAGGTTTTTCATAGCTTCCTAAGGAAGCTCACCTAGATTGCTCATAAATCTACTTAGGACACTCACTGCAAAAGCAATATCAGGCCTAGAACATACCATGACATACTGATAGGAATATAAAATACACATTTTGCATCTTTATTTAATGCGCTCATATGACTATTTTATTCCTAAATGTACTTAGTATTCTCATATTTTGGTTTAGGTGGCAAGTTGATGGATATAGCGTAATTTAGAAGAAATATATGAAAATGAACAAAAGTGAAAGGAAATGAAAGTTCAAGGACTAGCGTGCAAATACACAAAAGTTGTGTCAAACCAAACAAATGGATGAAATATCGTCAAAGTATGATCACACATCAATTTCCAATCGAAAAGTTATACATCGATTTTCAGCCTCATATTGAGACCCATTTTCGACATAGAAAACGATCGAATTGGAAGATCATATCTGAATAAAAGTTGTAGCCCTTTGAGTTATCTTTCCAATATATCTTGAATTGCCTCAATCGGATATCGGGAAAAGAAGATACGACCAAACCACTGAAGGCTATTCGGAGGAAATTTCGTAAAACCATGTGGCCGCAAGCATTTAATTCCATGCGGCCGCATAGACCAATACCGAGAGTTTGAAGGCTGAGTTCATTTGTTCCTTGCGGCCGCAAGCCTCTAAACCATGCGGCCGCATGGTTCATTTCCGATACGAAAATTCTAGTTTCCTAATTTAAGTCAACTACCTATGGAAACAACTATAAATACATATTTTAAAACCCTAGAATGGACCAGAACGCCTCCAACCTATTTTCTCTCTATTTTTCTTAGATCTATCATGTGTAACTAAACTTCTACACTTGGTCGAAGGAAATTGAAGCTTCGGAACCACATATTGTGATATCTAAATAGTTTTCTTATTGTTTGATTTATATTTTGAGTATTGAATTTTCTTCTGCATTTATTTCTATGATTTGTTGCGTTTAATTGCTAGAGGACCCGCTAGTTTATTGATTGTAACAATCTACCGCTGAGTTAAACATCAAATCCGTAATTGTTTGATCCCTTTAACTTGTAAAGCACTAGGATTTGATTATTTTCTGCGATAGAGGTTATTGAATCTTAAGAAGAATGTTTAAATAGATTGAATGCAACCGCTGGTGTTTGTGTTATCTAGTTCATCGATTTCTCTATTGTGTAAAGCTGTTATTAAATTGAATCTTGAGCGCTGGTCTGGGGTTATTTAATAATTAGGGTTAATTAGAACGCTGGTTTCTAATTAACTAAAATTAAGGAGAAATATGAATCAATTCCAACGATGAATATTCGAAATATGAATTGAATTATCCTTATATCTATGATCAATTGTGGATTTCCAACGGTGGATGTGGACTTAGACCAAGGTTAGTCTTTTGATTATTTTTGTTAATTTAATTGGCATTGTTATTAATTGCGTTATTTACAATTGTTTGAATACAAAATCCCCCCAATCATTGTACGAAGCATAAATATTGAATTACACACTCTTCGTGGGATCGACCCTTACTTCCATTACTACATTAGTTTTAGAGGTTTAAGGGCTATTTTTGGGTGCCTATGACAGCACACCACATACATGACAGGTTCAACAGCATTGGCATATGGTACATTTAACATTCTTTTCCTATCAACTTCAGTTTTAGGTGAATGATCAACTGACAATTTCACATTTCCAGACAAAGGTAAACTAACAAGTTTTGCATCATGTAAAGAAAATCTTTTAACTACTTTTTGTAAGCATTCTGAGTTAAAAACAATATTCCACTAAGTCTGTCCCTTTTTATTTCCATACCAAGTATCTTCGTAGCAGGTCCTAAATCTTCCATGTCAAATTCAAGTTTCAGTTTTTCTTTTATAGCACTTACAGCAGCAGAATTGTGACCAGCTAGTAGCATATCATCAACATACAATAGCAGATATAATGATTCAAATTTTCCATCATTTTTGAAATAAAAACAAGGATCAAAATCATATTTTCTGAACTTCAAACCTTGTATAAAAGAATCAAACATTTTGTACCATTGCCTTTGAGCCTGTTTTAGGCCATAGAAGGACTTATTCAAAAGACATATGAAGTGTTCCTTTCCTTTAACTTGGAAGCCTTTTGGTTATGCATATATATGGTTTCATCTAACAAACCATACAAGAAAGCTATTTTCACATCAAGCTGCTCTAGTTCCAAATCAAATTGAGCTACAAGGGTAAGTAAAATTCTGATGGAAGTATACTTCGCTACAGGTGAAAAAATCTCAATGTAATCTATGCCCTCACTTTGTGTAAACCCCTTAGCTAAAAGTCTATCCTTGTACCTCTTATCATTTGATTTATATTCTCCCTCTTTAATCTTGTAAACCCACTTACAATCAATTAGTTTACAATCTTTGGGTCTTTCAACTAAGTTCCAAGTCTTATTCTTGTACAGAGAACTCATCTCTTCCTTCATTGCTTCACGCCACTTAATAGATTCTTTAAAGGCAACAGCCTCTTCATAGGATTCAGGTTCTAAATCAAAAGAGTCAGACTCTATTTGAACACACATAGAGTCAGCAAATTGATACCTAGAAGGAAGTCTAATTTGTCTTCTTTCTCTATCTCTAGTCAATGATAGTTCTGCAAATTATGGGCAGGTTCAAAATCCTGATTATTATTAGAATTTTCATCATCTGTGATCAACTGAGGCTCAGTCTGAGGTGTCTCCACCTCAATCTGAGTCTATTCAGTAACATTTTGAATACTAAAATCAATTTTAGTAAGAACAAAGTCATTTTCAGTTATTTCTTCTACAGACTTATCACTATGACAGGGAAAAACATTTTCATTAAAGACAACAAATAGCTGATGATCACTTTATATCCCCTTTTATACCTTCACCATAACCTAAGAAAACACATATATGTGACTTGGGATCAAGTTTAGACTCTTTCTGATGAGCATAGGCTGCACATCCAAAGGTTTTTATATGGGAATAGTTAGGAACAGATCCTGACCAAACTTGTTCACGGACTTTATAGTCTAAAAAACTAGACGGGCATCTATTAATCAAATAGCAGGCAGTTTTTACTGCCTCTCCCCAAAAATATTTTGCAAACCTGAACTAATCAGCATGCATCTAGTTCTTTCAAGGATAGTTCTGTTCATCCTCTCAGCAATCCCATTCTACTGAGGGGTATAAGTCACCGTTTTGTGTCTTAAAACACCTTGACTACTGCAGTACTGATCAAATTCAGTATTGCAGAATTCTAACCTATTGTCAGGTCTTAGAATCTTAATTTTCTTACCTGTTTGATTTTCTGTCAAAGGTTTCCGATCCTTAAAAGTAAAAAAGGTATCAAACTTTGATTTTAATAAGAAAATCTAGACCTTCCTAGAATAGTCATCAGCAGTAAGAATGTAATAACTAAAACCTGAGGCACTAGAAATAGGACCAGGACCCCACAGGTCATTATGAATATATTCGATGATATTCTGTGACTTATGTATGCCTCCTTTAAAAGGCATTCTACTTTGTTTTCCCATGACACAATGTTCACAAAAGGTTAGTTTCCGAACATTGTCACTTCCAAAGACACCAGCTTTGGAAAGATGTTTTAAACCCTTTTCACTAAGATGGCCCAATCTTTTATGCCATAGATCTGATTTATCAATCTGTGTCACTAAGTTTACAGAATTATTCTGAAAAATAGATTCAAGATTTATGGTATAAATGCCTTTGACTTTAGGTGAGCTAACAATAAGTTTCTGATTTCTGATTATATTAGTGAAGCCATTACTAATATCAATTTGATATTTTTCATCATCTAACACCCCTAGAGAGATGAGATTTCTTCTAAGTCCTGGAACATATCTGATATGATTCAGTCTTAGAATTTGACTATTCTTCAATTTTAGAATGATGTTTCCAATTTCTTTTATTTGACAAGTCTCATTGTTCCCCAATTTTACAAAACCATCACTAAAATTGGTGAAATCAGAAAACCAGCAGATATTGGGACTCATGTGGAATGAGCAACCTGAGTCAAGCACCCAGTTTTGATCAGGCTTCTCCATAGAGGAAACATATGCAACTCCAAAATCAACATTTGCTTCCTTATAGGATGAAGCAATGGCTGAAGTTCCATTATCATTATTAGATCCACTCCCTAAGTTATTAGCTCTCTTGAAACAGTATTTTATAAGGTGTCTAACTTTTCCACAATAATAACATTTTCTGTTTTTGGTCTTCCCTTTACAGACTTTCTTATCTTTTCCTATTATCCCCTCATTTCTTCTTTTGAAAATTTTTATTTTTGTTAAAATTGGCTTGAGTAAAATTGCTCAAGCCTTTTGTAGAGGATTTAGGAAAAGATAAGACTCTCTGTATATGAAGAGCTTCCTTATGCTCACATTTGAGTTCTAAGTCTCTATTTCTCAGGGAATTGTGGATTATGTCAACAGTTAGATCACTCCTACCATACTCCAAAGCATTTTTAACATCCTTATATTTATTACTCAGTGCATTGAGTAGGCCAACTACCTTTTGATCATCAGAGATCTTTTCCCCACAACTAATAAGGTCCTGAGTTATCCTATTAAACCTATCCATGTTTTCTTCTAAGTCAGCACTAGGGTCAAACTTATGATTGAAGAACTGCTTCCAAAGAAAACATTTGTTAGGTAAGGATTTAGAAACATACAGCCTCTGTAAAGCTGCCCCATAACTCTGCAGCAGTATCAGTGTCTCCTATTTTTCTAATAAATAAATGAAGAAGCAAAGTACTCCAAGCTAATTCATCTTGTTCACTCTTCCTAACATCAGATAAAGTTTCAGGTCAAAATTCATCAAGAGCTTTAGCACATTTAAGTATCATCAAAAGGGCTTTCATTTCTTGGCTCCAAACTCTAAAGTCTCCTTTGCCATCCCAATGTTGAACATCAATTTTAGTAGTCATGCTGTGCAGATGTGTTATAATAGTGTTCAGCAAAGAAGACAGGCAAGAAACGAGGTATTGTTTTAGTTTTGAAAAATCACTTACAATAAAATATATCCAATAAAGGTACACAGCAATAGTGTCTACACACAGTAAACAATAGTAAGAAAATTTAGGATATACAGGCAGATATACATACACAAAGTATATACACAGAGTGAGAATTACACTATATATCAAAAAATTCACAACAGCTCAATAGTAATTTATTATTATCAATTCAAAAAATCAAAAAGACCGCATTATACACCAAGTATAGGTACAGTATGTTAATCAAGAAACCTAAATGGATTTCTAAAAAATCGTACCCAGATTCTCTCAGATACTAGGGGTCTCTTAGGGAACCCTAGACAAAGATAAATCAAGAGGGTTTTTCAGTAAATCCCTAAATTGGTAGCTTGGGAAACTAAAGTTTATGAAAAACTATGTCTGTGGTTTGAGAAAGTGTTACCGTAGCTACAAGAATGAATGAAGTAATCAATAAGTAGTAGAAAACGAAACAAGATTTCAATCAAAGGATCTTTCTAATTGTAGAACAACAAAGAAACTGTTAGATCTAAAATTTCAAAGTTGGAAGAGTCACAAAATAAAATCGTTTGAAAGAAAAATTTCCAAGCAAGGTTCTGATACCACTAATGGTCCCAGATATTACGATTTAAATTGTGATTCATTCAAGATATACCAAAATACACAAAGTAACGCAGAATAGTAAAAGAACACAAGGAATTTTTTGCTCAAGTTCCCGGAGGTTCGGTGATCACTTCTAACGTCTAATCCCCCGTTGAGCATTCATTAGGATATAACTCGAATCCACTAGAACAGTCCAAATCAGGCAAAATAGAGTTACAGAACAACAAGAATGTTCGAACTCAAGAATATAAGCCACAAACCATCAAAATTACACAATAATCTCACTAAGAAATTAACCTCAACTCTCTCTATCTTCTATATTAAAAATCACTCAGAAAGTTCACTGTATATTTACAAATTAATCAGAACTCATAACGCGGTCAAGAGAGAAACAAGAACTAGGGTTCCAAAGTGAATGAATCAGTCATTCCAAGAGTCAACCATGCTATTTATATGAAATAGCCAAAGGTTTACAATCCAACGGTCTGTAATAGTCCAAGTGTCGGCCATCCATCAAAAACGTGTTTTGATAAATCAAACAAACATGTTCTGGAGAATTCCATTAGCTGGGCCGGACCGGATATGGGCTCACTTACAATTGGGCTCATAAATTCAGCAACCTTACAAGGATAAACCATTTTTTATTTTTTGAAAAAAGGTCGAATGCTATTAGGATTCCTACTATAGCATCCTACCATCTTATGCACACGTCTGCCCTCATTCTACCTTCACAATAACTTTACTTATTTCATCCATTTTCTTTGATAACACGGCAACAAAAGATATATATATATATATATATATAACAGATCAAATAATTCACGAAATAAAATTCAAGTAAAGGAGAACACACGGAGCTCAAACCTTAACATTTGTTTCAAATGAGGTAGACACGGACCCCAATTTTATTTTAATTCATGTTATGTTTCAGCATGTATAATTGCGATTTTATGTTATATGAGACTCCTTGCGGGGTTTAAATATGAACTGCTGCGTAGTGGTGCACCAGATGTGTGAAATTTGTAGCGTAGTAGTGCACCAAATGATGGTATATTGCCTGGTCATCGATATTCTTATTCACTAAAAGTTTAAATGACATGAATATATGCTTAAAGTATGATATGTTTTGATTTAATGTGCGTAAGGGTATATTGAGTGTTTCTATGAAAAACTCAACCCCTCTAAACAATTTCAGATTAATGCGATCGATGGCGGCATGAAGGAGAGCTGTTATGCTTTGACGTGAACTCCAAAAATCATCATTTAAATCATGTTTTGTTTGAATAATTATTTTAATTTAGTGTTTTTGGAAAGTTTAAAGACAGAATTGTTTGTCGAAAATTGGTTCAAGATGGGTACCATATTTTATTGTGGTTTATTTAGTTCATTTGAGTTGCAAGACTAATGTTTAAAAAAAATAGTTTCTACCCCTAAGTTTAAAAATTTAGCCCGAATACTTGGAATTTTGAGGTGATTCCAGTTGAAGATTGTTACGGGTCGGTGTCAGACCCTTCACCTCACCCTCCACGTGTCAGAGGGGGTGGCCCACTCCATGACACGGTGGCCGAGGCAATTAATCTAAAGGGCTAACTGCAGAGGCCGAAGTGATTGCTTGAAGGACGAACTGAATAGGCGCCAGTAGACGAACCGAACCCATCCGCAAGTACGCAGTGGATGCAAAGGCCCGCACTCCGCTTCTACAACGCTACAACGCCTCACCTGCCTCGCCTCGCCTTGCCTCGCCTCGCCGTCAAAGATCTTTTGTATAAAAATCTTTCCAAAGTCAAATCCCTGACTGATGGTACGTGCGGCAGGTCCCTAAACGGTCAAATCAGCAGCGTATGTCAAAAACATTCAATACCAGTCGGCCTATGGAGGGACAGATTGACACCTAGGATGGGACGAGCCTTGGGGATCTGGCAACACGTGTGTCCTCATCCAACGACTCTCCTCTTTCCATCCTTAGTATAAATATCACCTCCTTGTGCCAAAAGAAGGATTGGAATCTCATATATTCTCCCCTACATATTGCGAAATCAAGTATTATCTTCTCCCCCATATTGTTGGCACTTTCATACTTAAACTATTTCCCGGCGAGTGACCTACCGCCGGTGAACCTCCTTGTTGAATATTAAGCTGACTGGACCGTCGGAGTGCTTGCGGCCGCTCCCAACCCCTCCGGGAAAAGGCCTCAAGCGACTGACAGTGTGCCATGTGTGCAGGGAGGAGTTGACTGGAAGACATCTTCTGTTGGCCACGTGTCGGAGCCATTTTTCGATGTCAACAAAGACGATAGACATATGGGTTATCTATCTCTCGAATTCAGAATCATGGGCTTTTACTGTCTAAAACAAAATTTATGGATGTTTTCCCAATGGATGCCAGAAGGTACCCGAGAACATATAGACCCGGCTTTGAAAACGATTTTGACCCAACTATCGATTGAATTTGCGTACAAAATTTTAACCTACAATTCTCCAATGTGTAATATGATTACAGTTTAAAATTTGTAAACTTTGGATTTCATTTGGTTGCCGAACAAATTTCTTATCAGAAAGCTGTCCAAGCTGAAATCCCAGTTTATGTGCTGAAAATTTTCTTCAGTTTTGCAACTGATGCCCTAAGGCTTATGGTCCAAGATCATTTCTGCATTTTATGAACAATCTAGGAAAGATTTTGTAAATTTAAGATTTTAGTAATGTCACGAGTCAGTAAAACTTCGTGCAATACAGTTTGAAATCAGAGCCTAGTTTTACTTTTCTGTAGATTTGCATTAAAATCTTAATTGTTTCAAAATTTTCAGAACTTTTAGGATGAATCAAAATTTATACTAAATTATGAGCCACCACTGTTCTCTCCTTGCGCCACGCCAACCATGAGGTAAATGAAAATTTTGATGCTTTAGATACAATTATCTATTCTGTTTTGATGTTATTATTGTATCTATTATGAGCTATTAAAAAAATTCATGTTACGTTAAAAAACTGTTAAAAGTTCCAATTTGCTGCCATTAGCATAAACCACTAACAAAACAAAGGCTATGTTTTCAGTAAACGCATCGCACTGTTAAGATTAGACGACAAACACTTCTTTGATGACTAAACTCAAATACATCTCTGACTTGCGCTGGAACAAGATTAACAAACCCATCCCAACATACAAAAAGTTATTATGTAGAGGTGTACTTATAAAATTATAAATATTAACTCGT
Source organism: Fraxinus americana (assembly GCA_035079005.1). Lineage (NCBI taxonomy): Eukaryota > Viridiplantae > Streptophyta > Magnoliopsida > Lamiales > Oleaceae > Fraxinus > Fraxinus americana. The sequence goes on along the minus strand of CM068712.1, from coordinate 15,254,347 downwards.
TCACAGCCTATCATTTGTCATCGTTGCTGCAAATTATTGTTTCTGCTAGAAGATTTCTTCAAGGAGTACGTGTAAAACCATTCTTGTAATTTGTACTTCCTGATATCAACTTTTGCTCCATTCTTTTACGAATGTTATTTTTGGCTTGAGAGTGTAAAGGGGTGGAATGGAAAATGATGCAATTATGTTGGGCAAATTGTTGTCAATCCTCTCGGGCTATGATGTAACTCGATATAATTTTCAGTCGGCATCGACCAAATGACTTAACCAAAAGTCAACACCTTAATGAAATGACTCGACCCTAAAATTATTCGTGGAAGTAACCTAATTTATTTAGTGTTGCTTCCACTTCACTACTTCTTGGACAACTTTTAGGTTGCCCACTTGGTGCTATATTTAACCCACTTATATGAATTGGACTTGACCCATTATTATACCCTAAAAGCTTTTACCCTAGTGGTTAAATATATATGTTGCCCTCATGTTGTTTTTACTGTGTATTGGTGTGTTATAGCCATGTCAACAAACGAAGCCAGGCCGAGCAGAACTGAAACTCAAAGCTCGGGCTCGGCTCGAGCAAAACAGGTTCGGGCTTTTTTGGGCCCAGCCCAGCCGAGCATAAGGTCGGCCAGAAAAAGAGGCTCGACCCGAGTCAAGGGGGCCCATGTTTTTTTTTTTAATTCATTATAAATCTATAATTTTTTATAATGTATTTAAAATATGTGCAATTTATACGTATTATAAATAATACCTAAATATTAATATTTATAAAAAATAAATCTAAACTTTAAAAAAATAAAAATAAACGGCTCGGCCCGTGACACGGGTCGGTGACGAGCCCGGGCTGGTTCGGGCTCGAGCCGACGCCCCCAAATGAGGTTCGGCTCGAGCCTCGACTCAACACCACCGAGCCACAAGCCGAGCCGGCCCAGCTCAGACTTTTTACGGGCCGAGCCCGAGCTGCTGGAGCCACCGAGCCTTTTTGACATCGCTAGTGTGTTATGCTTCTTCCTCTAGAGAGAGAATAATGGATGCCTATCTCTGTGATTTTGAGCATTTAACTTTCTCCTCACTTCTTTGCCTTCATGTCTACCTGTGTGGCTGCAAAACACACTATCATCTTATGTTCTTTATGGGCAAAACAAAAGCAACTAAAGTAGAGATCCATTGAATGTTTTGGGTTGGTCTTTCATAGTGGTGTTGATTGATTTGGGTATTTACTGAGCCAGAAAATTGCCTTGGTGATCGATCTCCCATTCCGCATAACATATTAGTTAGTCAGAATCTTGAAGAGGAGTAAATAGCCCATTTTTATGATTTCTTGGAGTAGTTAAGTTTCTTTTAGATGTTGCCTTTTTGGTGAGATTGCTTCTAGACGTTGCTGATCTGGAAAAGGGACAACCTCGTGGAAGCTTAAATAGTTGTTCGACTTTCTTGGAAACCTTAAGACATTAACTCGGATGTACCGAATTCTAAGAATAAGAAAACCAAAACATTAAGTCGGTAATCTCTAAAGATTATTAAGAGAGAACATAACAGTTGATAGATTTCAATAAAGCACATTATATGATAAATAACAAAATATAATGTAGAAGAAGAAGATGGAGAGGAGAGCAAGAGACCATTGAATGTCTACATCTTTATTGAATTGATTGATGAATACAAAGCATATGTCCCTATTTATAGGGAAATTATATTGATAGAAAAGGTAAATATATTGTGAATCAAATTAAATCAAAGTGATTAAGGTAAATATAAAAATCAAATAAAGATAATATCAATCAAGATAATATTGATTTGATATTATCTTCAATACTCCCCCGCAAACTCAAGGTGGAGAACTTCGGAAGCTTGAGTTTGGAATTTGATAGGAGTCTTCATTATTAGAGACTTAGAATGTTGCAGACTGTCTTGATCAATTGTAGTGCCATCACTTGTAGGTGCTGGAGAGAAGGCCAAAACCTTGTGGCCATGGCCCTGAACGGTGGGCAAAAAGCTTGCAAAAACAAGAACTAAACTTGCAAGGACACCAAAAGAAACCTGAAGAATCTCTGCCATTTTCTTTGCCATGAGAAGAGGCTTGACTAAAGAAGATTTTGGGGTGATCAGCAGATTGAAGATAATATGGGGAAGATAAATCAATGATGGCTTTGATAGTGCCATCAACAAAGTAGAGAAGTTGGCAGAAGAAGTTGTAGCCATGGGGAAGGAAGCAGGAAATTCTGCTTACTGGAAGAAGTTGAAAGAATTTGGCAGAAGAAGTTATAGCCATGTTGAAGGAGGCAGGAAATTCTGCTTACTGGAAGAAGCTGGAAGAATTTGGCAGAAGAAGCTGTTTTGCTGGAAGAAGAAGTTCCTTGCTGGAATCATAAACTGGAAGAAGTTGATTTTGCTGTGATTCTTGGTTTTATTTTTTATTTTTTTTATCTGCTGTTATGGCAGATGAAGACATTCGCGATGAATTTAAGTATAAAGTTAAACATGGAAAGGAAGTGTTTGTTAGCCGACATCACAAGAAACACAAGATCAAAGTTGGAACCATAATACGATTTTTAGTCAAGAGCTTTGATGAAGAGATACTCCACGTTTCTGGATCTTTGGTTGCTGCCAATACGGGATGTGCGCAATGGTTAGATACAAATTTGGAAGAATGGTCTCAAGCTGACGGTACTACTAGGAAGAGGAAAGATAGAGATAAGAAGGAGCAAAAGACAGCAGATGACAAATTAATGGCCAGTAGGGATATGCCTTCCTTGAAAAAAGATGATAGAATCAAGATATTATCTTCAACCATGAAATTGTGTTGGCGGAAGTTTTGATCATTTCACAGAGTTGTGGCAGAACATGAATTACTAATGTATCCACAAAAGTCCACATTAATGGCGGCGCGTTTGAAAAACGGTGGAGCAGCTGGGCCACCATTGATGAACATGGAAGTGTCTTCCTGTTGGATAAATTGTGCCTCATGACAGAACCGTAAATCCATCCAATTGGGTAAATTGTAGTGGTGACAGATGCAAACCTCACTAGCCACTTCAACATTCCACCATAGCCATACCATATAGGACAAATGCCGGCTAAAAAAAACAACAAATCCCAAGCAAAAGGAAATTTTTTTTTTTTTTTTTTGCGAGTTTAACCCAAGACGAAGTTAAACCTGCTCTAATACCATGATAAATAACGAAATACAATGTAGAAAGAAGAAGATGGAGAAGAGAGCAAGAGACCATTGAATGTCTACATCTTTATTGAATTGATTGATGAATACAAAGCATATGTCCCTATTTATAGGGAAATTATATTGATAGAAAAGGTAAATATATTGTGAATCAAATTAAATCAAAGTGATTAAGGTAAATATAAAAATCAAATAAAGATAATATCAATCAAGATAATATTGTTTTGATATTATCTTCAATATTATAGGTGGCTTGAATTTGGGGCCATCAAATGGACTTTATAACAGTTGGTCATATTATATATATATATATATATATATATATATATATATATATATATATATATATATATATATATATATATATATAATTTGGTCGTCATCTGAACAGTTGTTCATATTATATAGTTAACCAATTTTTCTTTACATTTACATTTGGATCCAAAAGTAATCCTTTTGCTAGTACCAGTATGATGGACTTAAGAAAATTTGTTTAGCACATCCCCAAGTCACCAGCATATCCTAGAGAAGTTAGAAGATTCGCAGCAGCATTTTGCTAGTGTCCCAATGTGCCTGATATGTGGCCATGCAGGACATTTTTGCAGGGGGAAGTGCATAAGTATGTAGGACATTTTGGAAGGGGGAAGTGCATGTGTTTCCCATGTTCAGATCATATTCATACAGATGACATGATGGGAAAACCATGGCCATGAAAATTAAGTTCCACAAGCTGAATATCTTTGAAATGTGGGGTGTTTAAAATTTCAAATAAAAACATCTCATATGCTATTATTCTTTGTAAACTAACTCTTGAAAAGTGTTAAAAAAATTAAACTGTAGATCTGTAGGTGAAATACAAGAGCTCAATGGATGCACATGTCCAAACATTTTATTAAAGTCAATATTAAAAATTTCATATATTTATCTGATTATATTTTGAATCTTTTTTTAGAAGAATTTGCAGATGTGCATATTGGAAACGGAAGAGCTTTGCAAATATATGGTATCAAATTATCCAAGAAGGACATAAAATAAATTAATATCCACGAGGGATATATTTAAATAAATCATCGAGGAGGATGTGCTTAAAATTCATAAGGGAGTGACCTCCGAAAGTAACTCAATCTTTGTGATTGAAAATCTCATGAAGAAGGTTCAATGTGGTGGAAACAACATATACTGCGTGATTTGTAATAGTACTATTTTGCTTATATTCATCCTTATGGTGATGGTGCTAATAATGATGTGATGTCAGGAAGGGTTTAATCCTGAATAAGTATCGAGGCAAGAACTCTCGCGAGGTGCAAGTCATACGCACCCACCTATGTAAGAGTTATTATGAGGCTGTGGCTATGGGATTTGGACATTCCCTAGAGACTTACTATAATCAAGATTAAAGCGCATGACCATTAACAATGTTACCCGCAATGAACTAGAGCCAAAATCGATAATGTGTGTGGAGCAATTGAAGTTTGGCTACAAGGACTAAATTCAAGGCTTAATCCATTATGGCTCCCTCAAATGAAAATTATTATCACTAAATGAGGTTTAAATCCAAAAGACATCTACACCTATTCCATAGTATAATATTGCCACTATATATACAATAATATATTTATTTTGAAAGTTTAAAACTTGTGGGGGATTGTTGTAATATAAAATTAAGTTTTAACCTTTCACAAATTAAAACCTTTCTAATTTTCTGTTTTATTTTAATTTTCAGTTTAAACATAAAATTAAAACTCATCATATATATATATATTCCTTACGATTATTGCCTATGTGTAGCTAAATAATCTCAATGTGTTACATAAGGCAAATATTGAATAATTGTTCTGTTTTTCGCAATTTTCTCCATTGTCTCGTTGACATTGACCCCTACTATTTTGAGGTTATATCTAGTATTTAGAGTTTGTCTCTCTATCTACTGTACTTGCTGCCAATATTAAAATTTGAAGAAACTCAATATTATATGTCCCATTAAATTAGTGGCTGTGATTAGAAAGCTGAAATAGGCCTTGCTTGGGTATATCTCAACTTTGTTAGGTGAGATACAATTATCCTCTCTTGTACAAAGCCATGCAAAAGTTGTCTTTATGTCTGTAGAAGCATTGTAGTTCACTTTCCACTTGAACTGAAGAAGGTATGTTAAGGATTCGGAACGGAATCTCCGCAGATGACGAAAACATATGTTGCCTAGGTCTTTGTATATAGATTTACAACTATAAATGTACTGATCCATGGCAATCAATTCAATTCTGATGATATGGATGCTTGGTTTTGCACAAGGGATCAAATATTTATGAAGTAAAAATCTGCTGAGCTCAGCTGATGATAACAGCATGAAGCTCCAGAGGAACGAAATGTAAACTAAAGCTGCCATGAAGGATAGTAAATCGAAGGGGATACTTAAACTAACTACAATAAGAACAGGAAGGATCAGATAGTAACTAAATTGTCTAACATCCGACCCAGAACGCAAAAGTAAAAGTATTGCTAAAACCATTCCAGAACTTACGTAGCCAAGAAGTTACCTTTTTTGATTAATTGAATGGAATTTGAAGCCTTGCATATTGATATTATCCAGAGTGGGAACCATCTTTTTTGCCTTATTTTCAGGTGCTAAATGTAGCAGGAAGGAATTATGACAGGCCATAGTAGCACAAGGATGCAGAAAAAGGAAAACATCTACTAACTTGAACCTTTATTTCTCCATTTTCTGGCAGAAACCATCCCATTTAACCAAATAAGCTACACCGCAATTTCAATAACCTCTCAATTGAAAGATGTAAATAGCTCCAACTGCTGGCTTCTGGCAAGATCTATCCTAGTTAACCATGTTATATAATTTGAGTAACCATCATATACACTTCAGTCCAAAAAGAAATAGCTCTTGCAGTCCTAGCTTCCATCAATCGAAAATATGAATATCGTTCTGGCAAACAAACACACTTTTGTACATTACCACTTCAATCACCAAAAGTTAAGGCAGGAGCACGTCCCATCATGGAAATGGTGGAATCTCATATTATCCCTGACTGTAATCTCCCGTTGAGTAACTTGAGAAGCACCACACATAAATAAATGACAGTCCTCGCATATCCTGAGATTTTTCGCAATTCTAATAGGAAGGCCATCATTTGTAGTGAGCAGCGCATAAGCCAAAGCTCGCTTCTCACTGTGATTTATCAAAATTCGCTTTTTCTCTTCATCACTCACATCATAAAGCACACAGCTTAGATTTGGACTATAACCATTTAATTTCATTCTGTCAGCAAAATCCTCCAGGGCCTGGTCAATTTCTCTAGACCTAGGATGGGTCAAATCACCTGCATAGAACGCATGGATCACCCCCTTGCTTCCTTCAACCCAGCTAAATGCAGGATTCTTTCTCAACTCTTTTTCTCTAATCAATTTCCTTACTTTCGAAACATCTTCCCACCTGCCTGCTCTTGCATAAATATTTGAAAGCAAGATATAGTTTCCAATACCATCAGGTTCCAGCTTAAATAAATGTCTAGCAGCAACTTCCGCAACATCAGGGTTTGCATACGTACGACAAGCGCCAAGCAGAGCTCCCCATACACTAGCATTGGGCTCTATTGGCATGCTTCTTATCAGCTTCAGTGCTTCCTCCAATCGACCAGTCCTTCCTAGGAGATCCACCATACAATTATAGTGATCATAAGATGGTTTAACACCATATGATTCCTCCATTATTTTGAACATGTGTTGACCTTTTTCTACCAATCCTGCATGACTACATGCAGTAAGAACCCCAACAAAAGTCACATGGTTAGGCATCAAATCCTTTTTTACCATCTCCTCGAACAATTCTAGGGAGGAACTAGCGCAACCATGAATTGCAAAGCCAACGATCATCGAACTGTATGTATACACATTTTTTTCCTGCATCATCTTAAAAACTTCATATGCGCTCTCCGCACTTCCACACTTTGAGTACATATCAATCAATGCTGAGCCAACAACTACATTGTCCTTGGGACTATAACCAGACCTCTCCGCAACATCCCTCACCCAAATTGCATACTTACTCGTGCCCAACAGTGCACAAGCATTAATAACACCAACCAATGTTACCTCATCAGTCTCCATACCTGCTTTCTGCATACTCTCAAAATAGTCCAATGCTTCCCTTGGCTTTGCGTTCTGTACAAACCCTGTTACCATTGCAGTCCAAGCCACCATATCCTTCACAGGCAACCCATCAAACAACTCCCTCGCAGAAACCATGTCTCCATTCTTTGTATACGCAACAATCAATGAGGTCCACGAAATCAAGTCCCTGCGAGGCATTTCGTCGAACACCTTCCTCCCGCAATCCAACCACCCACACTTCACATACATATCAATCAAAGTGTTGCCCACAAACATATCCAAGCCGAACCCACCTAATTTTACACTCTCCCCATGAATCTGCCGGCCCAAATGGAAATTCATTTGACTAGAACATGCCTTTAACAAGGCCGTATATGTGAACGACACGGGCGTAACACCATCCTTTCGCATGGAACTATAAACAAGCACCGATTCCTTGAACAGCCCATCAATCGTGAGCCCACGTATTAAAGCCGTGTAGAGGAAGGGGTTTGGATTTTTCACTTGGTAGAATACTAAAACTCCGTAAGGGTGCATGGGGACATTGATTTTGAAGAGCATTCGGAGGAGCTTTGCTATGATATAAGAACACTGGTTGAGGCCTTTGCGGATTATGTAACCGTGGGTTTGCTTGATTTTGGTGAGGCTTGTGCAGCTGTCGAGGGTGTATATGAGTTGAGATTCTAAGAGTTTGATTTGTTGGAGCTGGGAAAATGGGATGAATGGCGTTTCCTCTTGTGGGAATTTGGTGGGTTGGCGAATGAGTGGAGGTCTGATAATGGGTAGAATCAGCTTCCGAGAGAGCGAAACCATCACATATTTCAGTGCAGCCACAGAGTAGACAATTACATTACATGTCCTGACCTCTCTCGGACTTCAAAATTGAATTGTATCTCGAGTTCACGTAGACAAGGAGGAAATAGGAGGAAATGACCTTCTTATTCATGTGTAATTCCAAAATGACCTTTGACCGGTAAATATGTTAAAAAAAAAAAAGAAAAATTTAAAAGTAGAACTTTAGAGAAGTAAAAAATCAAAAATACCCCCACTTTATCTTCACAAGAAAATTGACGATTTCATTTTTTTTTTTTATTAATCAAGTCATTCTATTAACAGACCATTTTTGGTCCGTTAAGGTCTGTTAACAGACCATTTGCACCAAATGGTCTGTTAACAGACCATATTAAATTGTCTGTTAACAGACCATATTAAATGGTCTGTTAACAAGCCATATTTAATATGGCTTGTTAACAAGCCATATTAAATATGGCCTGTTAACAGACCATTTAATATGGCCTGTTAACAGGCCATATTTAATATGGCCTGTTAACAGACCATATTAAATGGTCTGTTAACAGACCAAATATGGCCTGTTAACAAGCCATATTAATATGGCCTGTTAACAAGCCATATTAATATGGCCTGTTAACAGACCATATTAAATGGTCTGTTAAGGCCTGTTAACAGGCCACGTTAAATAGGCTTATTTAATATGGTCTCATAATGTGCCTTAACAGTCTATTTAATATGGTCTGTTAACAAACCATTTGCATTTGGTCTGTTAATAGCTATTGGTCTGTTAACATATCAAAATATTATTTTTTAACGTGTTAAAAAATTCTTATTGTTTTTCGTTTTAATACATTAATTAGTTTAAAATTTTTTAATTAAATATAATTTGTAAATTAATCTTTCATTTTTCAAATGTAATTAAATAAATATATATTGTTTGTTAAACTTAAAAAAAAAAATCATTTTGTTTTAATTTTTAAATATAAAATGAAATAAATAATTTTAAATTGATAATCACGAAAATTAAATATTGTTTTTTTAACAAATTAGCAAATTCTAATTTTTTCCTTTTAATATTTTAATTAATTTAAAATTCTTTAATTAAATATTATTTGTAAACTAATCTTTAATTTTTCAGGTGTAATTAAATAATATTTTATTCTTTTTTATTTTAATTTTTAAATATCAAATGAAATAAACAATTTTAAATTGATAATTATGAAAATGAAATGTTATTTTTTAACAAATTAGCAAAATTCTTATTTTTCTCCTTTTAATATTTTAATTAATTTAAAATTCTTTAATTAAATATTATTAATAAATTAATCTTATATTTTTTCAAATGTAATTAAATAATATTTGTATTCTTTTTTATTTTAATATTTTCTTTTGTTTTATTTTTTAAAAATAAAATGAAATAAAATATTTAAATTGATAATTATGAAAATGAAATATTATTTTTTAACAAATTAGCAAATTCTTATTTTTTTTCCTATTTTTTAATTAATTTAAAAAAATTAATTAAATATTCTTTGTAAATTAATCTTTAATTTTTTTATATCGTTTATTTAACTTTTCATATTTTCACATTGTTTTAATTTTTAATATGTATAATTAAATAATTAATTTCAATTTATAATTACAAAAATTAAATATTTATTTCTTTTAATTTTAAATTCTTTAATTAAATGTTCATTGTAAACAAATATTAATTTTTCAAATTTAATTAAATAATATCTATATTCTTTATTTAACTTTAATATAATTTCAAACACGTTAAATATAATTTGTAAGCTAATCTTTAATTTTTCAAATACAATTAAATAAATATATATTGTTTACTTAATTTAAAATTTTCCTTTCGTTTTAATTTTTTTATAAAAAATGAAATAAATAATTTTAAATTGATAATTACGAAAATAAAATATTATTTTTTAACGTGTTAACAAATTCTTATTTTTTGCCTTTTAATATTTTCATTAATATAAAATTCTTTAATTAAATATAATTTGTAAACTAATCTTTCATTTTTCAAATATAATTAAATAAATATATATTGTTTACTTCATTTAAAAATTTCCTTTTGTTCTAATTTTTATATAAAAAATGAAATAAACAATTTAAAATTGATAATTTAAAATTATTTTACGTAATCGAATTTTTTTATATAATTAAATAATTAATTTCAAATATTAAATATTATCTTTTAACATATTAGCAACTTCTTATTCGTTCCTTTAAATGTTATTAATAATTGAATAAATCGAATATGAAATATATATGTTACGTTATCGAGAAAATTTTTATAATTAAATAATTAATTTTAATTTCATAATTAGTAAAATAATGAAATTAATAATTTTAATTATTAAATATTATGTTTTAACATATTAGCAACTTCTTATTTTTTCCTTTTAGTTTTATTAATAATTGAATAAATCGAATATGAAATACGTATTTATAGATTTAAATATTTTACGTAATCGAAAAAAATTATATAATTATCAATTAATATTATTAGATTTAAATATTTTACATTAAAAAATAATATTTCATTTTCATAATTATCAATTTAAAATGATATATTTCACTTTTTATATCAAATTAAAAGAAAAGAATTTTTTTAAATTAATTAAAAAATATATATTTATTTAATTACATTTGAAAATGAAAGATTAGTTTACAAATTATATTTAATTAAAGAATTTTATATTAATGAAAATATTAAAAGGAAAAAAAATAAGAATCTACTAACCCGTTAAAAAATAATATTTCATTTTCGTAATTATCAATTTAAAATTATTTATTTCAATTTTGTAAAAAAATTAAAACAAAAGGAAAATTTTAAATTATGTAAACAATATATATTTATTTAATTACATTTGAAAAATGAAAGATTAGTTTACAAATTATATGAAAAGGAAAAATAAAAATAAAAATTTGCTAACACGTTAAAAAATAATATTTTATTTTCATAATTATCAATTTAAAATTATTTATTTCATTTTTTATACAAAAATTAAAACGAAATGAAAATTTTAAATTAAGTAAACAATATATATTATTTTTTAACGTGTTAGCAAATTCTTATTCTTATTCTTTTTAATATTTTTATTAGCAAATTTCTATCTTACGCGTTGTCCATCCTCACTAAAGTGACGCAAATCAGTGTCATTTACGTTTTGTTCAACTTAAACAAATAATTCACTTTAATATAAGACGTAACGTTCATATGTTGAATTGAAAATGGCAAATGATCTTTGAATTGAATTTTTAGTACCATATCTTATCGAGATGAATCAACGTTTAGCTTGTTCTATATATCAAGGTACTCAAAAGTTGTGTCGAAACTCACAATGAAGATTCGAGCATGTTAAGGGTCAAATAGATATAACTAAAGATCAAAAGGAGTGAAAACAAATCAATTTTCCACCGTAAAAGGATGTCCAAATTTTTAGTTGGAGATTGAAATCCATTTTTGGCATAGTAAACGTTCGAATTGAAAAAGAGCTATTTCTAGCAAAGTTGTAGCCTTTTGAATTATCTTTCCAACGCCTTTTAAATCGGCTTAATTGGATATCGGAAACAAAAGTTATGATAAAAATACTCAACAAATTTCACTTAACAAATGACTTTTTCATTATAAGCGGTGAGATTCATCGATTAACAGCTGTTAACAGCCGATATTTCAGTTGTTAACAGCTGAAATATCGGCTGATAACTGAAAAGTGCAGTTATCAAATAAATTCGACTTGTTTGATTTTTTCGCCATTAACATCCTAATTTTCAAATTTATTTTGCTGATTATTTTTTCGTAATAGTAGTTTTATTTGTTAACTAAAAGGGTAGTATTGTCTTTTTAACACAAACATGTTTTGTAATTGTTTTAGTCACTTAAGGGTGTTTTTGTCTTTTTACAGCAAATGGGTCATTTTGGGATTATTGTCAATTGGAAAAGTCAAAATGGAATTAGGGACCTTTGACTAGGTCATTTTGACAAGTACCCCCGTAGACAAGAGCTATTTGTATTACAAAAGTTGGGTTACAAAACGTGTTGGCAAAATCAAGATCGTTGATTTCAAATTATTTAAAAGTTTGTTTTTAAAATGATTGGTGTAAATGTTATTTTGTCAACCAACTTTGTACGTGTAGTATAACTCAATAAGAGAGGTGGAGTAGTAGGATCCAGTGGCCTATCTTACTAAAAAACTGGAACAAAATTACTACTCGATATAGATTACAAAAAAAAAAACACTTTTAAAGAACTTTTGATAAAATAATAATAATAATAATAATAATAACTGTTATGAACTGAAGATTAAATTTTTTTCCTCAAATGTAGCAACAGTTAAAAAATTTTTTAAAGATAATAGTTAATGAATCATATTATCTTTGAGGATTTACTAAAGTTAATTTTTAATAGAGTTCGTATTTGAATTTGCAATTTGGTTTCATAAATTTGAAACATAGTTATTCATTTTGTTACTAAATCTATAGAGCATTCCCAAAATTTCACTAATTCTTAAGTTTGTGAAAATATTGTGTGCAAGAGTGCGTTGAATGAGAAACTATTGGTTGGCCAATCTTCTTCATCGTCTACACGAGATAGTCACTTGACATTGTTGAGGATGTTTAGCGGGCAGCATACTCTAGTTCAAATTTTGGCTATAGGTCCAACCCCCCCTCTCATAATCCACAACTCATGTCAAACCAATTAGTTAAAATTCAAAATTTAGGTTACAATCAAATTTTTAACACTAACTTAAAATGGATTAATCTACTTTGTCAAGAGAAAAATGAAAGAAATGTTGACAGATGTGTATGTGGCAGTAGATGATTGAATGAAAAGATTGATTCTATTATAAACTGTTCAATGATATAATGTTATGTGACATTATGTCAAGGCATCTGCATTTTAGCATGATTGATTTACAATTATAGAATCCATAAAAATTGTCTCTCGGACCCAAAATCAAAATGTGCAACTTGAGTCCCAATTTCAAAATTTGCAATCCAAATCCACAGCAGCAAAAATTGCACCCAAGGTTCCTTGCAATTCCAAAATGGCAACTAAAGGGCCAATTTCCTCCAAGAAACAAAACACTTAATCCCGCAATCGCTGGATTTTAAACAACCAACTTCGGCCACGACAATATATTGTAGACTAGTGTTGCACTCAGGTGCAATTCCAAAAATGCAGCTGAAGTGCCAATTTCCTCCAAGAAAAAAAAACCTTAATCTCGTCGTCGTTGAACCTTCCAACAGCCTGCTCAAGCCATGGCAATACAAAGTAAACCAGTGTTGCCTCAGTAGTACCGGGTCATTGAATCTAACACAATCTAAATAGATCTTTGCATGTTCTGCATGACCTAATCTGCGCAACCAGTACCATAGCCACTAGCTCCTGATTGCACAGTTGACGCTGTGCATGATTTCATTGTGTTATATAATTATTTATTGTTCAAAATTTGGGTTGAAATATGAATGAACTACTGATGAAACTGGAAGACAGTGTTGGATGAAATTGGAAGGCAATATTGGGTGATTTCTGCTTAACCATGTGTAAGAACAGGCCAAATGTCTTTGTGTACATAAGAAATTGTTTGCAGGAAATTGAAACAATTTTGCTTCTACTGTGAGTACGCAAGGATATAACCATGCGTGCGCATGGTTAAAAAATTTAGCCATTGGGCATATTTTTCATTTGAATTTCTGGTGCCTTTTGTTGGAAAGTTCTCAACTCTTCACGAATGTTTGGAGTCTTTTTGTAAAATAATGTTAGAAATGTATAAATATGTGATAGATTTCCAATTCCAAAAATCTATCGTTTTTAGGACAATGTATCACATATGTGTTCGATCATTATTCTTCATTTCTTGTTTCCATCTTCTTTTTCTTCTCTTCGATACAACACATTATCTTATCAATTCCTTGCAATGCTTCACGCCCTTCCATGACTTTTAGCTATGACGATGTTTGCATCCCAACACAATAATGTGGACAGTGGAAATTTTGGGTATTAAGATGCATTTTTTTCATTTCCAAAAATCATTTCAAAAATAGTATAAAACAATTTTATACAAATTAGAAACTACAAACAATTATACAACTATATTTCAATTTCAAAAGTTATTCTCGTGGTAAAGCTACAAATTCTATTAAACAACAAAATTGTCTCTAATACCACAATATTTACTTAAAAGATGTGTATTCAATTGAGATTTAAAAACTTTTTGTAATTTAACAAGTTTAAGGATATTCAATGTAAACTTTTGAAACTCTCTAAAAGTATTGGTATATTCAATCGAGACTTTTATAAACTTTTAAACTTTTTAGAAGTCACGATGTATTCAATTAAAACTTTTTAGAAGTTTTTAGAAGTCCTATGATATTCAAGTTGTTAATGATTTTTAAAGACTTCTATAAAAATATCTACGGTACTAACTTTTAAGCAGAAAGTAATAAAATAAAATTTCAAAATTTATCTTTCATTCATCCCAAGATTTTGGAAAACTTTCAAACACAAAAAAATTAATATGTATTTTGTTTCTTTTAATATTTATCTTTCTTTTTCCTTTTTACGAACATTAGAGTCATCATTAAATAAATAAAGATTCTTATAACATTCTTCTTTTTCATTATTTTTTTAATGAAAAATATATATATTTTTAATTAGAAATTATTTTATATAAAAAGACTAATTTATAATTAAATTTAAATACATTGATTTTTGTTTACTCTTAGGGATGGCAAAAAAACTCATTCACTCCGAATCCTGTGCGGCCCCGCCCTAAACGGGACGAGGATTACCCGCCTAATCGGGTAAACGGGCCGGGGACGGGATGATAGTCATTGCCCCAAAGTGGATACGTGACAGGTACAGGAATCAAAAATAATAGATTCATCATATTTTTAAAAAGAACATGAGTTGTTTATAACAAATTAGTAAAAAAGATAATTACATTTACTAAGTAAAGACATAAAAAAAAAAGCAAAAAATAAAATAAATAAATAATAAAAAGAGAAAAAAATGGGACAATAAATGGAGCAGGAGACCCGCCCCGTCTCGTTTAACGGGTATGGGATGAGGGTAAGGTAACAAAAATACCCGATGGGACGGGGCCCGTTGCCATCCCTATTTACTCTTTAAAGTTATATCATATTGATAATACTAGATTTTTATTTTTATTTATTTTTTTATGAAAGAATAATGTAATGTATATATATTATTTTTTGTTAAGGTGACTAAACATTTTATTCTTTTAAAAATATTTTTTTATTATATGGGGAGGTGAAAGTGAATTGTGGGAACCACAATCTCGTATATGAGAATTTTACACTATTGTTCTAGATCCACGTGAATTCAATTTTAAATGAAAGTCTTCATAAATCTTTTGAATTATAGAAAAGTTAATAAAAGTTTTAAAATAAAAGTATATAGAAGTCTATGAAATACTTCCATTCATTCCATAAAAAGTTCATGAAATTCACAAAAATTGTCACTTAAAAAAGTTCATAAAAGTTTTCAAAAGTGCCAGTTGAATACACCCCTCTAAAAAGTGCACATTGAAATTTGAACAGGTTTCAATATTCAAAGGTTGTATCACTTTTGTGTATAGGTAGAATATGTTAAAGGTAGTATACTTTAGACAATTTCCACAAGTTAGGACTATTTTCAATTGGATCTATCATGATTTTAGCATACCACAGTTGTTCAAATATTCAGCCCATAGTTATAAAATTCGGCCTGATCGGTTGGATCGAAAAATCGGTGGCCCGAACCCTTGATCGGGCCGGACGGAATTTCATAGAAATGTACTTGACTCGAGTTAACAGGCGATTTAAATGAAAGTCTTCATAAATGAAAGTGAATTGTGGGAACCACAATCTCGTATATGAGAATTTTACACTATTGTTCTAGATCCACGTGAATTCAATTTTAAATGAAAGTCTTCATAAATCTTTTGAATTATAGAAAAGTTAATAAAAGTTTTAAAATAAAAGTATATAGAAGTCTATGAAATACTTCCATTCATTCCATAAAAAGTTCATGAAATTCACAAAAATTGTCACTTAAAAAAGTTCATAAAAGTTTTCAAAAGTGCCAGTTGAATACACCCCTCTAAAAAGTGCACATTGAAATTTGAACAGGTTTCAATATTCAAAGGTTGTATCACTTTTGTGTATAGGTAGAATATGTTAAAGGTAGTATACTTTAGACGATTTCCACAAGTTAGGACTATTTTCAATTGGATCTATCATGATTTTAGCATACCACAGTTGTTCAAATATTCAGCCCATAGTTATAAAATTCGGCCTGATCGGTTGGATCGAAAAATCGGTGGCCCGAACCCTTGATCGGGCCGGACGGAATTTCATAGAAATGTACTTGACTCGAGTTAACAGGCGATTTACCCGATCCGATTAACCAATTTGATTGGGTTTTGAATTTCTCTTACAAAATATTTGGGTCCATTCCTTGGACCTCTAAGGAAAATAATGGATTCCTTACCACTTAAACATAAAGTATTTTTGTATTACTAATGTGCAATAACTTATATCTATTTAATGAATCATTTATAAGTTTTATAAAAATATTCTCTTAAAAACGTTGGTCCAACATTTTACTTTATTTTATAAACTAAAATAATTAGTGAAAAATAAATTAAAATTTTTAATTTTGCCCCTAAAAATTTTTTATAGTTTATATTTTTTTGTAGATTTTTATGCAATGACTGCCAGTTGAACCATGGGGTCACTGGTTGAACCACCAATCCATTGACCCGCTGCATTATTCGGGTTTGTGTCCGGGTCGAGTCTAACAACTATGATTCAACCTCTAATAAAAATACACATGATGAGAACAAATTGAAACTATGGGTTTGATTTTGAAATTACATTTGACTTAAATGTGTGATACTTGCTAAATAAATAGCATGACGAATTGGTTTCTGGATGTTTTCAACAAACAAATATGACATTATCTATTTTTGTTGATTGCAACTATGGTGGAATGAGCATGTTCCAAAATTAACGGAATAGATACAATAGAGCTTCGCATGCCAGTTGGTTGTTAATATGTCGATCTTGTTGACATGATATCAACTGAATTAAATATGGATAATAGGGATTCATGTCTGAAAATTGAGTACGCTATTCTACATAGAGATGAAACACAAGGATCCTCGAAACACTGCATAATGTTGTTCAATATTAAATGATGGTGTGATGGACCAACTGCCAAATAGATCATATGCAAGACCTGGAAGGAGTTTGAAGGATTCCATTTATAGAACTATGAATCATTCATATGCCGTAGTTCCAACAGTTAAGGAGTTTACTTCGACCCTTCAGTTAGATTTCATGGACCCATATAAAGAAGAAAAAATGGTGAAAATAAATGCATATTTAATCAACCTAAATAGTGTTATGAGTGAAAATCAAGTACTTCAGGATAAAAAGATATTGAAGACCTTTGTGGCGTTGTATTCCATTCGAAATAACTTCTAGTATATGATGTACAAATCAGAAAATGGAGAGTAATTACTAAAGTGTGACTGTTAATAATGTAATGAAAATTTAGGGCGTCGAAAATAGATAGAACTGATATGTTAAAGATCTATTATATGTGTCACGGTCTTAGCTACTCAATGGATGTAGTTCTTCGAGATCATGGGCAAGCGAACAATATTTCGATAGGTCATTTTATAAAGCACATGTCCACTAAGGTAATTTACACTCCGTTTGACATTGTACATGACACGACAAAAACTTATGGATTGAGGCTTATATATGGAAAAGCATGGAGAGCTCGAGAGCATGCGCTGAAGGAGGTAATGGATGATCCAAACAAGGCATATGTATGTTTCCGATATTTCAAAATGACATGTAACAGAAGAAATGGGGGTCAAGGCTAGGTATCGAATTCGATGGCCATGGCCATTTCAAGAATGCTTTCTTGGCATTAAGGGCTTGCATACAAAGTTGAGGAAGCTGCAAGCTTGTAGTCTGGTTAACTTCACGTTCTTAACTTGAAAATATGAAGTGAGTTCATTTACGACTTGCACACAAGATGTGAACTACAGTATTTGTATCCTAGCATTCAGTATCAGAGAATAATAGAACAATAACTTGTGGAGTTGGTTCCTACAGAGACTAAAGGAAGCTTACGGAGAGCGAGACAATATGTACTTCATTTTATATTGACAAAGTGTACCTAAGGGTAATGCACAAATTATGTTCTTATCATATACTACATAACCCAATGAGGTCTTAAGGAAATATTGGAAAGAACATCATTGACCATTTAATCTACAGTCAGAGCATACACAGTTGTAAGATTTTGGGACTCCAATAACCAATTTTCGGGCTCAGTCTTCAACAAAATCGACACCAACCGAAGAGGCTTCAACCCACAACTTTAACACTTGGTTGCCACAAGTTTACATCCCCACAAAGAGGCACTTGGTGGTGGTATTTGCAGCCCACTCAGGAGGAGAAGTATGAGGAGAAGAGAATTATTGGTTGAAACTCACCAAGAAAATCACCAAAAACTTGGCTGCCACACTTCCTCACGGCTGCCCCTCTTTTCACTTCTCATGCAAAATACACACTAAAAAAGGGTTAGAATGGTGTAGATATATACATCGTTGTTAGGTCACTTGTATGGGCATAAGTTCACTTAATGGGCTGCCTATATATTTCCACAACTAACCAACAAACTGATACATATCACCATATAACCCAATAACTTGGACCATCCACGAGTGGTGGGCCACGAGCAACAATAACTCAATTAAGTTGCTTCTAGTGGCCCAAGTTGTTTTCGGGTCGATCCATCACTAAGGTGTCGATATAATTTATCCAACATCGGTTTTACATCATAACTCGAATTTATTAGGTATCAAAAAACCCAACAAATCTCCACCTTAATTCCCAATAAATCTGCAAGCAACCAAAACACACAGTTTATACTTGCACAATCAAGGCAACCAAAACACACAGTTTACCTCGTGTTTCGAACCTGAAACACATATCATACCTGTTCCATATACTTACCAGGGCTAAGATCAAGAACACCTAAGTAGAAGCAGATAATCACAGCAAATAAACATGCGACGGAAATATCATATATAGGATAGCACATAGATCTTTTCAAACATGTTCACACAGAATTACATATTAACACCAAGTTAATCAACAGGCCAACACATATGCAACACATGCATAAATGACCCTATGAAAAGATCTCACCACACTTATCCTATCCCATTCCGTATTGCTCGCTCCTTGAGAACACATATCTCACATCATAGCCCACCATGCTCACTAGACTAATCACTCAAACAAACATGTCTAGCTGGTAAGTCTCTATAGATCCTATGTTCTCGGGATAATCCTCTATCACCACTTCGCTTCTCCCAACCTACGTGGATAATGGGTCTCCACCTAATAGAAGTGATAAAAGTGTCTCTCTCACACTCCACCTAATCAGGATCTCTTCCAGATAAAGGATTCTAACATTTGCTCACATCTCCATTCGTGATCCAAATGTCACACTCCACATCCTCGGTACAATCCACCAATGTACCCTTAGGCATCTATACTGCATCTTACCAAAAGACATACCACACACTGCTAATGCATCCCAAACCTACTATTGCAAATCAACACATTTTGACGACCACAAAGTTTAGGGCTTAATTTAAATTAACTCACACACCACAAGGTTACTCTAATACCAATGCTCTTACAAATCCATAAAGAATTTATCCTACAAAGGAAGAGATGAAGGTGGCACTCACAAAGAGAATAGAAGAAAGAGTTAATTACTTCACTGCACTCACAAAAGAGGCTCACACAGAGAATGAAGATAACTTCATAGGCTGCCTCACATAATCTCACTACCACATTCTCTCACACCACTCACAAAGCAAAACGAAGTACGCCATAAATATCAACCCACAATGCATGTAAACAATTACACAAAGTAATAAGATCTCTCCAATTCATGCCAATGCACATGTCAAATACATTGAAAAATGCACATATAATCATGCAACTGAATTGAACAATCACACACATGCAGAAGGAGTTACACACAGATGCTCGTGCAGTAACAAGGTTTACACTCAATAAACCCCACTAGGGTCATCACTCGACCCAAGAACAGAATTCGCCTCACCACTCTCCTAATCTTCCCTTTTATTATCATTTATAGAACAATCTATTTCAACCATGTCCAAATTATCGCAGTTAAAATACATCTTATTTTTCACACTTGCCTTAGACCTACATATACCGTCAATACCAAATAATTACCATGAGCAAAGTAAGACATAATTCACACAGAATAGTTAAACAAACTTTCCTAAGGTCACATGCAATTCTAACAATATAGAAAAATTGGCAACAAATTCACAAAGAATCTAAGGCAAATAATTAACAAATAATTCATATGTCTAGCAATAGACAATGGTTACCTCTTCACGGTAACCCTAAACCTAACGTCACCCCACACGATGACTTCTAATGGGAAAAATAAATTATCTTACACAATAATTTTAACTGCAATAATAAAAGATAAAGAACACGATACCGAGCGAACCACGTCTGAAGGTCCGTAAATATCGAGAGCTGTGAATTCACTACTTTGGGACTACCGCAATCCATCCCAAAGCTTCCGTCAACACGAAAACGGCACTCGACCCGAACGTCCAAGGGCAAAATTGTCCAACTTTCACCGTATTGCCCGAAACTGAAATCCGACAACACCCCAGGGTCCTTTTCAATGTCTTGGAAAAATTGCATCGAAATCACCTCCCTGGAAGGTGGCCCACGCGCCGTCGTCTGCGCTGCGCGTGGCGCAAGTCTTCACGCGCCATACCCTAGCTACTTCTCAACCTGCTGAGTCCGCAAGTGGTGTCCGTTTCTCCAAAAGGTGAGCGAATTGTCTGGAATTGAGTTTGCAGGTCCCAAAAAAAAAATGGAAAACTCGGTAGTTTTCGGTTCTGCCTTTCTGCCGATTTTCTGTTAGATTTTGGTCGATTTCCAGCCCCCTTTTCACCGCAAAATCATATATTTCTCCTCCACCCTTGCTCTGATACCGTTTGTAAGATTTTGGGGATTCAATAACCAATTTTCGAGCTCAGTTTTCAACCAAATTGACACCAACCAGAGAGGCTTCGATCCACAATTTTAACACTTGGTTGCCACAAGTTTACATCCCCACAAAGTGGCACTTGGTGGTGGTATTTGCAGCCCACTCAGGAGGAGAAGTATAAGGAGAAGAGAATTATTGGTTGAAACTCACCAAGAAAATCACCCAAAACTTGGCTGCCACACTTCCTCACGGCTGCCCCTCTTTTCACTTCTCATACAAAATACACACTCAAAAATGGCTAGAATGGTGTGGATATATACATCATTGTTAGGTCACTTATATGAGCCTAAGTTCACTTAATGGGCTGCCTATATATTTCTACAACTAACCAACAATAAATGGGCCAATACATATCACCATCCAACCCAATAACTTGGACCATCCAGAGTGTTGGGTCACGAGCAACATTAACTCAATTAAGTTGCTTCTAGTGGTCCAAGTTATTTTCGGGTCGAGTCATTACTAAGGTGTCGATATAATTTATCCAACATCGATTTTACATCATTGTCCAAATTTATTAGGTATCAAAAAATCCAACAATAGTATTTTTTTGATTACCACATGAAATAGCTCGACCAAATTAACGATCGGATTAGGAAAGTTCTTGTATGTTCACTTCAAACCATAATTTATTATATAGTTACGTAGTGCCAATGAGTTTTTTTCAACGATATTCTTGAAAACTCAATGATCCATCAATTTAAGACTTAAACAGTATCGTATTAAATTGAGCTGAAATTTTTATGTCGAGTAGTTGTATTCAGAATGGTTCTCGTTGCTTCAAGATCATAGGTTGTTATGTATAAAAGGAAATTACACTCATTACTTAGCATATAGTATTTATAATTGCTCCTCACCTTGAATTTAGTTTATAGGAGAAGATTGATTCCAAAAGCGGTCAAGGACTCATATGCCCACTAAAAGGTTTTTAGCAATGACGTCCAACTTCATATGGTGGTTAATTCGATGACGAAGTCGGTAAAGCATTGTCCAGTTGATTACTTACTCGAGTATTTGAGGTTTATAGTGGTAGGATGATTTTATAAGAAAAAAGTAATTCCCTTGCCCAAGGGACGTTTACACGGCTGGCAAGCAAATAAGAAATTTGTTGAGGATAAATGCTAAGTGGTCAATGAATCGAAGGTATTGTATTTTCATTTTAGTGGCGTGAAAAAATTATATTCGATAAGCATCAGCGCCTAACTTCTAAATTACCTAGATTAGATTCCTATGTAAACTAAAACGTTGCTTGTGATTGTGTTGATTTTTTCATCACAATATACCTGGATACGAATGCCTGATGCAGCTGCATATCTCTCCGTGTTGAGGGGCATCCTCCTCTATTTGTGAGGATGAAATTTAGGATCAATCTTGTGTTAGAACTTTATTAAAACTTGAACTTTATGATCTTGCCAAGATCTTCATGTCAAATCATCAAGAAAACTGAATTAACGCGGAACATACCTTAATCAATTGATTTCTGAATTGAACAATGAATCTTGAATCTGGATCTGTAAATCTTCAGTTTGGTTGCTTCAAATCTGCATCTTAATTCCTGATTGTGGGTTTTATGGATCTTCCTCTTCATATGCCTTCTCTTGTATTCTTGTGTTGATGGGATGCCACAAAGAATGAGAAAAATCACCATATGAATTGGGGACCATAACCCTTTATATATTTCCATATGTATTCGGCCCATCGTCGAATACAAACCCTAATGGATCCGGTCTCTACACATATAGTCCGGTCCACACTTTAATTAGATGCTTAAAGCCCAATTACTCAATTTCTTTATAGATCACTTTAATTTTGGGCTTAACTTTAAGATAGCGTTTATACACAATTAATTACATATGTCGGCCCATCACGGGAAATTAAATAATTTCCCAACATCTTGAAGGCTAGCACAAAATCTTTGGGTCATTCCCCACCACGTCCTCGTGCCTCAATGCTAATAAATCTAGGTTCCTTCCTAAAAATTCCTCCAGTTCCTTTCCAATTTTTTCTGGACAATTGGTTTTCAAGCTGGAGTATTTTGGTGTCTTCTTAGCTTAGCTTACAGGTATACTTCTGAGTTTCTCAACTAGAGACTCCTGAGTTTTTCCTTAATGGATCACGAGTCGAGATCACCTATGACACTTTCCTCCGCGCTTTCCATATCTGTATCTATGGGTACATCAGCCAGTGTCTCACCATTACTACGTCTGCCATCATGATATCCACCATCATTATGTATTTAGCCTCAGTTTCAGGAGTAGCTTTGCAAATGGCCCTTAAGTGACATTCAAGCGACCCTCTTTGGTCCCCTTGCGGGGACGTCACCCGACCTCAGTAGAGAACTTTATAGCAAGGTGATGTATGGGGATGGGAGCCTTCAATTCTTTTAGAGCCGCCCTCCTAAGTACCACGTTATATGTAGACCTACTGTCCAAAATTGTACCTAGTAGGCCTCAGCATGGTTCCTTAGTGGGTAGGTTATATTGCCACTTTGCACGATGCCCTCTCCATTGAATCCTTACAACGGGTTTGAAACAGGGGTCAACGGGTCTGAAACAGTGTCTTTTGTACACTTATCTAGACCATTAAATTGAAATATTTGTTAGTGATTCAGATAAGTTATAAATTAATTTTTTGTTAATTATGTTTGTTAGGTTAAATTCAATACAAATTGGTGGAATTTGAAGAAATGAACGAAGAATAAGCCAAAAAAAAAAAAAAAAAAACACTACACCAAAATACACCATTTGCAACACATAAAAGGCAACATTCGGTAGTTAAGTGTTGCTAAAGGGGTCAACCGCAACATTTTAATAAGTGAATGTTGCTATTGGGTTGATATAATTGACTTTTGGCAACATTTGATAAGGAAATGTTGCTAATGTCACATTTCGCAACATTTAATGTATGTTGCGAAAAGTTTATCCTTTTGCAACGTTTATTAGACGTTGCAAAAGTTTATCCTTTTGCAACGTTTAATAAACGTTGCCAAAGTTGATCTTTTGCAACGTTTATTAAACGTTGCAAAAGGATAAAATTTTTGCAACGTTTAAAAACGTTGCAAAAGGGTCTATATTTTGCAACGTTTAATAAACGTTGCGAAAGATCAACTTTTTGCAACGTTTATTAAACGTTACGAAAGGTAACATTAGCAACATTGAGTAAACGTTGCAAAAAGTAAGGGGGATTAGGCGTGCTAGGTTGGGCTGGATCTTGGGCTAATTATTGCGTAAAAAAATTAGGCCCAGGTCCAATTCACTTACCCAATAAGAAAAAGTGGGAGGCAGTAACCCTTCGGCCCTATTTCTTCCGTCTAATTTCGGCACCAATATACGCGAATTCATCTACTTCTCTGACTCCGACTCCTACTCCGACGAAGTGGAGCCTCTTCCCAATTCGTCAGTCCCAATTAGAAGCTGAAGCACACGACTCTGACTCCTACTCCATCGAAGTGAACACTTTTCCCAATTTCTCATTTCCAATTAGAAGCCAAAGCACGCTACTCTGACTCTGACTCCGACTCCCATCTGTAGCAGAATTAAGGTTTGTTTATCTGTGTATTTCATTAATGATTTTTTCATTTTGCTATGTGTATTTGATTACGTATTTTACATTTTTACTATGTGTTACAAGGAAAATAGAATCGAATAGAATTTAGGATTTATCTTAGCAAATATAAAATTGAATCGAGGCTTTCCCAAGCGTTAAAAGCTGAATTTAATTTTTGGATTAATCTTAGCAGATCCCTCTCGAATATTTAGGTATGTAAATTGCATTTCTTAAGCTAGTAGAAGACCATAGCGTAAGCGAGTGCCTCTTCGTACTGTGCTGAATGGAGAAGGGAACCATATTGGTTAGTTGGGGGGATTTGAATGGTTCTACCTCAATAGCTGAAGGTGACTGACTTATTACCAAAACCTGCTACTGTGCTGCTTCAACTGTTTTTGCTGTCAGGCCTCATTATAATTCACAACCACTGTATGTTCGGTCAACGATACTTCATTTCAAACTGGAAAGATGGCTATGTGGTAGAAGGTTTTGGATATGAAATTACCATTACAACATTTGACTCTGTAGCCCTTCCTTTTGCAAGAAAAATTGGAGCTTATAATGAATTAATTTCATTCTCCTTCTTTTTCCCTCGAAGAAAATAGGGCTTAGTCATCCCACTTTCAAATTGTGGATTATAATTTAATGAGTACTTTCAAATTGTGGATTCTAAATTCAATTTAATCTAATTAAAACAGGAAGTCAAGAACGCACCATACATTCCTTTCCTGCTGTGAGAGTGCTATATTTTGTTTCCTTTTTTCACATGGTTCGGGTATTGACTTCTGTTCATTGACTTTGTTTATATATGGGAAATTTCACCATGGGTCCCCAATTTATTGCTTTAACAGGAAGTAGGTAATCTCACTTTTATTATTGTTAATTAGGTGTACGTACAATGCATATATGGTTTTTTTATAATGTGTGGTCCTGTGAAGACTTCAATCAAGTCTTAAGAGTCCTATTGACGCATTCAAATATTAGTTGTTCTGTTGACACATTCAAGAACTTCGAGTTATGTTGACATCAATCAATTATAGTTACAATATTAATAAATAATCTCATGTATTTGGCATTGAAGGACAACGATCATCGATTGCCCTACTCACTTTAATTCCTGGATCTGCCACTGCCTATAATGGACAAAGAGTGGCTGTACTTATCAAGGTTATAATCTGAAACTAATCTTATAATGTAGTTAACCAATAAACAAATAACATATAATAATTATAATGTTTAATTTGTAGATTTTCATAACAATATAGAGATGGAGCACAGAATTTTGTTGAACGAGCTCGTGAGAATCACAATTCGGGAATGATAGCATGCCCTTGTGTTAATTGTAGGAATCTAAAACATCATCATTATGATACAGTCCATGAACATTTGGTTATCAACGGCATGGATCCTACATATACGGTTTGGGTATTTCATGGAGAGCAACCAAGTGAATCAAATTTGGTCGAAGTAGAAATACCTGAGTCGAGTAGGATGTTTAAGGATTTCTATGCACAACACGATGTAGATCTTGAAAATCATCCTTATGGAAAAGACAAAGAGATTGAAAGTTTAGTTAATGATGCTGAAACTCCTTTATATCCTGGTTGCAAGACGTTTACAAAGATGTCAGCTTCGGTTGTTATGTTTAAGCATAAAGCTTCACATGGGTTATCAGACAATAGTTTTGATGAACTTATAAATCTTGTTCGAGACATGCTGCCAGAGAATAATACACTTCCAAACTCATTTTATGAGATGAAAAAACTTGTCAATACATTTGATCTTGGCTATGAAAAGATACATGCTTGCCTCAACGATTGTTGTCTATATAGAAACGAGCTTGAGCATGCTGAATTATGTCCAAAATGTGGTTGCTGGAGATGGAAAATTAACCAACGGACTAAAAAAATTCAAAAGAATATCCCAGCAAAAGTGTTGCGTTATTTTCCTATAATACCAAGACTTAAGAGGATGTTTTGAATATATGAGATGTCAACACAACTTAGATGACACTCAAGTAATAAAAGTTCAGATGGTAAGATTAGGCATCCAGTTGATTCATTGAGTTGGGAAATGATTAACAGAAGGTGGCCACATTTTGCATTCGATCCTCGAAATATTAGATTAGGTCTTGCTACTGATAGATTTAATCCTTTCAACGATCTTAGCTCGAAATACAGTTGTTGGCCAGTAATCTTAACTATATATAACTTGCCTCCCTCAATTTGCATGTCAAAGGAAAGTTTGATGTTGAGTTTATTGATATCGGGTCCGAAACAACCAGGTAATGACATAGATGTTTATTTGGCACCACTTATCGACGACTTATTGTTGTTATGGATTAATGGGGTTGATATGTATGATGCAGTTACAAAGTCTACGTTCAACTTAAAATGTATTTTGATGTGGACGATACATGACTTTCCTACATATGGAAATATATCTGGGTGGCCCGTTAAAGGAAAAATTGCATGCCCTATTTGTCGTGAAAATACATGTTCACTATGGTTGAAGCATGGTAGGAAGTTTGCATACGTGAGACATAGAATATTTCTCGCCTTTGATCATCCATTTCGCATGAAAAAGAGCTGGTTTAATGGAGACGTTGAACATGGTATTAGGCCGAAGATAAAAAACGGTGAAGAGGATTCTATTGAAGTTGATAAAATTACAAATGATTGGGGAAAAAGTGGTAAACGAAAGAGAAAGAAAAATACAACTCCATCTAATGTAATGTGGAAAAAAAAGTCAATATTTTTCGACCTACTATATTGGAAGGTAATTTTTTGTAATAGTTTCTTCAATTTTATTTCATACTTCCAATTGAATGTAGTTTTTCATGACTCCATAAAAGTTTGATTTACAGACTTTACTTGTACGTCATAATTTGGATGTGATGCACGTGGAGAAGAATATTTGTGATAGCATCATAAGTACACTTTTGGATATCAAAGGAAAATCTAAAGATGGCATTAACTCTCGTAAGGACATGGAAGACATGAACATTAGGCATGATTTACATCCTCGTAGCATACGAAATAAATTCTACCTACCAGCTGCTCCTCACACATTATCAAAAGAAGAAAAACAATTTTTTTGCAGACGGCTTGCTAACTTGAGATTACCTGATGGCTATGGATCTAATATTGGAAATTGCATATCAGGGGAAGAATGTAAGATAGTTGAAATGAAGTCGCATGATATGCAACAATTGTTATCAGTTGCATTGAGAGGACTTCTACCTAAAGGACCAAGGAACTCCATTTTTAAATTGAGTTCATTTTTCAAGGAAATATGTCAAGGATGTGTAGATAGAAATAAGGTTGAACAATTAGAGGAGGACATTTTTGAAACTTTATGCATGTTAGAAAGGTATTTCCCGCCTTCCTTTTTTGATATAATGGTTCATTTGACAATCCATATTGGGAGAGAAGTTCGTCTATGTGGGCCTGTACAATATCGTTGGATGTACCCATTTGAGAGATATATGAAAGTGTTGAAAGGGTATGTTCTGAATCGTACGCGGCCTGAAGGGTGCATAGCTGAGCGATATGTTGTCGAAGAAAATGCGAAGTTTTGTAGCAAATACTTAAAACAAGCATCTGAAATAGGCTCTAAGCATGTACACAATGAAGAATATGAGACTTATTTCCTAGTTGCAGGGCATACAATTTCTAAGGGGAAGGCAATTGTGCTATCTAATGAGATGTTGAAAGTTGCTCATTGCTACGTGTTACTGAATAGTGCAGAAGTTCAACCATACATAGAGTACGTTTATTAAATATCGAATTCGCGTACATTTAAGTACTTCAACGCTGCTTACTTTTTAATATATTGTATTTACCTTAGGATGCATATGGATGAACTGAAGAGTGTTGATAGACGATTGGAAAAAAAACAGAATTTATTGCGTAAAAAGCACATTGATGCTTTTGCTACCTGGCTGGATGATAAGGTTGGAATACACATCTAAAAAATAAATATCTATATGTGCTATTTATTTTTTTCTTTCTAACATTTTTAAATAATAACAGATTAAAGGTGAGCTATTGCCGGACAAAGTTTCAAACAATTTGAAGTGGCTTGCACGTGGTCCTAGATATCAATCCATGTCATATTCTAAATTTGTCGTAAATGGTCTTCGATTTCACACTAAAGATGCAGAAAAATCTCACCAAAACAGTGGAGTTTTAGTTGAAGCAACGACCATATGTAGATCTAGTGCAAAAGATAATGCGTAAATAGTTGGGCAAGTTCTTTATTATGGAGTTTTGTGTGATGTGATAGTGTTTGATTATAATACGTTTCATGTTCCAATATTCAAGTGTGATTGGGTAAATATCGTGAACTAAATAAAATACGAAGATGGATTCACTTTGGTTAACCTTCACGAGGGACACAGACAATTTGAAAATGATCCTTTCATCTTGGCAACACAAGCGAGACAAGTCTTTTATTTTAGGGAAAATGAAACATGTAGTTGGTATGTTGTTTTACAAGCGCCACAAAGAGAATTTGATGTATCACACATGACAGAAGATTCTAATTATGAGGCAACTATTCCACTAGATATATCACAGCCAATTATAGACAACCATGATGATGATGAGAATTATGCAAGGATAGATGTTGAAGGCGTATTTTATGATACGTAGAGTAGATTGGTAACTCACTTATTTGTAGACAATGCACTTTTTACATAACGCTCAATTTTATTATACTATATTTTACATATTTTAATGATATGTCGAATGCTTTGAATTTATTAAGATCTCTAACTATAATTTATTTTGATGTCCCAGGTTTTTGTTCTAGCTCAAGGAATTCTTTGCAGCGAGACGTATATTTTGTATGATGGACAAGGCTCAGGTAGTTATATTTTCTTGTAATATATGAGAGATATATGTTAAGTTCTGCAAATAATTGCTCTTATATTTTGTTTTCATGTTGTATTTTTTAGTCAAGTAAACAAAGATTGAAGAGTTCCAAAAGAAAAAGAGCTGCAATTGCTAATGCAATTCGAGAGACGAGTAAAAGAATAAGAAACTCTAGTGAACCAGGAGATAGTATATCTAGTCCAACTAATAATGAGCAAACCACGTTGCCGACAACTACAAATGCTCCGAAGAAGAAAAGAGGTCCAACACAAGTGAAGATGATTCCGGAACATAATTATTAGAAGATGGATCTCGAATTCAATGAATACGGCCAAGTGGTTGGCCTGAACTCAGATAAATTTGCGAGCATGGTTGGGGCCATAGTTCGAGAACATGTGCCTGTTGTAATTAAAGATTGGCATTCAGTGGATGGAAAGATGAAAATGGAGCTTTGGGCTTTCATACAAGTACTATTTTATTGTAAATACCTTTTAAGATTTTTATGTTGTATATTTTCCTTTGAAATGAGGCTAACGCAATTTTCCTTAAATTTATGTTTATATACAAATACAGCAAAGGTTCAAAGTCAGTGATTGTCATCAAAGAATGACATTTCAATATATGGGAAAGTATTGGAGGACATTCAAATCTAGATTGAGAAAAGAAATTAAAGCTCAAGTTGAATCATCTGTGAATAGAACACGCACTATTACCCTTCTTAGACCAAAGAACTTCGACTCCAAAGAAGATTGGGTAAAATTTGTCGAGGATACTCTTTCTGCTCATTTTATTGTAAGTATAAAAGGACTTTTTGAAGCTTAAATCTTTATAATTATTATTGTATTGAACTTTATTACTTTTTTAATAGGAAAAAATTTCCAAGTTTAGCAAGATGAGAACTAATCAGAAGCTTCTCCATACAATGGGTAGAATGGGTTATCCACGCGTGGCTCATGAAATAGTACGTCTAAAGAACTTATTTTGCCTTACATGACTTGTCCAATTCTAAAAAATCTAATAACTAAATTTTTACTGCAGAGAAAAAAGAATCCAGATTTAAAAGGGTTAAGAACAAGAGTTTGGACTTGTGGACATCTTAGGAAAGATGGAAAACCAATAAATGAAGCAGTTGCCGATACTTTGGTATGTGTATTATGGCAACGTTTAACCTCTGCAATTTGATTTATTATTTGTCCCACTTGCTAGAAACAAATTTGAGTACCATAAGTGCAGAGAAGGATTGAAGATTGTTCCGCATCAATTTCTGATACACCCGCCGAAGATTCCATTCGTGATGATGCTGTCGCTCGCATTTTAGGCCCTGAACGTCATGGAAGAGTTAGGGGACTCGGATTTGGAGTTGTACCATCAAAGGTGGATGGACAAATACAAAGTAGTGGGAGAGTCAGAGAACTTGACACCCAACTACAGACTCAAGCACAAAGGATGGGAGCACTAGAAGAAAAAGTGGAAGCACTTCTCAAGTTATCTCAGCAGGTTGTACGTAGTTACATTTTATATATACTATAATAATATAAGTTCATATCTAATTACATGTAGAATAACTTCTTCATTTTTTTTATCATTTACAGAGTGTAGACGACAGGAATTCAAATGCCATTCCTCCTCAGGTTTTTGTATCTAGCATTCTTAAATGTTTATTAATCATATATTCATTTTGTAGCGTTTTAATTTTTTAAAAATATGTTTTGTCTTCTACCAAAATGTAGTCACACCAAGGAAGTACCACACCTATGATAAATGCAAGATGTCAACTATTGCATTGGTATATGTTTGAAGAGGAAGAAGTCGTAGCAGAAGGGAAGATTGCAGCAACAGACCCAAGTGCAAAGGTGCATCACTTGCCACTCAGTCGAGACTGTTGAAAGGTGTGGGTTGAGGAAGTGTATATGAGCAATTTGACTTTATACAGACCTACAGATGAATTCCGAACTCTAAGTGAAGCCATGGGAAGTACTGTTGCTTGGCCAAAGAGCAGTATTAGGCTTCTTTGTGTAAGGTATATTTAAATAATTTCTGTCTCCTAAAGGGATATATACTTTGTTAGTATAAAATGTTTGGTCAATATAAAGCCAAAAAAACCCCATCTCCGCAAATCTAACGGTAGAAATAAAAAGTGTAGAGTCTCTATTGCACCCGACACTTCAGGGAACTGATGGCATATAAATTATCGTGAGTTGATTGCTAATGAATTGCAGTTACCTCCTAAAACATGGACTCCTCTTTATACCTTTAGGGCCAATATGAATAATCCCAGTTAGACGTAGTGTACTTAAATTTAGTGTAGTATAGATATTGAAACTTGAAAAGTAATCACGTGAATTCCCAGTTAGATTCATCATTGCTCTCAAATTTCTGAACTAAATGGATTAGGTGCCAATTCTAAAGCATTTGAGTAATTTATAGGAATGTTTGATGTTTTTGTGATGGCTACATGGGGTAGTCTGCGATCTTGAGTTCTCCACTAGAAAGACATGGCGATCTTGCAGTCACCAGTAGGTCAAGTGTAGAATATAATTTTGCCATGATCAGTAAAGATTACAGTTGAATGTTCTATCTATATAATTTATAGCCTTAGCACTTCATTCCACTTTATCCCTATAATTTCCTCAAATGGGTCCGTCTTGTAGAAGAAGAACCAGAAGCACAAGAAAATCATCATCAAGAAGAACCCTTTTCAAGAGAAAGCCTCAAAATTCAAAGAAGAATCAAGAAATCCCTGTCATTTCTTCGCCTTCTTCCATGTCCCCGGCCAAGCCCTCTTTGATTAATGATTCAGTGAAGATAGATTCTGACTCCATAGATTCTGACTCCAAAGAAAAGACGAATAGTTACAGGTTGTTCATTGCGAAGAAGCCCTGTAGCCTTCTTTCATCCTCCAGAAATAGAGCTCTTCTTTTATTTCGCTCTTCGTAGAATCTCGGCTTGATACTTAATTACTTAAATGAGGTCTTCATAATTTACAAAATTGTCTTCACTGTAATATACTAATATGTATGTCTCTCTTTTTTTAAGAGATTAGATTGGTGTGAGACTTGAGTTTTTTGAGTGGCTTTAGAAATTGGAAGCAAATTTTAATTAGTCTTGTTTTAGGTTTTTCTTTTCTGGTTTGTAGGGAAAATAGTGCGGATGAGCTAAATTTTTAGCTGGGCTTGTACTCTCTGTGATTTTCCTTAAGTTTGTTTCTGACTTTTTGAAATTTGAAAGAGTGCAATTGATGGCAAGGTTGTGTTTTATATTCTATATGCATGATTATGGTTACAATTATTTAATTTATAAATTATAAATGCTCGTGGTCATCTCATTTTCAGTCATGATCCCGTGTTTCAGGTGATCTATCTTCTTGTTTAAGGTTAAAAATGTGCCTGATTATTACCTACTAGCTTCGGTTGAGACGACTTTATTGTGATGACATTTCATATCACACAACTTTATTTCGTCCCGAAGAAGTGAGAACAACATTCTTCCATGATATAAAGAACTTCATTTGTTTAGAGAGACAATAGAATTCCTTTGTTTGCTGGCAGACTATTTACTGGATAGTTGGTAGGTAAAAACTCCATTAGCTACCGAATTATAGTTTCGTTTAACTATGTCACATAACATTTTTGTATTCCAAATTAGTCTTGAACTTCATTTTTGTTTCAGTCTATTTCTGTCAATAACACTATTAACCTGTTCTTGCTGCATCTGAGAGGATTAAGATATTCAGGAAGGGCAGACCCGAGCCGACGAGGTTTAGGACAGAGAGGGGTGGAATCACTGCCTAAGTATACTATCTGGTGATTATTTTTAAGCATTCTTATAATAGTGTGATGAATGAAAACTATCTAGGCCGTAGATGCTACTAGCAAGAACAACTATGTTGTAACATAGTTGCATCAACATTTACATTCCAATGTAAAGGCAGTCTAATAAGTAATAACCTTATAGGTCACCATTAGTAACATAATCGACGAGTTGGTAAGCCCCCGAAAATTCTTTAGCATTAATAGAGCTTCCTGTTGAGTGATATCCACAGCAAATGGAACTTCAATATGCTCCAGGCCTCGTTCTTTCACTATTCTATGGCTCATATCTTGACAAGAGTAATCAAGAACAAATTAGGTAGGATCACTAAATAATAGAAAGCTAATTCCTGTCTTTTTTATTTTTTAAGTTGAACTCACTGCATTCCGATATATTATTTCCTTGATTCTTACTTTAACTTCTGAAATAAAAGAACTGAGCTCGAATCTTGTATGCAGGGTTGTGCTAGGTACGTGGTTGCGATGGGGCTCAAACATGGGCTTCAACTTAATTCATTTTGCAGCAACTTCTTTTTTGATACTACAGAATATCAATCCAAACAGAGCAATGTACCAAAAATATGTTATGAATTATTGTACCTTTTGTGAGTGGTTGGATGAATGATGGAAAAGATGTTATTGATGTGAGGTTGATATTTTACATGTATAATGGAGTGAATATTGCACAATGTATACGCTAGCATTGTTTAATTTCAATGCAATTTGTTTTTCCATTTTAATCTTGATTTCTTATATTTATTTTTGATGTGTGTCACTTCTCATTATATTAGATATTTATTCCGGTAGTATAAGAAGGCAGGTATATATATAAAAAAGCGAATTAATTTTAAAAAATAATAAGAGTCTACCGCAACGTTTTTTAAACGTTGCGAAAGAGTCTACGGCAACGTTTAAAAAACGTTGCAGTAGAGTCTTTCGTAACGTTTAAAAAACGTTGCGGAAGAGTCAATGGCAACACTGACCATCGCAACACACGTTAAAACGTTGCAAAAGGCCTTTTGCAGCGTTTTTTGGCCGCTGCAAAAGGCCTTTTTTGGCGTAGTGAAAAAGAAATTCAAAGTTTGGGGATCGAAGTGTAAACATTCAATAGTTGATTCAGACTACAAAATGATAATTGAAGATCATATAGGATCAATTGGATGTAATCGGAGGTCAAACGAGAGAAATATATAGTTCAAATATTTTCACAAATTAATTTTTAACTGAAGAAGTTATGCTCTGAGTTTTTAGCCTCAACTTGAGACCCATTTTTCGGATAGCAAATATTCAAATTGAAAACATTGTATTTCAAGAATAATTATATCCATCTGAATTATCTTTCTAAAGTATTTTGAGTCACCTTAATTGAATATCGGAAGAGAAAATTATGGCAAAAATACAGAAAAAAGCTCAGGGACAACACGACGTCAACCGGCACACGCGCGAGATACAAATTTCATGACACGAGAGCCATGTGGTTCAATGGTGTCGCGTGGGCTATTTTCCTTCCACGATTCAAAATATTTTGGAACCCAAATTAAACGCGATTTTAACCTATTTTCTGACTCTTATAAATACAAAAACAAGGGCTACACATTGAAAAAAAAAATCTCTCTTGCCTTTGTATATACAATAGTATCATCAAATTCATCAAGAACAAAAGGCAAATTGCTATCGTTTGAGAGAGGAGATCAAACCCTAACAAAGAATTTAATGTCAATTATATCAATATTTTGAAGAATTTAATCTTGAACTTGAAGATCAACATCTTTTTAATTATTTCATGATCCAGCTGATATTTTTCTATTATTTTTTTGTAATTTATATGTTAGCATGTTAGGTTAGATCCGCTTTTGTATTAGATGAAGATGAACTCTATTTGTTATTTGTTTTAATTCAAGACAAGAAGTTTAGTTTATTTTTTGTGTTTCTTAATTAAGTTTGCATACCATTGTATTATTTAATTGATTAGCCACAAATTAGATAATTAATTGATTGTTGTAGTGTTAGGAGACTCACAATAAATTTAGAACACGACAAAATTCATATATGTGCAATCATATATATATATATATATATATATATATATATATATATATATATATATATATATATATATATACACACTTTAATACATTCTAATAATTCGAATTTGGGTTGTCGTTAGGATAGAAGCATGAACCGAACTAAATTATAAATCAAGAATTGAAATAGATAGCAATAGGCGGATTCGAGATCCAATAATAATCCATAATTTGATACAAAACTCTAATTTTACAGCTTTGTTAGATTAATTTAGAATAATCACAAATCAAACACTGTTTTATTTACATAATTCGAATTCCATACAAAGCTAGTAAATTTGAATTGAATTTATTTCCTATGGGACGATACTCTTAACTCATCAATTATATTACTTGTCAACGATCACGTACGTTTATGGGTTTGCACGAACATGTTTGATTGGTAAAAGTGAGAAAAAAAAATGAATTAGTAAGGAATGTCATTATGGTAAAGATTAAAAAATTAGAGACCAGAAATTTTATTTACTGTGGCTGTAGAATTGGAATTATTTTAATTGAGTCTAAATTAAAATGTAATTATTTGATTCTCCTTTAAAATTTATAAATATAAAGAGTAATAGTAGAAAGCTTCACCAAATGTAGAAATAATAATAAATTAATCTATAATATATTAAGATCACATCAAGTGAGAATCATTTTTGGAGCGATTCTAACTCTACTGCAATTCAATTATTTTAATAATACATTATTTTTTGTTTTTTAATATGTATTTAATTTAGGAATAATTGCAGTAGAGGTCCCAAACCTTTCAAATAGTTGCAGACTTTCCCTTGACCTTTCATTCATTACAATCGTCACCCCTAACCTTTCGAAACGTTGCGGTTGAAGCATCAATGAACAGATTCTATCCAAATGTCTGTTAGTTGACAAAGAAATTGAATTTGACCACATTTTTTCATATTTTTTGTAAAGGGCATAATGGTATCTTTTAATTTACTACATTAAAATAAGTTCAAATCAAATTAGAGAAACAAAAAAATAAAGAAAAATAAAAACTGTAGATCTTCTTCCCCCCAAATCATCTATCATCTTTTTCACCCACCCCAATTTGTAGTCATCGCCTATTCTCCCCTCACTCACACTATTCCTAATTACCACTCTTAAATCATGTCACCCACGTGCCACCATAGATTAGTTAGTACTCGCATTTCCTCTCTCCTCTCCAGCATTTCATCTGGTAATTGGTATCATATCTTCACATGCCATAAACGTTTCTCTTTTTCTCTCTCTAGAGAACTCTTTTAATTTTCTCTCTCTCTCTGGGTTTGAATTCGAGCGTTTTTATATATAGCTAGCCATGGATTTACTCCTTTTCTGCCAAATAGAGAGAGAAACTAATGCAAATTCTTAACTCTGTTGTAACTTCTTACATGTACATACACCTATAAATACAACCTTTATGTGTTTCTATATATATAGACATTATTTTCTTCTTTACCATTTATTCCCCTTTTTCTATTTCTCATTTCCTTTTGGGGGTTGGGGGATGGGGGTGGGGTAGGTGAAAAAGATGATAGATAATGTGGTTTTAACTATCGGGGTGGAGTAGGTGAAAAAGGTGAAAAAGATGCTAGATAATTTGGGTTAGGTTGGGTTGTGTTGGAATGGGGATGGGGAAAATAAAGAAGATCTACATTTTTTTATTTTTCTTTATTATTATTATAATTATTATTGTTGTTTCTCTAATTTGGTTTTAACTTATTTTAATGTAGTAAATTAAAAGTTACTATTATGCCTTTTACAAAAAAATATAAAAAATGTGGTCAAACTTAATTTCTTAGTCAACTAGCAGGCATTTGGATGAAATCCGTCCATTAGGGCTTCAACCACAACGTTTCAAAAAGTTAGGGGTGACAGTTACAACGAATGAAAGGTTAGGGAAAAGTCTGCAACTATTTGAAAGGTTTGGAGCCTCTGCTGCAATTATCCCTTCAATTTATTTAAGCATTTAATTATCATTAATGTACATGTACATTTGATATATTCATTTAACTTGTATGCTTTAACTAATTATGAATTCACTATTATGAATTCTTAATTAATTAATATTCACATTCATTTAGCTATTGTTTGATCTCCATTTCATCATTATTAATTTAGAATTTCATATTCAAGAATGCAATTCATTATTCATGTCCATGTATGCTAATTTAGTTTTACGTAATTGGAATTAAATATTACATCAATTGAGAATAATTTTTTGAACGGTTTTAGCTCTATAATAATTCAATTATTTCAATAATACTATATTTTTCGTTTTTCAATACGTATTTAATTTATTTAATCATTTAGTTACCATCAATGTAAATTTACATTTGACAGATTCATTTCACTTGTATAGTTTCATTAATGTATGAATCATCTACTATTAATTCTCAGTTAATAATGAATTCTATAGTCTCAAATGACCCTGTTGCGGAAGCTCAGTTTTTCCGTAAATTTGATTCTCAGAAATGGGTGAACTGGGTTTCGCCCAACAATATGCGTGAAACAATCCAAGTCAGCCAGATTGAAATTGGCCACACAAACTCGAGCCCGAAAGAAGAGGAAATCAATTTGCGAATGTACATTGGATAGGTAGAGGCTTCTGGTTCACATTCATTTCATTAATATTTATCTTCATTTATGCATTTTAGTGTTATCAATGTAATAAGTTAATTAGAGTTTCACATCCAATAAATGTAGACTAAGAGTGTGTTTGGTAGGGATTTTTGGGGGAATAATTGATTTTTGAATAGTGATATGATGGGAAATGTGTGGTTGAAAAAGAAGAAAAAAGTATTGATGTGATGGAAAATATTATTTTATTGAAAAATGTGTGGTTAAAAATTAGAATTGATTTACTGTAGAAAATGAGAGTTTTTACCAAACAGGCTCTAATTAGCATCAAATTTTAATTAATTGAATTAAATAAATGATTTAATATTCATTGTCACGTATATATTTCCCAGTAATAATTTTAAATTAATTAGCATTCAAATATTATTTTGACAATACTTATAAAATATTTTATAATAATATGCAACCACATCTATCATTGACTAGACAGATTGCAGATATCGTTTCATTTGACAGAGATATGGTTTCCCACATCTTCAGAGAGGGGAACCAAGTTGCAGATGCACTTGCTACCGATGGTCGGCATCATTGTAGATACCTGGAATATGGACCAGCCGACCTACCACAACATATCAGAGTGCTTATTCAGATTGACAGGTATGATTTGCCCAGCACTAGAGTTTAGGTTTTTGTATTTGCTTTTACTTTTAATTTTGCTTTAACTTGTTCTTTTTGTAAGGGAAGTAGTACTTCCTTATTTATTGATTTCATTGATATCATTTGTAACCACGGTATTCCTCTGCCACAAGTGAGGACATATTAATAAAATTTCGGAGGTACCGCTCCTTCCACCAAAAAAAAAAAAAAAAAATCTATCATTGACTAGTAGTTTTAAATGTGTGATTATAATTATTTTTTGATTTTTAATTGAGTTCATAAGTTATTTATAAATTTGTATTCGGGGCATAACCGTGCAAAAAAAAAAAAAAAAAGAGTTACATGGAAATGCATAAACCCCATAAGTCAAAGGGGACTTCATTTAATTAGCCTGGTCGAACCAAGTATTAGTTCAAAAAGGCCAACAAGTGTGTTTTTTAGTTAGAAGGCCTAAAAATACATAAAATGGAAAATAGAATTTGTAAATGACTCAAATATCCTTGTATACAAAATACATTATTACCCTAAATCCTCTTTCGATTTCCATTTAGCCCTAATTCAATTTTGGCTTCCATTTCTTCTTCATCACGTGAGTTCTAGGTCTACAGGTATGCCACTCCTCTTCATTTTCTCTTCATTATTTTCTTCATATAATGAAATAAGAAGCTCTACATTCTTATTTCCATGAACTCTCATTTGGTTGAAGTGAGTAATAAAAGTTTGAGACATTCTTGTTGGGCATTTGGAGAAGAAGCGAGGGTATTATAAATTTTATTTGGGTTGTTTCCTTTCTCCATTTGCTCGAATCATTTCTTCATGTTGTTGTATATATGTTTATGGTGCTCATTTGTCAACAATCATTTTGAATTCATTTCATCATTGGATTAGAGATTTGATATGGGTTAATTCTCATCATTCTTGTCACTACCCCTTATTTGTATTAATTGGAGTGAAATGTAAGTTGATAAAGACATGTTTGGCCATCCTTTTCATTATTTTACTGTAAAATATACATTTAATTTCGTTTGTACATAACGACTTCAATATCGTTTTTTACAATCCATAACGATATACATATCGTTATCAGTACTGTAAGATGTTGTAAATTTGGTGAAATTTTATGTTGAATTACAGTTATGGACACCACGAATATACAAATAATTTCTAAATTGTTTGTTGAAGAGTGTTCGAGAATTTTCCATAGTTGGTTTGATTGAATATATCCGAGAGATACTGTAAATGTGGTTTTATGAAAGACGTGTTAAAACTGAAAATGTATGAGCCACCTCACACCACCTTTAGAGAAAAAGATGTGCATGAAATATAATGAGTCAAAACCAGCCAAAAATAGGAAAAGATCAGTCGGAGAGACGCGTACGCCTCGTAAGTGCAGTAGGTGCAAGAAAACTGGTCATGTCTGATCCACTTGCACTAGCCAAGCAGCTGGTATTGAAACCTAAGTTTGGAACTTCGATCCTTAGATTGTGTTTCGATATATGTATAGATATTTTGAAAAAAATTTGTAGCTCAACCATGTTCTTTTTGCTAGAGCAGTTGCTATTCCTATAAATGTTGATATTGTTAGGATGTTGCCTAACATTAGATAGTGCATTTTGACAATTGTAATGATTTTTTATATTGAATATAATTGAAAGTAACACATCTGTCAAATGTGTGACCCACCTCACGCCACCTTTAAAGAAAAAGATGTGCACAAAATATCTCCAGACATTTATCAGGTTGGTGACAGTTTAGAATACCACTTTGTGGATTTAGATTCATTTCATCATTGGATTAGAGATTTGATATGGGTTAATTCTCATCATTCTTGTCACTACCCCTTATTTGTATTAATTGGAGTGAAATGTAAGTTGATAAAGACATGTTTGGCCATCCTTTTCATTATTTTACTGTAAAATATACATTTAATTTCGTTTGTACATAACGACTTCAATATCGTTTTTTACAATCCATAACGATATACATATCGTTATCAGTACTGTAAGATGTTGTAAATTTGGTGAAATTTTATGTTGAATTACAGTTATGGACACCACGAATATACAAATAATTTCTAAATTGTTTGTTGAAGAGTGTTCGAGAATTTTCCATAGTTGGTTTGATTGAATATATCCGAGAGATACTGTAAATGTGGTTTTATGAAAGACGTGTTAAAACTGAAAATGTATGAGCCACCTCACACCACCTTTAGAGAAAAAGATGTGCATGAAATATAATGAGTCAAAACCAGCCAAAAATAGGAAAAGATCGATCGGAGAGACGCGTACGCCTCGTAAGTGCGGTAGGTGCAAGAAAGCGGTCATGTCCGATCCACTTGCACTAGCCAATGTGGTATTGAAACCTAAGTTTGGAACTTCGATCCTTAGATTGTGTTTCGATATATGTATAGATATTTTGAAAAAAATTTGTAGCTCAACCATGTTCTTTTTGCTAGAGCAGTTGCTATTCCTATAAATGTTGATATTGTTAGGATGTTGCCTAACATTAGATAGTGCATTTTGACAATTGTAATGATTTTTTATATTGAATATAATTGAAAGTAACACATCTGTCAAATGTGTGACCCACCTCACGCCACCTTTAAAGAAAAAGATGTGCACAAAATATCTCCAGACATTTATCAGGTTGGTGACAGTTTAGAATACCACTTTGTGGATTTAGATTCATTTCATCATTGGATTAGAGATTTGATATGGGTTAATTCTCATCATTCTTGTCACTACCCCTTATTTGTATTAATTGGAGTGAAATGTAAGTTGATAAAGACATGTTTGGCCATCCTTTTCATTATTTTACTGTAAAATATACATTTAATTTCGTTTGTACATAACGACTTCAATATCGTTTTTTACAATCCATAACGATATACATATCGTTATCAGTACTGTAAGATGTTGTAAATTTGGTGAAATTTTATGTTGAATTACAGTTATGGACACCACGAATATACAAATAATTTCTAAATTGTTTGTTGAAGAGTGTTCGAGAATTTTCCATAGTTGGTTTGATTGAATATATCCGAGAGATACTGTAAATGTGGTTTTATGAAAGACGTGTTAAAACTGAAAATGTATGAGCCACCTCACACCACCTTTAGAGAAAAAGATGTGCATGAAATATAATGAGTCAAAACCAGCCAAAAATAGGAAAAGATCAGTCGGAGAGACGCGTACGCCTCGTAAGTGCAGTAGGTGCAAGAAAACTGGTCATGTCTGATCCACTTGCACTAGCCAAGCAGCTGGTATTGAAACCTAAGTTTGGAACTTCGATCCTTAGATTGTGTTTCGATATATGTATAGATATTTTGAAAAAAATTTGTAGCTCAACCATGTTCTTTTTGCTAGAGCAGTTGTTATTCCTATAAATGTTGATATTGTTAGGATGTTGCCTAACATTAGATAGTGCATTTTGACAATTGTAATGATTTTTTATATTGAATATAATTGAAAGTAACACATCTGTCAAATGTGTGACCCACCTCACGCCACCTTTAAAGAAAAAGATGTGCACAAAATATCTCCAGACATTTATCAGGTTGGTGACAGTTTAGAATACCACTTTGTGGATTTAGATGAAAAGATATGTACGTGTAGGAAATTTGATCTAGACACGAATTGGATATCGTTTTAGTATGAAATACACTCTGATTTTTGTAACGATATGGACATCGTTCCTGTAATAAAAAGACTTCAATATCATTTCTGTATGAAATACACACTGTTTCACTGATTTTCGTAATGATATTGAAATCGTCCCTGGATATCGTCTCAGTATGAAATACACGTTGATTTTTGTAACGATATGGACATCGTTCCTGTAATAAAAAAGACTTCAATATCATTTTCGTATGAAATACACACTGTTTCACTAATCTTCGTAACGATATTGAAATCGTTCCTATAACAAAAAAGGACTTTGATATCGTTTTATTATGAAATACACGCTTATTTTCGTAACGATATGGACATCTTTCATATAATAAAAAACGACTTCAATATTGTTTCCATATGAAATACACACTGCTTCACTGAGTTTTATATCGATGTTAAATCGTTCCCGTAACAAAGTAACGATATCCATATCGTTTCAATACAAATTTGTCGAGTTGGAACTCGTTTCAGTCTACATCGTAACTAGAACGACATATATGTCGTTTCTTCTCATATAAAACGACTTTGATGTCGTTGTAGTGGCCTCATCCCACTTCATGACCTCTTTCGATTGTCTTACGTATGTTAAATGCATGTCGGGTGGTTGTGGAAGGTCGAATCGTTATTTTTAGCCAGAACGATATA
Organism: Fraxinus americana; assembly: GCA_035079005.1. NCBI lineage: Eukaryota > Viridiplantae > Streptophyta > Magnoliopsida > Lamiales > Oleaceae > Fraxinus > Fraxinus americana. The sequence goes on along the minus strand of CM068712.1, from coordinate 15,211,248 downwards.
ATTTTCGTTTTATATGAAACAAAACGGTATCTATGTCGTTGTAGTTATTATTTGAATTGAAACGATATCAATGTAATCAAAGTTGTACTGAAACGATATGGACATCATTATGTTATTTTGTAGGTTTGATACATAACGACGTCTATATCGTTTCAATACAATTTTGACTACATTGATATCGTTTCAATTTAAATCATAATAAAACGACATATATATCGTTTTAGTTTATATAAAACGATAATTATATCGTTTCTGTTAAAAATGATGATTCTACCATCCACGATCACTCGACAAGCATCTGACATATGTAGAACGATCGAAATAGGTCATCAAGTGGGTTCCATCTCACTCAAAAGAAACTATCGAAATATTTGTATTCTCATAACTATATACTACCTTCGAACTATTCCGATAGAAAGAAAGTATTTTCGTTCGTTCTTTTTAAGTCATTCAAGTGACATTAACTCACTTGATGACCTTTTTCGATCGTCCTACGTATGTTGAAGGCATGTTGGGTGGTTGTGGACGATCGAATCATTATTTTTAACCAAAACGATATAATTATCGTTTTGCATGAAAAGAAATGATATCTATGTCGTTATAATTATTATTTGAACTGGAATGGTTTTAAACTCATCAAATTTGTACTGAAACGATATGGACGTCGTTATGTTATTTTGTGTATTTGATACATAACGATCTCCATATCGTTTCAGTACAATTTTGACGACATTGATATCGCTTCAATTTAAATAATAACTAAAACGATATATATATCGTTTTAATTTATATAAAACGATAATTATATCATTTCTATAATCGACGGTCGAATCGTTCTTTTAGCCGTACGATATAATTATCGTTTTCTATGAAAAGAAACGATATCTATGTCGTTGTAGTTATGATTTAAATTGGAACAATTTCGAACTCATCAAATTTGTACTAAAACGATATGAAAGTTGTTATGTTATTTTGTGAATTTGACACATAACGATGTCATTATCGTTTCAGTACAATTTTGGCGACATTGATATCGTTTCAATTTTAATCTTAATTAAAATGACATATATATCGTTTTAGGGTATATAAAACAACAATTATATATTTTAAGGTATATAAAAAGTTTATCTTGCACGCCGTAAAAAGTTTACGTGGGGGATGAAGGGGAAAATAAAAAATTTAATGGTTGAATCGGTGGATGATTACTTAAAAATATAAAAATAATTATTTGAAATAAAATTAAAGATTTTAAGTAAATTGTCACTAATTATTTATATATTTCGAAATCATAAATTTTGTAGACATTCAATTCATCTTTCTTAAAATTAATCTTTCAATACATAATACGTATATAAAATAAAGTGAATTGTTTGACTATAATTTTTCAAGATATTCAGAACTATATGGTTATATATATGTTATTGCATTAAAATAAACAATATTGTTCAATATCTTAATGGTGAGGAAACTATCATTTTTCTTACAAGTTGAAGGTTCAAATATCTGAACATTGAAAATTTGACTATAATTTTTCAAGATATATAAATAGGTTATTGTAACAAAATAAATAATATTGTTCAATGTTCTAGTGGTGAGGAAAACATTCCAATAAACTTTTTTTTGAAGGTTGAAGGTTCGAATCATTGGACTTTGTAAATTTGAATATAATTGGTCAAGATATATATAAGTTATTACAATAGAATAAATAATATTGTTCAATATCCTAGTGGTATGGGGAGCATCTTTTTCCATAGAAGTTAAAGGTTCAAAATCTTGGACCTTCAAAAAATTCTTTATTTATTTGGTTATACAAGGGAGGGAAAAGTAGACATTTGAGATTTTTAAATAATTAATTATTTTTCCTTTTAAAGAATTTTGGTCAAAAGCCATTTAAACAAAAACTTGTTGGGGGGTGGCCATTCCAGGGGCATTATTATGGTTGGCCTGGTTGACTAGGCTTTTTATAAAATCGGTTAAAAAGTCTATATTACCCTTATTGATATGAGTTTTCATTTATTGCAAGACATATCCTTTTCTTATGTATAGTTTTAGATATTAGTCTCTTATATATAAATAAATCTATTCTTTGATATAATCTTTTAATTTTCTTCAGATATAAGATTGGTATCTCTTCTTTCTTGAATTTTATTATATAATTTCATTCTAAATTGTAATATATTAGAATAATTTTCAACATATCTTTTTAACTTTTCTTCAATCCTATTAAGTTCTTCAGTCGATGTGTTTATATCTTCTGTTTGAGAACCTAATTGAGAAGTAAATTTATTTCATCTAACATTCTATCTAACAAATTATCTAATCATTTAACTGTATATCCTGGCATATCAGTATAAATCTAAGTTTAAAATTGTAAATGGACATGATTCTAATAACAACATTATCATAATGATCCCTACGATTCTTTAAGATTTTCAGAAAAATTCGTTCTAATTTTAGCAAGAAATGATAGTTTTACCTTAACTTTGATCTGGTTCACTATCATTAGAACTGAGTGACATTCGAGCTCTGGATCTGCAAACCTTTCCCTTCAACGGCCTTCTATCAAATGGGATCCTTGCTATTCCAGTTTTCTACTCTCACTATATTACCTCTAAGAACAATTCCCTAGACTTAAGTTAAAGAAAAACTCTATTTGATGCTAAAATAAGAAGGAAGATTTTCTATTAGATCCTTCAAGAATCTATGGGAGTAAAGATTTAGAGATTCATATCTTTTTTAAGAGGATTGGAATGTGAATGATCTATTTCAAATTTATAAAATTGATACACGATTTTTATGAAGACAGAAATGCTTTTGGTGTTATCATAGTTTGAGTGCTCAAATGATTTCTCAACCGATTCTGCTTTTCATCTAGCCTGAAGGTCTCTATTTATACAAGCAAATGAGGCAATATTATTGCCTTCTTGCATCACTGATTATAACATTCTCCAATTATGGAGCTTTATCAAAAGTCTCAACCACTAAATTATCGTGGCTCTATTATTACATAAAACAAATAGCTTTATTTCACACCTTCTTTATTCAGGGCTCCACCCTTCTATATTTTATCCTTCCGGTCCTACATTTTCACATGCAGCTTGGACACTCCCACAGCTGGTAAGATTCTTGTATGATGATAGGACATCCTGGGAATTGATGTATGTCAAATTTTGTAATGTAGTCCTTTAGTGTTTCGGACTTTCCATATCCTCAATTAGTTACCAGCATCCAATTTTCATATTGGCAAATACATGAAAATTTTTTATCACATAAATTTTTTGCAATATTATATATTATTTTAATCCCAAGTGCTCTTACATGTCTTATCCATGACTTAGTGATTTTTTACATTCTTTTGTCACTTTCCATGACATCTATATTGAAGTTGGCTGCAATGTATCCAATTGAGATTATGTGATTAGATGGATAGTAGAAAACTCCATCAAATTCTGGACTGATTGAGTAAAATTTTAAGTATACTCTTCGTCCTCTAGCAAATTTCGATACTTCTTGAATGAGCATTTCATCAAATTTTGCTAATTCTGCTAAATTTTTTCCTGGATATATCAAATCCAAAAATTCATAATCTGCAACTGTTTTTATGAAGATGGGATCACCTCCCTCCATTGTTGTAACTCTGGGATAAACATTCTGCCCCGAAAAGATGAAATATGTATCACACATTTTCATATCGTAAATTGTTTGGATTATTATGGCATATTTTTCTTCGTTTATGTCCAAAAGGATTCTATCTTTTGGGTCTATAATGCTGATTGTTTTGGAGTTATTTCTATCTGCTCTTATTGTCTCTTTTTTATTTGTCGTGATTGGAAAAGCATCTCCTGTTGGTATATTGTTCCTTCTGGGTCCATTGCTGCTTTCTGCTGTACCTGTTTGGTATTGAATTGGAAGACCCATTTTTAGGCTACTTGGTATTTCTGTCTCAGACAATATATTTTTTAGTTGTGCTGCAATAGTATCAACCTGATTTTTGAGTTCTATGGAATTTTTATATTGTTTAAAAGTTATTCCAACAATGTTTTCATGTTTGTATTGAATTCTTCTGACATTTTTGTAACTCCAATATCTATGTCATCGACTTCTTCTTTGAGGAAATCAATCTTTTTTTTTTGTATATGAAGGACAGATTGATATAATTCCATAATCTTATTTTTATCCATCAGCAAACTCTATGTTTCTTCTGAGAAAATCTTCAAGATAATTATTCGCACCTTTAATATGAATAATTCCAAAATTATAGAAAGATAAATATGCTTGCCATCTGTGCAATCTCCTATATTGAGATTCCATTGATAACTTTATTATCACTAATCCTGCAACTTGAGAATTGTCAGTTTCAACAATAAATTTTTTAGATAATATGAATAATGAAAACTTTTTGATTCCTCTAATAACTGCTAACAATTCTTTTTCATGGGTGGTATAATTTATTTCTACTTGATTGAAGGTTCCACTTGAATAACTGCAAATTCATTCAAATCAGTTTTCAATATGGCTGCCCAATATTTATCCAATGCATCTATATTAACAACCAAATTATTTTTTTCATCTGGTAATATTAATTTTGATAGATTTTTACATTTCTCTTTTAATAATTTAACTATTTCTGTATGTTCATCATTCTATCCTTTAGTATTTATTTTTCTAAAATCTATATTTTATGTCTCTTTTTTGAAAGATTTTCTATAAATCCTTCTGCATAATTTAGATATCTTAAGAATTTTTGTATTTGTTCCTTAGAGTCTAATTTATTTGGAAAACTACTTATTTTTTTAGATATATGGGACTGTAGTTTAATCCTTTTATTATCTATTGTTAATCTAAGAAAGTCAATCTCTTGTTTTTCTATAATAGCTTTCTTTTACGAAAGAACAATTCCTTCTTTTTTACATTCATTTATGAATTGTATTAAATGATTTCTATGTTCTTCTTTATTATTGGAACATATTAATATATCATCCACTTATACTATCAGAAATTTTTTAAATTTTCTAAATATATTATCCATTCTTCTTTGATATATTTGAGGTGCATTTTTCAATTCAAAAGGCATAACTAGACATTCGTATTTGCCTTGAGGTGTATTAAATGTTGTATATTGTATACTATCTTCTTCCATCTTTATCTGCCAAAATCTTGATTTACAATCAAATTTAGAGTAGTATTGTTTTCCTTTTACAAGGTTTATTAGGACTTCTTTATATGTAAAAAAATATCCATCAAATCTAGTGTATTTATTTTGATTCCTTATAATTTATAACCATTTTAGCTTTTCCTCTAATTTGCTCAAAATGTTTCATTACCATAAAAGCTGGACTACTATGGGGTCCATTACTTAATCTAATAAGTTTTTGTTCTAATAATTTTTTTATTTGAACATTGAATTCTTGTATATCTTGTATAGTATATCTAATTGGTCTTACTCTTATAATCACATTTTCTGTTAATTCTATATTTGCTTTAGGATGGTATGGTTTCCAAAATATCAATGGATTTTTTCCATAGACGTTATCTAATTGTTCTATAATTTTCTCTATACTTATTTCTACTCCTATTTTTAAGGCTTTTCACATTATTCTTTTATTTTTATTTCATTTTGTATAATTAGTTTTTTCTCTCATCTATCACCATGCTGGGTTGGCTGAACTCAGTATGGTCTAAATTCTCTTGATATTTTTAATAAATGTTCACAAGGGGTTTGTAACATTATCATATAGTTATTTTGTTTATAATATTGAAACTGTTGTATAAAGTCATTTCCTAATAATATACCACATTCTAATTTATCATAACTATATATCTTATTAATTATTATTTGTTTACTTTCAAGAATTATACTGATCTTATCAGCATTATTTATTATTTGTGTATCTTCTCTTGTGACTCCTGTTATTTTTATTTTACTTTTATTTTCTCATGTCTTAAAATATAGTTATATCACTTCATATATCTATTAAAGCACAAGTTGTTATATCTGATTCTATAATAGTAACTTGTATATATACTGCTAATGGAAAACGTCTTTGGTTATTCATCTTTGTTACATAATATGTTTTGTCCATTATGAAATATATATAATCCTTCTCTTTTTATACTATAATCCTCAAATCTATTTAAGAAACTCATTCCAAATAAAATATGAGGGTTTATATTCATACTTTCATCTATGTAATATGACACTATGAGATCAATTCCTCCTATTTTTATAGGTATTTTAACTTCTAATTCTGTAGTATGTATTTGCCCATCAAAGTTTACATATCTATATGGTTCAGTTTTATAAGGTACTAGTCATTTATTTTTTATTGAAGTTATATGGCATTCACTAGCTCCTGTATCTATTAATATATTTGGTCATGATATTTTGTCTCTTTCATTGAAATATTCTCCATTTATTTTCATATTTCTTGTATTCTTATGTAGTTTTATTTCTTTTGTATGACTAGTTCCTTTTAATGATTTTTTATTAGGTATTCTAAGGCTTGTTGATCTTCTAATTAATTTTTCATCTTTAAATATTATATTTCTATCAGGGTATTCTTATTCTCTAAGTTATGTTATATCATGTTTAACTGTTGATATTCTAAATTCATATTCTTTTGGAATCAAGTTTACCTGTTTATTTGGTTCTATAATTTTACTAATATCTTTACATTCCTTATGAACTTCTATATATGGTTTTCTAGAATAAATATTCTCTTAATTAGAGTTGGTTAACGTATATAAGACTCTATATTCAATAGTCATGATTTGGTCTCCTGGTTCATCCCTAGTAACATAAAATGCAATTCTAAAACTTCATTAAAGTTTTTATCTTTTAATGAGATACAATATTTTGGGTGACAAGTAAATATCATTTTTCGATATGCTAAATTTCCTTATATGGTTCCTAGATGACTGCTTTTTAAATTTATTATTCTTTCATCATGTAAACTTACTGTAAAGGTAAATCTATTCCTTCTCTAAATAATGATTTAAACATTATTTGTATTCCTTCATATTCTTGTGTTTCTATATTATTGTTTTCTATTTCTTCAATTTCTTTATTCAGATTCCGACTCATTTTTTTCTGATTCTATCTCACTTATATATACTTCTTGATTATAATATTGTTTCATATCAGACATCTCGCTTAATTCATCTTATATTTCAAATATTCTATTTATGATATTCTAACTTTTTTTTTATCACAATCTGGACTTATATGACCTAATTCTCTACAATTCCAACATTTACATTGGCTTTTATCTTTTTTATTATAGGTTTTATTCTTTTGTTATTTATTTGGGTTAAACCTTCTCTTATAGTATTTTTTTTTCTAGGTTTTATATATCTTTTCTTAAAATTTCTGAATTTTTTAAATCTTCTATTTTTCTGTTTTCTCTTAATATTTTTCTTTTCAGGATTACATTCCCATTGTGTAGGTTTTTCCATATCTTCACAACATATTCTTGTTAATTTTCTAATCTTTTTAATAATTGTCTTTATTGACATATATATGCTAATCTATCAAATAGAAAGTTTATTCTTGATCCTAAAGATCTTGGTATTCCTATATTATCCTTAATATATTTCTCAAATTCTATTTTAAAATATATTCTCCATATTCCTGGTAATTTGGTATAATACATATCTAAGTATATTTCTTGATTTTCATTACTATAGAATTGTATATAGTAGTAATTTTTAAATTCACAATTATATTCTTTTATCCTACGCATATCACAAATTGTTAAATTTATTAATTTCATCCTAGCATCTTCTTTTTCAGCATTTCTGATCCATTCTTTTCCTAAAAATTCATTTGCAAGATATTTTACTAATGCTTCAATTCCTTGTCTATCTGATTTATTATTTCTGTTTGTACATTTCTTCTTATTAATAATTTTGTATCATTATTTACTCATTCCCACTAATTTCTAACATTTCCTTCAAATGATGCTATTAAAAAATTTATTCTTCTTTCTATATTTTTCTATGTATTATCTTTATTATATAAAAAGAATAGTATCATTGAATCTGCCCAAGTTAATAAGGTTTTCTTTGTATCTATCTTACAATCTAGATCTAATTTTATTCCTTCATGATTAATTGGTTTATCATAATTATCATTTAGTTCAAATCTATCTTTATATTTATTTCCTTTGGGTGGTTGTCTATCTCTTACTCTATCATAAAATTCTTTATAAGGTTTATTATATATGTGTGCATAACTTTCATCTAGATCAAATTTTTGATTAGAGGTTTCTGCTCTGGTAGGTCATCCTCCGGTATTCATTAGAACTTGATATTCATCTATAATTTATAGGCTTAAATGATCAAAATTTTCTATTAATAAATTTAGTTCTTCATTTTTGATTAAGTTAGATAAAATAATTCACATTCAATATTTTTTGATTCTATTGCTTTCTTATTAAATAAGAATTTTTCATGTTCAGTAGTTGAGAGTTGTGTTAAATTCTTATAATATCTAGTTTTTATTTTAGATTTTTCTTGTTTTAACTTTAATATTTGTTTTTCTTGACTACTTGTCAACTTTTTTTGTCTATTTTCTTCTTGTTGGTCTGGTATTAATAATATATCCTCTATTTGTTGGTGTAATTTATACATTGTATTATATAATCTTTTTCAAGTTTTCTTTTAAATTTTTATATATTAGACATTAATTTTTCATAATAATTCATATTTTTCTCTACAATAAAGCATTATTTCTTCTTTTTCAAATTCTTTAATAATTTTATCATATATATATTCATCCATTATAGATCATATTATTAATTTTTCTAGTATTTGTTATCTTATCTCTCTATGTAATTCTTTAGTTATAATTAATGTTATTATTTTTAATTTTTTTAGGAAAAAGTTCTATTATATAGTTTCCTTGATTATCTTCTATCATATAATACCAGTCTGTTTTGGCTAACATATAATACCAGTCCATTTTAATAATTTTAATTTCTATAACTTTTTTATTCATACCTATTTATTTCTTCTTTAATTAGATTATACACATTTTTTTCACAGGTTTCTAATATCATATCACAAGTATACATATCTTTAACAATTCCTAATTTTATTTTTTCAATTATAAATTGTCTTATTTCTATAAGTAATTTTTCAAGTATTTTTAGTGTAATTTTTATTCTTTCATTACATAATATTGGTTTTGTAATAATTATATTAAATCTTTCTTTTATTATTCTATATCTATTACCTAAATCTTCTATTTCCATTAGAGAAATGCTATTCATCTCGATTGGGGATGCATCCCCAGTCTATGTGGCGTTAATGTGGCATTAAATGATATGTGAAATTAAATAAGTCATTTAATTTCACCTATCATTTAACCAATCATTTATATTCACAAAGATTGGGGATGCATCCCCATCGAGGATGAATAACATTTTTCTTTTAATTATCTTAATTTGATAATTGTAATTTTCATGTATTTTATAACTTTTTATAGATCCTATGACTCTGATACCAAAAAGGGGGTGTTACTATGAGCGAACAAAAATCTTAAATCTTTAATCTATTATTTATATAAAATCTTAATGTTTCTTCAAATTTTAAATCTTTAGATACTTAGGGTAATCTATTTGTTATAGGTCTTCTCATTTATAACGTGTTAAGTAAATTTTCAAAATCTAATAATATTCGAGAATTTATAATATCAAGATCTGTTATTATATCTATATTTGGATTAAAATGTATATCGTATTTTAAAATATTCTTTCTTATTTTTTCTAATTTATCTATTATATCTTGTATATATTTTATTATTATAGATCTTACAATACATTTAGCAAAAATTTCTATCATATTTTCTTTGAAATATTTTAAAATTTTTTGTGATGTATTTAATTGTTCTTGATATCCAATTTTGTCAAATTCATTTTTAAATTCAATTTCTTTTTTATCTTTTGCAATTTTCTTAATCTTATATGGTCATCTTTTAGATCTTGATTTTTTATAAGTCATTTTATGATATTCTAATTTTTTAGGACTTGATTGTATTCTTTTCATATCTTGGTAGTTTTAGATAAATATTCTTTTTGGGGTATTTTAGATAATTTCAATTTTTAAAAAAAGTCAAAAGCTATTCTTGAAATATGACTTTGTTTTTGGGAAAAATTCATGGTTCAGGGATTTACTTTTAGGAAATCAAAAATCAGGTCCCAATGTTTAAAATTGCAAAAATCAGGTTTTTTAAAATTATTTAATTATATTTCACAATTATTATATTAAATTAAATATTTAACTATAATATAATATAATTAACCCTACCCCACCAAACTCCATCTCCACCACCCCCATTGCTCCGGCGACCGTTCTCCGGACGCACTGAATTCCGGCGACTACTCCGGTGACCGTTCTCCGGTCGCACTGGATTCCGGCGACTGCTCCGATTTCAACAATTGTTAAGGTCACAGATATATGGAGGTGGGTCAAGGAATATTTCGAGGTCACAGATCAAAACTGATAAAAAAATTATAGGTCACAGTTAACTTCGTAGGTTACAAATCAAGAATTTTAAGGTCACAGGTAATTTTTTATAGCTCACAAATTAAAATAATTCAAAACTTTTACGGGTCATAGCTCTATTTCAGCGAGTCACAGTCCCAATTTCTAGGTCACGGACACCCACTCAGGTCACAGATTGAAAAAAAATCAAAACTTTTACTTGTCGCAACTTTATTTCAACGAGTCACAGATACAATTCCTAGGTCACAGACACTTACCTAGGTCACAGAGACTCGCGATCGCCACCTCCACCGCCTTCGACCCGTCACAACAACACACAACCATCGCCACAACAGTTCCAACACCACCAAAACGTAAAAATAATCACCACCTCACCATTTTCATTTTCAAAAAAATCACAATGTGCAAATCACTAACAAGATTTGAGAATGAATAAAACCCCAATATCACCATAACTCAAAAACCCAAGATCTGGTAGTAGGAAGAAAAAAAAAATGCAGATCCGGCAGCAGCCACAGCGTCGCGACACTGCACACCAGCGTCGCGGCATTCTTCTGCACGTTGCGGCGACGGCGCTGAGACGTTCTTCGCAACGTGCGACAACAGATCGGCCGCAAATCGCGATAGCGACGCGACGCTTATTCTTTGCGATTTGCAGACGAGGGGAGGGGGAGAAACGGCAAAAAGGGGAGGGGAGGGAGGAAGGAGGCGGCGCCAGTAGGGAGGAGGCGGCGACTGGCGGAGGTGGTGGGAGGAGAGAAATGGAGGAGGCTGGCGGGTGGAGAGAGGTGTGAGGGTGGAGGTGGAGAGAAATGGATAGATCTAGGGTTTGAATTGATTTAAGGTTTTAATTATTAAAATGATAAATTTATTAATTTATTAAAATGATGAAAACCTGAAAAATGAAAAAATAAAATGAAAACCTGTTTTTTTAAAATCTCAAACTAAAGACCGGGATTCACGTAATATTCGAGAATTTATAATATCAAGATCTGTTATTATATCTATATTTGGATTAAAATGTATATCGTATTTTGAAATATTCTTTCTTATTTTTTCTAATTTATCTATTATATCTTGTATATATTTTATTATTATAGATCTTACAATACATTTAGCAAAAATTTCTATCATATTTTCTTTGAAATATTTTAAAATTTTTTGTGATGTATTTAATTGTTCTTGATATCCAATTTTGTCAAATTCATTTTTAAATTCAATTTCTTTTTTATCTTTTGCAATTTTCTTAATCTTATATGGTCATCTTTTAGATCTTGATTTTTTATAAGTCATTTTATGATATTCTAATTTTTTAGGACTTGATTGTATTCCTTTCATATCTTGGTAGTTTTAGATAAATATTCTTTTTGGGGTATTTTAGATAATTTCAATTTGTAAAAAAAGTCAAAAGCCATTCTTGAAATATTACTTTGTTTTTAGGTTATTTATGCATATATTCTCGGCCGGTCCAACTCATTCCCCCAAGTCAAATAACACAGGAGGAGGGTTAAAAATCTGATGACAGCTTTTCGTCGCCTCCGCCGCCGCAGGAAAGTATAGGCACCCACCGTGCCTCCGCCTTTCATTCATCACTTCTATAGCTCTATATTTGTTGCTATAAAATATATATATATATATATATATATATATCAAACGTTTCTTAAGAAATGATACTACAAGGCTCTCGTTTCATTTCTCAAACCCTCTCACGTCTCTCCAAACGGAGCATTATCTCCAGAACCCATTCTGAAAACCCATCAAATTTCTCGAATTTCCCACGGAATTTTGCGGCTTCGGCTCAGGAACCGAAGGCGGGTAGCTCGGAGAAAGTATTGGCTATAGTAAATGATATTGCAGGGCTGACATTGGTGGAAATATCAGATTTAACGGAAGTTTTGAGGAAGAAAATGGGAATTGAGGAAATGCCCATGATGGCGATGATGATGCCAGGGATGGGATTCGGACCAGGAATGGCCGGACAGAAGGGTAAGGTCAGTGGGGCTGGTCCGAAGGAGGAGGAGAAGAAAGAGAAGACGTCGTTTGATTTGAAGCTTGAGGGAGGGTTTGATGCGGCCGCCAAGATCAAGATTATTAAGGAAGTGCGGGCGTGCACGGATTTGGGGTTGAAGGAAGCCAAGGACCTCGTGGAGAAGGCGCCCACATTGTTAAAGAAGGGGGTTCCCAAAGAGGAAGCTGAGAAGATTATTGAGAAGATGAAGGGAGTCGGGGCTAAAGTCAAAATGGAGTGAGGTAATTTACTAACTTGGTTACTGAATCTGTAAGACGAAAATGCAGCTTAATTGATTGATTATATTGACATTTTTGTAATTGGATTGATTCACCTCTATGCGATGATAACTTACCGGAAAATGTTGGAACAAATGTATGAAGTTGAGACCAAATGTTTGTGTTGTGATTGGGTATAAAATTAGGTCAAAGATTCTCAACTAATCTTTTGCCATTAATTGGTGGTTGTTCTAGTTTGCCATCCATTTAAAATTGAAAATGTTATAAAAGTGTTAGATCTTGTTTACTAAAAAAAATTGATATCGAATAAAAAATATAGGCTGCTGGAAAGGTGCTAGGCAATCACCCAACATCAGTCATAGACAATTTACGATTACATGCTTTGCAAGACATAATGCCCAAATTTGATATTTTAACATTCGATTGTGTCACGTGTACATCACAACTTACAGAATTGTTTACCAACAGATGATGAAGCGAGAGATATTGGGTTGACATCTCATCAATCAAAAAAAAAAAAAAAAAAAGACTTCACCACTTTCTTTTTTATCACTTCATCAATCCGTACAAGATTATGTAAATGGTGATGTACAACCAGCATTTTGCATTAACATTTTCTTTCTCTTCGTTGTGTGTGTGTGTAGAAATAAAATGTATAACCATTCAAACAGATACAATTAGACACATTGGAATGCTTAGGTTATGTGTGTATCAGTGTATGTAATGTTAGTTTGAAAAATAAGTGCTATAGATGAGAGGGAAAAACCTATGCTTGATATATAAACTGATAATCAAAAACTTTTAGGTTAATTAGAAGGAAATTTAGTCCAAACAGGAAACACCTTATTCATGTTTCCTTTTCTTATTTTCTTTTCCAGAGTATAGTTTTGATGTTTATGTTAGAATTCTCCACCATATTGGAGGATTCGGATAAAACAGGATCATGATGGCACAGTTTTTATTTTTATTTGTTGGACAACCGCTTAAAAAGATTCTCTCTGTACTTGTTGGAAAGCTAGAATGCACCAGCATAGCTGCAGAAATTCTAAAGGACCCTTTACTTTCGTAACAGGGGTGGGAAGTCGGGGATGTACATCTGTTTATTATTATTTAGTACTATATTGTAACTGCTCGTGTTACCAACACCACCCCCCCCCCCCCCCCCAACACCGCCGCTCTTCCAACTCTCAATGTTTCTGATATTTACTTTGAATCCCTTAATAAAAAAATCGATTTAGGCTAATCTTTTTTTTATGCCTTGATATGGTCTTACAATGTAAGAAAAGGTGGTTTGTTGTATATGTTATGAATGCGATAAGAGTTCATATTATCTTAGAATTTGCTGTGTCAGAACCTTATTTGAACTCTTGTAGTAGAAGTTGATCTTACACCAACGCATCTGCAGGCAGTTCTTGAAACTCCTCTTTTGGACTGGGAATTTGTGCTCTCTAATCTGGGTTTTGCCTGATTACTGTTTAACTATAGAGATTGTAATTTTAATTTGGCTGAAATTTTTTTTTCTTACTTTCGATGGTATAATTTATCATCATACTTATAATTACAATAGTTTTGGGTAGCCTGTGAAATCCCTGATCTTTAGGCTGGGGGCCATAATTTATTGGGACTAAATGGGGCTTACTTTTGAGTTTCTGAATTTACTTGTTACTAGCTGATTATTTATTATCTATATTTTGTTAGTTACAAGATAATTTCTTATTCTATATATTTTTTCCCAGCCATTTTTGCTATAAAAACGATCACGGACCACTGGGACTATGGTACACGCAATCGAAGTTAGTGGATTTATCGAAATGTGAGCAGTTTACTGAGCAAAGGATTGCCAGTCTTTGCTTTTGATGATGCTGAAACTATTTTGGATATGCAAATAACTTGGAAGAATCACATCCAATTTGTATAATTACATTTAGTTGAAAGAGCTCTTTTTTGATCTGTTAATTCAAGGATGGATGAGCTATTTTCATTTTTTCAGAGCCATTTGCTAGTTTTGTTTTTCTAGTCTGGACTGGAGTGGAATATGGTTGAATTCATTAGTTATCATAACATATACTAAAACATGAAAGAAACATAGCTTGTTTCTCATGTTACAGATGATTTGTGATTTTGTTATTGTTCATACTTTAGTTTTTTCCATTTAACGTGTAATTTTGCCAATCCCTTCCCTTCCCTTCCCTTCCCCACTGCTTATGTTCAAAATGGCAGTTGCCCCTAATTAAAAGTTTAATGATCTCAAGTCGAGTTTGTTCGCTTCAGTGATTCGAAACAAATATAATCCACTTATTATTGTTGGTAGCCACAGTTTATGTTTAGCCTATGTTTGGTAAATGATTAAAATCTAGATTTTAATATAAGTCAAAGTGTCTTCTAATTCTCCATCATTTCTCTCCGGTTGAGAGAACTCAACTCTAGTGAGATAAATTGCAACTTCTTAAGCCACCAAGGAGGGTGATCTTTCTTCTTCACCAAATAATGGAATAAACTATATAAAGAAAATTGAAACAAAATATTAGCCTCAAACACTAAGGTGGACGATCTTCCATTTTGACCAAGGAGCGATAAAAGAACCTCAATAAGCAACAACTTGTGTACCTCATCCATGAAAGTCAGCACATATTCCACATGATGTACTAGCACAGTAGATTGACCTGCAGAAATAAATGAATACAACACCAGTGGCTAGAATGTGCCTCGACAAGGAAACAATTTTACCATATCGAAAACAAAACCTTTATTTAAGTACGATACTCAATCAAATAGATCATGTTCAAGTGATCAATCTAATATTTTCTTTATATATTTTGAAAATTGTTTCAAAGAAACACGCAACAAGACATAACAAACATTGAGATATCATGTTTGCCTAAAAAGCGCATTAAATGCAAGCTCATAATTTCATGATTGAAAACAAATTGACTTTTAAACTCAGCATGAAAATTAACAAAGTATGGAGCTAAAGCAATATGACGATAATTAGTAGGCAAAAATCGAATCTCGATAGAAAAAGTGTCTGATCGAACAATGACCTTGGACACGTGTCAACCAGGTGGAAATCAAACTGTGGAAGGAAAGTCATATCAAAGGCAATGTTAAAGGCACAAAAAGAATCAGACAAGAACAACTTTGGAATGGACTTAAGGATAGGTGGATTGTTTGACTTAGGTGAAAACACTAACGATAATTTATCATCCTTGCTATCAGAATATTTAATTGGCTCAACTATATAAACATCGGTTTCTTCTTCAAGAGTAACACAACTAGACGTAGAATGTTACTAGTGAGATTGAGATGGTAGAGCTAATTTATGACATGATTGGCGAAAATGGAAGGTTAAGTTCCAAAGATTGGTCTGTTGGTAAGCGTCATCTAAGAATTGGAAAGCAGGAAGATCATTAGGCAAGATTCTAGGATTCAAACCATTGAGAAACCTAGATGCTGTAATGTGGTGGAGCTTTATAAATATTAAATTACGTAATAGCTCTTTGAAGTGGGCTGGATATTCGCTAACAGTAGATGTTCGTTGTTTACAATACAAAAAGAATTGATCTAGCATTGTGTTTTATAATACACAAGGGCGTATTTATTACTTCGGATTTGTTTTATCTTATCCCACAGTGCGATAGGACGTTGACCTAGGTTATCAATATTACGCAAAAATGACTTCCAATAACACATAGCAGATCCAAAAAGTGTCATATTAGCACGATAAAGACGGCGTGTCACTTAAATTGTGAAAATCAAATAATTGCTCAAGAGACTCTAGCTAATCAAGAAATGAATTGGATCCAGTGAAACCATCAAAGTCCCATAGGTGGATCCCTGACGTGCCTAGAAGGAGAATTTATGTTCTCAACAAAATTCTTAGACAAAGGATAATTGTGTGAATAAGTGCTCGAGAAGTATACATAATTGTGATAGTGACCTAAGGATGTAAAATGACTAGAAGAATATAAATCAAAGTTAACAATTAATTTTAATAACATATTTCATGAAATTCAAAATTATTTAACTTTTACCAAAATTTACTAAAAAATTGTGTTTCGCGCAGATTATCGAGCCTTGCTAACAATTAAAAGATGGTTAAGACGATTGTGTAAGGAACAAACCTCTCGAGACCAAGTCCCAACGAGGGGTGCTTTATTTATGAAAATTACAATTAGGAAGAAGCAAAACGCCTCTTAGGGGCACAAACATACAAAGTAATTTGAAAGTTGACAATAAGAACTAAACAAAATGAAATTACATAATTCTCTGTTTGAGAGTGATTGATTCGGTCCTTTTCTTCTATGTCTTTTCTTTTTGTACTCCCTTACCAATTTTCCTTGTAAAACTGTTTGGAAACTACTTGTCACTCTATGACTACCCATTTGCTTCATAATGACTGACGTGTCAAGGAACTGCCGTTTTTAAACTGCATGCTATTACTCTCCTCTTTTAACTGCTTGCAACCGAGATTCTTGGATGGTGAGACGTGATAAGATTTTTCAATAATTGCTTTAATAACAGCCGCTTTAAATAACAACAAGACGCTGTATTCGCTCAGATCTTGAGTATTTCGAAGGCTTGGGGGGAGAATGGGACCGTCGCTCTGAGCGACAATAAAGTACTTCATTCACTCAAACCTTGGGCGTCCTGCAGGTTTGGACGATAATAGTCCTCTGCTTATGGGCCTCCACTATATTTTACAATGGTCTCATTTGGGTTTGTACCTCAAATTCCCTAACTGGGCTCCATCTCTTGGACCTCATTTCTGTATGTCAACAATTACCCCAAATATGGCAAAATTAATATCAAGTATTAATTTTATGCCATATTCTTCCTTTATATTTTCTGGCAATACTTTGAAATCCCAAAAGGGCGGAGAATTCCAACTATTATTTACGTTTGGCAGTAACTCTCTACGTTCCGAAAAGTGTAACAAGCATAACCCCTATAAACCAAAGGGCACACCACTTCATCGCGTCATTACACCCACGTCTTTACATTGCACGCTTCTCTCTCACTGTTCACTGCACTATTCATCTTCTTTTTTCTCTGCTACGTTCTTAAGCAATTCTCACAAAGACTGTATTTTGTATCAAATGGCAACTTCACAAACTCCTTCCGACAACTCCCTTAGTTTCGAGGATTTCCAAAGTCTCCTTACCAAGACGTATATAAATTCAGCTTTTCTTTTACCAGCCAACTCTGACCTCCATGAATTTTATCTAGGTCCATCGTTTAATGATACGGAATCTATTGGGCAAACGGCTGTGGGTCAGCTATTCCTTTTCTGAACTCTCTACCGCTGAAGCCGATTCGCGAGAAAGGTATTTGCACCTGGCCTAAAACTGATGCTACTTTTCGTATGTGTCATGCACGTATGGTAAATCATGGCCTTATTAAGGCGATTTTTTATCGTGGGAGGATTTCAGATTTATTAGAAATCGCTCTCCGTCCCCCTAATTTATGACCCGGTGCTTTTCCCCATCGCTTTAAGTTTTTGGTCTTCTGCGTACAATACTTTTATCTTCCCCCCTAGCCTAATGTCTATTACCCTGAGAGACGTTGGAGCCCTAGTAAACCTTCTGCCTTTGGGCAATACCATTTTTCCTGGCATTCTGGTTACCGCTGCTACCCCAAAATTCGATAAGAAACTTACTGATTCCTATTGGGGCATGCAAGAAATGTATAATAATTCTAGCGCTGAACTTTCCCATGCTGAGCGTGTGGCCTTTCTTCAGGTCTGGCTTTGTAAATACGTTCTTTGTGTGCCTAGCATGAAACCTTCCATTAGTTATCTACCCATAGCGCATGAATTAGCGCATGGTAGGTCTTTATTCTTGGCTGTCCTTTATAGAGGCACGACTTCTCTCCAGCTTTAATTGAAGAATGGTGCATCTCCCACTGGTGGTGGGCCTATTTGCCTCGCTTAATTGTGGTAGAGGGCATACTTTCCCCAGCTTGGTGCTTCACCCTCTCTCCCTCGAGCAGTTAATTGTTATGGGCTACCTATTAACCAATTGAGCCCTGCAAATATGTCCAATAGAGACCTTTTTTCATTCTTTTACAACTTGAATTCAATTTCTACCTTTTTATCCTTTCCCCGTTCCCTTAATTCCAAACTATATGTAGCCTCCTTCCACTGTGGATGATGTGAGTACATTCTTGCCCATTTGGGCTCAATTCTTGATTGGGAAGAAACTATTCCATGATATTTTATCCGGAACAAATGCCAAGGTTGGGGTTGAGATATATGCTCCCCAATTTTTTGCTCGTCAGCTTGGTTTGGCCAGATGTGGCTTCTTCCCCCCTGCTTTTCTAAGAGCTTGATAGAGCGTTTTCATACCATAAATAAAACAGAGGCACAAGCCATTGATGCCCATAATAATCTTTTGACCAAAGGTTTTTCCTTGGCTCCTTTCAACCCCACTTTTGCCACTCATCCCATTTTTGAACAACTCTGGCTGTCTGTGAAACGAAAGCTATTCACAACTGACGCTAACCGTACTTTCCACCTACTGGAGCGGCTAGAGACTTCCTCTTCTCCTATTCCTGCCATTCCTGTATCTATAAGGAATCCCATTTTCGCTTCTAAATCGCCAACTGTTTGTGACAAATATTATGCTCTTCCATTTGGTTCGCCACCTGCTCAAGCTAGTACAACTAAAGGTGCTTCTAGCCGCAAGCGGCCAGCTTCAGCTCCACCAATTTTGCCCTATGATGATAATGATGATGATGCTCATCTCATCGTCAGGAGAAAGGTAATTGAGCTTGTTTATTCATGAAACAACAATTCTTCATATGTTAATGTTCTTACCTGAATTTTTCAGAAGAGCTCAACTTCTCCTTCGAAGGCTCTGACTTTAGCAGCCCCTGCTCCATCACCTTCTACTGAAGCTCCTTCATCCAAGTTATCTGATGCAGGGCTTTGCCTAAAGAGAAATCTATAGTCCCAGAGTCTTCTCATGTGCAGTTAATTGGAGAACTGCCACATTCCCAGGGCGTTGACCCCCCCACGTGTTGAACCGGAAGGTAATTCATATCTTATGGTCTTTTTTCTTGCTTGTACTATTGGCCTTCAACTCATTGCTACTTGAATTTTGCAGAGGTTCCAATGGATCTTCCCGTTGTGGCAGAGCCTACTCGTCTAAACAAGAAGAGTCTCCACAAGTGGTTGAGTCAACCAATGATGTGCCCCAACTTCCCAAAGCTGCTGATGAGGTAGCCATTGTTTTATCTTTCATCTTCACTTCATTTACTACAATGAAAATGAATGCTTACATTTTTCGTTGTAGGACACTGACGCCACCTTGCGCTCCATTCATGACTTATTCACTTTTTGGGAACAAGTAAAGACATCTCGCCCTTCTTCAGCCAATCGTCCTTCTACTTCATCTGTTGCATTCTCGGAAGAAAATATGAATGTTCTCAAGCAATCAGTGCTTGAATACGTTTCTGATAAGTGTGTTTTTACATACTTATTTTACTGTCAAAACATGAGCAATTGTTGATTAAAATGTTGGAATATAGCTTAACTCTATGCAATTTATGTTTTGCAGAACAAAGTGATGAATGTAGCGAAATTGAGGTGAACCAAGCGAAAAAGGACCAAACTGGAAGAAAGTGAAAGTTCAGGGACTAAAGTGCAATTACTCTAAACCTATTTCTAACCTTGTGATGAAGATTCAAGAGTCTTAGAGGTCAATTGGATGAAGCAAAGAGTCAAAGGGGTGAAAGAATAGCCAAAACATTATCAAATATCAACTTTCAAGGTGAAAAGTTTCGCACCGATTTTCAGCCTCCTATTGAGACCAGTGTTTGATATGGAAAACAATCGAATTCGAAGATAGAATCTGAAGCAAAGTTGTAGCCCTTTGAGTTAGTTTTCCAACGCAACTTGAATCACCTTGATCGGATATCGGTAGAGAAAGTTATGACCCAAATACTAAAATCTATCCGACAGGAAAACATTATAACCATGCGGCCGCATGGTTATAAAACCCATGCAGCCGCATGGGCACTTACCGAGACTTCAAGGGCGTCAATTTTTTGTTCCATGCAGCCGCATGGGTTTGTACCTTGCGGCCGCATGGGGTTAAATTTGGACGAAAATTTTTGGTTTCCTTATACGACTCAAACTCCTTTGGCAACATATCTTGCACCACTTTTCAACCCTAAATAGATCCCAAAACACCCCAGAACGCCTCCTAACCATTTCATTCTTCATTCTACACCATTCTTCCATCACTTTTGGCTCAAGAAACTCTATGAAGAACTAAACTAAAGGTGAAGTAAGGGAGGAACTCAATTGGATTCGGGGATTTCAACATCATTTATTCATGCTCTTTGGTATTTATTTTGCCATACATTTCTAGATCTAGATTTTCATATTTATGAATTAATTTTGAAATTGATTTAACATGTATTAAGTTTTTCATAGAATCAATCTTGTTTTTTCTATCGAATAATTGAACTATGTGTTGAATCTTATTTCATTAAATCTATTGGTGTGATTATTTACTTTCTTATGCTACATGTATATGAACGATTTATAATCTGATTTCAATAGATGATTGTGATAATTGTTAAGGAGATCTAGAATTTAGGATGTGTTTTTCATTATTTAAATAATTCTAGGGTTTATGTTTTCCCGTATTTTGAATTAGATTTGAGTTAGATTTAACATTTATTCAGATTTTCATGGATTTAATCATGTTTCTTCCATTGAATAATTAAAATACTTGTTCAAGTTTGATTTTCAAATCATTTATTGGTGTGATTTAATTACTGCTATATGTTAGAGATATATAGTCGCTCTTTAAGTCTGATTTCAATAAATTGATGTATGATTATGTTTTGGGAAACATAAATTCTAGGATTACATGTGCAATTAAATTGGTTTGTATCGTTTAAATCATCCGATTAGAAAGTTAGGACAAAAACTTCTAATTGAGTAGAGAATGCATGAATTGTTGATGTTGATTGATCAAATCTAATTGAGGGAACCCCGAAACTTCACTATTTTACATATTATATTAAATTTCATCATTATTTCCGGTGACATTTACATTTGAATGCAATAAACAAATTCCCTTTATCAAATTCACGAGAACCCAAAGTTATTGAACCCCTTGAATCACTTTTCCATCTCCCTGTGGATACGACACCCCAAAGCTATACTACAACACCGCGTAACACTTTGGGCGTAATCAAATTTTGGCGCCGTTGCCGGGGATACGGTACAACAAATTGAGGGATTCGATTGCAAAAGAGTGACTTCGTTCCTTTTTCAATCTTTCATTTCAATTTATTATTTTCTTTAGTATTTTGCATTTTAATTTTGTTTTACTCGTGTTTTATGAGCAGGTATCGAGACGAGCGTGGAAGATTTGTGGAAACACCTCTCATAGAGTTTGAATATCTCTTTAACCCTATTTTTGATTCTGCATCTATTGACACGAACACCACATCACATAATACAATGTCTGACAGTGAGCATGATGCACCTTTTAGGACTTTACATGATTATTTGCATCCCACACGTACATCTACACCTTCATGCATTATGTTTCCACCCAACATGCCACGTTTAGATTTTAAACCTGGAATGATTCAACTTCTTCCAAACTTTCATGGACTTGAAAATGAAAACCCGTATGTGCATGTTAGGGAATTCGAGGAGGTTGTAGCAACCTTCCACAATCAACATGGTACAATGGATGCAATTAGGCTCAAATTCTTCCCATTTTCCCTTAAGGAAAAAGCTAAGAGCTGGTTGTATTCATTGAGACCACGTTCGATTGGGACTTGGGCTGAAATGACTCAAGCGTTCTTTGGCAAATACTTTCCCCACCACAAAACTACTGCTTTGAAAAAACAGATCTCTTCTTTTATCCAAAAGGAGAGTGAAACTTTATATCAAGCGTGGGAAAGGTACAAAGAATTGCAAGCTCTCTGTCCGCACCATGGTTATGAGAGTTGGCGCATCGTGAGCTATTTCTATGAAGGGTTAACATCTAGAGAGCGTCAGTTTATTGAAATGATGTGTAATGGTGATTTCCTACAAAAAGATCCAGATGAGGCTATTGGATATTTAGATGACTTAGCTGAGAAAGCCCATACCTGGACTGGCCCTAGTGCCACTGATAGCACCAATAGGTCACGAGCCGTAGGAAATCCTTCTAGTGCAGGCATCTATCATCTTAGGGAAGAAGACAACCTTAGAGCTAAGGTAGAAACCCTCACTAGAGAACTAGAAGCCCTATGTACTAAGGAATCAAAAACCACTCGGTCTGTTTCCGTCTTTGAGACCTTAGAGCCTTGTTTTGTGTGTGGAGGAAGTAACCACCCTGCGCAAGAGTGTGCCACTTATGCTGAGATGAGGGGGCTTTATGAGGAATACTATAATGCTTTAGGCATATATCAAAAGCCCTACACTCCCTACTCCGAGACCTATAACCCAGGGTGGCGGAATCACCCCAATTTTAGTTGGAAATCTGAAAACCAACAATCCACCCAACAAAATCGAGCTTACAATGCACCTCCACATCAAATCACGACCTCTAGGAATTCCTTAGAAGACACTTTACATGCATTTATCGAGGCACAGGGTAAAATGAACCAAAAGTTTGAGACTATGATTGGCCAGATAGTTGAGGAAAACAAGGAGATAAAGAGTCATATGTCTAAATTAACCAATGCCTTGGCTGTGGGGGAACGTGGGAAATTTCCAGCTCAAGCTCAACCAAATCCTAAGGGACAACACATGGCACAAACCTCAGGCTTAAAAGTGGACAATCTTAGGGAGGTAAATTCCATAACCACTCGTTCAGGGAAAGTTGTAGAACCAATCATTAAGCCTAAGGAAGAGAAAGAAAATGAGAAAGACTCTAGTAATCCTGAAGAGAGTAAGCCTAGTGATAAGATAGTGGAAAACCTAACTAGAGCACCCTTCCCTCAAGCTCTTAAGTCTACTTCGAAATCTACTAGCCATTATAGTGAGATCTTAGAGCACCTAAAGCAGGTGAAAATCAATCTACCACTCTTACATGTCATTTCACAAGTTCCTACCTATGCTAAAGTCCTTAAGGACTTGTGCACTGTGAAAAGGAAACACCATGTCAAGAAAACTGCTTTCTTGACTGAGTACGTGAGTGTTGTGATTGAGCAAAAGACCCCACCGAAGTATAAGGATCCTGGATGTCCTACTGTTTCGTGCATCATTGGGAACCATGAGATTAGACAATCTCTTCTTGATCTAGGGGCCAGTGTCAACATCATGCCTTATGCAATCTACTTGTCATTAGGTTTAGGTGAGATGAAACCCACATCTGTAAGTCTACAATTAGCTGATCGGTCCACTATAATACCAAGAGGTGTAGTTGAGGATGTCCTAGTACAAATTGATAAATTTTACTACCCCGTTGATTTCTTGATTTTAGACTTAAAAGAGGATATAAATGTTAATTCTAAGATTCCTATCATTCTTGGTAGACCATTTCTTGCTACAGCTAATGCTCTTATAAATTGTAGGAACGGTCTAATGAAACTATCATTTGGGAATATGACCTTAGAAGTTAACATCTTTCATGTCACTAAGCAGGTTGAGGAAGATGATGAGTGTGACCAAACATACGTGATTGATGCACTCACTCAGGAGGTAGCTGCTGATATGTTTCTTGGACCACCGCAAGAACTAGAACTAGATGAATTGGATGCAGTTGTCGATGAACATGCCTCCACTCCAGATTTTGAATTTTTCCCTAGTAACCCCACACATGTACGAGATGGAAGTGGAGGAGCCATACCAATGGTTATGTCCAATGAGTTCGGTGCACTACAAGGAAACTTGGGATCGCCCTTACTTGATGCGGGCTAAAAATGGAAACATTTGGTCGAGCCAAAGACAATAAACAAAGGCGCTGCCTGGGAGGCAACCTAGGGGAGTTCGTTCTTTTTCTTCTGCCTTTTACTTTTGCATTTTTATTTTAGTTAATTTTGTCATTTTCTTTGTTTTACCATTCCATTGAGTGCTTTCGACTCTTAAATTTATGTTGATTCACTGCATTATTATGTGATATTTATCGTTCCCTTCATTTGTCTTTCATGTTTATGCATTGAGGACAATGCAAAATTTAGTTGGGGGGAGGATTCTATTGGATTTTGTTGTGAATTTGCATAAGGAATTTGCATAAGTAATATCATGGAATTTCAAAATTTTTGAGAATTTGTTTAACAAATGTGCTGGTTATTATGTGACTATTGAAATAGGTGTCAGTTATGAATGATGAAAATGGTGCGTTATCGGATTAGTCTATACTTGTTTATGTACAACTTGACATTTTCTATGCACGACACTTATGTTAGCATTTTGAGTTAATGATGCGGTTCAATATGTAGAGGATAGTGGAACTTAGTGATACAACCAAATAACCTCTAATGTCGTATTCCATAAATCCAAATATAGGTTAGTTTGGAAATGGTTGAACTGTTACAGGGAAACACTGAGATGAATAGGGATTCCATGCGTGAAAATCTTGTGTGGATTATTTGAAACCTATTGAGATGAGAACGAGGTGAAAGTTTTAAGTTAGAGGCTTGTTTTTGAAGCTGGATGTTTGAAAGAGAAGGGGGCATTGCACTTATCTTTGGATACATTAAACCATCTTTTCGAGCCTGTATAACTCGGGTGATTAAGCCTGTGAGGGTGATTTAAAACCTGGTGCCCTATAGTCATCTGACTTGGGAATTACCGGCCTAAAGCTCGCTACATGGGTTATACAGAAAGCAAATGAGAAGATACTAAAAAAAAAAAAAAAAAGAGATGAAAAAAAAAAAATTTCCTTTCAAATACATTGATTATGCCCCAAGCATCCAGTTGACAAAACTTTACCTTTGATGAGAAGCAAGCAACTTAGTCTAGTCTCAATAGTAGAAGCAATCAAAAATATAGGAGAATCTTGATTTGTTGAAGTGTGAACTTGTAAGAGTAAAGTCTATTCAAACTATGAGAGAGTAAGGAATAGAATTGAAAAGTTGAACCTAGGATGCACTCCGGGAAAAATGAGTGAAAATCATAAGTTTGGGGGTGTGTGAATCTCTCGAGCGAGGAAATGATATATTGGACTACTTTGGGACAAATCTTGAACCAATCACAAATCTTAAGATGTTGATATGAGTTTTCACACACACACGTCAGGTTATGCATGTAACAGGTGGAGACTGATTTAATTTTTACACTGTTGTAATTATTCACTTTTTTGATTACCGAATTCCAAACCTGAGACACGGCATAATGTTAAACCATGTTTTTTGTAGAGTTGAGTTATGTTGTTGTTTGAGGACAAACAATAGTTCAAGTTTGGGGGAGTTTGATAAGTGTGTTTTTACATACTTATTTTACTGTCAAAACATGAGCAATTGTTGATTAAAATGTTGGAATATAGCTGAACTCTATGCAATTTATGTTTTGCAGAACAAAGTGATGAATGTAGCGAAATTGAGGTGAACCAAGCGAAAAAGGACCAAACTGGAAGAAAGTGAAAGTTCAGGGACTAAAGTGCAATTACTCTAAACCTATTTCTAACCTTGTGATGAAGATTCAAGAGTCTTAGAGGTCAATTGGATGAAGCAAAGAGTCAAAGGGGTGAAAGAATAGCCAAAACATTATCAAATATCAACTTTCAAGGTGAAAAGTTTCGCACCGGTTTTCAGCCTCCTATTGAGACCAGTGTTTGATATGGAAAACAATCGAATTCGAAGATAGAATCTGAAGCAAAGTTGTAGCCCTTTGAGTTAGTTTTCCAACGCAACTTGAATCACCTTGATCGGATATCGGTAGAGAAAGTTATGACCCAAATACTAAAATCTATCCGACAGGAAAACATTATAACCATGCGGCCGCATGGTTATAAAACCCATGCAGCCGCATGGGCACTTACCGAGACTTCAAGGGCGTCAATTTTTTGTTCCATGCAGCCGCATGGGTTTGTACCTTGCGGCCGCATGGGGTTAAATTTGGACGAAAATTTTTGGTTTCCTTATACGACTCAAACTCCTTTGGCAACATATCTTGCACGACTTTTCAACCCTAAATAGATCCCAAAACACCCCAGAACGCCTCCTAACCATTTCATTCTTCATTCTACACCATTCTTCCATCACTTTTGGCTCAAGAAACTCTATGAAGAACTAAACTAAAGGTGAAGTAAGGGAGGAACTCAATTGGATTCGGGGATTTCAACATCATTTATTCATGCTCTTTGGTATTTATTTTGCTATACATTTCTAGATCTAGATTTTCATATTTATGAATTAATTTTGAAATTGATTTAACATGTATTAAGTTTTTCATAGAATCAATCTTGTTTTTTCTATCGAATAATTGAACTATGTGTTGAATCTTATTTCATTAAATCTATTGGTGTGATTATTTACTTTCTTATGCTACATGTATATGAACGATTTATAATCTGATTTCAATAGATGATTGTGATAATTGTTAAGGAGATCTAGAATTTAGGATGTGTTTTTCATTATTTAAATAATTCTAGGGTTTATGTTTTCCCGTATTTTGAATTAGATTTGAGTTAGATTTAACATTTATTCAGATTTTCATGGATTTAATCATGTTTCTTCCATTGAATAATTAAAATACTTGTTCAAGTTTGATTTTCAAATCATTTATTGGTGTGATTTAATTACTGCTATATGTTAGAGATATATAGTCGCTCTTTAAGTCTGATTTCAATAAATTGATGTATGATTATGTTTTGGGAAACATAAATTCTAGGATTACATGTGCAATTAAATTGGTTTGTATCGTTTAAATCATCCGATTAGAAAGTTAGGACAAAAACTTCTAATTGAGTAGAGAATGCATGAATTGTTGATGTTGATTGATCAAATCTAATTGAGGGAACCCCGAAACTTCACTATTTTACATATTATATTAAATTTCATCATTATTTCCGGTGACATTTACATTTGAATGCAATAAACAAATTCCCTTTATCAAATTCACGAGAACCCAAAGTTATTGAACCCCTTGAATCACTTTTCCATCTCCCTGTGGATACGACACCCCAAAGCTATACTACAACACCGCGTAACACTTTGGGCGTAATCAGTTTCCTTCATGGATATGGATATCAACAAAGCCAGTGCTGCTAGAAAAATGGATAGTTTTGAGCTCTTGAGTGTGAAAATGGCTCAAGCACTGGAGACTTCCTTCGCTCAAAATTTCATCCGACTTTAAGCTGACGTTGAAGATTATCCACTCAGAGATAAACTCTTTGCTAGCCAGGAATGTCGAGTTGAAGGCCAAGAAGACTCAGTATTTCCATGCTGTAGCCAAAAAAGAGTCTTTGCTTCAAGAGATTGAGAAGGCCAAGGTCGATCTAAACGAAATCTCCTCTGAAGTTATGGTTGAGGACTCTTTGATGATAAGCCTGGCTGTAGAGATGAAGGAACTCCAAGTAAGGATGGACGATTGTAAGGGTAGATTAGTTTCCAAGAAGCGTAATGCTTTTCAAGCCATGTTCTAAAACGAGCAAAAATGTGCCGCCTAGGCGTGATGCGGGTCGAAAACGCGTCGAATTCGAGAAATGCGTGAAAAATGCCCTTCTATCTAATCCTTTTTTTTAAATCTATTTTTTTTATGATATATTACAAAATCTATTTTTTTATATAAAAATATATTTAATGCCTTAAAAATACGAAACGCAATATGACGCTTATTCTTCGCATTGACACGCCTAAACTTGTGATTCTTGATTCTTGGCCTCAACGCATAGCAACGCCTTACGCATTTTAGAATACTGTTCTCATGACATTGAGCAAACCAAGTCTTTGGTTGAGCTAACGCAAAGCTGGAAGTTGTCGAGGGGTTGATGACTGAGCTATCCACTGTTTCTTCCGAACAGAGCGATGAATGGGGAAAACTTAGGGAACGGATGCGTTCTACTTGGGACAAACTATAATTAAGACATTAATGTCCTTATTTTCCTTGTAATTCTGTGATGGCAGCCACTGTTAATTCAAATGTAACGGCATCCAATTTCATTAATGGAATGTCCATTTTATTTACTTGTGTACTAACTTTCGTATGGATTCTGAAACAGCACAATTGACGTTTTCTTCAATCGTCAACATCCCCAAACATTTAATTATTAACCTTGTGCCATACTCGTGCCCCTTTCCCCTTCTGGAATCTTTACACGGAGTAAAACTTTTGGTATTACAATTTCCATTTCCAAGATTTTGGGCCTTCAATTTTGGTTACTACGATTGTAAGTGGCCATTCATATTCCGTCTTTTCGCCTTCACATGTCCATAAATGCGTATGTGTTACACATTTGTCATCTCCATCCTTACTCTCCACAAAATCAGCCTACTTGCCATCATTTGACATTCAGATAATTGATCAACTATCTCTTCTTTCAACAGAAATGGATTGATCTTTTCTCTATTTCACTATCTAACTTGATATTATCTTTGGTATGGAAGATATAAGAAATATTTCTTTGGTCAATGAAGGTATTCTCAGCCCCTCTTCCATTTATGATCTCCAAAGAGAGTTCTTGATGAGAGCTAATTGCTTGTTGAGAGTGCTTCTTTGATCGTTGTAGCAATGCATTTAGGAAGGCGACGGAGGCCAATCTGTAGTAGTTGATAGAAGAATGGTGATACCCTGCTTCCCATTGTAGCTTATAGAATATTTTGTATTTTGTATCTCATGGTTTGTAACAAATATTTGATTAATGGAAAATGCTATTTGAATGCACTTCATTCTTATTTTACTTAGACACAAGTGTCCAACAAAATCGTTTACTTATGCATCTATTTGTTCACTTTTCCATGAGGAAGGAACATATTTCTTTAGATATTTGCCATTAATAAATCTCATATGCTTCGTGCCATCTAAAGGTTCCAAATGGTAAGCCCCACTGGGCAATACACTCTTCACTTTATATGGTCCTTCCCAATTGGGTGACCATTTACCATAATTTGGATCTTTGCTATCCAAAGGGAGAATCGTTTTCCAAACCAAATTGCCCAAGCTAAAAGACTTAGTTATAACTTTTTTGTTATAGAACTTAGCCATTTTTCGTTTTTGAATCTACAATCTATCTAGGACGTCCAGTTTTAATTCGTACAATTCTAATAAATTTTGGGTTAGTGATTCTGCATGCTCACCAAATTATTTTGCAAACCCACTCTGATCTACTACACATTGATCTCCATACGTAACACAACCTCTTGTCCATAAGTAAGTTGAAAAGGAGTTACTTTGGTACTTGAACGTGAGGACGTCCTATAAGACCATAATGCCTTATTTAAGTATTCATGCCAATTCCTGGCATTTTCATTTATTATTTTCCTTATGATATTTTTCAGAATCTTATTAGAAGATTCGGCTTGTCTATTAGATTGAGCGTAATAAGGGGTGGAGTTTACTAGTTTAACTTCAAACTCGCTCAAGAATTCCTTCACTTGATATCCATTCAAGGAAGTTCCGTGATCCATTATTATGGTTTGTGGTATCCCAAATCTATAAACAATGTGGTCATGAATAAAGCCTATCACATTTTTCTGGAAAATCTCTTACAAAGTTATTACTTCTACCCATTTAGTGAATAAATCTATTGCGACTATTATAAATGTATGTTGCTTGGACGACGGGAGATAAATCTTCCTTACCAAATCTATCGCCCAACTTTTAAATGGTCAAGGTTTAATAATGGGTACCATTTCTCTTGCTGGCATTCTTTGTATCAGACCGTGCTTTTGGCATGCTAAACAACTCTTTGAGTACAGAACACACAATTCTCCCATTTAGGCCAAAAGTATACACTCCTAACAATCAACCATCTCATTCTTTGGCCAACTTGATGGGCTCCACATATTCCTTCATCCACTTCAACCATGATTGTTTTGGCATCTTGCAAACTCACACATTTCAATAACACACCATTTGAGCATTTTTTAAATAGCTCCTCATCTATCAATACGTAACTCAACTAGCATAACTTCATTTTCCTACTATTTTCCTTGTTTGGTTTCAAGAACCTTTTAATCTCTACACTCCAATCTATTGCATCTCCATCTTGTATGCAATGAATCTCAATCCAGCCCGCCCGCCCTCTTTTGTACTACGGGCAATATTACTCCATATTCACAAGTGGATTCCAAATTCAGCACTTTTGAATAACTCGAAGCCATTTGGGCTAATTCGTTTGCTAAGTCATTATACATCCTATTGACGTATTGAAGCTCCACTTGATCAAACTCTTCCAATAATTTTTGGATGATTTCATAGTGAGTTATAACAAAATCACTTTGGCATTTAAAATCACCAATCAATTGGTAAATTACTAATTGGGAGTCGCCCCTAATAATTACATTCTTTATTCCCATTTCTACTAACAACTTTAAGCCTACGATCAATGCTTCGTATTCGGTTTGATTATAATACACATTCTATCTAAAGTGAAAGCAAATTTTAACAAACCCCTAAAGGGTTTATTAAAATTATTCCTACCCCCTCACCTCTAGAAGTTTTTGATCCGTTAAAGTATAAAACCCAAGGTTTTATTTCAAATGAATCAATCTCCAATTCAATTTCATTAGGCATGTCAAGACATGGATGATCGGCCAAAAAGTTTGCCAATGCTGGATTTTTTTTTACTGCCTTTTAGGGTATATATTGTATCTCAAATTTCGATAATGCCAAAGTTCAAAGGCCTATCATTTGGTATAAAATAGGACAAGAAAACATATACTTAACTAAATTTACTTTAGAAACTAAGTAAACAGTGACTAGCCGTAAATAAGCCCTTAGTTTTGTACATGTGAAATACAAAGCAAGACACAAATTTTCAATAGCAGAATAATTACATTCACATTTTGTTAACCATCTACTCAAATAATAAATCGCTATTTCTTCACCAAATTGGTCTTCTTGCGCTACCATTCTGGCTATTGATTCTTGTTCAGCTGATATGTGTGGCTTCATTAGCCGTCCTTGGATAGGTGTACTAACACTGGCGAACTTGACAAATATGTCTTAGGCTATCAAAAGCCTTTTGATGCTCTTCCTTCCAAATGAATTAGTCCTGATTTTTTAGCTTTAAAAGAGGCGAAAAGGCTTTCGTTCGCCCTGCACAATTAGAGATAAAACGTCTTAAAAAGTTTGCTTGGCTTAGAAACCTTTGCAATTCTTCTTGTTATTAGGTGATTTGACCTCTAAAATGGCCTTCACTTTATTTTTATCGAGTTCAATTCCTCTTTTGTGCACTAGAAAACCAAGGAAATTCCCTACATTAACGCCAAATGCACATTTCAAAGGATTCAATTTTAGTTTGTGTTGCCTTATTCGCTCTAATGAGCGTTTTAGCTGTTCAAAATGGTCGTCCTCTTTAATAGATCTGACCACTATATCATCTATATAAACTTCAACAAACTTGCCTATCATATCATGAAAAATTGAGTTCATTGCCCTTTGATAAATTGCCCCTACATTTTTAGGCCAAAAGGCATAACTACCCATTCAAAGCATCTTAAAGACACAGGGCATCTAAATACAGTTTTGTATACATCTTCTTCAGCTATGTAGATTTGGTTGTATCCTGAATATCCATCCATAAAGGAATACATTACGTGTCCGACAGTTGAATCTACTAACGAATTCACCAAGGCATTGGATATTCATCTTTAGGTGTTGCTAAATTTAAATTTCTAAAACCCATGCACACCCTTATATTACCATTCTTTTTTAACACTGGCACAATAATAGATAACCACTCAACATATCTGGCCGTCCTAATAAAACCTGCTTTTAACAATCGCTCAATTTCTTTCTTTACCTCAGGCAACACATTAGGGGCAAAACGCCTAGGAGGTTGTTTATGAGACTTAAAACTTGGCTTAGTTGGTAACCTATGTTCTATCAAATTCTTATCTAAACCAGACATATGTTCATATTCCCAAGCAGAACAATCCTTATATTCTTTTAATAAAGCGATTAATTTATTATTAGCCTCTTGACTAAGCATCGGGCTGACAAATGTTGAGTGATCTTCTCATTTGTTGCCAATATTCACCCTAATCAAAGGGTCTTGTGCTTGAGCATGCCCAGGCTTTGTGATCCTCATTACTTTATCATCCAGGTTCCTTGTAAGTACTTCATCTTCTAAGCAATCCACCTTGTTGACTTCTTGACCAATATTCTGCTCCAACTCGAACACTGCCAATTTGTCTCCCAACATCCTCAATGCTGCTTCTTCTTTCATCTTCTCTTGACATTCCTTATTGAAAGCCATTAATTTAGCTTTGAAGGCCTGAATGTCGGCCATATGTTCTTGTTGCTGACAACTCATTAGAGTTCCTTGATTATCTTTTTGTCAATTACTGGCTTTTCCAGGTCTCATTTGATTGAACATTTCAGTAAGTGCATCTGGTAAAAATGGTTCTTCACTCTGTAAAACAATTTGAGTCTCTTCTCCATCTTGAATTACCCTGATAGGTCTATAATTTCCTTCGTACATGAACATTTCTACTGAGTTTACTTCTGCGACAAAGGGCATATGGTCTGCATACACCACTTCTGTTTCGCCCTTGTCATTCCAGAAAACCAGACATTGATGGAGCAATGAAGGTATGCAACGACTCCCGTAAATCTAGTCCTTTCCTAGTAGCACATTGTAACTAGTAGGACCATCTCTCACAAAGATGACTATGGTCCTAGTAGTTGTTCCCAAGGTTATGTCCAATGGCATTACCCATTTAGCTAAAGTTGCTCATCCATTAAAACTTGTGAGAATAACTTCTGTTGGGATCATATCACTTTCTGTCTTTGCAAATTTTCTCATCGTCCTAGACGGGATGGTATTTATGGCCGCTCTATTATCAATGAGCACCTTCGCCATAGGTGTACCCTTGACTAAGGCCTTCATATACAATGGCCTTAAATGTTTAGTTAATTTCATGGTTGGTTTCTTAAAGATAACATTTTCAGCTGCACCTATTTCCACTTCCTGTTTATCCTCCATTGAATTATTTTCTTGTGACGGTTCCACGTGCAGTATTTCACATTGAGTTTCTGCTTCTTGGACTCCTTTCTCATTTTCTTCTAATGATTCTTCTTTGGTTATCTAACCTGTAGGGGGAGGCAAAATTCTTGGAGGTGACCCATATTTCTCAAAGTGAGGCACTTTCTTCTTTCTCTTGGGTGTCCCGTATAACACATAGTAGTCAAAAGAACGCCCAGATGGTTCTCCTAACAAATCTACATCGTGAACACCTTCCTGATGTAATTGCTTCAACATAGTATTGCGCGACATTCCTCTTCTTTTTCTCTCTGCTTCTAAATCAATTTCCTCTTCAATATCAGTCATGCCATCGTCTTCTTCTTCAGCATATACCTCCTGGGACGTTTGGCCTTCCTCACATTTCAGCACACATGCTTCTTCCTCATTACCTTCCATATCCTCTCTTCATTTTCTTTATTTTTGAATTCATTGGCTAGTAAATAATTATTAGCCATAACAGGAGGTAAGGTACCAAATTGGATGGTGAGGGGTTGCTCTATCTTCTTCATGTTTCTTTCCACGCTCAAACTTTGATCACCCGGAGAACTTTCTGGTAACTCTTCCATTGATTCGCCCATACCAGCCTCTTTACTATCTTCAAGAACATTTTGATTGGCCACCTCAAGCAATTTAGGTGCCTTAGGATGTGGCAATCCTGTTGTTGCATAATCATTCGTCCATAGTTCCATTGAAAACACCTTTGTTGGGTTCTGGTCATTTCATTGAAAGGTACAACCTTTCCTACATTATACTGGAATGAATGCCATACATTTGGTTGGCGAGGTTGCGGCCTAAATGTCCTCCCATTGTTTATCGGCCTGAACTGCCTCTCAAAAGGAGGCCCTCTATAGAATGATGCACCTCGTCCTCCACCAGGCTGGATATTTAGGACAATATCAGGGAGATGGTGATGTTGCCACATTCCTGGTCTTTCTATATTTGCATTCACTTCTCCCTTGCACCTCACACACAGGATGCTTCCGTCCTCTCTAGGCTTCTTCCATTTGATACTTTCAAAAACACTGGGATGTGGCCCAGAATCTTCTTCTCAGTCGTCAACATGTTCACCCCAAGTGGTTGTGGGAAAGGATTTTCATCTACTGACATTTTCCTCTTAGCTTCGAATGTAATTCGTTCTGACTCAATGCCGTCCTGTAACACATGACGAAAGACAAAACAATTATTAGTTATATGTGACCATGGATTGTGCCATTTACAATATTTTTTTATCCTTAATTTGTTCAGGGTCTGGCAATTTGTACTTGTCACTCAATTTTATCTGCTTATCCTTATACAATTTGTCGAATATAAGGTCAACTTTGGTCACATCAAATGAGAATACCCTAGCCTTTTTGTTCTCCTCTTTTAAAGGCTCATTCTTGCCCGACATCCTAGATTTGGCCAATATGGGACAAGCATATGCATCTCCCTTAATCAATTCGGCCAAACATACTTCCATTTGGTCATAATATTCGTCACTAAAAGTATGAACATCGAAATTTTGGAATCTATAATAAGTCCCCTTACTTGAATTTTTTATTTGTTCTTCTTCTCTTTCCAGTCGTTCATACCTAATCACGTTTGCACTTAGTTGAAAAAGGTAAGGGAATTCCCTATCCTGAAATTTCTTTTTTAAGTCAAAACTCAAACAATTTTGAGCTATTTTGATGAATTCTTTTTCGGGCAGAGATACAAAACATTTGCTATTGGCTGTTTTAAACCTCTGAAAGAAACTTTCTGCCCATTCATTTGGCATTTGATGTAAATTCACCAAGTCAGCCAAAGTAACTTCAGATTCAGTTTTGTAAAACTTAGCGTGGAACAATTGTTCTAGTTGTTGCTATGTTTGGAAAGAGTTTGCTGGCAAATTAATGAACCATGAGAAAGCTACTCCTGTTAATGAACTAGGGAATAATCTTATTTTGTGATAATCAGTTACTTCACCACATTGTAGTGTGAAACGTCCTATATGTTCCAGAGTAAAGACCTCTCCCAGACCGGTGAATAATGAAAACTCTGGCACTTTGTACCTTCTAGGCCACGGATATGCTTGATATATCCAATCAGGATATGACTTTGTGTAAGTAGGCTTAATAAAAGGACGTATCTTAAAAGCCATTTGATCTTACACTATCTCTGTAATTTGATTCCTCAACATAACGTTGGGATCTTATGGGACTCCTATAGGTTGATTTACTGGTGGGATTGTTTGAAGCCTAATATTTGGTCCTTGATTTATGGCGAAGGCGCCATTACCATTATTACCGTTAGATAGAGTATTTCTACCAACATTAACAAGCATGGTGTTCTGTTCATTGGTTTGGACATTGTCTCTTGCATTTAGGTTATCCCCAGGTTTGATATTCCATTTCCACCATTCAAATTTGCCATTCCACCACCCCTTGGTTTGAAGTGGACGGTCCGAAAGGTGGTTCTACCACTTGATTCGGACTTAGGACTGGAGAATTATGTCCTACAATTGTCCATGCTTGGAAACTTGGCATAATCGGTTGACAAATTTGGCCCACTAACTTATTCACGATTTCATTTAACATGTTTAGTTGTTTGGCCATATTGTCATAATGTGCATTTTCATTTCGAGTAAATCTTTCCATATTATGAACATTTTGTAGATTTACTTGTTGAACGACATCTTGTGTGAGTTCTCCAAGCAATGCACGCATGGTTCGAAGACTCAATTTTGTCATCGGCTTGTAACGACTTTGACTGCTTTGACTCTATCCCTCTGTTCGTGGAGTACTTTGCTGCTCCTCATATCGTTCGATCATAGACTGGACTACTCATTGGCTTGCTGGTTCTTTATCAGAATTCTTATGAAGCATATTGCTTCAGTTTTCGTATCCTCAAACACCAATGTCCCACCGGGCGTGCCAAATTGTTTCACGCAGATTATCGAGCCTCGCTAACAATTAAAAGATGGTTCAAACGATTGTGTAAGGAACAAACTTCTCAAGACAAAGTCCCAACGAGGGGTGCTTTATTTATGAAGATTACAATTAGGAAGAAGTAAAATGGCTCCAAGGGGCACAAGCACACAAAGTAATTTGCAAGTTGACAATAAGAACTAAACGAAATGAAATTACATAATTCTCTGTTTGAGAGTGATTGATTCGGTCCCTTCTTCTATGTCTTTTTTTTTATACTCCCGTGCCAATTTTCCTTGTAAAACCGTTTGGAAACTGCTTGTCGCTCTATAACTACCCACTTGCTTCATAATGACTGACATTTCAAGGAACCCCCATTTTAAAACTGCATGCTATTACTCCCCTCTTTTAACTGCTTGCAACCTAGACTCTTGGATTGTGGACGTGATAAGATTGCTCAATAATTGCTTCAATAACCGCCACTTTAAATAACAGCAAGACGATGTATTCGCTTAGATTTTGGGCTCTTGAAGGATTGGGCGAGAATGGGATCGTCGCTTTGAGCGACAATAACGTACTTCATTCGCTCAGACCCTGGGCGTCTTGCAGGCTTGGGCGATAATAGTCCTCCGGTTATGGGCCTCCACTATATTTTACAATCGTTTCATTTGGGTATGTCCCTCAAATTCCCTAACTGGGCTCCATCTCTTGGACACTTAATTGAGTCTCATTTTTGTATGTCAACAATTTGATTTTAATCTCCATCAAATATGGGTAAAATCACAATAAATTTTAATTTTTCTCTTTTTCTCTCGCCTTTTAACAAAATCTTAACTCTCCATCAAACAATGGCGAAATATTGCATTCTTAATACCATTTCAAAGTGTTTGCGGTCTAATTTTCTACGTCGTTAATGCCGTACGAAATGATCAATCATAGCAAATGCTACGACTTGTCAAAGTAAGCCGTTCAAAATTAGTATTTTGAAAATTTCAATAATATGTTAACTTTTAAAATTTTTTGACGATCGTACGCTAATCGAATGTACAAATTGCTTATGTCATTTCAAAATTTATTTCATGAACTACATTATATGCATATCAAATAATCCAAACAGATATATAAAAAATAATTAAAAATGCGTTAAACGTGAGTTTTAAAGAAAGACGTTTAACTCGCATTTTCTTTTAAAAATTCAATTATTTCATTAACATTTATTATTTTTGCAATACAAATTTCTCAATGTAATTTTCATCATTTTATTAGGAAATTTTATATGGAATATGACATAAATTTTTTTTCAAAAAAGTCATATCCCATGTAAACTTTCGGATGCAAATTACATTGGGTATGATTTTTTTGGACGTAAATTTTCGATGGTAAAATTTTTCTCAATTTCTTTGCAAGTTCGAGTGTATCCCCCTAACTTTAAACTTCTATGTTCGTCCCTGAGGACAGGTGCAATTATGTAGGAGCAAAGCACCAAATACCACTTAGGACGTGGAAAGATCATTGGCATTGTAGAAGTAGCAGTCAGGGCAACATATCCAAAGGTGGAAAACCATAAAGGGATCCCATCTTTTAGAAAAATTGCATCTCTTTTCCTCACTAGTAGCTTGCAACTGTCATCATCTGTAACTTCCTTAAAGACTAGAATATTATGATACTGGGTGCTACTTCCATACATCTCCATAATTGTTATTGCTATTATCTCGATTAAATTATAAACCCTTTCCCAAGAATTAGGAAAATAGCAATAAACACCTTGTATCCATAGAGACCTATAAAATCATTAATGCCAAGTCCAGCTGGATACCAGTCATTAGCTTGTTGAAAAATGAATGGCCAAAGAAAACCCCACGATAAAATAGCTCCAAGAAGTACCGAACAGTTCACTATATGATGGAAAATAAGACCACATCCAACATGAGTTGGACTAAAGTCAAAATAGAACGTGTTGTTGAACAGGGTCAATCCAATGCTGGGAAAGTTATAAAATCCACATGAATCACCAATGCCGTTGAAGAACCATTCAAAGTAGCTCTAGCTAAAACTTGTGCTTTAGTATTTCCTGAGATAGCTTCCTTGTTTCCTGACAAGTTTAACTCCAGGATTTGTACGGAAGCTATTGATTAGCATTACTGTGGCAGTTCCACTAGGGTACATCAACTTATAATCTAAGATCATAACCTGTTAAAGAGGAACAAAGCTAAAAAGTCTAAGAAAACTGACAACAAATATAAAACCCATCATCCACAACAACCCGAGGTTCTTAACATCATCTGCTCGATTTCCCGGATAATCTTCTCCAATCAACTTGTTGGTGTTATCATCCATCTAAAGCAAGTAAGACTCCAATCCCCATGCAAAACCTGGCTTATTCTCTTCACCACCCTTAGATTAAATAGGTAGTGTAAGGTGACATACGCCTCATTCATCTCATCTCCTTGGGTTCTGTTTATGCATGACATACTAACTTTCTTGTACCTAAGAACCTTATACCGATTACATCGCCTATTAAACCCCTCATTTAGAAAAGTAGATTCTCCTATTCTTTTTCCAAACCTCTGATCTCATTTTCCTTCCTCTTCCTTTTGATCCTAGAATTAGTCTCTAACTCTCACCACCATCAAATTCCTCTCCTGCTCAATTGCTACTAGCTTAACATCCTTCTCATTTTCCTTTCCTTTCAACCCAAATCATTTTTCACCTCTGATAACTCGATGTTGGATTCTCAAAAATCACTCATTGTAGTTACTAAGTTGTGCTGTAGAGGTACCACCTCGATTTCCCGCTTTGCAGCTCAAAAGGCCACCGCTCCAAGAGCTTTGTTCTCAGATTCAACACTTTTAACTTACTTTTTCAACTTCACATTAGCTGTATCTTATGTTTCAGCACTATTAACATAATAGAAAAGTACAAAATCTTCAATTATAACTTCGAGGTTATCTACTCTAGGTAAATTTACAAAGTGCAAATGCATCTATTCTTGCCCAAGCTCTGGCTTGCCTACCTCAATCAGCTTGTGCTCACTTTCACTAGATTTAGACTATAGAACATTAGTAAATTCAAGTTTGGGAGGGATCTTGCGCTGAATGATCACGTTGTACTCTTCATAAAGCTATTGTTTCATGCTCGACTAGCTTCCACTTCTTAGTTAACATCTCCTTCAAGAATTTGGAGTAGTTTGGAACTTGAAGGATCGCGTCAATGAAAGGGACATTGACATGCAAATTTTTGAGAATATCCATGAACTTTGTGAACTGCTTCTCCAACTTGGTATTTTTCAACCTTTGGGGAAATGGGATTGGGCGTGCAAGTGCATTGACAAGAACAGTAGCCTCAACTTGTGCTATCTGAAAGCTTTAGTTGATCCTTCTCTGTTGATTTTTTAGACAGCTCCATTTTTCCCTTGTCCGTAATAGGTTCCTTAATGTTCTCCGGCTATTTTCTCTTTGTAATGATTTTTGGTAACTGAACACCATTCCCAGTAGTGATGGCCTGAACCTGTTGCACTGTTAGTTGCCTTTGTAGTCTTTAAGGGAATGGAATGTGTGGCACATAGGCCTTGACAGGGGTGACATGAGTGAATGATAGGAGCTCAATAGTTGCATAATTCATAACTTCAATTGCTAATACCCACTTCTATGGATTCTTCTTTATGTCACCCGGCAATGTACTCTATGGTCTGTTGGCTATTGCAA
The DNA here is from genome assembly GCA_035079005.1 of Fraxinus americana. NCBI lineage: Eukaryota > Viridiplantae > Streptophyta > Magnoliopsida > Lamiales > Oleaceae > Fraxinus > Fraxinus americana. Next base: position 15,170,820 of record CM068712.1, on the reverse strand, counting down.
CTGCTATCTGTAGTACATGTTGTTCCAAATTCTTGATAGATGTCTCCTGATTCTGAAAATTGGTCTTACTCCTCGTGATGTACTAAGGTAGCGAATCTTCCAACAATGGCTTTCACTCTTGCTAATGTTGCTGTTACGATTGGAACTCAGTGATCTATTCTGATAATTTTGTCCTTGATTATTAGCCGATGATGAGTTTGGTTGCTTGTTCCATTCTGGATGGAAATTTTTAGGGTAGTTTCGTTATCTCTGGAAGTTTTGTGTATAATTGACTTATACTGGTGGAACTATGTGAGTAAAAGACAAAGGACAGCTTGTAGTGATGTGATCTGCCCTACAACATGTGCACATAGAAGCTGGGGTTTGTATCATAATCACAGAATGGGTTAAAGTGTCAATATTTTTCGTTAGTGCCTCCATTTATGCTGCCAACGCTGTCAATGTATCCATATTATGTATTACAACTATTTTTCTATGGACTTCTTTATCGCTTGGCCACATCAATTGATTTTATGCTATTCTCTCATAAAGGTCATAAGCATCGTCCACTTTCATAGTTATTATTGATCATCTCGCTAAAGCATCTACCATATTTTTTAACTCTTGTTGTATACCGTAGTGGAAGAGGTACACTTGAGCTTGTTTAGGAATGTCTAGATTGGGACACTTTCTGTACAAACTCTTGTACCATTTTCATGCTTCTGAGTAGCTCTCGAGGTCCTTGTGTTTAAATGTATGTATTTCATCCCATATTTGATAAACTCAAGTTGATGTAAAGAACTTCATGGTGAATTTCTGTACCATGTCGTTCCATGACTGTATGCTCGCAGGAGGTTAAGAAAACATCTATGCTTTTGAGGATTCCTTCAGAGTGTGAGGAAATAGATGTACATCGAAATGCAACTTGTAACATTTTCTCGTGGCTGATCACTTTGCACATCATAATAAAGGCCTGTATGTGTTCACAAGTATTCTATGTGGCCTTCCCGCAGAACCTGATGTCATGATTATTCTTAAATTCGTTTATGACATCTGGTCGAATGTAGAAGTTACCTTGCCCGAATGGAGGATAGATGATCGGAGGTTGAACAAGAGCTAGCATTGGATTCACATAATCCCTTACCAATATTTGGCCTTCGTTGACAATAGGTATTTGTGGATCTGGTGTTGGTTTTGTATCAGATCCTGAATCTGATTTTGATTTTGAGTCTCAGTCATTACTCTTTCTTTTCTTTGTTCTCTGATAGGCTTTCTGAATGTTCTTTCGATATCAGGGTCTAATAGAGTTAGATCGATCTCGTCATAATCTTGTATAAGTTGATAATAGTCTGAAAGAAGTGAAAAAAAAAATTTAGGTAATATAATAAATAACCTAAAACAAAAAAGAAAAAGAAAAAAACATTGAATCTAATATAAACTAATAAACTAAAATTAAAACTGTTATTCACCTACAAAGGCACCAAAAACTTGTTAAATCGAAACCCGTAAGCGTACAGGATCATTGTACAAGTAGTAAGATTTGTAAGTTATGAGTATCATTTCCACGAAGAATAAGGTCCACTTTGTAGTTCAATAGTTTTTATCAAATTTGAAGTGTAGTAACATCAAAAGGGAATTGGGTTTTGTTATTTACACTAATTTCTATTCTAAGAAAGCAAGTAAATATGATGTTTTATCTATGTAAATGATTGTATTGGATTCATGTATCACCATATTTTCATCTATTTCAATTTTCAATAATTAAAATATACAATTTATGCATTTTTTAAACCTATAAAGCTAATATGTTAAATACTCTTTCTCAAGATACACCAACTATGACTAACACGAGACGATCCTATTCTTAGTCCAAATTCATAAGAAAGTTGTGCATTTAGTTTAGGTTATCAATTAGATTGCATGTACGAAAGAGATTATTTCTAATTCTAACTACACGTTGATTTTACCGCGTTCTAAATTTATTGAGAGTATTCCTAGACTAATTATTCAATTGATGGCCAAACAACCAAATAATGTAATGAGTATATAAAATCAATTAAACAATACAAGAACTTCCTAAATTAACGTCTTGAATTGATATAAATAAAAATACGGTTCAAACACTCATCCAATATGACGCTGGACAGAATAGTGATTATTCTATAGGCTGGAACCAATAGACAATAACAGAGAAGAACGTAAGAGAATAACACCAAGAAAAACGAGAAAATCTTTATTATTCAACAACTGAACGAAAATAACCCATAAGCTGGGTTAAATAGCTAGAAAATAATAATTATCGGAATTTTACCAAAAATAGCAAAATTCTATTATTCATACTAAAAGGAAATACGTAATGAGAGAAATAAGATCCCAAAAATCTGGTTTAATTTTAGATCGTAATTTTTTTAAGAAAGGAAATTGAAATGTTACTAAAAATGGCAAAAAATAACTTAAATTGATGATTCGGAAGGGAAAACAGCTGAATTAGACTTTGAAACCGATGCACACTGAGCATAGCTCGGTGACCACAATGTGAGCACTAAAAAGAGATTTCCGAATTGGGGTCATAGGTGTGATTCTGACAACCGTAGCCAAAGTTAAGCCTAAAATATCGAAACGTGTCAAAAAATGGCCCCAATTAGGAAATGTCGATGATTATTTGTCAATTTTGCATTGATCCGCCAACTCATGGTATCTCAGTGCCATTAACGTACTATTAGACAGCTCGGCCTCGTCTAACTCAAATCTTCCTGCATCAGAGCCCGGGATTGGAAAGAACTTGTTCTCGAGTTCACTTGAGTGTCTTCAAGATTCCCAAAACAAGGACTGAGGTGCTTCATATTGAAGATATCAGATGTCTTCAAATGGTTGGAGAGGCATATTCGTAAGCATTGTAGTTGATCTTCTGCAGAACCTCAGAAGGACCAATCTTCCACTCTTTCAGTTTACTATACTCCCCAATAAGAAAACGATCTCGGGTTAACACTGCCCACACAAAATCACCAACTTCGAAAAGGAACCTGACGATGATGACTGTCAGCCTGAACCTTGTACTTGGCATTACTCTTGTGAATGGCTAACTTCACTTGTTCATGGATTCTCCGAAGATGTTTCGCCATCTCATTTGCTTTGTGAATTATACGACCCACACATGGAATAGGGGCTAAAGGACCCCGATGAAACCCAACCATAGACAATTTCAAATGGACTCATCCCTGTGTTCTACTCTTCGACCTGTTATAAGCAAATTCTGCCTGAGGTATTGCCAAATTCCACTGCTTCGGCTTAGTTCCTGCCAGACTCCTCAACAGATTACCCAAGCTCCGATTCACCACCTTGATCTGACCATCTGTTTGGGGGTGGTAGGCGCTGCTAAAATTCAGCTGCGTTCCCCAGTTTCTCCCACAAACTTCTCTAGAAATGACTCATGAACTTAGTGTCACGATAAGACGTAATGGAATGAGGCACACCATGCAAATGTACAATTTCTTTGAAGTAAAGATGGGCAATCCGGGCAGTATCCATTGTCTTCCAACATGCTATGAAATGGGCCATCTTTGAGAACCTGTCAACCACAACAAAAATAGAGGCAGTCCCAATACGAAATCCATACTGACATCAACCCAAGGCACCTCAGGCACTGGCAAATGTATGTAAGGACCCGCATTAGTAAGAGACCCTTTAGACCGCTGGCGCACATAACAACGTCAAACATGATGAGTTACATCACTACTCAATTTAGGCCAATAATAGGTAGAGGAAATCAATGCCAGTGTCTTATCCCACCCAAAATATCCCATATTATGAAGTTCACTAACAATATGTTGTCTTAATGAATAATCTAGAACGCACAACTGTAATCCATGAAATAGATACCCATTATGCAAAACGAAATCATGTCACTGATTGTTATATACCTCCTGGATTATCTTCCCAAAGGAAGGGTCAGCAGCATACATATCCGAAAAAGTCTCAAATCCTATGATATTGGTGCTCATGGTGGTGAGAAGTGATATACGGCCACTCAATGCATCCGTAACACGATTCAGGCTCCCAGCTTGGTGCCTTAGTGAAAATGTGAACTCCTGCAAGTATGCCACCCATTTGGCATGCCGTCTACTCAATTTATGTTGACCATTGATGTACTTCAGGGCCTTATGATCAATGATAAGAATAAACTCCCTCTGTATCAGGTAATGATGTCAATGCTTCAAAGACTGAACTATGGCATAGAACTCGAGATCATAGGTAGAATAGTTCCTCTTTGATCTTGATAGCTTCTCGCTAAAAAATGCCACTTGACGCCCCATCTGACTCAAAACACCACCAATACCCACTCCAGATGCATCATAATTTACCTCAAACACCTTATTAAAATCTGGAAATGCCAACACTGGAGCCTCTATCATCCATTGCTTGACCAACTGAAAGCTGGTTTTTGTTTCCTCTGACCACTGGAAAGAATGTCCCTTGAGGCACTCTGTGATTGGGGCAATCAAAGTACTGAAATTCTTGATGAACCGGTGGTAGAACGATGCCAATCCATGGAAGCTTCTAACATCGTGCAGGGTTTTTGGCTTGGGCCACTCCAAAATTGCATCTATTTTAGATTGATCTATATGAACACCATCAGTTGACACAACAAAACCCAGAAAGGTAACAGAAGTAGTGAAGAAAGAACACTTCTTCCAATTAACGAACAACCACTTCGTCCTCAACACATTAAAAACTGCACGAATGTGATCAAAGTGAGATGCCCACATTGGGCTGGAGATGATGATATCATCAAAGTATACCACTACAAACTTCCCCATAAAAGGCCGTAACACCTGATGTATAAAGCTCATAAAAGTGTTGGGTGCATTGGATAGTTCAAAAGGCATGACCACCACTCATATACATCAGGTGGTGGCCGTAACACCTGATGTATAAAACATGTTGTGTTTTAAACGCCGTCTTCCACTCATCTCTCAGCAGTATTCTGATTAAGGTCAATTTTTGAGAAGACCCTAGAACCGAACAACTGATCCAACATATCATCCAAGTGGAGAATCGAAAACCTGTACTTTATGTAATCCTGTCGATCGCTCTGGTATCAACACACATACGCCAAGAACCATCATTTTTGGCACTAATAGAGCAGGAACTGTATATGGGCTCATGCTCTCACGAATGTATCCCCTCTCCAACAACTCCACCACTTGTCGCTGCAATTCCTTAGCTTCCTTAAGACTGAGGTGGTAAGCCAGTTGATTAGGCAGACTCGACCCTGTAACAAGGTCAATTTGATGTTAAATATCCCTCATCGGCGGCAATCCCAGGGGAAGATCTTCAGGCATCAAATCAGAGAACTTCGTTAGCATCTGCTGCACTTCCGCCGGTAAATCTGGATTCTCGTATGTAGTATTAGTCACAAAGGCAGTAGAGCATATACCACATCTTCATGCTCAATCTCTCCCAAAAACCTGGACATAGAAAGTAGGTTGGCATTTTTAGCTACCGAGGTAGGAGTGATTTCTTTTCTACTTGGCGCCAACACAACCCTCTTTCCTTTGATGCTAAGGGAATAAGCATTTTTCCGCCCATCATGAACAACACTACGATCATACTGCCAAGGTCAAACCAACGATATGTGACAAGCATCCATCGACATAACATCACACCAAGTATTGTCAAAATATTTCCTACCAATCGAAAAAGATACTAGGCATCGCTTTTCGACTGATACTGCACTGCCTTTACTCAACCACGAAATTTTATATGGCCTGGGATGCCGATCTGTATTCAATTGTAATTTTTGGACATCTTCTTCAGATACTGCATTTTCACAGTTTCCATTATCAATTATCAGTTTGCAGACCTTATCCACTACCGTACAGGTTGTGTGAAAGATGTTGGTTCTCAATCAGTTATCCCCTGAGTCGTATTTGGGGGTCAATAGACTCTTATGCAAGACTAAAGTTTCATGACCGTCCCCATATAGCACATCTTCCTCTTCATCATCGTCATATACGAGTTCCCCAACCTCCTTAGTCTCGTCTACAATTTCTTCATCAATTAGGAGATTTTTACTTGTCTGACTAGCCGGTTTCCTGCAATCAGTTGCTCGATGCCCCTATTCACCACACCTGAAGTATCTAATACCCGAACTAGGATTATCCCGCAGTGGCTGTTGAGTAGGATGAGGTTCTTGAGGGCGAATTGGTTTACTACCTCCGTTTCTGGTCATCGATCTCCTATTCTGCTGCTTCTCTACAGCAAGTGCACGCTGGTATGCTTCAAAAACAGTCCACAACGAGTGAAGGCTGAGGACATCCTGTATGGACTATCGCAGCCCTCCCAAATACCTTGCCACCATCTATTCTTCCGCTTCAGATAGATCATTCCGAGCCACCAATTGATAGAACTCATTTGTATAGTCATCAACCGATCTTGTACCTTGCTCAAAGAATGAAGCCGTTGAGATAAAGTTTGAGTATAGCCAGAAGGAAGAAAGTGACCTTTCATCATCTTCTTCATTTTCTCCCAATATGTGATTTTGGCTTTACACTGTCTACTGCGTGAACGTCTCAACTGCTTCCACCATGCAGATGCTCTCCCCTTATGTTTGATGGAAACTAACCTTACTTTGATGTGATTTGGAACCCCCTTATACTCAAAGATACGTTCCATTTCGTTAAGCCAATCAACAAAACCTTCAGCCTGTAACGTACCAATGGATTTTCACAAATCAATTTCCTACCGCACAAAGTATATTCAAGATTTTTAGTAGGATAGAAAACATTTGAATTGGAGAAATTCTACCTAAAAGAATTGTAGCCACTTGAGTTAGCTTTTCAACTTACTTTGAATCACCTCAATTGGATATCGAGAGAGAAAGTTATGACCAAAATACTGACGATTACATAGAGACAATCATGTGTGCGAGGAAGCAACTTTCCTTATTTGATTGAAACCTTTTAAAATCCAAATTGGACGTAATTTTTTTTTTAAAAAAATCTAATTTCACCTTATATAACACAAAACATTGGCAGCCATTGAGGAATCTCTATCTCTCACCTCTCATATCACTTCCATATTGTTTCGCGCGTTTACTCGCTAACAATTAAAAAGGGATCAGAAGATTGTGTAAGAGACAAACATCTTGGAACAAAGTCCCAAAAAGGGGTGTTTATCGAATATGAAGATTACAGTTGGGACACGAACAAGATGCCTCCAAGGGGCGCAAGCACACAAGTACAATGGAATTGAAGTAATTAAAGTTAATCTAAGAAAAAGTAAATTACATATTCTCTGTTTGAGAGTAAATTTTGTCGAGGGCATCTTCGTTGTCTTCTTCTTTCTTTTATATGGCTTGGACAGTTTTTAATCGTTTAGAAACTGTTTGTAACTACCCATTTCTTCCATAATGGCCGACTGGCCAATAACTACCGTATGTAACTCCTATCACCACGTCTTCTTCATAAATGCTTGTCACCAACTTTCTCAAATTGAGGGGTGTAATTGTGATGTACTCAAACCGCCTTAAATCGTGACTTTGGATAACAACAAGCTTTAGTCATCGCTGGGAGTCTGGGCGACTCAGCATTTTTGGGCGACAATCGGTCTTCTGCTCTGGGCGATTACAGGATACTTCATTCGCTCAATATTTGGGCGTTCTGCAGGCTTGGGCGATGACGTACCTTTGTTTTTGGGCTTTCATCATATTTAATGACATTCTTGGTCGGGCTTTTACCCTGATCTCTCTAAATGGGCTTATTCTCTTGGGCCATTTCCTTTCTTGGGCCATTTGAATTGGGCTGCACATTTTGTGTGTCAACAATTACCCCCCAATAGGCGGAATTAAATTTAATTTTCGCCATATCCATCTTTGTGTCTTCCAGCAACATTTGAAATTCCAAGGATTTTCAATCATCACTTTCTTCTAATTGTCTGGAAAGGTGTGACGTTACAACCCTTATAAGCCCAAGAATCGCGCCATTTCATTGCACCATTAAACCACATCTTCATACTTCGCGTCTTCTCCCCACTATTTTACTGTTCATCATCTTGCTTCTCCTCTACGTTTCTCAAGTAAACTCATATAAACTTGTATTCTGCATTCAATGGCGACCTCTCAAACCCGTTCGGAGGACCCTTTTGGTTTCGAAGACTTCCAAAACCTCCTTACCAAGTCGTATGTAAACCCTTCTTACCTTGCACCGGCTAATCCAGACCTGAATGAGTTTTATCTTGGTCCAATGTTCAATGATGCTACATCTATAGAGAAAGTGGCGGTGGGTCAAGTGTACCCTTGCACGGAAAACCTCCCTTTTCTGAACTTGCTACCGTTGAAGTCCATTTAGGAGCGAGGTATTCGTACTTGGCCTAAGGCTGATTCTTCTTTTCGTTTTTGGCATGCACGTCTGGTGAAACATGGTCCCACAAAAGCACTTTTTGATCGTGCATGGACTTCTGATTTGTTAGAGATTACCCTCCATCCCCCAATTTACGATTTAGTACTTTTTCCAATCGCACTAAGTTTTTGGTCTTCAGAGTATAATACTTTTGTTTTTCCTCTTGGCCCGATATCTATTACTCTGAGGGACGTTGGGGCTTTAGTAAACCTCCCACCTCTGGGCGATACCATATTTCCTGGTATCTTGGTTACTGGCGCTGCTCCGAAGTTTGATAAGAAAGTTACTGAGTCTTATTCGAGCATGCAAAGCCTTTATACTGCTTCTGTTTCTGAACCTAACCATGCTGAGCGTGTAGCTTTCCTTCATGTTTGGCTGTGTAAATATGTCCTCTGCGTCCCTAGTCTGAAGCCTTCTATGAGCTATTTGTCTATATCACACGAATTAGCTCGTGGTAGGCCTTTGAATTTATGTTCATTCTTTTTGGCTGCCTTTTATAGAGGCATGGTCTCCCTTCAGTCCCAATTGAAAAACAGTGCTTCTCCCACAGGTAGTGGGCCCCTTTGGCTCGCTCAATTGCGGTTGAGAGCATATTTTCCTCAACTTGGGGTAGCACCATCTCCCCCTAGGTCGGTTAGTTGTTACGGGATGCTCATTCATCAGTTAGGCACTGTAAATGTGTCTGCCAGAGAAGTTTTTACATTCTTTTATACACTGAATTCCATTCCTTCATTCTTTCCTTTTCCCGCTCATCAAATTCCCATTTTTGTTTGTCCTTCTTCCACCGCGGATGAAGCGAACACATCTTTATACATGTGGGTTGAATTTTTGGTTGGGAGAGAATTGTTTCATGATATCTTGACGGGGACAAATGCTAAAGCTGGAGTTGAGATATATGCTCCTCATTTCTTTGCCCGTCAGCTTAGTTTTGGCTAAACTTGGCCTGTTCCTCCTTGTTATTCCAAGAATATCGCAAAGCGTTTTCACCTTATTAGTAAGGCTGAGGCTAGGGCTATTGATGCTCGTAATAAACGCTTGGCCGACGGCTTTTCTTTTGTTCCTTTTAATTCTACTGATGTTACGTATCCTCTTTTCGACCAACTGTGGTTGTCTGTGAAGCATAGGCTCTTTTCAATCAACGCTAATTGTGGCTTTCACTCGTTGCTACTCCTCTATCCATTAAGGGCCCTTCCAAATCACCGTCAGCTTCCCACAAACGTTCAAGTCTTCCATCTGCTTCCCCAACTACCCAGGATATTGCTGCCAAAGGTGCTTCCAGCCGGAAACGGCCGCCACAGCTTCTCCAGTTCTGCAGATGTTGATGTTCCCCTCATCCACAAAAGAAAGGTAATGACTTTGTTTAACCATAACCTATTGACCTTTATGAATCGATGCTTGATTTGATTTTTCCATTTGATGGTTTCAGAAGAGCTCATGTTCTCATTCAGAAGCCTTGGTCACAGCCTTTCCTGCTCCAATTCCTGCTGTTGTAACCGTCTCAACAGGATCATCTGATGAAGGGACTCCACCTAAAGAGCAACCTTTGGTGCCAGAAACTTCATCACAACCCCCTGAGGCATTGCAGACTTCCCAGGACGTCCATCTCCCAATTACTGAACCAGCAGGTAGGACGTCTCTTGGTACTTTCACTCTACTTGTTGATTTAGCAGTCTTTAACTTGTTTTTCTCTGTGTATATCAGGTGTTTCTACAAACCTGCCCGTTGCAGTAAGTTCGTCCTATTCAGAGAAAGGGAAGTCTTCGCAAATGGTGGGGCCAATTGATGATTATCCTGAACATTCGAAGGTCGCTGATGAGGTAGCTCATATTCCTCCTTCACTCTTTGCTTTGCTTGATTTGTTGTAGTGACATTTTAACATTGGCATTTTCTTTCAGTGCACTAATACTGTTGTGCGCTCCATCCAAGACTTGTTTTCCTCTTGGGAACAAATAGAAACGTCCTACCCTTCTTCCGGCCATCCTTCTGACTCCTCAGGGGCAAACATGGAGATTCTCAAACAATCAATACTTGAGTATGTTACCTTCATGGACATGGATGTTCGCATGACCACTGCTGCCAAACAGAAGGATAAATTTGATCTTTTGAGTACGAAGTTGGCACAAGCACTTATGCTTCCGTCGCTCAATGTTTCTCCTAAATTCAAGGCGACGTTGAGGGCCATTCATTCTAAAATCCTTTCTCTGTTGGCTAGATGTGTCGAGTTAAAGGCCAAAAGTACTCAGTATCTTCGTACCTCTTCAGAAAAGGAATCTTTGCTTCAGGAGATCAACAAAGCCAAGACTGAATTGAATGAAATCTCTTCTGAAATTAAGGCTGAAGATTCCCTAATGATGACCTTGGTTGCATAGATGAAGGAGCTTCAAGCAAAAATGGACGATTGCAAAGCCAGGATGGCTGCTAAAGAGCGTAATGCTTCCCAAGAGGTAGAACGGACCAAGTCCTTAGTTGAGCGTTACCAACAGCTGAAGGTTGACGATGAGATTGTGATCGATAAAAACATTGCTTTTTCAAGGCAGGATGAGGATTGGGCGAAGCTTAGGGAACAGATGCGATCTGTTTGGGGTGAACTGTAATTGAGACATTTGATGTCCTTTTCTTTGTAATTTCATGATCTAATCATCATAGTCACTTCTCAACTATAACAGCAGTATTTGCCTTTAATGAACAATTGTTTTGTATGTTCGTATATTAATTGACGTTCCTCTTTTAAATCGCCAACCCCCCAAGCACTTGATTATTTCTATGCTAAAATTCATGCATATCAATTTCCCCACCCTTCAGATTTTGGGCCATTTAATGTACATGACCTTTCATGTTCTGACTTTTCATATTCGTTCCCTTATAAATACGTTTGTGCTTTCAGCACTTATCATCCCCATTCGTAGTTCTTCTCCAAGAATTATTTTGCTGCCATTGTTTAGCATCTTGCTAATTCACCTGTAGTTCCGTCTTCTGTAGAAATGGGTTAGTTGATCCATCCTATTTGTTGTCTACTTTGATTGCGCCTGTCGGTATAGGAGATATAGGAAATGTTTCTTGGCCGGCAGCAAAATTCTTCCCATCCATCAATGGTGGGAGGGAATACTTATGGGCCACTTTGCTTGTTGAGAATGCTTATCAACCCTTTTGCTCGCCATTGCAGCAACACATTCAAGGAGGTGTCTGGCCTAAGTCCACAATTTTCACCGTTGCTGCCAAAAGGACCATAATTGTTCATCCTTAGTTGTAACTTGTAGGAGTTTTATACTTTTGTTCATAGGATACTTTGCGCTCTTATATTCCATGGATGTAACCAACATTTATTTAATAAAAGTTTTGCTTGAACGTATTTCGTTCTTTATTTTATTTGGCTATCATCGTTTAATAGAACTTACATGTTTAAGTTTTTATTTGTTCATTTTCCCATAAGGAAGGAATATAGTTCTTCAAATATTTCCCATTGATGAACCTCACGTGATTACTGCCATCTAAATTTTCTAAATGGTAGGCTCCATTAGGCAATGCACTTCTCACCTTGTATGGTTCTTCTCAATTTGGTGACCATTTACCGTACTTTGGGTCTTTACTATCCAAAGGGAGTATTGTTTTCCAAACTAAATCGCCCAAACTGAAGGATTTGGCTATGACCTTTTTGTTGTAAAACTTAGCCTTTTTTTGTTTCTGGACTTGCAGTCTATCCAAGACGTCCAACCTTAATTCATCCAATTCCAATAAATTTTGGAAGAGTAACTCTGCGCGTTCGTTGTTGTCCAGGTTGTTTTGTGAACATACTCTCATTGACTGCACGTTGATTTCCATGGTCAGCACTGCATCTTGTCCGTATGTTAGCTGAAAAGGGGTAACTTTAGTGCTTGTGCGTGGCGATGTTCTATAGGCCCACAAAGCTTGATTCAAACACTCGTACCAATCTCTGGCATTTTCACTTATCATCTTTCTTACAATGTTCTTCAAAATCTTGTTAAAGGATTTAGCCTGACCATTGGATTGAGTGTAATAAGGCGTGGAATTTACCAACTTGACCCCAAATTCATTCAAAAATTCCTTCACTTGATCCCCATTCAAGGAAGTCCCATGATCCACCATCAGGGTTTGTGGGATCCCAAACATATAAATGATATGATTGCGAATGAACTCTATAACACTCTTCTGAGATATCTCTTTTAGAGGTATTGCCTCTACCTACTTGGTGAAGAAATCTGTCGCCACTATAATGAACGTATGTTGCTTGGACGATGGTGGATAAATCTTTCCTATTAAGTCTTCCCAACCCCTAAACGGCCATAGTTTAATGATAGGTGCTATTTCTCTAGCTAGCGCTCTTTGGATTGGTCCATGTATTTGACATGCCAAACACCTTTTGCATATTGGACACACATTTCTCCCATCTTATGCCAAAAATAACCATTCCTAATAATTAGCCACCTCATCCTTTAGCCAGCTTGGTGGGCTTCACAAATTCATTCATGTGTTTCAGCCATAATTACTTTAGCTTCTTGTAAGCTTACACATTTCAACAAAACCTCATCCGGGCGTTTATTAAGTAATTCGTCGTCGATCAATATGTAATTCAACGATCATAGCCTTATCTTTCTATTGTTCTTTTTACATGGTTCTTTCAAGAACTCTTTCATCTCTACCCTCCAATCCATTGCGTCTCCTTCTTGTATGCAATTAACTCCAATCCTATTTGCCCTCCTTTGTATAACGGGCAAAATTGTTCCATATTCACAAGTGGGTTCTATATCTAAAATTTTTAAGTAACCTGAGGCCGTTTGGGCTAGTTCGTTAGCTATGTCATTGTATATTCTATTGACGTATTGAAGTTCCACTTAGTCGAACTCCTCTAGCAATTCTTGGGCGACTTCATACTGGCTTATGACGGATTCGCTTTGACATTTAAAATTGCCAGTGAGTTGGTAAATCACCAACTGGGAAGTGCCTCTAACAATCACGTTTTTTATTTCCATTTTAATCAATAACTCTAGGCCGACAATCAATGCTTCGTACTCGGCCTGATTATTGGTACACATTCTGTCCAATGTGAAGGCGAATTTATAACAAACTCCTCGAGGATTTATCAAGGCTATTCCCACCCCTGCACCTTTGGAAGTTTTTGATCCATCGAAATATAAGATCCATGGTTTTAACTCGAATGAGTCTATTTCCAATTTAATTTCTTCAAGCATATCAAGGCACGGGTGATCGGCCAAAAAATTAGCCAATACTTGATTTTTTACTGCCTTTTGTAGTGCATTTTGTATTTCAAACTCGGATAATGCCAAAGTCCAAAGGCCTATCCTTTGGTGTAAAACAGGGCCAGAAAACATGTATTTCACTAGATTCACTTTAGAAATTAGATAAACCTTTACAGGCCGTAAATAAGCCCTTAACTTAGTGCATGTGAAATACAAAGTGAGACATAGTTTCTCGATGACAGAATAATTACATTCGCATTTTGTCAAATGTCTACTTAAATAATATTGCCATTTCTTCACCAAATTGGTTTTCTTGCGCGACCATTCCAGCTATCGATTCTTGTTCATCCGATATATACACCTTCATTGGCCGTCCTTGAGTAGGTGACACCAACACTGGCGGATTTGATATATATGCCTTTAGGCTATCAAAAGCCTTTTAATGTTCTTCCTTCTAGACGAGTTCGTCCTAGTTTTTTAACTTTAGGAGAGGCGAAAAAGCTTTTATTCGCCCTGTACAATTAGAGATAAAACGCCTTAAGAAATTTACTTGACCTAGAAATCGTTGCAATTCTTTTTTGTTTCTAGGCGGTTTAGCTTCTAAAATGGCCTTTGCTTTATTCTTATCGAGTTCGATTCCTCTTTGGTGTACTAGAAAGCCAAGGAAATTCTCGGCATTGACATCAAATGCACATTTCAAAGGATTCAATTTCAGCTTATATTGTCTCATTCGCTCAAATGAACGTTTCAGTTGTTCAAAATGATCTTCCTCTTTAACAGATTTGACTACAATATCATCCACATACACCTCAACAAACTTGCCTATTATATCATGAAAGATTATATTCATTGCCCTCTGATAAGTCGCCCCCGCATTTTTCAGGCCGAAAGGCATAACTACCCACTCGTAACACCCTAAGGCCCTTGGACATCTAAAGGCAGTTTTGTGTATGTCTTCTTCAGCTATATATATTTGGTTATATCCTGAATACCCATCCATAAAGGAATACATGACATGTCCGGCAGTGGAATCAACTAAATAATCTACTGTGGGCATTGGATAATCATCTTTAGGTGTCGCTAAATTCAGATTTCTGAAATCTATGCACACCCTTAATTTACCATTCTTTTTTAACACTGGCACAATGTTAGATAACCATTCAACATATCTAGCTGTCCTGATAAAGTCTACTCTTAATAATCGCTCAATCTCTTTCTTAATTTCAGGTAACACGTTAGGAGCAAAGCGTCTAGAAGGCTGTTTATGGGGCTTAAAATTTAATTTAGTTGACAATCTATGTTCCACTAAATTTTTATCTAAACCAAGCATATGTTCATACTCCCAAACAAAACAGTCTTTATATTCTTTTAATAAAGCGATTAATGCTGTACTAACCTCTTGACTAAGCATCTGACTGATAAATGTTGGGCGATCTTCTCTTACATCGCCAATGTTTACTTTGACCAAAGGGTCTTGTGCTTGAGCGTTCCCAGGCTTGTGGATCCTCATTACTTCATCATCCATGTCCCTTGTAGGCACTTCTTCTTTTAAACAATCCACCTTGCCAATCATCAACATTTTTTGATTGTTCTTTTGTCAATCACTAGCTCTTTCAGGGCCACTATGTTTGGCCTCATTTGATTGAACATTTCAGCGAGTGCTTCTACCGAAAATGGTTCTTCACTCTGTACGACAACTTGAGTTTCTTTTCCATCTTGGATTATCCTGACAGGTCCATAATTTCCCTCGTATATGAATCTTTCTACCGAGTTAGCTTCTGCAACAAAAGGCCTATGATCTGCCTGTACCACTTCTGCTTTACCTTAGTCATTCCAGAAAATCAAGCACTGATGGAGCGATGATGGTATACAACGACTTCCGTGGATCCAGTCTCGCCCTAGTAGTATATTGTAACTAGTAGGACCATCAATGATAAAGAAGACTGTGGTCCTAGTAGTTGTTCCCACAGTTATATCTAGTGGCATTACTCCTTTGGCCGAAATTGCTCCCCCATTAAAGCTTGTGAGAATGACTTCCGTTGGGATCATGTCATCCTCTGTCTTTGCGAATTTCCTCATCATCCTTAATGGGATAGTATTTATGGCTGCCCCATTATCAATATGCACCTTCACCACGGGTATACCATTGACCAAGGCCTTCACATAAAGTGGCCTTAAATGATTGGTCAGTTTCATGGTGGGTTTTTTGAAGACGAATTTTTCTGCTGCATCAATTTCTACTTCATGTTTGTCCTTTGTCGACTTATCTCTTTGTGATAAATCAACTTGCAATACCTCGGGCTGAGAACTTGTATGTGGGGCACTATCTTCGCCCTCCAGTATTTCTCCAGCAGCTACCCAGCCTGTTGGGGGAGACAGTATCCTTGGAGTATATCCCTCAGAACGAGGTGCCCTTTGTATTTCTTGAGACGTCTGACCACCTTCACATTCCAACACACACGCTTCTTCCTCATCTCCTCATTCTTTCTCCTTATTCTTAAATTCATTGGCCAATAGATAATTATTAGCCATGATGAGAAGTAAGGTGCCGAACTGGATAATAAGAGGTGGTTCTGTATCTTCTTCGTCTCTTTTGCTTCGATCAAACTTCAACCTCCTAGAAGAACTTTCTGGCATTTCTCCCATTGATTCCCCAGTGCCAGTCTCTTTACTATCCTCGAGAGCATTTTGATTAACTATTTCCAGTACTCTTGATGCTTTAGGACGTGGCATTTCTTATTGCTGCCTCATCATTCGTCCATAATTCCGTTGAAATCGTCTTTCCCAAGTCCTGGTCATTTCATTAAAAGGCACAACACGTCTTGCATTATACTAATATGAGTGCCACACATTAGGCTGGCGAGGCTGTGGTCTAAATGATCTCTCATGCTTTGCTGGCCTGAACTGCCTTTCCAGAGTCGGTCCTCTATAAAACGGTGTGCCTTGCCTCCTGTTTGGAACAAACTCAGGGTGATGGTGATTCTGCCATACTTCTGGTTTCCCAATATTTGCTCTCATTTCTCCTTTACATCTGGCACACAAGACTTCTTCGTTCTTCATGGATTCTTTTCCTCTAATACGTTCAAACACGCTAGCATGTTTCTCAGGGTCTTCTTCATCATCGATGACCAACTTGAACCTTGACAACTTATTTTTGAGATTGCTCGTTACCATATTCACTTCAAGTGGCTGTGGTAAAGGATTTTCATCCACTGCCATCTTCTTTTTGTCTTCGAACGTGATTCGTCCTGACTCAATAGCGTCCTTTAAAACATGACGGAAACCAGGCAATAATTAGTCATATGTGACCATGCATTATGACATTTACAATATTTTTTACCCTTTATTTGTTCCGGGCTTGGCAATTTATGTTTATCGCTCAACTTTATCTGCTTATCCTTATACAGTTTGTCGAATATAAGGTCGGCCTTAGTTACATCGAACGAGAACGTTATGTTCTTTTTGTTTTCTCCTTTTATAGGCTCATCTCTGGCTAAATACCTAGGCTTAGCCATTATGGGACGAGTATATGCATCCCCCTTGGTTAGTTCGGCCAAACATATTTCAGTTCGATCGTAAAATTCATCATTTATAGTATGAACGCCAAAGTTTGGGTCTTTGTAATAAGTCCTTTTACTAGAATTTTTCACTTGCTCTTCTTCTCTTATCAAACGTTCATATCTAATTACGTTCGCACTAAGTTGAAACAGGTCAGGGAACTCCCTATCCTGGAACTTTTTCTTTAAATCAAACTTAAACAACTTTGAGAAATTTTGACAAATTCTTTTTCAGGCAGGGGTACAAAACATTTACTCCTGGCTGTTTTGAACCTTTGAAGAAAACCTTCTGCCCATTCATTTGGCATTTGACGTAAGTTCGTCAAATCGGCCAGTGTAACCTCAGATTCTGTTTTATAAAACTGAGCATGGAACAACTGTTCCATTTGTTACCATGTCTGAACAGAATTTGCTGGCAAGTTAATAAACTACGAAAAGGCTACTCCTGTTAATGAACTAGGGAATAGTCTCATTTTATGGTAATCGGTCACCTCACCACTCTGTAATGTGAATCGTCATATATGTTCTAGAGTAGATATTTCTCCTAAACCAGTGAACAATGAAAATTCGGGCACTTTATAACCTCTAGGCCATGGATACGCTTGATCTACCCAATCAGGATATGGTTTAGTGTAAGTCGGCCTGATAACAGGACGTACCCCAACAGCCATTTGATCTTGTACTATTTCTGCAATTTGATTCCTCAATAAAACATTTGGATCATATGAGCCTCCTATGGGTTGGTTCACTTGTTGGTTTACTTGAGGCGGCCTAACATTTGGTCTTTGATTGACAGGGAAAGTGCCATTGTTCAGGCCATTATACCCATTATATTGGGTGTTTACTCCCTCATTAACACGGGGTAAATTATGTCAGTTATCCAGAACATTATCTCTTATGTTTAGATTACCCCCCAGGTTGGTAGTCACACTATCACCATTCAAATTTAGCGCTCCATTAACCCCTTGATTTGAGGTGGAAGGGCCGAAAAATGTTTCTAGACCTAGACCTGGGTTCAAACCAGGGGAATTGTGTGGTGAAGTATGTCCCACAATCGCCCTGGTCTGGAAATGACTTCCTATGGTTGGTTGATATACTTGGCCTACTAATTTGCACATAAGATCATTCAAAGCACTCAATTGTTTGGCCATGTTATCATAGTGAACATTTCCACTTTGGGTAAATTTTTCCATATTATGGACGTTTCGTAAATTTACCTGTTCGACGACATTTTGGGTGAGTTCTCCAAGCGATGCACGCATGGTTCGAGGACTCAACTCTGTCATTGGATCATAACGACTATGACTGCTTGAAGTCCGTCCTTCCGTCTGAGGAGAATGTTGTTGTTCCTCGTATCGCTCGATTACAGACTGGACTACTCCGTGACTTGTGGTGCTTTATCAGAACTTTTATGAGGCATAATGTTTTCCTTTTGCATCTTCAAACACCAACTGTCCCACTGGGCGTGCCAAATTGTTTCGCGCGTTTACTAGCTAACAATTTAAAAGGGATCAGACGATTGTGTAAGGGACAAACCTCTTGGAACAAAGTCCCAAAAGGGGGTGTTTATTGAATATGAAGATTACAGTTTGGATGCCAACAAGATGCCTCCTAGGGGCGCAAGCACACAAGTACAAGGGAATTGAAATAATTTAAAGTTAATCTAAGAAAAAGTGAATTACATGTTCTCTGTTTGAGAGTGAATTTTGTCGGGACTTATCTTCGTTGTCTTCTTCTTTTATACGGCTTGGGCAGTTTTAATCGTTTAGAAACTGCTCGTAACTACCCATTTCTTTCATAATGGTCGACTGGCTAATAACTACCGTGTGTAACTCCTATCACCACGTCCTCTTCATAACTACTTGCCACCAACTCTCTCAAATCGTGCGGTGTAATTATGATGTGGTCAAACTGCCTTATATCATGACTTTGGATAACAACAAGCTTTGGTCATTGTTGGGACTCTGGACGACTCAGCATTTTTTGGGCGACAATTGGTCTTTCGCTCTAGGCGATTATAGGATACTTCATTCGCTCAATATCTGGGCGTTCTGCAAGCTTGGGCGACAACGCTCCTTTGTTTTTGGGCTTTCATCATAATTAATGATATTTTTGGTTGGGCTTTCATCCTGATTTCTCTAAATGAGCTTCTTCTCTTGGGCCATTTCCTTTCTTGGGCAATTTGAATTGGGCTATACATTTTGTGTGTCAACACCTTCACATCCACTAAGGTTAGCTTCAGGTCGCAACACTTAGGATTGCACAAAGCACTTTGCTTACTGATTGGATGGAAAAGTAGAGAGGATTTCAGTAGTAAGTGGCTTTGTGATGTAATTTCTGATGGTGGAACTTCATCCATAAAAAGACCTCATTATCTGGCCACCAGTTGTGATCATTCATAACGGTACTATAGGAAAGAAAAATCCTGATGAGCAGGTTATTCTATCCACTGAAGCTCTAGAGTAGAGTCCAAGCTTTGACAAAGCTCTAGAGTCCAAGATTTGGAGTAGAGTCCAAGCTCTAGAGTAGTGTAGAATGTGTCTCCGTGCGCGGCACAGAGACACGGCCTTGCCACAGGCATGGAGACAATTTTTTCTTTAACAATGAGATATATTTTCTAAAATTGTCCCAAAACAATTAGGTTGTGGAGAGAGAGAGGAAATAAGATAGGTCAATTGAAGAGGGTGTGTAGACTTTTTTTCTCTTTCTTTTTTTTTAATTGGATTATATTACAATTTTAAGTTGTTGCGAAAACTATATTGTAATAAGATGTATATAAATTTTTTTTCTATAGTTCAATATGTAAAAATGATAGAGTATCTTATCACATTTTCTAACCCTATTAAAAAACAAAACTTCAGGTTGATCACCCTGAGGGCTTTGCCCCCGAACCCCCACGACGGAGCTGCCCATGTGTGCTTTAATGTTATTGTACTAATTATAGTTAATCTCATCCTTTGAGCTGATATTCATCTATTTTAGTGTTTTACTCAATCTGCAAAAGTTTCTCAAATACAATTTTTCCTCTTCTCAAATACATATTCACTGGTGAACTGATAGTTAATGTTATTTTCTTTTTTGAATTAGTGAACAATTTTGTCAGATTAGATTAATGTTGCATGTCAAATACAATTTTTCCTATTCTCAAAGTTGAATCAAGATACTATATATATATTTTTAAACATAAACTATGTGAATGGATTGCATCTGATAAGAATCCTCAAATTGGTTTCTATTTGTATGTCGAGTTTGTAACTATAATTTGTATGTAGAGCTTATTCTTTATTTTGTTACACACTTATTTTTAACATTATCCAATTAAAATGCAACGCACGTTTGCCCCACTAGTGTTAAATTAAAAGACCCAACTGAAAACCAAACCCCTCCAACTCTCCACCTATTGCCCTTGTTACGAAGAAAACCTATATAACTCTCAGAATTTTAGGCAACCATCGACCAAACTTCCAGCTACAAAAACGTCAACACTAAAAGACCCAACTGTAACCCTATTCCCCTAACTCTCTGCCCAGTTTCCCAATTAAGAAGAAAACCTCTCTAGCTGCAGTAAATTTTGAGGTGACTACCAAACTATCTTCAGTTGTCGCATAACCAGTACCACCATCGTGCCACCCTCCCCGTCGGCAACAGACCACCAACTAACTCATTTGAGTTGGGTAAGTAAAAATAAGGCAACATATATGTGATTTCTTTTTAATTTTTTTATTTGTCGATGTATATCTGAATTCGTTAGTTGATGGGATGCCGATTACATTTTGCAAAGGCTAAGCTTCAATCTCAACCTCTGAACTCAATCAAATCATATAATGCAAAATAAAATTCACTTACCAAGATAGGAGGAAAATAGAAGAAAATTAGAAGACTTAGAAATCAGTATAATGGATTTTATGCACAAAATGTTTACACCCCACTACATGAATTGTTTTTACGAAATGAGAATTCTATATTAATTAGTAATAATAAATTTGTGTTAGGTTGATGTGGTTCTTTTATGTGGTTGACCTAAACTAGTTCAATGGCATGCAAGAATAGAGGAATTTGTCATTGTTGTAGACAGGCGGGACATATGTTGCCGGAATGCAAAAAAAAAAAGATGCGAAAATTGTAGTATGGGCTTCGTCAAATGGATGGAGGTGGAAAAGAACAATGAATGTAAAGGGCTATTGTTTATCATTTTACCCTTGTCTGTAGGTATTTCAAGTGGTGTAAAAATTATTCCGACGAAAAAAGTTCATTGCATGATGACGCTGAATCTAGTGGCATTACACACGGAGGTGAGCCTGTCAATAATTTGGAGCATATGTTGAAAATGCTTGCTAAGATAACAGAGGAAAAAGATTTGGAGATTTTCCTCAACATAAAGATGCACAAGGGAAAACATTTGAAGATTTTATCTGAAATTCGATGTATTGGGATTGTCATTCGTCGTCGCGATTGCGTTCGATATTGGGGTAAATAGGAGTTCTTCAGGATCAAGAGAACCCATCTTGAGAGGTGGATGTGTGTTCATTGGAAATTAATAAGGTAGAAAACTTCGGGTCGTACACTTTAGAGAATGTCTGCCGACGAAAAAGTCTCAAAATTTTCCTCCCAGGTTCGCCTCTGAAGGGTTATTGATAGGAATGTAAAATGCATATTTTTTCTTCCTTATTTTATGTGCTCGTATGATTAATTAATGTCAAAATGTACTCATTACATTCATATTTTGATTTAGGTGGCAATTCTAAGAATATGACGTAATTTGGAAGAAATAAACTAACAATGACCAAAATGAAAAAAAAACGAAGTTTGGAGACTGAAATACAAATACTCAAAAGTTATGTGAAACCTCTCGATGAAGATTTGAGAGTGTTAGAGGTCAATCGAATGAAGAAAGAAATCAAATAGATGAAATACAATCAAATTATTATCACATATCAACTCCTAGCCGAAAATGTTATGCTTCAGATTTTCAATCTTAGTTTGAGACTCATTTTTGGCATAGGAAACATTCGAATGGGAAAAATTATATTTCTAAAAGCTTTTTATCCTTTTGAGTTAGCTTTCCAACGCATTTTGATTAACCTTAATATGATATTGGGAGAGAAACATATGGCAAAAATATTGAATGCTATCTGGTGGAAAACTGGCAAAACTATGTGGTCGCATAGTTTTATCTTCCTTGTGGTCGCAAGAGCACCTTCAGAGATTTTTAGAGCCCATTTCAATGTTCAATACGACCACATGACTTACTACTATGCGGTCGCATAGGTGTTTCCCGATATGAAAAATTCTGGTTTCCAAATTTAAGTCAACCACCTATGGAAACAATTATAAATATGAGATTTGCAACCTTAGAACATAGAGAACGCCTCCAAACTTCATTCTTCATTATTTTGCTTATAAATTCATGAATTGTAACTTAACTTTTACATTTGGTCGAAGGAGATTGAAACCTCAGAATCACATATTGTGAGATCTAAATGGTTTTTCTTAGTTTAATTCATGTTTTTGAGTATTGAATATTCTTCTGCACTTATTTCCATGATTGTTATGTTTAATTGCTAGGAGACCTATTAGTTTATTATTCGTTACAATTTACCGCTAAATTAAATATCAAATCCGTAATTGTTTGATTTCTTTAACTTTTGAAGGAACTAGGGTTTGATAATTTGTTGCTTTGGTGATTGTAAAATTTTAGGAAGAATGGTCAACTAAATCTGGGCCAATTCATCTTTTGCCCATTTTTCATGGTCTTGCAGGTGAGGATCTACACAAACATCTAAAGAAATTTTATGTGGTTTGCACAAGCATGAAACCTATGGGAGTCACTGAAGAACAAATCAAATTGAGAGCATTTACATTCTCTTTGAAAGATTCGGCAAATGATTGGCTCTATTATCTATTTTCCGGAAGCGTTACTACATGAGATGGGATGAGAAGATTATTTTTGGAGAAATACTTCCCAACTTTAAGGGCAGCTAACATCTGAAAGGAAATCTGTGGTATAAGGCAGGACAACAGAGAGTCATTACATGAATACTGGGAGCGATTCAAGAAATTGTGCGAAAGTTGCCCCCATCACCAAATCAGTAAGCAGCTCCTTATTCAATATTTTTATGAAGGCCTTCCATCCACATATAGGAGTATGATTGATCTGCAAGTGGAGGAGCGTTGGTAGATAAAACTCCTGAGGCTGCAAAGAACTTGATTGCAAATAAGGCAACTAACTCTCAGCAATTTCACTAGACTCGACACCCCATCTAAACATGTTAACGAGGTAAATGTTTCATCCATTGAACAACAATGGTGAGTCTAACCACTCTTGTTCGTCAAATGGCTGCAGGTACTATAGAAACAGCAAATGCATGTGGAATTTATTCATTGGCAGGCCATCCAATCAATATGTGCCCAACACTTCAAGAAGAATTCGTTGAACACGTAAATGCAATTGGTAGCTTTCCTGGACAACCACAGAATAATTATGATTCATATTCAAACACGTACAACCAAGGATGGATGGATCATCCAAATCTTAGCTATGAGAATTGACAAGTGAATCAACATATGAATCAAAATCTACAGAATTTCTAGCAATATAATCAACCATACTCTCCTAGACGACAACATGGTTAAACTTCTAACTCTGGTATATCTTTAGAAGATATTGTTAAATCTATTGCCACTAACACTTTGTAATTTCAACAGGAGACCAGTTGGAGAATCAAATGGGTCAAATGGCTAACGAGGTCAAGCAGTTAAAGTCATAGAATTAGAGAAAATTGCCATCTCAAACACTGGTGAATTTAAAAGAAAATGTAAGTGCAATTATGTTGAGGAATGGCACGGATGTTGAAGCTCCAGTGAAGATAGCCCCTACACTATCGAAGGAAGAAAATGAGAAATATATCACAGCAGAAAAAGTTTTACCAACGATACCGAAGTAAGTAAGTGTAAGTTTCCTCATCTTTTTGATTATAAACCAGTACCCCATTTCCCTCAAACTTTAGCAGAATCTAGGAAAGATGAACAAAATAAAGATTTGTATGAAACTTTTCTTAGATGCGAGGTAAATATTTCATTTTTAGATGCTATTAAACAAATACCTCGTTTTGCTAAATTCTTGAAAGAGTTGTGTACTATGAAAATGAAAGAGAAATTGTGGGAGGATGGTGGGGGTAAGAAGGTAAGAGTTGGGGAGAACGTGTCTAAAATTATTCAAAAGAAACTTTAGGCAAAGTGCACGAATCCAGGTATATTCACTATCTATTACATGAGAGGCGACACTAAGTTAAAAGACCATGCTAGATTCAGGAGCATCTATTAATGTCGTGCCATATTATGTATACACTTCCTTGAAACTTGGACATTTAAATAAAACCAGTGTGATAATTCAACTAGCTGATAAATCTAATGCCTATCCTAAGGGGGTAGTTGAGGATGCTCTCGTGAAAGTTAATGAGTTGGTTGTTCCTACTGATTTTTATGTACTTGACATGGGCAATAGTAATCATATTACCCCTATCTTGTTAGGAAGACCGTTCTTAAGGACATCCAAAACTAAAATAAATTTTCATAATAACACATTGACCATGGAATTTGACGATAAAACCATTAAACTTAATATCTATGATTCCATGAAATATTCAGATGATGATAATCATGTCTATTCTATTGATGTGATTGATCATTTAACACATGATGCTTTCAAATTTGATGCTAAAAATGATTGGGAAGTTGTCATTAGTGATCATCTTGGGAAAAAAAAAAGAGGAGCTGGCCTTAAACGCTGTGTTACAAAGAACTGTGATAGCATTAAATGATCTTCCAGGGTCAGGTAACAGTTCTTGTTTTGTTTTACCAATTTCTAATGAGAGGCCTCTACTTTCTGTTTTGCAGACTCGCATTCCATATTTAAAGCCTCACCCCAGTCACTACAAGTATGCATTCCATGGAGGTGGATAAACACTGCCAGCTATCATTCCCAATGGACTGATACACCATAAGGAAGATCGAAACCAACCATGATAGACCTGGGCTAAACAAAGAAACATTGAGTCGAGCCAAAGACAATAAGTAAATGCTTTGTTTAGGAGGCAACCTTAGAGGATTTCGTTCCCTTATCTTTTTCTTTTTGATGTTCGCATTCATTTTTTTTTTTTGTTATCTCTATTCTTTTCTTTGCACTGCACCTTACATTGGGGATAATGTAAGTTTTAAGTGTGGGAGAGGGGATTTAGATTTAGGTCCCATTTTGATTTAGATTGAATTTAAATTTCGAAAAAAAATTGCATAATTTTTCAAGAAGAAAAGTTGAGGTTAAAAGATTTTTGATTGTGTATGCTATTTGCTAGAATTAATTAGGCTTTGAAGAACTCATAACATAATTGAATGAATAATCTCATAACTTAGAGTTAATTGGTTAAATTATTTTCATTAAGGATGTTAGTAACTAAATTTTGTAGATAAAAATCAGTGAGATTTTGACCTTTTAAACTGACATATCCATAATAGTCTCATTATTTCTTTCGTGTGTGATATTCTTCCATGGTTTTATTTTTCTAGAACTTGCCTTGATTCTCTTCAAGATCACATAGACACATACATGTACAAACATGATTAAGGTCATCTTTATTACATAAATTAGCTACATTAGCCAAATTGCCTACTCGGTAATTGAATTTTCCTTTGGTGAACCCATTTGAGCCTTATTACCTTTTCTTTTTGTAAACCCACATTACAAGCTTTAAATAGGAAAAAAAAAGTCTTTACCCAAGCCTTAAACCTAGTGGAGCATTGTTCATCATCATGAAATATGTGGGTGTGCAAGAAAATAAGTGTGGGGGTGTTAAAATTTTTGGTAGTGCTATGATTGGTGGAAGAGAACACGTTTCAATTTCAATTCATAAGTCCTATTGTGGTGTAACATTTGGAATTTATATTTCAAAAAAAAATCGAAAAAAAGAGAAAAAAAGAAAAAGAAAAAAATGAATGATAGAAGAAAAATAAAATAAGTGATGGAGGAAAGTGATGTCAATGTTATAAAATATTTATGTTCATAATTCCTCCTACATTTCAAGAAATGATTCGGTTTGTGTTGAATAGATGCAAAGTAAAGGAATCATTATGTGGAGTAGTTGGTTTTACATATCTTATGAATATATTTGAGTTAAGTTTATTTATCTTTACTCCACTAGTTCGGTGGCTTTTGACTCACATACCCAAATATTTCCCACATTGACCCTAAATCACGTTATAACCCTTGAAAAGTTTTTATGATTCTTGTAAAGCATGTGATCTAATTGGTGGCTAATGAACAGATATGCAAGTATATGGTAGATCATCTCCATTGGAATGAAATTGAGTGAAACATTTACCTTTTAAACACATGAGAGTTGAGTGCTTATATCCGTGTGAGTCTACATGTTTGTTTATTTCATCTTCATATGAAAATGCTAGTTAATTGATTATTTGTTGTGTGAGAATGTTTATTCATGAAATGTTGTATGTTTTAGAGAGTTTAATTGTTCTATATTCATGGCATTACAACTTGGATGTTTTTGAAGAATTAAATTTAAGTTTTGCCCGAGGACGAGCAAAAGCTAAGTGTGTGAAAATTTGATAGGAATATAAAATGCATATTTTTCCTCCTTATTTTATGTACTCGTATGACTAATCAATGTTAAAATGTATTCATTACGTGCATATTTTGATTTAGGTGGCAATTCTATGGATATGGCGTAATTTGGAAGAAATAAGCGAATAGGGACCAAAATGAAAGAAAACGAAGTTTGGGAGTTGAAATGCAAATACTCAAAAGTTATGTGGAACCTTATGATAAAGATTTGAGAGTGTTAGAGGTTCGTCGAAGAAGAAAAAAGTCAAAGGGATGAAATACAATCAAAGTATTATCACATATCAACTCCTAGTCGAAAATGTTATGTTTCGGATTTTCATTCTCAGTTTGAGACCCATTTTTGGCATAGGAAGCATTCGAATTGGAAACATTATATTTCTGGAAGGTTTGTATTCCTTTGAGTTAGCTTTCGAATGCATCTTGAATCTTCTCAATAGGATATTGGGATAGAAAAATATGACCAAAATACTGAAGTTTGTTCGGTGGAAAATTGGTAAAACTATGCGGTCGCAGAGTGTAATCTTCCTTTCGGTCGCATGAGCACCTTCAGAGATTTTTAGAGCCTAGTTTCAATGTTCTATAAAAAAACACATGACTTACTACTATGTGGTCGCATAGGTGTTTCCTGATACGAAAATTCTGATTTTCGAATTTAAGTCAATCACCTATGGAAACAACTATAAATACGTGATTTGCAACCCTAGAACGTAGAGAATGCCTACAAACTTCATTCTTCATTATTTTGCTCATAGATTCATGAATTGTAACTAAACTTTTACACTTAGTCGAAAGAGATTGAAGACTCGGAACCACATATTGTGAGATCTAAATGATTTTTCTTAATTTAATTCATGTTTTTGAGTATTGAATATTTTTCTGTACTTATTTCCATGATTATTATGTTTGATATTCTAGAAGGCCTACTAGTTTGTTATTCGTTACAATCTACCGCTAAGTTAAATATCAAATCCGTAATTGTTTATTTTTTAAACTTGTGAAGCAACTAAGTTTGATAATTTGCTGTTTTGGTGATTGTTGAATTTTAGGAAGAATGTGCAACTAAATTAAATGCAACCGCTTGTGTTTGTGTTGTTTAACTTCATCGATCTTTCTACTTCGTAATGCGATTACCAAATTAAATTTAGAGCGCTTGTATTATGTTGTTTGATAATTAAGGTTAATTGGGTCGTTTGTATTCAAATTAATTATAAGTAAGAGGAGATGGGAAAATAATTCCAATTGTGAATATTCAGAATATGAGTTTATTTATACTTGTATTGATGATCAATTGTGAAGTTTCGAAGGTGGATATTGACTTGGACCAAGGTTAGTCTTTTGATTGTTTTCGTTAATTTAATTTTCATTACTATTAATTGCGTTATTTACAATTGTTTACATACAACCCCCCCAATTATTGTATGAAGTATAAAATATTGAATTACATATTCTTCGTGTGATCGACCCTTACTTCCACTACTACATTAATTTTAGAGGTTAATATATTACTTTTGGGTGCCTCCAACAGCACACACTAGTTATTCAAATTGATTTAGGGATATTCAATTGCATTAGGAAACATGAATTGAGAAGAATAAAATAGGTCAGATCAACTGAAATCAATACCAATTTTAATAACTTGAGTGGTCACATCAACAAATGTGAATTGCAGTAAAAAATGTTGTGAATCATGACTGAATAATAAGCTTTTTCCTTCTAAAATATATGTGAAAAAGAGATATTTTAGTTTGAATAGTAAATATACACCTCCCATTGAAATAGATGGCAGGGAGTGAGAATTATTAATGGGTCCCCAAATTTGGCTCATTAGAATGATGAACTCAGGTGGATTAGGCAATATATTATAAATTAGTGGTAATTACACAAAGCCATTCTTTAAGTATTAAACTTTCTAAAATCAGATTGGAAGTTTAATATTTCCAAAATCAGATTTTTTATAATTAAAATTTACTATAATTAAATATACAATATTCACATATTCAAGCCCTAATTAATTCAATCTTTCATATCTCTCTTTTCAAATCTACTTCTCTCTCTCTCTAAGCAAACCGCCGCCCTTCACTCTCTTTCTCTACACCACCCCGTCGTGGCAACACAGCTCCGACGTTGAGACGCTGCAGTCGGCGTCGCTTGATGCTGCAGTCGGTGGGGCGACAGCGTTGAGGCGCTACAGTCGGCGTTGCTCGATGCTGCAGCGTCTCTTTCCTCCGAGGTCTGCCGCTTCCCATTTCTTCATCTCCCATTCGTCTTCAATGCTCGATTATCTCTTCATCTCCCAATTTCTTCATCCCCGAGGTTTACTGCTTCCAATTTCTTCATCTCTGAGGTCTGAACGGTGGTACGTGTGTGCGTATCGTGGCTGCAGCACCCATATTGCGTTGGTGGTGTTTTTGTTTTTTTTTTTTTTGCCCAATTGTTGGATGGATTGTAGTGGCTTGCGTGGTTTGTTAGTTTTACGATGATGGTGGGGTAAGGCGATGGTACTGTTGGCGGTGAAGAGGTTGTGGTGTTCCTACTGGGTCGCTTGTTCAGGCCTAGCCGACCGTTTTTTCTTCTTCATCGGCGTTGGTGGTTGTGATGTGATTTTGCAGTGAGGGAAAGTGATGGTGGTTGTGTAGTCGGTGATAGTGTGTTGTGGTGGTGGTGGCGACGGTCTTTGTAGATTCTTGGATGGGGATGGTGTAAACGAAGATGGAGGAGATGGTGGTGGTGGTGGTGTACTATGGGTTGTGAGTTGTGTTGCAGTATTGTGGTGATGTGTTGCTGGCGTCGTGGTGTGGTGGTGGTGGAGACGGTGACGTGGCTGGTAGCAATGAGGTGGTGGTCACGAGGGTGGTCACGGGGGTGGTCACAGAAATCAATAGTGGTCACGGGAGTGGTCACAGAAGCCTGTGGTGGTCACGAGGGTGGTCACAGAATTTGGTGGTGGTGACCTTAAAATTGTGACTAAAAATTAATATGTGACCAATGAATTTGAAAATATGTGACTAATAGATAACTGTGACCTGTAATTTTTTGATTCGTGACCAATAAAATAATATGTGACCAGATTTGTGACCTCGAAATAATTCGTGACCTACAAATTTTTTGATCTGTGACCAATAAAAAATCGTGACCTGTAATTTTTTTGATTTGTGATCTCAAAAATAATCTGTGACCAATTAATTATGTATATGTCACCATTAATTGTATAATTGTAACACCATTATATTTAATTAATAAAATAAATAAATATTTAATTAATAAAATAAATAATTGTCAGAATCGAAAAAGTCGCTGAAAAAGTTCGTTCGGAACAGTCGTCGGGAAGTCACCGGAAAGTTCGCCGGAAGTCGCCGGAACGATCGTCGAAAAGTTTGCCGGAGTAGGACGGTGATTGGAACAGTCGCCGGAGCGGTAGGGGTGGTGAAGGTGGGATGAGTTAATTATATTATATTAGAATTAAATATTTAATAATAAATTAATTTAATAATTTATTATTTCATAAATAAAAATTTAAAAATTTTTAATAAAAATCTGATTTGGAAATTTCAAACTTGTTTTCTTATTTTTGAAATAGGCTAAACTTATTCTCTTGAATGTGTAATCTTCCCTATAAATTATGGGCCTACTAGTTTATTTTCCTTGGGCCATTTCATCATGTAAAAAAGTTCTTGCCACTTGGGTTTCTTTAATGGGTTATCATTCAGATTATGGAAATTAGGCCAAAGAATTAATTTTTTTTGGATCTCATGACTCCTCATTTAGTTCTATCTAGATATCAGTAGAATGGGCTAAATATTTTGAATTGGAATTGGGTCTAGAGATTTATTTTCTTTGGGCCCATAACTTCCCAGCTTGTCCAAAAGGATTGGACTGGTCCTATTTGGCTAGAAATTATTGTCACATTACAGCTCTGTTTCAGGCATTCTGTTTACTACTATTTCTTCAAAAGTTAATGGCATCTGGAGAAAATTTATGATTTGATTGGTGATTAAAAAACGTAGTTCCACTCACGGTAACAATTTGGAGGCCATGCATGCTTTCATTTAAAGCATCGAATTCCATTAATTTTTCCACTATTGACTTGCAAATTATATTAGCACCAAGTACTTTTCTTTGTTGCTGCTTCCGGCTAGGATCTCAATATTACCCAGAACTGATGCAAAACTTGAATAAAGAAAGATGCGATATCTTGGAATTCTCATTCCTTGAAAAAGGGAAGAGGTAAATCGTCACATGTATTTGTCTTTGTAAAAGGAGCATTTCTTGACCTCAATCGCGAGATGCTTATTCCTCGCTCTTCACTATCGTCGAGCCTAACTATAGAACCTTGTTATTCCGAGTCCATCTTATAAGGCTCCGATAATTCGAGAGCTATTCGTGGGATGTTTATTATCCACCTCTCTGATGTTTATTCCTAGTTTCGTAAGATGTTTATTCCTCGCCTCTCACTATTGCTGAGCCTAGCTGTAAAACCTCGTCTATTTGAGGCCGCTTATAAGATTTCGATAGTTCAAGAGCTATTCTCGAAATGTTTATTCCTTGTCTTGTAGGATGCTTACTCCTGGCTACGCGAGATGTCCATTCCTCGCCTCTCACTATTGTTGAGCCTAGCTGTAAGACCTCGTCTATCCGAGCCCTCTTATAAAACTTTGATAGTTTGAGAACTAATCTCTGGATGTTTATTCCTTACCTCGTCAGATGCTTATTTTAGGTTTCGTAAGATGTTTATTCATCATCTCTCACTATTGTCGAGCTTAGCTGTAAGATCTCGTCTATCCGAGATCACTTATAAGACTCCGATAGATCAAGGCTAGTCGTGGGAAGTTTATTCCCTGCCTTGTCAAATGTTTATTCCTGGTTTTGTGAGATATTTATTCTTCGTCTCTAACTATCGTCGAGCCTAACTGTAAGACCTCGTCTATCTGAGGTACTTATGAGACTCTGATAGTTCGAGAGCTGGTCGCGAGATATTTATTTCCTGCCTCATTAGATGCTTATTCCCGACTTTGTGAAATGTTTATTCCTAGCATCTTACTGTCTCGGAGACTAGCTGCCAAACTTCGTCTATCCGATGTCGCTTATAAGACTCCGATAGTTCGAGAGCTATTTGTGAAATGTTTATTCTCTGCCTCGCTGATGCTTATTCCTGGTTTTGCGAGATATTTATTCATTAGCTCTCACTATTGTCGAGGTAAGATGCAAGACCCCGTCTATCCAAGGCCGCTTATAAGACTTCAATTGTTCAAGAGCTATTCGCGGGATTTTTATTTCTTGCATCGCCAAATGCTTATCCCTGGCTTTGAGATATGTTTATTCCTGGCCTTTCACTATCGTTGAACATAGCTATAAGACCTCATCATTCTGAGACCATTTTATAAGACCGCGATAGTTTAAGAGCTATTCGCGAGATTCCGCCAAAGCAGATGGCACATGCCTCCCATGTACAAAAACTTATGGGATAAGCTTCTGCATGGATGAACCATTCACTATGTAGGGAAGCGTGGGCACTTCAACGAAGAGCTAGATCCCAAAAGTGACCACCTCCTAATTTGCTGAAGTGGATGGCACGTGCCTTCTATGTACAAAATGTCATGGGAGAAGTCTCTACATGGATGAATCATCCACTATGCAGGAAAGTGCGAACGGTTCGACAAATAGCTGGATTCCAAAATGGAACACCTCATAATTCATCGAAATGGATGGCACGTACCTCCCATGTACAAAAAGCCATGAGAGAAGCCTCTGTATGAATGAACCATCCACCATAAAGAGATGCGTGAATGCTTCGACGTAGAGTGGATCCTAAAGGGGACCACTTTCTAATTAGTCAAAGCGGATAGTAAATGCCTCCCATTGATAAAAAATCACGTGAGAAGCCTTTGCATGGATGAACCATCCATCATATAGGAAAACGCGAACACTTCGATGAAGAGTTCGATCCCAAAAGGGTCTACCTCATAATTTTTCAAAGTGGATCACACATGCATCCCATTGACAAAAAAACAATGAGAAAAGTCTATGCATGGATGGACCATTCACCTGCATGGAAGTGTGGACGCTTCGATGAAGAACTAAATTCCAAAGGGGACAACCTCTTAATTCATCGAAGCGGATAGCACATGCCTTCCATGTCAAAAATCCATGGAAGAAGCCTCTCAAGCATAAAAAAAAAAGAGCTTACATTCAAACTTCCGAAAATGATCTTAAAAACACTTAATCTTTACTTCAGCATAAACTTCGAATTTCAGCAAAATTGAAGCATAACTTTGGTATCTTCAAAACTACTCAACATTCAAATTAAAACATAAAGAAATTTGAGGCTTTCCATGAGAGGTCCTTTTTTTTAACTTCGACCATGATATAAATATCTATACCTGGACCTGCACATCCTATTTTGAAGAAATTTAAACTATAACTATTTTCATTTATTGTCATTATTTGGAAGAGCAATGGACACTAGCAAGTTTTGATCTAATCATCATTTTACCCTATTTGGAAGGGCAAGTGGACCCCAATTTGTTTTGTACATGTGCAGTGGATATATTGTATTTTATTACATGTTGGTTTAGTTCATATTATAGAGGAGATGCTGTCGAAACTCTAACAAACTATATTCGACATCTTTCGAGGAAATTTATAAGCCCTCACTTATTCAGGCTCACATTGATATTTTCGAGGCAGTTCTTAAGTCCTCACATATTAGAACTGCTCATATTCTGATGCATTCTGTAAGATCTCACATACTTGACTACTTATATTTCGAAGTCCGACCCGCACATGAATGTATAATACAAATTTGGGTGGCCTATTGTTATATCCATAAATTACATGGCATGCTCAGATGGAGGGAGTCTCATATATGTTGATGTGATATCGACTATTCAATTGATTAGGCCTATTTAATTAAATAATAGCATATTGAGATTGAATTGACCTATTTAATCAAGCAAACATCATATTGGGCTTGGAGCTCGGCCCATCATGCCCACTTGACCCATTTATTTCCTTATATATATGTAAGTTCATTTCATAATAAGGTATGTTCTCTAACCCTAGCCAAATTCTCTCTCCCATCTCTTGCACTAATTTTTCTTTTGTCTGACCGTTGAGTTGACCGTTGGAGTACAAACGATCGCTGGATCATTTTCTCGACTGACATCCTTTGCCTTTTAACTAAGGATGTTAATTTGGCTCGCCGGCTCGAGCGGCCCTAGTCTTTACCAAATGATGAAAAATTAATTCTAATGCATTAAATATTAATACATCAAGTAGCCCGGCACGGAAAAAGCCTGAGCTTGCCCGACCTTAAAAAGTCCAAATTATTTCCCATTTTTGGGCGTCGACCGGAGCCCAAGCCTACCCGACGAGCCACATGGGGCTGGCTTGTGCCACTGGATATTTTCGGCCCGTGACGAACTGAGCCTAAAAAAGAAAAAAAAAATTAAAATTAAAAATTAAAAGCTAAGAAGCTTCAAGATGCCTATGTCAGGTAGCCAGTCGCTACCTACAGTTGCCTGCTTGTCGCAAGCCTACATATAGAACCGGCTTTGATCGACTCGATAAGATCCGAGCTAAAAGCTCGGGTTGAGCCTAGATTTTTTGGCTGAGCAAACACTCAGTTCGGACTGGGCCAAAAAAAGCTTGAAACATTTTACTCGAGCCCGAGCCTTGAGTTTCGCTCAACTCCTTGACATCTATATTTCTAACGAGGTGTTTAGTGTGCATGTGATGACCACATAAAGGGGAAGTGGCCAAGATTCTGTTAGCGCATTTTTTGAGGTCTACAGAAAATTTAATTTTAAGAGTAAAATTTGTAGTTTTAAATTTGGCAATGCATCTATCAACAAAATAGTAATTGACAAATTATCTTGACATCTTAACCCCAATCTTGGTGTATTTTATTTTATATTCGCTGTGTTTTTCATATGTTTAATTTAATTGTAGAAGATGGATTAAAATTCATTGAAGTTGAATTAGGAAAAAATAAAGAGCATTATAACTTGTATTGAAAAATCCTCTAATAGAAAATACGTTTTGGACGAGTTTTGCATAGAAAATGTACTAAACGCTAAAATATTTTTCATGGATATATGTTATAGATGGAAGTCAATTTATCTTTTGTTACATTTTTGTGAAGGCTATGAAAATATTATTACTACTTATTACAACATCTGACACTATGATTGAAAAATTGTATTTCATGTAAGAAATTTTTTTGAAACCTTTTACGACGCTATAATTGCATTTCCAAATTTATATTATCCAACTATTTCTATCGTTCTCATTCACATTTATCATATTGCTAAAAAGAAATTAGAATATTACCCATTTTCTGATTTTATAGTAGCAATGGAACTTAAGTTTAGAAAACATTTGAAGGATTTTTCTATATTGTTCCTGTTAACTTGTGTAATGGATCTCAAGTTTAATTTAAAGGGTACAAAACTTGTTATAAACCAAACTTTGAATGTATTAAACTATGGATCTTCGATTACATGTGTAATACAGAAAGAAGTTTAAGAGTTTTGATTAACTCTTTAGCTGCAGACTTTTGTAGACAGCTTGTTGTAACTTATTCGAATTGTACTTCATCTAATCACTCACCTTTATTTTTACAATGCAATTCTGATGATGATTTAGGTCCTAGATCTTTTAGATTCATCAATGTTTGGACCAAACATCATGACTTCTCAGCCTTTGTTTCTCAAAAGTGGTCACTCGCTACTCATCTTAAAGGAATGGTTGCTCTCTGGGAGAAGTTCTTTAGATTGAAACAGGGACTTAGGTGGTGGAATCTATGGTTATTTGGTGATGTGTTCCAGAGAGTTAGAGACGCTGAGGAGAGGGTTGACTAGGCAGAGATTGATTTTAAGGTTGATCCTACACCGGAGCACCGTCAATTACTTCATCATGCACAGTCTAATTTGAATCGGACCTTAGCTATTGAGTAGGGTTTTTGGATGTAAAAGGCCGGCTCTCGTTGGGTATGTGAGGGAGATCGTAACACTAGATATTTTCATTCGCTGGCACA
This sequence comes from Fraxinus americana, assembly GCA_035079005.1. Lineage (NCBI taxonomy): Eukaryota > Viridiplantae > Streptophyta > Magnoliopsida > Lamiales > Oleaceae > Fraxinus > Fraxinus americana. The sequence goes on along the minus strand of CM068712.1, from coordinate 15,135,001 downwards.
GGGAGACGAATCAGATCTTGTATCAGGACCATCACGACTTAGGTCGGGGAAGTTCTTACTACTCCAGCAGATATTCAAAGCCGATATCTTTTTTCCAGGAATTATTATCCGCTAACAACCTCTTGAGTATATTCGTCCGGATATCATACCTAGGATACTGACGGCGGTAGACAATATGGTGCTGAACCGGCTCCCTTTGATTGATGAGGTGCGGTAGGCCATTTTCAATATTGATGTTGATAGTGCTGCGGGCCCTGATGGATTTTCAACATAGTTTTACCAACACTGTTGGGATATAATACATGATGATGTATATGGTGCAGTCATTGATTTTTTTGAGAGTGGTCATTTCTCGAGAGGATTTGCTACTACGTCTATTGTTTTGCTTTCAAAGAGGGAAAATACTTGTGGATGGACGGATTACCGGCCTATCAACCTATGTACAGTATTCCATAAGCTTATCACAATGTTTTTGAACAAGAGAGTGAGTTCATTTCTACTTTGTATTATTTTCCCTCAACAGAGTGGATTTATCCCCGGTCAACTTATTGGGGACAATGTTTTGTTGACCCAGGAGCTGCTACACACGTTGGATTATAAAATGCGTAGAGGGAATGTTATGTTAAAACTGGACATGGCTAAAGCTTATGATCATATGGATTAAGGATTCATTTATTCTATACTGGAGGCATTTGGTTTTGACCTGTTGTGGATTGATCAGATCAGACGATGTATGTCGAATTGTCGATACTCAGTGCTTCTGAATGGGCGCCATGTGGTTTCTTTTCTTCTTTGCGGGGTCTTAGACAGGGAGATCCTATCTCCCCATCCTTATTTACTATTATTGCAGACTACTTTCCTCCATTGTTTACTCAGATATTTCAGACATATCCTACTATGCAGTATTGACATGGAGGTAGTACTATTGTCTCTCATCTTGCTTTTGCCGATGATATGATTATATTTACCAATGGACAAAAGAAGTCTATCAGAAGAGTCATCGATTGTTTGGAGCACTACGAGGGGGTCTCCGGCCAATTGGTGTATAGAGACAAGAGTGGTCTTATATTGCCTACGCGGGCATCTGATATTCAGATACGGAGGTTAGTGACTTTGACTGGATTTTAACATTAGAGACAGTCGTTCACATATCTGGGAGTCCCTTTGTTTAAAGGGGATAAAATGAGCTTTCTGTATGATGATCTCATTATGAAGGTTAGGAGTAAGATTTCTGGATGGGCTTCACACCATCTTTCTCCTAGTAGTAGGATTACTCTACTGAAGTATATCCTTTCCTCTGTACCATTGTATCTATTCCAGATTCCGCGACCTCCTAAGGTCATTCTGAAAAGGCTGGAGAGTATATTTGTGCGATTCCTAAGGGATTCTAAGGATCATGTACGTCGTCTACATTGGCGGAGTTGGAAGCCAATTTGCCTTTCTGCGACGAGGGAGGTCTGGGCTTTAGACGATTAAAGGATACGATGGACACATTTTCATTGAAGCTTTGGTGGTTGTTTAACTCTCAGAGTTCTCTGTAGGCTCAGTTTTTACTGGGCAAATACTGTAGAGGGACACATCTGTCACTTGCAGGAGTTCCTTACTCAGTATCTCCTATTTGGAAAAGACCGAAGAAATTTGAACCATGCGCTGAAACACACATTGAGTGGGGCCTTAGGATATGGCAGATCTTCTTCTAGCATGATTGTTGGATGGGTGATTCTACATTGGCATCCATTTTCCCACACGGACAGCACACATTTGCAAGGGTACAAGACTTTTTCGAAGAGACTGAATGGGATTTTGGGCGATTACTACAGGCTCTTCCATCAGCTATAGCAGAGAAGGTTGCAGCCATTCTACTATGTCTTAATGTATCGGATCGCATTTTATAGAGGGTCACATCAGATGGTAGATTTACTACTAAATCACCATAGCAGCTGATCCGTTCTAGTAGGTCAGTACATGATTCATTTCGCCTACTGTGGAACCCTATCATACCTCCTACCTTTTTGTTCTTCTATTGGAGATTTTGGCAGGACTTAATACCAGTTGATGTTATTATCAAGAGGAGGATCAGTAGTCAGTTGGCTTCTTGATATCAGTGTTGTTCAGAGATTGAGACCATCCTTCATATTTTTACTGGTAGCAATATATCAGATCATGTTTGGCAACATTTTGGGGCTTTATTTCAGATTACCATGAGTACAGGAGAGAGTGTCAGACAGAGATTTCTGATATAGCGGTATTCTAGTCAATTTGCTAGGACCGGGCATATTCGCATCATTATTCTTCTATTGATTTTTTGGTTTCTTTGGATTGAGAGGAATAATGCAAAGCACAGGAACATACATTTGAGTTCGAGACGTATTATCTGGAGAGTTCACCGTATAATATCCTTCCTCCATATTGGTAGACTATTCCGACCGTCACATTGGCGTAATGACATGCAGCTTGCAACACTTTTTGGTATTTGTTTGACTCTCCCTCCATCTCCTTCCCCTATCATGGTTTGGTGGTGCACTCCATCATTTGGATCTACCAAGATCAACACCGATGGTTGTGTCAAGGATGTGTTTGTGAGTGGGAGATGCATCATCATGGACTACGCTGGAAAATGTATCATGACTTTCTCAGCTTCATATAGACAGTGTATGATATTAGAGGAGGAACTCAGAGCTATTCGTGATGGGATACTACTAGCTGAGATCTTGGTTTGTCAAATATTTGGGTTGAGGCAGACTCGACTGTAGCCATTCACTGCATCACCAGAGGTGGCGGACCGCGGCCTATCCAGGGGGATACTTAGACGGATTGCAGGTATCGTTTCCTTTGACAGAGATATGGTTTCCCACATTTTCAGAGATGGAACCAAGTTGCAGATGCACTTGCTTCCGAGGGTGGCATCATCGTAGATATCAGGAATATCGACCAACCGACCTACCACGACGTATCAGGGCACTTGTTCAGATTGACAGATATGATTCATCCAGCACTAGAGTTTAAGGATTTGTCTTTTGCTTTTACTTTTATTTTTGCTTATCACGATTTCTATCCCCAATTTATTGAACATAAACTAATAATACGAACTTGATCCTGTAACTTCATTCAAAAATGAAACTCTTTTGAATTTTTATTTTTAAATAAAATTATTATGGAACACAATTGAAAAATAATTTTACTTTGATCATTTCTTCGATTTTTGAATTGTATCTAATTAATTTTCGAGGTTAGATTGAATAGTGACCTTATAAAACTTTTTTAGAACGGGTTGATGAATAATTAAAGGAGAAAAAAAATATGATCGCCCCAAAGAGCGGGGTCGTCCCTCCGCTTCAACGATTGACTTTACACTTGTGCTCTACGTACTCAAATCCCTAAGTATTGTATTAGAAAATCATGAGGTGAGGAAAATATAAATAGTTTGTCAAAGAAAATCTTCAAACTATTATAAAATGGAATCGAAAAAAAATTATGTAATTGAATTTAAATTTATTGAATTATTTACGGCGAGAACTAATGAGCTATTTAATCACATTCACCTCTCCAACTTTTGTCTCACAATGTCTAGTGTTGGCCCAACATAGCACTTTTGTCATTGGTGTTCTTTCCAATCTTTACGCATTTCACCGTTAAAAAAAATAATAATAATAAAAAAAAACTCCTCTAGCTGAGTAGTTTTCACCGTCTATTCAAGGTTGAGTTCTGAAATTCGACAATGGACTAAAAAGCCACCTACAAACTTTATATCCAGAGAATCATAAAAGAGAAATATGGAGACTATAATTCTCAATTTTAGCTCCGATTGGTGGGAGTTAAAATCAAATTTTTAGAAAAATAATATTAATTCTTGCCAAACATGGAAGTAGTTGACGATAAACGCGTGGCCTCCAAGTTATAAAAGGTTAAAATTTGTAACATGGTATAAAACGTTAAAATATGTAACATGGCACGTGTCTACTAAAACATCCCAAATTTTAAAGAAAGGAAAAAACTAAGCCAACGAGTACAAAAACACGGCTCTAAATAAGTCAAAACATATAAAATCTTTCGCTTTCATTAACAAACTAACCTGAGCTAGCAAGAAGAAAAAAGAAGGAATGATGGGATGCTAAAGAGATGGTTATGGCTATGAGACTAGTGCAATCAAGTAATCGACCAATGCACTATTTTATATTTGATAGACCGAAATTAGACAATAAAAGGAACTATGAATAAATATAGAATAGATGTACTAGTAGATTTAGGATAGTATTTTTAATTTTTTATTCAAACCAATATTATTTGCATCAACATTTAAACGGAATGAGAAGGTAAGCTTAAAACCAAATAAGAAAAATAGCATACGTTACATTATTTTGAATGAAAACTTATAAACACCATCTACCAGTTGTTATACTTTTTAATCCATATGCCAGTTGTATCCTTAATGTTTATTAAATTTGCAGTATGACCATCAACAATTATTGAACAAATTTGGGACTTAGTGGACGGTAAAATAAACATAATAAAATCTTTACACAGATCAGATAATTTAACACTACAAGTCCAAGAGAACTCCACAATGAAAAATAAATTCTGCTGATATCGTACCAAATATGCATTTTTATTTAACATTGGCATTGCACCAAAACTAAACAACAATTTGTCTATGTTCTCTTTCTTTATTGACATAATATCCCATATCATATTTTTTTGAAATCAAAATTTACAGATAACTTCAAAAATGTAACAATTCAAATACCAAAGAATACATCATTAAATGAATGCAAATAAACATATTCTCCAATCAGCTGTAAGCACATAAAAAAAAAAAAAAAGCCAAGGTTAAGCACATATTTTTGTTCAAATGCTGTATTAATTTTTAAAAATTAGGCACATGAATCAAGTGCATCACAAGACCTATGATTTCAGAAAATAAATTCAATTTGAAATTTCCAAATCAGTCCAGTTCATGACCGCCTTTCATCATTGAGTTCTCATTCCACGTATAAAACAGTTACCTCGTTCAGAAGCCGAGCATTATATATTCATCGTCTATTATCTGAAAGGGAAAATGACCGCATGTCTTCTTGACCTCTGATTTTTAACAAACCCCCTTGGAATGCTGAAAATACAATATGAACAGCTTGCCAGTGCATTATCCATGTTCTTAATTTCAATGCACATCTGTGAATTCTCCACTGACGATGGCAGCACACAAAGCCTTCCAAATGGGTATTAACATTGTAATTGGAGGACGTAATTCCTGGAAACAAAGCCAAGCAGTATAATATGACGGTAAGGAACGTGAGAATTAATGAAAACTATAGCATTATCTTGTTTTAGATTTAATTTGGCATAAAATAACATATACAATGTTTATTTTGAACTTCTATACTTTACTTTGCCAAAACGTTTAAACTTGGAACGTCCTTACCTTGAAAACTAGTAAGAGATCTTCTTCTTCACGTATAATAAGAGACAAACTCCAGTAACAAGTAACTGGGGTCACACATTCATTTAAGACAGGTTTCATGATCTTGCTGATGGGAACAAAGTGGCGAACTGTCCTCCCACTGATTTGTAGAAGGCAATATAAAAATTACTCTGATTAGCGTGGTATGAAATAAAAACCCAACTCAGTCATGATATCTATAGTTAAACAAATAGAACATGGATAACAATTCAGGGAGGAAAAAGAAAGACAAACAATTTAATTTTCCTTCTTGACCAAAAAAACTGGCTGGAGGTCTTAATGAATACTTCGTAAAGAGATCCACTCTAAGAATAATAGAACTTATTTTCCCAATCTCAATTTACAATAGCAAAGAACTTGAGGTCAATAGTGGATACTTTAATCCTAGGGACAACCAAATAGCACGGCATGCTGTGGATTGGTCTTTACAAAGAACAAAGAAGACTATCTTATAACATACTCTTACTGACAACATAATACATTAAAGAGCTCCCCCAACTCATCCACACCCAAAATAAAATTGCAATGTAGAAAAAAATTAAAGCTCAAATGATTTCAAGTAATTATTACAAGCATCGATGTATAAGAATAAAAAAATGATGTTGTTATACAAATTACAAGGTACCTTCTATAAGTAGTTTCAAGCTGAACTCCAAAGGAAGGCAAAATTGTAACTGACTCTGTTACACAAAAACATGTAACACAAGATTGAGAAAATATATGCCACTGCCTTCCCCATCTTTTCTGAGAGAAAGCACTTCTTGAATAGCACATAAGATTGCATTACACAAATAAACAATTGTACTCGGTGCACTTCTAAAGGACATAATGATAAAAATATTGCATGTCAATTAAGATTCAAACACTTGGATAGCAGGGAACGGGGCAAATAACTCTACTTTGGTAAGGACCAATCATCCTACAGTCCCTAAGTTACACAAAATATATCATTTTGTCGCTGATGTTCAAATTTTACAAGATTGCCCCTCGAGTTGTAATCTGAATTCAAATTGTTCCAAGCTGTAAGTTGTAACTTGCAGTTAATTTTATTGAGGCAAAAAACCACTGAAAATCCTCGAAATTAACATGTTTAACTTTGGATTTCGATTTTTCAGTTGAGAAAATTAAATTATCAGTCAATTACAAATTGGACCAACTTGCTACCAAGTTGAAACACAAGGGGTCACAGTGTTGAAATAGGAATATCAGGAACAAATTAGAACATCGTGGAAACTTAGTTGACTACAGATGTGATTAACCTTCATAGTTCCAAAATTCTAATAATCTGAAAAGTGAATTTATGGGGTATATTTCTGAGGTTAATATATTATCCAAACGTTAAAATTAAATAAAATTCATTGGTGGTTACTGTAAATTCCAGGTGATATCAGCAGTCCATTCCCACAATTAATTTATATGACCAATTATGCGGAAAAAACAACTAAAAATGCTCAACGATTAAATAAGTTCTTAACTCTTACATCGAAGTAGAGGATCAACATTTACTTAAATCAAATCTTTGTAAATTCACATATTTCCAGGACAAAATCCTGCAATTCCTAGATCCTCACCTTTCTCAACTTGTTTCCCTTGCCATGATTTCACAAGGAATACCGCTAAAGAAAAGCTAAAAAGAACAGCCATTGACATGTCCTGCAATCATGATAGGCACCTGTCATGTTTTGACAAAATAATTACAAAATAGTAAAGATCTAGAGATGAAGTGCAATTTTGACCTCCCCCCGTAAAAAGTTAAAAGGAAAAATGTATAAAACCTCAGAATTTATCTTTAGGCAGTTATATAAAAAAAGAAACATCCAGAAAACGTGTGCATATTCATTAAAGTGTCAGTAGTTGAGATAAACATCAATTTTCCCTTTCCTTTCTTGTTCCTTGTTTTAGTTTCTTGTATTTAAGCATCTTTCATTATGCAAACTAATTATGAAGAAGCAAATGTGGCTATCGAATCATAAAAATACAGGAATTTATTCGTAGAAGACAAAAGGGGATATTTTTAAATAGATAAGAAAGTCAATAAATCTCTATCATATGCCAAACGGACTAGTTGTGCAGCATTGAGAAGACTAGAAACTTAATTCCCCGAAAAAAAGGGTGATACCAATAACTCAGCAAGACACAATTGAAATTATAACAATGTAACACAAAATCAGGAAGCACGAGTAAGCACTACTGATATATATGGGAATTCATATAAACATACCTGTGGGAGAAGGAGAAAGCAGAAAGTGGCTGAAAGCAGAATAAAAACGTAGAAAATGTAACTTGACGCACTGCTTCTTGAAATGATGATATGGTGAATGTCAATTGCATCAGGTGGGCCCTTATTTGTATCATTTATATATGTGCATCGTCCTTCCGAAATGGTAGCTATTGGCTCCACCATCTTAGACTACATCAAAACTGGGAAAGGACTTGTAATGAGTTTTATCTCCAGTTACCTCTCTTCATTCATCAATTATAGACTATTCCCAATAAATAAACTAGCAACATCTTTAGGAAGGATCGAAAGTCGAAACAATCCAGAATATTTCTCAACTAACATAAATGCTATTAAAAAAATTGAGGCCAAACTTGATTAATTTCATCATTAGATTTTGTATTTGTTGTATTCACCAATGATAATAAGTGTGGTATACGTAGTCATATTCAAATATGATAATAAGTTAATATTAGCAAAAAAACTTTGAATGGTAAATATCAAAATGTTGAATTTGTTAAGCAAATACAACACAACATTTTAAAATTAATTACTATGTATTATAATAATACTAATTCAGTTTGACGATGAATTTAGTTTTTCCAGACTCATCTTTCAAAGATATTCAGGGTTTTCAATTTGCTTGTTAAACTCTATCTTAAGTAATGACAACTTACCTTTTAACATGAAACGACTTTAGTACAAGATAATGGGAAAATCAGAAGTTATTTTATCTTCCTCTTGTACTATTGCAAAATCAGGTACAGCCAGTAAAACTCTTAATACCATTGCAGATTCTAATTCCAACATTTGGATCAACAATTCACGAGCCAGTGATCAGAGGGCTAAAGAATCCAATTTTCACCATACCATATGTACCCTCTCTGTAAACAAAAAAGTGCAATTTTCTGATGGAATCACTACTCCAGTTTAGTGCCAAGGAAATGAACCCTTACTTTCACATTACAATAGGACATGTTCCGAAAATGTCATCTAATCTTACTCAAAATAATTTGAGCAACTTTTTTCCCTAAATCGCTGTGCATTTCAGAACATCACTTCAAGAAAAATGATTGACAGCAATAAGAAGAGAAATCTCAATTGCTATATAGATACTGAGAAAAGAAGAAAACCCCGGGATACCAAATAAAGGGAACTACAGAAAAAGGAGCCATATAATAGTAGAGGCTAGCACATTAAAGATTAGGGCATCCAAATTTCTTCTACTTACAACGTTTATATCCTTAAACTTGAGTGAACCTAGATCATTCTGTGCTCAACTATGAAGTTTGTGAATTAGCTAAAAATTGCCATGTTCGTATCTTTTAAGTAACGCTAGAAGTGAAGTGAAATTCCATTCTCTGTTATCATGAAAGTGTAATATTAGGGGGTAAATCTTCAAATGCTTTCTATAGACTAGAATCATAAGTTGGCAATTATAGGAATATTGGTCATAAAGAAAGATATCCATTACTTGTTGGCATTAGATATATATATCTCTCACGAGACCAGACATTGCACACATCATCAATGTTGTCTTTCTACTTATGCAAGCATCATCAAAAGAATGCTTGGAAGTTTGTATAAGGATAGCAAGGTTCCTCAAGGGTAATCCATGCATGGGATTGCTATTCTATAAAGGCAATCACAACAATCACATGCAAATAGAAGCTTATAATGATGCGCAATATACATGGTCAACAACGTAAACAAGTTACATATGCACCTTTTCAAAAGGCAACCTAGAATCTTGGAGGAGTATAGACAAAATTAGGTTTCTAGGTCAAACTTTGAGGCTGATTTCCATATTTGAACTTAGGTATCTAGAATTTAGAACAAATCTATACTAAAAGAATTACAAGTAGAGGTCGAAGGGCTTATGAGGTTGTATTGGACGCAACAAAACTGTGATAAGCATTGCAAAGCCAAGCATATTTGGTTGACTGATATTTCACCAGAGTAAATATCAACAGCAATCTTATTTGTACTCCCTTTGTTTTATCTAAAGTGCAGCTAGCTGATGTTTTCACTAAAGGTGTTTAACATCTCCGAACCACGAGGTTTAGAAAATTGACAAATTTCTTAATATTAAGATCATTTTGATTTCCTAAGATTTTTAGTCAATATTAGTCGTACATATTAGGCCCCTGTTTGGTAGAAATTAAAATCTGATTTTAATCTAAGTCAAAGTCAACAATTAATTTTAACCACATATTTTATGGTTCCCATAACTTTTCAACCACACATTTTATCAACTTTTATCAAAATCGGCTAAAAATCTAATTTTAATCCCGACCAAACAGGGGCTAGGACAATAGTATTTTAAGATTTAACTTGTTGATGTCTTGTACAAATATCTCTAACTTTTTCAGATTAATACAACACACTGTTTCTAGAAATTAATCTTTTATGTGAAGATAGTGAACATATTTGCTCGTGTAAAGGAATGAATGGCAATGGCAATGCTCAGGTTTCAAATGTAAATCCTCAGACTTGTTACTTAAGCAAGAAAAAGGCATCTGCATCCTAAGAAATGTTAGACATTATTGCACATTCTATTAGGAATCAGCTCTTATTCAAGAAATAAAAAACAGTATAACTTAAAAAAGGTAAGATGTCTGGAAAAGAGAAGATTTTGCTTCTATATGATTTCACTAATTAACTTTATTCCATATGAATGACAAATCACATGAAATGGTGGTTTTGAGATCCCCATTCAGCTCTTATATATCTAATCATAACATTGATACTCTTACTCTTGGTCTAAGTCTCAGTTGGCAAACAAAGACACTGTTTTGTGATAGTAGATTTTATGAATCTCAAGGTAGAAGCTTACTACAGCTTAAACACAAAATCTTTGAGAAAACACAGTATTATGCACAATTCCTAATTATGGTTTCCAAGATTTCACAACCAGAAGTGGGTGATCACAAAACTAAATAAATTACTAACAAAATTTTGATTGCTGATAATAAAATGAGTAAATTATAAACAAGTAAAGTTTAATTTTGTCAATGGCAAATAAAAAGCAGAGTATGAAAACCGTTACCACATCTATTACCAGTGAATTCATCAGAAAAACCAAAATAAGCAATTCATATAATCAATCACCAGGAAATTAAACCTTCAAAGAATTTGTGGTCCCATAACTACAAAAACGGAAAATTCAACATGACGGGAGTGGGAGATGGTGGGCAAGTACCTGTTAGAGCGGGAGAGTATTTTGGGGATTGAATTTTAATTTAGCCGCCCAGATTCTCTTGGTAATTCCACGTTCGTCACAAGGGTATCACTGATCAACTACAAGTGTTGTTAATTTTGTTAGAACAAATAATCAAATATCGAATTTTTCTTTCAAAAATTATAAAAATTAGGGTTAAACTTTCAGTGAAATTTTAATTGGGTCATTCAACTAATAATTTGTTTCAATTCAATCATTGAACTTCAATGTTTATGACTCCGGCACCCATTACTAAATAACTTCTCAATCCTACGTGAATGTTAGAAATGGAAGATAATTTTGACTTATCTTGCGTTTATAAATAAATAAATATTACACCTAATCGAATCATAGCTGTAAAATTTAATAAATAAATAATCATATGCTAGACAGTATACATTTTTGAGAAGTGCTACATGTACGTAAATCTATACATAATGGTGTCCATAATTACACGTGGCACTGGATCTAACCATTAATTCAAATCTCACACTTTCATATCAACAACATGATTTTGTCAACATCACATTATGGACACTATTATGTACATATATTATGTACATCTAGACTTTTCCCAAATTTTTTAATTTTTTAGTCACAACTGGATTATGTTGCATATTTACCTGAAAATATTACGTTTTAACGTTCATGGAGTACTAAAGTTTAATAACGGTAGGAAGCACATTTTCACTCGAGCGAGGGCAAGACTTGAGCATGGAAAAAATATTTCAACCAAAACAATAACACGGTACTATAAAAGCCCCAGTTTGTTTGGCATTTTAAGGAGAATTTTTACCGTTGCTTAGGGGTATCAGCCGCAATATTTAACCACTTTGTCTTAGGGTGAGACCCACTTTTTTGGAAAAAAAAAAGGTCAAAAAATTCATTTTCGTGTTAAAATAATGTGAAACAAACATGATGAAATGAAACACTTTTTTACAATGTTGTCTACGTGTTCTCATTCTCTGAAAACTCCCTATATGGTCTCATTATCAATCTTATCAAGAGCGTTGCAACATTTCATAAAAAATGTGGTGGGAGTCTACAAAGTTAAGACGTGAGAAGAACAAAACTAGAGTGATTGGCATGGATGAAACAAGATTACGAGATATACCACAGTAAAAGAGAATCGATATCACTAATTAACAGCTATTGAAAAATTAGTAAAATAAGAGTTAAAGAATACATATATTTGATAAAGATATACCATCAAAAGAAAAAAAAAATCCATCTAGTAGTTTTTACTTTTCATGTTGCACCAAATCCATCTTGCATATTCTTAATGAACATATAACAAAACTGGATAAAGATATGCATGAATTATGTACACCAACTAGTAGATGAGCCTAATTCAATAAAGCATACAATGCGCAATAAGTTTGCTTTTGGAATTTGGAATTGATAAAGAACTGCAAACTGTAGACATAAATATTAATCTTTTCCAAATTTCAGTTTAAAGTGACTTCAATTTCATCCGGACAAAGGTAATGCAAGTTCACTTTGTATTAGAATTCAAAATCTTTATACGTTCAATCATTGTGGTCAACTTTTTCAATTCTTCCACAAAATCAAGGTCGGCCCTAGCCCAAGGCAAACTAAGCCGGTGCCTAGGACCTCATGATTTTGAAGCGCCTCACAAAAAAAAAAAAAATGGTTATTCCCAGAACCAGTCCCAATACCCACCAAATCCCTTAAAAAACCAATTGTTTTCCCTTAAGGTTAGAGGAACTGGAGAAGAAAGTAGAGAAACATAGATTGATTTTTATTGAACGTAAATCACAAATTCCAATCGGTTGCCACCGGAGGAACATAGACTGTCGCAATCAAAGAACAAGTATGTAGGTGAAACAATGAAGAAACTCTAATGGCCGTTTGTTGGTCCCAGAGTATAATTTGAACATACAAATTACTTGTAAATTGCAGAAATTAAAGATAACACAAAGAATTTTTCACCTGGAAAGGTTCGGATGTTCAGTCAAAATGTCTAATCACCAGTTGAGCATCTACAAAGTAGATATTGCTCTAGTTTCACTATAATCAACAAGAATCATTACAAATGTATTCTTCACTATTTTCTCTCACCTCAAATCACACAGATACAATACACAATCTCACCCGTTATAGGCCAAGTATAATATCTGAAAACATCACTCAGATTTACAGATATTGAATAAAAATCACTAAGAATACACAAACCGACAGAGAAAAGAGATGGAACCCCATACTCATAAGTTCATCTCAACAACAACAACAACAACAACAACAACAACCCTTAAAAGAAAACGCAAAGGAGAATTAATACATGAAAACCAAAAGCCACATATCAATGACTGAGAGCTGGCCAGATGTATGGCCAGATCACCAGATCAAAACAATGAAGAGGCGTGTAATATGGAAACATGATTTCCATATTACAAACAAGACTGGGCCAAGAAACCGGAAACAGCAGAAGCCCAAATACAAATAGGTTGGGCCAAGAATTGTGAGGCAGCCCAAAAGACTTAACATTCTTCACGTTGCTGAACAATTCTTGGTAATATCTAGTGTCTAGAGCTCTATTGTATCATTTGCTCTTACTTACCTGTAAATGAAAAAGAAGAAAAATTAGTATTTATTCAAAAAATAAATGCTGCTTGATTATTCTAAACTCACAATTATTTAAGTGATGTTTAGACTTTTCAAGCAGTTTTTGAATTTACTTAAAGGCAATACCTTGGTTCCCAAATCAAATGGATTAAATTTAGTAGAAATATTTTCTAAACTAATTAGACCTTTTTCAGCCATGTTTCTCACAAAATGAAACTTTATATCAACATGTTTTGTTCGATCATGATACATAGGATTTTTGTTGAGATGAACAGCACTTTAATTGTCAGTATAGATTCTAACAGAATTATTCATAAAGTCAATTTCATTTAATAACCCTCTCAACCAAAAGCTTTCTTTAACAGTATCACAAGCAGTATTCTGCCTCTGTAGAAGATAAGACATCTAACTTTTGCAACTGTGATTTCCAATGTGATTTCCATCTAATGCAGCAATCACACAACGTGAAAACATAAGATGAAGTAGACATTCTTTTATCTAAATCTCCAGCAAAGTTAGAATCAGTGTAGCCTTTCAGAATTATGCCTTCATTACATTTTTTAAACAATAAGCCTAATTCAGATGAACATTTCAGGTATTTTAACATCCATTTTCTAGCTAACCAACATGTTTCACCAGGATTAGCCATAAACCAGCTTAAAATACTTATACCATAAACTAAGTCAGGTCTAGTGCAAACCATTTGATACATTATAGACCCTACAGTGTTGGCATAATGAATATTTTCCATTCTTTTAAATTCTTCATCAGTTTTGGGAGACTGTTCACTGGACAATTTAAAATGATTAGCAATAGGCAAAGAAACAGATTTACAGTCAATAATAGAAAATATTTGAAGTATTTTCTTTATAACATGGAATGCAGTCAGTCCTATTTCTTTGTATTTCCATGCCAAGAATCCTTTTAACTTGTCCTAGATTTTTCATTTCAAATGTAGATTTTAACTTTGACTTAATAAAATCTATTTCAAATCTATTATGGCAAGCAAGTAACATGTCATCAACATATAACAACAAATAAATGGATTCAGGTCCACCGACCCTTTGAAAAAAAGGCATGAATCATAATTGCTCTTAACAAACCCCAAAGTCTAAATATAGGAATTAAACTTCTTGTACCACTGTTTGGGAGCCTACTTCAGGCCATAGAGGGATTTTTTCAACAAATAGACCTTATCAGATTTAGATTTAACTTCAAAACCCACAGGCTGTTTCATATAAATGGTCTCATCAAAGTCCCCATTTAATAATGCAGTTTTTACATCAAGTTGATCAAGTTCCCAGTTAAAATTACCAGTTAAAGCAAGCAGAATTCTGATGGAAGTGTATTTACCAATAGGAGAAAATATTTCATTATAATCCATCCCTTCCTTTTGAGTGAACCCTTTGGAAACAAGTCTAACTTTATACATTTTACCTCCTATGTTAGAATCCTCTTCCTTTCTTTGATCTTAAAAATCCATTTACACTCAACAATCTTTTGATTTTTAGGTTTGTTAACAAGAATCCAAGTTTTGTTTTTGATAAGAGATTTCATTTCTTCATTCATGGCTTCTTTCCAAAATTTAGAGTCAGAACAATTTATAGCTTCTTCAAAGATAGAGGGTTCAGAATTCAAAGAGTCTAAAGCTGAGAATAGGGTGACAAAATCATCATTACTGAACCTAGTGGAGGGAATCCTATTCTTCATATAGAGTCTTTGGTAAGTTGATAGTCAGCAATAGATGAGTTAGTTGATTCAATTTCAGCTTCAGGTTCACTTAGTTCCTGATTCACATCAGATTAAGTAGTCTCCACCTCAATTAAATCATTGTGATCATTATAGTTTTCAGCTTGTTTTTCCAGAATGGTTTCTTTTATAGGTGTAGACTTAGCAGATTCTATTTCAGATGTAATTTTGCAAGGAAATCATTCTCATTAAAGAACACATTTCTGTTGATGATCACTTGGAAACCACCTTTACACTTAACCTAAAGTCTATACCCTTTGGTCTCCTCTCCATACCCCAAGAAAACAAATTTTAAAGATCTTGGTTCAACTTTTCCTTCATTTTGATGGGAGTAAGCAGTACAGCCAAAACCTTGAGTCTGTTATAATCTGGTATAGTATTAGACCACAGTTTTTCAGGGACTTGAAAATCAATAGCACTAGAAGAACTCCTATTAATAAGATATGTTGCAGTTTTAAGAACTTCATCCCAAAAGAATTTAGGAAGACCATAACTGTGTATCACGTACCTAACCTTTTCTAACAAAGTTTTATTCATTCTTTCAGCAACACCATTTTGTTTAGGGGTGTATGTCATAGTTCTATGCCTTAGAATTCCATTTTCTTTACAAAAAAAATCAAATTTCAGATTGCAGAATTCAAGGCCATTGTCAGTCCTAAGTGCTTTAATTTTCCTGTTGGTTTGATTTTCAATCATCAATTTTCATTGTTTAAAATTTTGAAAAGTATCAGACTTATGCTTCAGAAGGAAAGTCCATATTTTTCTCGAAAATCATCTACTATAAGTAAGTAGAATCTAAATCCACTCAAGGTATTTACAGTTGCTGGACCCCATAGGTCAACATGTAAATATTACAAAATAGAAGTGGATTTATGGAGTCCAGATTTAAAAGGTAGTTTATTCTATTTTCCAAACACAGTCTCCACGGAAGCCTAATTTTTCAAAATTGTTTTTTCCAAAATATCCAAATTTATTTAAAATAATCAGTCCATTTCCAGACATGTGGCCAAGTCTTTTATGCCAGATTAAAGACTTGTCAGAGTTAGAATTTACAACAACAGAGCTGTAACCTACTAAAGGTTCAGCTTGCATAGTGTAGATACCATTTATCTTGGGTAAAGAGATAACTTATTTATGATTAAGATTCAACCTTATGAAGCTCATATAAATCCTTATGCCATAGACCTCATCTAATTCTCCTAAGGAAATAAGATTCATTTTCAGTTCAGGTACATATCTGACTTTAGTCTAGACAGCAGCATGAAAGTTATATGAAGCTTCACTTGGAAATGAAAACAACCAAAATTACTTCTTCATTTTCTTATGAAATGTAATATCCTTCTAATACAAATCAAGTGCCTATGAAATGCAACAAATTAGCATACAAAATTATTCGCCCATATTCTACATGAAAACAAATTTCTATGTACAACTCCAAACCAGAACATCTAAATAATTAAATAAATATAAGCCTGAATTGGGAACTTGCACAAATAATGAATCCAAACTTGCAAGGCTCACAAATAACATGCAACGTCAATTAATTAATATGTGAATGCAACATAAAAAATGGTGAATTCTACATTCGTCATACATTCTAGTGTCCAAAACGTAATATCAAATGAACATTCTCAGTTCAGACAAATCTAAATACATGGAGATGAACAGCACAAGGAATTTTTTTACACATGTTCCAACCCAATTTGATACCCAATTCCATGTTGCAATATCAAAATCATTAGTGTTTGCAAACACACAAGTCAAGATATTGATTAAAAAAAAATAAGAAATACAGCAATTTCACAAAAACTCCATCTATACTGAATTTACACTTTACGGCTAAACTGAATAGGCTAAGTGATGTTAATGTATAATAGGTAACAAACATTATCTTCAATCTATTAGGACATTGTGGTACGAGACACCCAATTACAACTAAAGTAGAAATGAGAAAACCAAGGAAAAATGATGAACATAATAATTTTACGTGGAAAAACCACGGGCAAACTGTAGAAGAATTTCACTATAGCAAAATGATTACAACACTTTCTCTCTATAGATAAGAAAAGCACAATTGACAATACACTATCTTATGATAGGAGAAACACACACTCTGAAAAAGAAAGACACTATTTAGGAGAAACTCACTATTATTTTCTCTCTAACACACACACTCTCTCTTTCTCTCTGTATTTTTTTGCACTCCAAAATGGGATGATTCAATATGTGTTGTAACTCACACGTATATATAGAGGCGGTGAGGTGGTTATCTATTAGCTTTGTAGCTATTCACTTGCCAATTTTATCCATTAGTTTATTTGTAGCTATCCACTCGCCATCTTTATCCATTAGCTTATTTGTAGTTATCCACTCGCCAACTTTATCCATTAGCTTATTTGTAGCTATCCACTCGCCAAGAAGAGAAAGCAAAAAGTCTTAATGAATAAGAAAGCCAAAAATGGCTTAATGGATAAGAAAGCCAAAAACGGCTTTACAACCAATATTTCTCCCACTTAAAGTCACTTTTACCATAACTTATCCTTTCTACATTTGCCATTTCTTGCTGTTTACGTTTCAGCTAGGCCAATAGTGGATCGACACCAAGTAAACACGTTATTGTTGATTGGCTTTGTTAACATATCTACTAGATTATCTTTAGTATGGATTTTCTTTATATCCACACTTTCTTCTTCCACCTTTTCACGAACGAAGTGATGTTGAACTCGTATGTGCTTTGTCTTTGAGTGAAATGCTAGATTCTTTGCTAAGTGTAAAGCACTTTGACTATCACAAAACAGAGTAATCTTCTCTTGTTTGTGTCCGAGCTCCTCTAGTAGCATTTGCAACGATATTTCCTCTTTGCTAGCTTATATAGCTACGACGTATTCCCCTCTGTCATAGAAATAGCCACGATAGATTGCAGTTTCGAAACCAAGCTTACAGCTCCTCCAGCAAGAGTAAGCACACAACCTGTGGTGGACTTGCTCTTATCAAGATCACCTGTATAATTTGAATCAACATAGCCTATGCCAGTAAAGTCTAATCCTCCATAACATAATACAGCATTTGAGGTACCCTTAACATATCTCAGGATCCTCTTTACAGTATTCCAATGCTCTTTACCAGGATTTGCCATGTATCGACTAACCTCTTCCACTGCTTGTGCAATGTTTGGTCTTGTGCAAACCATAGTGAACATTAAGCTACCCACTGCTGATGCGTACGGCACTCGAGACATTTCCATCATCTCTGCTTCATTGCTAGGACTTATACTTGAGGATAACTTGAAATTAATAGGAAGAAGGGTAGAAATTGGCTTACAATATTGCATATTGAAGCGCCGCAAGATTTTCTTCAAATAGTTCTTATGTAAAAGCCAAATTTTCCCATTATTTCTATCTCGGTGGATTTGCATCCCTAGAATCTTGTTTGTTGGTCCCAATCCTTCATTTCAAACTCCTTAGCTAACTGTGCCTTCCACTCTTTAATACGATCTTTGTTGGGGCCTGCTACCAACATGTCGTCAACATACAACAGTAGAATGATGAAATTACCATCACCAAATCTCTTGTAGTAAGCACAAGGATCTGAACTAAGTATGTTTTATCTGAGGCTTATGATGAAGGAATCAAATCTCTTATACCAACACCTCGGTACCTATTTGAGACCTTATAGAGATTTGTTCAGCATGCAAACCAAGTTCTCTTTTCCTTTTTCTTCAAAACTTTCTGGTTGGAGTATATAAATTTTTTCTTCAAGTTTTCCATGAAGAAATGCAATTTTTACATCCAACTTCTCTAAGCACAAGTCAAATGTAGCACACATCGCCAGAACTACTTGAATTATTGTGAGTCGAACAACAGGAGAGAATATTTCGTTGAAGTCAATACCTTCTTTCTGAGCAAATCCTTTCACCACCAATCTAGTACGATACCGCTCCACTTGGTTATTGCCATCTCGTTTGATCTTGTAAACTCATTTGTTCCTAATAGTATTCCTTTCTTGTGGTAGTGGAACAAGATCCCATGTCTCATTTTTATGGAGAGCTTACAATCTCTTCTTGCATTGCTGCCATCCACAGAGAAGCTTCTTGGCTTTTTGTAGCCTCATGGAAAGTTGACATCTCTCTATCCTCTGTTAGTAGACAGTATGCAACATTTCCCTCCATAAAGTACTCTGTGTGCCAAGCTAGTTTTCTCCTTTCTCGAGTTGACCGTCGAACGTATGGAGTTACAAACTCAGCTTGTTCTTGATCTTCATGCTCTGGTGCTGCTTTAGAAGAATCTAGAACTTCTTGTTCTTGTCTATCTTCAACTTGAACTGTAGTAGTTTCCTCTTTCTCTTTTGAAGTGCTATTATCTTCTTTTTCTTTCAGTTTATCTTCTGTAAATATTACATCCCTACTGATTATCACCTTGTGGGTAGTGGGATCCCATAGGCGATACCCCTTAACTCCATCAGCATACCCTAAGAAAATACATTTTCTGGATTTTGGATCCAACTTTGATGTTTCTTGGGCATTATACATAACATATATAGGACTTCCAAATGTATGTAAAAGAGAATAATCAGTTGGATTACCAATCCACATCTCCATTGGAGTTTTAAGATCAATTGCGGTTGATGGTGATCAATTGATCACATAACATACGGTCTAAACGGCTTCTACCTAAAATGACTTGGCAATCCCAGCAGTTCTCAACATCACTCTTGTCCATTCTAACAAGGTCTTGTTCATTCGCTCTGCTGTTCCATTTTGTTGTAGAGTGTATGCCACTGTGAACTGCCTCTTGAAACCTTCTTATTGTAGAAGTTATCAAATTCATCATCGGTATATTCTCTTCCATTATCTGTCCAGATTTAAGCTCTACTCACACTTTTAATATTTTGAAAATAGAAAATACATCCGCCATCTTCTTGATTGGATATACCAAACATTTTCTAGAGTAATCATCAATAAAAGTATCTTGCACCTCCTAGGGATATAACCGGTGCTTGCCAAACATTAGAATGGACCAACTCCAAGATAGCCTTACTTTTAGCAGTGGAATTGTTGAACTTCAATTTGTGCTGCTTAATAGTAACACAATGCTCACAAAAGTGTAATGAAGCCTTTTTGAGCCCTGAAAGAAGCTTTTGTTCAGTAAGAATCTCCAAGACTCGTTCTGACATGTGGCAAGTTTATGGTGCCACATCATCGTTAATTCTTCTGTCGAACTTGCTAACATAGTAGATGCTTCTCCTTCTTGTTGTGTTTCTCCTTTAAGCATGCACAAATTTACAACTATCTTTTCCGCTTTCATCACTACAAGCACGCCTTTAACGATTTTCATGATCCCATCTTGAATATGATTTTTGCACCCACTATTATCTAATTGTCCCAAAGACAATAGATTTGGTCCTTCACGTGCCGTACATCCTTAATGTTGCAAACTGTACCATCATACATCTTCAATTTGATGGTATCAATACCAGCAATCTCCAAGGCATGATCGTCTCCCATGAATACAGATCCTCCTGAGATAAGTTTATATTGGTGGAAGCATTCTCTCCTGGGGGTCATATGACATGTTGCTTCTGAGTCCATAAGCCAGACTTCAGTGTATTTTCTTCTGCCTTCAACAATTGTTGTTGCCTCGCAGTATAAAATTTCACCATCATCTGAGGTGTTTGCTACATAACCCTGAGCTTTTGATGTCTCAGGACCTTTTCCTTTGACTTCTTTATTCTTCTTGAAACTTCAACAATCCCTTTTTAAGTGCCCTTTCTTGCCACAATAATAACACTTGGCATTCTTCTTACTCTTGGATTTTGATCTACTCTAATTATGACTCCCACTGGAGCTACGTTCTGTTGATCTTCCTCTTGTCATCGTCAAAACTTCAGCCTGCTATGAGCTTCACAGTCTATCTTCTTTGCTCTTGCGCCGACTTTCTTCTTCAAAAATCGCAGCGGCAATATCATTGAAGACGAGTACTTCTATGTTGTTGGTTATATTGATGATAAGTTGATCATACAAATCAGGTAGACTTTGAAGTAGAATTTCAGCACGTTCACATATCTCTATGTTATGCCCCATTGATGTGAGCTGTGAAAATAGAGTATTGAGGGTATTGATGTGGTCGGACACTGGAGTTGTCTCCATCAACTGAAGGGTGTAAAGCCTTCTATTCAAGAAGATTTTGTTGTGTAAAAATTTGGCCTCATACAATTTTGTAAGTGTATCCCATATCTCTTTTACTGTCTTTTTCTTCGCCACACTTGACAATATTCCATCGGCAAGTGCTAAGTACATATTATCAATAGCATTGCCATCCATCTCGTTTCACTTGCTATCGTCAGTGATCTCCTCGGGCCTGTCTCCAATTGCCGCCAAGTAGTTATCTTTTCTTAAAACTGCTTTTATTCTCATTTTCCATAATTAGAAATTATTCCCATTGAACTTTTCTATTTTGTACTTCGTCGCCTTTGTTGAAGATGTCTCCTTTCCATTAACTAGATCTAATTATAGCACGAAAAATCGGCTATAAACCTGGTGCTCTGATACCACTGTTAGGACGTTGTCGTACGAGACACCCAATTACAACTAAAATAGAAATGAGAAAACCAAGGAAAAATGATGAACACAATAATTTTACATGGAAAACCACAGGCAAATTGTAGAAGGATTTCACTATTGCAAAAAGATTACAACACTTTCTCTCTATAGATAAGGAGAGCACAATTAACAATACACTCTTTCTTATAATAGGATAAACACACACTCTGAAAAATGAAAGACAAACTATTTAGGAGAAACTCACTATTATTCTCTCTAGCACTCTCTCTCTTTCTCTCCGTGTTTTTCTACACTCCAAAATAGGAT
Organism: Fraxinus americana; assembly: GCA_035079005.1. Lineage (NCBI taxonomy): Eukaryota > Viridiplantae > Streptophyta > Magnoliopsida > Lamiales > Oleaceae > Fraxinus > Fraxinus americana. The sequence continues at coordinate 15,112,905 of CM068712.1, read as the reverse complement.
GATTCAATATGTGTTGTAACTCACACATATATATAGAGGTGGTGAGGTGGTTATCCATTAGCTTTGTAGCTATCCACTTGCCAACATTATTCATTAGCTTATTTGTAGCTATCCACTCGCTATCTTTACCCATTAGCTTATTTGTAGCTATCCACTCTCCAACTTTATCCATTAGCTTGTTTGTAACTATCTACTTGCCAAGAAGATAAAGCGAAAAGTCTTAATGAATAAGAAAGCCAAAAGTGGCTTAATGGATAAGAAAGCCAAAAGCGGCTTTACAACCAACACAATCTTCCTATTACATTCAGACATTGCGCATTTACCTTTAATTACAAAATCTCCACAGGAGGAGAAGAATACCCAAATCTGGTAATAAAATTTATCCTCATCGTTGTTAAATTTTGGGAGTGAATTTTTGAGATGTTCCTTATGATGATGATGATGCAGAGTTATAATAATCCCTTCATAGATCCTACGAACCTTTGCCATGAAGTATTTTTTGAATTTTCACCTAATTTGAACATACAATTATTACAAGTGTAATCTCTGTTGATGTTTGAACACACACACACACACACACACATATAATGTAATAAGAGTAAATATGGAAACTGTATTTCTAGTTTTATTTTACTTTTAAAGTAGTATATTTCATGTTTAAAACAATACATAGTATATCATAAAATGTTATGTTTTAGTTGGGTGATAAGTGTAATAAGCTTATTATTGATGAAAGGAGAGGATTTTGACTCACAATTATGTAATTCTTGCTTTTGTAGGTTGAAAATCGACAATCGAAAGAGAACAAATAGAAAGGAAGAGAAAAGAACCTAAAGCATATGGAAATGCAATTTTGGGTTCCAAAGTGGACAATTGCCGAAAATTGGGAGACCTTGGATATAATTTATGAAGGACATGACTGAAATAAAAAATCAAATATGAAGTACAAAATGTTGACCTATGGTTGATTTCATCATTAATGTTTTGATATAACAAACAAGATTCATATTATTTCTAACAATTGATTTTGAGTGATGATAGTTCAACGTTATAATCAATCAAGTATTGCCAAAATTAACACATCATAAATGGGACTTGAAATGAAGATGAAAGTGAAAGTTAAGCATTCAAGTCAAATCATTCGAGATTAGAGTTTAAAAGATCAAAATCAAGACTATCAAATCGGGCTCATAAAGAAGAACAAGATCAAGAGTTTAAGAGGCAAACATGAAAGAAATTTCGAAGCAAGATTAAAGACTGTGCTTTCGAGATCATATGTAAAGGTATAACACTTTAATCTTTAGTAATGAATGACAATAGCTCAAAAATCATTTTGTGCACGAAAAGTTATTTTCATATCACTTGCATAAAATATTTTTTTTTTATCAAAAGTAAGATTGGCCTTTTAAAGTGTACTTGAGCTTAGATTTTATCTTTTAAAAAAAAGTCAATATTCAACGATCAACCGGTTGACCAGGCAGTCAATCAGCCAAACATGGCAGTCGATCGGATGTCTCCAACAGTCAAATTTTTGACCAGTCTGAATTCTGATTTTTTCTGTACAAACGGTTATATTAGTCATCCGAAAATAGGCGGTCGACCGGACCGGTCATTCGTTTTAACAGAAAATTTGACATTTTTCATCTCTATAAATACCAACCCTCTTATCATTTATTACAACACTTGAGAGAACTCAAATGAGATACTTTTGAGTAAAATTATATTGATTTCTCATCTCATTTATTATTATCAAATCATTTATCTTTGAAAAACTTTTGATCAAATTAACTTTTGAAAATCTACTCATCAAATTTTTTTCATTTCTCTTTGTGCTTAATTTATCTATATCAATTTTAAAAGAGAGATATTTCCTGAGAATTTTTTTTACCTATATTGTATTTATTTCTTTATCTTCTCATTGAAACACATTGATTGATTGAATCTAATTTTTTACTATCATATTCATCAAAGTTTTTCATCTAACACTTGAGCTATCATTTATTACTATTCATTGAAGTGTTAGCCTCTCTTAATACTTAATTTGTTTGTATTATTTATCAAGAGGGAAATTTCATTGTAAAATCACTTTGATAAAGTGTGGGTCGTGTTGAAGTCCCTTAAAGATCAACGCTGTATAAGGATCGGTGCTCCTTGTTATAAGTCACAATTTGGGTCGTGTTGAGGTCCCGTAAAGCTCAACATTGTGAAATGATCGGCGCTCCTTGTTTGTAAGTCACCAAAAGCATTGTAAAGGGTTGTATTGCATCATAAGTCAATCAACATAGTGAAAGGCCTTGCTCGTGCCGGAGAGCTTGGTAACGAAGGACGTAGATCATTGATTTGGATTGAACCTCCATAATTATATCGTTTGCATAATCTCTCCCTTTTACTTATCGCTTTTATATTTGTGCTTACTATTTGAATTAATCTATTTAGTCTTTGCTTGCTTGAATTTAGATTAATTCTTCGGAAAAGTTTTAAAAACCAATTCAACCCCCTCTTGGTTAGTTATTCTTTGGCTATCAATTGGTATCAGAGATAGATGCTCAATTTTAAAGATTTCACAATCTTGAGTAATGACTAACCACATTTTTCACATTTTTAAAGATTTTCAAAATCTTGAGTAATGGCTAACCACTTGAAATAACAACTACAACATACAGTACTTAACAATGATAAGCGAAGTGAAAGAGGTAATTTCATGATTTTCAATAATTAAAAAACACATCCAAAACGGTTCAACACCACAAAAAAAGACTTAATTGTTCTTCTTCCATCTATTAAAACTTGAAATTGGAGATTTGAATTTTTGGAAGTGATTGAATAGCAAGGAGATCCAGAGACTACAAAGGGTTTTTGATTTGTCAACGAATCGATAATGTTAATTGTGAGGAGCCCCGAGTCATGAGGAGAAATGAGTAGGCTTACATTGGCCCGGTCAGTTCAAAGAAAAATGGACCAGCGGGTTTGTCAAAAAATCAGCGGTTCAATGGATTTGAAATGGGTCAATTGTCCACTAATAAATATAATCGATTTGGACTGGACCTGGGTCCGGTTCAATGGTTCCCGGACCAAACTGGACGGTCCGGTCCAGTCTGGGTTTTATAATAGTGATCCATACTATTGCTTCAAGAATCCAACCAAAAAAAGGGTTTTATCTTTTTTCTTCTATTTACTCCATTATTTTCTCCTATTTGTGAGGTTTTATATGAATCTTTTCCTTTTTTTATCATATATATATATATATATATATATATATATATATATATATATATATATATATATATATATATATATAATGGGCTAAGTTCTTGATGTTGAGATGATTGATTTATCTTAACATAGCTTTATTGATTTCAATACTTGCTCTTTGATATTATAATACTTATTTTCATGTATATTTACTATTGTTTTTCAAGCTATTTATTTATTTTATCTATATAAATATTTGTTATGTGATTTGTGCATCACTCGAGAGAAGATTGTGTATTTTAGACCAATGATTAAATACCCTAAGTTCTTATAGGAAATAGAGATATACCCTTAACTCTAAGTGACACATTAAGCTATTTTCACAAAGATTTAATGCTATTGTTTGGGTTTTAATCTGCATAGAGATATAATAGGTTAAATCAATTAATTATGGTTAACTCACTTAAGAGATGTAATTAGCTAAAATCAAAAAATTGGGTCTAACATACAAAATGAGTAATTTATTAATTTCCTTGTTGAGAAATAAATTAGGCGATGGTTAAGTGAAATTATGAATCCCAACTACTTTATCCTCCCAATTCTCCATTTTTAGATTTGTTCCTTTTGTAAAGTTTTCAATTATTTTCTCATTTTCAAAAATCAAAATCCAAAAATTTGTTGTGTTGACTTGTTAGGATTAAATTGATTAGAGTAGTGTAAGTGAAAGTAAACATTCATCGATGGATCAACTCTGCCCATCATCCATTTTATTATTTAAACACAACTCGTGCACTTGCGGTTTGTGAACGAGTTTTTAGCGTTGTTGTTGAGGATTGTTTTTACTTTGATTACGACTTTAATTAATTTTAATTTTAACATTTTTTTTAATTATTATCATTTGTCTTGTTAATTATTTTGTATCTTCTATTTACCTACTGCATTTTTTATCTCTGTTGTATTTGGTATTCTTTTCATGTACTTTTCAATTGTATATGCATGATTCTGACGATGGCAAAGTAACAAAACTTTTGCAATGACTATCTCTATGTGGACAATCAAAGTAGGATTGGAGGATATTCAAGTTGTGAATTTTTGTATGCGATGCATTGTATTAGGCAATATTTGTATTTGTGCACTAATGTATACACGTGGAAACTTCTTGGGTTTAGACAATACTTAAGGTGTCAAAAACAAGCACTTAACATATCAAATGAGAGTTATATGCTCGTGGGTGATTATGTACCAGGCGATTGGGATTAGGACATCAAACTTGTGGGAGATGGTTCTTCTCCATGATGAGAAGGTATTTAAAAATATTACTATGAACTAGCCAAGTTGTATGAAAGCGGGTTACTTATGGGAGATGCCATGTACTGGGACAGATTTAAAATGTGTGCGTACAATCTACTCAAAGGAGCTTATAGGAATGACTTGCTATTAACCTTGGATTTAGATTTTAAGCTGATCATTCAATCCGAGAAGATATCAACTAGTGACGAAAAGCTCAAAGAGAATGACAACTTAATGACAAATGAACCTAACGAAGATGTAACCATCAACAAGGATGAAAGTAACATACAGTCTTTTGACTTCACTGATTGTCCGGAAATTGATTTTGTGATTAAGTCAGATGAGAAGGTGGAAGTTTACATCGGCGAAGTTGAATCATATTGAATGGGCAAGTCATATTCTATTGAAATGGACAATGAAGAGTTTTGGAGAAAAAATGAAAAGTGGAGCAAATCCAAAAGAAAAAAACTATGCGAGGCATCCAAATATCGAGAAAACATTGCAAGAACAAATCGGTTAGATGTCGGAAAGGATGTCCAAACATATTATAAATCTAACTAAAATCGCGATATAAAGAAGGAACACTATGCATCGACCAACCCAAAAGAGCTCAACAGAACCCTCACCCATAAACCTAATGTAAGATTAATTTTAGAATCACAACAAGTGTTTTAGAGATTTTGATGGTTTGACACATGACATCTAAGATTTTACAAAGCAATCTAATGGATTTATTAACCGAGACAAATGTAACTTAAAGGTCATTAACGTTGAACCATGAACGTATTGAAGTGCATCTAGAATGCCTAGAAGTGAAAGAAGATCGATTAGAATAAAACTAGAATCTACCAACCTTTCGAACTAGAGACAACTAGCACACAAGAAAACCCTAAAAAGACAAAATCAAGAAGAATGACGAAGATTGGCTGTGATACATGTACATTACAAATTACAGATTTGTTTACCAATATATGATGTGGCAAGATATGATTGAGTCAAAATTTCACCAGCCATTACAAAAAAAAAAAATCCCACTTTTTTTGCCATCTCACCAGTTGGTATAAAAATCTATAAATGGTAATGTACAAATAGCATTATTTGATGAGCATTTATAGTTTGTACTTCAAAATAGGCGAGAGGGACGACGCCATAATTTGAATTCGAAAGACTTACAAATAACCTTTTATAACATGAAGGAAACGACATTGTTTATTTGGTGCGGATAAAAATAAATCAAGACGGTGTCGTTTTGAGAAGTATAAAATGACATCGTATTGAACAAAAAAATGAACAGTAATTGGCACAACTCACTCATACAAGGTAGTAGGAATTAACTCATAAGTAAACATTTTAGGCTCTACTGGCTGTAATTACAACTTCAAGGTTCCAAAACCTGATGTAAAATGGAAAAAAAAAATACAGCAGCAGATTTCAGCAGTAGAACAGAGGAAAAAAGAGGAACGAAGAGAGAAAATGATAGAATTTGGAAGTTTCTTCAAGTCTAAAATTTTAGACATGGTACAGACTTTAAAACACTCTACAATTACATTTTTAACCCTCAATTGTTTGACACTATTCTATGACTTTTATACTACAAAACATAGTGTTAACATAAAACACACTACACAATTACATTTTTAACCCTCAATTGTTTGACAATATTCTTTGACTTTTATACTACAAAACATATTACATATTAACATTCTCTCCCTTAATATATTTTTCTTAAGTTCCAAGTGCTTCTCTTAATTGTTTGAAATCTTGATGTTGGAAGTACCTTTATACAGATATCAACAATTTGCTCTTTAGACTTGCAATAGTTGAGTTCAACTTCTTCATCTTCAATTGCATTTTGAATGAAGTGGTACTTGATTCCAATGTGTCTTATGTGGCTAAGAAAACATGGATTCTTTGACATAGCAATAACTGATTTTTTGTCGCAAAATAGTCGCGTGGTTTCTCCTTATTTCTCCCTAATGTCTCCTAAAGTCTTCTTAGTCAAATAACTTGTGAGGTTGCAATTGATGCTGCCATATATTCTGTTTCAGCTGAGGATTTAGCAACTATTTTTTGCTTCTTGGATAGCTACGAAAATACTCCCGAACCAAGGGAAAAGACATAACCAAGGGTGCTCTTCATGTTATCAAAACAATCTCCCCAATCACTATCACAAAAGTTTCTTTAACTCACTTTCAAATTATTCTCAAATCTGATCCCAAAATTTATTGTTCCTATTATATATATCTCAAAACACTTTTTTCAATGCCAAAATGATTATGGTTTTGGACTATTTATAAACCTTGAAAGTAAACTTGCAACATACTCTTCCGATCTTGTAGCGGTAAGATAAAGCAAGTTTCCTTCAAGCTTCTATAAAGAGTTTCATCCACTTTCTCCATCATCCTTCTTCAATCTCTCATTACTAACAAGTGGATTTTCAACACTTTTACACCCAAACATTATAAATTTTCTACGTAGTTTTTCCATTTCCATCTTTATATATTTCCGTACCAAGAAAATGATGTAGTAGCCCTAAATCACTCATTTCATATATTTTCATCATGTCAATTTTAAACTATTTAATCATTTTTGCATTATTTTCGGTTAACACCAAATCATCAACATATAATGTAACAACAAGTATATCAGTATTACCTCGATATTTCACGTACAAGGTTGGCTCACAAAAATCCATGTTGCTGAAAATAGCAATCATTTTGACTATATCAAGCCCTCGATGCTTGTTTGAGCCCGTACAATGCAATTTTTAGTTTATACACTTTGTCTTCTTCTCCCTTTGCAACAAAACATTAAGGTTGTTCAATATACACCTCTTCTTTTAGTTCTCCATTTAGAAAGACTAATTTCACATCAAGTTGGTACAATAACCAACCTGTTTTGGGCTACAAGAGCTATGAGTGCTCTCATGGTGTCTAGGCGAGCAACTAGAGCAAAAGTTTCATCATCGTAAATCCCGGGCTATTGTGCATACCCTTCACAACTAATCTTGCTTCATTTCTCTTTAATGATCCATCTTTTATGCTTTACCTTATAGACCCATTTTATACCTATCACATCTTTTCTTTCTAGCCTTTCAACTAGCTCCCAAGTTTTGTTTTTCTCAATAACTTATATCACTTCCTCCATTGCTTTTTTCCAACACTCCCCCTTCATGGATTCTTCAAAATTTTCAAGTTGAATCATACGAAAGTTTCATCTTGCATCAAACATCATTCAAATTCCACATTTTTCTTGGAGTTGAGCTGGTGATGATGAACTAGAACTAGATGAACTTGATAGGTTGCTTGATGATGATAGTGATAAACTTGGTGGACTTGTATTTTCTTCATTTTTCACATTATCATAGGCTAAATTTTGAGGCAAGGTTATTGGGAAAGCAACATTTATTTCAACTTCTTCATTTTCCCAATTCTATGTAGCATTCTCATCAAACAACATACCACAGCTAATAATCACTTTTTTGGTCTTCAAGCTGTATAATTTACTGCCTTTAGATTGTGAGTTATAGCCAATGAAAATGCACTTTTCACTTAGGTAGTGTTTGATTCACAACATTTTCCTCCATTTTCCAAGAAAAATGGTGTTTGATTGCAAAACTTTTGACTAGAAAACAAATTTCCTTCCCACCCCTCACGCGCCATTTTTCTATGTTGTGGAGGAAAATAAACACCTTTGGTTTTGGTGTCTTTTTGTTTTCTAGGTTTGCCTTTTTTTTTATAATGGGAAACAATTCTAATTGTAATGGTAAAAAAAAGAAGTATCACCTTTATTGACAATTTTCATGTAAAACAAAGCCAAACGAATGGTATTCGATATGATAAAAAAATTGAAATTTTTTTGAATTTTTTTTTTTTTTTTTTGGCAATTGGAACAAATTCTAGACCTAATGGTAGAAAAAGTTATCACTTTAATAGATAATTTCCATGAAAAATGAAGTCAAACAGACATCAAACTTTCAACATTTTGCAGGTAGAAAATTATATGAATCAAACATAATTAATTACAATTCTCAATAAAACATTTTCTAGGCAATTCAATTCCCTGTAAAATATTTTTTTCCACCAATTTTCCACCTTTGCAATCAAATGGACCCTTACATAATCAAGCTTGTGTTGCTTCTCTTCTGGTACATGATCATAGCAAATGCATCCAAACACTTTCAAATGCTTCACCGATGGTTTTCTCCTATTCCAAGCTTCTATGGGTGTTTTGTTCCACACGACCTTTGTTGGACATCTATTTATTAAATAAACGGACGTATAAATCGCTTCAACCCTAAAAACTTTTGGAAGCTTTTTCTAATGTAGCACGGTCTTTGCCATCTCCATTACAGTTTAATTTTTCCTCTCCGATACTCCATTTTGTTGTGGAGCATAGGCAACTGTTAATTTCTCTTCAACACCTTCATCTTGATAAAATTTATCAATTTATTTGGAAGTATACTCCTTACTGTTATCACTTTTGAAAACTTTTATGAAATGATCATTTCATTTTTTTAACAAAAAAATTGAATTTTATAAAGATTGTAAAAGTTTCGAATTTTTGTCTCATAAAATAAACCCAAGTCATTCTTGTAAAATCATCAATAAAGATAATAAAGTACTTATTTTGGGAGAGAGATGGTGATTGCATCGGTCCACATACATCCGTATGTACCAATTCAAGTGGTCTTTTTGTACTCAAGGCTATTCCTTTTGCAAACGGTTGCCGGTGATGCTTTCCAAGTGCACATTTCCCACAAATTTCAAATTTTTCCTCAATTTTTGGAAGCCCCTGCACCATATTTTTCTGCTGTAATAATTTCAACCCTTGAAAGTTCAAGCGACCAAGTCTTTTATGCCATAACCATGAGTCATTAGCCATCATTCAAGAAACTTTATCAATCAAATATTTGAAGTTTAAGTGAAAACTTCTATTCTCCATTTTCGATTTTGCTATGAGCAGATTCCCATCTTTTTTTATCATGAATAACACAAATATCATCTTCAAAATATAGGGAATAACCGTTCTCTAAAAGTTTCCCATCCAAACCCGTTATGACTGATAAGTGTGAAATTTACACTTGTCTAAGCATCAAAAGTGGCTTTTATTAGTATTATAATAAAGTTGATACTTAGGGTGTGTTTGATTCATATTATTTTGGAAGAATGTATTCTGGAATAGTAGATTGATGGAGAATTTGTGGTTGAAAAAGAAGGAAAAGTTATTGATGTGATGGAAAATATTATTTTATTGAAAAATGTGTGGTTGAAAATGAGTAGAAGAATGAAAATAAAAATTTTAATGTGTAACAAACATGGGCTTAATTATTTGTATTTTTTTTAATTAAGTTAGGGGAAAAATTTATTTATTTATTTATTATTATTATTATTTTTGAATGTTAGGGGAAAACTTGAGATTGGAGTGAAAATTGATCAAGAAGGATAAACTTGGAGAAAAATTTGCAATTATGGTGTAAAACTCTGTACTTTGGAAATCTAAGGGATTAAATTGCATCATTTGAAAGCATTGAGGACTTGAAGACAAAACTTAATTAATTTGGCCATGGACTAATTAGAATTGGAGTTGTTGACATACAAAAATGAGGCCAAATTAAATGGTCCAAAGAATGAAGTCCAGTTAGGAAATTCGAATGATGGACCCAAACGAGAACATGTAAAAACCCAAGACGGAGTTATGTAGCGGAGGCCCATCATCGCTCAAGCCTACGAGACGCCCAGATCTGGGTGAGTATAATGTCTTGTTATTATTTAAAGCAACGGTTATTGAAACAGTTCATTCCACAATCCAGTAATCTCGGTTGCAAGCAGTTAAATGATGGGAATAATGGCAGCAGTTAAAAGTAGTAGTTTTTTTTACAAGTCATCCATTATGGAGAAAGTGGGTAGTTAGAGGGCGATGAATAATTTTCAAACAGTCCTACAAGAGAAACTGTCAAAAGAGTATAAAAGAGAAAAGAGAACATAGAAGAGAAAAAAGATCAAATGACTCTCAAATGGAAAATTATGTAATTTCATTTCTTTCTTCTTGTTAACTTTCAATTACTTTGCAAATTCAGTGTGCTTGTGCACCTTGGAGGCATTTCGCTTCTTGCAAATTGTAATCTTCATAAATAAAGCACCAATCGTTGGGACTTTGTCTCGAGAGGTTGTTGTTCCTTACACAATCGTCTGAACCTTCTTTTAATTGTTAGCGAGACTCGATTTCCACGCGAAACAATTTGGCACATCCGGTAGGATCCTTGGTGTTTGAAGATATGAAAAGTGAAGTAATATGCCTCAGAAAAACTCTGATAAGGAGCCAGCAAGCCAACGAATAGTCCAGTATGTGATCGAACGTTATGAGAAGCAGAAAAGTACTCCACGATCGAAAGGACATAGTCAAAGTCGTTATGAGCTAATGACAAAATTGAGTCCTCGAACCATGCATGCATTGCTTGGTAAACTCACACAAGATGTCGTTGAACAGGTAAATTTACAAAATTTTCATAATGTAGAAATGTACACTATGACAACATGGCCAAACAACTAAACACTTTGAATGAAATCATGAATAAGTTAGTGGACCAAATTTGTCAACCAGTTATGCCAAGTATAGGGAATCACTTTCAAGCCAAGACGATTGTGGGACATAATTCCCTAGTCCCGGGTCCGAATCAAGGAATATAACCACCTTTTGGGTCATCTACTTCAAACTACGGGGTAGTGGAATGGAAAATTTGAATAGTGGTAATGCAGTATCAAACCTGTAGGGTAACCCAAATGCAAGAGACAATATCTAAACCAATTGACAGGGAGACAATGTCCAAACCAATTAACAGAACACCCCATGTGTTAATGATGGCGGAAATACTCAGGCTAATGGTAATAATGGTTTAAATAACGATGTTGTTGCCACAAACTAAGGACCAAACGTTAGGCCTCAAGTAATTCTACTAATAAATCAACCTATAGGATTTCCATACGATCCCAATGTTATGTTGAGGAATCAAATTATGGAGATAGTACATGATCAAATGGTTTTTGGGATGCGTCCTTTTATTAGGCCGACTTACACAAAGCCATATTCTGATTGGATAGATCAAGCATATCTGTGGCCTAGAGGGTACAAAGTACCAAAGTTTTCATTATTTACTGGTCTGGGAGAAGTTTCTACTCTGGAACATATAAGGCGATTCACACTGCAATGTGGTGAAGTAACTGATTATCACAAAATGAGACTGTTCCCTAGTTCGTCAACAAAAGTAGCTTTCTCATGGTTTATTAATTTGCCGCAAGTTTTACAAAACTGAATTTGAAGTTACTTTGACCGACTTGGTAAATTACATCAAATGCCGAACGAATGGGTAGAAGGTTTCCTTCAAAGGTTTAAAACGGCTAGGAGAAAATATTTTGTATCTATGCCCGAAAAGGAATTTGTTAAAATTGCTCAAAGTTTTTTGAGTTTTGATTTAAAAAAAGAAATTCCAGGATAGAGAATTTCCTGACCTTTTTCAGTTGAGTGCTAACGTGATTAGATATGAATGTTTAATAAGAGAAGAAGAACAAATGAAAAACTCCAGCAAATGGACTTATTATAGAGACCTAAATTTTGATGTTCATGTTGTTCATGACGACTATTAGGATCAGAAAGAAATATGTTTGGTCGAATTGATTAAAGGAGATGCATATGCTTGTCCTATAATGACCAAATTTAGAACATCGGGCAAAAATGAGCCTATAAAAGACGAAAACAAAAAGGCTAGGATATTCTCATTTGATATGACCAAAGCTGACCTTATATTCGATAAATTGTATAAGGATAAGTAGATAAAATTGAGCGACAAGCATAAATGACCAAACCCTGAACAATTTAAGGGTAAAAAATATTGTAAATGGCACAATGCATGGTCACATATGACTAATAATTGTGTTGTTTTTTGTCATATGTTACAGGATGCCATTGAGTCAGGGCGAATCACATTTGAACCTAAGAAGAAAATGGTAGTGGATGAAAATCATTTCCCACAGCCACTTGGGGTGAATATGGTAACAACTGGTTTCAAAAATAAGTTGTCAAAATTCAAGTTGGTCGTCGATGATGGAGAAGAAGATTCTGAGTCACATCCTATTATTTTTAAACGTATCAAAGGAAAGGAGTCTGAAAAAGATGAAGGTATCTCGTGTGCTAGATGCTAGGGAGAAGTGAATAAAAATATGGAATGACCAGGAACATGGCGATATCATCGTCATCCTAATGTTATTCCAAATTTCCAGCCCGGTGGAAGACAGAGTATGTCATTATATGGAAAGCCGCTTTTTGAGAGGCAGTTCAGACCGATAAACAATAGGAGAACATTCAGGCCGCAACCTCGCCAACCAAATATATGGCATTCATTCCAGTACAATGCAGAAAGAGTTGTACAATGAGGAAATGGAAGATAATGAGGAAGAAGTGTGTGTGGTGGAATGTGAAGAATGCCAAACATCTCAGAAGGTATATGATGAAGAAGAGGATGACAACATGACTGACATTGAAGAGGAAATTGACGTAGAAGAAAAGAGAAAAAGAAGAGGGTATCGCGCAACAATTTATTGAAGCAAGTATCAAGAAGGTGTCCGCGATGTGGATTTGTAGGGCGAACCATCAGGGTGTTCTTTTGACTACTATGTATTATATAGGATGCCCAAAAGAAAGGTGAGAGTGCCTCACTCTAAAAAAATATGGGTCACCTCCAAAAATACTACCTCATCCTACAGGTTGGATAACCGAATAAGAAGCATTACAAGAAAGTAAGGAGGAAATCCAAGAAGCAGAAACTCAATGTGAAATATTGCACGTGGACTTGTTACAATGAAGTGGAAATAGATGCAGCTGAAAAGGTCATCTTTAAGAAACCAACTATGAAAAACCAAACACTTGAGGCCATTGTACGCGAAGGCCTTAGTCAATGGTATATTTGTGGCAAAAGTGCTCATCGACAATGGAGCATCCATAAATACCAACCCATCCAGAATGATGAGAAAATTTGCAAAAACAGAAAGCGATATGATCCCAACAGAAGTTATTCTCACAAGTTTCAATAGGGAAGCAAATTTAGCTAAAGGGGTGATGCCACTGGACATAACTGTGGGAACAACTGTTAGGACCACAGTCTTCTTTGTGATGGATGATCCTACTAGTTATATTGTGCTACTAGGAAGAGATTGGATTCACGGGAGTCGTTGCATACCTTCATCACTCCACCAATGCCTAGTTTTCTAGAACGACAAAGGTGAAGCGGAAGTGGTGTAAGCAGACCATAGACCCTTTATCGCAGAAGTAAACTCAATAAAAAGGTTCATGTATGAAGGAAATTATGGACCGTCAGGGTAGTTTAAGATGAGGAAGAGATTTAAATTGTCGCACAGAATGAAGAGCCATTTTCAGTATATACACTTACTGAAATGTCCAATCAAATGAAGCCAAACATAGTGGCCCTTGAATAGCCAGTAATTGGCTAAAAGATAATCAAGGAACTCTAATGAGTTGTCAGCAACAAGAAAATATGGCCGATATTCAAGCTTTCAAAGCCAAATTAATGACTTTTAATAAGAAGAAGCAGCATTAAAGACATTGATGAATAAATTAGTAGTGTTCGAATTGGAGTAGAATGTTAGTCGAGAAGTCAACAAAGTGAATTGCTTAGAAGAAGAAGTGCCTACAAGAAACCTAGATGATGAAGTAATGAGGATCACAAAATCTGGCCATGCTCAAGCACAAGACCTTTTGATGAAGGTGAATATTGACGACGAAGGGAAAGATCACCCAACATTTGTCAGCCAGATGCATAATCAAGAGGTAAGTAATAAATTAATCGCTTTATTAAAGGAAGACAAGGATTGTTTTGCTTGGGAATATGAACACATGCCTGTTTAGATAAAAGTTTGGTAGAGTATAGGTTACCAACTAAGCCAAATTTTAAACCTATAAACAAACTCCTAGGCGTTTTGCCCCTAATGTATTGCCTGAGGTAAAGAAAGAAATAGAGCAATTATTAAAGGCGGGTTTTATTAGAACAGCCAGATATGTTGAGTGGTTATCTAATATCGTGTCGGTGTTAAAAATAATGGTAATGTTAGGGTGTGCATAGATTTTAGAAATTTAAACTTAGCAACGCCCAAAGATGAATATCCAATGCCTACGGTGGATTCTTTAGTAGATTCAACTGCCGGACATGTAATGTATTCTTTTATGGACGAATATTCAGGTTATAATCAAATTTACATAGCTGAAGAAGATGTACATAAAACTATTTTTAGGTGCCCTGGGACTCTAGGATGTTTTGAATTGGTAGTTATGTCTTTCGACCTGAAAAAATGCAGGGGCAACTTATCAAAGGGCAATAAACCTAATTTTTCATGACATGATTTGCAAATTTGTTGAAGTGTATGTAGATGACATGGTTGTTAAATCTATTAAGGAGGAAAACCATTTTGAACAATTAGAACACTCATTTGAGCGCATGAGGCAATACAAACTAAAATTGAATCCTTTGAAATGTGCATTTAGTGTTAATGCAAGGAATTTTCTTGGTTTTTTAGTGCTCAAAAGAGGAATTGAACTTGATAAAAATAATGTGAATGCCATTTTTGAGGCCAAACCACCTGGTAACAAAAAAGAATTGCAAAGGTTACTAGGCCAAGTAAACTTTTTGAGACGTTTTATCTCTAATTGTATAGGGCGAACAAAAGCTTTTTCGCCTATTTTAAAGCTGAAAAATCAGGACAAATTCGTCTGGAAGGATGAACATCAAAAGGCTTTTGATAGCCTGAAGACATATTGTCAAGTCCACCAGTGTTAGTATCACATATCCAAGGAATGCCAATGAAGGAATACGTATCGGTTGAACAAGAACCGATAGCCGGAATGGTCGCGCAAGAAGACTAATTTGGTGAAGAAAGGGCGATTTATTATTTGAGTAGGCAGTTAACAAAATGTGAAAGTAATTACTTTACTATTGAAAAATTATGTCTTGCTTTATATTTCACATGCACAAAACTAAGGACTTATTTACGGCATGTAACTGTTTACTTAGTTTCTAAAGTAAATTTAGTTAAATATATGTTTTCTCGCCATATTTTACACCAAATGATAGGCTTTTGGATTTTGGTATTATCAGAGTTTGAAATAGAATAAATACCCAAAAAGGCAGTTAAAAAGCAAGCGTTAGCTAACTTTTTGACCGATCATCCATGCCTTGACATGCTTAAAGAAATTGAATTGAAAATTGATTCATTTGAATTAAAACCTTAGATTTTATACTTTGACGGATCAAAGACTTCTAGAGGTGCAGGAGTAGGAATAGTTTTAATAAATCCTCTAGAGATTTATTGTAAGTTTGCTTTCACTTTGAATAGAATGTGTACCAATAATCAAGCTGAATATGAAACTTTGATCGTAGGCTTAGAGTTGTTAATAGAGTTATGAATAAAGAATGTAATTATTAGGGACGATTCCTAATTATAATTTACCAATTGATTGGTGATTTTAAATGCCAAAGTGATTCTGTCATAAGTCAATATGAAATCGCCTAAGAATTATTGGAAGAATTTGATCGAGTGGAGTTTCAGTACGTTAATAGGATGTATAACGATTTAGCAAATGAATTATCCCAAATGGCTTCGGGTTATTCAAATGTGCTAAATTTGGAATCCACTTGTAAATATGGAGTAATATTGCCCGTAGTACAATGGATTGCGAGAAGGATTGATGTTCATTGCATACAAAATGGAGATCTAATAGATTGGATGGCAGAAATAAAAAGATTCTTGAAAGAACTTGACAAAGAGAGTAATAGGAAAATGAAGTTACGCTCATTAAATTACATACTGATAGATGAAGAGTTATTCAAAAATGCTCAAATGGTGTGTTATTGAAATGTGTGAGTTCGCAAAAGGCCAAATTATGGCTAAGTACATGAAGGAATATGTGGAGCCCATAAGGCTGGCCAAAGAATGAGATGGTTAATTGTTAGGAGTGGATACTTTTGGCCTGAAATAGGAGAATCGTGCGTTCAATACTTAAAAAGTTGTTTAGCATACCAAAAGCATGGTCCAATACAAAGAGTGTCAACAAGAGAAATGACACACATTATTAAACGTTGGCCATTTAAAGGTTGGGTGATAGATTTGATATGAAAGATTTATCCCCCATCGTCCAAACAACATACATTTATAATAGTTGCAACAGATTTTTTCACTAAATGAGTAGAAGCAATACCTTTAAAAGAGATTTATCTCAAAAATATTATAGACTTTATTCGTGACCACATAATTTATAGATTTCGGATACCACAAACTCTAATGATGGATCACAGAACTTCTTTAAATGGAGATGAAGTGAAGGAATTCTTGAGCGAGTTTGGGGTGAAGCTAGTAAACTCCACACCTTGTTACGCTCAATCTAATGGACAGGCAGAATCTTCTAATAAGATTCTAAAAAATATCATAAGTAAAATGATAAATAAAAATGTCAGAAATTGGCATAAATGTTTAAATAAAGTTTTATGGACTTACAGGATGTCACCACGTTCAAGTACCAAAATAACTCCTTTTCAACTTACTTATAGACAAGAGGTTGTGTTGCCTATGAAAATCAATGTACAGTCGACTAGAGTAGGCTTACAAAATAATTTAAGTGATGGCGAGTATGCAGAATTACTAGCCCAAAATTTATTGGAATTGGACGAGTTAAAGTTGGACGTCCTAGATAGATTGCAAGTTCAAAAACGAAAAATGGCTAAGTTCTACAACAAAGAAGTTATAGTCAAGTCTTTTAGTTTGGAAGATTTGGTTTGGAAGACGATACTCCATTTGGATATCAAAGATCCAAAATATGGTAAATGGTCATCCAATTGGGAAGGAACATATAAAGTGAAAAGTGTATTGCCTAATGGAGCTTACCATTTGTAAGATTTAGATGACACGAAGCATATGGGGTTTATTAATGGTAAATATTTAAAGAAATATGTTCCTTCCATATGGGAAAGTGAACAAATAAAAGAAAATTCTATGCATAAGTAAAATCAAGATGCTGGGGGCACACACAATGTAGTTAAAACAAATAAAGTAAGTTGGACGATTATGTTCAAATAAAATAAGAGCGAAGTATATTCAAATAAAATCTTTCATTATCAAATATTCTTTACAAACCAAGAGGTACAAAATACAAATGTTCTATAAGTCGCAGTTGGAAGCAAGTTATCATTGTTCTTCTATCAACTACTACAGGAAAAATGGTAAATTAGCCATCGTCGCCTTCCTAAATGCATCGCTGCAATGATAGACAAATGGTTAAAGAAAGCCATTGTTTCACATCAAGAACTCCCTCTGGAGATCATAAATGGAAAGGGTGTTGAGAAGACCTTCATTGACCAAAAAAATGTTTCTATATCTCCCATACCAAAGAAAATATCAAGATACATGGTGAAATTTGGAAAAGATTAAATGATTCATTTCAATTGAAAATGGAAATAATTGATCTTTTGGATATAGAAAGTCGATCATTTGAATGCCAGATGATGGCAACAGATTGGTTTTTTGGAGAATAAGGATGAAGACGATGAATGTGTAACAAATATACAACTTTATAGAGGTTTGAAGGTGAAGAGACGGAATGCGAATGGCCATATACATGTGTAGTAACTGAAATTGAAGGTCCAAATCCTGAAGAGAAAAGTTGGAATACCAAAAGTTTCATTCCGTGTAAAGATTCCACAAGGGGAAATGTGCATGAATGTGGTACAAGGTTAATAATTAATTTTTTGGAGAGTATTAACAGTTAAAGAAAACGTAAATTATGCTGTTTTAGAACCCATACAAAGGCCATCACACAAGTGAGTAAAATGATCATTCCATTTTAGCCAACGGTGGCTGCCATTATAAAATTAAAAGAACAAAGTATAAGACGAAATCGTCCTACAAGAAAAGTTAGGATATTAGTATCCTAATTACAGCTTGCCCCAAAAAGAACGCATCTATTATCTAAGTTTCTCCCATTCATCGTACTGTTCAAGGGAAGGAGTGGATAGCTCGATCATAAGTTCCTCATCAACTTCCAATTTCGAGTAACGCCCAAACAAAGATTTGCCTCACTCAACTTCTTAAGAAACAGTACACTTTTTGGCGGCTAACCCAGCCTTACAGTCGTCCATCCTTGCTTGAAGTTCCTTCATCTCTACGACTAGGCTCATCATCAAAGAATCTTCAACCATAACTTCAGAGGAGATTTCGTTTAGATTGCTCTTGATCTTCTCAATCTCTTGAAGCAAAGACTCCTTTTCATTCACAACACGAAGATACTGAGCCTTCTTGGCCTTTAACTCTACATTTCTGGCTAGCAAAGAACATATCTTTGAGTGGATAATCCTCAATGTTAGCTTAAAATTGGATGAAATTCTAAGCTAAGGAAGCTCAAGTGCTTGAGCCATTTTTGTACTTAAAAGCTCAATCATATTTCTTTGGTTAGAAGCACTGGCATTGATGATATCTCTATCCATGAAGGAAACATATTTAAGCTCTGATTACTTGATAATGTTCATATTTTCCTCTGAGAATGCAGCAGATGAAGCAGAAAGACTACTGGCTGAAGAGGAACGAAAAGTAACGCTTACCTTTATTTATTTCTAAGAAGTAAACAAATCCTGAATGGAGCGTAAAATGACATCAGCGTCCTGTAAAGGAAAATGCAAGCATTTAGCATTTTCATTACAGTAATAGAAGTAAAGATGAAAGATAAAACAAAGGCTACCTCATCTGTAGCTTTGGAAGATTGGGGCACGTCACTAGTTGATTCGACCACTTGTGGGGCCTTCCCTTTGTCTGAATGAACAGGCACTTTCACAACGGGCAAATCTATGGCTATCTCTGCAAGAATCAAGTGATAATGAGTTAAAGGCCAATAACACAAACAAAGGAAAAATAAAATATGTATTACCTTCCGGTTCAATACATGGGGGGTCAGGGCCTTGAAAAGGTGGAATTTTCCAATTGGCTATGCATTCAAAGACTCTTGGCCTATGGCTTCTCCTTAGGTAAAGTCCCTTCGTCAAATGACTTAGACAAAGAAACTTTGGTGGGAGGCGGTAGAACAAGAACCGGTAAAGGCGGAGTCTTCAAAGGAGAAGTTGAGCTTTTCTGAAAAATTCAGGTAAAACATTAACATATAAAGAATTTTTCATGAATAAACAAACTCAAATACCTTCTTCCTAACGAAGGGCATCATCATCATCGTCATCGGGCAAACCTGATGAAGCTGAAGCTGGCTGTTTACGGCTAGAAACACCCTTAGCTGTTCTAGTTTGAGCAGGTGGGGATTTTGAAAGAAAAGTAGGATTCTTGACAGATACAGGAATGGGAGGAATAGGAGAAACGGAAGAAGTCCCTACTTCTCCAGCAAGTAGAAAGCGCGGTTAGCATCAGCTGCAAACAACCTACGTTTTATAGACAGCCAAAGTTGTTCAAAGAGAGGGTGAATGACAAAAATGGGGTTAAAAGGGGTTAAGGAGAAACCATTTGTCAAAAGGGTATTATGAGCATCAATGACCTGTACCTCTATTTTATTGATGGTGTGAAAATGTTCTGTCAGACTCTTGAAAAAACAGGGAGGAACATGCTACGTTTGGCCAAAACCAAGCTGAAGGGCAACAAATTGGGGAGCATATATCTCAACCCCTGCCTTAGCATTTGGTCCTGCTAAAATCTCATGGAACAACTATTTCCCTATCAAATATTGAGCCCAAATGGGCAAAAAGGTGCTCACATCATCCATAGTAGAAGGAGGTTGCACGTAAATCAAAAATGAGTGAACACAGAAAGGAACAAAGATAGAGATTGAATTTAAGTTATAAAAGAATGTGAAAACGTCCCTATCAGAGATATTAACAGGGATCAATTGGTTGATGACTAGCCCATAACAACTGACCGACCTATGAGGAGCTAATGGAGCACCAAATTGTGGAAAATATGCTCTCAATCACAATTAAGCGAGCCAAAGAGGCCTGTTGCCAATAAGAGATGCACCATTCCTCAACTAGAGTTGAAGGGAAGTCATGCCTCTATAAAAGGCAGCTAAGAATAACAAAAAATATTTAGAGACCTACCACGCGTTAATTCATGTGCTATGGGCAAATAAGTCATAGAAGGTTTAACGTTGGGTACACAAAGAACATATTTAGAAAGCCAAACTTAAAGAAAGGCAAAAAACTCAGCATGGATAGGTTCAGCACTAGAATTGTTATGAAATTCTTGCATGCTAGAATAAGAATCAGTGTATCTTTTATCAGATTTTAGGGCAGCAACAGTAACCAAAATAGCAAGAGAAATGGTGTCGCCCAGGGGCAGAAGATTAACTAAGGCTCTAACATCCCTCAAATTAATGGACATTGGGCCAAGTGGGAAAATAAAAGTATGATATTCAGAAGACCAAAAGCTCAAAATAATAGGGAAAAACACAGGATCATAGATTGGGGGACGAAGAGCGATTTCTAATAAATCAAGAATCCCAGCACGATAAAAAATTATCTTGGTAGGGCCATGATTTGTCATACGTGCATGCCAAAGAAGAAAAGTAGTATCAGTTTTGGGCCAAGTGCGAATACACTTTTTACAGATTAGCTTTAGCGGAAAAAGGTTCAGAAAAGGAGGATCTTGAGTGCAATGGAACAATTGGCCCACTGCTGCTTGCCCAATAGAATTAGCGTCATTAAATGATGGGCCCAGGTAGAACTCGTAGAGATCAGTATTGGCTGGTGAAAGGCAAGCTGGATTTATATATGGTTTGGTAAGAAGCTTTTGGAAGTCTTCAAAACTAAGGGAGTTGTCTGAAGATCTCTTTGAAGTCGCCATTTACTACAAATTATAATTTTCTCAAGGGTTTTGGGAGTGTAAGGGGATGTTCTCTTTGTGTTTGAGTTTTGTGTTTTGAATTCATTTTGTGTTTTATGTTTTGAGTGTCAATTTTGAGATTTTTGAAAATGCGTTCTTTTTGGCATTTTGAAAAATTGTTTTCAAAATTAGGAAATGGAAACGTGTTCTCTTCTCCTTCCGGTTCTTCAACCTCTTTCTTTCTCCTGCCTTTTTCTTTTTCTCCTCCTCCTCCTCTCCCTCTCCCTCCCCCTCCCCCTCCCCCTCCCCCTCTTCTTCTCCTTCTCCTCCTTCTTCACCGACGGTTGTTAGTTTGGGTGTTGTGGCTAGATGCGGTGGTTGGGTCGCAACACTACGGTGGTGGCAGATGGATCGCGACTTTTGGCTGGGGCAATGGGGGTAATGGCAAATCGATTTTGGCTGTGGTTGGGTCGCCATTTATGCTGGGTAGTAGTCGCCATTTATGCTAGGTAGTGGTGGTCTGTCTGGTCACGAATTTGGGGATGGTTGGGTTGTGATTTTGGTGGAAATTTTGCTGTGGTTGGGTCGCCATTTCGGCTGGGCGGTGGTGGTCTTTGTAGTCGCAAATCTAGCAGTGGTTGGGTCACGATTCTAGTGGCAATTTTGAGGTGGGTGGGTCGCCGTTTTGGCTGTGGCGGTGGTGGTCTTTCTGGTCGAGATTTTCGGTAGTTGGGTCGCCATTTTAGCTGGGGCGGTGGGGATTTCTGGTGGCGATTTCGGTGGTTGTGGTGGTGGTGCAGTAATGGTTGGGGCGCTGTGGTGCGATGGTGGGTTCCGGTGGTAGTGGTCGCGGTGGTGCAGTGGTGGTCGAGTGCGGTGATGGTTGGCTATGGTTGAAAACAACGAAAACGTGTTTTGGAAATTTTTGTCAAGTTATAACTGAAAACACCCAAAATGACAATTTTGTTGTTTTGTGTTTTCTTTGTAAATTTTCAACCCATTTTCAGAAACGCGTTTTTGAAAATAGGATAGAGAACGCGTTTTCATTGTTTTGAAAAATCGAAAACAGAAAACGGGTTGAAAATGGCAAAGAGAACATGCCCTAAGTATTTGTAAATAGAGAAGCAAGAAGATGAATAGTGATCTTTATAGGTAAAAAAAATGCAGCGATGTAGAACGTGGGTATAATGACGCGATGAAGTGGCGTGTTCTTTGGTTTATAAGAGTTGTGTGATATTGCACTTTTCGGGATGTAGAAGGTCACTTCCAAACAAAATAATGATTGGGATTCTCCACCCTTTTTGGATTTCAAGATCGCGGTAAAATATAAAGGATGAATATGGCATAAGATTAATAATTGATATTAATTTTGCAATATTGAGGGTTAATTGTTGACATAAAAAAATGAGGCCCAATTAAATGGTCAAAAGAATGAAGCTCAGTCAGGAAATTCGAAGGATGGGCCCAAACGAGATCATGTAAAAACCCAAGACGGAGTTATGTAGCGGAGGCTCATCATCGCTCAAGCCTACGAGACACCCATGATCTGGGTGAGTATAGTGTTTTGTTGTTATTTAAAGCAATGGTTATTGAAATAGTTCATTCCACAAACCAGGAATCTAAGTTGAAAGCAGTTAAATGATGAGAATAATGGCAGCAGTTAAAAACAGTAGTTTTTTTTTTTTTGACAAGTCATCCATTATGGAGAAAGTGGGTAGTTATAGGGCGATGAGCAGTTTTCAAACGGTTTTACAAGAAAAACTGTCAAAGGAGTACAGAAGAGAAAAGAAAACATAGAAGAGAAAAAAGATCAAATGACTCTCAAACAGAGAATTATGTAATTTCGTTTCTTTCTTCTTATTAACTTTCAATTACTTTACAAATTCAGTGTGCTTGTTCCCCTTGGAGGCATTTCACTTCTTGCAAATTGTAATCTTCATAAATAAAGCACCACTCGTTGGGACTTTGTCTCAAGAGGTTGCTGTTTCTTACACAATTGTCTAAACCTTCTTTTAATTGTTAGCGAGACTTGATTTCCACGCGAAACAGGAGTCAACTGTTTAAGGAAGTCAAATCAGTTTTGAATTCTTGGATTTGGGAAATTGGAATCCTATGTATAAAGAAGAAAAGTGGGAAGGCATAAGGGTAATCTATTTAGAATTCAAGAAGGAAGCGGTGGCATATTGAAAAATAAAAAGGAGAAGACTTAGAATACGGACAGAAAAACTGCAGAGTGAAGAGGGAAAAAATCCAGATTTTAGAATACAAGAAATCCATTGATAATTTGTCTAAGATTTGGGAATTAATCACATTTCGCGTCAATTTATCAGGAGATTTACATTACGCAAAGAAGGAAACAAAGAACAATTGTTGGGATTCGTGTGACGGAGATCAATAATAGCTCGAAAGATTTTGATCTTGTTTATTGAAATAAATTCCAGTGATATAGTTTAAATTTTATTTGTTTAATTTCGATATTATTTTTATGTTAGGATGACGATGCAGTTTAGGGTTTTTAATATTTTGTTTAATTTCAAGATTTCAAGCCACTTTAATACTTGTTAATTATTTATTGTGTGTTTAATGTTTCAATTGCGTGCACAACAATTGATTGATTTAGGAATAGTACTAAGACGAGATGTGATGTATGATTCTAGCTCATGCAATAAATAACATAGGTATTATAAGAAATCAAGAGATAATTATAGACTATACAATCTATATAGAATTCCTGTAAGTTAATGCATTATTGTGTGTAAATTTACATAGTGATATAGTAATTTCGGGTATATGAATAGAAGTAGTGTTAATCGAAAGAGAGATCGCTAACTACATGAGGTTAATTCGATTATTGGCATGTATGAAAATGGGCTGAATGAATTGGATTTAGATGAATTTAAATAACATAAGTGAAATCAAAAATCTTAACCACTTCATCTCAATAGTTCTCCACAAATTTGATTAGTCAGGTAATTAGATTATTTTAGTATAAAACTTTAGTTACAAACCACAACTTGATTTGATAATTGGTTACCATTTTAACATAACTTGAAGTAAGGTTGGTTTAAAATATGATAATAGACAGTAGTCTCTATGGGAACAATACTTGAATTCAAAAATCCACTTTATTACTTATCACAATCTGTACACGAACAATAATATCCCAAATAAGTATTGAACTCTTCTTTGTTTCAACTCCAATTGCTCATTTTCTTTTCACATCTACTAAATCTTCATTTTCCAATCTCACTTTTGAATTTGTATTCTCCATATCAATAAAAATAATTTTATTCGAGGTCATATGATTTGTGCATCTACTATCCAAAAACCATTGAGTTTTTTTAGTATTTGGAGTAATTTGAACTTAAGAAGCATGAATCTTTTATTGGTTCGTGTGCTCTCAAAGAAGCATAAAATAAGCTTGATTCACTCTCCTTCTCGACTACACAATTAGCTAGTTGGGTTAACTCGATAATCTCTTTTCAAATGACCAAATCTTTTACAATTGTGGCATTGTGACTTCCCTTTGAACCAACAATCATTTTCATCATGGTTGCTTTTCTTGCCACATTTATACTTTTGTGACGAATTTCCTCCGTTAAAACTCCTTTCAAAGTTGTTTCTACCTCGACTACTTGGACTCCTTTCTCTTCCTCTACTTCTTCTTCCACCTCTAATCATGTATTCACCACCATATTGTCGTGTTTCAATATTATTAGAATAAACATTGAGTTTAGATTGAAAGGCACTCTCAATTAACTTTTTGGAGCATCAATTTAATCTTTACTTAAAAGATTCAAAGACCCCATCAATTCTCTACTTCCAACTTTCTCTAAATTTTTGGTTTCTTCAATTACAACTACAACTGGATGACACTTTTCAAGTAAACTAACAAAAAAATTTCCACTATTTTTTTCATATGAAAGCTTCTCACCATATGATTTCATTTGATGTACAAGTTCATTAAATCTATAGGAAAAATCTTTGATACATTTATTATCTTTCATCGTCATATTTTTGAATTCCCTTCTAAGAGATTGGAATTTAATGCATTTTACCTTTAAATTTCCTTGATACTCTTTTTTTAGGATTTCCCAAACTTTATTTGTTTTGTTTGACATCATTATTCTTGAAAAAATTAAACCAGCCACTACTCTATGTAGCATTGAAAGAGCATTTGCTTATCTTTGTCTACATTTTTAAGTTCCTTCCTCTTGGCATCCCATAACCCTTCTTCATTTTCAAGTTCTTCAAAGCCATTTTTCTACCATATCCCATAAATTCACTACAAGAAATGAAGTCTTCACCTTCACAGACCAAAAATCATAATTTTGCCCATAAATAGGAACAAAAGACTGTTGTAAGCTCCCACTTGAACCACTTATGCTTGCCATCTTTTTTTCTACAAAAGCCCTCTTTTTTTAAACTCTTACTCCCAAATCTCAGCTACGAATAAAATAATATATCCTGCAAGTTCTAATACCAAATATTTTGACTGTAATTACAACTTTGATATGCCAAAACCTGATGTAAAATGGAGAAAAAATATAGAAGCACATTTCAGCAGTAAAATAGAGGAAGAACAAAGGAAGAGAGAGAGAAGGAGAATTTGTAAGTTTCTGCAAGTCTACAATTTTAGACACGGTACAACACTTTCTATCTCTACCCTATCCTTAAAAGAGAAAACCCAGCATTTACTGTTCATTCTGGTGGAGGAGGTTTTACACACGAATTGATTTCAAACTGGTTTTGTACTATTCATTATTATTTATTTTAGTCATTAACACAGTTAGTCAATAAAAAACACGGATGACTCCAAAAAAAAAAATCCGCCTTCCTATGAAGATAATATCTGCACGCCGACTCCACTATATTATTATATATGTGCATGCAAATGCATTAAACACGTTTTCAATGAAAATCATACACAGAAAATAAAATAAAAATAAAAAAATTTTAGCCGACTTCATATGAATAAATATCTACAAGCCGACTTCTTCACTGTATGTATTTTGCCACTTCCTGCCCTATATATACATGCAAATGCACTAAACACATTTCCAACTACACAGTTTTATGTTTCTCGAAAAGGAAAATATTTTGATTTCAAGCAACAAATATTCTCAATTATCAATTAGCGTTGTGAATTGGCAGAACAATCCATTGAAGGTAAATTTTTATTCATTACTATATTTTTGTTTTTTGATTTCAATATGTTTTTTTTTCCGCAACATGCTTTATGTTTGTTCGTTATTGTTTAGTTTTATTATGTTTTTCGTCCTTTTTTGTTTAGTTCATTATTTATGTTGTGATTTTATTTCACTGGAATGAACCGGTAAATTCAATGAACCAGGGAGAAAGGATCTCCTTGTGCGCGCACGGCGAGCAGGGAGAAACCATCTCCCTGTGCGTACACGGGGAGAATTGAACTCCCCATGAGCGCACGGGGAAAAACCATCGCCTCGTGCACGCACAGGGAGACTTGAACTCTCCGTGCGCGCACGGGGAGACACCATGAACTCCCCGTGCCCGCACTGGAAGACACCATCTCCCCGTGCGCGCATGGGGACGCATTAAATTTTTTTTTTTTAACATACATTCACAATTATATTACTTTTACTCATACCGTTCCATTAACCCCAACATACCAACACTTCCACTCATACATTCAATCAAATATACACGATAATCACCAAATCCAACCACTTATTAATAATATAGTTCAAAAATATTAGAAAATATGCAATTTCATACATATATGAAAATCAAAAATCCTTTCTGGGGCCTTGCCCCCGAGCCCCCACGAGGGGCGCTGCGCCCTCGACCCCCGCGACCTGACTGGGCAGGTCGATCTTCGTCGGGGACGCTGCCTCCTCGACCCCCGAACCCCTGGAGAGGTGCCACTTCTGAATTTAGTAAAAAAAATATGTAACTTCCTTCAATTTACTTCGTACACTTCAATTTTTTATTTTTATTATGATATGATATTATGATTTTATTTATTTGCCGTATTTTTATTCATTCCTGATTTTGTCAATATTGAATTTGTTTCCATTTTTTTAGGTTGCAAAAATACCATTCTCAAAGTAAACATATTAAAAAATTTCAACATCAATTGAACTGTGCTATCTTCAGGTATGATATTTTTTTTATTCTTTTCTAGATTTCGTAGAGTTCGATTTGTAGTTAATCTTTGTATTTTTTTCCTAAAGTTTCTATTATATTATTTATCATTCAACTACCATTGACAAATTGTGGACTCCAATTCG
Source organism: Fraxinus americana (assembly GCA_035079005.1). Taxonomy (NCBI): domain Eukaryota; kingdom Viridiplantae; phylum Streptophyta; class Magnoliopsida; order Lamiales; family Oleaceae; genus Fraxinus; species Fraxinus americana. Next base: position 15,085,289 of record CM068712.1, on the reverse strand, counting down.
TATTTATTGTTCTTGTGCATATAATGTCCAATTGTATTTTTTGATAGTTATAATTGACAACAGTAGTACACTATACCTTCAGTAAAATTTTTAATAAATTGTTAGTTATTTAACTTCCTTTATGCATACTACTTTTCTTTCATTTTAAAGTATATTTTCAGTCATTTTTCACAAATTTCGATATTTCAACCTTCAGTTTTACTATATGTATGTTTTAACACGTGTAAAATTATTTCTTTCTGAAACTTTTACTTTCTACAACTACATTTGAGAGTTTAAATTAATCTTTGTATTTTTTCCTTAAAGTTTCTAATTATTACATAACATATGTCTAAAATAGTTTCTTTTAATTCATTTCTCGTATTCTATAGTTTACTCTTCCTGTATATCTATGTAACATTTTCTAATAATTTATGTTTCATTTTCTTAGTTTATACAGCTTACCTTGGACTTCCAATATTCGATTGTCACTTCTACTCTTGCGATGGATATTTCAAAAACATCTGCTCATCAAGACCCTACTTTTGTTAACATTGACATTGTATCTCATAGTGGGAAAGACTCATACAAAACCTCCGTTCGCAAACAACAAAGTCAAATAGAAAGAGATCGATGGAAAAAACTTAAAACAGGGTGTATTGATCGGCGTAAAAGGATAAATGAGCCTATTATTTTGGAAAATAATTCTTGTGTTGTTACCCAATTGCATAAATCTATAATGCATCACGATCCTCATGCTTCTACTTCAAATAATGAACCACATAATATTTATAATTTTGAATTAGAAGGAACTTTTAATGGATTGACCGTGCCATCTACTGCTTATGTATTACCAACATCCATATACTGTAAGCATTGTAATGCTCGTAAATTTTATAGAGAAACTAAAGATTTTTGTTGTTCTAATGGAAAAATCAAACTTTTCATGCCTGATTCACCAAGTGAACTATATAATTTATTTACTTTTAAAGAATTGAGCTGCATTGAATTCAAGAAAATTGTAAGGGGATATAAGAATCATTTTACTTTCACTTCATTTGGTGTACAGTACGACAAAGACCTCTTTAAAGCTTATAAAGGTATTTACACATTTAGAGTTCAAGGACGAGTACATCATTATGTAAATCAACTTGTGCCCGAAAACAATTCTCCTTCTTATATGCAATTATATTTTTATGATACAGATAATGAAGTTCAAAATCGTATGAAAATATCATCTAATTTTGCTGAGCCTACGTTGATCGTTTTAATTGAAATTTTGAAGACAAATCCATAGAGTAAATTTTTTAGATCTTTAAGTGATATAACTAACTTGCATGGCCATCAAATACGGATACGATGCGATCCTGGACTTGATCAAAGAGTTGTTAATACTCCTACAACATCTCAAGTAGCTGCTATATGGGTTGAAGATGATGAAAATGTTAATGTTCGTGTTCGTGATATTACTATATATGGACATTCTGGTAATTCACATAGAGTTCATTACTATTATAGATGTTATGACTCGTTGTAATATCCATTACTCTTTCAATATGGGGAATCCGATTGGCATGAAGGCATTCAAAGATACAGAAGCACACACTCTCAGTCTCAACACTTGTCGACATTTGATCTCCCTAACACAAGTACTTCTGCATCTAAATTTATTGAAAAAGCGAATCAAGGTTTGCAAATATACCTTCTTATACAGTTATATATTTTATGTAATATAAATATTTTAAATAAGTACTCAAGTTTGTTCTTCTCGTTAAATAGTACTGAATGGGGCGAACAAACGTACTCAAGTCTCATGCCAAGAATATTATTCATACAAATTACAAATCAGGCATCTGGGTAAGTCTGTATTGCTTCACGCTGGTAGATTATTACAACAATATGTTGTAGATATGTATGTTAAGATTGAAACCGCTAGATTAGATTATTTTCATAATAACCAAAAACAAATTCGTGCTGAACTTTACCAAGGTATTATAGATAGTGTTCAAAATGGGGAAACGAGAGGGTGTAAAATTGGACGAAAATTTGTTTTGCCACAATCTTTTACATGTGGTCCTCGTGACATACTAAGGAGATACATGGATAGAATGGCTATTGTACAACGTTATGGAAAATCAGATATATTTTTAACTATAACATGTAATCTAAATTGGCCAGAGATTAAGCAAGAACTATGTAACAATGATCAAGTTCAAAATCGACCAGATTTAATTGTGCGTATATTTAGAGCAAAATTAGAAGAGCTGAAACATGATTTATACAAGGCAAGTATTTTAGGCCCAGTTGTTGCACATATATATGTTATTGAATTTCAGAAAAAAGGCCTCCCTCATGCTCATTTGTTGTTAATTTTTAATTATGGACATAAAATTTCTTGTGCTGAAAAGGTTGATAGAATAGTTTGTTGTGAAATTCCATACAGAAACAAATATCATCATCTTCATTCTATTATCGTTAAACATGATATGCATGGTCTTTGTAGAAACCTTAATCCAAAAAATGTATGTATGGAGGCAAATAAATGTTGTAAAAATAAATACCCCAAAGATTATTGTGATAGAACTATATTTGGTCAAAACTCATACCCATTGTATAAACGTTGTAATAATGGTATTTCTATTCAAATTAGAAGCCAAATGTTAGACAATCTATGGGTAATACCATACAACCCTTATTTAAGTGCAAAATTTGATTGTCACATTAATGTCGAAGTATGTTCTTCTATTAAAGTTGTGAAATACTTGTACAAATATGTATATAAAGGACATAATCATGTTAATTTTTCAGTTCATACGAATGAAACAGAGAAAGAAATAGATGAAATTTCTGTTTATCAGTCTACTAGATGGATATCTCCACCTGAACCTATGTGGAGGATTAAATTTATCCGACAGTATATTCCTTACAGCTTCATGTTGAAAATCATCAACAAGTTACATAGGACAATGAATTATCTACTATTATTGAGAACGAAAATACAAAACGAACAATGTTGACAGAATTCTTTCGAATGAATGAAGCGAATAAGTTTGCTCGTACACTTTTGTATCGAGATTTTCCAGCACATTTTGTTGGGAATATGAATAAGAAAATCTGGACTCGAAGGAAAAAACATGTTGTCTGAAGGAGAACGATATTTTCTCCATGTTCTTATGAATCATATTAGAGGACCAACATCATTTCATAATTTACGAACTGCAAACGGAGTTACTGTTCTTACGTACCGAGAAGCAGCACTTCTACATGATTTGTTGAGCGGAGATAATCATTGTGAAGAATGTCTATCCGAATCTATTGTTTATGAAATACCTATTAAGACATCTCTTTTTGCTACACTTCTTGTACTTTGCAGCCCTAATAATCCGAAGCTTTTATGGGATAAATTCAAATGCTATATGATTGATGATTATGTATATGAAAATGTACATTCAAAATTTGCTGAAGTACAGGCTCTAGAGGATATCAGTTGTATCTTAGAATCATTAGGTAAAAATATAAATGACTATCAAATAGTACCATACAATGTAAATATGAACGAGAGTGATAGATTGAGAAGAATGGTTGAAGATGAGACAACGAATTTGGATACTGAAGGAGGTAATGCTTGTGCAACAATGTTAAATAACAAACAACAATTTGCATACAATACGATAATGGAAAAAATAACATCAGGATCAAGTGGTGCCTTCTTCATTGATGGTCCAGGAGGAACAGGCAAGACTTTTTTGCATAAAGCATTATTAGCTGCTGTGAGGTCTCAAAATTCAATTGCTTTGGCAACTGCATCTTCTGGAGTATCTGTATCTCTTTTACCTGGAGGTCGAACTGCTCATTCGAGGTTTAAAGTTCCTTTAGATACTATTGGTGTTGTAAGCTGCTGGGTAAGCAAACAATCGGCTTTAGGAACTTTATTGAAAATGTCAAAATTAATCATTTGCGATGAGGAACCTATGGTCAATCGTTGTGATATAGAAGCTGTGGATAAAATGTTAAGAGATGTTACTGATTGTAACTTACCTTTCGGTGGAAAAGTGATAGTTTTCGGAGGGGATTTTCGACAAGTTTTACCGGTGGTACCAAGAGAGAAAAAAGAAGACATAATGAAAGCTAGTTTAGTCTTCTCTAAATTGTGCCCTTCGCTTTTACATCTATCATTAATTGAGAATATGAGGGCGAAATTTGATTCTATTTTTTGTGATAACTTGTTAAGAATTGGAAATGGAATAGAAGAACAACATACTTGTAAGTGTATCAAACTTCCAAATAGTATAATTGTACCATTCGAGGATGAAATAATATCTTTGAAATGTTTGATATATCATGTCTTTCCAAATATAGAAGCTCATGCTAACAATTTACACACAATGGCAAATCGAACTATTCTTACGCCTAAAAATGAATGTGTTGATCATATTAATAAGATATTATTAGAATAGATTCCTGGTAAAATTTTTACATACTATAGCTTTGATGAAGCAATTGATAAATCAAAATAGAGCTTGCAAGAAGATTTACTCAATAGTCTAACCTCAAATGGTATTCCACCGCATGAATTGAATCTTAAAGTAAACGGTCCTGTAATGTTATTACGAAATATCAACTTTTCTGAAGGATTATGCAATGGAACACGACTAACTTGTCAAAAATTTCAGAAGAATGTAATTCTTGCTAAAATTACGTCTGGCGAATATCTTGAAAAACATGTCTTCTTACCAAAAATCCCTTCTATACCGCTCCAAAGTGATAAATCTTCAATTCTATTTAAAAGAACTCAATTTCCAATTAGGCCATGCTTCGCAATGACAATAAATAAAGCACAAGGACAAACACTTTATTTTGTGGGCTTATATCTTCCAGAACCTTTTTTTGTCATGGTAAGGTTTATGTAGCATTGTCAAGAGCTAAAACGAGCAAGTCCCTCAAAGTTCTACTTAACCCATCAAACAACGCAAGTTTGCATAGCACGTGTACTCACAATGTTGTATATAAGGAAATTCTTTCGTTCGTACATTTATAAAAAATCTTAAATCTAATTGTTCCCGTGCTACTTCATTGATCAGGTAAACATAGAAATTTTGTTTCAAGCCTTCCTTCAAAAACGAAAAGAAGGGATAACATTTGAAGGTTCGAATTGTACTTTTCATTCTACCACAGGATATCAATAAAAAATTAGTAGCCAGTGAATACATTCACATAAACATTTCATTTATGTTCTTGAAATGTTTGTTTTATTTATATAGATTTTACATTCTATAATGATGCTAGGCATTTGAAGCACCATCATTTCATCATCTTACAAAGGCAGATTCAAAAATGATCACTTGAATTTTTTTCGGTGGCACAGTGACCTTGCCATGTACTTCATAAGCATTTTTTAATCTGTTGTATCCTTGTAGCTAACTCATTTAATATTTTCCTACAGAACGATGTCCAGTTGGTTGACGACATATCAATGTCCAATTCCCTCAGTTTATGCAGTTTATGTTGGCTATGGCTTGTTGCCTAAGTTCATTATGGATTGTTGACTATGGCTTGTTGCCTAAGTTCATTATGTTGTGTAAGACAAAATGTAATTGTTCATTATGGCTTGTTGCCTACTTTGATTATGGTGTGTAAGACGGACAAGTTTAATTTGTACCATTATGACTTGTTGTCTCATTTGAAATGGTGACCTTGCATGAATGGATTGAAATACTTAGGGTGTGCTGTAACTTTAACAGTATGGAAACAGATTTCCTAGCATTTTTAAATGTTATGCAGCTAACTGATTATGCTATAACGTAGTGTCCTCATAGTTGCACCTCATTGGAGTTGTTGAAACGAAGTAGAATTCTAACTAATCTGTCTGTCCATTTCTTGCCTCGGTTTATTTTGTTATAATTAGAGGGACAGATCAATTTATATGTTGCCTCACAGTCACATGTTACTAATACCAATCATCAAAATAAAACCAACAACATCAATTTATAAAACATCATACACAACAACATTACACCAGAAACATCGGTCTATTAAACACCAAAATCACACCAGCAACATTACAATGGACACATTAGTTTACATGACACTCCTTTCGCATAACTAAGCAACTACAAAATCAAACAACAATCACACGTTCAAATGCATACACATATCTCCATCTTTACCATCTACACCATCAACCACCACAGTTCAAACAAGCAGACATCACATTCAAGTTGGTCCCTTCCCTTTCGTATCCACTTCCACCTCTTAGCCTTTTCCCTGGCTCACCCTCATCACACACTGTAGTTTCTCCTGCATTTAATCAGCCCATGTCCCCAATAGAAAATGCATTTAATCAGTCGTTTATAACTTTTATAAGACATTTGACAATTCAATCAAGTTACATTCTTTCCTTTCTAGAATTGAATAGCTGATTGACACATTTACATATTGTAGTCCTTCAAAAACAAACTATACATTATAGCAACATTTTCAGTTGATATCATTGTACTGATGATAGATTCGCTAATTCATTACTAAAACCTTCAACAGCCTCCAACGAAATCAAACAACATCTAGCAAAAACTTGAACACAAAAATAAAAGCTGGAATCCTTCAAATGAAGCATAATAATAACCTACTACTTCATGCAACGCTAACATATCCTTGAGAAAAACACAACCCGTGCATCGCACGGGCGAAAACTAGTATTGCATAAAAGAGACCTTAAAACACACTACACAATTACATTTTTAACCCTCAATTGTTTGACAATACTCTTTATCTTTTCTACTACAAAACACATTACATGTTAAACACTCGGCGAAACGTAGCCAAAACCAAACAGGTTTAAGCCCAAAACCCGATGCCTAAGTCATAACTAAGCATTACAGGGTCCTTTTAAATTTGGCTTCGTTAAACTCCTTAATTTCCACTTTGAATTTTCAACAATTACATATTTCTACAATTTTCCTTTTGGGTGTTAAAAGACAAAGATACCCTTAAATATGTTATACAATTACAAAATATTGTTTTGTTTAAAAGACAATACTACATTTTTAGTTAACAAGTAAAAATCAAACACTTCACACTTAAAATTTCAAAACTAGCTAACATTTCACATCTATTTATTCCAACATACATAAAAAAAAAAAAAAAAAAAAACTCTCATTTTTCATCTGTTTCAACCTCAAAATATCAAAATTTTATCAAACGCCGAATAAGAAATTTTTTTTTATATCTATCATTTTTTATGCATGTTTAATTTCTTTTTCGCTAAATTAGTATACTTTTTAATCGATAAATCTTATTTCGACATAAATTAACATGTAGATAAATTTTTTTTACCAAGTCTATAAATTTTTTAAGTATAAACAAGAAAAAAAATTTGTTTACATGTATATTCTTTCAAATGAGATTCATGACAATGTACAAAGGGAACTGGACCGACTGTTAACAACCGATCAAGATGGTCGGACCAGCTGGCTTTAGTTGTTAACATCCAGCCCAGTCAGCTGTTAACAATCGGTCCGACTATTTTTTTGTGCTTTTAATTAAAAATTATGTTGTCCAGTGGTTGGGCCTATTTTTCTACTATGTTTTTCTTATAATTAAAAATTATGTTTTGTCATACAGATATGGCTGTAACTCAATTTGTTACTTTACTAATTTTGAATTGGATGAAAAATATCGATGGGTATGAAAATGGACAAGTAATATACGTGGTGGTATTTCGATTTTCATAACATTGAGTACCTCATATGACAAAATAAATTGAAAGTCGATACATCTTTGTACGATATGGAATTGAGATTTCCATTTAACTACCATTCATCCATTTTGATTCCACCTATGAAGGTTACTTCTGATGCTGAAGTAAATTATTTATTTGAATTGAACAAAATGCACATAATTTCTCTTTGTGTAACTTTTGTGAAGAAGAATGATGACGAATGTGAACACAAAGATTCGGATTAAGGGGATTGTAATGCTAATGATTTTTGTGACACAGTGGTAATAGCTTGTGAGGATGATGTGGTTATTCCCGAAACAGTTGTTTCTTATCGTGATCTCCCTGTTACGTACATAATTCCTTCAGTAGTTCATGACAACAAGAATAAAGATGAATTTACAAATGAGGATTTGATTACTTTATCCCGTTGAGACATGATTGGGGTGGGAGCTCAGGGGCTGAATTGAGTAGACCATCTTCTAATTCTTCATGTGTGGTTCCTGACTCTAAGGATTTGCATGTAGAGTAACTGTTTGAAACAAAGAAAATTTTTCAAGAATCTATGCATTGGATTGCATTGAAATACAACTTTGAGTTCAAAGTGAAGAAATCAAACAAGTCATTGTTGACAATTATCCGCGTCAATGACAGTTGCTATTGGCGTTTGCGAGCGATGAAGATGGATATGATTGAGATATTTATAGTTCGCAAATATAGACGGAAACATACTTGCGTAGTGAGAATTTGTCGAAATGATCACAAGCAAACCTGGACATGGTTTATTGGTCGACAGATAATACACAAGTATCAGGAACCACATACGATCTATATACCTTCAAATATCATTTACGATGCCTGTCAATAGTACGGAGTGATCATGAGTTACTAGAAGGTCAGAAGGACAAAGAATGCACGTTAGAGGATTTAATGGGCTCGATCGAGGAGAGTTATTCTAAATTGGCTAGGTATTACCATAACATGGGGACAACTAATCGTGGCTCAGCATTTTTTATTGAGATAAAAGGGCAAGAACTACTTCAAGTTTTTGTATGGCTCTTGAACAATGCATTTTGGTATTTCAAAATGCAATATGACCCCTAATTCTAGACAATAGTTCAATTCTAAAAGCTAGATATGAAGACAAGTTTATTATTGTTATATGTCAAGATGTCAACATCTAAATTTACCCTCTTGCATTCGACATGGTCGATAGCGAAAATGATTTGTCGATGCGTTGGTCCTTTACAGAGTTGAGGGAAGTAATTGAGAACATTGAAAACCTTGCCTTTGTAATTGATTGGGGACCGTCTATAATAAATGGTATTACTGAAATTTTTCTCGAGGCACATAATGAGTATTGCATGTACTATATACAAGGCACACTTGAAGACTAGGTATCGAGGCAAAGACATCATTTCATTATTTGGGAGAGAGGCAGAAGTTTACAATGTTGAAAAGTGTAATCAGTTCCTGGTCGAAGTAGAAAGCAAGTCATTCCCGACATGGGATTGTTTAAAAAATGGAGATTGAACATTGGGCACGGTACATTTTCTAGGATGTCGATACAACATGATGATGTTAACAACGCGGAGTCTCTCGATACATTCTTCAAGAAGAATCGAGAGTTAGCAACCTTTCCAATGACTGTGAACATTTGTAACTAGCTATAATAGTGGTTTCATGAATGACGTCCGAAACCACAAAATAGCATGAGCATGCTAGCTTGGTTCAGGAGGATAAACTCTTTAAGGCTGCAAAGGTTGCAAGAAAGTTGAATGTGGAACCACTAGATAATTTACGCTTCTCCATGAATTTTACATGTAATATCGTATACATGGACTTGACTAATAACACCTGCACTTGTAGCTGATTTTAGTTGGAGAGTTTTTTTATGTGAGGATGCAGTCGCAGTGGTTATGTATAGATGCTTTGCAGCAAAAACCTTGCTCTCTTTATTACACAACTTATATTTGGAGAGAAGCGTATACTGAGACTATATTTCTTCTACTGAATGAAGTCAAGTAGGAAGTTCTCGACCATATTCTCCCAATTAATAGTTTGTTGCCACCAAAAATTAAACCGCGGGGTCCTAGACGTCCATGTACGTCAAGAATTCTATCTATGAAGAGTTTCCTCGACCACGTGGTGGGCAGGTGCAGAGCAACATGCTATACTTACCAATTTTTTATAAGTCAGATTTCCCTAAGGCCCTGTTTGGGTTTATTTTCCATGGAAGTTTGAAATTATTTTCCATTTTTCAAGTTATTGCATGTTTGATTCGCCAAATATTCCATGGAATTGGTTTTCCTTCTTAAGCCCCACGTGTCTCCCTTTTCTTACTTTTCCTTGAATTGGTTTTCCCACCACTTTGGTGGGAAAATGATTTTCTAGGCTTTTTTTTTAACAGTTAAAACAAATTCTATCCCCAATGGTAACAAATTATATCCCTTTACTGGACAATTTTCATGAAAAATAAAGACAAACGAACACTAAAAGATCCAAAATTTTAACATTTTTTAGGTGGAAATTATACCAATCAAACACAATTAATTGACAATTCTCAGTAAAACAAGTTATAGGCAATTTAATTCCTTGAAAATCATTTTCTTTCCACCCAAATTTCATTCTTGCAATCAAACGGACCCTAAATAAAATTAGACAAATGTATAATCAATCACTGTTAATAATCTTCGATAAAAGTTTCACATTTTGAATCAACTATTAGAATGTTTTAATTAGGTTCCCATACTTTGTTTGCATACAAGTAAAATAATATACAATGTATTACAGATCACAATTAAATGAACAATATTTACATTTTTTTTAATAAACAATATCCAACAACTTTAAATTAAATAATCAATATTTATATTTTTGAATAGAACAATATAAAATACTTATGACTCATAATTGAATTCATACAAATCATATGCTAACTTCTTCCTCCAATTTTGTATTTAGGATTTCTTGATTCCATTAACTTTATGTGCTATGCTAAAAAATTTAATATACTTGATTGGGAACATGCCACAGTCGCCCATATAATTAAATAATAATGTGTTAGTTTGGTAATATATAGCTAAAAACTAAGTTTTCATATTAAAAAAATTATAAATACTTAAAATTTCGACTGTCTCCTCGTCGTCTATCTTGCACAATCACCCCCGCTTATCGTCCTTTGAGCTATCATGTAGCTAGCTCTAAAAAAAGAAAAAGAAAAAATGTTAAAAGAAGTATAGATGAGTTAACGTACTTTTCTAAAATCATAAAATACTTACTTGAGTATAATTATTATCCACTCCGTCTAGAACGCTTTTCACTTAGCAGGGTCTACCTCTCGGAAGAGATTGAGGTACGTCTCGTCTATGAACGTCCTCTTCTTCCCCTCAGCCATAAAGGGAAAAATGATATACTGTGACGATAATCTCGACCTCTTGCGGACCACCTGCTCCTACATGTCAACAACACGTTTCTCACCCTCTGTCATGACATGTGTCTTCTTCTCATCCTCCACCATACTAGATCTAAAGCAATTGTAATTAAATAAAGTTTAAGAGAGTTTTTGCTCTTAAACCTTCTTTGAATAAAATTTCATCATATTTTCATACTTCTTTTCTGAATTGCAATTTCATCATATTTCTCACCCTCTGTTCATGTACACCATTCGAGGCTAAACCCTTAAAGACAGTATATCCATACTGGATCTAAAGCACTTGTAATTAAATAAAGTTTAAGAGAGTTTTTGATCTTAAACGTTTTTTGTATAAAATTTCATCATGTTTTCATACTTCTACTCTGAATTTCAATTTTCATATACGAATCTATAAGGATCATGGACAAAGGAATACCGCTTGGCAAAAGTCCTTTAGGGAAACAAGTCCCGACGATCCAAAATAGTGAGGCAAGGACAGCATATCAGACATAAAGGTAACAAGACGAACCCAATCTCAACATACAGTAAGAAGGTTTATTTGCTTAAAATTCTTTTAATTATTTATTCTACATGTGTACCAGTTGGCTTCCATTGTCTACATTTTTATACATTTTTGGATTTTCAAGATCAAATTGAAAAACTTCGTGCATATGCTCCAGGAACTTTTTTCAGGAGAAGAAATGAATTATCACATAAATGAAAAATAAATTCTAGCCATGAAAAAGGCTATTGCAAAATTTAGACTTTATATCATTTCTGATAAATTTCTTGTTAGAACTGATTCAACTACTCGTAGAGCATTTCTGAAAATCAGGTACACCCAGACTATAAACAAGGAAGACTTGTTAGATGACAGATGTGGTTAAGTCATTATGACTTTGATAATGAGGTCATGGAAATGTTTAATAATTCCATAACCAAACAAGAAAATCATATTGATCCAACACTTAATGTTAAAGTAGAATCCCTTTTAATCCTCTTTGCGACCACCTGCTCCTGCACGTCAACAACACGTTTCTCACCTTGTGTCATGACATGTGTCTTCTTCCCATTAGTCACCATCTCTGGTGGTTGCTCCGTCCCAAGCACCCCCTACCCTAGAGACCGACTCCGCCCCATGCACCTCTGCCCCGGGGATCGCCACCTCCTCCCGTCATCAGGGCCATCCCCTCCGTCCTTTCTTCCCCGCCACATCTTTGTCACCATTGGGGCCACCCCCTTCCACTCCATAGATAACAAAAATGATTCTAATGTACCCTCCTCTGTCCACAATGGTGGAACACACAGTTGTGGATGGGACCACCCTGTGTGACCTCTCTCTCCATCACCCCTTTCGTGACTCCTCATTTGCTTGGTATATCACCTCGTAGCGCTGCTACCTCATTTTGAAAGTCTAATAAATGGCCTCATAGGACTCCAACATTATAGCATAAATCTGCTTCCTCGCATCTCAACTCTTGTCGCAGCTCTCCAACCTCTTCTCCCAACTCTGTCGTAGCCTGCTCACCTCATTTCTCAGCTCATGTCATAACACGTTCATCTCCTCTCTGATAAATCCAGTCAGACGCATATACTGATCATTAACATATTGACTCTGACTGTATGCAGGAGATTCACAGTGAGGTGTCTAGATGTGGGGAAAGTGAGATCTTATTGGCGGAGGTGATCCCATCGATGGAGGTGATATTCGAGGTGAAGGTGATTGTCAATCAACTGGATTGCGCTCCTACATAAATAAGAACATTAAAAATTAATAACTTAATTAAAATACCTCAACTCATACAAAATGGTAATCAACAAATTATGTTCAATTAACATACTCAATCTCAGTTCAGGATGGAATCAGACATTTCAGTTAGTTTAAACTGACATATTGACATTTCAACTAGTTAATAATCATGTGCTAAGATTTTGAAACGACATACAATATAAATCGCAATTGTATAATACTCATATAAGAGTCATCTAGGAGAGCTAATAATTGTCTGCCAGATGAACAACAATCTGCTCGGGATGCTTGTCAATGATGTATCCGAGGGCAGCGTTTATCACATGTCCTTGTAAACTACGGTTTCCTAAAAATATCTAAGCCCCACGGATAGTTGTTGAAAGCATTGATGTCGTCAACAACTTTCAAATGAAAAGGTCAATTGCAGTCTTTTTGTGATGACACCTTACCACGCTCTCAAAGATGTAGACCAGTCCCAATTTCAATATGTCCAACATCTGGTTGCATTCCCTGATTGCGCCAATCAACCGCGGTAGAAGCATCGTCTCCTCTCCCTGAAAATTTGCATTATACAACCTATTGTTTCTTTGAGCACTGTTGTTCATTGCTTCATCGCATTTAATCTTCAGTCCAGTAATAACGGCAAATTCAAACATAGAGAAACTAGCGACCTTACCCTCAAAGTCGAAGTGGAGTGCATCACCACCGACTGGCCTAAGTAGTCGACATAATAATGTATCAATGATCTGTTCGGAATACTGCACCTCTCTCAACTGATACAAGGGCCACATGAAGGATGGATGTAGCACATCTTTGTGTTGATCATCGAGTAATTATAATATAGTAGTAAAACTGTCGAAACTACTGTTCCAAATACATTTTCCTGCCATATATCTCAACTCAGTATTGAGATGATACTCCATTATACAAAAATTCAAATGTTGGAACCTCTACAAGAAATAATGGAATAAAGCAAATATAAAAAATTAAGCGAATTGAATTGTAACTATTATACGTAAGAAATAAATTTATTTTACATCGACGCTAATATAAAAGAAATGATTTAATAAATTAAAGGAAATAATAAGAATTATAGAAAAAAAGGATTAAATTAATAAAAAATTAAAATTAAAGGAAGAATATTAAAAAGCATTATAAATTGAAATAAATTATGATAAACAAAAAACAATTAAGAAATTTTAAAAAAATGAAGAAAAAATAGTAATAAATTAAATAAAATACCAAAATAAAAAAATAAAAAAAAATTAAAGAAATTTATAAAAATATAAAAATTAAAGAAAAAATATAAAAATATATTTTAATTGAAAAAATTAAATAATGATAAACAGAAAACAACTAAGAAATTTTTAAAAACATTAAGAAAAGAATAATAAATAAATATTAAATAAAAATTAAATACCAAAATAAAAAAAAGAAAAAAAATTATAAAAGTTATAAAAATATAAAAATTGAAGTAAGAATTTTAAAAATTATTTTAAATTGAAAAAAATTGAATTATAATAAGAAGAAAACAATTCAGAAATTTTAAAATTATTACCAAAAAAATAATAAAAAAATAAACAAATTAAATAAAGATTATAAATATTATTTAAAATTGAAAAAAATAAATTATAATAAAGAGAAAAGAATTTATTAAACAGTAAAAAAATTAAGATAAAAACTGGCCAAAAAATGCAGTCGAGGGTGGACTGATTGTTAAAAGTCGCCCAACCGACGGTTAACAATCGATGTGGCCAACAATTATCGATTGTTAAAAGGCGTTCCCAACTGTAAAAAATTGTGATCCCTGCCCCCTAAAAATTGTTTGAACGAACAAAATTAATGTATGTTGATAGTATAAATCTCCAAAATTCACAAAAAATAATGAACAATAAATTAAATAAATGTTAAATTTAATCTAAACCATATTTCATCAATCTCATAATTCAGAAAAAACTAACATTGTTGAAGATAACGTTATCGGTGACCGGGTTGTGTAGTGGTTAACTTGGGGAATTTTTCAAAATGACCTATGAATAGTAGTTTTTTAAAAATTTTGTTAAAAAGCCACTTTTACCCTTAATGAAATGGGGCATTTATTTGCAAAACAAGTCCTTAAACTTTTTATTCTTATTTTTATTCGTCATCACTAGACGTTTCTTCTAAATCTGATTTTTCTTCAAATATTTCTTCATTCATTTCTATTTCTTCAATATCAACTTCTTCACATTCATCTCTAATTTGTTCAAAGTCCGTAATTGATATTCTAACTTTCTTTTTTGGACATTCAGTGCTTATATGTCCTTCTTCATTGCAATTCCAACATTTACATCGTTTTTTATCTAATGATTTTTTATTATAAGGTTTATATTTTTTTCTAAAATATTTTCTTTTAGGTTTAAAATATTTCTTTTTAAACTTATTATATTTTTTATATTTCTTGGGTCTTATTTTTCTTTTTCTTTTTCTTTTATAATCATAACATCCCCAATTTCCTGATACTTCGGTATCTCTACAACAAATCCTATCTTGTATAAATCCTGATTGTTTATAAATCATTTGATTACTACACATAGTACTTATTTCATTTTTTATAGTTCTTATAATAAATCCTAATGTATATCCTTCTTCATTTCTTCCTAATTGTTTTTCTTTAATCTTATTTTGAAAATAATTATTCCATGGTGGTGGTAATTTTCTAATAAAAACTTCCTTATAATAATTATTATCAATTCCACTTCCAAACATCATATAATAATATTTACTATATTCACAACAATATTCATTGAGGTAACACATATTACAAATTTGTAAATGTTCCATTCTGTTTTTAGCATCTTCTATTTCTTCTAATCTCGTTTTAGTACTTTCATTTACCCAGTCTTCTCCTGTAAATTCTCTATAAATTCTTGTAGCGACTCTATTTATTCCTTCTATTATACTAATTCCAAATCCTGCTTCAATACTATCTTTCCAAATGCCTTTTGTTGTTTCTTTTAATCCTCTATACCAATTAAAAATATTTCCTTTAAATGTTGCTAATAAATATTCAGTTCTATTTTTATTATCTGTATTACTGCGATTATAATTAAAATGTGCTATCATATTAGTACTCCATTCATTTATAGCTCTTCTAACATCTAATTCACAATCTAAATTTAAATATGATCCTGCAATTTTCATTGGGTTTGATTCTCTTAGTACTGGTTTAAATTGGTCTCTATACATTCTTTCTTTGATAGTTTTAAAATCTACTTTTGTATTAACATATCTTTTAGGGTCTATTTCTGCTTCATATCTAGCTGTGCTAGTTTCTCCATATTCTTCTTGTTTAATTGCTCGTGGTCCTCCCGTTTTTTCGACTATATGATTTTTAGTTATTTCTTCACAAATTTTTAAATCGTCTAAGTCAAATATTAAATTTTCCATATCTTCGTTCATTATTCTTCTATAACTAATTTTCCTTCTTTTTTTTCTATAAGATTTTCTTCTTACTTTCTAATATCAATCAATAATCTTTCTATATCTTCTTTTAATCCTCCATTAAGTTTTATTAATTCTTCATATTTTTCAATTTTCTTTCTAACTTCTTTAAGTTCTTTGGCATAAGCTGGTTTAAATGGTTTTTCTTTATTTAGATTTTCTATTATTCTATTTAAAAGCTTTTCTGTTCTTAAAAAGTTATTTTGTAGTTTTTCTTTTTCTTCTTCGTAGTCTATTTCAAATCTAGTTATTTTTTTCATCAATTGCTTTTATACTTTTTTCAATTAAATTGATTTTATTATTCATACTCATACTTTAGGTTTTTTATAAGATGGTTTTTCAATTTCAAATCCTAATTTATTTAATAGAATATCAAGTTTATAATTAATAATATCTATCTTTTCTTCTAAAATTGCTATTTTATTAATACTATTTTTCTATGCAATTTTTGATATTTGATTTTGAATTTCTTCAAGTTTAGCTTCATCAAGTATTTCTAAATTATTAATTTGTTCTTTTATTTTATTAAATTGTTTAGACATATTTTTGTTTAAAACTTCTAATCTTTCTTTAGCTATTTCATCTTTTGGATCTATATTATTTATCTCGTCTATAGCTTCTATATCTTTAGATTTTAATTGTCCTAATTGTTGCCATAAAAATGCATTAGTCCAGTTTGTAGTCATATTTAACAATTCATATGTATTTCCCCATGAGCTTAAAGGTTGAAACAGAGTTGTATTCCATTTTTTAGTTTGATAGCTTCCTATTGGTAATCTAATATTTTCTATTTCTTGTTTATCAAATCTTACTTTTGTTGGTAAACTCATCTTAATCTGGTAAGTTTAAAGAATTAATTATTATATTATTTATCATTTGTCTTATTTCTCTTCTAAATTGTTCTTCTCTTCTTAATTCTCTTATAATTTCATTCCTTAATAATTCTCTTTTAATTTTATTCCAATGAGAAATTTCTTTTTCTATTTCTCTACGATTATTATCAGTTATTATTTGTTCTTCTAAAATTTTTATTTTATTATCACAAAAATTTCTAGTTATTCCAGGCATATTCTTATTCTATATTGTCAAAACTAAGATCAAAATCATATAATTCAGAAACTTCATTATAACTTACATGCTTTTCTATAGTTTCAAAAGTTCTTTCACTATTTTCACTATCTAACCAGAAAAATATAATCATTTTTATTATTTTTTTAGACAATCTTTCTTTTAATTCAAATGATACAATTGTAAGACATTTTTCATAATATCTAATATCTCTTTTTATGAAATTTATTCCTCTAATATAACTATCATAAGTTTCTGGAATTTCTATCATGTGACTATAATTAATACTATTAGTATATCTAAAAGGTACAATTCTATAATAAAACTCGTAACTTTCCATGATAAAAGTTTTTCAAAGTAAACAATCTTATAAAAATTCTTATATAATAATTTTCATGCAAATTTTCAGACAATAAATTTTCTTGTAGCTTAAAATAAGGGCCTTACCACGCTTCGCTATATAGCAAGAATGTTATATGATCCTGGTCACCTTTGTCACAAGAGTTGGCCAAAGTCCGACAGCATCACAGCAAAATGGACACAAAGGCACTCAAAACTCTCAAACACACTCACTGTGTAGAGCAACACTCAAAGCGTAATAAAAGATTTATTTCAAACTCAAAGATTTTATTGATCTGAAGATAGCTTGAAAGCTATTATACAAAGATTTTTACAAAGATTGATACTTCGAAAAGTGGTTTTTATTCTCTAACGAGAAGGATTACAAAGATCATTTTTTGGAAATTTGAAAGGGTAGTTCAGGATGAGGTTTCAGATGGCTAATTTTCGATGATCTTCCCCTTCAGTAGAGTCTCTATTTTGTAGAAAGGCTCGCGCTTCACCGAGAAGCTTCTGGCCAATCAGATTTTTACATCACAAAAGTAAAAAGTACAATAATTTCAAATGTGGTTGAAAATATTTAAAGTGCTTGTCGATTGTCCTTATTCCAGTGTCGGCAATTTTTTGATTCCAGCTTGACAGCTGTCTTCCTATCTTCAAAGTTCACATGGTGCTATCAGTCACGTTTTTCTTGATTGTCCTTTACTTGTGGACGTGTCCCATAAGTCGGCAGGCTTCTTTAATGCATTCCAACCTCTCGAGGAATTGATTGTTGATTATTTCATAAATTTTTTTTTCAAGAATTTTTGATTCTTTATCTCCTCTACATATAAGAATCCAATTGTTGCTCATCCCATATACCATGTATCTTTCTTCGTAAAAGAACTGTATCGTTGAGCAGACTGACTTTATTCCAAGAGCTCTTCTATAAATCATCCATTTCTTTAATAGTGAGTAACTCTTTAAAAATCTGAATCTCCTTGAGTGGATTTCCATTATTTTTCCGAATAGTGACAAGATGATGTTCTCCATACTATTCTGGTTCTTTATATTCAGGACTAATTGTGTAAAACCTTAGTTCAACTAGTTGTTTATCACTGAATTTTTTAACGCAAGTAACAAATTCTTTGTCAAATTGTTCAATTTCTTTTAGATCTATTCCCGGGAAGAGTCGATCTAAAAATTCAAATGCTGCCAATTTTCGAACAATATTAGGATCTGCTCCTTGAACTGCACTGATCCTTGGATAAATCGCCGTTGGAAGGGCTGTCAAATATAGAGAATTTCCTTCTCTGAAATTATATACCCATTCAGAAAATTCATAATACTCATTCTCCATAGGATATAGATTAGTTCGAACATGATGAGTTGTGATTATTCCCTTTGGTGATTTGAGGTCACCAATCGGTACTTTTTTATTTTTTTGGAATTCACTGATAACAGTAGGCTGTTCCAATGGAAATTTTGATAAGGATGTTTGAGTACTGGACTCAGTGGCTCCTTTTCCACTTGTAAATTTTTCCAACAATTTGTCAATACTGACGAGTAATTGTTGTGGACCATTTGTTATGACATTTTCCTCTTGCAAGGTAAGAGGGTCATTTCTCTTAGATTTCGAATATCCACTTGAAGTGGATGTATTAATCTCCCGAAATGGGATATGACTCGCCTTTTGGCTGTATTCACCTTTTTCCAAATGAGGGTACTTCTGGCTGCAATTTACAAAAAAGTCCAAACATTCTATCAATTTTTCAGCTATTTTTTCTTTATTATCATTTAATTTATCAATCTTTTTTCCATTCTCAATAACTTTGTTTGATAGATCGCACAAAGTTTGTCGAATATCAAGATAATCTTCTTGAATAGCAAGATAATCTGCATTAAAATCTGTTAGAAGATTTTGCAATTCCCTGGTAAATGCTTCAATTTTGTCCAAAATCATGATTCCTGCTCAAGAAATCAGCAAATAAGTTATCTTTTCCTTTTATATATTCAAATTTAAAATTATAAAAAGATAATAACACTTGTCATCTGTGTAATCTTCTATGTTGAAGTGAATTTGGTAATTTATTATTTACTAGTCCGTTAAGTTGAGTATTATCAGTTTGAACAATAAATTCCTTGGGTAATAAAAACATTTTAAATTTGTTTATTCCTTTAACAACTGCTAATAATTCTTTTTCATTGGTTGAATAATTTACTTCAACATTATTAAATGTTCCACTAGTATACCTGCAAATTTCATTTAAATCAGTTTTTAATAAAGTACTCCAATATAAATCTGAAGCATCAGTTTGAACTATTAATTTATCTTTTTCATTAGGAAGTCTAAGTTTGGTTAAATGTTTACAATTTTCTTTTAAATTTTTAACACAAAGAGTATGTTTTTCATTTCAACCTAATTTATTTGATTTTCTTAATAGTTTTTGAAGTTTGTTTCTTTTTTCTGCAAATTTTTCTATAAATCCTTCAGCATAATTAAGACAACCTAAAATTTTTTGAATTTGTTGCTTATTTTCAAGTTTATCGGGAAATAAAATTATCTTTTCAGAAATATGAGGTTGTAATTTTATTCCTTCACTATTTATTATCATTCCTAAAAATCCAATTTCATTTTTTGCTATTTCTGCCTTTTTCTGACTAAGTATTATACTTTCTTTTGAGTAAAGTGTATCAAAACTTCTAAGATGTTTAAGATGATCTTCATATGTTTCTGAACAAACAAGTATATCATCAACATAAACAATAAAAAAATTATAAGTTCTAAAGATTTCATCCATTCTTCTTTGATAAATTTGTGGTGCATTTTTTAATCCAAATGGCATAACTAACCATTCATAATGTCCTTGAGGAGTACTAAATGCTGTTAATGGTATACTATTTTCTTCTAGTTTAATTTACCAAAATCCAGATTTACAATAAAATTTTGAATGATATTTTTTATTCTTAGCTATATTTATTAATACTTCTTTATTTGGTAAATAATATCCATCAAATTTAGTGTTTTTATTAAGTTCTTTATAATTTACAACCATCCTAAGTTTTCCTCTTTTTATCTCTGAATGATTTCTAACCATAAAAGTTGGACTACTATGAGGGCTATTACTTCTTCTTATAAGTTTTTGATTAAAAAGTTCTTGAATTTGTACTTGAAATTCTTCTTTAACTTCTTGATGATAGAGCATAGGCTTGACTCTAATGATAATTGTTGGTTCTAATAGTTCTATTTTAGCTGTTGTTTTTGATTTTTCCCATTTTTCAAGTGGGTTTTCATTATAATTTTTTGCTAAAAGATCTTTTATTTGATCAAGAGTAATTTTTTTGATTGAATAATTGAGTAATTTTGGTATAAATTCTATTTTTCACCACGTTGAGCTGGCTGAACTCTGAATGGTTTAAATTCTCTAACAATTTTTAGTAAATGTCCACATGAAGTTTTTAATTGAATTGTATAAATATTTTGACTGTATTGACTAAACTGTTGAAAAAAGTCATTTCCTAGAATAATATCACAATCATTTATATTATATTGGTAAACGTTTCTTATGGTTACTATTTTAGATCCTATTGTAACTTCTATATTTTCATTTTTATATTTTAAAGATTCTCTTACTCCAGTTATTCCTTGTAGTGTTAATTGTTGTTTATTTTCAATCCATTTTGGTAATAAAAATTCTTTAAAGACAGTTATCTCAGCTCCTGTTTCAATTAGAGCACAAGTAGTTATTTTTTATTCAAATACAGTTATTTGTATATATACACTTATTAGGAATTTTATTTCTCTACTCATTTTTCTTTAAGGCAATATGTAGTTATTCCTTGATGTATAATAAGAATTACTTCCTTGTCTATTTTATAATTATCAAGACTATTTTAAAATGAATTTCCTAATAATATTGGATGTTCATCAAAATTCATATTATTATCAATATACCATTCTATGCTTAATAATAAATTTCCTAATTTAATTTGAACTTGTCCTATGATATCACAAGAGTTTATTTTTCCTTCAAAGTCTCTATAACTATAAGGTTCTACTTTTTTCTTTTTAATTCCTTCATCAATAAGAGAGCAAATATGATTCTGACTTGCTCCAGTATCAACAAGTATTTTAATTTCATTTATCCATTTATTTCCATTAAAAAACTTTCCTTTGATTCCATAAACATTATTATTTTTATTTTGTATTATTTTTGAAATACTAGGTCTTACTGTATTATCTCCAATAATTATCTTATTTTTTTTATATGTTATTTGTTTTGATATTATAGGTTGATCGATACTTATAGCATCATCATGTCCTATCTCAAAATTTTCTATTTCCTCTATATCTTGTTCTCTAGGTAAAATCGATTCTCCTATATCCCTAAATTCTTCATCAATTTCTATAAAAGGCTTTTCTTTATATATATTTCCATAATTACTATTTGTATAACAATATAATCCTTGATATAATATAGTAAAAACTTTATTATCATCTTTTAGTATTTTATTAGTCATCTTAAAATGTAGACTAAGACAATCATATAAATTTTTATCATTTATATGTACACAATATCTTGGATAACAAGTAAATTTTAATTTTTTATAGGCTAAATTTCCTTTCACTATTCCTAAATTTCCATTTTCTGCAGTTATACATCTTTCATCTTGTAGATTAAGTATTATAGGGTTATTAATTCCTTCTTTAAAACATGATTTTATTATTATTTGTATTCCAGCAAGGTAGATATAAGATATTTTATTTCGTTTTTCTTGTTTTAATTTTCCTAAAAATTCATTAATATTTCTTTTTGTTATTAGATTTAATTTTATTTTTCCTTGTGTATGTTTAATATCTATGGCTTTTTCTATTTCATGATATTCATTAATAACTAATTTCTTTCTTCTAAAGGTTGATCCTAAAATATTAAATAATCTATTTTCTCCTGGTAGTTTTAGACTTAATTCTGCTTTATTAATTTTTCTAAATTTTTCTCAATCAAATTTTCCTTTTAAAGCGTATCCTTCTACTCCTTCATATACTCCAGTCTCTAAATCCTCTGATTTTTCAATTTCCATGATTTCTATGGCTCTGATTCTTCAATTCTCCTAATTTCATTATTAAGAACTTTTTGGATTTTTCTTAAAGTTTCTATTTCAATGAGAATATGTATTTTAACAAGATATCATATGTTTTCATTTAGAACCTCATCAAAGTCTATTAAAAAAAAAAGTGATTTTCTTTTCAAATTTTTTCTTTATTTTAAGGTTATCCGAGTCTTTTATTTTTCTAATTAGATTTCTCGATTTATTAACAAGATGTTGAATATAACTATCAGTATCTAAATATTTAGTAGAATTGTTAACGTACCATCCTACGCAAATTTCTTTATTATCTTCCATTTTCATATGGCTTTAAATCCTCAGAATATAGGGCTCTGATACCAATTTTTGTGGGATCCTAAAAATGCAAAAATACAATTAATTCAAAAATAAAATTATTAATCAATATCAAATTTTTTGGCTCAAGGTAGGTGGAAAGAGTTGATGGTGAAGAAAAGTTAATTTTTTATTGCAAGGGGCAAACAATTTGTCGAATCCAAAATTAGAATTAAAGTTTTAAGGATTAAAATGATTTGTTTTGAAACTTTTTATACTAAGGGTATTTTAGGTAGTTTATATGGTTGAATAGTGAAATGAGTTATTTTGGAAATATGACCTTGAATTTGGGTCATTTCCATGTATTTCCTGGTTAACTTTGGGTTGATTGTGCACACTGAATCTCAATTATGACAATTTTTTTATTTTTCTTCCACTGTTTGCACAAGATGAGAGAGGTATTTTTGGCGTTTATTCTTTAACTTCACGATTTAACTTTTGTTTTTTTTATTTTTATTTTTAAAGCTTAAAGGCCAAAATGGATTCTTTCCTCCAGCGTAGCAGTGGCAAAAAAGTTCGGAGACTCAGAAGGCTCGGGTTTGGCTCGAGCCGAGCTCGGCACCGAGCCCCACTTTGGGGAGTCGGCTCGAACTCGGGCCGGGCCGGGCCGGGCCGTGGCTCGGGCAAGCCTCCTATTAATAAATTTTTTTTTTTTTTTTTTTTTTTTTTTTTTTTTTTTTTTTTTTTTAAGGCAACTAAGCTAGCAAGCTGCTTGCAACAGGCAGTCAGCTAAGAAAGAAAAAAAAACACCAAAAAATCCGAGCCGGCTCGGCCCGCTAAGACTTGGGCCAAAAGCTCGGGCCGAACCTCATTTTCTTTGGTCGGACTGGCTCGACTCGGATAAAAAAGAGCTCGATCTAAAAATGTTTGGACTCCACTCGAACTTTTTTTTGGGCTCCGCTCGTCGATATCGCTGCTCCAGCGTTACTGCTCTCACTCTTCGCGCGTGCTTCTGGGAGCTAGAGACAATTCGAGGACTCCGTAATAATCTTCGATTTTCAGTTGGTCCATGAACTGCTATTGAATTTGTTCATACTTTTCAAAGATGAAGAAGCGAGACTTAGCGATTTTGATGCTCTCCGCTTTCGCCATTTTCTTCTCTCTTCAGGTACATACGATTTGTTTGTTAATTTGTTATTGCTAGCGTATGTGGTTGAGTAATGCTAATTGGTGAATCCAGTACGAGGGTGAATTTTCATTATAAGAGGCTTACCAGTTAACTTTTTGTTGGTCTACTTTTTAATTTTACTGTTATTAATTGAGTGATTTTATTTTTTCTACCTGTGGTTGATAGTGTTAATTGGTGTAATTTAGCACGAGGGCGACTTTTCATTCAAAGAAGCGTGGTTCCATCTCTCTGATGAGTATCCAATCAAGTAAGAGACCGAGCGTCTCCCGCCACCAATCGTGGTCGATCTCAACGGTGATGGGAAGAAGGAGGTTCTCGTGGCTACCCACGATGCCAAAATTGAGGTACCTTTATTTATTATTGGTAACAGAGACTAGAAGTCCAGTGTAATTTCATTGTGTGCTTTGCTTTTTTTTTTTTGTTATCAATTTTATTTATTTTATTATCAATTTTATTTATTTTATTCTGCTATTGTTCAACACCGATTCTGTTAAATGCAAAATTACGAGCATTTAGGAAAGTGTTGAAATCTTTGCATTTAATTTTTACTTCTGGAATAAAGCTGTTGATTTTAATTTCAAAACCAAATTAGTTCTTCCAAAGTAAAATGGCATATAGAGCAGATACCCTCCATCGCGTGCGACATGGTTGAGAGCATTATTATCAGCAGTTCCTTGGTGTCCTAATCCTAAACAATCTTTTTAAACTAACCCTTTTGCATATTGTGAATAAGAAATATGATTAACTAAATCCAAATAAGATCGCTGAGGAATAACTGATCTTGAGAGCTTTCCTATAGTTGTAAATATTGTGAATTACTAATGAAATTGCAATAGAAGCTATCCACCTTATCATTTAGGTCATGCTTGATTCTTGGCATAAATTATACTGTTAAATGCAGCATTTTTATTGCAGTCGGAAGTCATTCCCTGTTGATTTTCCTGCTGTTCCACTGGCATATTTTGCTACAAATATCAATGTTCATATTATATGAATAGGTTTTGGAGCCTCGTGCAAGGCGCGTGGATGAAAGTTTCAGTGAAACACGTGTGCTGGCGGAGTTGTCACTCTTGCCAGATAAACTCCGTATAGCCACAGGGAGACGTGCTGTGGCAATGGCCACTGGAATTATTGACCGTAATTACAATGAAAGGGAACCACGAAAGCAGGTGATAGTAGTCGTTACATCAGGCTGGTCTGTGATGTGTTTCGATCACAACCTTAAGAAGCTGTGGGATGTGAATTTGCAGGTTCGTATAAGTTCCGTACCATGGTTCTCATGTTCACAACATCTCGAAGTTTATCATCATTTAGATACTTCTGACATCAATTTTCGGTGAGTCATCTCTTGTTTACTCATCCATTTGCTACAGAAGGATTTTCCCCATAATGCTCATCATCGGGAGATAGCCATCTCCATCTGTAATTATACATTACGGCATGGAGATTCTGGCTTGGTGGTCATTGGTGGGAGAATGGAGATGCAGCCTCACGTACGTAACTAATCTTTTCACGATCTTTATCTATTAGCAAAATTGTATTTTCATTGGGTTTTCCATTCAAGTTGTTTCCATGCGATTAAGGCCCTGTTCGGGAGGGATTAAAAGCCAATTAAAATTGAAAATATGATCGTTATTGGGTCCCACTCGTCTAATAAAAGTCAACAATAACGGCTATATTTTCAATTTTAATCCGATTTTAATTCCTCCCATACAAGGCCTAAAATTAAAAAGATTTCTTTACGATGCCTTCAGTACATGTATCGATCCTTCAAGTTTCATGGAATGATGGGACATAAATGTATGTGGATGACTAAACAATAGGAACTTTTCAATTAATTTTTCCTTAGAATTCTTAAATGTGTTTGAAGATTTAGAGTCTCTTGCACTAATGAATTTCTGAATCATTTTGCTGCCCCAGTTTTAGAAAGAGCTCAATGTCCAATCTCTATTCAAAACATAAAATAAAAAATGGGAATGGAATATGAAAATCTTCTATATTCCAACTCTACCTCTTGCCAAATGGCCTATTAGATTTTATTTATCCTGTTCCATTTATCTTATGTTTCTTGAAGCATGTTTAAAGTTTCCCTGAGTTGAGGAACCAGTAGAATACTTTGATTTTGAGTCTTTAGTTGTTTCTTAAATGTATTTACTTCTGTATTTGTCAGTTGCAATTTAGCAATCACATTGTACTCTTACTCTATAGTCTGTCCAAGTTTCTTCCTCTAGAGATATACCAGGGATAGTTGGGGGACTTTGCTTCCATTGAGTACAATTGACGTTAATCAAGGAACTTGGTTTTCTGAAGTCTGCAGCTATACTATTGCTTTTTCTGTTTGAGTTCCCTGGAGAGATTGGAAATTGTGTGATATGTTGAGCTGTACTGAAATCATGCTTTGACCTTCATTGCTTGCTGAAATGATTTTTATACGGTATAATTTATGTTCTGGTGATGCATGTGATTTTAGAATCTTTTGTTGGTTTGAATTTTTTCGTATTAAATTAGTTCCATCACAAGTAGCTTGCTGATTTCTCATACTTTAGTAGTTTTGTATAGAGATGCTACAATGTTTAAAAGAAAATGTTGCTTTAGATATATGCATTACCTTCGAAGAATGCTCTTGAAGAATGATTTAACATTTTCAGATTCACATAGATCCTTTTGAGGAGATTGAGATGGCAGAGAAAAGTGCTGAGGAGCATAGAAGGAGTGCGAATCAGAAGGATGTAAGAGTACTATTACTGTTGATATCAGCATTTGTGTGCTTCAGTAATTGTATCTCATTTTTTTGTCTCTGTAGCTGTTATTACTGTATATCTATTTAAGGTGTTTCTTCTGCACTCCAACTCAAATTTAGTTATTGATGGATCTGACCCACCCTCACCTCTCCCTGCACTTCTTTAGATTTATTGTTTTCTTATCTTTTCTTTAACTTTGATTTTCTTTGTTCCAACTCTTTTATGGGAATGATGAGATATAAATTGAAAAGAGATCCTGGTCCTTTTTTACATTTTGCGAAGTGTGTTGCTAGTTTCAAAGCCAACAAGAATCCAGATTATGTCCTGCCATGGGCCCTAGTTTTTATTATGTCCTTATCCACTAAGATGGTTGTCCTGTGGTAGCACAAAGATCTTGATCCTTTTTTACATTTGCTAAGTGGGTTGCTAATCCTACTTTTTATTATATCCTTGTCCTCTAAGATAATTGGCCATCCATGTTGTTTCAGATTCAGACGTATAAAGAAAAAGAATACGGGTTCTTTTGCATATTGACTAAAATGTCCATCATTGATATATGGATGCATGTATGTCCGCACATGGACTGCTAGCATTTGATTTTGGCTATAAGTAGGAGAGTTGTTCATACGTCAAAAATTTACTGAATTTTCCTAGTTTATAATATTCAGTTCTATGTTTTCTTTGCCATGGTTTTGACATATTTAGGATAGTCGAAGGCATGTACAAAAATTTTAAAACATTCCTAGGTTCTGGATCATTTTTCATTTTTCTTGACATCGGTACTGGATAATTTTCAATACATCCCCCTTTTTCGTGAAGACACCCACACGAAAAAAGGAAAATGGTATGCATAGAAATGATTTAATAAACACCCATGATACGATACGTCAATCTATTGGTGGAATAAGTTTATGGCGAGTCTCAATATTTGAGTAAAATTTGTTATCTACCAATGGATTGATGTATGTCATTGGTGCTTAGTAGATCATCTCGTTATATATATGTTTTCATCTGACATGAATTATAAACATGGGTAATATCGATGATCTTTTATATCTCTAAATTTCTACTATGCTTCCAAAATTTGGTGATGGATATACAGTTTTATATCATGATTTTCTTAAGAGTAATTTGCTTTGTCACATGTCATTAGTTGACCTTTATAAAATATCCATGGTCTTATTCTGTTTTATTTTTAGGTGCTAAAGATATTTATTACACCAGTGGAAAAAAAAAATTTATGTTGAGATACAATTGCTATACTACATTGAGACCATTGTATCTGGGAAATATTTATCAAATGTTACTTTTTTGTGGCTTAAATGTTTATTTTAAATTCTCATGTGCTTATGGCACTACACACAAACATACACAAATTTTTTTATTACACAACATATTTATCATTTTGCAGTGGAAAACTCACAATTGAATTTTGTGTAAATTAGGCGTCAGAAAATGCAGAAACCATAGATTTATGCCATTTTGCCTTTTATGCATTTGTTGGTTGAAGTGGCGAAATTCGCTGGAGCAGAAAGAATGAGGTTATATGAACTTTTAAGATTTTCTTTCTCCTATTGATGTAGTTCCGCACAATGAAACGATGACCAAGACGGCACTTACATTTTATCATTTTAAGCATCAAAGAGAGACAGCCCTTGCATAGTTGACAGCTTCTATCTGCTGCACTTAATTTCCCTCAAAAAAAATATGGGATGGGTGGGAGGTGGGAGTAGAGAAGATGGCATTTAATAATCATCTATCGTAGGAGCTCTCACTCAGCCTGTCAGCTCAACCAGCAGCCGCTGCTGTGCTTTAGTGCATTAGTTTAGTGCCGTCGATTACTGAATTGACTGCTTGACTTTACTGCATTACCGGACCCGTCTTACCTTTCCTTTCTTGCCAATGCCCGGAAGAATTGGACAAATAGACCTTGATTGATAAGGCCAGATACTGAATTACCGGAACTCTTCACCACATGAATACGTCTTCTCTGGATGGAAATCTGGGCAGACACTTGATATCTCCGTTTACTGTCAAATCTAAGATGTATTGACACATAATCAGACTTCTATTTTCTTTTTTGATGTGCACATATTTTCACTTGCTGATTTTAACCTTATGATCTTGCAGAATATTGAAGTTCAGTCGTCGGAGGCATCACAATTGATTCCACAACACAATTACAAGCTTGACGTTCATGCACTAAATAGTCGTCATCCCTGAGAGGTATGCTGCAAAGCTATTAAATCAGCTATTGACATTTGATGGGATTCATGTTCCTAGGATTCAATTCATCAAACATAGAGTTTTTGATGTTTGTTACTATTGAACCCCTTGAAGCTTAAGCTATTGTGCGGGACACACTTATTTATTTAAATTAGTTTTCAACAAGGCCCATCACATGTATCGGATCATCTTTTCACACGTGCACAAATTTCATAAATGGGTGCCCAAGAGACTTGAACACATAGCCTTTTTCTGCTCTGATATTATGTCGAACTCTTTTATTAAAAGTTAAATGATCTAATAGGGACAGTTAATCATTTAAATGCAGACTTCAACATTTTCTACCTCAGAACTAATTCCATGAATATCTAAGCATAAATCTAGAAGAGAAAGAGAAACTATTGCTAAGCTTAAATCTAACTTATAGTTACCTCTAAATAATTTTTTGTTTCCAAGCATGCTTGGGATAATATACTTTTTCATGTCTAATAAATAAAATGAGTTACTTATTTTGATGATGAGGTAGAAGGTTATGTTTTCAAATTCGACTGGGGCATCAACTTGGTGAAGGGAAAGGATCAATGGTTGAAATGATAATAAAGAAATAAAGAAATATATATATATATCCTACACATATAAAAAGAGTGAGAGGCTTTCCTACTGTAGAAACTACGTTATCCTTAAAACGACGCCGTTTTGAGTGGGGCAAAAAACGACGCCGTCTGATGCTTGGATATTTAGTCGTCGAAGTAATGCGACCTTGTTTCCTAGGGTTTTCATCAGTCTTGTTCGTTTCCCATCGCTCTTCGTTTCGAACTCTTCTCCGCTGTCCCTTCGTCGTCGTCGATCTGGTACCTCCCGACTTCGATTCTCTTGGTTTGCTCATCCTCGTTGATCTACCTAGACCTGTGTTGTTTTTTTCTGTTGGTGTTTTTTCCTTTGTTTTTTTTTTCGACTTCTCTCGATTTTTGGGTTTTAAGCGCCTCCCTTGGGTCGATCTAGGTTTGTTTAGTTGTCGTTTGTTTTCTGTTCTCTTGGTCTGCTCATCCTCGTCGATCTACCTACAGCTGTGTTTTTTTTTTCTATTGGTGTTTTTTCCTTTGTTTTTTTTTTCGACTGCTCTCGATTTTTGGGTTTCAAGCCCCTCCCTTGGGTCGATCTAGGTTTGTTTAGTTGTCGTTTGTTTTCTGTTCTCTTGGTCTGCTCATCCTC
Source organism: Fraxinus americana (assembly GCA_035079005.1). Lineage (NCBI taxonomy): Eukaryota > Viridiplantae > Streptophyta > Magnoliopsida > Lamiales > Oleaceae > Fraxinus > Fraxinus americana. Next base: position 15,054,812 of record CM068712.1, on the reverse strand, counting down.
GTCGACTACCTAGACCTGTGTTGTTTTTTTTCTGTTTGTGTTTTTTTCGTTCGTTTTCTTTTTCCGACTGCTTTCGATTTTTGCGTTTTCATCGCCTCCCTTGGGTCGATCTTGTTTTGTTTGGTCGCATCTTTTTTTTTTTGCCGTTTTTTGGGTTATCAGTGTTCCAATTTCCGAAATTCTTTCGCTGTTTGGGTTGATTCTCGCTATGAAAGAGCTCAGATTTTAAGTAGGTCGAAAATGGTAAGGATTTTTTTTCTTATTTCCTGGCTTGTAATTCATTTTTTCTAGGAGAAGATTATTCATTTTATATAATTTATTTACCTTCTTGCTTTGACACAGGCCGAAGAAAGAGATTGAAAGGAGAAAGGGAACACCTTAGACAGAAGAAAAATGCAGGTATAACAATCGCTCAAAGATTCACATTCCAATGGTCGTGATTTTGTCTGCATATTTAATTTTTTTTTTGTTCTGGATATCAAATGAGAATTGTATACAATTTTTTTATTTTGTTCTGGATATGAAAAAATTGAATCTGATTTGCATGTAAGGGTCTCTTAAAGACTGAAGTTAAGTGAATAAACGCATAATAATCTCTTAAAAGATTAAGCTTTCAGGCATTATTGTTAAAAAAATGGTAAAACAAATGCCTCTTGACTTTTTCAACTTTTCTATGTAATCTATTATTTGATTATTCATTTTGTTGAATATTGATTGCTTATTTATGTGGGTTAGAATGCTTGGTGTATGGGTAGAACCAGTTGCCGTTTAAGTTTGGATATATCGATTTATTAATACATAATTTTCCTTTTAGTTGTCTCTGATAGTGAAAAGGTCGTACTTACGGCTGCTACCGTTTGGTCGATAGTAGAGTGATGAATGATTTGGTGAGGTTTTTTTCTAAGTCAGTTGACGTGAACATTATACATACTATAATACTCAAATAGTATATTCAAAGAAAATATATTAATATTTCCTGTATCTTAGATGTTAATTTACATTTTTTCTTGTACCACTCATTTTTCAACTTTGAATACCAAAAATTTTATGCAAATATCTTGAAGCTTGAACTTGGTATCTCATGATTGTAAGTTTCTTTTTTAGTTCTATTGTTCTGTATTCTTGTGTGTATGTTTGAAACACATTTCTATAATTCAGTGATTCTGTAGGAAACAGATTCAATAGTTTTAAAATGATTATGTAGGAAATTCACCTAATTGTTTTAGATATTATTTCCTATCATGCCACTTCGTGAATGCAAGTAAAATGATGTAGGGTTCTGTCTACGTTTTATTTCTTTGGTGAATATTCAGTTATTCATAAGAGCATTATAAAGAATACACTATGATTTTTTCCCTTAAAGTTATCCAAATATGTTAGCAAATTGAAATAAGTTTTGAGATACTCATGATGGAAGAGTTGCTATTTCCTTCTATTAAAGCGTTAATTTTTCATCAAGATAGTGATTAATGAGATATTCTTTTGAGTGTGTACTCTTGCATATCAGTGTAGGCAAATTTTAGCTTTTGCTTCTAATTATCTCATTTTACATTTGTCAATGCAGGAAAGCTTTGATGCTTTTTTTTTCTTATTTTTTTGTTCCCTTGCATCAAAATAATGAGTTTTTACTTTGACGCTTGAAAGCATTTTTCATTCTTTTATTATGTTTGTAGATAATGTCAAATTCTCGTCGGGTATGTGTTTCTGATGACTGCGACGATGGTGGACATGGGAAAGTTTTTCTGACAAACAAAAAAAAAAAAAGCAAAATAAGAGACAACAAGAATTATATGCAAAGCGAAAGGAATTCAAAGGAAACAAGGAAAGACGTATTGGTCGTCCTTTGCGTGCATCACAATTACAAGGTAAATTACTTTTTCCTTTTCTCACATAAAAGTTATTCATGTTTTCGAATATCAGTCATTGTTGACATTTTTCATTATGTAACATTTCTTAGTTTGCCCCAAAAATAAGATTTTTTTTTTTTTTTTTTGAAAAAACAAACTATTGCATATCTAAGTTGTTTTCATTATTGTTATGGAGTTAAAAGTATTGTATATTGTATTCAGATTCTCTGTTTTCCAAAATTTTGTCTATGTTGGAAAACAAAAACCGACGTATCTAGGTTATTTTTATTACTTTATAGAGTTGTATTTATTGTACATGTTATTTAAATTTAATGTTGATTTTCTGTTTACATTGTATAGCTTAAAGTATTAGATATTTCTGTAAAAAATGTGTTATCTTAATTTAAAGATTTCAGTTTTATTGGTGTGGTAACTGGAAAATGTGTGAAAATGAATAATTTCTTTTTTATGAATTTGATGCTTTTTAGAAATAAACTAGAATAAAGGCATGTCTCATAAAAATGTTCGGTTCAGTTATTAATCTCAATTCTAGCTTTTGGATTGAACCTTATTATTCCTAGATCGTGTGTTCTTGGAAGCTACAATATTTGTTTAATACAGATTGATCTTTATGGTGTTTTTTTTATGTGTGCTTATAAATGAAGCTAATTGAAATCTATGTATTGTAGATTCACATTTTGGTGACGATGTATACGATAATTGCATGGCCTCCTTTCTACTCTTCCGTTTCTTAGGCAGAGTAGGTGGTGTAAGATATTGACTATCTTCTTTATATGAAGTTTAGTGATGTACGAAGAGCCCTTGCCAACTACCATGTAATTCTTCTCTGATTTTCTTTTTATGTTGCAAATTTGCATAATCCAAAACTCCATTTAGTCATGCTATTCTTGACTTACTTTACACAACTTTTTGAAACTACCAAACTGGTATTTATTTAATAAAAAGAGTGAAGGAAGTAGTTCTGATTTAAGAGAATAAGTTAAGAGCTTCTATGGAAGGAGATTCAGTGATTAGGCAAATCAATTTTTCATTCGAAGGATGGGGGAGACTTGTAGCCCGAGTAAGGACAGAGTTGCTGGTATTAACACAGAGAGTTTAATCCTTGACAATTGATTGAGAATTTTGGTGTAGACCCAAGAGAGGTAAGAATTTGGCCCATTCAAGATTTGAGATCCATGTTACTTCAGTGATGAAATCATAAGAGCCTAATGAATCTGTACAAAACTAAATAATTTTTTCTCCTGCAACCGAATATTATTTAGTGGCTTGGGTTCCCCTATATTTGTTGGTATATTACCAGAAGAAAACTTATTGTAACTCAAATCAATACAAACCATAAGTTAAGCATTTGATCATCTGACCTACTTGTGAGCATCTCAAATTATTTTTCTCACTTGATTTGAGACGTCTGCGTTGTTAATTAAAAAAAAATATATAACTTTTGGGTTCTTCATGCTTAAGTTGCTATGGTTCAGATACACATGTTGTAATTCTGTAAGTATATAATCTTATCTCGAGCCAAATGGTTTCATTTTACACGTCATTCCTCTTATTTTTTAAGTAGTTCCTATGAGAGCTTTTTTTTTTTCTTTTTGAGGCTGCATATATATATATATATATATATAAGAATCCTCCTTTTGTTTAGTACCACTCAAAAATATAAGGTGTTATGTGAATTTTTAAGTTATTAAAAAGAAAAAATCCTTCTCCTCTTTATCCATATCTGCATCACGCCTGAAAAAATAAGTTTTGTCCAACTTTCTTGCTCATTATATTTCATACGTATGTGTAGGTCTTAGGAAAAAGAGTATGCATGTTCCTTCTTTGTGGACAATAATTCATATTATATCACAATTTATCTACTCTCCAGTTTTTATATTATTCTATATTCTACATAAGAACCAGTAAGGTTGAATTGCTATTGTGGTTACAGATTTTTTAACTGCAAAATATTTAGCATTTTACTTGCAACATTATCTTTGTCAGTACAGTCCCTCACCTTTACCAGCTCCTGTCAGATTTGAAGGACATAAAGTAAGTCTGTCTTTCACCTTACCTCTGCCCCATTCTTACCTGTCATCATCACAAATCTCATTACAGATCTCACTTCTGCTTGTTTGTTTGAATGTTCTTATTTTAATAATAATAAAGAGTATGTTGTACTTATACAACCAAAAAAAAAAATCACAGAAATGACAGCCTATACTGCACGCACCATACCATTGTTCTTTTATCTGAGATCTCAAAACAGTATGCTGCACTACTTAATTATTTTATTAGTAATACATTAACACATACCTCATCATCTTCCTGCTTATATGTATATCTAGCATTACCATCTTCTTAAATCATGAAAAAAAATAAAATACTAAGGCATCATCAGAGACTTCATCTTCAGCCAGTTTCTTCAGCATCTTTCCAGTTGTATTTATTTTAGGTTATCTTTCTGTAACCATTTACTACCACTTATTTCAGGTTCCTCTAACTTTATCAAAACACTTAACAACATTTAAAACAGTTGTTTTTTCATTTATTATTAATTAACTTTGTCTTCTTTTGTATTGGTTGCTATCACACACAAGCAATGGCAAAAGAATACAGTCTCATAACAGATATTTTTCCTGGTCAAAGAAATTGGACAGTAAAAGTGTTTGTTGCTGAAAAGGGACCAGCAAGGACAAATCAACACAGCCCCTCAAAATACCAAAACTTCATACTTATGGATGAAAAGGTATGACCTAGTTGGTATAGACTTCATTTGCTTTCCTGTTATGCCATTTTAGTGTGCAACGATTTTTTCCATCATGTATTCACATCGTGTTTTCTGGTGTAATCTTTAATGCACTTTTGATAGTCCACTAACTCACCACAATTATATTTCAAAATTGAACAGGGAAATAGAGTTCATGCCACGATTTGGGACATTAATATTTCAGCTTTTGAAAATGAACCAACTCTTGGAAAAACATACTTGATCTCTAATGCATATGTAAGACATCGAAAAAGTGATTATAAACTTTGTGTTGGGGATTTACAATGGACTATTTCCGGAACAACTAGGATTGAGGAAATACAAGAAAACAATGATGCACTATTATTTTCAACATTCCACATCACTCCGTTTCAAGACTTCGAAAAATATATGGACACAGATGCTGACATAGGTATCATCATTATTTGTTTGACATATTTGTCTTCCATTTTCTTTTTTTTTCCATCATTGTTTCATACTAACATATTATTCTATTGTAGCTGTACTTGCAATTGCTATTGACATACGACCCAAGAGACTCATACATACACGGGCTGTCGGACAAGTATATGTTCAAGACATTATTCTTATGAACAAAAGGTTGGTGTTCATTTTGTTATACTGTAATTTAATTCCAGCTTATTTAGACTATAATACAATTCATTTAAAATGCTTGCCAGATTTGAAACAGTTGTCCTGACAATGTGGGAAGCTTTCGTGGAGCGAGAATGCACTCTCTTTCCAAACAATATAGCAAAAAAACCAGTCCTGATTGGAAATCATTTGAAAGTTTCATCTTTCAACGGTTTGTTTGGTAACCTTTTCCTAAATATATGTTTGGATATAGCATCTTACATAGTTGTTACAGTAAAAAAAAAAAAAAAAAATTCATCAGATAGTTACATGTATGTATGTGTATATAAAATAACCTAAAACATCATTTACACTTTCCTTCTTCTCTGTAGGGCTGTCTCTATCTACAAAGACCAATAGTTGCTTTTTCATTGACTATCCATTTGATGAAGTTGCAGAGTTTAGGTCATGGTAATATCTATCTCCTATTACATTTTGCCACTTGAAATCACTTCAATGCATGAATTAAACTCTCTCTCATGTATTGTCCCTTTCTTGATTGATTAAATTTACCTGATTCAATCACTGCTATTTCATTTTCTTAACTGATGAAATTTACATTTCCATTCTAATAGAATTCAGCTTCTTACATTAAACTTTGATGATATAATCTGCAAGGATTGCTGAAAACTGGACGAATTGAATGAAATAGCATTGATGAAACCATATCTCGCACTTACCCCATCTAAGTTATCGCTTCCATATGAGGATAAGTACATTGATATTAGAGATATCCAAGCTCTGTTAATTCTGGTAAAATCATTTCACACTTCGTTTGAATTAGTTTTTCCAGAAATTTACAATCTATTTATTTAGTTTATATTACGTATCTAGAACACTTGTGCATTACTTAATCTAGGCTGCTTCATTTTTACAGCACAAATATTTCTGGGTAAAAGCAACAGCAAATGTTGAAATCAAAAAAACCTCTTTTTGGTACCTATCCTGTAATAACTGCAACAGAGTTTCAAATGCTACTAAGGCTGGTGAGACATACTACTGCAGGTTCTGTAAGTCTCAAAATTCAATAGTAGTGCCAAGGTAAGAAAAACAAGTCAATGAAAATTCTACACATCTACCACATTAGTTTCATAGTGATGGGATCTTTAATTCTCCAACCCAAACTATTTAAAACTCGTTCATTACACTAACAGTGCTGTCTCATAATTTTATAGAGCACGAGTAGATGTTCGATTACATGATTCAACTGGATCTCTTAGTGCATCAGCTATGAGGGAAATAGCTGAAAATATTATGCAATGTCGCGCTGAGGTTTTAATGGACCAAACAACATCTGTAAGGATCACTACCTTTTTTTTTAATCACTGACAGGTTTACTTTAGTCATTACTCACACATTCTAACATCTCCAGGAAACTGCACCAAATCTTGGTGAAATTATCCTTACAAAAATTGATAAAGACCATGCATTCTACGTGAAGGCAATACTGTTGCTACCAAATCCCACTGAATTCAGCCCTGCCGTACAGAAGCAGCAAAGCTCAGCAGACCATAAGTATGAAATCATCTTCATGCTTGACACAACTGCAAAAGAACCAGCTATTGAAGACTCAAACATAAAAAAAAAATACAAGTCCAGAAATTAAAGTCGACAATGCAAATTCAGCATCACTTCTTGCAACCTCATCTCCTTGTGTAAAGAGATCACTTTTCCAAAAATCTGATGACCCAAGTCCTGCTAGCAAGAAAGTCGACAAACGCACTAACAACGAAGACAAACAAGCATCCATAAAAAAAATGCAATAGGGCATTTTTGTTGTTCTTTTGTTTGAAATTATCTTTTATCCAGTGAAGTGATTAGTTACATGGGATAATTTTGTACCAAAGAACCACAACAGGTGATAGTAGAATTTTTTGAAGGCTATGTATAAATTTGTAGCCTTTTTTTTTGCTCTTGCACATGGACCAACAGACTGTAATATTTTTAGGATCACATGTGTTCATCCATCACCAGTTTAAACGTTTGGGGTTTCAACTAATGGAAATATTACTGCTGATCTAATCACTGTCTTTTGTTTTTTATCAGTTGCTTACATATATTACTCTTCCTATGGTATTTAATCAACCAGGTTATGCACCCCATGTAATTTACAATTCATTCTGAAGGGTATTTCGGTTGATTAACTTAAGAATGTGTAATTTACCGAATAAGCTCTTCAAGGAAAAATATGTTCATTAAATCATTAGAAATCCAGGAATGTTTTCTTATGGTATATCTATCTTCTTACATGATAACAATTTGTCAATACGCTTTATCCATACTAATCTAGACTAAAAAAAAAAAACACATTACATGATAACAATTTGTCAATACGCTTTATCCATACTAATCTAGACTAAAAAAAAAAACACATTGCACGTGCAGGCACTAGTGTGTATATATATACACACCACAAAATTTTGACTAAATAAGCCCATTTCCAAATTACATAATATTTATTCACAAAATCGATCATTAAACATGGATACATTTAATTTTCGTCATTGACACTTCTTTTATTAATGGAAGATGGGACAATAGATACAAAAGTTTCCAGCCTTCACTCGATGATGAATTGCTTGAATCTTTTATCATTATTTTAGAGTATTATTAATATTAAAATAAATTTAGATGGAAAGATAGAGTAAATTAGAATGAAAAATTACATCAAATTCAATGAATCAATAATTTGTTTTTGGCTTTAGATTTCTTTCTACATTTTTTCAATTAAAAATAAAAAAATTGCAGTAGGAAATTATTATACTAAAAATATTACCAACATGATTTTCCCTTTTTTTATTATAGCTCTTCTACAGTTCTTTTCCTAATTCGACATCGCATGCCCTGAAGATTACATTAATGGAGCAGAATCATTATGGGTGGTAGGAGGTAATCCTACATGGGTTGTAATAAAAAAAAAAAAAAAAAAAGTCATTGATGAATAGAGTTATAGAATGGATGGGCTAAAGTATGTAAAATTTTCTTCATTGGGCATGTAGACGTTTACTGCATTTACCTTGAGGACATTTGAACTAGTTTTTCATTTTTAATAACATGTTCCAGGTCAACTGGTTAATGGTTTGGCTAGTTGAAATGGTGATTTTTACCAAGTCTCAAATGTAAGGGTTTTATCCTATAATCGGACTAGTTTTTGGTTCGGTCTAGTTTTGAAAACATTAGTAGAAGGTACTTCTAAAGTAAGTAATTTACTTAATCTCAACTTTGACCAATTATTTTAAAACTTTTTTACTTATAAGTAGATTTTGGAAGCTTATCTAAACATGCACAAAGAAAGAACAATTCAGCCTTCCTAGTATTGAGAAAATCTCCTTTCACAATGTTTACCCGAGTGCTTAACAAACTTTTGAGTTGCATAGAATGCCCATTTTAGTCATAATACGTTATAATTACAATGAAGTTCTTACACAAGAACATGTTCTAAGGAGTGATTGTTTTGGTATTTAGGTTCGATTATTGATCAAGGAAGACTTGAAGAGGGCGTAAAGGATTCCACATGGTTATACGAAAAAGGGAAGTATAATAGTTCTATGCAATTGGAATAAGTTCTATAGAATGGTTCTTAGACCACATATGTATATGGTAATGAGTGTTGGATAGTTAAAGGACAAAATATATGAGATGAAAGTAACCGAACTTAGGAAGTTAAGACTGATGTGTGACCATATAAAATGGAACGAAGATTTAGGCGAAATAACGACTTGAGGAAAAAAAGCTCCCTTCACAAGAACCAGATGATACTTGTAGAATTAGTTGACTAAGGAGAGATAGAATACATTTAAAAACAATCAATGTGGTCAATTTTTTTTTTTAATTTTGTTGGACATTCAATAGATTTAGAGTGGAATTGAATGGAGTGGCGAAGTAATTATTTAGTCAATTCCAAAATTATATAAAATAATGCTTAGTTTGTTATTTTTAAAGGAGGTTGGAACACGGGCCAATGACCTAATAAGGCTTCACTCTTACCACTCGAGCTAGGTCTTGACCTCATCTTAGTTTGTTATTGTTGTATTTAACAAGCTATCGAATTACAATAGTGAGAGTCAATGGGATCTTCAATATAAAAAAAAGATTAAGTTGTAATTTGACCATAATATCATGTGATATGCAGCTTGAAAGTCGCTTGATGCTTCTTATTTTCACTTTTTGTTGTAGTGGTCCCTTTTGGACCACCATTATTCCTTCTGTTTCTTGGAAGGAATCTAGTTAAATGATGCATTCAGTTTAATACATCAATACTTTAAATGTATTTTCAAGGCCTATCTTTTAGGATGAGTTGAGTGGTTGGGATACGTCTTCTGTAGACCTAAGAAGCTCCCTTCAGAAGACGACTTGATCCTCGTAGAATTAGTTAGAATAAGGAGACGTAGACTTCAATTAAACACATGTCAATGTGGTTGAAAAAGATTTGATTTTGTTGGACATTCAGTAGATGTAGCTATTGTAGCGACCGAGAACTTTTAAATAATATAAAATTTATTCTCGAAAAACGTGTCGCTCGACCTTAACCCTAATTTTAAAGAGATAGCGCGTTCGTCTAGCCGTTGTAAACAAATTTAAATTATTTCGAATCGAGACCAAATATCGAATAATTATTTTAGTGTCAATTTCGATTTATTTTATTTGGGTCCAATTTTAATAGTTTCAAGTCCAATATTTAGAGCCCAATATTTATAGTCCAATAATTATAATCCAATCCATTTAGGTCCAAACTAAAAGAATCCCTGCAACCCAATTGGCCCAAGTGGCACCTAGGGATTAGTGCCCTAACATTTCCTATTTTATTCACCATCACCTCATTCTCCCTCTCCTCCAAAACTTCACGCAGCCAAGCAATCCATTTGGTAAGAAAATCTCATCATCTCCAAACATATTCCTCAATCCATTTACAGTGAACTCAATATTGATGCTAGAACATCCATTTCTAGCATCAACAGTGAGCTCCCCAAAGCTGGCAAACTCAACACCACAGCCACTGCACTATGCAGTCGTTCACCTCACTCACGAGACCACCACCTCAAACTACCAAACTCAAGCTGCTGCAAAACAACCACCATCACTACACAGTCACCTGCAGCAACCCAAAAATCAACACCCAAAGGCACTACCAGACCACCAACTCCACACCCGAAATACAACCACTTGACAGCCACTTCCAAACCGAGAACCACTACATTCCACTACCAACCAAGCCATCTCCTTAACTCGAAAACGAGAGCAAAACTGCTCAACACCACCATCCAAACTCCAGCAGAAATCGCACCACCATATTACACTACCAACAGCTCAAAATTGAGACCTCAACTTCACTGCCCAAAAACCCGGCTGCAAACCGCAAGCTGCAGCCAAGCACGTAAGCTGCAGTCATTTCGAACGGTCGAGCAGAAACCACCAACACCCAAGCTGCAACCATTCGAAACACCACCTCACTACACTGCCCAACCTCAACCCGAAACCCAATTTTCGAACCACCAAGTGAAACGCACAAACCGTAGCTGCAACCCCAAAATCGACAGTCACTTCACCCAAAACACCATCACAAGAACGCCCAATCAACCAAAAATCAAGAAAATTAGGAAACCCAATAACTTACCTTCTTAGCGAACAGAAATCGAGCCCTAGCCTTCGACCGTGCGCCCTAAAATCTCCAATCACCACCCCCACACCTACCGGCGCCACCACGAGGCGGTGGCGCTGACGCCGTTCACCGGCGGTCGGAATGGGAAAAGGGGCAGAGCCCCTTCCCATCGTCTCCCTCTCTCTCTCGATTTACAGAGAGAGAGAGAAATGAGATATGTTATTTATTTTAATTTGATTTTTGAAAATTATCTTTTAGCCCCCAAGTTTTTAATTATTTTATTTCAGTCCTAGATTCTTTATTTAGTTTTTAATGAATGTCAATTTAAGCCCATAAGATTTAAAGTTATTGTTTCAGTCCTCTAATTTAATTTTCAGTTTTAGTAAATGTTTAATTTAGACCCTAATTTATAAAATGTTTAATTTCAGCCTTTTTGTTTTATTTTCAACTTTAATAGATTTACAGTTTAGTCCCTAACTTTTAAAAGTTACTATTTCAGCCATAAACTTCAATTCTCAGTTTTAATAAATTTACAGTTTAGTCCATAACTTATAAAAGTTCAATTTCAGCCCTTAAACATTTATTTTCAGTTTCAATAGTTTTCAATTAAGTCCCTAGAATTCCTATTTTTCACATTTAGCCCCAATACTTTGAAAATAGTATTTTCAACCCTTAGATTTGTCAAATTCAATTTCAATAACTTCCAATTTAGTCCCTAAACTTTATTTTATCACTTTAAAACTTTGGAATTTGGAAATACTAATTGAAACCTTACTTTCTATTTTGGCTAGACGATACGTACGAACAATTAGGAGATTGAGGTTTCACCCCACTCCACTTTTCACGCAAATCGAGACATTTGAGGTAGACTCGCCACCATTAATTAGTTTAAATTATAATTGCATGTCTTATGTGAATTTACGTGTATTATATGCTTAATTGCATAAGAAGAGAATATGTCATATGAGATATATGATATTGTTATGCTTGCCATAACTTATATGCTTAATTGCATGAGAAAGAAGAGAATCTCTTATGAGATAAGATGAGAATGTTATGCATAACTTATGTGCTTAAATGCACGAGACGAGACTACCCTCAGCCTATGTTTTTAAAGAAGCTATAATTTTCAAGAAAATGAACCAAAGATGATGATGATATCACGTTGTATTTTGCATAAGTATGTGTTCAATTATTCTGTAAATTAATTATCGGCGATGAGTCTACTGAGTATTTCTTTGAAATACTCACCCCATTATTTTAACAATATTTGCAGACTTCAGAGGCGATCGTGATTGATGTGCAATGTTGCAACAATTTAATGAATTTAGTTATTTATATTTGAAAATTTCGTATTTGAACGCTATTAATGTACTTTGTTGTTTCAGTATTTCACAAACTCGAGATTTGAAATTTAATCAATTTTCTTAAGTTATTAAAATGAGTTTTGTTGTCGACGAGATTTTTACCGTTATAAATGCGAAGTTTGAAATTTAGTTATTTTCCGCAAAACTTTTTAGTTAAATCAGTTACAAAAGACGATGACGTGGCGATCCGGGTTAACGGAACTCGGGGCGCTACAGCTTGGTATCAGAGTTGGTCTGCGTTTCTGTAGACTGGCAAAATTTTCAAAAATAAAATTTTTCAAAGAGACGTTCTAAATTATTTAATTATCATTAATGAAAGTTGCTACTGCTATCATTCGATCCGCCGACTCCGAAAGAAGAGAAGTTTACAAAGTTTACGAAATTTATCGTTATTTTCGGATACATATTGTAATGATTTACGTGATTCAGAAGAAAGAGAAATAAAGTGTATCCGAATTAGAAAGAAAGAAAGAAAGACGAGTTTGAGCATAATTGGAAATAGTTTTCTAAATTTTTACGTCCTCGTAAATTTTAACTAAGAAGAGATGAATAACCCCACTTAATTGGACTTTGCATAATTGGTTTAGGACATGGCACCCATTCGTAGAAATGCACCCAGTGAAGTAGAACAAGCCGTTAGAGATTACGACCGCTTCAGGCCTAGACTTGATTGGACAATTGCCCAACACATAGAGCAGTTGAATGTCGTACATGAGCGGGCCATACAGCATGGCTACGTGACCTGTAATCGCCAGTCGATCCATCACTTACTCTCGACTTTCCGAGGCGACTATGCGGAAGTAGCTCGTAGCATATACATGGATGCTCTTACGTCACCTAATGTGGATATGGGATATGATACATTCTGCGAGAGATTTGTGGCATATTGGCCCATGTACTTTGAGGACCGCTTTTGGGTTGTACCTGAAGGGGAGTCAAAACATGAGCCAGTGCCCGAGCCCGAACCTGAGCAAGAGAACGGGTTAGATCCCGAAGAAGACCCAGAAGAAGAACCTGAAGAAGACCCAGAAGAAGAAGAACCTGAAGAAGACCCTGAAGAAGAAGAAGAACTAGAAGAAGACATTGATCCAGCGCTAGGAGAGTTCTCGGACGCTGAATCATGTGTAACCGAAGGAGAGTAGAGAGATAGAAGTTCGAGTAGACTCGACATTTATTTTGTTAAAAAAAAAATGTTCGGCATACATGCCTTCCTACCCATGTACCTTCATCAAAAGAAGTTGAGTTTTAAATGAAATGATGTTTGGTTTTCAATTTTCATTATTTTTGAGTTACCTTCTTTGATGTTGATACACTTAGTTCAACCTTTACGAACTACTTTTAACATTATGAAGGTTATGGCACCACCAACCCAAGTCGACATCATCAGAGAATTACTGAACGCGGTACAAGAGATGAGACAAGCTCCTCAACCAGTTAACCCTACGGTACCAGTGATTGAACAATTCAGGAGATACCGCCCACCTACGTTCGATGGCGGAGATGGTCCACTAGCAGTAGAAGAGTGGCTCCAGTCCATCGAGAAGATCTTCAGGCACATATCTTGCCCCGAGGATAAGAAAGTAGGCTGTGCAGAATTTATGTTAATCGGAAGAGCTGGTTTTTGGTGGGAATCGGCATCTCGGACGAAGAGTGAAGAGCAGCTAGCAGCTCTAACTTGGGACAAGTTTAAGAACGAAATCAGGGATAAGTTTTTCCCACAAGCCCTCAGAGACCACAAGGAGTCTGAGTTTTTGCGTTTGGTACAGGGCGAAATGGATATAACGGAATACGAGAGGAAGTTCGAGGAACTGTCACGTTATGCTCCACATCTGGTGGATACTGAGTTCCAAAAGGCAAGACGTTTTGAGAGAGGTCTACGCTTTGATGTCCGGCAGATTGTCAGTTCACATGAGCTGCCGAACTACAGAGAGGTAGTGAAGAAGGCTCAAGCAGTAGCCTATGCCGGTATGAGAGTTGGGAACCAAAGCAACCATAATGAGCAGAGGTATCAAGGGAAGAGGAAGTGGCAAGGTCCAAACCGCAATCAGAATCAGAATCAAAATCAAAATCGGAATCAAACATTTAACAAGAGGCCGAATCCAGGGCCAATAGGGAGACAGATGATCAATGTCACTCCACCCTGCCCTAAGTGTCAGAGGTTGCATAAAGGAGAGTGTCTCTATGGAAAGGGCGTCTGCTACAAATGCGGTCAGCCGGGTCACTTTGTATCAGACTGTCGTCCTGCGTTTGCCCAGGGTTCCAATCAGAAGACGATCCCAGGCCAAAACTGGAAGGGGACAGCCAGAGTGTTCGCTATGGATGCCGTAGAGGATTCCGACATGATCGCAGGTATACTAGTTAAACTGGTATTCTTGTATATATCTTAACCGCATTCATGCCGTATTTTCCTTCCCATCTTAAGCATGTTAATATGATATCATGTATACTATCTATTTCCGGGATACCCGTATATGCCCTTATAGACTCGGGAGCCACACACTCGTTTATATCCGATGCATGCTTAGAAAGACTGAACCTAATTGGCATAGAGACTGGTAGTACCCTTGAAGTTAGTTTGCCGTCAGGAGAAACTATCGATACTAATAAGATAGTCAAGGCAGTACAAATAGATTTTGATGGTCAAGTTTTAGAGGCAGACCTGAATATTATCCGAATGAAAGATTTCAATATTATTCTAGGTATGGATTGGCTCAGCACCAACCGTGCCGCAATTATGTGCCACGAGAAGGAGGTTATTTTTCGTAAAGATGGTAAAGAAGTATTCAGATTTTATGGGACGAGGATCAAGGCACTTCCTCGCCTGATCTCGACTTTACAAGCGAAGAAGCTATTAGCCAAGGATAGTTGTCATGGCTATTTAGTTAGTCTTCAAGACAAACCCGTAGAGGAGATTACTCTGGATTCAGTGCCAGTAGTATGCGAGTACGGTGACGTTTTTCCAGAAGATCTGCCCGGCGCTCCGCCGGATAGGCAAGTAGAATTTTCCATCGATTTGGTACCAGGAGCTGCCCCTGTTTCTAAAGCTCCGTATCGCATGGCGCCGAAAGAGTTGCAAGAACTGAAGGTGCAATTAGAGGAATTGCTAGAGAAGGGTTTCATCAGGCCAAGTGTATCTCCGTGGGGAGCACCTGTGCTGTTTGTAAAGAAGAAGGACGAAAGCATGAGGATGTGTATCGACTATCGAGAACTTAACAAGTTGATGATAAGGAATAAGTATCCCCTACCCAGGATCGAAGACTTATTCGATTAGTTGAAAGGTACTGCAATCTTCTCGAAGATTGATTTGAGATCTGGGTACCATCAGTTAAAGGTTTCGCCAGCTGACGTACCAAAGACAGCGTTCAGGACACGATATAGACATTATGAGTTCACAGTGATGCCGTTCGGTCTTACGAATGCACCTGCAATATTTATGGACTTGATGAACCGAGTTTTCCATCAGTATCTTGATAAATTCGTTATTGTTTTTATCGATGATATACTGATCTACTCCAGAAATCCCGCACAACATGAAGAACATTTAAGGATTGTGTTGGAAACACTAAGAGCAGAAAAGTTGTACGCCAAATTCAAGAAATGTGAATTTTGGCTTGAGAGAGTAGGTTTCTTAGGTCATATTGTTATAGCTAAAGGCATCGAAGTTGATCCTTCTAAAGTTGAAACTGTAACAAATTGGCCAACACCTGCAAACGTTGGAGATGTGAGAAGCTTTCTGGGATTAGCTGGATATTATCGACGATTCATAGAGGGTTTCTCTAAAATAGCAGGTTCTATGACTCAGTTGACCAGGAAGGGAGTTAAGTTTCAGTGGACAGAACAGTGTGAACAAAGTTTTCAGGAACTTAAGAACAGACTCGTTTCAGCACCAGTGCTGACGATACCAGATGGATCTGAAGGTTTCGTTATTTACAGCGATGCATCCAAACATGGTTTAGGTTGTGTTTTGATGCAGAATGGTAAGGTAATAGCATATGCCTCAAGACAGTTGAAACCACATGAAAAGAATTACCCAACACATGATTTAGAGCTCGTAGCTGTCGTACATGCTCTTAAGATTTGGCGACACTATCTGTATGGGAGTAAATGTGAGATTTACACCGATCACAAGAGTCTCAAGTATTTCTTCACTCAGAAGGAACTAAACATGAGACAACGACGATGGCTAGAGCTGGTAAAGGACTATGACTGCACCATTCTTTACCATCCGGGTAAAGCAAATAAGGTTGCAGACGCTTTGAGCAGAAAGAACGCTGGACATTTATCAGCTTTAGGAACGACGCAAGATCAGTTGATTCGAGATTTGAGGAATCTAAGAATCGAAGTGCGAACCCCATTAGTCCAAGGATCTTTTAGATTGGCAAATCTGATCGTTAAACCAGACTTGAGAGGTCGGATTATAACAGCTCAAGTTGGAGATAAATTCTTGGAAAAGATCAGATCCGAAGTTGGAACTGGCAAGAGAATAGGTTTCGAGATTGCCTCTGATAAGGCACTTATATTCAGAGGACGTCTCTGTGTACCAAGGATGAACATATCCAGAATGAGATTTTGACAGAAGCTCATTCAGCACCATATGCATGCCACCCAGGAGGGACAAAGATGTATCGTGATTTGCGCAACACCTTTTGGTGGAGAAACATGAAGGGTTGCATTGCAAAGTTTGTCTCTCGATGCATGACATGTCAGCAGGTCAAGGCTGAATATCAGAGACCATCAGGGTTGTTAAATCCCTTGGATATACCAGAATGGAAATGGGAGAAAATTTCCATGGATTTTGTAACGGGATTACCAAAATCAGTAAAGAGTCATGACGCTATTTGGGTTATTGTAGACCGACTTACTAAGTCAGCTCATTTCCTACCAATCAGAATGACTCTCAACATAGATCAATTGGCCCAATTGTACGTTAAAGAGATTGTTCGACTTCATGGAGTACCAACCTCTATTGTCTCCGATAGAGACCCGAGATTTACTTCGAGATTTTGGAAGAGTTTACATGTTGCAATGGGTACTAAATTAAATTTTAGTACAGCTTACCATCCCCAGACAGATGGACAGTCTGAACGCACTATTCAGACACTGGAAGATATGCTTAGAGTTTGTGTACTAGACTTGAGTGGTAATTTGGAGACTCATCTTCCATTAGTGGAGTTTGCCTACAATAACAGCTTTCAGGCTACTATTGGTATGGCACCATATGAGGCATTTTATGGACGACGATGTCGATCACCAGTCTATTGGGATGAAATAGGCGAGAGAAGAATTTTAGGTCCAGAATTGATTGAAAAGACAGTTGAGGCTATTGATAAGATCAGACTACGGATCAAAGCCGCTCAAGATAGACAGAAAAGCTATGCTGATCAAAGGAGGAAAGACTTAGAATTCGAAATTGGAGAGAAAGTATTTTTGAAAGTAGCTCCTATGAAAAGAACTATTCGCTTCGGCAAGAGAGGGAAGTTAAGACCTCGTTTTATCGGACCATTCGAGATCTTAGAGAAAGTAGGTAACGTGGCTTATCGTTTGGCGTTACCACCCGAGTTATCGACCGTACACAACGTTTTCCACGTTTCATTATTGAGAAAATATATCCACGACCCAAGTCACGTGGTAAATTTTCAGACTATTTCGATTCAGAGGAATCTGTCTTATGAAGAGATGCCTATGTGCATTGTAGAGAGAAAAGTCCATGTCTTAAGAAACAAAGAAATTCCTTTAGTCAAAGTCCAATGGGGTAGACATGATAGCGATGAAGCTACCTGGGAGAAAGAGGAAGAGATTCTGGCTAAGTATCCAGATATTTTAGATCAAGTAATTTTAAATTTCGAGGACGAAATTATTTTAAGGAGGTAACGTTGTAGCGACCGAGAACTTTTAAATAATATAAAATTTATTCTCGAAAAATGTGTCGCTCGACTTTAACCCTAATTTTAAAGAGATAGCGCGTTCGTCTAACCGTTGTAAACAAATTTAAATTATTTCGAATCGAGTCCAAATATCGAATAATTATTTTAGTGTCAATTCCGATTTATTTTATTTGGATCCAATTTTAATAGTTTCAAGTCCAATATTTAGAGCCCAATATTTATAGTCCAATAATTATAATCCAATCCATTTAGGCCTAAACTAAAATAATCCCTGCAACCCAATTGGCCCAAGTGGTACCTAGGGATTAGTGCCCTAACATTTCCTATTTTATTCACCATCACCTCATTCTCCCTCTCCTCCAAAACTTCACGCAGCCAAGCAATCCATTTGGTAAGAAAATCTCATCTTCTCCAAGCATATTCCTCAATCCATTTACAGTGAACTCAATATTGATGCTAGAACATCCATTTCTAGCATCAACAGTGAGCTCCCCAAGCTGGCAAACTCAACACCACAGCCACTGCACTATGCAGCCATTCACCTCACTCACGAGACCACCACCTCAAACTACCAAGCTCAAGCTGCTGCAAAACAACCACCATCACTACACAGTCACCTGCAGCAACCCAAAAATCAATACCCAAAGGCACTACCAGACCACCAACTCCACACCCGAAATACAACCACTCGACAGCCACCTCCAAACTGAAAACCACTACATTCCACTACCAACCAAGCCATCTCCTTAGCTCGAAAACGAGAGCAAAACTTCTCAACACCACCATCCAAACTCCAGCAGAAATCGCACCACCATATTACACTACCAACAGCTCAAAATTGAGACCTCAACTTCACTGCCCAAAAACCCAGCTGCAAACCGCAAGCTGCAGCCAAGCACGTAAGCTGCAGTCATTTCGAACGGTCGAGCAGAAACCACCAACACCCAAGCTGCAACCATTCGAAACACCACCTCACTACACTGCCCAACCTCAACCCGAAACCCAATTTTCGAACCACCAAGTGAAACGCACAAACCGTAGCTGCAACCCCAAAATCGACAGCCACTTCACCCAAAACACCACCACAAGAACGCCCAATCAACCAAAAATCAAGAAAATTAGGAAACCCAATAACTTACGTTCTTACCGAACAGAAATCGAGCCCTAGCCTTCGACCGTGCGCCCTAAAATCTCCAATCACCACCCCCACACCTACCGGCGCCACCACGAGGCGGTGGCGCTGACGCCGTTCACCGGCGGTCGGAATTTAATTTTCAATTTTAGTAAATGTTTAATTTAGACCCTAATTTATAAAATGTTTAATTTCAGCCTTTTTGTTTTATTTTCAGCTTTAATAGATTTACAGTTTAGTCCCTAACTTTTAAAAGTTACTATTTCAGCCCTAAACTTCGATTCTCAGTTTTAATAAATTTACAGTTTAATCCATAACTTATAAAAGTTCAATTTCAGCCCTTAAACATTTATTTTCAGTTTCAATAGTTTTCAATTAAGTCCCCAAAATTTCTATTTTTCACATTTAGCCCCAATACTTTGAAAATAGTATTTTCAACCCTTAGATTTGTCAAATTCAATTTCAATAACTTTCAATTTAGTCCCTAAACTTTATTTTATCACTTTAAAACTTTGGAATTTCGAAATACTAATTCAAACCTTACTTTCTATTTTGGCTAGACGATACGTGCGAACAATTAGGAGATTGAGATTTCACCCCGCTCCACTTTTCACGCAAATCGAGACATTTGAGGTAGACTCGCCACCATTAATTAGTTTAAATTATAATTGCATGTCTTATGTGAATTTACGTGTATTATATGCTTAATTGCATGAGAAGAGAATATGTCATATGAGATATATGATATTGTTATGCTTGCCATAACTTATATGCTTAATTGCATGAGAAAGAAGAGAATCTCTTTTGAGATAAGATGAGAATGTTATGCATAACTTATGTGCTTAAATGCACGAGACGAGACTACCCTCAGCCTATGTTTTTAAAGAGCCTATGATTTTCAAGAAAATGAACCAAAGATGATGATGATATCACGTTGTATTTTGCATAAGTATGTGTTCAATTATTCTGTAAATTAATTATCGGCGATGAGTCTACTAAGTATTTCTTTGAAGTACTTACCCCGTTATTTTAACAATATTTGCAGACTTCGGAGGCGATCGTGATTGATGTGCAGTGTGGCAACAATTTAATGAATTCAGTTATTTATATTTGAAAATTTTGTATTTGAACGCTATTAATGTACTTTGTTATTTCAGTACTTTACAAACTCGAGATTTGAAATTTAATCAATTTTCTTAAGTTATTAAAATGAGTTTTCTTGACGAGATTTTTACCGTTATAAATGCGAAGTTTGAAATTTAGTTATTTTCCGCAAAACTTTTTAGTTAAATTAGTTACAGAAGACGATGACGTGGCAATCCGGGTTAACGGAACTCGGGGCGCTACAGCTATGAATTGAATGAAGCGGTGAACAAGTATTTATTTAGTCAATTCCAAATTTATTTGGAACAATGCTTAGTTTGTTATTTTTAAAGGAGGTTGGAACACAAGCCAATGACGTGGTAAGGCTTTGAGCTAGGTCTTGGACTCGGCTTAGTTTGTTATTGTTGTATTTAACAAGCTAATTGTAGACCTTTGAAGCTCCCTTCACATGAACAACTTGATCGTTGTAAAATTAGTTAAAATAAGGATAGGTAGACTTCAATTAAACACGAGTCAATGTTGTTGAAAAGATTTTATTTGTTTAGACATTCGGCAGACGTAGCTATGAATGGAATGATGTGGTGAAAAAGTATTCATTTAGTCAATTCCAAATTTATAAGGAGTAATGCTTAGTTTATTATTTTTTCTAATGGAGGCCAGAACCCAGGTCAATGACCTGGTAAGATGCTAGGCATTGGCCTCAGCTTATTTTATTATTGTTGTGTTACAGGGTATTTAAGTCTTTTATATAATACCTAGGGTTTCCTAAGTTTTTATTATATATAGTGTGAGAGGCTAACACAATGGTTAAGCCTTCTTATTTTTTTACTTCAACATGATATCAGAGTAAGGTTATGGGAGATTAATTCCATAAAATTTGTTCAAACCTTTTTTTTTCTTTGCCTACTCTTTTTACTGCAAAAAAAAAAACCTAGGTTACTGTTCATCAGGCGGGTTACTGTACGAAGTTTTTGGTTCTGGTCGGTGTTCAATTTGTTGGTTTCAGATCTGTTTCGGTTATTGGTTATTATTAGTATGACAGTACTACAAATGTTAGTAAGTCTGGTTATAACTCTCACCTTCTTCGTTTAAGCCCTACAGTTGTTTGTATTGTTGGTTTGTTTCCCTTGTACGAACTGTTTATTACTTGTTGAATTGGAGGGTATTAATATCGATGACTACACCTCAACCATTAACAACCCGTAAGTTGAACGGAACCAATTATTTAAATTGGTCTAAAGCTGTGAAAATAGCTTTAACTGGACAGGGAAAACACCGTCACCACAAGGAATCCGCCCCCGGCAATAGATGATAAAAAGTATGACGATTGGATTCAGGCTGATGAGCAGATTGTAACATTGTTGTGGAATTCGAGGAAGTCTCGGGTGGCTGATCTCTGTACTCATCTAGATACGTGCAAAGATATATGGGAGTATCTCTGTGTATTATATTTTAGTAATCTCACTAGGATGTATGATTTATCGGTAGAGTACTTCCAACTTCAGCAAGTCATGCAATCTGTTACAGATTATTTTACCACATTCAACCTCCTCTATGAGGAGATGAATACTATCCTACCAATGACTATCGATCTGAAAGAAATGCAAAAGCAACGTGAGCAGATGGCTGTCATGAAGTTCTTGGCTGGATTACATCCAGAATTTGAGCCAGTCCGATCTCAGATTGTTTCCAGTGCTACTCTCCCCACCATCACTGAAATGTATTCTCGCATCTCGCGTAGCACTACCAAGGACAATATTTCTGGCTCGAGTTCATCTACGTCATCTGAGCATTCAGCACTTGTTACACATTTCCTACATGAAATTAAGGTGATCAACTTAGTGGTGCTCGTGGTGGTTTCTCTAGTGGTAGCCGTGGTAGTGGCCATCGGGGTGGACGTAGTAACCGTGGTCGTGGCTCCTTTCGTCAGTGTTCCTTTTTTGGTTTGGAGAATCATAATAGAGATACGTGTTAGGATTTAGTTGGTCGTCCACCCAAATTTGCCAATGCAGTGACATCTAATCCAGATAATCCTACCATTCCAGAATCTCAGGCGGCTAGGACATATCTGATGAAGAATATGCTCAGGTCCTTCAGTATAGGACATCTCGGCAGGCATCTCTTCCCATTACTTCTTTAGCTCAACGAGGTACTTCTGCTTGTCTTTCTATTCGTCCATCCCCTCCCACACCTTGGGTCATAGATTATGCGGCTACTGATCACATGTCGGTACATCTTCTTTATTTATGCATATTCAGTCATCTTCTTCGTTGTCCCTTGTTACAGTTGCTGATGGTTCCACTGTCCCTATCCGTGGCATTGGTACAGTGGAACCCTCATCCTCCTTATCTCTCTCATATGTCTTTTATATTCCTTCGTTCTCCTTTAATTTGATGTCAGTTAGTAAGCTCACAAAACATCTTAATTGTTCTGTCTCATTTTTTCTGATTCTGTAGTTCTCCAGGATTTGAGGACGCGGAAGACGATTGGCACAGGGCGTGAGGAAAATGGCCTTTATTACCTTGATCATGATAAGAGTCCTGCACGCCCACCTACTACCGTCCTACTGTTGCATCTGCTCACCAGATCCATTGTCGCCTTGGTCATCCCTGCCTTGACAACCTCAAGTTACTTATTCCTAGTTTAAGTCATTTGTCTTCATTAGAGTGTGAGTCTTGTGAATTGGGTAAGCATCATCGTGTTTCATTTGCTTCCCCAGCTCATGTTCGAGCATCGAGTCCTTTTTGTTTAGTTCATTCAGACGTTTGGGGTCCTTCTCGTGTTACTTCTACACTTGGTTTTCATTATTTTGTCACTTTTGTGGATGATTTTTCCAGAGTTACTTGACTTTATTTAATGAAAGATCGTTCAAAATTATTCTCCATTTTTTGTGCGTTTTGTGCTAAAGTTAAAACTCAATTTAATATACCAGTGCGTATTCTTCGTAGTGATAATGCTCGAGAATACTTTTCTCAGCCATTTACTTCCTTTATGTCGCACTCTGGTATCTTGCATCAGTCTTCTTGCCTTTACACACCACAACAAAATGGGGTTGTTGAGCGTAAGAATCGACATCTCTTAGAAGTGGCCCGGACTCTTCTTTTTGAGATGAACGTTCCCAAACACTTCTAGGGCGATGCAATTCTTACAGACTTGCTTCTTAATCAATCGGATGCCATCCTCTACGCTGAATGGCACGGTTCCCCATTCCATTCTTTTTCCCCGTTCACCCTTGTTTCGTTTACCTCCTCGCATATTTGGATGCGTTTGTTTTGTTCATCAGTTGACTTCCGGCAGGGACAAGTTAGATCCCCGTGCTTTAAAATGTGTCTTCCTCGGCTATTTTCGCACGCAAAAAGGTTATCAGTGTTATAGTCTATCCTTACGTCGCTCATTTGTGTGTGTAGATGTTACATTCTTTGAGTCCACCCCTTACTTTTCTGCCCCATCCTCTCGAGATGATCTGAATGTTATACTTCCTTTACAAATTGACCCCATCCCTACACTATCTTCCTCTGCCCCAGATCCTATTCCCCCCAATCGTTCTTCAGTCCCTTTGCAATTATACTCTCATCGCCAGAAGGACGCCTCCGCTGTTGTGCCCATCTCATCTGTGCCCTCAGATTCTTCTCCAGCAGACCCACCCCTGCCTGATCTGGACATGCCCATTGCCATCCGGAAGGGTAAGCACACTTGTACTAACAATCATATTTCTAACTTTGTCTCATATGAGCACCTATCTCCTTCATACTCCTCTTTTGTTGCTTCTCTGTCCTCTATTTCTATTCATAAGTCTGTTTCAGAGGCCCTTACTCACCCTAGTTGGGCAAAATCAATGGAAGAAGAAATGTTTGCCTTACATCAGAATGGCACTTGGGATCTCGTCTCACTTCCGCCTAACAAAACTATAGTTGGATGTAAATGAGTGTACACTGTTAAAGTTCATCCGGACAGCACCATTGATTGACTTAAGGCATGCTTGGTTGCTAAAGGCTATACTCAGGTCTATGGTCTTCATTACTATGAGACATTTTCTTCCGTTGCCAAGCTCGCTTCTGTTTGTTTGTTCATCTCTCTGGCTGCCACTTTTCACTAGCTATTACATCAGCTCGATATCAAGAATGCTTTCTTAAATGGTCATCTCACTGAGGAAGTATATATGGAGCAACCTCCTGGGTTTGTTGCTCAAGGGGAGTCTGATTTGGTATGTTGTTTGAAGAAATCTATTTATGGCCTTAAGCAATCTCCTAGATCATGGTTTGGAAGATTTAGTGAAGTGGTCATTGCTTTTGGTCTTCAACGTTGTGGAGTCGATCATTCTGTCTTCTACAAGTATAGTAAAGTCGGGAGAATATTGTTAATCGTGTATATAGATGACATCATGATTACTGAGAATGATCACAGTGGTATTCAAGAACTCAAAAGGTGTTTGTATAGTAAGTTCTAAACGAAATATTTGGGGCACCTAAAGTATTTATTGGGGATTGAAGTTGCTTGATCAAGTCAAGGCATTTACCTGTCCCAGAGAAAATATGTCCCTGATCTATTGAGTAAAACAGGAATGCTAGGAGCAAAACCTATTGACTCGCCTATGAATCCAAACACCAAATTATTGCCAGATTAGGGTGTACCACTGATAGATTCAGCTCAATATAGACGGTTAGTTGGGAAGTTGAACAACCTGACAGTTACCAGACCAGATATCTCCTTTGTTGTTAGTGTTATAAGTCAATTCTTGGATCGTCCAATGATTTGTCACTAGGATGCAGTGATTCGTATCTCCGATATCTGAAAGGTGCTCCAGGTTGTGGTTTGCTATATCAAAATTTCGGACATACTCAAATAAAGGGCTACACGGATGCAGATTGGGCTGGATCACCCTTCGATAGGAAATCTACTACTGGGTATTGTGTGTTTGTTGGTGGTAACCTTGTCTCTTGGAAGAGTAAAAAGCAGACTATAGTGGCGCGGTCGAGTGCAGAGTCGGAATATAGGGCAATGGCGCATACCACTTGTGAGTTAACATGGTTGAAACATTTGTTGGAAGAACTTGGATTTGAATACACTTCACCTATGGACCTGGTATGTGATAATTAAGCAGCACTTCACATTACTTCCAACCCAGTCTTCCATGAGAGAACGAAACAAATTGAAGTTGACTGTCACGTTATTCGAGAAAAATTGCTGCAGAAGCAGATTGAGACTAAATATGTGAACTTAATTGATCAGTTAGCTGATATATTTACTAAACCGTTGGGTGGCTCAAGGATAAAGTACATTTGTAACAAGTTTGAAGCATACAATATATATGCTCCAACTTGAGGGAGAGTGTTACACAGTATTTAAGTCTTTTATGTAATACATAGGGTTTCCTAAGTTTTTATTATATATAGCGTGAGAGGCTAACACAATAGTTAGGCCTTCTTATTCTTTTACTTTAACATATTGTATTTAACAAGCTATCGAATTACAATAATGAAAGTCAATGGGATCTTCAATATAAAAAAATAAAAATAAAATCCAGTTGTAGTTTGACCATAAGATGTGATATGCAACTTGAAAGTCACTTACGGCTCCTTATTTGCACGTGCTCCCTCTTGGACCACGATCATTCATTCTATTTGTTGGAAGGGATTACTCGTTCAATTTAATATATCAATACTTTAAATGCATTTTCAAGGCCTATCTTTTAGGAAATTTTGGTGTATATTTATTTCTGGAAAGCGATCTCTTGTCTTGATTCTTTTTTATAAATATCATATAAGTTTCCTTTACATTCTAAATAGGGACTCAAAAAGATTTCTGCTAAATCTTTGTTTTAAGCATTTTTGATCCCTGGTGACATTTTCATGATTGAGGTCACTCAAATTCTTTGAACCATAGTTTGAATGCAGGGAATTTAGAGAATCCATTCTTGGACTCATGCCACATCATTGGGTAAGTGTTGGTCAGTATACCATGGTATCAAATGGTAAATAGTTAAAGTCGGGTCACAAACCTGATTTATGGTTTGATCATCTTTATCAGGATCTCCGGGAAGACACTTTGTTAAAGCTAGCACACTTCATGTCACGACCCGTCCCAAGTCACCCTAATGGACCTGACACGTGTCGTGCGCCGATGGTAGATACCAACTAAATGCTGGATCCACCACCAAGGCGACTATGACATGTTCTAACTGTGACCCATTTTTATAAAAAAATTGATAGAGTTTCCCCCGTAATATTGAATAAACCACCTGAAATCTCAATCAATATACTCAAACCAGTACATACAATTTAAAATAGGGTACGACAGCCCCTCACAACTCAAACTAATCACAATACAATACTGGAAGTTTACTTTTACAAATATTTTACATACAAAATCCCAAATGTCCTTAAAATACTTAATATGCAATGAGCCCATGACATGATTACATAAGTATCACTTTACTATTCTGACAACCGATGCATGTATCCCAAAAGAACTAGGTACCAAGTAAATGGACAAAATAAGTCATACAAATAGACAAGTGTGGCTCAACTCGGTGGATTAGTAGGCTCCGGTACTGCTCAACTCAGCTACTATCTGGTAAGAAAAGATGTAACAAAATATGTGAGTTTGTAACTCAGTGAGTGGATATTTTACAAATAAGTATACTTTCCTTCACTTTGTGCATATTTTCTGATAAGTCTTACTCTTTTGAAACTCTGAGGAATCTTGAAATCTGATAATACTCTTGAAAGACTAAAATATGATCACATCGTAAAATCCTGCATTCTTGATTCTAAATAAATAACTTTAAAATATAACGAATGCAATCAATCTAGTATATATAAGAAACTCTGAAATCATTTGTTCTTCAATACTATAAGCTGAAAGCTTTATATACTGAAAACTGAAAAATCTGAATTCTATAATCTAGAAATCCATTAAGCTGTAGAAATACTGAAATATCAATTCAGTACTGTAAGTTGCAAAACTTTATTCTGAGAAATACTATAAACTGAGATCTTTATACTGAAAACTAAATATTCTGGATTCTATGATCATTAATCCAATAAGCTGTAAAAATACTGAAATATCACACCAAAAAGAGTACCCTGAATATCCTTACTCATGTATCGATGAATACCGATATACATGGCAAAGCTATTCTATTCTGAAATTTTGTAATTCTTTAATTCTGAAATTCTTTAATTCTGTAATTCTGGTCATATGCGCGCAGAGCTATAATCTGGTCATACACTATGGAAACACATTCACAATAGTGCAGAGCGGGTAAAATCACCATAATTGACCATACACTGTGGAAACACATTCACATCAGTGCAGACTTGGGTAAAATCACCTGGGTGCTTTCTAGTGGTTTTAAAATAACTTTAAATATACTGAAATATGTAATATGGATATAACATGTTAGAAAAATGATTTCAATGAACTGGATTTAACTTTAAAATGACTGACTATAAAATCTACTTTATTCTAAAAATCATGCTTTCTAAATCTGTCATCTGAAGTAAATAACTTTTGCAACTTACATGATTTATTATAAGAAATCTAATGAACAACTATTTCATATAAGCTTGAAAGCTAAAATAATTTAAATAAGTGCTTATTTCTGAAAAGTAGATATCCACTCACTCAAAACAAGCTACCGTCTAAGAAGGTCGGTAGGCTTATCCAATTTCCTCGTCACCACCTGAAATATCATGCAAGATATCTAATACCATCATGATCAAATCAAGAAACCTCTAAAATATGAAATGCTATAGTGCTACAACTAAGTTTCTCGATACTTAAATAAATGTCTCTATTTATTCCTTTAATCAAGTGGGACCAATTACACTTTCTAATCCATTTACTAAGAATCACTACATCAACATAACCTCCAACCCAAGCATAAAGACAATGATTCACTTCAATCTAGAGAAACTAGTAACTAACACAACAACCAATTTAACATGCATATAGTTCCATAATCTCATGTTTTCTAGTAAGCATTTCATCATTACAATAATTCCCACTAACAAAACTTATAAAAACATTTAATTAAAAATCTAGGGTTTGCCCACAAGCTTCATTTCTTACCTTAGTATCAATGGGAACTAGAGGATTAAGAAACTTGAGCTCCAATATATATTATATCTCAAAAATCTGAAAATTAACCACAACTTAAACCTTAAAAATTTATCATAATAATCCATTTTTTCTAAAGAAAATCACAAGGATAACAATGGAAATCAATTTCAAAATACCCACTTTACCTTCTTCTCCTTATTCTTCCCTTTTTTTTTCCTCTTTTTCCCCTTTCTCTTCACTTTTTCGGTCTCGGCCTCTCTCTCGGTAGTTCTCTGCGTGAGTGGCAGCCCAAATGAGAGAATGGCCAGGAAAAGTCTAGAATTTGGTATAATTAGTGGAGTATTTGCACCCAAAAGCCCTTGAACTTCCAATGCTAGTTTAAGTCCACATCTTCCAATTAAATCCCTTTAAAATCCTTTCTTATCACTACTTTAAAAATGAGTCCCAATAAAATAACTTATTCCCATTTAACTCCATAATTGACTTTGACTTAGACAATTCAACCATTGACTTTGACTAATAAAATTGGGTTGTTACACTTCAGGCGGCACAAAAGGAAAACATTGAAGAAAACGCCTAGCAAGACTACCACCAACGACCCTTTCCACAAGCCTGAGGAAAAGCATTCTCCTGGCAAGGGTGTATCAAAAAAAGTTTCAAATGTGATTGAGAAGGCAGTTAATATTGCTAAATCAGCAAAGACCAAGAAGGTGAGATTTCCAATTAGTCTTAGTAATTAATTTATTAAAGTTGAACATAATGTGTCCGACTAAATTATGTTTATAACGGAAACTTTTGTTTAGAACCTTCATTTGTTATTCCTTGTGAATATAGAAGCTAGCAGGAAGTAGTAGGATGCATCTAACAATGAATTGAACTCCCTTTTGGGTGTAATTTACAAGTCCTGCCGATATTGAAATTCAATTTGTGGAGCATTTTTCTATAAACTAAAGTGAAATATTCATATTGATTCCGATCCCAAAATGTTGTATATTAGTTGGTCACATGTGGAAATTTAATATTTCAGATTCACGGGAATTGGTACTTTAAATTATTCTTGCTTTCTCATTAAGACGGATACTTGTTGCAACCTTGTGAATCATCTTTTTTACTTTTATATGCAGCATTTGGCTTATATTCGATACCCAATGTCGTTGTTGCTCATCAAAAGGAAGGAATTGAGGCTGTTCATTTAGCATCTGGCCGCATCCTATGCAAGGTGAAAATTGGAGCTGCAAAGCATACAGTATTTCAGTTTGCTTCATATAACGTCTCTTCAAAATTATGGATGAACAGACTTTTATTGTGCATACGGGATTCTTTCGTAGTTTTTTAATTTGAATTTTGACGTTATCTGAAGATTACCATGTCGTCAGACAATAATTTCTTACCCCTTCGGAATCAAAGCTCAAGTTTTCTTGGTAAATATCTAAGAAGGTTAATTCTTTGACATTATTGTCTAAGCTATACGGCTTCTGTCTGAAGGAATCCCGACCTCTTGCTGACATTTAAGACAACCTACTAATGTTTATATATTTTGTTTAAAGGATTGGCTCTTATGTAGGTTTATAATCTCTGAACGACTAACATCTGGAGTATAGCTTGAATTGTTCTTTGAAATATGTGCCCCTAATTGAAGTATCTTTTGCAAGTTACGTGATTGATCTAAGTTTTTAGTACTATCGCATTTATGTCAGAACAAACAATTACATACTTATCAACCGGCTTCATCTTCAAGAAGGTGGCCTTCATGCTGATATCAATGGAGATGGCGTCTTGGATCATGTCCAGGTGAACTTTTTATCCCCATCTTAAACTTTGTTTGAGTCTCAATATCCCATTCTTCTGATGCTTATATCAGTTCTTTCAATTTAAATCCATATCGAATTTTCTTTCAATTAAAAGGTTAGTCCCTTAGTTTAGAGCTATCTTTATATTTTCAATTATAGATACGATAACTTACATTTGCCAAATTCAATATATTGTGGGAGGTTAAGCTCCTATAGAGGTTCTTAATTTTTTATGATGCAGTGTATATCACTTTTGTTTGAACTCAATCTAATTTTCGCTCTGCACAAATTCGTATGGTACAGTTGAAAACACATGTACTCTTTATGCTTTTTTCTGTTTTCTCCTTTGCATGTTTTAGTTCGAACTCACATGATTCTATGCATAAGAATTTATAATTATTAAGGACCAATAACTACCTCTACATTTTATTGCTTAATAAAAGCTTCTATTGATGAAAATGGAAAATCGGGCAAATTTAGCTAAAGGTCACAGTTATTATAGATTATGAAGGGCTTTTTTTTTTTCTCTCTCTCTCTTGAATCAAGGACATTTAACTTGCAATAAACAGAGCACTGCTCATGCGACTTTTGGTATTCTGTGACCCCGATATATTAGAACAAGAACGTGATCTACTCTTAGCATTTCAAAATTAAAGATAAAAGATTCCTTTTAAAACCCATTGATATCCTTGAAAACTTAAATTCTAGTGTTTATGTTTGGTGAATTCAAGTTCTTCTAGGATCTAGCTACAGCATAATACGTGTACTATTTGCCCCTTATCCTGGCAAATTCATTTCATTTTACCAAAAAGACAAAGGTAAAGTGATTTAAAGTGCACATTGAACATGCTTTCATAAAATTTGTATAAAGGAAAGAAGAAAACGGTTAAAACGATTGTCTCATTTTTAAGTAACGAATGAAAATGCTATTGTATGCCTTCCTCTATAGGTGGTTGGAGGAAATGGTGCTGAGCAGACTGTAGTAAGTGGATCAATGGATGTGCTGCGTCCCAACACCTGTTGGGATATTGCTGTAGGAATTAAAATAATAATGTTTACCATCATAAGATCGTTCATGTTGGATCATTAAGAACTAATTAACCAAAAGCGGAAGCGTACCTAGATGAGACATGATTATCGCAATGAATAAGTCCTGCGGTTTTAGTCTTCCAGATCAACACGTTGTTCCTTAATTTCTCTCTAAAGATGGGAATCAGAATAGAATGAACAGAACGTGTGATCCAGGGACCATAACCGTATATTTATACTGATTGCCCATTGACCTAATCCGGCCCATCATGGAATTAGGAATAAGCCCGGTCTCTACACATATGAGCCCATACTTTAATTAGATACTTTAAAACCCAAAATACCGAAACTTTATTAGATCACTTTAAATGGGTTTAACCGAAATTGATAGTCTTTAATTTAATACACAATATTTCACATACAAGTCCACATATTTGATTAAAATATCCTTACAATCTCCCACTTGGGCTATATATGTTACCTTATATTTGTGCATTAAATATATCCTTATGAGTACTCAGAATTTTGCTATCATTACCGAATGCATCCCCAAACAATCCGGTCCATCAATCATATCAACATATGATCAAAGCGGCTTTCGCTACTTGTATCGTAACTAAACTCATCAATGGTCACGTATATTGACATAGCTGAATGACATGGATCAAGCATGGATGTGTAGCATGGAAATTTCATGTGATGTGATCTTAACATGCCTATTTCCAACTGGTCCACCTTAATACCTTAGTGAGATCATTTTCAAATGAGTTCAGAGATAATAAACCAAAAACTTTATAACTGAAAATAACTTTAACCATAAACCATATCCAAAATGACAGTATATGTGTCTAATATGAAAAGCACAGAAATACAAACTCCCACTGAAACTAGATATCTTCAAGAGATATTACACCCATATGAGCAGTATGCTCACGAAAGACCTTGGGTATCAATCCCTTAGTAAGCGGATCCGCAACCATAGAGTTTGTCCCGATATGCTCTATTGACACATGTCCACTCTGAACTCTTTCTTTAACAGCCAGGAACTTGATCTCTATATGTTTTAATTTTGTTGAGCTCCTGTTGTTATTAGAATACAGTACTGCTGATTTATTGTCACAAAATAACTTGAGTGGTCTTTCTACATTATCCATAATGCGCAGCCCAGTAACAAAATTTCGCAGCCATATTCCATGATTTGATACCTCATAACATGCTACAAACTCCGTTGCCATGGTGGAAGTAGCTATGAGTGTCTGCTTAGCACTCTTCCAGGATATAGCACCTCCAGCAAGCATGAAGATATAGCTTGAAGTGGATCTCCTACTATCTTGGCATCCCGCGATATCGGAATCAGAATAATCGATGATCTCCAACTGATCCGATCTCCTGTATGTGAGCATGTAGTCCTTTGTTCTCTGTAAATACCGCATGACCCGTTTGGCTGCTTTCCAATGATCCATTCCCGGGTTACTTAAATATCTCCCTAACATCCCAACAATGTACGCTATATCCGGACGCGTACAAACCTGAGCATACATCAGACTCCCTACAGCTGAAGAATAAGGAATCTTCTGCATTTCTTTAATTTCCAAATCATTTTTGGGGCATTGACTGAAACTGAACTTGTCTCCTTTAGCCACAGGGGTGTCACCTGGTTTACAATCTTGCGTGCCATATCTTTTAAGTACCTTTTCGATATAGCTCTTTTGTGATAATCCTAGAATATCCCGAGAACGATCCCGGTGTATCTGAATTCCTAATACAAAAAAGGCGTCACCAAGATCTTTCATCTCAAAATTCCTTGCTAGAAATCTCTTGGTTTCGTGCAGTAAATCTATATCGTTGCTGACAAGCAATATGTCATCCACATATAAAACCAAAAAAATATACTTACTCCCACTGAACTTGTGGTATATACAGTTATATACCAAATTCATCTCAAAACCATACGAGATGATCACTTGATGAAACTTGTAATACCATTGACGAGAGGCCTGTTTGAGTCCATAGATGGATTTCTTTAGTTTACAAACCATTTGCTTTGCATCATCCGACACAAAGTTTTCTAGTTGTACCATATAGATTATTTCATCAATGCCACCATTGAGAAACACTATCTTAACATCCATCTGATGTAACTCAAGATCGAAATGCACTACCAATGCCATTATAATCTTAAAAGAGTCTTTCGAAGAAACCGGAGAGAAAGTCTCTTTATAATCGATGCCTTCTTTCTGTGTAAAACCTTTTGCGACAAGACGAGCCTTATACCTCTCCACATTACCTTTCGAATCCCTCTTGGTCTTAAATATCCATTTGCAACCAATGGGTTTTGCACTTTCAGGCAATGGAACGAGGTCCCATACGTCATTGTCATTCATGGACTTTATCTCTTCATTCATGGCATCGAGCCACTTTTGAGAGTTAGAACTTTCCATGGCTTGACGGAAGTTAATCGGATCATCTTCCACCACTCCAATGTCAACTTCATGTTCTTGGAGAAATACGATGTAATCATCTGGAACCGCACTTCTCCTCTCTCTAGTGGACCTTCTTAAGGCATTAGTTCTTGAGGCTATAGAGTTTGTTCTTCTGGAACAAGTTGTTGACTTTCAGAGGGAGATATAATAACATTGTCTTGATCCGGAGTTGCTTCTTGAACAATGTCAGGAATAGAAACCTGATCCCGATCATTGTCAATGGCAATTAGAGGGATTTCAACATATTCCTCATCAAAGACAAAGTCTGTAACCCTTTCTCCCCCCGCAAACTCAACATTCTCAAAGAACCGTGCATTTCCTGTCTTGAAAATTGTCTTAGTTGTGGGATCATAAAACTTGTAACCCCTGGACCTTTCAGAATATCCAATAAAATAACAACTGATAGTCCTTGCGTCCAGTTTCTTTTCATTTGGCTTATAGGGCCTTGCCTCAGCTGGACATCCCCAAATGTGTAAGTGCTTCAAACTAGGCATTTTACCCATCCAAAGCTCATAAAGGGTTTTATCAGTAGCCTTAGTTAGAACTCTGTTGAGTATATACACTGCGATCTTTAATGCTTCACCCCAGAGTGATTCTGGCAAGGTAGAATGAGCAATCATACTCCTCACCATGTCCTCAAGCGTTCTATTTCGTCTTTCAGCAACACCATTCATAGTGGGCAAACCCGGCATAGTGTACTATGGGACGATACCGCATTCCTCTAGGAATTTGGCAAATGGTCCTGGACGTTGTTCACTTGAACCGTCATATCTGCCATAGTATTCACCACCACGGTCAGATCTGACGCTTTTAATCCTTTTGCCAAGTTGGTTTTCAACTTCAACTTTATAGTTTTTGAACACGTCCAGTGACTGCGATTTTTCATGAATGAGATATATATAGCCATATCTTGAAAAGTCTTCTATGAATGTTATAAAGTATTGTTGACCATTCCAAGAAGCCGTAGGGAATGCTCCACAAATGTCCGTATGTATAAGTTCTAAGACGTCCAAAGTCCTGTTGGCTTGAAATCTCCTTTTGTTGGTTTGTTTTCCCTTTATACAGTTAACACACATGTCATAATCTGTAAAGTCAAGGGGATCGAGAATTTTGTTAGACACAAGTCTCTCAATTCTCCTCTTTGAGATGTGACCTAATCTCTTGTGCCATAACGAGGCAGAATTCTCACAGGTTAATTTTCGCTTTACACCTCTAGTACTAACATGCAAGGATTCATTAAAAGAAGCAATTGTATCAATCAAATAAAGATTATTGTAACCTGATAAAGAATCGGAACCAACCAATTTTGAATCATGAAACAAACTAAATATTTCATTCCCGAATGAACAAGAATAACCAGATTTGTCCAAAGCAGAAATAGAAATCAAATTCCGTCGAAAAGACGATACAATAAATTTCTCATCAAGATCCAAATAAAATCCAGTCTTTAACAATAATCTAAATTTTCCTATTGCTTCTACTTTCACCTTCTTGCCATCGCCAACGTAGATGTATCTTTCACCATCACTTGATTTTCAACAACTCAGGCAACCCTGCATAGATACACCGATGTGAGTTGTTGCACCAGAATCTATCCACCATGTGTATCTTGGTACCGAAGTTAAATTAACCTCAGAACAAACCAAATTAAGAAGAATACCTCTCTTGACACGCCATGCGTGATAGTTGGTACAATTCTTCTTCCTATGACCTACAGCTCCACAGAAGAAACAACCATCCTCAGTTGGTTCCTTATGCTATTTCTTTTGTGATGCTATACCCGCAGCTTCCTTATCAGCTTTCCTTTTTTTGTTCCTTTTGTCCTTAGAGGTGGTGGCTAAATGAACAGTTTCTGTATTGTCATGCTTCAATCTTTCCTCTTCCTGGACACAATGTGAGATGAGCTCATTAAGGGATCATGGGTCCTTTTGACAATTATAACTCACCTTGAATTGACTGAATTATGCCAGAAGGGATATCAAAACTAAGTACACTAATAAACCTTCAGATATATCCATCTTGAGTGCCTTCAGTTTTTAAGCAATGTGAGACATTTCCATAATGTACTCCCGTATGTTTCCTTTCCCTTTGTACCTCATTGAGATAAGATTTGCCAAAAGTGTACTAGTTTCAGCCTTTTCATTCTTGACAAACCTCTTCTCAAGATCCTCAAGGAAACTCTTAGTCGTATTCACCTTATCGGACATAGTGCCCCAAAATGCTTCTGGAATAGCACGCTTCATGACCATCAAGCTTATGCGGTTAGATCGTTCCCACTTTTCCATCTCCCTCTTGTCATCAGAGGTACTCTTATCAGTAAGTGCAGTAGGTTGATCGACTCGTAAAGCAAGATCCAGATCCATGACTCCGAGAACAATCATTACGTTCTCTCGCCATGCCTTAAAGTTGGTGTCATTAAGCATTGGAATAGAATTGATGTTAGCGGAGATATTAGCAGCAGAACCTGAAACTGAATTTAAAGAACGATTAAGTTGAAGAGCTCACGTTCTTTAATATGCAAATATTAATTTCAAATAGTGGTAGGGCCCATCACAAGATACCTAACACAATATCAATACTTAGTCTTTGGACATAAATATCGACTTGTAAGTGGTACTCTTGTAGTAGTGATC
Source organism: Fraxinus americana (assembly GCA_035079005.1). Taxonomy (NCBI): domain Eukaryota; kingdom Viridiplantae; phylum Streptophyta; class Magnoliopsida; order Lamiales; family Oleaceae; genus Fraxinus; species Fraxinus americana. The sequence goes on along the minus strand of CM068712.1, from coordinate 15,018,473 downwards.
AAATATTGACAATAAAGAAACATGTCAATCAATAAACCTGTCTTTGGACCTATTCATTGATCACACGTTAAACCAAATAATCGCCACATATTTATCACCACAGGTGTATGTGCAATTCGGCCAAATACTGACCTTTCTTTGGGCCGATCAAGTATTCGCATGAATAACACACACACAAACACCTTTTAATATTCTAAGTAGATCAATTTCCACAAGAGATGTTGCTTTGGCAACATGTTGCTTCAATTAATTCAATTTCGAATATTATATCTCTCAAAAGAGTCCTTTGTACCAAAATTTGAAAAAGGGAATCACCAATTTTGCATATTTGAGTAATTTTGAAATTTTAGGGACCTTTAGGTTAATAATTCAGAACTTAAGGGATCAAAAATTAATTATTCAGAACTTTAGGGGGTCAATAATTAATTATTGAAATCTTTAGGAGTCAGAAATTAATTATGCAAAACTTTAGGGATCCAAAAATTAATTATTTAAAACTTTAGGGGCCAATTTAAATTAATTATGAACTTTTAGGGGCTTAATTGCAAATTTCAAAACTTTAATGGCCCAAATTAATTAATTTTTAAACCTTAGGTACTGAATTATTAAACTTGAAACTTTAAATGGTCCAATTGAGTGAATTATAACCTTAGGGACTTAAATAACCAAAGTTACAAACTTAAGGGGCTGAAGCTGTAAATACTAAACCCTAATTTTAAATTGCAAACAAGGGCCCAAGTTCTTCAAATTTTCAGCCCATACCCCCGCCTCCAAATTCACCCAAACCCTAATCCTTAAAATAATTTTTTTTTTTAATCTTTAGAATTCGCCGCCGCCCCAATAAGCGCACGCTGGCGCTAGCCATTCAAGATCTTCACACCAATATTCTTTGACAATACTGTCTCTCTTTGTTAGGCTGCTGTGTCCTTCTTTGCTTCAAGACTTCGCCGCCGCCAACCAAAAAAAAATTTTTTTTTTTTTTTAAAAATCTTTAAATCTGAAAATCCGAAATTTTGACCAAATAATTTTCAAATCTAACAAAATTAAAACAATAATGTTTACCGTCATAAGATCGTTCATGTTGGATCATCAAGAACTAATTAACCAAAAGTGGAAGCGTACCTGGATCAGACATGATTATCGCAATGAATAAGTCCTGCGATTTTAGTCTTCCAGATCAACACGTTGTTCCTTAATTTCACTCTGAAGATGGGAATCAGAATCGAATGAATAGAACGTGTGATTCGGGGACCATAACCGTATATTTATACTGATTGCCCATTGACCTAATCCGGCCCATCATGGAATTAGGAATAGGCCCGGTCTCTACACATATGAGCTCATACTTTAATTAGATGCTTCAAAGCCCAAAATACCGAAACCTTATTAGATCACTTTAAATGTGTTTAACCAAAATTGATAACCTTTAATTTAATACACAATATTTTACATACAAACCCACATGTTTGATTAAAAAATCCTTACAATTGCAACATCAGGCTTGCCAGTTCGAGAACAGCTTTTTAATGCTTCTATCTGTCATCACGCTCCTTTTAACTTATTCCAAGATGGAGATTTTTCCCGAAGCTTTGGTGGACATACAGATGTGAGTTCCTTGGAGGTCGCAGCACCCATTTTCATCCAAAATAATGGTGGTCGTAGGCATCGTAAGGAACATGCTGTCTAGAATTGGCAACTCTTGACAGGTGCTACATGGTCAAACCTTCCATCTCCATCTGGGATGAGTGAAGCTCGCGTGGTCCCCACCCTGAAGCCATTTCCATTACGTGTGCATGATAATCAAGAACTGATTCTTGTGGCAGGAGATCAAGAAGCCGTAGTGTTATCTCCTGGTGGAAGTCTATATTGTTGGAGGAAAGAGGGGTTTACCAACTTGATTTCGCTAATACTTGATAGGAAGGACAATACTAATAGGAAGAGGTAAATAAAATGTAACTTATATTTCTCAACTTCAACACTTACAACACTTGACTTGACTTGTTGTTACAAAATGGAGGGACTCTACCCCTTTATATGGGGCTTACATGAGACTTCTAGACCACACATTAATCTAGAGAATTCTAGTCCATAAATTTTCATGAGGCTTCTAGATTTCATATTTGGACTAGATATTTTCCTAGAGTATTATAGGTACAATGCATATTTATCTATGACTTAGATATTTACATGGGTCTTTCTAGAATATAATTCTAGAAAATGCTAGACTTTGTTGGGCCTATGAGCAAAATTCTTAAACTCATATTACTTACTCCAAAATTAAGTTTACTTTCTAACATCCCCCCTTAAACTTGATTTTGCTACTCTAAGTAGAGTTCTTATGTTGCGGAACACATCATGCTTGAGTGGCTTAGTGAAAATGTCGGCGATCTGCTCTTGAGAGGTTACATACTTCAATTACACCTCATTCTTTGCAACGCTCTCTCTTACAAAGTGATACCTTGTATCGATATGCTTGCTTCTATCATGAAACACTGGATTCTTTGCCAATGCCAGTGCTGATTTGTTGTCAACATGGATCTCAGTCGGTTCATCTTGTAAGACTCCAAGTGTCTTCAACAAGTTTCTAATTCAGCTTCACATGTAGATAGCGCCACGATCGATTGCTTCTTCGAGCTCCAAGTGAATGCAGTGTTGCCCAAGTAGAATACATATCCAGTAGTGTTCTTTCTATCGTCAATGTCTCCGCCCCAATCACTATAGCCAACAAGTTTGAATTCATTAGATGATGAATAGATTAAACCATAGTCAAGCGTACCTCTGATGTAGCGAAGAATCCTCTTTGTAGCTTTCATATGAGTCATGGTGGGTATCTCCATATAGCAACTGATTAGCCCTACTCCAAAGAGGATATCTGGTCTTGTGCATGTCAAATATCTTAGACTTCCGACAAGACTCTTAAAGAGTGTTGGATCCACTTTTTCACATTCATCATACTTCGATAACTTGGTTCCACATTCGACGGGGGTACATACAGGCTTGCAATCCGCCATGTTGAATTTCTTTAGAACTTCTTTCGCGTACCCTTCTTGTGAGATAAAGATGCCATCCTCCATTTGCTTTACCTCAATCCCAAGATAGTAGGCCATAAGACCGATATCTGTCATCTCGAATTCTTGAGCCATGGCCTTTTTAAACTCAGTGATCATACTTAGATCATTTCCTGTGAATATAAGATCATCCACATTCAAACAAACAAGCAAAATATCTCCTTTCTCATTTACTTTTGTGTAAAGGGCATACTCGTGAGGGCATTTTGTGAAGTCATTTTCTAGAAAATACTTGTCAATTCTACTATTCCATGTCCTTGGAGCTTGTTTCAACACATATAAAGCCTTTTTGAGTTTTAAGACTTTACCTTCATGCCCTTTTATTTTATATTCCATTGGTTGCTCCACATAAACTTCTTTTTCAAGATAACTGTTCACGAAAATATGTTTCGAGTTTGAATCACCGCAAGTGTACGGTTCGTTGACAAGTAATAAAGTGGAAATAGTAAAATTTCGAGTATCGTTCCCACGAGGATTGGTCTAACTTAATTTCTATTATTGTGACCTTAACCGAAACTATAAACTCAAGTGATAGTCGTAATGATTTTCCTATGAAATTGTAAATAACATGCAAATTAAACTAAAGTTGCGATGTAATTGTAAAACAACGATTGAATGCAAAGTTTGAGAAAAATAATATATGGAAAAGCGCACTAGGATCCCGAATCACCAAGCAAAGTTCACTCTTAACCCCTATTTCACAATTTGACAACACAATGAATCTTTTGAAGAATCAATGTTTCTAACCTATCCAACAATCTCTTTCGAGTAGAATTGAACCTATCCTAGTATACCATTTGACTATATTTCTATGACAAATGCAATATATAAGAATGCATGAAGTTTTGTAAACACTTAGAGATTCACGTAATGCATATCGGTATATTTCTATCCTCTATGAACAAAACGACGATTTACACCTTGTTGAATTTATTTCCCTTCTTTCGAATGCAAGAAATAAATCACCTAAACTCACACAATTTTCGTCGACTATAATCACGGAGATACTGAGCGTATGTAAATCATTCAAAATCATCAAAATGTTTGAATATCAAATTGCAAAATAGAATTAAAGACTTCACAATGCGAGATTCATCGTTCACCTAGTACATGAAAAGTTTAGCCTAGCATAATGAAATTAAAACAATAATAAAAATGATAGAATGAAAACATCACCAAAAATTGGAGTTTTGGATCTTGAATCTTGAATCTTGATGTAAAAATCCTTGTTCTAGCCTTCGATCTTGCTCAAAACTGTTGTTTTTCTCTCTAGGAAGGCGTAACCCTAATTCTCGACGTCCCTCGTATTATAAAGGAGTCCTAGATATTCTTTCCAAAGGAGTTCGAACCAGATAAGGAAACTGAAAATTTTTGCCCAGAAACCTTCCTTGCGATCGCAAGGAAGGATCCCTTGCGATCGCAAGGAACAACCTATTTCCCTTCTTTTTCTCCCCGTTGAAGCTTGGGCAATCGCAAGGTATTACACCATGCGATCGCAAGGAAGAAGGGGTTTTCCTTCTTGTTCATTTTGGTCCTCAAAGTTTTCTTCCGTTCGTCCTTGGTCCTGGTCCCTTCTCTCGCCACCTCCAGTCATCCATTTTGTTGGCAATTAGGTCTTCCATGGATGTTTGTGCTCGATTGATCATTCGGGTCAACTTCTGAGTATTTGCAAATTAGTCCCTGAACTTTCGTTGACTTGCATCTTGGTCCTTTTCGCCTCTTTTTGCTTTCATTTCACTCCTTCTATCAGATTCACCCTACAAAAAATAATATATAACTAATCAAGTTCTTTTCGAGCTTTTTGCAACAACATTCAATCTGTTTTGTATCACAATTACTTGTGTAAAACACACTTATCAATAACCATTTAGAAAAGCTAATTTCACATTCATTTGAAAAATCTTCCACTTGTTTTGCGCGGCAAGAGAGATAATTAATCTTATGGTTTCTAACCGAGCAACAGGGGCAAATACCTCTTCAAAATCGATCCCCGACTGTTGGTTGTAGCCTTTGGCAACCAATCTTGCTTTATATCTCTCCACTTCTCCTTTAGCATTCTTCTTTATCTTGTACACCCACTTGACTCCGATTACTCTTTTTCCTTTGGGAAGAGTCGTCAGCTCCCATGTATCATTTTTCTCAATAGCTTTAATCTCTTCATCCATGGCATATCTCCATCTTTTATTTTGCGCTGCTTCTTCATACCCTATTGGCTCACAATCGGCAAAAAGACAAAAAAGTGTGAGATAATTTTGATTCTCTGTTACCTCATATAGCTCTTGTAGGCTCCTCATCAATGGTGTCCTTTCGCTTGAGCTTTCTCCTTGTGAAGATACTGGTGAAGCATCTCCATGAGCAGGTGATAGAGGTGGACTAGTAGGCTCTTGCTGCTCTTCATTCTCTTGTTCTTCTTCTTCAAAAAATGGCAAGAAGTCGTAGTCTTCTTCTTGGACACCCCAATCCCAATCTCCTTCTTCATTGAACTCGACGTCTCTACTTATGATAATCTTCTCCTTGCTTAGATTATACAGTTTGTAGCCTTTGGAGTGAGAGTCATAGCCGATAAAGACATACCTTTCACTCTTATCATCTAGCTTGGACCGCTTTTGATCCGGCACATGAGCATATGCAATGCTCCCAAATACTCATAGGTGAGAGATACTGGGCTTCCTTCCACTCCATGCTTCTTGTGGTGTCTTATTCCACACACTTCTAGAAGGAGATCAATTAGATAGGTATACAGCGCAATTAACAGCTTCGGCCCAAAGTTCTTTGGGAAATCTCTTGCTTTTGAGCATGCAGCGGGCCATGTTAAGAATTGATCTATTCTTTCTTTCGGCTACTCCATTTTGTTGTGGAGAGTATGAAACCGTTAATGGGCGACGAATTCCGTTTTCTTCACAATATTTCTCAAACACTTTGGAGGTAAATTCTGCTCCTCTATCCGATCTCATGGCTTTTATGCTATAGCCACTTTCCTTTTCAACGAGAGCTTTAAACTTCTGGAAAGTTCTAAAAACTTCCGATTTCTGTTTGAGAAAATAGACCCAAGTCTTTCTACTAAAATCATCAATGAAGAGAACAAAGTAATTGTTCTTACCGAGAGAGCTTGGATTGATTGGCCCACAAACATCTGCGTGTACAAGTTCTAGCGGCTTCTTAGCTCTTGTAGATGCTTCTTTTGGAAAACTTTTCCTCGAATGCTTCCCAAGTAAGCATCCTTCACATAATTGATTCGGATGATTTATTGGAGGCAAACCTTTTACCATCTTCTTCTTACTTAACAACTTTAAGCCCCCAAAATTAAGATGCCCAAATCTTAAGTGCCAAAGCCAAGATGAATCTTTAAAACAAGCTTTTAAGCATTTAGCAACATCATTTTGAATGCTTAATGCAAACATTCTATTTCTTGTCATAGGGACTTTAGCAATCAGATTTTTTCTTTGATCTCTTATTGAAAGACTATGATCTTTCAAATAAATATCATAGCCATTCTCTAAGAGTTGTCCCAAGCTCAGAATCTTATTCTCCATATTGGGCACATAGTAGACATTTGAGATAAATTGATACATACCATTCTTCAAGCGAATCAAGATTTTACCTTTGCCTTTCACGGGGATCTTCGATTCATCTCCAAAAGTAATATTGCCGCTTACCGATTCATCAAGCTCCACGAACATGTTTCTTCTTCCGCACATATGGTTGCTTGCTCCCGTATCCAAGTACCAAGTGTTTATTTCCTTGCTTTCTTCACCTTTGTATGCCATCAATAGTGTAGGATCCACTTCATTTTCTTGACTAGCATAGTTGGCTTTCTCCTTGACTTGGTTATTACCATTTCTACATTCTAAAGCATAATGGCCAAATTTTTGACAATTGTAACATTTAACTTGAGATTTGTCATACCTTGGCCTTTCATTTTGCCTCGTACCTTTTCCTCTTCCATAACCTCTAGTGGAAAACGAGCTTAGGCTTCTTTCCTCCTTGTAGAATGCACTTCTTCCTTGATTTTGGCCCCGTCCTCTTCCTCTTTGGCTTCTCCTACTGCTGAACTTTCCTTCACCCTTGTTCAAAGTGAGGTTTGTTTGAAGAGCTTGCTCTAATGGCTCTTCTTTTACCTTCTTCTTTAGTCTTTCCTCATGGGCTTGTAAAGATCCCATGAGTTGATCGACACTCATACTATCTAGATCTTTAGATTCCTCAATGGCTACAACTATGTAGTCAAATTTAGAATCTAAAGACCTAAGTATCTTCTCAATTACTCTAGTGTCACTCAACTTTTCTCCATTCCTCTTTAATTGGTTCTCAATGGCCAATACTCTTGAAAAGTAATCAGATATTGATTCCGATTCTTTCATATGTAAAGCTTCAAACTCACCTCGAAGTGTTTGGAGTCGAACCTTTTTCACCTTCTCAACTCCTTTGTGGGAGTTTTGCAAGATCTCCCATGCTTCCTTACTCGTAGTAGCACAAGCTACTTTCTCGAACATGCCTTCATCTAAGGCTTGATAGATGAGGGTGAGCGCCTTATTGTCCTTCTTCCTCGCATCCTTCAAACTATCCCTTTGTGCTTGGGATAGAGTGACCTCGTCATGTGACTCCGTGTAGCCTTTCTCTACGATCTCCCATGCATCTTGCGACCCGAGCAATGCCTTCATCCTTATGCTCCAATTGTCGTAGTTATCCTTGTTAAGTTGAGGGACTTGAAAAGGAATCATCCCACTTGCCATTTTTCACAAGGACCTTAGGGCTCTGATACCAGTTTGTTGGAGGAAAGAGGGGTTTACCAACTTGATTTGGCTAAGACTTGATAGGAAGGACAATACTAATAGGAAGAGGTAAATAAAATGTAACTTATATTTCTCAACTTCAACACTTACAACACTTGACTTGACTTGTTGTTACAAAATGGAGGGATTCTACCCCTTTATATAGGACTTACATGAGACTTCTAGACCACAGATTAATCTAGAGAATTCTAGTCCATAAATTTTCATGAGGCTTCTAGATTTCATATTTGGATTAGATATTTTCCTAGAGTATTCTAGGTACAATACATATTTATATATTACTTAGATATTTACATGGGTCTTTCTAGAATATAATTCTAGAAAATGCTAGACTTTGTTGGGCCTATGAGCAAAATTCTTAAACTCATATTACTTACTCCAAAATCAAGTTTACTTTCCAACATATATACATCTGTTGATCTTCCAGCGCCTCCTACTCATGCCTTAGTTTGTGATGATTTCTCAAATGACGGGCACACAGACCTTATTCTCTTGACTTCTAATGGTGTATACGGTTATGTTCAGACTAGGCAACCGGGTGCCCTATTCTTCAGCACGCTCGTGGGTTGCCTTATAGTTGTGATGGGAGTGCTATTTGTCTCCCAATACTTAAATTCTAACATGGGGAAGCCTCGAGCATCATCAGTTCAACTTTAACTAGCAGGAGTTTTATTTATGCCTTCAGAAAGATGCACATGGAGGAGTTTTGAATGTTGGATCGGCACGAATTACAGTGGTTGCCTATTACCAGTGAAGGGAAGCCAGCCGGTGCAGGTTCAAGGGTTGCCTAGGTTTGTTTGTATACTCAGGACCGAATTCATTTCTCCCCATTGAATCAATCGAGGATATATTAATTTTTCAACTTGTTTGTGGCGGAGTATGTTTGGGTAAAGCTTAAAAATTTTCTGAGTGCAAGTTTGAAGGGTCAAAGTTGGTCTAAAAGTTACAAGTTTACTGTTAAAATAAATATAAAAGTTTAGTTTTATAGTTTGTTCACATTGGTTTGTTGGATTAATTAGGTTACTGCCATCATAATTTGGGTAATATCTCTTGCTAATTTAATTCCAAGAGATGCCATAGCATACCCTTAAAAATTGTTGTGTAAAAATTTTCTTTGACAAATTGCTGCATCAAGGATTCCTAGTCACCCGACCTGAACTTTCCGGTAGTCTACCTTTCTCCCAAAGATCTTTTTAGTCGATGAGATTGTAAATTGTTTAATCAGCCTCTATCTTTTTCTCCTTAAGACTGCACTATCAATTTTTTTGTGGCACGAAAGGTAGCATGTACGGGTAGGACACGTGTCGAATACCGTCATTCCTCGGACACTCTATCATGATCAATTTTATTCTGAAGTATTATATATTTTTTAAGTAAAAATATTAGTAAATAACAAATATGTACTCATTGTTAAAATATTTCAATAAGAAAAATTAATAATAAGTATAAAACTAAATTTATACATTTCAATAAGAAAAATTTTTAAAAAGTTAAAAACAAAATTTATAATATATAAATGAAAGTTTTTAAAGAATTTAATCATCGTGTCGACGACGTATCGTGTCGTTAATTTTTTTAAAAATCGTGCGTCGACGTATTCGATACATAGGTTACTGCCATCATAATTTGGGTAATATCTCTTGCTAATTTAATTCCAAGAGATGCCATAGCATACCCTTAAAAATTGTTGTGTAAAAATTTTCTTTGACGAATTGCTGCATCAAGGATTCCTAGTCACCCGACCTGAACTTTCCGGTAGTCTACCTTTCTCCCAAAGATCTTTTTAGTCGATGAGATTGTAAATTGTTTAATCAGCCTCTATCTTTTTCTCCTTAAGACTGCACTATCAATTTTTTTGTGGCACGAAAGGTAGCATGTACGGGTAGGACACGTGTCGAATACCGTCATTCCTCGGACACTCTATCATGATCAATTTTATTCTGAAGTATTATATATTTTTTAAGTAAAAATATTAGTAAATAACAAATATGTACTCATTGTTAAAATATTTCAATAAGAAAAATTAATAATAAGTATAAAACTAAATTTATACATTTCAATAAGAAAAATTTTTAAAAAGTTAAAAACAAAATTTATAATATATAAATGAAAATTTTTAAAGAATTTAATCATCGTGTCGACGACGTATCGTGTCGTTAATTTTTTTAAAAATCGTGCGTCGACGTATTCGATACATATATCTGTGTTGGTGTATATAGGTCAAATTTAACTGCAAATAAGTTTCAAACAGGCCAGTTAATATACTTACTACATAAATAAGATAAATCAAGTCAAAATCCATAATCACCATCTTCTAGTCGTGGATGCAATTAGAAAAATAGGTCCAATGAGCCTCGTCAATGATCACCTATAGTACCGTGGCCGCTAAGTAGAAATCAATATCTATTTATTGATTACTATATAACAAATTTATCCTCACAAAGGAGTTAAGACTTTCTTATTAGAAATTTTACTCTATTTTTCTCCTTTTGGTGGAAGAAAATGCACCAACATCTCTCGTACTCAGAAGGCTAGGAGAGAGTAAAATTTGTTTCAATACATCTCCTCAGGTGCTCCACTTGGAAAATGACAAAATAAATTATAATAAAAGAATTTGAGAAAATGATTACCACGGATACACTTTCATCAGTGATCTCTAAATGGAGTGATAAATGTGTAAAAACACACTTATTTAGCACTTTTCTGGAATTAATTGGAAATGAAATTGAGTATATTTCTGTTCATAATTGTGCAATTTCCACTTTTGTAGGCGAAAACCCCGATAAGAAGAAGAACAAAGCGAAAAATGAAGAAAAATGATTTAAAGTGCACAAAAATGTGAAGAAGGGAACTGAATTGCACAATTCAGAAAGTTGAAGGACTTGAAGTGAAATTTATCAAGGGCATAAATGAAATGAAAGTCAAAATTCAAGGACCAAAATGTACAAGATCAAAGTTGAGGGACTATTTTGCTCACTTTCCGAAAGTTTGGGGACTTTAGTTGTATTTTTTCCTAGGATATTTTAGTTAACTTAATGGCTAAGAAATGAAAATATCCATCCTATTTATACTAGTCTTGGATGTTTTTTTTTTGGATTAGTTTTTAGTTTGTTTTTAGTTTTTTAGTTTTATAACTAAATAGATTAGTTTAGTTTAGTTTTAGGTTTTAGTATTTTTTTTTCTCTCTTCTCTTCTCATCTTCTCCCTTTTGCTCTTCTTTTCTTTTTTTGTTCTTTTGTTTTAGTTGTGTTCTTGGCTCACTTTGGAGGAGGAATCATAGATCTACAAGAAGATCACTACAAAGAACTTGGCAAAGAATTAGGGGAAGATCAATACCAAGCTTAAAAGGGGTTCATCTATACTTTGATTTCTCTCATTTATTTGCCAAACTTGTAATGAATTTGTTTAGATATTTCCTTTGTTTTCATATCTATAAAATGAGCTAAGTTTGTTGTGTTGGAATTTATAATTAAACTTAACCTGGCTAGTTTTATTAATTATTGATATATCTACATGTTTAGTGAAAAATGCATTTGTTATAAAAATCATAGTGTATTGATCATCATATTTAAGATTACTTCATTTTTGTGACAACAATAGATGTAGTAATTAGGTATTTATGTGATTATTGAAAAATAGTTGCATTTAATAGACCGAAATGATTGATACCATGAGTTTGTTAGGTGTTCTAGGCGCGTCTAGGTGATATAGAAATATACACCTACCACATGTGATCCATTGAGCTATTTTCACAAAAATTCATACAATTAGTTAAGTTTGTATCAACATAGAAATATGTGGTATTCATTAATTAATTAGGGTTAATATCACTCCAAAGAGGGTATTAACTAAAACAGGAAAATTGGGTTTAACTATCGCATTTTGGTAATTTGCATCAACGTATGATCGGTTTGATATTAATGAAACAATAGGTTAAGCGACATCGTCAATTCCAACCACGTTCTTCCCTCCGAAATTTCCAAGATATTTTATTTTCTTATTTTGTAGATTGTTAGTTTATTTATCGCATTTCAAATTATGTTTTTAATTGTGTGTGTTTCCTTTTGTCGTTAGAATTAAAATCGATTAAAGTTGTGTAATAAAGTATACATTCCTCGTGGGATCAACAATCCGGACTCTTAAGGTCCACTTTATTACTTGAACGCGACCCGCGCGCTTACGGCATATTTTCAGCAAACATGGAGAATCGGGGTTAGTATTTAACTTTTTATATTTTATTACTTTATTTATAAACGAAATTTTTTCGTCGGTAATTAACTTTTTAAATTGTTTATTCTTCAATAATAAAATACGTTAAATTCAAGCGTCTAGTTACATTTCTGAACATAAGAGTAATCAAGTTTATTGTTAACGAAACTTCCTATCTGTAAATTATTTTCGTTTGAAGGTACAATTTGTTTAATTGAAACAAATTGCGATCTTGATTTTGCAGATATTTTGATTCCAGTGAATGATGACGTTATATCTTTAATCTGTTTAATTCTTAACAAATTAGTATTAACAAATTGTCGGGGTCGTTCTAGCTATATAAGAAATCCTTGATTAATAATAAGATAAATAGCTTACTTCAAAAATCCAATAGATTTCTGGAATCAATTATTATTTCTAAATTTCAAAAAAGAGATAAAAACACGGTAGAATTGAATATATAAAGAATAAAACAAACAAATGTGATAATAGGAAACAAGTTATTGCTGCTCTATCTCTGATGTCACACATTATTATAAGCTACGGTAATCTTAATATCTGAAACAATAGCTTTATTTCATGAGCTTTGCAACCATATCTATAGATAGATCAACAAGAGTTTCTTCCAAACGCCAAATATTGTGAAGAATTAGAAACTTTATATTTTATTTGTCTAAATACAAAAAGATTCATCAAAGTTAAGATTCTTATTTAGAATTATCTCTTTCACAACCTGTTGGACAAATTATTGTCAAACGACCTTTTGGGCGATAATGTAAAATCGATATAATTTTTCAGTCGACATTGACCAATTGACTGAACTAAAATATTGACCCCTCAATGAAACGACCCAACCCTAAAACTATTTGGGACCATTAGAAGCAGCCTGTTTAATTAGAGTTGCTCATGGCCCATTACTTCACTTCTTGAACGGCTTATTACATGTTGACCCACTTATTGATTCAATTGGCCTGCTTACCGGTTTTGGGCTTGGCATTACTACAGAATGTTTTCATATATATGCTACTCCTCTTTGCTTGGTAGTGTATGTGCATTATTGTTTTGGCTCATTCTTTGGTGAAAAACAGTTGCCTCTTCTCTTAGTTCGTGCCCCCACTGTTTCTCTCATTTTCCATTGCCTTTGCGGTTGCAATAATACTATCATCGTTGTGTCATTTGTGGATAATACCAAAGCAAGAAGTTGGGAATAATTATAGGTTTTTGGGTCAAATCGGGTGTCAATTGGTTGGATTTATATTGAGCTTGGAATACACCTTTGTGATCAAATCTTTCTCTACAATCAGATATCAAAGCTATTGGTACGAGATTTTAGACTAAAAATCCAATAAAAAACTGTTTAGATTAAAAAATAATCTAAAACTCTCGAACCTTCAATCTCTGAGTGAAACGGAGCCCAAAACTGTGCAGTACAGGTGGAGGTGCCACTAGGTGTGTGGTGAGTGAAGGCAGAGGTGACCGACGGAGACTCTGAGTGTGCTCTCCAGCGCGATGCGTCTAGAATTTTCTGGAGAAGTTTTATTCGGACATATTACTTGGTTTATCATTCTGAACATTTCGATATTGTTACTTTTCAATTTCAGATTATACTGTGAATTTGGACGATTTTGCCACTGGACACTCGGCTTTCGATTGTCGATTGATTCAAGTGCGGAGCCAAGAATTTATCGTACGGGGGGGCTAAAATTTTTAAAGTGTAATGTACGAATAAGATTTTTGAGTCTAAGAGATGATTCTATTCAGTTCATAGGTTTTCTACAAGCATTGTCATATAGTTTTACGGGATGAAATAACATGCTTGACTCCTAGAGATGCATTTCATTTTACTAAGAGGCTAATGGTTTATCAAATTGCACAATGTCTCCAATACTTATTCCACATGATTCTTTCAGCTGGAACACAGCTTTGCAATAGACATCACAATATAATATTTTTTAACACTTTCAAAATGCAAAAATTTAGGCATGAGCTAGAACTTACCACTACTTTTGATATTTCTTTAGCATAGATAACTTGAAGTACAACACACACTTCAAAAGCATAATGTTACAAAATAATGAAACATGCTCAGTTACTAATGAAACAATGTAACACGCACTGCACGGCCTGTACCCTCACAAGTTGTATTACCTTAACCTGACATTATTTTTCTAGATACTGAGATACAGCAAATATTTTGAAAAGGAAGGCTCAGTTGAAGTCTTTGGCGGATGGCAGACTAAATTTTGAATTTTGAAAGGGTTTACAGGCAGATGGAATACGATAACGATCAGAAACTTAGCTTGGAAGAGTTCGAGGCAGGGGCTTATGATTCATACAAGACTTATGTCGAATTTGAAATGGGATGGGATCATGGGAAGAATATCATTCACTTGAAGGGAATACAACAAACTTGACATTAATAAGGATAAGTACTGTAGTTAATCTCTAAGCTAGTTTTATTTTCCAAAATTCGGCATTAACCCTCTAGATGAACAATTAACCCTTAAAAATTAATTACTGATGCACATGAATAGACGCTCGAATAGGTAGTGGTAGACCAATTAACCCTTAAAAAATTAAAGAGGATGCACACCGCACACGTCAATCCCATCTCTATTCTCTAATTAATTAATAACTTTGATAAAAATAATAAGAGCTAAGCAACACCTCAAAAAAATCGTCAATTAGTGTAGTGGGCAAATAAAGAAAAAGATATTTAGGCTCAAGTGCAACGGATATTCCCCTGAATCCCCTCACACATCGAAAAATCAACACGCCAAAGTTTTCAGTTTTAACCTTCTATATATTTCTTTGTATTAAAAGAAAAATAAAGAAAATAATTAATTACAGACCTCAACAATGGTATCTGTTGGTTTGGAATCGACTGATAGAGGGCGGACTTCGACGATAAAGGGTTTCGGCAATCGACGGTAAAGGGTTTTAGTCAGAGGCGAGTATTGGAAGAAACCAAGAACATAGAATCCATGCACACGTAAAGGGTTTGGGAATTGGGTTTAATTTTAGTGAAAAATAAAAGGGAAAAAAATAAAATTCAGGTGCCTACTTTATAAATTAAGAATTCAAGTATATATATATATATATATATATATATATATATATATATATATATATGTATGTATGTATGTATGTATGTATGTATGTGTGTGTGTGTGTGTGTGTGTGTGTGTGTAGATTGCCGTTTCCTGCAATCTAGCGTCGTTTCCTTTTATAGTAGGACTCTCTCACTACACATTCGAAATTCCCAAACATTAAATTGAGGTCTGAAATTCATAATTTTACGGCACTGTCACCTATTTCCACCACCGAAGACCACAAACAGGTAACGTTTTTCATTGATTTTGAACACAAATTAAACGATTTCATCCACATTCATGCTTCGCGTCATAGATTTGGAAATCCAGTTCTGGTCACGTAAATTGAACGATTTCACCCACAAAATCCAATTCTGGTCATGTAAATGCTGATCGTGTCTGGCCAAAAACGTAAGTCACACGTTGCGTAAATTCTATTCACCCTATTACATCATATCTGTATATGATGTTAATGTGAGTACTCAGATTTACTGAGTTAATTTTCTGTGACCTGCTACTAGATATTATTTACCATGCGTGATCGTCCTATGACCTGCTTTTGTTGATATGTGAAGTGAGAACACGTATGTGACCGTGACCGAACAACTAAGAACTAGCAAACAACAAAATGTGACCAAACTGCGGCCACATAAGAACTGTGACATGATAATAGCTATCTTTTACAATGCATGATCGGCCTGTGACCTGTAAATATAGAAATGTGACCTTCACATGCGTATATGTGACCATGAATGAACATGTAAGAGCTTCCAAATAACAAGATGTGCTCAAATATTGAAAAGTATAGTAAGTGACTTTCATCATCACATTACATCCCATTGCATACTGAGTATTGTTAGAAGTTTGGTAAGCGCACGGCATGACATTAATTTTGGTAATATGTTACTTGGTTGAGAATGTGACCATAATATCACATCACCAAAATAGATAATGGTTGTAGATGAACGTGACTTGTGCGGCTCCCAATGTCACCTTCAATTTTTTGTCATATATGATTTGTTTAGAGATGTGCCTTCATTTTAAATCATGAATACCTTTATTAACTGATGAATTTGAAATTGCAGAAATGGTGTATTTGCATATATGTCTGTTGCATGGAGCTCAATCGTTATTGGCATTGGTACACCATAGATGCAATTATGTAAACCTTGTTGACACGGTTATGACAGAGTTTAGTTTTGATCCGACGTGGGTGACAGTGTCGTTGACGTATGTATTGAATGATAATTTACCGCCATTCTCGATAAAAAATGACAGAAATGTCCAGTCATACCTTCTGCTGAAGGAAATGGACCGCGATCCTGCTAAATACCCAGTAATTGTTGATGTGACTGTTGTAGAAGTAGAAAAACCTTCTAATACGGTTCCGGTTAAACCCTTCTCCTAGTGGGGAGCTTTGTCCATTGTAGGATATGGCAACAGACATATGCAGAACAGCAATTGATCAATCAGTTCACATTTGGGATAACGAAATCACAGTTGTATTTGCTGCAGATGCTAGAGAGGTCGAATAAGGAAGGATTTTCTGGGATAAAGAAATTTTAAAATTGAGCCTACCCTTTTTTGCCATACGGAACATGTTTGAGTTTATAGTTGAACGGTCTGACAAGAAAGAATATGTTGTGAGGTGTTCACAAGAAGGTTGTAGCTGGATTTGTAGATCGTCAAAATGGGGTAAAACAAATCTATTTAAGATTCGAAAGGTGGGTAGTCACACATGTGCATTGAATGTCGTGTTGGGGTCACACAGGCAAGTATCAACTACATTTGTGTCTTCTAGCATCAAGTATAAATACACATCATCCAGTACCTTATACACACCGAAGGATATATACAGTGACATGTTGCAGACTTACGGTGTTTATTTGAATTATTCAAAAGCATGGAGATCCCGCGAGCATACCTTGAAGATGGTTAGGGGTGATCCAACCGATTCATTCGATAAGATACCAAGCTTCTTCCACGTGCTCCGACAAAAGAATCTTGGTACGGTCACAGAGTCGGAGGTTGAAAGTCATAGTAGATTCAAGTATTGTTTATGGCACTTGGTGCATCAATACGTGGATGGAAGCGTTGTCGGCTTGTAATCGTGGTCGACGATACGTACTTGAATGGTCACTACGGCTGTACCATTTTCACATCATGTACACAGTATGCAAATAATAGCATATTCGTTCTTACTTTTAGAATTGGGGATAATGAGAACGACAAATCTTGGAGATGGTCTTTAAAGAACCTGAAAAAGGCATATGGTCACAAAGAAGGAATTTTTTTGTGTTAGATCGTCATACCAGTATAAAGAATGCAATAGAGCATGTTTATCAGGGAACATATCATGTTATTTGCTCATATTATTTGTTGCAAAATTTGAAGTTATATTATGGAAAATCAGGACAGAATATTACACATATTTTCAACTCAGCTGTCTGCGCTTACACAGTAGAAGAATTTGAACATAACATGAGACGTCTGGACACAATGAACGAGAAGATTCGTGGATACCTGGTATTGAATTGCATCCGAATACATTGTCACATATATTGAAATGGTCACGTGTAATTATGTGGTTTTAATTTATAGTGTACATTTTACAAGCTGATGTTGGACCTGAAAAGTGGTCACGAATTCATATGCCAGCGAACAAATATTCCACAATGACATCAAACATTGTAGAATCAGTCAACGCGGTCACAAAGGAAGGGAAAAATTACCCAATTGTATCCTTACTGAAATCATTGTGATAGACTGTACAAAATTGGTTATGTAAACATAGAGACGACGCGCATGGAACGTTCACGACGTTGTCCACCAAGTATGAGAACGTAATGAGAAGAATGAGTATAGAGTTAAGGAACTTGAGGATATCTTATTTACTTTACTGCTGATATTTATGAATGTGACCTGTCTAACTGCGTGTAATCTGGATTGTACATTGTGAAAACATATTTATAATGTGACAATATATGTGTGTGCATGAATCTTGTATATTTCACCTAGACATAATGCATTTTATCCTTAACGTAAGTGCCTGTGACCTAAACCCATCTGTGGCCAAAAACATGTCTGTGACCTTGAATGTAAAGTGTAATAAGATATGTATGTATCTGTTGTTGTATATGTAAGCTGAATTGAATGTATGTGATTTCTTATTTTGCTACTTGTATTCACAACTGCCATTCTTGATTTTTCTTTCTCGTAGGTATCTCCTTCCAACCAGTCAGAGTTCTCTGTCAGCGATGAAAAGTCCACATTTTTTGTTGAAATTGAACAATGTACATGCACGTGCGGGATGCTACATTTCGATTTGTTACCATGCCCGCATGCCTTGGCCGTAATTGCAAATACAAAAAGGGATCCATATGCATGTTCTTATTATTACACAAGAAATACATATGTGAATGCGCATAAAGATTCTATATATCCTGTTGGAAATCCAGACGAATGGAAAATGTCTGATGAAGTACAATACGAAGTTGTCTTAGCTCCAAATTAGAAACGAAGTTCTGGTAGACTAACTAAGAAGATGAAGAGATCATCTAGAGAAGAGAAACCAAAAGTGAGATGTGGTCGTTGTGGTGGACATGGTCATAGCCGCATGAGATGCTCAAGTTTGATGCCATTACATTGAGAAGATATGGAGAATAACACTCTATAATCAGAAAACAATAAATAGAGGATACAGATACAGCAAATGTTATATCACATCCTCTTATTTGAAACATTTATTTGAATATCAAACGTCGAAATCATCATTGAATGTCACATTTAATATTGTGTAAATGTGTTTTGGTGGGTTAAAAGTGCGGTGTGAATTACACAGTGAAATCTATGTGACCACATTATCGCAAATGCTTATTCTTTTTTGCTATGTGACCTGGGTTGTAAAGCAAATATATGTGACATGATTTTCACAAACTCACCCTCATCTGTGACCTATACTCCAAAGCAGGTATATGTGATCTGCTTGTCACAAACTCACTGTATGTGTGGCCTGAGTTCCTATGGTTTCAATGGAAGTATATGTGACCTACTTTTAGTAGTTTTAAACATGTCTGTGACCTGTTGTACCAAGTAAGGATATATGACCTCTTTTTTACATATACAACAATAATCTGTGACATGTCTTGCACATCTACATCTGTCTTTCGAAATAATTTTAAAACATGCTAGTCACGTGTGGGGCCAAACATTGATATCTGACCTACCTTTCCTAACGAAAATGTGAATTCATACCGGCATATGCATTATGAACTCAGTTACACAAATAACTGTGACGTGTGGTGTCAAGAATGCATATGTGACCTTGATTTCACATTCACAATGTGATCTGTGACTTGTAACTCACATTCACGTATGCACAATACATGAAACGGGTATCAACATATACGTAACAAACGACGACACATTACAAATTGAAACATGTGGCAATTTTCAATATAGTAACTTCAAATTATTAGAAAATATGAAAAGGTATAATCTGCAGGTCATAAAATTCATTTACAAATCTAATTCAAATACTCATTCTATGACTATCCCCTCCTCTTTTGTAGTCTTCTTTGCCTTCTTCACGTAACTCTCTCTGGGTTTGTATAGGAGCGAATCAATATCCAATCTACACTTACTGGCATCAAATTTATGTGGTATGGAACTTCTGCCGTTAGGAGGATATATAAGGCGTACAAAATAAAGAATATCCCACAATCGTGACTGCAAAACAACACAACACATTATGTTATTGTTGTGTTTGTTTTACAAGTTATACATTTATGATTTGTCACATACTTACCCATTTGTGTGCTGAGGTAGGGTACTATCGACAATCACCTTCAATTCCATGCATTCGGATTCATTATAATCAGGGTCCTTTTTTGAAATTTCTATTGTATTCATTAGAGCAAGCAATATTTTCACATATGGTTCAATACCTTGTAGGACCTTCCAGTTGTGATAACTTTTACCAGGCGAATTGAATATCGTCAACGTATGGCAACTAAATATTAGTATATCGAGCATCCGTGAGCTTTGTTGGTTGGCAGGATTGGCATGAACACATAATCAACATCGACCTAAGGTGTACTTAGAGGTATACTGTGACCTGTTACGACATCAGTCAAGCTGGACTCCGACATCAGAACATTAGGACCCTTCAGAAAAGCAGGGTACAACTGTTTTATCTTATTCTGGAACCAAGTGTTTGTCGTTGTAGCTCTCATATCTATTTTCTTCCCAAATTTTGCCAGCTGACGAATGTAATAGAAGCATGCATCCATGTGCCATTTCAGGAGAAATGGAAAGATTAAATATTACATGAAATAGTTAGAATGAAGATCGCGCTGTGACTTAATTCGAGTTTGATATGTGACATGTTGGCATGAAAGTTCCGATTGTCTGTGACCACTGGTTGACTACAGATTGAATGATGTGTATGCATGCGGTGGTAGCTGTGTGATAAGATTCTGTGATTCATGAAGATTTAAATGTGACTGAAAAAGAATGCTTAAGTGCAACCGTACCACACTACTCAAAGACGTTTCCTCGTTTATAAGCTCGTGGACCATGTCTTGTGACCGACTGTAAACGAACCGATAACGAATGCGGGTTTGATTACGTCGTCCCGCTCGTTAAACTTTTTCCTGAATCCAAACATTGAACATTAAGTTGCTTTGATACTATGAGATGTTGAGCAACATTCACATACCTATATTTTGACTTGTACCCTCACTGGAACCAGCCCAAGAATGCCGATCTATCAGCTTCTTCGACATTATCTTTGTAAGTTTCAAAAAAACTACACTGTCATCGTACTTGAATAAATTCTTTTATCCTACTACGAAAAGATATCGCAATATTCTCACATGCCTCGAAACTCGCTTAACTGGTAATGACGAAGCTAGTTCGGAAGTAGGTGACACCTGTGTATTGTTGTACAAGTCACATATTAGTTTGTGTAGACTCACTAAGTTGAATATCCAGCATATTAAATGCCACGGACGTGTTTTTAAGCATGTGTGATATGTGATATCTGGACGCTAATTGTTCATGACCTATATGTGTTATGTGTCCAGTATAGCACAAAAAATTTAGTTTGTAAGTATCTCTGTGACAACATTTTTTGTTGCTGTCACCACATCAGCAATGACAGTATCTGCAAAGATTTGTTCAGTCAATTTCTCAAAAACCTGAAAACATAAAAGAACATACAGTTAACTGTGACCTTCAAATATGTATATGTGACCATGCATTAACGATGTCACTTGTAATAGTGAACTGTGAGCGGGAAATAAATATATGTGACCACAAATGAGTTTGTAAGTACCACTGTGACAACATTTTTTGTTGCTGTCACAACATCAGCAATGACATTATCTGCTTGCTTCTAAATGTCTTCAGAATGTAAAACATCATGTTGTAAATATTCGATTCCCAAATCAAATGAAGGTGGTTGAAGACTATAGGAAAGGCCAATATCATCGCTCGAGTACATCTTCTCCTTCCTTTTCCTGTCCACCAATGGTTCCACATTTTCCACCTATATTTTAAATTACAAAAAGTGTGACATGTCAATTGTAACCATTGTCATTGAAATAAAGTGCGAACTTTCATGTACATCCTATGTCTTATCGGATCCTCCAGCAGCCTGAGTTCCTTTGTCTCCTGCTCCATCAGCATGATAACTTGTTTTTTCATTAAACCGCCTTATAATCTCATTAATTGAACTCGAAATCATTGTAGTCACAGATTCAGACAGAAATTGCATGTTTGTCCGAATCTCCATCAAGTCATTTCTTATTTGTCATTGCACTTGGACGACGTCATCCAATTTTTTTGTTTGCTCAGCATTGAGATTTGACATCTGTGACTTGATGGCATCAATCTCTAATGTCAACACTTTATTACTTGACTTGAGATCAGAGATTTGTTGTGTCAATTCCTCAAAAACCTGAAAACATAAAAGAATATACAATTAATCGTGACCTTCAAATATGTATATGTGATCATGCATTAACGATATGTGACCTGTGCCTTGAAAATAATGAAATGTGATTAGATATCTGACTTACATCACCCCAGTGTGTCCCTTCAGATGGTGGTTCATTTGGAGAACGAGGGGCAACTGACGTGCCTTCATCAGTATAGGGTTTTCCATAGGGAGATGACTCCTGACATCTTGGTGAAGGATCTACGAAATCATCATCATCGTCGGTGACTCGATCTTGGCCAATACTAGTTTCTGCTAGCAGTATCAGTGAGTTTCCACTCGTCCCAGCACGGTCAGCTAACTTCTCTATGTTCCTCTTCTTACTGTTGGATCCATGGGAAAACTCTGGTTGATTTGGTTTGTTGTAGTGGATACCATCCATGTATGACATAGCTATTTCAATTTCTGATGGTTCGAGGTCACAAATTTTGATCTATATAACAATACTACTAGAATAAAATATCAACAATTCACTATGTCGCGGTTAAAAATTGATCGAAGATTTACATTTGGTTTGGTGAAGCAGTTGGTTGCCTCCAACTTGGTAGCAGATGGTTGCTCATGTGTGGTCTAATTTTTGATTTGGGGATACATCATTGATATACGTGTCACAATAATTCCATCTAAACTAGGAAATGTCTCGTAGATCCATATTTGAAAGGCTAGCAGCATACCTCGTAGCCTGTAGTATGTTGTCCTCCTACTCAGTCCATCCCTCAATGCACCCAAAGTAATTTCAAATAGTAACTTGCCCCATGGGAACCGATTCAATGCGGAGAAGTCCTCAACGAGAACAAACAAGTAGTGGTCAACCACCTTCTTGTAATCTCTAGGGAAGAGTTAAGCGGTAATGAAATACAAAATTCTCATCATAGCAATATCATTATCTGGAAAGCTTCAACGAGATCCAAATCCAGCATTTGGCAAGCTGATAAAAATGTGAACTTCACATCTTCGTGTGTTATACTATCTACTTGAGAAAAGTACTTTGTCTTCATCTGTGACGGCTATCCTCAAACACACGTGTGTCACTGTTTCCATCACATCTCAATCCTGTGACTAGACAGAACTCGGATATAGAGAATTTGACATATCGCCTTGCCACATAAAACAACATTTCTTCCGCATTCGATTGATAAACATGCCTCAAAAGGAAGTAGTGAATCAACTGCGGTTGTATCACAATTTCATGGCACTCCAGGAAATGGGCAAAGCAGGTTTCCATCATTATACGTTTTTGTCTTTGGCTTAAGTTCGTTTGAATAGTGGTAAGAACACCCTTACTCACTGAGGTTGTTATCTTTCTTGGGAACCAGCTCTTCTCTGGTATAACGAATTTTCAGACATACAATAAGAATATAGAATGACAGACTTAAGGTCACAGACTTGGGAAACTTTGGATAGATGATGACTCATAAGGTCACAGACACCGGACATATGATGAATCTTAAGTCACAGACTTCAAAAATCTTGGTCACATTAATTCTCATGAGGTCACATACTTCAAAAAACGATCAATTTCCAACAATAACAGACAAATATTGGTCACAAATGTCAAATACATGATCAATACTTCAAACAACAAGTGTTAAACTGTGTATGCATCACTAATCCATGCTTTTATATATTATTATTCACATACAGAAGCATGAGGTCACAGACCTGTGAATCTTTGGACAGATGGTGACTCATACGGTCATAGGCACCAGACATCTTGGACACATGATGAATCTTAAGTCACATACTTCAAAAATTTTGGTCACATTAATTCTCATGAGGTCACACACTTCAAAAAAATAATCAATTTCCTTAACGCCATATTAATAGTACCCAAAACCCTAATCCAACAATTACAGATGAAAATTGGTCATAGATGTCAAATGCATGATCAATACTTCAAAAAAAAAACTATTCTCCTACTTATGTATTGCTACAATTTTTACACAACACCATCTATTTCCCTTTTCGCGCGGTCACAGGAGCTGCGTGATTTTTCGGTGGGGGATTTTTTCCAGGCTCGCCTCTGACTTCCTCTTGCTTCTTCTTTTTGCACCTAGGCCTTTGACATTAACAACGCTTTCTGCACCCTTCGATTTACCCATTTCAATTCGATTTTTATTCACAACACAATGGGAGAAATGTCAAAGACTCAGATTTTGGACGATTTTTATGGAACCTGAAATCATAATGGAGTCTTGGTGGGAAGATTTTTATGAAGCATGGAATTGGAGATTTTTGCGTGGAGTAGTGGCGAAGAGAGAAAGAAAGAGATGAACTGATTTTATGGAAGTGGTGTTAATGGAGATTTGAAATACGAAAATTATGAGAACCGCCATCAGTTACTATAGATAAACTGTATAATTATTTTCGATAATTACAATATTTAAATTTTAATAAATAAAAAAAAATACCTGAAGTTTAAATAAAAACTTCCCACACTGATTTTTGCATTAGTATAATTAAAAACCTGGATTTATATAATTTCCTCAAAATAAAAAGCAAATTGGGTTTGTAATTTTTCAAATGGGCTTGAACAGTGGGCTACTAGGAGGTTGGATAGTGGAAAAATGGGCTATAACCAATTTTTTTTTTTTACAAGACTTGGGCTTGGACAAGGGTAGCCCACCCCTATCTCCGCCATTGGATTGATTGCACTACTACATTTCCTGAAACTCTAGGGCGAATAATGTGGCCCTAAAGCTGCAAATTCACATCTCTCCGAAATTACGAACCCTCAAATCTGGTCCATTTTGGTAAATTAGCTTATCCTATTTAAATTTTAGCATTAGCACGTCATCGTACGGAGTGACAATATGATTGTGGTTACCATGTGCGATAACCATTGTTTGTGCTATAATTTAGGAATTACTTGCTCTTAACTATTACGCGGTTGAAGTATTTATTTAATAAAATCAGCTTATTATCTTTGGCATATAATTGTCGTTTGTGCCATAATGTTAGTACTTGCAGTGTGTGCGACACTGTTTGGTTGACATACCTGTTTATTGCATTGTTAATTCCATTAGAACACCAAGACCTTACTCGTTTGAACATTTCCTTGGTACTGAGATCGTGAATCTCACGAAACCCTGAAAATCTAGAACAGTGTATATTGCATGCGAAACTAAGAATACTTTATATGCTTTAATTGTAATTATGTGCATTTTTTATGGATTTGTAAAAATTAAAACTCATAATTTTGATTTGAGAATTTTTAACGTAAAATGATTTTTCAATCTAACAACAAAAAATGAGAATTATTTTGGTTTAACAAAAAGTTTCAAAAACCATTAAAGACAATTTTTCTGCTAATTTTTCAAAAGAACAAAAAGAAACCGATGAGCTTGCTTAAACTTAAATCATTTTACACATGTCTGAAGTTGTTTTGAAAAAAGTGAGTAAACTTAAAGCCACTAAAATTTTTGAAAAAAAATGGAGGACTTATATTTGCTCAAATGTACTCCAAACAAGATTTGCTTACTTGAACGTTTTTCAATTTTAAAATAGATCATTCAAAAGATCTTAACAACAATTTAGAAGTATTTAACAAACTAGTTCAAGATATTATTAACTATGAAGAGATAGTTTCTGAAACCTACAAAGCTATAATTTTGCTTAATTACACGCTGACACTTATCAGGAAGTTAAAAATACGATTAAGTATGGTAAAGACACATTGACGCCTGAAATTGTTATGGATTCTCTTTGAAGTAAAGAGATGGAGATAAAAGCTAAAAAACATTTGGAGAATTTCAAATTATGATTAGAAAATTTTTGATTGATAGATTGGGACCAATTTTAATTGACTTTGTTCATTGATTTTGTTAAGATATTGATGCACGTTTAATTAATTTTAATTGAAAAATGATTATTGGGGCTCCCTTTTTCAAGGTGTAATGTTTTCTTTGTTGTTTAACCAATTTTAATTGAATTATAAATTGAGGCATTTTGCAAATTATGAAATGATGCTTCAACTAAAACGAAAGTCTCTATTTAGTTCTTCTAGTTCTAATGGTACATATAATCTCGCAACCGTTTCTAGTCGAGTTCACGAATTGTTAAATAACACAAATAAACAATCTCGTTATTATGAATGTTGATTGTCGTCGGTCAATAGTCAACGGTCAACGTCCGCCCTATTAATTAAGACTTTTTTTTACCGCTTAATTTTCGATTTTTTATTTCTACTTGAACATTAAATTTTCCAGAAAAACAAGCTAGTTAGCAAATTAAAATAAGAACCTGTTTCTTAAATGTACTCGCTAGAGAGACTAACCATATTAAGCCCCCGTTTGGCACCCATTAATTTCTCATTCTCATTTCCATTCTCATTCTCATTCTTCATTTCAACCACACATTCTTCAAATAAAATAATATTACACACAAATCAAAAACTTTTCATCACTTTTCTACCACACATTCTCACATAAATCACTATTCCAAAATTTCTATTCTCCTCAAAATTAGATTCAAACACAACTTAATATGCCTACAACCACCATAAAAAAGCAAATTGAAATTATTATACCACGATCCTCTATATCAACTGCCCTCCCTATAACCGCAGTAAACCCTAATACAGTCAGTCCCTTTTAATGGTGCTTGAATTTGCTTCATCATTTTTATTACTTTCAATTAACTTGTTTGTGCGGCGCATTTATTTAGACCTCAAACTTGGTTAAACGTAGGCTAGCGGGTACAATACTTGCGCTTTTAGTACATATTTTGATTAAAAATTTGATTGACAGGGGTACAGGGTAGCAGACGACAAGAAGCAGAAAGTAAAGAAAAGTGGAAGGAATATTGAAAAATCAAAATATAGATCATGCAGAAGAAGATTTATGAAGGGACCTTTTTGTAGCTCGAGGAAATCTTGAAAATACGAGAAAAGTTGAAGTTGTTGTCATCAAAATATGACAGCACTCTTTCATTTATTATTAAAAAATAAATATTTCTACCAAAGTAAAGTAGTTGTACGGTTTCAGCATTGAGAATGGGAAAATTTTGCTCTCCTTTCGGCTACATGTTTCCAAAAATAGGGAGACTGACATTCATGCACAACGTTACTATTTCATATTTGTTTAATGATGAGTCATCATTTGATATATAAATATATATATTTTTTTAGAGCAACTTTAAAAACTCTCGATTTTCATATTCTATAATTTAAAGATTATTTACAAATTTAAAGAATAAAATACTCCAACATCTTTATATTTTACACATGATTTTACTACTCTCCAAAAAATATTTATTATTTTTTCCTATCTATTATTTTCATCAGCTTCCCTCCAAATTATTATATTATTTTTCTATATTAAAATTGAAATATTTTGATTGTATTTAAATATAAAGAATGTGATTGACTCTCTAAACCCACTCTATAAACTAAAATGTTAATTTAAAAAGTATCTTAAAGTATAATCTGAAGGATTAAATTTTTAAAATAGAAAATATCTTATATTTAAATACTCTCTTAGATATCCTCTTACTATTATCATGTACTAATAATTACACAAGCGTCGTGACAAGTTCGAGGGATTAGAATTGTCAGTGTGGATATGAATATGGACCGACAATGATTAATTTTGACGAGGAAAATCATTATGAGAATGACCATTAGAAGCTAAAACATTTTTATGCATGTTGCATGATGCTAAAAAGTATGACGAGAATACATGAGATACAGATCGCTTTTAAGTGTTCATTGTTACCTACTTAATTTTAGTGTTCTTAGTATTAAAATATCCTAGGAATTTGAACTCCCTAAAAATCAATTACAACAGCATTTCTACTTAAGAATGGAAAATACACCAATAGTAAATTGCTTCTTAAATAATTCTTGGACAGAATTGCTAAAGGTGCATGACTAACTACTTGCCTTTTCCAGTGGCTTGAAGAAGTGTGCAATTAGGAAATAAGAACATTTAAATAGTAACAGAATTATAAGCTTTAACGCTCTCCACAATTTTAAGGAGAAAAAAAGAAGTTAAAATCCTTATCTAGTGCAAAGTCAATCTTGTCATAAAGGGTTAAGCCAGTAAGAAAGGACAGATTTTCTTAGACCATATTATAGAAATAATGGATGTAATTATTGAGAATTAAAAACCCTAATTCTACCACTAAAAGCAATAAATTACTAAAAAGAAAATAAATACAAAAATGCACAAGATTAATAAAGGTTCACCTCAGCGTGAAATAACGTCATCTTCCACCGATATAGTAATTCATTATGATGAAAAGAAATTTACAAGAGAAAGCAATCACCCTATTTTCTTTAACCTCTATTTTATGATGATAATTTAATACTCTAATGAGAGCTCTCTATTTTTATAAGATAAATTAGGATAAAATCGAAATTTTACTGAAAGTGCATGCGCTCTAAAATCGCATGAATGATAAAATTTCATCCACTGGTGAAGAAAAAAAATTCATTTTACTTAAACGAGAGCTTATCAAAAACTATACAGTCCTACTCGCTTCAAATCCTCTTGGTTTCTCTCAACTTTTGGATTTAAACATATCAGTGGCACAATCAAATTAGATAGAATCTAGACCATTCAATTTACCATAAGTGCTTAGAAGAACTAGGATATACACTCAAAAATAACACGCGCGAAAGAAAACGCAGAAACGTAAAAATATTCTAAATGATGCATCAATCAAGGTATAAGTAAATCAAAACTAGACAAAGATAGACAACCTCGTATTATTAAGGTTCAAGCTTAAAGAAATGCCGTACGTTTTGTCCCACTATATGCTGGAAAAACATTATTTAAAAGATATTAGATAAGACCTCTTTCCTCAAATAGAAAAAGATATCTCGAACCATAAAAGGTCGAAAAATAAAATTAGGAAACATGCATACAAATTTCATAATCAGATTCTTGCTACTGTTAATATAATTTGCCAAAGATAGTTTGCCTATTTATTGATTTCCTCCATCGTTGCTGGAAACAATACAAATCTCCAGTAAAGCTCATTTTTTAAAAATTAATGCGTATGGTGAACCATGGATGCGTACACGAACAACATTTATGAGATCTTTTACTGGAAGAGAGAGTGACCGGAAAGTGACATTCAAGGAATGAAAGAGGACTAATTTTTGATAGAGTTAAGATCTGTTGTCCAATTTGCCGTCCATCCAATTAATTATTGACATGTCATTAATCTGGTGAAGTTAACGAATGTAAATTTGAGATGACATGTTAATTTAAAAATGATGTATCAATAATTTATTCGGTGGACAGCAAAAATTGAACATCAGATTGCAACTCTTTTTGGTAAGGTGTGAGTTAAGGAGAATACAACTTTAAAAGGATATTATGTCATTATTATATAATGTAGCTAATGATGACAATATTGAAATCTCCATTTTCATTCATTTGATTTCTGAGCATGCTGTTCTATTTTGAGTTATGTTTTTAGGGATATTAATAAGCAAGAAGTTCATAATGATTATTTCAATATTATGATTATATTTCCTTGCTAGGTTGCATCACTTTATCTTTGAACTTGCTACATATATTTACTCATCAATTATGTAAAACTAGAGGGAAATTTTCCTGAATAAATTAAATTAGGTATGAATGCAATCAAGAGAAAGATATTTTTCTTGATATCCCATTATTTTGGTACTGCAACCACTTCCCAATTAAACTTCATTATCAAAAGAAATAGAAAAATAGAGACAAACTTTTTAGCTTGGTTTTGACTCTTTGCCCTCCTCCACAATATGAACTTCGGTTTTACTTACTAATCAATTATGTTTATGTAACATTTCACCAGGTAATAAAACCCAGTATGGCTTTCAGCAATCTAGCAGGAAGATTTTCATTTTACAGACTTAAAAGGGAGGCCATAATATCAAAATTAAGTTACTATTGCATGTTTGGCAGAAAGGATTATTCTGTAGTTCAGCACATCATTGGAAAAGGAAAGGATGCTACAATCTGAGCAATTCTATATACATCTGCAGTAGGCATTGGACTCTGTGCATATTCAATCCTGAGACTGATGGCAAGGTGATTAGTGTTGTGCATCAGTCTAGACATTGTATTTAAAACAATCCAATGATAAAATACCGTCTTGACATTGTATCAAGAATAATGTCATGACATCCGGGGTTATATATATAGAGAGAGAGGATGTGACATTTTGAAATTCTCATGCATGTCTGGATAGCCATGGAAATGATATTTCAGATTGTCCCAAAAAGGAAGCACCCTCTTTGATCACCAATTCAAACAGGCAATTACGTGTGAACTAGGAGCAAAAAAAGATAAAGAGCAGCTCGAATTTCAACACAAGCTAGAAAAGCATCTAGAGAAATTCAACGAACAATTTTAAAAGTTGCCATAAAAACAGCACGCCCATTTTTATGGTGGAATCAAACTT
Source organism: Fraxinus americana (assembly GCA_035079005.1). NCBI lineage: Eukaryota > Viridiplantae > Streptophyta > Magnoliopsida > Lamiales > Oleaceae > Fraxinus > Fraxinus americana. The sequence goes on along the minus strand of CM068712.1, from coordinate 14,987,917 downwards.
TATGCATTTCAAAGGGAAGAAGAATAGTTCAACGTTGTGCAACGAAATATGAAGTACAAATCAAGCATAATGAAATATTAATTTCTCCCCTCTTTCTCCTATATTTAAGCACTATTTTTCTTAAGTTCTAACTGATCATAGTAAAATGTTGTTTTTCGAACAGAAATTTAAGGTTGTTCAGGGTCTTGGGGGTGGGAAGAATTGCGTACCAGCCATAAAAGTGTTGAGCGGAGCTGGGTATAAAGAAGGGTCAAGTGAAGGAGAAGAACCACCACCACCACCAGCGGCGGAGGCTGTGACGGCAGAATTGGCCGTTCCAGTTATTAAATTAAGTTGTTGAACTCCTGCACTGACACTTCCACCACCAGATGAGGTGTCTCCGGCGATGTACTGACTTTCAAGGCCTTGATCGTATAGAATACCCTTAAATACATGTCCACCAATGTTCACTGCCGACTGATATGCATACTGATCTTCAGCATCATCAATGGCGCTTACTCTAACGCAGCGAAAAACCGTCTCCGAATTCACTTCCGATGGGAAATTCCCAAGTTCTAACCCTACAAACATCATGTACGAGTAAGGTCATATGATTAAAAATTGTTTAAAAAACACTGTTAATACAAAAAAAAAAAGTAACAAAATATCATTGAGGTAAAGTGCGGCAGGGGGAATAGGGTCTTCCCTGTCAAGAATACCTAAAAATAGTGTTCTGAAAAGAAAAGGGAAAAGCTGATAATGGGTTTTAGTTTTAACTATGGAGATCGATCGATTTCAACTTTAAACGATTAAATTTGTTTCTAGTCGAGTTGAGTTTACCTGATGCATTAGCGATTATTCTAGTGCAAACAAGAGAGGAAGAAGCATTTGGATTCTCTCTTTGCCTTTTTGCAGTGTCTCTTTGTGGTTGCTGCTGCTGCTGTTGTTCTTGCAAAGAAGCAAGCTGTTGTTGTCTCTCTCTTCTTTTGGCAGCAGGAACCCAAGTGCTCTTAACATGAGTTTGGCACTGAAACCCTCGGCTCTTGCAGCAAGTTCTACATCTCATATAAGAACAATCTTTCTTAGCTTGATTCCCACAATCCTGGCAGCTAATTCCACCAGCACCACCTCCGCCGCTGCTCCCCATCATAAGAAATCCTGACCTAGAAGAATCATTCGAGATTTCGAAGGCGGTTCTACTCGGCCCAACTCCAACGCCTAATCCTCCTGCTGATGCATAGAGATCTTGAAGCGGATGGTTCTGGTTGGGCTGGCGTTGGAGGAAATGTTGATTTTCCTGCTGATTTGGGTGGTTCTGCCAAAGTTGCAAGCTTTTATATGGTATGTCTTCATTTCTGAACAAAAACCAGCTTTCTGGGTTGATATCTGAGGGTGGATTGTTGTGGTGGCTACTGCTTTCTTGTTCTTGATTGCTTCTATTGGCTCCGCCGCCGCAGCCTCCGCCTAGTGAGAAAAAGCCAGCCATGTTGACACCAACTCTAATCCTTTTCTAGACCTCAATTGGGGCTGACAATCCATAACAGAAACCCCAAACAGACATGAAAATGACCCCAAGAATAATAAGGGCACGCCTTAATTTCTCTGGGTACTGTTTTGATTTCTTGAATTCTGGGCATAGGTATGTATGTATATAAATCAATTCTGTGGCTGTGTCGACGCAGAATTACAGCTCTGCCACGCCGCCGTTACCATGGCTTCTAAAAGCATTCAGCTTTCTCTCTGCGATCACCAATTTATAAGTCTGTCTTACCCTCAGAACAGAAAGAACCTTTCGATCTATTTACACACATACACACTCACACACACAGAGACTCACCCACTCTCTCTCTCTCTCTACATCATCATCAAATTGAGGGGAAGAGATCCAAAGGTGTTGGACATCTGCTGCATGCAGATTAACGGCTATGACTGGAGCCACGTAGATTTCTCTCCTCTGACCCGGAAACCCTGCTACTTTATGTCGCTGTCCATTTAATTAACTAATTATTTCTTGATCCCAAGCTCAATATTCGTTCTTTAACGGAATAATTGCAATTTACATCCCCAAGTTAATTTTCAATTTTGTTGAAAAACTAATTCTCCTTAACTTAGCCCCAATTTGATTTTCTTTACTTTACTTTAATTTATTTTCCATAATAATTTTCAAGCACACGTTCACATAATAAAATATTCTACACGTAAATTCAAAATATTTCCTTATTTTTTTAATCACACATTCTTCAAAAAAATAATATTAAAAATTATTTTTTTTAAATTTTAAGACCACCAAACAATGGCTTATGTAACTTTATGAAGTTAGATGTGCAAGAGTTAATCAACAATTAAACAATGTTCTGGTTGTTGAGTACTGATCAATTTACTCTTTTCAAATGTTGGATATTAAATTGCTATTGGGATAATAGATTAAGGATCTATAAAGAAGTTTTCATCTGCCATATTTTGCATAAGTTACTTTAACTATAAATTTTGAATTATCGTATAGAGCTAAATATAGGGTCACAATTATTTTCACTTGCTATGATGCTTTTGACAATTACGTTTTAAATAATTTCGCCCACGTTAGAAATGAAGCCTTAAAATTGAGATATTTTGAATTTTGATTTGGTACAGAATATTTTTTGGGAGGGCGGGGTGAATTTTTGGGATTCGGAAAAGCATGATTATAGTTGTTATCAATTAAGCCCTTATTTTATAGCTATTATAAAGAGTGATTGGACGGAAATAAAGTATGAGAAATAAGGAGTTTCGTTTTAATGAGAGTTAAACATGAATAACTTTACAAAGAGGGGTGGGAATATTCACACGATATAATTTAATATTAGAAATTATGTAGAAGTCAAAGTTAATTGTGGAAATTTTGACTATTACTTTATTACTCAATGTTGAACTCACAAGTCCGAACCTATTCCACAATCTGCTAGTATTTCTTAGTCAAAATTCAAATCATGTGCGAACTTATACCACTGTCATCTAATATTTATAATACGAAATCACGAGTATGATCTTGATCATGAATGATGAGCACATGAAATGTGTGAGCACAAATAGTTGAATGAGCAAAAACACTCCTATTTGTTTTCATGTGTTATTCCACTTTAGGAAAACCATTAAGGAAACACGCCTAAATAAGAATGCTAAGAGGTTGTTTTCTTTGTCCTTTTCATCCCCTTTTTTGTTTTCAATTTTTGAGAATAGTGAAAACATGTTTACTTATCTGTTTTCAAAAACGAATTTCTGAAAACGAGTCTAAAATTTACAAAGCAAACCGAAAACGTAAAAAATGTCGTTTTGGGTGTTTTTTGTTAAAACCAAGCCAAATTTTCAAAACGCGTTTTAGGTGTTTTCATTTACGCCGCCAACAAAAACCACCACCATCACCGTTCGCACCACCACCACCACCATCGTCGCACTACCACAACCACCGCCAACACTACAACAGCAGAAAAAAAAACAACCACCACAGTAACCGCCACACCACAGCCACAACCAACCACCCACGGACCAACACCACCGCCACACCACCGGTACAGCCACAGCTACAACCAACTACCCATGGATCCAAAACCATCACACACCACCGCCACTAGATCCAACCAACGCCGCCACACCCAACAGTAGAAAAGGTCGATCTATGACACCGGATGCCTTGCGAGATGTCGTGAGGAGGAGAAGAAGAGAGAGGGAAGAAAGAGACGAGAAGAAGAAGAAGAAGAGAGAGAGAGAGAGAGAGAGAGAGAGAGAGATGGGAAGAAAGAAGAAAGTGAACACATTTTCCAATTTTGGGTTTTTGAAATTAAATTTTCAAAATGACAAAAAGAACACATTTTCAACAATTTCAAAATGGACATTCAAAACACAAAACTCAAAATGATTTCAAAACTCAAAATGAAAAACTGAAACACGAAGAGAACAACCCTTAAACCTTTTGAAAGTAACATCGCGGTCAATGAGTAAGAACATGTTACATAGTGAATAAAACATGAAAAGATAACAAATTCAATTAAAAACTCACTAATAAATGATTGCCATGTGTCACTAAAGGAAAAGGACTTAGTTACCCCTCTTGATATCATCAAATATTTGTAAATAGTCATGGATTCAAGCATATATAAAATATAGGAAAAATCGGATACACACTCTTTTCAAATATCCAATTCCCTCTCAAACTCTTATTTTCAGCAAATTCCAGTTTAGGAAATTCCGGTTTAGGAAGAGAATTTGTTAATCTTGATTTTGAGGTCAACAAATTAGCGCTGTCTGTTGGAAATCTATAGCAAATATAACCATGATTTTAATCTTTTTGGCAAAAGAGCCATCAAAAACTCTTTGAAAATGAGTCAAGTTGAGATAAATCCCATTAAGGTTGAACCTTTTATGCTATAATGAAAATCCTTAAAGCGAACCATGAATATAGCAATATCAATACAAAAAAGCAATAGTGGAACCCTTTGAAAAGTTGCCAGTAATGAAAAACTCTATCACCAATGTAGAAAAATATCCACTGCTCGTATCATACAGAAGATGGATGTAAGTATAAGGACATTGACAGCTAAGAATGCATTCCTACAAGCAATGACAATAAATCCTCCAAATACCAAGTTGGATTTCAATTTAGAATCTAGAAATAATGATCATGCCCCATAAAGGCGTGCGGAAGTGCCGGACTATGAAATCTTGGAGCATTTTTGATAGGTTGGGAGAAAAAGTGAACTCTTACATAATGAGACATCGTCATGATTTTTCCTCTAATGGAAGGAAGGCAGAAAGTTTACCTAAAGCTTCATATTCTGCCTTCATTTGAGGAATAAAAAGATAGGTCCACGAGATCATATGAGCTGGATGATGAGGATGAGAGATTACTATTCTCGAGAGAGATCATAGAGATTCTTATTCCTAGTAATTTTATTTAACCAAAAGTGGAAAAAGTATTATGGGCAAGATGACATTAAAAAGATGAAGCCAAACAATGCGCATCCATTGTTGAAATGGCGAACAGTCCATCTAACATTGAGTGGTTCAACGAAGAAATGGTACATTAAGCTTTCAATAGGGTCAATCAAGAGCTGACCACAATTTAAACAAGCCTTTCGGCGCATTCAATAGGAAGCTAGGTTGGCAAATCTCCTACTACTAGGCTCAATGAAATGATGGAGGAGGAGGGGAAAACATTGAAAAGCTACTTTGCTCGCTTTAATGCCGAGACTATTTCTTGTAAAACTATTTCTGGTGAAAAAGTAATGAATGCTCTACGGTTTCGATGGAAAATTCCCTTTGGAGGGATGCTCGAATAGAAACCCTACCACATATCACCATCTCTTCAATCTTATTCAGCCAAAATTCTTATGTAATAAATGATAGAAAATAAGAAGAATATAGAACATGGACAAGTGGAGAAGCATAAAAGAAAAAGAAAAAGTGGAAAGTCATGATACAGAGCTATTAAAGCCATGTATGCGCTTCGATGAACACAAAGGGAATGAGAACACTATGTTACATGTCCATCATAATTGGCAATCGAAACCTATGTTCCACCCCTCGAGGTTTGCAAACTGAAATTTTACAGAATCCACAGTAGCAGAGACCATGAAACAAAAGAGTGTCCCGAAGCAATCAACGAAGCTAGTAGAAAGGTCTCCTCGAAACAACCTAAGGGAAGGACGTGGTCTAGGACTAGGACCAAGAAATGTGAGGTCAGTTAATGTACCTTTGATTATCTCATATCATTATCCACTATTTAGGATGATCAATACTATCATTGTCGGACCCCATGTAGGAGGAATGACAATAAGCTCGCAGAGGAACTATAGCGAGCATCCAAGAAGCCAACATTGGAGAACTATTGTGCTTGAGGTAATTATAAAACTAGATCTTCTTCAATTGAATTTATGAACATTGATGAATATAAGGTAGTTTATGTCCACTGCGAAGCTTTGATGATACAAGCAATAGTAGCTCGTAATGTTTTAATCGAATGCACGTAGATAACGAAATCTTAGTTAATATTATGTTCGGAAGTGTATATGGCCAAATGCAGATTGATCAACTATGGATCCTTATGTTAGATTCTCTATATAGCTTCACCGGAGAAGTCTAATCCCACGCAAACAAATTACTTTAGTGATAGAGCTAAGAAAAGAACCTAAGGTGTTTTAAGAGTACCTGGACTTCTTAATTTTTGTAGTAGATCCACTTAAAATGGAATATTGGGGAGTCTCACTCTGAAACAAATGAAAGCAATAACATCCTTCCATCACTTGTGCATAAAAATGCTAACTTCTATGGGAATAGCTTGAATAAAAGGTAACCAAAGGGTTGCGCGATAGTTCTATATTTATTCTTTGAGAAATGCAGCCCCACGAACCTCTGCGGTGAATACTGTAAACAATGAATTATTTTATTTTCTTTTTCTCGTAAAGTTAATTAAACATCATATTGATGTCGTCTTTATAAAAAAGTCAATGTAAGGGTTCTTTAATAATTTTTTGGGCTTGTATTTTGCTATGAATTATCAATGTCTATACTGTCAAAATTAATTCAAGAAGTAAAATTTTTTTGGCTCCCTCAACGTAGATAACCTTAATGGAAGTTGTGAACCTAATATAAAGTATTAGACTCAGAACTCAGGGAGTATTTGTTATCAACTAATTTTACAAAAAGTGGTGGGAATACCAACTCAACTTAATTTAAAATTAGAAATTGTGTGGAAGTCAAAATCAAAGTTAGTGGTAGGAATTTACACAATTATTGCAGTACTCGAACTTGAGCTCGAGGGTAAATCCCATGCTGCCATCAACGAGTATTTCTAAGTTATTCAAAATTCAGATCATATGTGAACCTATGCTACTATCTCGAGCATTTTAAATATGAAACCACGACTTTGATCTTGATCATGAACGACAAGCATGAAACATGTGGGCACAAATTTTTGAATGAGCATAAATACTTCTTTTTGATTTCATGGGCTATTTCATATTATCAATGTTGACGTCAAAAAATGACTAGGTCACTTTTGTCAACCTCATTGATTATTTGAAATAAGTAATCTGAGTTGAAATCTGTGAATTGTATTGAAATAGTAAAATATTGCTGAAATAATAAGAAAATGGTGTTTTTTGCATTGAATGGAAAGAGTTTGAAGTGAGTTTCATTCAATAGTCGAGTTTGGTCCCTACTGGGGATAATTATAACCCCGTTTATGGTAGAGAATAGGAAAATTGGCTTGTGATACAACAAATTAGATAGAATGTTGGCCTTAATGTGTGTGCCATTGACCTAATTTTGACTAGTTGTTGAGGTTGGCTTCCATGTGCCAAGTTGAAGCTGGGGTGGGGATAATCATTACCTAATTGTGATTGGTCACAATTAGGGGTGTCATATAATGTTTGCCATGTGTCTTGAAGTGATTGGGTCAGATAAATGTACGATGTCAGTCTTGGAGTAAAAAAATCAGAGTGTAATGATGATATTTCCCAATTGACGGCGGTAGTTCCTTCCTTATGAAAATAAGTCGAGTTGAGATAGAATTTGTACCGAATAGAGCTAAGCTGAACTAAAATGGGAATTTCACCCTAACATGATGACAATATTCTGAGATTTAAACTCAACTTAAAATTGACTTCAATCACTTTGATGAACTCTTAAATTGATGGAGGTCAACAAGCAAAATCATTATTAAAGCAAATATGAATAAAAATGCTAAACCTTTTGAAAGTAACATTACAACCAACAAGTAAAAAACACATGGCATGGTGAATAAAATGTGGGAAGGTAACAAATTCAATTAAAAGCTCACTAATCATTGATAGACATGTGTCACTAAGAAAGAGAACTAAATTACCTTTTTTATTTCACCAGATATCTATAAATAGTCATTAAATCAAGCAAATTGGTATATAGAAAAATTGGATACACTCTTTTCTAAAAGTAAATTCCCTATCAACTCTTACTTTCAGCAGCTTTTATTTGAGTTTAAGGAGAGAAAACCTAGGCTAGGTACGAATTAGTTAATCTCGATTTTGAGTTCAGGTCCTTTGTAACAGCTAAAACCCTGAAGCAATGGTAAAGAACCTATCATATCCCTAACTCAGTGGCGTTGCTTTATCTACTGCTTACCCAATAGGCTTGCGACCCTCCCAAGGATGGGGTTACTTTCAACCTGTCTTTGTTATCTTCTGGCATGAGATTGCCATTACCTCTTGCCATTTGTAAGTTTTTTTATGCTTTAAAATGGCACTTACTCAACTCCATCCCAATGGTTGGAGGGCTCATTTTGGTTATATGTTGTTGTGGAATAGCTTAGGGTTCCTTGAGTTGATTGTTGAGGTGTTTAATGCCTTACATAATTTCAAAGAAGGCGAAAAAGATTCAGGCTGGTATTACACCAACGTAAAGCTAGATCTGGGAGGTCACATGGTTTTGGTATAGCTAAGAAGTGGAAGGATGAGTTTTTCTTTGTCCATGAAGACTGGCAGTTCTATTCATCTGAGGTGGAAAGGGGTGTAGTGGTCCCCATCCATTACCACAAAATGAGTAAGTAAAGCTTTTGTGCCTTTTTTTTATTTTCTTTATTCCTGTAGCATCCCATCGAGCTACCATTACTCTTGACCTAAGGAGTAAGTTGAACACTATTAGAACTCTTTCTCACCAGCAAAGGTCATGTGCTGCCCTGACCAATGATTACAACCTCTTTCAATCCGATCTTTTTGCGATTGACACTCACTTTCTCTAGGAAAAAGCTGAATTTTATTAAAGATATAGCCTTTTTGCTTTTCGATGAACCTAACTTCCTTTTTTTCATAATAAAATGCTAAAATGAAGAGTCTTAGTGCGGCAAGCCAAAGTTATAATCCCTCTAGGGGATAAAAGAGGAGGCTAGACACTCGGGCTGAAGCTCCTTCAACTCATCGTTTTAGGGCAAGCTCGTCTGGAGGTGGGCATTCACTAGTTCAGCAGCCTCTATCTTCCTATATCTTCTCAAGTTGGGTTCGAGAATGTCAGCCCAGTTCCTCCCAGTCTCCTGTAATTCCTCATCCAATTCATTCTCCAATCTCTTCTTCGATTCGTTCTAACTTCCCTTACCTAGATATTCTAAGGCCAAACTTGGATGATTTGGTCAATACCCATCCTAATGCTTTGTTGGACTTTTTTTGAGCTAAGTCGTCTGCTAGGGCTTCTACCTTAGGCTTTCCTCTGCCACTTCAAAAGTTAGCTCAGCTCAAGACTCGGAGTTGGAATGACCGTAAGCAGGGATACTTGGCTCAGATGAATGCAAACGAATCCTATATCGTTGAGGGTATTTTTGCTCATAGGGCGATACTTCACTTGATGCCGATTTTATATAAGGTTGTAAACTTCTTCTTTTATGCTTCATTGATTATTGAGTGATTTCCTAATATTATTTTCTCTTACACTTTGTTGTAGGTGAAAGTTGAGGTGGATGTTGTTGAAAAGGTGGGGAAAGAAGCTATCATTGCACACCATTTGCTTGATAAGGAGAAAGCTCGTTTGGAAAAAGCTGAAGTGAAGTGGAATGAAGAGATGTCTACCCTTACTATCTGCTTAGAAGGTGAGGTTGCTACTAAATCCCAAATGGAGAAGAAAGTAGATGAATCCATGATGAGGGAGGGGCACCTCAGAGAGAAGCTGGAGCGAGCAAACTTTGAGATTAAGAAAGCCAAAGCGGAGAAACACTGAATTGATGATATGGCAACTATGATGACGACAGTTGTGGATGGGTGGAAGGCTCCCTCTAAGGGTCACACTTCAACCAAGAGGTGTACGTGGTGACCATCAATGAACTGATTGTTTTCGTGGAGAATAAAATACCGAACTTTGATATCACCTTCCTTTGTAAATCTTATCTCACCAGGAGTCAAACTCTAGCTAACATGTTTGGGGTAGGCCCTTCTACAGCGAAGAGGATGATGAAGTTTCTTCAAAGCAGGGCTACTCTCTTGGTCAAGCTTATAGCCATGGTGGTGGTGGTGATCCTCCTACTGTCTTGATGATGTGTATTTATTTACCTTACTTTGGTATCTTTTTGCGAAGAAATTTTTTTGTTTGTCATGTTTTGGGAATTTTGTATAATTTTGCTACTTTGATGGCGTTAGATGACTTTTTAAGTTTTTTGTATTGAAGGTAGTTTGGCTAAGTATGTAAAGTAATATGATTGAAGTTAACGTGGTCTTATTATTTTTCACTATGGAATTTCGATTAAATCTTTTAACTGAGGTAAACTTAGTTGGAACCAAGCTGGAGGGCTCACCTTGAGTTTTCTCAAAATTTTGCTTAAGTGTTGTGGCACTTAGCCCAAGCTTAGCTCATGCTATTGAGAAAAAGGCTTTGGAATTTCGTATTAGAAATTGAGCTAAGTGTTACAGCAGAGACAAGCTTCAACTAAGAGAAAGAGCTCGTCCAAAATTTTCATGAAATTTTGTCAAAGTATTATAGGACTTACAACCTCAACTCGTGATGCTGAGAAACAGGCTTTGGAATTTCGTATTGAAAATTAGGCTAAATGTTGCAGCTAAGGTAATCTTTAACTGGGATGAAGAGCTCGTCTAGAATTTTCACGAAATTTTGTCTAAGTGTTGTACAAGACTGAGGTGACTATTAGAAAGATCATTTTATTAGAGCTTGTTACACAAGGCCATATAATTTATCATCTACTCATAATATTTTTTGAGGTGTTCTGCATTTCATTGGTGCAAGAAAGGGTATTTTTGCATGTCTTCGAGCTCGTATGATCCTTTGGATAAGATTTTAGTAATTTTATATGGTCACTCCCAATTAGGTCCTAGGGATCTTGTGTTGAGCTCCCATGTAAGAATGAAGACTTTTCTTAGTACCAAATTGCCAACTTCAAATTTTCTTATTTGTACTTTCTAGTTGTAGTACTTGGCATTTCTTTGATTGTAAACTGTTGTCCGAAATTCGACTTCATTTCTTTTTTCTTCTAGTAAGTCAAGCTCATCACGTAATGCTTTTTTTGTTGGTCTCTTCATCAAAATGTAAAGTTTGAAATGAGGGTATTTCCATTTCGAGAGAAATCATGGGTTCAACACTAAATACAAGGGAAAAGAGGGTTCTCCAATACTAGTGTACAAGGTGGTGATATAGGACTACAAAACACTAGGGAGTTTGTCTCACTTTTGAGAGCATCTAATTGATTTTTTAGAGCATGCCTAGTGATCTTATTGATTGCTTTGACCTGTCCGTTAGCTTGGGTATGATTTGGAGTGGAAAAATGCTTTCGAATGTTTAGCTTTTCGCATAAGGTCCTTAAACGTGCGTTGTCAAATTGTTTTCCATTGTCTATGACGATTTAGTATGGAACTATGAATCTACAAATGATTGATTTCCAATGAACTCTGTGGTTTTATGTTCAGATATATTTGCAAGAGGTTTAGCCTTAGCCCATTTGGTAAAGTAGTCAATGACGACGATAACGAACTTGGTTCTATCTCGTCCGATAGGCATAGTTCCAATTAAGTTATCCTCCATTTCGTTAATGGCCAAGGACTTATTATGGTAGTAAGTTCCTTCGGTGGACCTCGAATGATTAGTGAAAATCGTTGGCATTTGTCACACTTCTTTGTAAAGTTTAAAGCGTCCTTTCTTAGGGAGGGTCATAAATATCCTTGCCTCAAGATCTTGTGAGCTAAGGATTGTCCTCCCGTGTGAATTTTGCATATTTCTTCGTAGTCCTCGTGTAGGTACGTATAAGGTATCTTCTTCATCTAGGCACCTCAATAATAGGATCGTATATCCTATCTTATAGAGAATGCAATCTAAGAGAGTATATCGAGCTGACCTTATTCAAAACTTTCTGGCTTCAACTGGGTAAGCAGTACCTTCCCCAGTTCTTAAGAAATGTATGATCTCACCAAGTTAAGAAGGCTTGGGGGGTCTGTGGCCATCAGTGTCACAATATTTTCTTCAACATCGGCCTGTCCATTTATTCTTAGCGGGATGCTTTCCATCGAGCGGCTAATGTGTCGGCATGGCTATTTTAGGATCGAGATATTTGTCCTACCTTTATCATCTCGAATAGAGATGGCAATGGGGCGGGTTTGGGGTGGGACACCCCTGCCCCACCCCGCCCCATCACTCCCCTATCCCATCCCGCCCTGCGCCCCACCTTAGAAGGGGCGGGTTCGGGGCGCCAGCTTGCCCCGTTTCCTACCCCGTTTATATTTTTTTTTTCAAAAACTTCCAATTAACTAGTTTTTGTTTTTAACTTGTAGTTAATTATTTTTTTTATTCTTCACGGGGATGGTTCGGGGCACTTCGGGGCGGGGCGGGGCATCCCCTCCCCGTCCCGTCCTACCAACTCGTCAGGCGGGGCAGCGTCGGGGCGGGACGGGGCGGAGCGGGTTTTTTTGCCATCACTAATCTCGAAGTCTCTTAACTCTCTTATGTCAGCTTTCATACAGTTATTCATCCTGTCTTCTTTGGTCTTGAAGATCTTATTGATTTCATTTTCTATGTACTGGGAGTCAGTGTATGCTGTCATGTGGATACTTTTAACTCCCTGGCCATTTTCAAGCAGGCTATTAACGCTTCATACTCTACCTCATTGTTAGAAACCTTGAAGTTGAAAATCAATGCTTGATAAAAGTAGTTGCGATCTGAAATAACCAGGACCATCGACACCTTCTTGGGACTTAATTGAAGACCCATCAATGAACAACTCTCAAGGTCTAACTTCATATAAATCTTTTTAGGGATCCGAGATGAATTAAACTACAAAGTCACTATGACTTATCCTTTTATAGTTGTTTGTAGCTTGTAAGATATATCAAATTAGCTGAGCTCAATGACCCACTTTACCAGATGTCCTGGGGTGTCTGATTTTTGCAGTACTTGCTTTAGAGGATAGTTGGTTAGGACTCATATGTGATGTTAAAAAAACTATGGTTGTAGCTTTCTTGCTGCATAACTAAGTGGTAAGCAAGCTTTTCCATAGGAGAGTAGGTAGCTCAGCATTGTGAAGTGCGTTTCTGACGTAATAGACTAGGTATTGGATACCATCTTTTCCCTGACGAGTACGGGGCTCAGGGCGTGCTCAAATACGATTAAGTTATAGTGAACTTTTCATTGGCCCTAGGTTTCGAAATGAGTGGTGGTAGAGATAGTCATGATTTCAGTTCTTCAAAGGCTTTATTACATTTCCAATTTATTCGTACTTCTTTCCTCCCTAGAGTGTGTTAAAGAAATGTTTACACTAATCAATAGATCAGGAGACAAATCAACTTAATGCTGCAATTCTTCCCATGAGACTTTATTTATCCTTAGGTCGAGTTGGAGCCGCGCTATGTTAAGGACAGCTTGATTTTTTTTATTGGCTTTTATCCCCCGGTGGTTCACAATGTAACCCAGAAATTTTTTTGAGCTAATCCCAAATGCGCACTTGAGAAGGTTGATCTTCATTTTATACTTCCGAAGGGTTGCGAACATGTCTAACAGGTGCTGGATGTGGACTGCAACTTTGGTATTCTTTACTAGTATATTATCGATATAAACTTTCATGGTTTTGCCTATTTGTTGAGCAAACATTTAATTCACAAACCCTTGATATATTGCTCTAGCATTTTTGAGGCCAAACGACATCATCTTATAGCAGTACAAACTTCGATCGGTTATAAATGAAGTGTGTTCTTGATTAGGTTCGTATATGAAAATTTAATTGTAGCCGGAGTAGGAATCCATAAAGTTGATGAGCTCATGTCCAATAGTGGCATCAACCATCTGATCTATCCTTGGTAAGGAGAACTATCCTTATGACAGGCTTTATTGAGGTTGCTATAATCTATACAGACTCTCCAATCTCCGTTGCTTTTCTTCACCAAAATAGGGTTGGCAACCCATTTAGGATAAGTCGCTTCATTGATAAACCCATTGTTAAGCAGTTTCTCCACTTCCTTTTATAAGGCTTCATATCTTTCAACATTGAGGGTCTTGATCTTTACTGTTTTGGCTGAGCTACAGCTATATTGAGCCGATGACAAGCAATCCTAGGATTAATTCACCCCATATCCCTATGACTCTAGGCAAACACTTCCTAGTTGTTGCTAAGAAATTCTACAAGTTTGGGCCTGAGTGGTTGTTGTATTTCATGCCCAATTCGAAGCTCTCTCGAGGATATGTCGGAGCTAACCTGGAACTTATTTAGTTCCTCGTCAGGTTCTGCTCCTTTATATTGTAGCTTGATTCTGGGATCTAATGAATTGATGTCAGGTTCTCCCAAGTAGGCTATGTTTACCCCGTGTTGGAATGAGATGTGGGGGACTTCGGATTTTGCAGGGTAGTGAATAATACGACAACTTTCAGTAGCTTTCTTATTCCATTTGATCTTCCCTGGGCCATAGTGGTGGACAACTTGACAGAGTAGTGATACATCGACACATTGTCCTTTAAGTCACACGAAATGGGTTGTCACATTAGTGCATCATAAGGTAAGGTGGAGTTGAACACTACAAAAATAGCGTCAACGTGAGCTCGATAGAAAGCATTTCTGACCTCAACGGTGAGCTTGATTTGCCTTTTGCCAAGGTTAAGGCTCTGTTCAGCCCGAGAACGACGTTAGGATTTGGTTGCAATAAATGAAATGGAATTCCCATCTACTTTGGAAGGCGCTGCCAATATCGAATAGAGCTTGAGGAACGATTACAAAGACGCTATAGGTAGAGCCACTATAAAAATACCTAGGGAAGGAAGTGGGTTTGCATCTTTAGCTTTGACTGGCAGGCAGCTATCTTCATGTCTTCTAAAATACTTGTGAAAGATTCCTATGTCAAAAGAGATAGGTCTTTTTAGCTGAGACTCTTTCGATCATCATACTGCCTGTCTTAGAACATGTGCACTCTCGAGCTTGGTAGGTCAATATTGTAGGATCGAGCTTCAGCTGAATCTCCTCTAACTACGCCTACTTCATTGAAGGTAGAAAACTTTATGAAATATTGATAAATTGAAGCTGCAGATTTTAGTTTATGGAGTATAGGCCTTCTGAGGATGGCATTAAAGTTGGATGGGAGACGACCACCACAAAATCAACAATGATTTTCCTCTCACAATGTACTTTTTCAAGCTCAATGATCAGGGCGATCTGACCTCGGGCTTCAATGGGATCTCCAAAAAAGCCTTACAGCATTCTATGGTAAGGTAATAGATATTTTTTCTTGATCTTCATTCTTTCCAAAGTCTTCAAGTGTAGCACGTCGACGGAACTTCCATTATCTACGAGGGTTTGTCTTACGTTGATTTCGGTGACGAGTATAGTTATGACCAAAGTGCTGGTTTAATTTTACATCACACCTTGAGAATCTTCTTCTGAAAATTCGAACCATTCCAAGTTCTTGTAGAGACCAAGGTTAGGTTTGTTAACTACTTCATAGTTCTGTTACACCCACACATCTCTAGCTTCTCTTCGACATTTTCTACGAAAACCTTCTGCACATTGGTTTCCTTCTAACAACACTCTAATCTTAGCCCTCGCTTGGGGATTTTTGCCGGCCGACCTGGCAGGACGGGTGGTAAGTAAACCAGAGGGACATACGCAACGTGAATTGCTTCATCTGATTTGGATACAAATTTTTCAATATGTTCTTTTAATTCTCGACAGTCATCCGTATGGTAACCTATTGTCCTATGGAATCTGCAGTACCTTTGCTAATTTATTCTAGGTAAACTTTTCTTAATAGGCTGGGGTCGGAGAAAGATCTCTTTGTCCCATATTTCCACGATCATCTCTTCCAAAGAGGCGTTTAGAGATAACGAAATCTTTTTGGGAAAGGGTGAAGTCAGTTGGCATCTCACTTCTCCGCTCTTAGGTGTGACCTTCTTATATATCTTTATATCTTTAGGATGTGTCGAATGATCGAGATCAACCTTTACTTTCTCATGATCCGAGGTTGCCTCTTCTGTTCCGTGTGATTTTCTGCCCGGCTTAAGAATTCATGACAAGTCCTAGGCCCATCTTCATAGACTGACCACCAGAAACGTGTTTTTTTACTTAGTCCGGAAAGGATGGCCATTAGAGCTGCATTATCTGAAATTTTTTCCACCTTCATAGACTGTTTATTGAATCTATTGAGGTAGCTCTTCAAAGATTTGTTACACCCTTGTTTTATACTTACGATGCATTTCTTGGGCGTGGTTAAGCTTTGGAGCCCATAAATTGAGACAAAAATTCCTTAACCAGGTCATTCCAACTTTTAAGAAACATTTAATGCAACCTTCTAAACCACTTTTGAGCTTTGTCCCCTAACGTTAATGGAAAAGCTCGGTACATGATGGTGTTGTTGGCTTCTTACAGTTCCATCTAGGACGTATATTTGTCTAGATGGCTAAGAGAGTTTCCATCCCCATCGTAGCCGGTGATTTGAGGCATTTTTAACATTTACTTAATGGCTTAGCTAGTACGTCTTCTGTGAAAGAGAAATGGTAGCTAGTAAAGTAATCTTCAACAAAACTTTTATGCTTAGCTGCAGGTTGGCTATACGTTTCTTCATCTCAGGTTCATCATTGTTTGGACTATCTCTTTTGGAATGGTTATTTGTCCTACTTTTAGGTGATGATGATCGTTGGGAGCCCAATCTATCGAAAATGCTTCCAGCTTTTTGGTGAGTCTTTCTTGTGGAGGATGACTGTTTTTGACCTCATTAGTCCTGTTCCTGGATGATTCTTCGCCTGAGAAGTAAAGGCTTCTCCTAATGGGAGGTCCGTTAGTTCGTTCCCGAGCTGGAGATTCCACCTCAGTACCCACTAGGGGAGAGGTGTGGACCTAGTTTCTCTCTATTTTGCCAACAGTGTTAGTCAGGTGTTCTATTACTTCTCTTACTGCAGCGAGCTAAAGATTAATATTTTCAGCAGAATCATTTTTCTTTTGGAATTCACAAGGAATACATGTGTTACGAGAGTTAGTTCGAGCTAGACTTCTAGAGGTCGAACTATTGCTTATTGTGATTTTTCAGGTTGGATATGTGATTTTTTGAGAATTCTTTCTTGTGAGAGGTATGGGGCTATTGTTTACAAGGTCTTTCCTCTAGCGCCAAATTGTTAACATCAAAAAATGATTAGGTCACTTTTGTCAACTTAATTGATGATTTGAAAGAGGTAATTTGAGCTGAAGTAGTAAAATATTTCTGACATAATCAATAAAGAGTGTTTTTTGCATTGAACGAAAAAGAATTTGAAGCGAGTTTCGTACAATAGTTGAGTTCGATCCTTATGGGGACCATTATAATCCCATTTATAGTAGGAAATATGCAAATTAGCTTGTGTTACATCAAATCAGCTACAGTGATGGCCTTAATGTGTGTGTTGTTGACCTAATCTTGATTGGATGTTGAGGTCAACTTCCATATGTCAAGTTGGAGCTAAGGTGGGGAGTAATCATTGTCTAATTGTGATTAGTTACAATTAGGGGTGCCATATTATTTTTTTTCATGTGTCCCAAAGTGATTGGGTTAGATAAAGATGTAATGTTAGTCTTGGAGTGAGAGAAATCAGAATATAATGATGATGTTCCCCAAATGACGACAACAGTTCCTTTCTTCTGAAGACAAGTGGAGTTGAATTAAATTGGGAGTTTTACCCTGATATGATGATCTTATTTTGATATTTAAACTCAACTTAAAACCGGCTTTATGAACTCTTAAATTGATGGAGGTCAACAAGCAAAATCATTATTGAAGCACACATGAATAAAAATGTTAAACCTTTTGAAAGTAACATTGCAACCAATGAGTAAAAAACACGTGGCTTGGTGAATAAAGCGTGAAAATGTAACAAATTCAGTCAAAAACTCACTAATCATTGATCGACATGTGTCACAAAAAAACCCTTTTGATTTCACCAGATATCTATAAATAGTCATTAATTCAAGCAAATTGGAGATAAACTCTTTTCAAAAGTAAATTCCCTATCAACTCTTATTTTCGGCAAATTTTATTTGAGTTTAGGGAGAGAAAACCTTGGCTAGTTACGAATTAGTTAATGTCGATTTTGAGTTCTACAATTGTATATTTTTATGAGTTTAATTAATTATATATATATATATTATATATATACACACACACAAAAATTATTAAGTTTTTCATTACTTGAATCATTTCCTATTAAATTCAACTTTGAGTAAAAAATACATTGATCTGATTCATGCTAGCCAGAACTCATTGACAATATCAATTACATCTTCCCCTAGAAATGGAACAAGTGAAGTGAAAATATACCATAAAACGAGGTCGAAGAAAACTTAAGGGATCATTCTCGAATGCGAAAACGATATCAATACGTCAATAATAAATGTGCGACAACGGTTGAATTTCATTTTGATAAACATGTTCATTTTATAAGTTCGTTTAAGAAACAAACCTAATACACGCTCCAACTAAAGATCTTATACTTTTTACTAGTTTAACCATAAGATTTATATTGTACAAAGTAACTAGGGTTTCCAGGAAATTAGACCAATTTATAATAATTGAAGATGAACATAACTTAATTTGAATTATTTTTTGAATTATTAACAAATGGTAAGTGATTAAAACACGTTTAATGACAACCATGGTTAGAGTGATTTTGCGGGGACCATTTTGGTCAGGAGGGCTTCTTCTTAAGAATAATAAAAACTTTATTAATTTTGGGGTTGACAATAATAGTAAAGGGCATATAGGTCATTTAATACAGTGATTAGTAGTTAATACGCATACGGACCCCGCCGGCCTCAAACTCCGCCGCACCTACCATAGGGATACCTATTTGTAAATCTTGCAATTTGATCCCTCATGTTTTGAATATATTACAGTCGCCGAAGTGAGGTGATTTTTTATTTTTTAATTTTTTTTATGCCCACTTGCAGCATCATTGGAAACTCTAGAATCACACGGAATTTTATAGGCACGTAGGAATAGACGCCTCGATACATGAGAGATTTAGGGTTTGCCAATAAGTTTTCATGGAATCTTGAGATTTTTGTTTACCGATATTTTTAGGTAATTTATACATAATTATGCTTCTCAATATTTTATAACTTTTTGTCCCTTAATTTGTTCTTTTTAAACAAATTCCATATTTTAAGGATGATGCTATATGTACATAAATATTGATGCATTGATTTACACTCATATGAGGTGGTCGATTTTAATACATTGATCTTGACAATATATTTTCTAATTAACTGTCAGATTTTTAATACATAGGGAAGTGTCAATCAACGTGTACACTTTGTGTGTACAATTAGTTTAATCATTTTTATAAAACTAAATAAATAAGAAAGAAATATAAGAGAAGAACATAATAAGTTAATAAACTTGTGTGTATTTTGTTAAGAATAAAAGCCCTATATTTATATAGAAAATTTTAGGCAACAAATGATACAATAGTCACAAAAACTAGGGATGCAGGGCAAGGGCGGTTCCAGTACCTGGCTAGCCCCCGCGGCCACCCGTGCTGGGTCCGTCGGAAGCTTCAGATCCTTGCTGCCGAGTTGCCGTCTGCCGAGAATAAGAAGAAGAAGAAGACCCGCCGCTGAATTTTTTTCCCTCATTTCTATTTGTTTCAGTAATTCAATTGTTTGGGCCTTATTTTAAAAAATAAGGCCCAATTAATGAGCCCAACTCATTGGTTTTGGAATTTGTAAGTCCATTACCATTAGCCCACATCACATTCCATAAATCCACAACAAAACCAATTTAACCAAATCAATTTTCAAATATTGCTTCGGTCCAGCAGAGATGGGGAGACGACTTGAGTCTTGACGAGGGGGAAATTCATTTCCACTGCGGTATGCGGCTGCGGAGTGACTCACGGAGGAGTCGGACTATCGAAGGGCGGTGGTCGGTGGACAATAAATGGAGCTTGGACTTGGAGGCTGGAGCTTCAAGTCTTCGACCGTCTCTGCGTAACTGCGTTCTGCCTGCCTGGTATTAGCCCAACTCAAACGTCTTGATTCTTGCCCTTGAAAATTTGAATCAATATTGCTATTTCCCATTTGCTACTTGCTAGTGCTTGTGAGTTGTGAATCTGTCTAAATTTTGCTATGAATTAAAGAATTATGATTTTGGATTTCTAGGTCACTACTCACTGGGTGCTATTCTTTTTTTTTTTAGTTCATGTGAATTTTGTGATTTATGAATTATGAGAAAATAGAATTTATGTTATATTAATATGTATGACTTATAATTTTGAATTGTATACTGTGAATTGTGATTTGGGAATGACAATTTGATGGTTTACGTAGAAAAAGATATTTTTGTAAAACTTGAGAATGAGGCAATATTACAACGTTTTCAAAATATGAGACTTTGAAAAATGTAGTTGTCTAGGCTTACAGTTACGAAGATGGTTGTATTTTTTTTTTAGTATTTTAGGTTGTACTGAAATATATTTTCATATGTATATACTTTTTATGTTTTAGTGCATTTAAATAGGTATCGAATTATATTTTCGGCTATAACGATCGTTGATTGTCAACGGTCATCGACCAATGGTCACCGGTCTCCGCCACAGCTGAACCAAACTTCTGGATTCACCCCTGATGCAGGGGTATAATAATTATTTACAAATATTACTTTACTTACAATAGTCTTTATTGAATGATTATTTATACAATAACTATCTCATTCATAGCCTTGTTTAGGCAAAATTTCGATGAGACAAAAATACCAAACAAATGAAAAAAAGAGTAAAAATAATTTAAAGTAATGAAATGTTGCCTCTTTAAAACATTGTCAAGAATATCCAATTAGATAAAACTTGAGCAAAGCAATAAAAATACAACTACTCCCCCTGATTTCAATTAATGAAAATTCTTGTGTCGAGTCATCTTTGTCTTATACGTCAATGTTTTCAATATCACAATTCCGATAAAGTATATTCCATGTTGTCTTTTTAGAATCCCAAGCAATATCATCTTCATATAATATATTTGTCTATCTTGATGACTTTTGTAACATGATTGTTCGAAAAACATATATTGTTGTTCTCTTCGAGAGTCCCATACATAAAATTATAACATAAATCATAAGTTATATAACATCGTCTAATTACACTTATCAAATTGTTGAGATTAGTCTTACTAGCACTAAAAAAAATCGTCTTGATAGTGTAATATGAAAATTAAGACCATAATTTACAATTTGAACAGTAATTTCACTTAACTTTACGTTGCGAATATCATACAATTATCCAATCGATGCATTATATTTATTAGATACGAATAATATCTAAATGGTCAACATGGAGGGTAACATGATCCCATATATCACTCAAATTATTTTTTAAGATTATATGGATTTAATCCCAACATTAGTTAATGATGGTCAATGACCAATTTATGATAGAGAACATGCATTATATATGAATCTCTGAAAAAATCTTTTGGTTCTTTTTAAATATTCATTTAAATTCTCATTTTGCATTTATTGATCCAGTGATAATTTAATTATACATGTCAAACAATAAAATATTAGAATTATTGAACTAGACTCAATACATGTTTATTTCAATTTTACTAATATTAATATATTGTATCAATCAAGAACACTTTTATAAACTTTGTAGGTTTCTTTTTTATTAAAAGGAGAACATATTAATAGCAATAGTAAGTTTATCCATCCATATAACAATATAATTGATTCTTCTGGAGCTTTAAATAAGATTTGTAGTATCACATTTTGATAACATTAACTTTTATCATTATACAAAAATATATTTTTTTAAACTAGATTAAGAGTGATATTCTTCTAAAATATTGATACATAAAAATAGATTATGTTCTAGAAACAATATTTCAATATTCTTCTAGAATATTTATGATTGAGTTGTGTATTTTTTTTTAAATATCATCACATTAATCATCTAAATTATTAATGTGATATTCAATTATATCATATTTAGTTATGATTCTTTGGGAGTATAAACATAATTAAATATGACTGTAAATCATATGATTTTTTTTTTTTGAAATTTGTGCTACTTGAGGAGCATAACATGTATTATTCGAGAATTGAAACTTATAAATTTATACTCTTCAGGAGCAACAAAACAATATTTTTTTCTTTAAATATTAATGTATATAGTCGTTTCTTATGACAAAAATATTCTTCCATAACATTGATTTGTATTATAATATTTTCTTCTTAAAAAATAGTATCCTTTCGAAATATTGTAATATTTGAATTTGCACTTCTTCAAGAGCAACAACTTTTTTTTTTAATATATAAGAATGATAATTAATAATAACCAAACATTATCTAGAATATTGATATAAAATTTATACTCTTCCAAGAGTAATAATGCATCAATCTTATGAAATATTGATATTTATAACGTTTTGTTTCTTTTACAATAACTATATAAGATTCTACCAACAACATAACGTAAATTTATGCTTTTTTAAGAGCAATAACATGATATTCTTTTGAAATGTTTGTATAAAGTGGGTTGTGTTTTTTAAAGAACATCAACACCATATTTGGTTAGAATAAATATATTTTTTAGTTATGCTTTTTTAGGTTGATAAACATCATTGAATATTTGTGCTCTATTCAAGAAATTAATAATATTATGCCTCTGTTTGATGCCCATTATTTCATAAATACTCATTTTGTAATAGTGAATTTTTGGAGCACGTGTCGTTAAAAAGTATAAAAAAATTTGAGTTGACGTGCAAAATGTTTTATTGTAAGAATGTATGATTGAAAATAAGTTTGAGAAAAAATAAATTTTAAAATATAAACACGAAACACGGACTATATATTCTTTGAGAATATTAAAGATTATAAAGTTGTGCTCTTAAGAAGAAATAATATTATATTATATTAGAATACAAAAATACGCTTTTACTGGAATATTAGTTAAATCAAAAGATTTAATTGATTTAAAACTTTACAAATATGATATAATAAAATAAAAAGATTTCTAAAGAATAGACTAACTTGCTCCTTGTTTTGGCTTCGTTTTAATGAGATTTTGAGAAAAATGAATTTTTGAATAGTAATATTTTTATAGAATGTGTGGTTAAAAGGAACGAAAAATTTTGAGTTTACGTGTAATATTATTTTATTGAATAATGTGATTGAAAATGGATTTCGAAAAAATATATTTTTGGTTTGATGGAGCTCACACATGGGCTTTACATTCTTTGAAGAACCATGAATAATTGACAAATCTCATATTTTTCAAAGATATAAATTTGAAAAATTTCATGGTACTTAAAAAAATTTGCTATTGTTTACGTAGCTACTACCTTGTATAACAACGTTTTGATCATAGTTGCACAGGCTGTCCATACCTATGAATATTTGCAATGTTCTTGAATTTTCTCTATGTTTTGGGTGAGCTTTTTGTGAAAATGATGGAGGGAGAAAGGTGAAGAAGAAGAACGAATTGGCGGGAGAATTAGTTGCCCCAATTTTCTTACTCAAATCCTGAGAATGTACAGCATTTATAGAAAAAGGAAGTGAACTAAAAAGACAAAAATGACCTCAACTATTTACATGATTTCTAATACTTCCCCTTAAGATGGGAAATGAACATTCAAAATTCTCATCTTATCTATCAAATGCTTGAAACAAGCTCTTCCCAATGCCTTTGTCAAAACATCTGCTAACTGATCTTGGGATGGAACATGAAGCATTTTGACTTCTCCAACTGGAACCTTATCTCTCACAAGATGACAATCTATTTCTATATGTTTGGTTTTCTCATGGAAAATCGGGTTGCTGGCAATGTGGATAGCAGATTTTCTATCACAGAACAATAAGGCAGCTCTATCATGTTTGATACCAAGATCATCAAGTACATTTTTCAGCCAACTTAACTCACACACAGCTGCAGCCATGGATCTGTACTGGGCCTCTACTAATGATCTGGAGACAATAGACTATTTCTTTGATTTCTAAGACACCAATGAATTGCCTAGGAAAACAAAGTATACAGTTATAGATCTCCTGGTGTCTGAGTATGCTGCCCAATCAGAATTACAGAACCCTTTAAGAATCATGTCTGATTTGCTTTCAAACAACAACCCCTGTGCTCGTGTTCCCTTCAGATATCGAAGAACATGGTGAGCAGCCTCCAAATGTGGCTGCCTTGGAGATTGAAGAAACTGGCTGAGTACTTGTACAACATATGACAGATCCGGTCTCGTTATAGTCAGGTATAAGATCCTCCCTATCAACCTCCTATACATGCTGGCATTTTCAATGAGTTCTCCATGATCTTTACTAAGTTTTAAATTCTGTGGCAAAGGGAATTTGACAGGTTTTGCTCCAAGATATCCTGTACCAGATAACATATCAAGAGTATACTTTCTTTGATTAACTGATATTTCCTTTGCTGATCTCGCTATTTCCAGCCTCAGAAAAAACTTCAAAACCCCCAAGTCTTTCAGTTTGAATTGCTCATTCAACTCCCACTTGAATTGTTCAATATATGACAGATTATTACCTCCTATGATAATATCATCCACATAAATGAGCAAGGCAGTAAATGATCCCTTTTCTTGTTTGCTGAACAGAAGTAGTAGGATCTTGACTGTCAAAACCCTGGGAAATAATGTATGAAGTGGGCTTGGTGTTCCATTGCCTAGATGCCTGTTTAAGCCCATAAATGGACTTGTTCAATATGTAGACAAGCTGTTCGCCACACTCTTCTTGCTACTCATACCCCTTAGGCATCCACATGTAAACCTCATCATCAAGGTCACCGTGGAGGAAAGCATTATTTATGTCCAATTGATGGAGGTGCCAACACTTATGAGTAGCTACTACTAGTAATGTTTTCACAGTTACTAGCTTAGCCACAAGCGAGAAAGTCTCTTCATAGTCAAGTCCAGCTTGTTGCGTGAAGCCTTTAGCAACAAGCCTAACCTTCTTCCTTTCTCCAGTCCCATCAGAATGGAGTTTGACTTTAAAAACCCATTTGCAGGCAACATGGGTTTTATGTGCAGGGAAAGGAGTCATCGTCCAAGTGTTATTAGACACCAAAGCCTGATATTCTGCTTCCATAGCCTTACACCATTCTGGACATTTAGTAGCCTCTTCATATGATCTAGGCTCAGATATAGTAGATAAGGCAAGTGAATACCTTTTGTGAGCAGGTGAAAACCTGCTATAATCCAGAAAGTTAGCAATAGGATACTGTCTGCCAGCCAAGTGATCTTTCTATATGGATTTAGATAGAAAGTAGGCACTTGAGATGCAAGACTACAGTGATAATCTTAAAGATAAATTGAAGCTCTTTTAGGGCGAGTGGATTGTCTGATAGGAACTATAGGAACAGTAGGAGTGAGAATGGGTGAAGGAGCAGAGTGATGACAATCGATTGGAGGAGAATCAGAGGGATTTGGAGTGGAATTGATAGCGGAATCAGAATTTGGAATCAATACATCAGATGATGATGGATCATCACTCTGTGCTGGAAAATGGATGAATTAGAGGGCAAAGAGACATCAGATCTTGACAATGAAGCAAGAAATTTTGGATGATGGAATAGAAATATAGTCTTATGAAATGTAACATCCCTAAAGTTAAAAACTGTACGAGTTAGCATATTATATAACTTGAAGGCCTTCATGCCATAAGGGTAGCCAAGAAAGATGCAAAGGATGGCCCTAGGGTCGAATTTGGTACGATTTCTCTTGTTACTGGAAGCATAGCAAAGGCAATCAAATACCTTGATATGTGAGTATGATTGTGCTGTTTGATATAGCATCTCATAAGGTGTTTTATTTTCAAGAATCAAGGTAAGAGTTCTGTTTATCAAATATGTAGCAACAAGAATTGTTTCCCCCCAGAATTTATGAGGTAAGTTCATCTGGAATTTGATGGCTCTGGCAACATTCAAAAGATGCTGATGCTTTCTCTCTACTACATTTTGTTGAGGTGTTTCAACACAACTCAATTGATGGATAATGCCATGAGATTGAAAGAAATCATTCATATGAAATTCAGATCCATTGTCAGATCTGAGAATCTTTATTTTGCAGTCAAAATGAGTAAGAATCATTTGATAAAATGAATGAATTATAGGTCTGGTTTGAGACTTATCCCGCATTAAGTAGGTCCAAATCATTCTAGTATGATCATCAACAATGGTTAAGAAAAATCTAGAGCCATCCAATGAAGGAACATAGTAAGGTCCCCATATGAAAAGAATACAGTCCATCTTCAAGTTTGCCCATTCCAATCGTCTTCCATTTCAAAAGATCCTAGATGAAGCAATATTGATGCAAAAATATCAGAAAACAATTGTGTCTGAGAGTCAGTTTGCTGGTTGAAATCAAATTGAATGTGAAACAAGGCGCTACTAACACTTCAGTTAAAATCAATGTATCAGATAACCTGACTTCACTAACATGTGTAGCCTCAACAATTTCACCATTAGGCAATCTAATAGCAGCTTTAACTTTATGAGATATAGAAGTTAAATGCCAAGTAGAACATACCATATGTTCTGAAGCACTAGTATTTATAATCCATTTTGCCGCACGAATTTTAATGTTAGGATTAAGGTAATTACCTGAAAATGCAAAAGCATCAGGTACTGAATAGCCAGGTTTAGATGTATCCTAAGTCTGTGACTGAGTTTGCACTCGAGAAACATCAGTCATTTGCTCTTTCAATTGAGGCATCAACATGGCCAGAACTTGTTGACACTGATCTGGAGTGATTGTGAGGTTTGAAAGAGGCTCCAATATAGTTTGTGAACCACTATCAGAAGATTGTCCAACAGCATTGGCAACAACATTTCTACCTCTAGCAAATCTATGTCCAGGAGGATATCCAACAATTTTGAAACACTTTGCCTTAATATGTCCAGCCATACCACAGTGACTGCAAATATGCTTATCCTTTCTCTGATTTTGAATGAATCTAATATCCATTTGACTTCCATTAGATCCTTGCCCAACATTATTGGCAAAGGCAACCGTCTCAAAACTCTGTTGCCGTTTTATGACAACCTCCTTTTGCCTTTCATCTTACAAAATCAGTGCAAACACCTTATTGAAAGGTGGAATAGGATCCATTAACAATATCTGACTCCTCACTCCAGATTAATATTCATCCAAGCCCATTAGGAATTGAATAACTTGATCTTCCTGCTTATAATCAGATCTACTAATGTTAGGCCTATAATTATTCAGTTCCTCCCACAATCTTTTAAATCGATTGAAGTAAGAGTTAACTGAACCGTTTGCCTGTGAAATAGTGGAAATCTGCTTCTTCAACTCCTAAATCCGAGGTCCATTACCCTGGCTATAACGATCCTTCAGCTCAATCCATATCTCTCTAGCTGAATCCTTGTGCATCACACTAGGATAGAGCTCATTTGGAATTGAGTTGATAATCTACGAAGACACCACGTGGTTGCATCTTCTCCTGTAATGGATCATCCGACCAAGGCTCAGTGATTATTCCATCAATAAATCCTTCTTTGTTTTTCACGCTTAGAGCCATAACATCTCGACTCCATGTCGCATAGTTATCCTCCGCAAGCACAACAGATATCAGCTGCATACCTGTGTTATCACCATATTGAAATAGTTGCAAAACTCGCTCATTACCAACAAATATTTTCAATAAAGTCATCACTAAGTTTGTTATTGACAAAAGTAAATCCCATAATTTTTGCGACAATTGTACTAACCACGTTTGGTAGCATCTGAAATTGTGATATAACAAAATTATTAATTAGGACTATGTGTTGAAAGTAAAATGAAGAGCCCAAATTGAGAGTAATTTACATTTCTTTGGAATAAAAGAGAAGGTGAAAACGAAAAGTTGCTGGAATGGATCCCTAGACTAAAGAGTTAGATACATTTATTTAACAATTGAATGATTATAAGCTACTTAAGTCACAAAAACAAGTAGAGATTTGGTACCTGAGATGTAAAGTTGGAAGACCTAAATATAGAGTAAAAAATTTAGTCTTGAATCATAAATTATAAAGTTGAAAATGTTGTTGATTTTTGTTCAAACTTAATTACACTTCTTAATCTCTAACAATAATTTCACTTAACTAACTGCTAGACCCCTCCTACACGTACACTACTTCCCACATCTACTTGTAGATCTTAAAATGTCAATTAATCTAATCAAATGGACATACGTACTTGCATTTGATCAAGTTATTTTAATTTTAATACATTTATGATTTGTTAGATAATGTGGATTATACAACAACAAACACTGTTAATGAAAATGAAATTAAAAAGTTTATCTATTATATTGCTCGGTATGCACAACACATGTGATTAGAGAACAAATCTGTATATAGATGTTTATGCTTATTCTAGTTGATTAATTCTATGTTAACATTTAATTTGTTAAAAATTGACACATAGTAAAGGAAGGATTCCATATTTTATTTCTTGACATTTCTCGTAAGCCTTAGTTTCTTGTAATTACTAAATGTTCCTCTCGAAATTCAGAATAAAACTAACACATTTTGTCTCGAGCATTTGATGTTGTAGTCTCAATAGTTAACTAGCAAGGAGACACATTTCTCTTTGTAGCTTGTTTGTTACGAAAATAGTACCTCCCCTAATTTTTCCCTCACTTGTTCGAGTTGTTTTTCTAAAAAATTTCTAGTATTCCTCCGTGTTTATACTTTTCACACTTGTACACTTGTAGGGGTCCATGATTGACCCCTCCTTCCCGTCCATATCTACTGAAAAATAGAACTTTTAAATACTTATTTGACATATGGTATTACAATCATATTGGATAGCATAATGAACATAATTTTATTTTTATTTTTCTTTGTACATATTGTTTTTGCATTAGATCCACTTTATTAATATACAATATTGCGTCATATGATTTGAAAAACAATATAATTTGAAATCCATTATATAAGCAAATTCTCACCATTTATAGGCATCGTCGCATTTCTAAAATACTCTCTAAATAAAAAAAAAAAATTTCTTTATTTTATAAAATCAATACTTAAAAATAAGCTCAAGAGACCATGTTTTAGATAGTCAATACTTAAAAATAAGTTTAAAAGACTCTTTATTTTGAATTTTTGGAATAGAGATTGCGGTTTGACTCTTCACTCTTTATTTTTAATTTATAATGATTACATTAAAAATTTACATAATTCAATACTTTAGTTTTTAAATTATATTTGAATTGATTGACTATTAAAATATAAAAAATTATGTTAAATAAAAGATAAGTAGAAATCAAAAAATATTACTTGAAAAAAGCAAAATGAAGAATAAAAATAGATATCATTGTTGGAGTATATAAGAAATTTTACTCTAAATATAAAAATGACATTTATTATATGCAAGATGCTCTTTATAAATAGCGAGTCTCTTGAAAATGATCTCACACAATTTTACAAGAAACAGAACTCATAAAACCGTAAAATATTAAAATAAATTAATTTTAATATTAGTATGTAATAAACTACTTAAAAATTCTCGTGTATAAAATAAATTATTGAACAAAAAAGTAACAAAATTACTAAGCCCTCTTTGGCGCCACTTAAAATCTAATTAAAATTTAAGTCAAATTTAACAATTAATTTTAATAACATATTTCATAGGACCCATTACTTTTCAACCACATATTCCATTAAATTTTATCAAAATCTGCTAAACATCTGATTTTAATCTCTAGGGACTAAATATATGCTCAAAAAATTAAAGCCTGATTATTCTACCTAGACTTTTGACTATCCTGTTCATTTACAAAATTAATTGCCACTATAAAAAGTCAGAGGTCTACAATTTAAAATAATCATATTTATCATTAGTAGATGTTATTGTCACTTTAAGTGGTGGTGAGTCTCTGATTCATTTTTTAATTGAGTTGTTATACATTTCATTGCTATAGATAATTAATCAAAGAGTTCACTACTACATAAACATATGATGCTCTCTACCAATAATAAATAACACACATATCTTCACACGAACTTTATATTAGCAATTTAACATGACTCGTCTCGAATCACTTTATGGACTCAAAACATAAAGTGCTCTATGATAGAAGTCAACTAGGTATTAAATTCACCCTCAAGGCTGATCTGCTACCAATTGTAAACAAACGTCATTATATGTCAAGTAGAAAAAATGGTTACGGGGATTGGGGAAACGTTGCTTTTGCCGATTCAGAATGAAGGATTTTCAATATCATATATAGTTAGCTCATTCATCTTAATTAGCAATTCAAGCTACATGTGAAGGTCAAGGGACCAAAATAATGTATATGCTTGTCCAATTTATACAAGACAAAAAAAAGACTATCTCACTGGTTGGCCCCAATTTTGACGAATTTATAAATTTTGAAATAGTGATTGATGAGAGAATGTATGAATGAAAAATAATAAAAAAATTTAGATTTGTGTGTAATATTATTTTATTTGGAAAATGTGTAGTTAAAATTTAATGGGGGCCCTTGTTTGGGACCCATTTTTGGGCAAAAAATGCATTTTTAAATAGTGTTTATTGGAGATTGTATGATTAAAAAGTAAGATTTTTTTTTTCGATTTGCGTGTAATATTATTTTACAGAAGAATCTGTAGTTAAAAATGAGTTTTGAAAAAAATATTTTTTTTAAAAAAAATAGAGTCCAAACATATGTTATATATCACTTCGATTTGACTCTAAATTGACAGCTTCTTCAAAGCTGTCAAAATTCAAATGCCAGGATGAGAAAGACGTTAGAAAATATGATATGATTACTTGGTGGTAATTTATCAAATAATTTGGTTAATAATATTAATTTTTTTTTCAAGAAAGACTGTTCTTTTTACTTTATGCCGGAGCCCAAGTCTGTTTGGGCCTGGTGGATGGTGATGTGGGCTTAACCATTTTTTGTAGGGCAAATTAGGCCCATACCCTAAAAAATTAACTAATTTGATTAATGCCCTATTAGTTAATTAGAACATTTACTAACGTAATAAATACGCTAAAAACCCTCCAGCACCCCCAAAACCTTTGAACACGCACACAGAAAAACCCCCCAAAACCTTCCAAACCCCTGAACACGCACAATGAGAAATAGATTGCCAATACATGGCTACAGATGATAAAGAGACAATCCAAATGACCATTAAACAATGCAAATGGTGAAAAGGTAAAGCTTTTATTTAGCAAAAATATTCCGATTTCACACGTCGTTTCAGACATTGATGATTTGGGTTGGTTTTCATTGACTTTATTTGTATTTGTTGGGGGATTTATTCATGATATGGCCTGAATAAATGGAAGTTTATGGGTCCAATTAAGATGTTAGAGCCCTATTTTTGTATGAATGCATTGGAAAAAAAATTTTGGATTGTGAAGTGAATAGGTATAATTTCTATAGTTTTCAATTTTCTTTCTTCTCCTACCCTTGCTTAAACTTTCTTGATTTCAAACTTGCAGATCTAGTTTCAAACTTTCAAACTTTCTTGTGAAGTGATTGTGGTGAATGATTTAATTTCAACTGAACTCCTTATAATTTATTTATTTTTCCAAATTTGCTGTTTCTTGTTTGTAATCTTCCTTTTGCAACATTGATTTTTTGACAACATTTCTTTTGAAATTTGATGCGGTTGTTTATGGTTTTCTCTTTGCCCGCTCCTTAATAGATGAAATACTCAGCGCCATAGACCCCAGGTGGCGCCGCCCCTGGT
This sequence comes from Fraxinus americana, assembly GCA_035079005.1. Classification (NCBI taxonomy): domain Eukaryota; kingdom Viridiplantae; phylum Streptophyta; class Magnoliopsida; order Lamiales; family Oleaceae; genus Fraxinus; species Fraxinus americana. Next base: position 14,956,279 of record CM068712.1, on the reverse strand, counting down.
CCTGCGATCAAGTTTTTTTTTCCTTTGAAATTTAATTGCTGTGATTATTGTACACCAAGACACATGAAAAAAGAGAGAGAGAGAGAGAGAGAGAGAGAGAGAGAGAGAGAGAGAGAGAGAGAGAGAGAAAGAAAAGGGCAACCCTGATTCGGTGAGTGGCAGCTGGACTATTGTTTCCTTGCTCTGTTTATGTTTTTTATTCCTAGAAATATTTGGTCTAGAAAATTATTTCATGCATATTTGCAATCTTGGGATGAGATTTGGGAATTGCCCTTTGAACTTCTAGTTCGCTTTTCAATGCATTCCCTTTGGAGATTTTCAATTAGTTACTCTTTTCCTGGTAGTTGATTCCTAAAACTACTGCATGTTTTTATTGTCATTTGGAACATAATGACATGGCTGTAGATGAATTTTCATTAGTATTTTATAGGAAAAGTTACATTTTTGGTTATTTAACTAATTTTTGTTCCAGAAAGTCCATACTATGCTCCATATGTCCCCTGCCTATTTGAGTCCCTACTTGCAATCCTAGTTTGCTGCTTATTGCTTATTTATGATTGCTATATCATATATGAGTAACTAATGGTCGTTCATCCATGTTGACTTGTTATGAGGAGAAGCAAGGAGGCCAATTGAAGTGGGGAAGAAAGGAAAGAGGAAATCAGAGCAAGACAAGCAGAGGAAAAAGGAAATGCAGCCAACGATTTCCCTAAAATTCAAATCCAGAACAGGAAGAACCTTTTACGCTTTTGTTTTCTATTATAACCTAGAAATGGAATTGGGAGAAAGTTGTGAATGATTATAGTGAAAAAATCCACCACCACCTCTAGGTTATAATAGAATGTTTCTAGGGAAGGTAAACAGCTTCTATGGATGAGCAGGATGTTTCATCTTATCTAGAGACGTCATTTTCTTTTACTGCAAAGTTTTACAGTATGATGGTCCTTACTTTTCCTTAGCTTTGGAGTTATACAAAACTTGTAATCTTGGATAGAAAATCCACCTGTAGAACTATTGATGCTTTGTAGGATTTTTTTGGTTATGAATTATATTTGCGTTCTGATATTCACAACTTGTTTTTCATTTTCCGTACAATTAATGTTATGGATCAAAGGGAGGAAATATTGTTTTCCATTTTCCACCTCATGTTCTTGATTGCTAACTAACTACTGTTTTTTCTAAGTTTTGTCACTTTTTTGAGTTTCGGTCACTTTTTATAGTGTTTGTCACTATTTTCTATTACTTTTTTTGATTTTTTGTTCACTTTTTTGATTAACAAAATCACTTTTTTTTTTATAAAAGTGAGATTGTGTCACACTGTCACTTACTTAATTTTATGCATTACCATTTAGGGATGTCAAAGTTGCTTGTCAATTTTATAAAAGTGACATTGTGTCACTTTTTAAAATTTTGTCACTTTTTTTAGGTTTTTGTCACCTTTTAAATTTTTGTCACTTTTTAAGAAGATAAAAAAAGTGAAATAATATATTATATTTTTCTAACATAATCAGTATGTGGATTGGCCTGGACGTGCTGATTATTTTAAGAACATGATTACTGTTGCTGCACAAATGGATGGTGCTATTTTGGTATTTGCCACTTTTTTTGAGTTTGTATCACTTTTTTAGAGAGTGTCACTTTTTTTTTTAGTTTTGTCACTTTTTTTTTGAGTTTTTGTCACTTTTTTTAAAAAAATAAAAAGTGACGATTTTTATAAAAAAAAAAAAGTGACATTGTCACTTTTTCATTTTACACAGTATTTTTTACTTTCTAAAAACCTTTCATATGATTTTTCAAAACATCCCTAATTTTAAGGGTATTTTTGTAAGTATCCCGTAAATCAATAGCCCAAATTGGGCCTGGGTCTACGCCCAACTTGTTAATGGACTAACCTTTGTCAAAGTTCTCGATCATATCGATCAATCGGAAAACTTTCCTAAAGATTTTGCGTCCCCCTTTCATTTTATGGTCTGTGCAGACTATATTTTTTTGGGAAAAATTCAGTTTTCCTACTTTATCTTTACCATATTTCAAAAATAACAAAACAACTTTTACATTTCAAAAATCAGAAATTTTGACCTATACATACACATATATAAATATTTATTTATATATATAAATATATAAACAAATATAAATAAATAAATAAATAACCAACCCCCACCTCCACCACCCCCACCGCTCCGGCGACCACTCCGGCGACTGCTCCGACTCCGGCGACCTCTCCGGTGACTTCTCCGACGACCGTTCCGGCGACACTTCGATTCCGGTAACTATTCCGGTGACATGAATTTTTTTATATGGTCACAGCTTAGGTCACAAGTCACAGCCCAGGTCACAGGTCACACGCATAATTTTTTGTTTATAATGATTGATAACCGATCCGCTTTGGTTGGTACAAAGGATGGTCGGATTGAGATGCAATCCATTGGTACAACAATTCCAGTCATTTTCTCACTTGTATATTCATTATCTTGTGTCCATTTGCCTCCATAACAAATGAAGATATTAATTTTATCCATACCTACAACAAGATTACAAAGAAATTGTGTGAGTTTTTTTTTTTTAAAAAGTGACAGAGTAATATGCTGAGAAAAAGTGACAGAAATATAAAAGTGACAGAGTTCACACTCTAATTGAGCAAACACCTTGCATGCATGAATGTAATTGATTCAAAATTTTCTTTTTCATACGTATTAACATAAAACATGGCTAAAAAGGGTGGCAAACACGTTATTCGTACATTCAAATTTCCAAAACACACACGCATAGCGTGTCTCTTTTTCATAGAAAAAGTGACAGAATGTTACTTTTTCATAGAAAAGTGACAGAATTCACATTATCGGCATAAATGATTTAACGGATTCAATGCTATTTTGTCATATGTATTGACACAATCCATTCTATCTGAAATTCAATAATATTATTTTCAAATATGTTTCCAAACACAATAACAAAGGGTTAAAGGATCACAAGAGTGGGGAGAGCGTGACTTTTTTGAGAAAAGTGACAGAATGTCACTTTTTCATGGAAAAGTGACAAAATGTCACTTTTTCATAGAAAAAGTGGCAGAATTTGGACGAATTCACATTATCATTTTCTCAAACACCTTATATGCATCAATGATTTTACGGATTCAAAACTATTTTTTCATATGTATTGACACAATCCATTCTATCTGAAATTCAATAATGTTATTTTCAAATATATTTCCAAACACAATAACAAAGGGTTAAATGATCACAAGAGTGGGGAGAGCGTGTGACTTTTTTGACAAAAGTGACAGAATGTCACTTTTTCATGGAAAAGTGACAAAATGTCACTTTTTCATAGAAAAAGTGGCAGAATTTTTTCATATGTATTGACACAATCCATTCTATCTGAAATTCAATAATGTTATTTTCAAATATGTTTCCAAACACAATAACAAAGGGTTAAAGGATCACAAGAGTGGGGAGAGCGTGTGACTTTTTTGACAAAAGTGACAAAATGTCACTTTTTCATAGAAAAAGTGGCAGAATTTGGACGAATTCACATTATCATTTTCTCAAACACCTTATATGCATAAATGATTTTACGGATTCAAAGCTATTTTTTCATATGTATTGACACAATCCATTTACACTATAAGGTTTAAACTAAACCTAATCACGAAATCCAAATAAAATTGGAGAAATAATGCATTTTCATCTTAAAATCCTTGGCTAATAAAACCTTAAAATTCAGCTTATTGACAACTGATTCTAGCTTGCTCATGATTATAGAAGCTGAACATTTGGACGTAAAAATACAACAAACTCGACAAATCGAACATGGATGATATAATAATTGAACAAGGAGTCAAAAACATGAAAAAGAAACCTATTTTCTTCGGTCAGAAAGCAATCAATTTGTAGATGATTTCTCGATTTTTTCCAAAGCTTCGAATAATGAACGAATTTGTGGATGATTTCCTCTTTCTCCTTCAGATTTTCCCTTTTTTTCCCAGTTTGGAGGTTGGTTTCTTTAATGTCGTAATCTTCCAAGTTTGGGCGTATTTTTTACGTTAATATTTACCTAATTACCGCCTAATCCAAGTTTATCATGTTTTTTCAAAACTACCCCAAAATATAGGGTATTTGTGTAAGTACCCCTTTTTTGTAGGGGGACTTACACAAATACCCTATATTTTGGGACAATTTTGAAAAAACATGCTAAACTTGGATTAAGTGATAATTAAGTAAAATTTAACGTACAAAATACTTTTAAACATAAACATCACGGCATCAATGAAAATCAGCATCCAAATTGGGAAAAAATAAGGGAAAATTGGAAGTAGAAAGATGAAATCATCAACAAATTCATTCATTATTCAAAGATTTGACTCCTTGTTCAATTAGATTTTTTATTTATGTAAAAATTAGCTTTGAATCAATTAAATCATTGATACATGCAATGTGTTTGACAAAATGAGAATGAGAATTCTGTCACTTTTCTAAAAAAAAAGTCGCAGTATCTATTTTACCAATTTAGGACGTAATTCCTTAAAATGTTTAATTAATTTAAGGGGTATTAATCAAAAAAGATTTTAAAAAAAAGGTATAGGGCCTAATTTCCTCTTTTTTGTAAGTACTCTCCATTCCACAACTATGGGTTTCCCTTGAGCCTATATACATTTCTGAAGAATGAATACATTACCAAATGTCACATCTAAGAAATTAAGTATGGTCCATTTTAAAACTAAGAAACAAAGTTTAAAATTTCAACAATCAAATATTAGTTAAAATTTATTTATGAAATAATTAACTAAAAATACATTTTATTAATTAAATATATTTAGGTCATAATTCTATACTATTTGGTCACATATTATTTAATTAAGGTCATAAATTATATCTCGATCACAAATAAAAAAATTTACAGGTTACAAATAAAAAATTTATAGTTCACAATTTATTCATTGATCACAAATTAAACAAATTATAGGTCACAATTTATTTATCGATCACAAATCACAAATTTTATTAACGATTTAAATTTTTAGGTCACAAAATATCAAATTTATTAGTTATAATCTCAAATAAGTGGTCACATATTACTTATTTATTACAAATTAACCAATTTATTCATTACAATAACTAAATAATTGGTTGCAAACCCTCTTTATACAACTCCAACCCACCCCACGACCACCATCGTCACCACTAGCACCACCACTGCCTATACTAAGAATCACAACCACCACCTCCTACCATCTCCACCACAACACACCACCACCAAAAAATCATCAAACTCGTCGTCGTCGCCGCCTCCAACACCACCACTGACTGTTTTAACAATCTCCATCACGACCACCTCAAATCTACCATTTCCTTCACCTCTACCACACCACAACCATCAACATCAATGCAAAGATGCAGACTAAAAAAGAGAAAATAGATCAATGCCTCACACCAGATGAATCATCATGAAGTGAAACAGAAAATAGATCCATGAGAAAACAAATGAATCAACCTCAGCGATACTTCGATGTAAAGCCGTGTGTGACAGTTGTGTGCAGTGGTGGTTCTGCACACGATTGTCGCGGCGTTCCGTACAGTTATCGTACGCCCAAACCAGCAGTGACTATCAGAGTCGCCTTTCTTCTATTGTTGTCGCCAGAGAGAAAGAAGTAAGATGTTTGTTCTGTGATTTTTTATTTTGGAATTTTTAGGGATTAAGTGGTTATGATTTAGAGAGAGTAGATAGATGATAGAGAGAGAAAAGAGTGAGGATATTAAATATTATTAATATTAAATATTTGGCAGGACATGTTACAAATTGTTAGCATAAATAACTATAGCGTAATTATAGGGATTCTCTTTCCCTATTTAGATCTCTCGGTTGTATATATATCGTGTATTCTCTCCTTGTAATAATATATCAAATTATTATCTATTGATTACATGGTATCAGAGCCCTAGAATTCTATTTCTCAAACCTGTGGTCGTAACTTTAGATTCTTGGGTTCCCAGCGCCGGCATCGTGGGCATCTAGTGTCTCCAAGGTTACAGTTTTTGCTTTCCAGTGTCGTCGATTTGGGAAACTGGTCTGGCAATTACAGTCGGTCTTTGGGTTCGCCGCTTCCGGTGGGATTTGTCTAAGCAATTGCACCTGCCTCATTGTCTGGGTCATTCGATTTGTTCGATTCGGTGTGTTGCCCCTGTGAGCTTCCACCAATCGCACCTCCATCGTCGTCGCCAACGTTTCTGAGAGTTAAGGTTGCCTCTATGAGTGGATCACGCTCCAGTCCGTTCAGTTCTCTAGTTGGTGCTTCAGGTTCGGTTCGGTCAGTATTTCAATTTGGTGGGCTCAATTTTATTTGGGCTCCATTCGTTTGGTGGGCTTAATTTTGTTTGGTGGGCACTGGTTCTTCTTTGGTTTGTTTTCTTAAATTGGGCCTCAATCATTTGTGTTTCTTTTGGGCCTTTCCTTTTTTTGTGGACTTGCGTGGGGTGTTAAGTTGGATATTGGGTTTTCGTTCTATGGCTACTGAACAAAAGAATTTGGTTGTGACTGATGTCATTCCCGTAATGTCCAAAATCACTGAACATAGGCTGATTGGTCCAAATTATTTAGATTGGTATAAGACAGTTCGGATTTATTTGCGAAGTATCTCTATGGCTGGTCATCTAACAGAAGATCCGTCAACGGATAATACTACCCACACTTGGCTAAGAGATGATGGTCGATTGTTCTTACAAATTCGGAATTCCATCGACACTGAGATAGTCGGTTTGATTAATCACTGTGAGTATGTTAAGGAGTTGATGGAGTGTTTGGAATTTATGTACTCTGGGAAAGGGAATGTGTCATGTATTTACGAAGTCTGTAAGGGTTTTTACCGTGCTGAACAACAAGATCAGTCTCTTCAGGCTTATTTTATGAATTTTAAGAAGACATACGAAGAACTAAATGTCTTGTTACCTTTTAGCTCCGATGTGAAAGTTCAGCAGGCTCAGCGGGAGCAAATGGCTGTGATGAGTTTTCTAGCTGGTCTCCATTCTCAATTTGAACTTGCTAAATCCCAAATTCAATCTAGTGCTGAAATTTCTTCTCTGCAAGAGACCTTTACTTGAGTTCTTCGCACAGATACTAGTGCTTTTGGTGCTTCCTCTGTTCAGTCTTCTAGTGCTCTTATCAGTTGTAGAGGTCTGACAAAGGGCAGAGGTACAGGCAGTTGGGAGATTCGAAGTCCGGATGACAGGGGGGTTGTATGTTATTATTGTCATGAACAGGGTCATACCAAACGCACGTGTCGAAAATTGCTCAATAAATCTTCGCAGCCACACTCGGCTCACATTGCAGCTACTACTGCTACACCTATCTCAGCCGCTGAGCGGACCATACAGAATTCTGTAGATAAATTTGCTCAATTCACCCAGTACCAAGACGCATTAAAGAATTCGTCTCACTCCATCTCTGCCATTGCTGAGACAGGTAAACCCAATACATGCTTTCTTTCATCTTCCTCGAAATGGGTCATTGATTTTGGTGCCACAGATCATATGACAGATAATCCTAATCTCTTCTCCACTTTTCAGTCACACATGTCTCCTTCCCATGTTACTTTAGCTGATGGTTCTACGTCTTCTGTTCTTACTTCTGGTACTATTAACCAAACCCCGTTACTGTCTTTATCTTCCGTTTTGAGTTTACCACAATTCTCTTTCAATTTAATGTCTGTGAGCAAACTTACTCGAGCCCTAAACTGTTGCATTTCATTTTTTTCCTGATTATTGTCTCTTTCAGGATCTTATGACGAAGAAGATTATTAGTAAAGGACATGAATCAGGCAGTCTCTATTTTCTGGATACCCAGGTGCCCAAACCCATTGCATGTTCAAGTGTCTTAACTCCGTTTGAAGTGCATTGTCGCATGGGCCATCCATCTTTATCTTTGTTGAAAAAATTATACCCTCACTTTCAGAGTGTGTCGTCTTTAGATTATGAGTCGTGTCAGTTCGCAAAATATTATCTGTTGTGCTCAGTTCCTCGAGTCAATAAGGGAGCTAGTTTTCCTTTTGAGCTAGTTCATTTAGATGTTTGGGGTTCGTGTCCTATCGTGTCCAAAACTGGTTTTCGATATTTTGTTATATTTGTTGATGATTTCTCTCGTGTGACTTGGCTTTATTTAATGAAAATTCGTTCTAAATTATTCTCTCATTTTAGTGCCTTTTGTGCTGAAATTAAAATGCAATTTAATGTTTTTGTACAAATATTGCGAAGTGATAATGCCAAAGAATACTTTTCCAATGCTTTTCAAACTTTCATGCTTCAGAATGGTATTTTACATCAATCCTCATGCGTTGACACACCATCTCAGAATGGTGTGGCTGAAAGAAAAAATAGACACCTTCTTGAGACAGCACGGGCACTCATGTTCCAAATGCATGTTCCTAAACCGTTTTGGGCTAATGCGGTATCCATGGCCTGTTTTTTGATTAATCGGATGCCTTCATCTGTTCTTCATGGTAGAACTCCTTATAGTGTCCTTTTTCCTACCAAACCATTGTTCTCTATTGAGCCTAAAATATTTGGTAGTTGTTGTTTTGCTCGTGATGTTCGTCCCCAGGTCACAAAATTGGATCCAAAGTCCTTAAAATGTGTCTTTCTGGGTTACTCTCGTCTCCAAAAGGGGTATCGGTGCTACTGTCCGAATATTAACAAGTATCTTGTTTCTGCTGATGTTACATTTCTAGAACATATCCCTTTCTTTCCTACTTCTTCTATTTCTTTCAATAAGGGGGAGGATGATGATCTGTTAGTTTATCATGTCATTTCTCGGGCAACTAATATTACTTCTCAACATGTTGTTCCCACCCCGCCAACGCCACCACCACCCATTCACCAGGTCTATTCCAGAAGACGTCACCCTCATGATGCATGTTCGGCACCCATCTCTTCTTCGGCATCGGATCTAGTGTCTAGTGATCTTGCTCTACCGATTGCCCTCCGCAAAGGTAAACGTCAGTGCACTTATCATATTTCCTCTTTTGTTACTTATGATCACTTATCTTCTTCCTCTTGTTCTTTTATTGCTTCTCTCGACTCTCTATCACTTCCGAAAACTGTTCATGAAGCCTTTTCCCATCCTGGTTGGTGTGAAACTATGATAGAGGAGATGAATGCTTTAGATGCTAATGGTACTTGGGATTTAGTAAACTTACCTACAGGAAAGAAGGCTATTGGATGCAAGTGGGTGTTTGCAATCAAGGTCAATTCTGATGGTTCCGTGGCTAGGCTTAAAGCTCGTCTTGTGGCTAAGGGTTATGCTCAGAATTATGGTGTGGATTATTCTGACACTTTCTCTCCTGTAGCCAAGTTGGCATCTGTTCGCTTATTCATTTCTATGGCAGCTACTCATAATTGGCCTTTACATCAATTAGACATTAAAAATGCATTTTTACATGGCGATCTTTCGGAGGAGGTTTATACGGAGCAACCTCCGGGGTTTGTTGCTCAGGGGGAGTGTGGGAAAGTGTGTCATCTTTGAAAGTCATTATATGGTTTAAAATAGAGCCCACGTGCTTGGTTTGGAAAATTTAGTCAGGCAGTGGAAACGTTCAGAATGCAGAAGAGCAAGTCTGACCACTCAGTCTTCTACAGCCAATCTGAATCCGGCATTATTCTCCTTGTCGTGTACGTTGATGATATTGTTATTACCGGTAGTAATACTTTGGGAATTTCATCTCTAAAGCCCTTTCTCTACACCCAATTTCATACGAAAGATTTAGGGGCGTTGTAGTATTTCTTGGGAATTGAGGTAACAAGAAGCAAGAAAGGCATCCTCTTATCTCAGAGAAAATATGTGCTTGACTTATTAACTGAGACAGGAAAATTGGGAGCTAAGCCAAGCAGTGCTCCAATTCTTACTAATTTGCAACTTATCAAAGATGGTGACTTGTTTTAGGATTCTGAAAAGTATAGAAGACTGGTTGGAAAATTGAACTATCTTACAGTAACTCGTCCTAATATTGCATATTCTGTTAGCATTGTAAGTCAATATATGTCTTCCCCAACAGTGCACCACTGGGCAGCTTTGGAACAAATCCTATATTATTTAAAGGGAGCTCCTGGACGTAGGATACTATACTATACAAAAATTATGGACATACTCACATAGAATGTTTCACAGATGCAGATTAGGCAGGTTCTAAGGTTGACCGAAGATCCACTACTGGCTACTGTGTTTTTGTTGGAGGAAATTTGATTTTATGGAAAAGCAAGAAGCAAAATGTTGTGTCCCAATCCAGTGCAGAATCAGAATATAGAGCTATGTCATAGTCTGTGTGTGAGATCATGTGAATATATCAACTCTTAACTGAAGTTGGTCTTAAGACTTCAACACCAATAAAGTTGTGGTGTGATAATCAAGCTGCTCTTCATATTGCATCTAATCCCGTGTTTCATGAACGAACTAAACATATTGAGATTGCCTATCATTTCGTCCGTGAAAAAAATACAGCAAAATTTAATCTCTACATGATATATGAAAACTGGAGAACAATTAGGAGATATTTTCACTAAAGCTCTAAATGGGACTCGGGTTGATTATATTTGTAACAAGTTGGGTATGATTAATATCTATGCTCCAACTTGAGGGGGAGTGTCAGCATAAATAACTATAGCGTAATTATAGGGATTCTCTTTCCCTATTTAGATCTCTCGGTTGTATATATATTGTGTATTCTTTCCTTGTAATAATATATCAAATTATTCTCTATTGATTACACAAATTATCAAAATTTAAAGTGAAAAATTGGTATCTACCCTACTTTATTGTAACTTTTTGAAAGTTACTCCACTTTCTTATTTGTTTGAAAAATAGGAAAATGTGTGGCTAATAAATTACAGACAAATAAGTATCCAAAATGCAACTGTTGGAAAATACGGGTCATAGGTCACCCATATGAGATAACCCGACTCACAAGATATTAAAATGATTGGATAGAGTGTTTGAATTTAGAATTCAATCATAGAACTACCCATAACTATTATTTTTCTAGCATTTTTCAGGAGAGAAGGATGGCAAGAAAAGTGTGAAATTCGTATGGAAAATCATACATAAAATTGAAAGGCCCTAAATCATATTTTTTAGAAAATACATTCACACATCCATAGTGAGTTTTTAGGCTCCACTAAAGAAGGTTAATGAGGATTAAGGATTTCCCAACCCCCTCCACACACACACATATAAAAGGAGCGAAGCACATACCTAACCTCCTGAATACAACATAGCAACAAATGTAAAAAATAAATGAAATGCAATAAATGGCATACAAAGAAAGTAAAGGTAAATGAAAACTAGTCTAAAAACCTCTAAAGGTGGACAGTTCATGTCTGTCAATCTGTACAAGTGCCCTAATGTTCAGGTAGATCGGGTGGTCCATATTGCTTATTGCTGCACTGATCGAAACCTTCAGAAAAAAGTGAGTTTGCACCTTGGTTCTCCTCCTGTAATGTGGGAAATCGTATCTCTATCAAAGGAGATGAAGTCTCAGATATATCTAAGAATGCATTGAATCATCCATGATCCTCTACCATTAGTGATGCAGTGAATAACTATAGTCGAATTTGCCTCAACCCAAATAGCTGAAATACGAAGTCTTCTGGCCCATGAATCTCATCTAATATAGCTTTGAGCTCGGCTGCCAAAATCAAATATGGGTCATATAATGTTGAAAATGTCCGATGTAGTGTCGTGTATAGTCCAATGATGCCTCTGTCCTTTGCAAAACCATAATTGATGCATCTATTAGTGTTGATCTTATAAGATCCCATTGGTGGAGTGTACCACACAACCAAAACAAGTGGTGATGTGGGAGGGAGAGTTATAGAAATACTGAAATGGGGAGAAAGACTCAAATCTCTTCGCCAATATAAAGCTCTAAACAATCATCCCATGTGAAGAAAATAGATCATGCAATTTCATTTGAGAGAAAGTTGAAATCCTACTCAATTTTGTAGACACATTGGGAAGAAGAGTAAGAAGTGAAATGCCCTCTCAAAGAGGATAGTACGTAAGAGAATGACACAACAGGAGGCCTTGGTCATTACAAGAAATCTTAAGGATACGGTCATTTCTATGTTAAACTCTTATGGATTACCTTTTAACATGTGAGGGAAGCTCTTCTTACTACTTGTTATATTCTTAATAGAATTCCTAGTAAAAAAAATTATAAGTTCTCATTTGATATATGGAAGGGTAAAACATCTTCTTATAGGCACTTTAAAGTGTGGAAGTGTTTTGCTAAAGTTTTGATTCCAACACCTAAGAGAATACAACTTGCTGTATTTTTTGAAAATCAATTTCCTTTTAAAGAAAAATCTAAAGGATTAGGTAGTTATGTTATTGTAACTCCTAGAGTTAGAAATGAGTCTAATGAATTAGAAGAAGATAAACTACGTGAAGCAAAAGACCAATGACTTTCACTTATTTTGATCCTGAATTTTTAACATACTTAATAGAGGATGATCATAATACTTTTAGTGAAGCTTGTCTTCACCATATTATACTTTTGAAAGGAAGTTGTAAATAATGAATATGGATCTATTTTGTCTAATAATACTTGGATTTTAGTAGACTTACCTCAAGGATGTAAGATCATTAGGTGTAAATGGTTGTTTAAGAAAAAACTTAAGCTCGCTGGTTCAATTGATATGTTTAAAGCAAAACTTGTAGCGGAAGGATGTAGACAAAAGATAAATAAATAAAGAAAATAAGTTGAATTGTTTGATACTTATTCATCTATGACTATGATTACCTCTATTAGGATGTTAATTGTGATTGCTGGTTTTTATGATTTTATTATTCATCAAATGGATATCAAAATTGTATTTTAAAATGGAGATAGAGAAGAAAAGATTTACATGAATCGATCTGAGGGATTTGTTATAAAAGGTCAAGATCATAGTGTATATAGATTTAAAAAATTCGTGTAGGGCCTTAAACAAGCTCCTAATTAATAGAATGAAATATTTGATACAATTTTGACATTTAGTGGTTATGTGATAAATGAAGATAATACATGCATATATAACAAATTTGAAAATAAATGTAGTGTGATTATTTGTTTATATATTGATGATATGTTGATTATGAGAACTAGTTTAGATGTGATTAAAAAGAATAAACATTTTTTGAAAAAGGACTTTGATATGAAATAATTGAGTCTAGTTGATGTTATTTTGGGAATTAAAATGGTAAAAATTTCCAAAGGAATTTATGTAATCCAATCTCATTATGTGGAGAGAGTGCTTAAAATGTTTAATCAATATAACTATGTTCCTGTTAAATATCTTATGAGCCAAGTCGTCATTTGATAAAACATTTAGGTGCTAGTGTTTCAGCTCTAAAATATGCAAGAGTGAGTGGTAGTCTCAAATATCTCATGAATTGTGCAAGATCTAAAATGGCATATGTTGTTGGTAGACATAGCAAGTATACTAGTAATCCTAATAGTGAACATTGGGATGCATTTATTCAAGTGTGGAGGTATTTGAGATATACTCTAGATTAGGATACATTATACCAAATTTTCTTTAATATTTAAGGACTATTGTGATGCTAATTGGATTTCAAATACTAATGAAAGTAAATCTATGAGCCACTACAAGAAAAATGATATGTTACAACTAATGTTTCAACGACCAAATCAATCTGGTCGATAAAAATATTTTCAACGACGAAATTTTAAGCTTAGTCGTAGAAAATGGATGGTGAACAATCAAATTTTAAATTAGTTGGAAATATTTTATAATGACCAAAAAATAGTTTTGAATTCTATATTTTCTTTGACCAAATTAAAATTGGTTGTTGTAAGTGGGCACCAAATAAAAAATTCCCGCCAAAATGTCAATTCACATTCAACGACAACGTAATTAGTGGTTAAAAATACTAAAAATATACTAAACATTCAACGACCATAATGTCTAGTCGTTATTAGACTAAAACAACGACTAATTCTATCTCGTTGTTGAAACTAAGGGAAAATTTGACATTCAATGACTACTTCTTTAGTAGTTGTTAACGATGATTTCATTTTCCCATCTTTAAATTTCGCTTCCCGCCTAAAAATTGGCTTGGCTCTTAAAATTTCTTTTCACATTCAAACAATTTTCACTCATCCTTGCAGGCATTTCCTTTCGTTCCAAAACTCTAACCACAAATCCATAACTTCATCTCTTCTCATGGATGTGCACTGCCTTCCTCTTCCTTACTCTCTAACTCTTTTTCTCTTTGAGCATATAGAGAGAAAAGAGAACCTCAAATTTCAATCTCCACCATTGTTGATATTAGCACAGTTCATTTCATGGCCCCATTTGTACATCCACAATCACTCTCAATTGATTGATACCCTCCCTGTTGGAATTTATTTATTTAATTAAAGTTTGTTTTGAAGTTCTAGTATTTAGGAAGTCCATGTCTCAGTTTGTTTTAATTTACCTAGTATCTAGGTTTTATTGTAACAGAAAATGGTTTAGTTTTCTGCACGTTAGTGATCCTATGGTTATACTAAGGTTGTTGAATTGTATTGCTTATTAAAAGGCCATCTCAGTTTGAATAAAATATTAAGTATTTTTTATAAGTACATTTGTATTAGTCGTATTAGAGCCACCGAGAGGGACAAGCGAGAAAGAAATAGTGTGTAGCAGCAAGCATTTTCTTTTTCTTCTTCATTGCATCGACAATTTATTCAGGGCTTCTGAAAACTTTGTGCAACTGGCTCTTCCTCACTTTGATGGTTACTATGACCATTAGAGCATGCTAATGGAGAATTTCCTGAGGTCCAAAGAGTATTAGTAGGTGGTAGATTCGAGTAGCAGAACCAACAGCCGGTACAATATTGACCGATACACAGAGGACAGATTTGGAAATGTTGAAGCTGAAGGATTTGAAGGCAAAGAATTACATTTTCCAAGCAATTGATCGTTCAATTCTAGAAACAATTCTTTGCATGGACACTTCCAAGATAATTTGCGACTCTATGAAGAGAAGTTCCAAGGCAATGCGAGGGCAAAGCGTGTGCAGCACCAAGTTCTTCGTTGAGAGTTGGAGGTTCTTCAAATGAAGGAGAGGGGGTTTATTCAGATTATCTTTTGAGGAAAATGGCAATTAAAAACAAGATGCAGATTCATGGGGAGAAGCTTGAGGATGTCACCATTATTGAAACGATTCTTCGTTCAATGACATCAAATGTTAATTTTGTGATTTGTTCTATTGAGGAGTCTAAAGATATTGATATTCTTTTAATAGATTAATTACAAAATTCCTTGTTGGTTCATGAGCATAAGATAAACCAGCAGGATAAAGAAGAACATGCTTTACAAGCATCAACAAATCCAAAAGGATCATGGCATGGAAATGGAGGTTGGAGATGAAAGAATTCCCACCACAGACAAGGTGAGAATAAATGTCCTGACACTCAAGGAAAAGGGAAGGGACGTGATGGTTAGAATTCAACCAGATATAAGTCAAAGTCGATGGAGAAATCAAACATTGAATGCTTCCGTTGTCACATGTATGGCCATTATCGCTCAGAATGCCGTACAAATTTAAATAAACATCGAGGGGGAAAGGTCTAACTTTGTATAATCAAATGAGAAAGAAGATGAAGTTTCCTTGTTGATGGTGTGTGATCCCAAGGAAGAAACCTACAAAAAATTGTGGTATCTGGATACGGGCTGCAGCAACCATACGTGTGGAGATAGGTCTGCATTTTCTGACTTGGATGAAACGTTTTGTACAACTGTAAAGTTTGGAGATAATTCTCTAGTTTCTGTTAAGGAAAAGGAAAGGGAAATATAAAAATCCAAACTAAGAATACATCTGTTTAGACTATAACGACCTGGGTCCCACTTAACGGGCTGTCCGGCCGTTAGATCGACGACGTACTGTCCCCACGACACCAACATGGGTCTTTTCGGCATGCTTTGTCCTCACTCGCACGCTCCTCGAGAAAACTTCCCAGAAGGTCACCCATCATAGAATTGCTCCAAGCCAAGCACGCTTAACTGTAGAGTTTCTAACGATAGACTTCCGAAAAAGAAGGTGCACC
The DNA here is from genome assembly GCA_035079005.1 of Fraxinus americana. Lineage (NCBI taxonomy): Eukaryota > Viridiplantae > Streptophyta > Magnoliopsida > Lamiales > Oleaceae > Fraxinus > Fraxinus americana. Next base: position 14,940,201 of record CM068712.1, on the reverse strand, counting down.
TTGTTGGTATGAGTAGTACCCATCAAATCTTTTAAAATTTCCTGGTCTGGGTATTACGATCACCCCCCCATTAGACTCGCGACGTCCTCGTAGCGCTTGATAATCTGAGGATCCGTTGCTAGGCGCTGGGATTTTAGAGGTGGCTCCTACGGGTTCAAGAGGTGGCTCCCGCCCTATGGCGTAGCACTTTGTCCCGTATAGCACTTAGTTCCAGATTTTCGGCTGGCAATCGGGCTCTAATACCATTTGTAACGACCCGGGTCCCATTTAACGGGCTGTCTCGACTGATAGATCGACTATGTACTGTCCCCACTGTACCAACATAAGTCTTTTCAGCATGCTTTGTCCTTACTCGCACGCTCCCCGAGAAAACTTCCCAGGAGGTCACCCATCATAGAATTGCTCCAAGCCAAACAAGCTTAACTGTGGAGTTTCTAAAGATATACTTCCAGAAAAGAAGGTGCACCTTGTTGGTATGAGTAGTACCTATCAAATCTTTTAACCTTTCCTAGTCTGGGTATTACAATTACCCCCTGTTAGACTCGCGACGTCCTCGTCGCGCTTGACCCATTTGGAGATTCGTTATCAGGCGTTGGGATTCTAGAGGTTGCTCTTATGGGTTCAAGAGGTGGCTCCCGCCCTTGATATAGCACTTTGTCCCTCATAGCACTTAGTTCGCGATTTTCGGCTGGCAACCGATCTCTGATACCATTTGTAACGACCCGCTCCCACTTAACGGGTTGTCCCGACCGTTAGATCGATGACGTACTGTCCCCACTGTACCAACATGGGTCTTTTCGACATGCTTTGTCCTCACTGCACGCTCCCTGAAAAAACTTCCCAGGGGGTCATCCATTATAGAATTGCTCCAAGTCAAGCACGCTTAACTGTAGAGTTTCTAACGATGGACTTCCGAAAAAGAAGGTGCACCTTGTTTGTATGAGTAGTACATATCAAATCTTTTAAACTTTCTTGATTTGGGTATTACATAGACTATCTCTAATGTTCTTTTTATTCCAAATCTAAAAACAAATTTACTTAATGTGGGTCAACTTCAAGAGAAGTGATTTAAAGTTATTATCAAAGATGGAGTCTGCAAAATCCAAGATTCCAAGTATGGATTGGTACCTAAAGTCAGCATGATTGCAAATCAGATGTTTCCTCTATATTTTTAGAATATTGGCAACTACTGCTTTATTTGAAAATTGATGAATTTGGCATGGCTGTGGCATTATCAATATGGGCACCTGAATTTTGGAAGATTAAAAGCTTTACAGCAAAAGAAGATGGTAACTGGTCTTCCTCACTTTGATTCTCCTGCAGAAACTTGTGAACAGTGTGTTGTTGGGAAACAACCCCGTGATAGCTTTCCAAAAGGAAAAACTTGGAGAGCTAAGAAACCTTTGGAATTGGTTCATTTTAGCATTTGTGGACCAATAATTCAAAATCCAAAATCCAATGGAGGTAAACATTATTTTATAACCTTCATTGATGCTTTTAGTCGAAAGTGTTGGATATATTTTTTGCAGGAAAATTCTGAAGCGCTTATAGTTTTTAGAAGCTTTAAGGCCTTTGTTGAGAAAGAGGTTGAAAAGCCAATAAAAGTCCTTTGCACTGATCGTGGTGGAGAATACAATTCACATGAGTTCGTAAATTTTTGTAAATTGCGCAGGATAAAACAACAACTTACAACAGCCTATTCTTCCCAACAAAATGCAGTGAGTGAAAGGAAAAATCGCACAATTCTGAATATGGTGTGAAACCACTTAAAGAAAAGTAACATTCCAAAAGAATTTTGCCCGAAGCTGTTAGCTGTTGTTCAAAATATGACACCAGAGGAAGCTTGGAATGGTCATAATTTTCTACTACCTATAACTCGTAGACTGACGGTTAAACGGAAGTAGTTAACTGTAGTCTTGATAATTTATTAAGATGTCTGGTCTAAGAAAATCTTAGAAATTGGGATTTAATTCTTCCTACATGTCAGATTGCATATAAGAGTTGCATGAATGGGTCGTTAGGCATGAGTCCATTTGAGGTTGTCATGGTTTTAAGTCTAGGAAGCCTTTAGATCTCATTTCGAAGTCCCCACATGCTAGAGTGTCTACGTTAGCTGAAGCATTTACATAATATCATAATTTGCATATTGAGATCAATAAACAACTTGAAGCTAGTAACACATCATATCAACTTCGAGCTAATTTGTATAAAAGACATATTGATTTTGATATTGAGGATTATGTTATGATCAAAATACGATCGGAGCGGTGCCTAGATAGATCCGCCTCCAAATTGCTAGCTTGTAGCGCTGGTTCTTTTAAAATCTTAAAGCAAATTAGTACAAATGCATACGTTCTTCATCCTCAACCACATTTTGGCTACCACCATACTTTCAATGTTGAGAATTTAGTTGCTTATAAAGGTCCAATCCCTCTATTGATCCACTTCTACCTCCATATGTGGACCTTGACCCTGAATCTCTTCCCATTTCTAATCTGATGCCACCTTTTCCAGCACAAAAAGATAAAATTGATATTATTTTAGATGAACAGATTGTGTTGACTAAATATGGAGAGGTTCAACATTTCCTTGTTCATTGGGTTGATCGGCATGAGTGTGATTGCATTTGGATTACTAGAGAGATACTACAACAGCTTGACCCAGACTTATTAGAGCTTTATCGAAGTTAGCAAGATCTTCCTCAGTTCTCTATCCATTCATTCAGGGGACATTGGTAGGGGGGACACCAGATTCAGACCACCACTGACACGTTTTTATGGACTCGGAAGAAGGTCGTTCAACCTCTTGGTTTATGGTTGGGCGATTGATTGCAGCCTTTTTCTAACTTATTCACTCGACAGGTCGAGTTTTCTTCCACCTCAGGAGAGTTGATGCGGGCATCATCGAGATCATTGCGGACATCATCAAGATCATCTAGATTTATTTTTTTATTTTTATTAGACTTTATTATTTATGATTTCTATTATTTGGCTTGTAGTAACGGGTTGGCCCAATCCCTTCAAGTTAGGTTTTTTTTTGCTATTTATTGGATGAAATTAAAGTTGGTGGCTACAACGTTTTTCTATCCTTGAAAGGAGAATTCCAACAATATCGGCAGTGATGGGTTCTCTACGGCTTCTATTTCCCAGCAGGGTGTTTGATGTTCTACATTGTGCAAGTTGTAGAGTCCCTTGGCACACAAATAGTTATACTTCTATATTCTTGAGATTTATAATGATTTTGTTGTGTGTTTATGCTTAGTGCACTTTCTCCAATCAATGCTAAAAAAAATGGAAATCTTATGAAGGTGGTTATCTACGAACCAAGTACTGAGACCTGGTGACTATTTTGTGTGGTCAGCAACTCCGGTTTATCAACTGCTTGAAGAAGATGTGCAGATTATGGAAAGGTAGAACCAAATTCATATGTATATATATTTTGTTAATATAGAGAAACAAACTGATATACACAGGTTTCATGCTTTTTTCCTACCAGAAATGTCCAACTTAACAGTATCCATGTGTTGGGAGCTAGTGACAATTAAGAAGGATAAATTGAATTCCATTGGTGTTGCTGTTTACCACAAACTAGACTCAAATGATTGTTATGACCAAAGAAAGAAAAATTGTCCTAAAATGTGTAACATGGATGATGATCCTAATGCAGCCTAGTAAGTTTCCATAGATCTCTGAAATCTTTCTTAAAAAGTACATGAATCCATATTACAAGTTGAGTTTTTTCAGGCATGTACCATTGCAGTCATGCATGCATAGACTCCTTATTGATGGAAAAGAGAGGGGTAGTCAATGGTGTGAAGAGTGGCCTAAGTGAGCGCAGATGCCTCCTTACTGGTTGAACAAATTTCAGAAGGGAATTTATGGGAAACCAGCTCCGGAGGACTTGCAGCAGACTATGAACACTAGAAGAAGGTGGTGAGCAAGACATATATGAGCGGTTTGGGATGTTGGAATTATTCTATTATGTGAGCTTCCATTTGATTGCAATTTTTACGGATTAGATGTATGGTTTGCAATAATAATGTGATTAGGCCCAATATTTTAGTGATCACTTGGGCTATTGTACACCTTACAGGCTATATATTATAAGGGAAAAATTCATTTTTCCTACTTTATCTTTACCCTATTTCAAAAATAACAAAACAACTTTCACATTTCAAAAATCAAATTTTTTAACCTATACATACACATATATATAAATATTTATTTATATATATAAATATATTAAAACATATAAATAAATAAATATAATTAACCCACCCCCACCTCCACCACCCTCACCCCACCAATCCGGCGACTATTCCGCCACTGCTCCAGTGATCGCTCCGATGCCGATTTCGGCGACTACTCCGATTTCGGTGACCGTTCTGACGACTACTTCGATTCCGGCGACTATTCCGATGACATGAATTTTTTGTACGGTCACAGCCCAGGTCGCAAGTCACAGTCCCGGTCATAGCTCAGGTCATAGGTCACAACGCAGGTCACGGCCCAGGTCACGAGTTACAACGCATGTTTGTTTGTTTATAATGATTGATAACATGATAAGACGCATGTCTCACATTTTCGTTAATAGTCATGGATTATTTTCAAATGGTCACAGCACGGGTCACATAATATATTGCACATGGCTCATGATTTTGTTCATAGTCCAATGTCATTTTCAAATGGCCACAACACAGGTCATAGAATATTTTTACACATGGTGTAAGTTCTTGCCGATAGTCACATGTTTATTTCAAATGGTCACAGAACATTTTTGCACATGACTTAGGTTTTTGTTAATACTTACAGCATAGGTCATGTAATATTTTGCATATGACTTAGGTCACAGCACATGGCTCAGGTCACAACATAGGTCACAGCATTGGTCACGCAGACTATACAACACCATCTTACCACCACCATCTTACATGCCCTAACCCTACTCCGTCGATGCTACCACAGCCGGCAACTCACCACAACCACCATCACTAACGTCGCCAACACAACCTCACCAATCGATGGCAAACAAAAAAACGCGCAGATCCGCCACCACAACACAACCACCATAAAAAAAAAAAGAATCGAAAAATTTCCACGCAATTACCCCAAACCGCCGATCCACCACCACCACACAAAACACCATCCAAACTCATCCCAACTTACAGATCCACTACGCAACCTGGCAAACCATCAGCGATAAAAAAAATACTACAGTCGTCGCCGCCTGGAGATCTCTACCGCACAAAACCAGTAAACGGGAATCGCCGCCCCAAGTCGACAACGCCCAGAAATTACTCGTCACTTTCTCCAATTTCGAGCCAACTGCAAACACCACCCGGATTGCTTCCATCGAGCAGCCAACAAACACGATCCGAATCCTGATTCCAGCCACCACTAGGAGCGTCGCTCCTGCGACTACAGTTGCCGCCCACCAGAGTGTGGGATGGAATTGAGAGGAGACCACCGGAACCACATCCATAGCCGCAGCGACGCTCACATCGAGCGAGAGATCTACTTCTTTAATTTGAATAGGAACTGAAGTTCGAGAGGTTCGATTTGGAGGAGCTCGCTGTTACTCATGTCTTAGTAGATCGCTGTTATTTGAAAGGCTGTTAACGGCGGTGAGGAAGCAGTTCACCAGTGCCGAAGTACAGCACTCTCTGTAAAGGGAATTTGAGAGAGGGAGCTGGTAAGAGAGAGTAGATGAGAGGCGGAGAGAGCGAGAGAGGAGTGAGAGACAGTTTAGGGTTTGAAATTAATTTAGGGGTGTGGTGTATATTAATTTTTATAATAATATTATTAATATTTAATTAAATATAATAAATCTGTATTTATATATAAAATATCTGATTTTTGAATATTAAAACATGAAATCTGATTTTAGAATTTGAAGCTTGAAAAGTAGGGCCTCATGTAATTTTAAGTATGTGGGCCGGAATTAAGTAAAGTAGTAAATCGTAATTAGGGTTAGAGTCGGTAATTGGCCGACTTTATGATTTCCTATATAATGGTTAGGTCTCCTCTCCTCTCTATTTCGGATTGGCTTGTCCCGTTGATGGCTGATTATTTTGAGGAGCAAGAAGAGAAAGATCTAACTGGTAATATTCATAAATAAAAATGATTTCCACATGTATGAATTTCATCTACCAATTTAGAATACGTGATTCTTGTTCTTAGCATGATTATTGAATAATTACAACAATTGGTATCAGAACCACGTTCTAGGATTAGAATCCATTAAACAATTAAACTAAATCAAAGGCAAAACCGGCTGTCTGAAATCTGCTCTCATATTATAAAAACAACTTTATTTTTCCAATTTCCAGCTTGCTGTCTCCTCTTTTTCTCTCTCTCTCTCTCATATACTTTCTATGTGTATATATGTTTGTATGTATATACATTATCAATTGAAAACCCTGGCAGTTTGTGTACATATTAGTATCCTGCCCTTGTTCTTCCGTCAAAAGCAAAATCAGAATCTGTCTCTCCTTTTCTTCCCCAAAACTGCAGCTTCCTCGATCTGTATTTATGGTTTGTGTATGAATTTGGTATAAATTGCAATATGGTTGTGATTTTAATTTTGATATGGATGACCCGTGAGTTCTTGTCTTAGTTTTCTTATCAAATAATACATGGTCTGTAGTTCTATATTTATTGCTTCCTCTAATCAAGTGATGAATATACTGGATTGATACCTCTATGGCACTTGAGCTATAATTCCTTGTATTGGACACCTGTAACTTGTAATTTGAGTAATTAATATGATGAATCTAATTGTCCCATCTGTCGTTGTTAATAATTATTGAGTACTCAGAAACTCATCTTTGTCCCATAATAGCCCTTGGCTTTTACTGCTTATAAGCTCTTAAGGGTGTTTAATTTTACTCATAAGCCCAAGTGAGAGCGTTTCAATTTTGTTGAGAAGCTTTTTGAGTATGGCTAGTAATCAAGCCTTAGTCTTTTCTACAAGCTTAAAGGCCCTTTCAATTTGTTGAATGAGCTGTGAAAACTTATATGCTATAAAGAGATATAAGCTTTTGGTGCTTATAAGTTTTCTCTCTTCAATTAATTTAGATGGGTCTCTTAACTTGATGACTTAGAAATAACATATTACCAACTGCGTTTTGCTTTGTGGTTAAATTCATACCTGTTCATGTGAAATTTGAAACAAATGTGCTTAAGTGTTATATATGTCATGAACTGAAGCTTTTGGTAATGTTTATGGATAATCAGAGTTGACCTAACGAAATACCAAAATTTGAAGCCTAGGGTTTTCAGTTTTGGGTGGAGACGGGGGCTTACATGCAATTTTGATAAAGTGAGCCATTTTCTTGCAATTAACCATCAAGGGCCCCTCCTGCAATTTGTGGATTTTTGGGGGCTTGTCCTACAATTTAACTAAGGATCAATCTGTAATTTATGGGTAATGGACCTGTTATGTAATTTCTAAATTTTGAGGCCCCTTTTCATAATTTTAGTTTTAAGATCAATTTTGCAACTTTGAAATATTACATTTGAAATATTAAAAATGAGATTTTTTAAATTTGATCCACTATGTTTCAATTGTGACCTAAAATAAAAATTGTATTTGCTGACTTTATATTTTTGAAATAATTAAATGTCGTTATTAGTTGTCCATTTAAATTTCATTTCATGTATTGAAATTTAAGTTGCCAATTTCGTCTCATAATCGCGCATGAATTTCGCTTTTCGTCAGTTAATGATTACGATTATATTGCGTGATTATTATAATTAATTTTTTCGTGGACTTCAAGTCTATTTAAGTGCTCCCATTATGACAAATATTTTGAAATAAAAGTGGGTGGTAGCTACTAAAGTGGCACACTCATTTTTATTTATTTGGTTTTCTTCTTAAAAAAAAAAAATTAGTATCGTAATTTTGAATTATTACATATAGCATCTTGCCCAAAGGTGTTATTATATGTGATATTTTTTGGAAATTGGCATAAAACAGTGAACAATTTTTATTGATCTAGAAATCTCCTTCTGCCCAAAGGTGTTGGTGTTTCGAAAACCAATTTGTTTTGTTAACTAACTTGATTATGTGTTTTAAGAGTACCTTACAACATGTTATATCGTTAGCCCAAATGTGACTTTATAATGATGCATCTAGGCTCTTACCGTAATAATGTTCATTTAATTTTGACTTTAATTACAGATTATCTAATTATTTAGCCCATGTTAATTAGATGAATATGTTATCATCCATTGTCAGCATGTACTATGTTTGGATGCTATTAAATATGTTATTTTATGTTTCCACTGTTTTAAATGCCTAGACTCTTTCGAGTCAATTGTCTGCTATTGAAACTTTGACTGGGAATAACTATGTGAAATGGAAACGAGACGTAGAAATAGCACTTGATCTTTTGGGGTTGGATTTTGCAATGGAGAGTCAGCTTTCGAAACCCACAGATAAAAGTGATCCTGAATATGTAGCTGAGTATGAAAAGTGGGAATGACTAAAAAACTTTGTTTGAAAATTATTAAGCGCCCCATATCCGATTCCATTACGGGTGCTATTCCGAATAATGAAAATGCAAAAGGTTTTGTGGATGCTATAGGATTGAGATTTGTTGAGTCTGATAAAGTTGAAACTGGAGATCTGATGGACAAACTGATGAATATGAGATATGACAGCGTAAGTGGGGTTAGGGAGTACGTTATGAAAATGATTAATATATCTTCTAAACTAAAGGTTCTTAAGATTCCCATTACTGAGCCTTTTCTAGTCTATCATGTTCTAAATAGCCTTTCGAGCCAATTTAATTAGCTGAAGGTTGTTTATAATGCTCAAAGAGACAAATGAGATTTGAATGACCTTATTGATTTATGTGCCCAAGAGGAGTATAGGTTGAGGCGTGAAATGTTAAAATTGTGCAATTAGCTTTTTAGCCACCACAGAACAATGGGTCTTTTCATAACCATAAGTTAAGTTCCATAAGGGCAACAAGTTACACCGCAATTAGTAGAACAAAAATTTTGGAAGTCAGACTTCTAGTGGTCCCAAATGAGCGATAAAAAAAAATGATCAATGCAAGTTCTGCAAGAAGAAAGGTCATTAGTAGAAAGATTGCCTCAAGTTTAAAACTTGGATGGAGAAGAAGAAGGTTTCCGCAGGGGTTCATGAGCAAACGGAAGCCAAGTGAGAATGAAGTAAGCATGTGCGTTGGGAATGGATTTCAAGTGATAGTTGAGTTCATAGGAGTAGTGAAGTTATTTTTGGAGTCTGTTTTCTTTTTGTGTTTTAGAAAAAATATTGTTTTTGTACCGATAATGAGACGGAATTTAATATTGAAACTCGATGCTTCTAGTTTTTCCTTTAATTTTGGTAATAAAATGGTTGAATTGTTTTATGATTCTCATTTAATTGGAAATGACATCTTATGTGATGATTTATATATATTGTCTTTGGCTTCTTTTGGTGAAGTTTCTTGTGTTGTGAATATGTCAAAGAAAATGTCTCTAATTCGTGAATCATCCTCCATGTTATGGCATAAGAGTTCGGGTCACATTTCAAAGGATATGATAGAGAAATTGATTAAAATTGAAATACCTCCATCTCTCTTTCGACTTTTCTGATTTTGACGCTTATTTGTATAAGAAGATAGTTGACTGAATCCACTAGGAAAGTTTCCACTATGAGTGATTTTAATGTAGGGCATATTGTTGACCCTGTTACTTTTAATCAACCACTGACAAGTCCTGAGTCACATAAATTGATAAAATGGATGATGAAATAAATTCTGTGGAACAGAATAAAGTTTGGGAACTTGTTGAATTTTTTTCGGATGCTAAAGTCATACATAACAAATGGATTTTCAAAAGCAAATTTGACTAAAAAGGAAATGTTAAGACGGCTTTTCTGAATGGGAATTTTTCAAAAATGGTTTACATAAGACACTTGAAGGTTTTGTTGTGAATGGAAAAGAAAACTTGATTTCGTTGAAAATACAGTCGATCAATGTATTTATCTTAAAATCAGTGGGAGAAATTTTATCTTGTCCTGTATGTTGATGACATTTTACTTGCAAGCGGTGATTTGGCTCAGCAGGTCTCAGTCGAATCCAGGGCAAGAGTATTGGAGAACGGTTAAGAAAGTTACGAAATATTTAAAGAAAATTGAAAGTTACATGCTCACTTTCCAGCGTTCAAATCACCTTGAGGTGGTAGAGATTCTGTTTTTGTTGGATGTTAAGATAATTTGAAATCAAAATCATGTTATATTTTCATGTTAGCTGGTGATGCCATCTCGCGGAAAAATGATAAACAAAATCTAGTGGCATCTTCTACTATGCACACTGAATTTGTGGCATGTTATGGAGTTACAATTCAAGCCATTTGGTTAAGGAAGTTTATTTCTGTGCTGAAAGTTGTTGACTCCATCTCGAGGCCAATCATTATTTATTGTGATAATAGCATAACAGTGTTTTTTCAAGAAACAATAAAATTCCAATGGATTGATAGACATTGACATCAAATATTTGGTGGTTAGAGGTGAAAATAGTGCATATTGATACAGAGGTGATGATTACAAATCCTTTTGACTAAGGGATTCGCTCCTAATGTTTTTACGACACATGTTGCTTATATGGGTATTGTGGAAATTTTTGATACTTTTGGTTAGTGAGAGTTATTTATGTAAGGTAACCTATATGTTCTTCGGGTACAGCTTCTTCTAATAATAATATATATTTTCCCTTATCCATAAAATATTTTGTGCATGCATTTGACTTATATCTTTTATTATGATATCATTTTGATCTCGAGATATGACAATTAAAGACATAAGATGGGTCTCTTTTGAGACATGTAACTTCATTTTGATTAGAATAATTTTGAGGATCGATATGAATTAGCACAGTTTTGATCACATTTGGTGCTAAATTCATACTGCATACTACCACATTGGTTGGAGGATGGGGATTTATGTTGATAATGATGTTGGCATTTGTAGCTGTGGAGTGGTCTTACATCGTTTGATTAGTGTTACAACTTCCATGTTCGATGTTAACATTTTTGTTGGACTGGATCATGTTGTGTAAGGTGTTATTATTGCAATTATACTTGTGTGACCACCTATGTAGTCTGACCCGAATGTTAGAATTTTTTCTATAGCAATCAAATGTTTGCCCAAGTCGGAGAATGTTGGAATTATTCTATTATGTGGGCTTCCATTTGATTGCAATTTTTACGCGTTAGATGTATGATTTGCAATAATAATGTGATTAGGTCCAATATGTTAGTGATAACTTGGGCCGTTGTATACCTTACGGGCTATATTATTATAATGTGGTAATTTTAAGTATGTGGACCGGAATTAAGTAAACCCTAATTAGGGTTATAGTCGGTAATGGACAGACTTTATGATTTCCTATATAATGGCTAGGTCCCCTCTCCTCTCTATATCTGATTGGCTTGCCCCATTGACGGCTGATTATTTTGAGGAGTAAGGAGATGAAGATCTAGCTGGTAATATTCATAAACAAAAATGTTTTCCGCATGTATGAATTTCATCTACCAATCTAGAATACGTGATTCTTGATCTTAGCATGATTATTGAATAATTACAACATAGGAATTAGCTAGTACAATATATGAAATGTTATGGACATGAGAGCAGTTTATAGAGGGTAAACATTGATTCATTACTTATCAGACTTAATAAAGATATGTAAGCAAAACCTGATGTGAAAATAACGCTTCCAGATTTGCTGCTGCACTTAAGGACCTGAAAGTACCGGTGATGAATTTCGGGAACATATACACTTCCCATAATCTATGAACGCAGCCTTTTTGGGATATATTAAGACTGGTGTGAATCCTTTAGTACCTACCCCAGGACACGTGAGCATGCAGATCATCTTTTCTCCAGGCCGAAAAAGAGGTATCAGTATAAGTTTATACTATTAGCAGTAGAAGTAACAATTGTAACATTTTATTTTCATCCGACTTACCGGTGCAAACTTGTGCATGTGATGGCAGATGTTGATAGAATAGTTTGACCAGGAGGTAAATTGATTGTGCGGGATGAATCCAGCACGATTGGGGAAGTTGAGAACTTACTGAAGTCTCAGCATTGGGAGGTCCATTTAACATTCTCTAAAAACCAAGAAGGGATGATGCTAAGTGCTCAGAAATCTGACCGGAGGCTAGACTCATATGAAGCCGTATCTTGATAATAAGACCATCATAAAGAGTACCTCAGACAGAATATTCTGCAGAGCACTCTTTATACACTCCTCTCGCAGAAGAGAAAACACTATATCAACTTTTACAGAGAACAGAATACTGGAGTATTTCACCAGCTTTTTGTTCCTTTGGTAGAGAACTATTTTTGGATCATTTGCTAATACATAGATGCTGATACTGTTGTCCATTTAGTTGTATATATTGCTACTTTATGCACTACATATTTTCGTGAGGTATTCTAGGCATATTTATAGCATTACCATATATGATATGTGTTTGTATGTATAAACTGAAAGTATGAAATATGATTTACAAAGCACCGATAAAAGTATAAGTTTGCTCAACAATTTTATACATTGCTCTACAGACCACATCTGACATATTAAGGTCTTATTTCCTAGATAATTCAAAATATTTCGAGAAATAACCATATTTTAGCTACGTCTACAACAATCATGAACCAAAAATCACACAAGCCAAGTCTTACACCCAGTAAACTTAAAATCAAATACATGAAACCTTTTTCACCATTTCATTCAATCCAAAGCTACTTCCACTAAAATATGTAATTGATCTTTTAATTTTTATTTTCCTGCAACTCTCTCAAGACATGATAATATGATATTTTTGACTTGTTCTACTACAATTGTGTCATTTTTTATCCAAGTGGTAGGTAATTCATAAAGGGCACAACCTTCAACTTTTTGTGAATATCCCTCGTTCTTATCCTATCTATTTAATGTGGCCCCCTCATTTCTAATGCATTCATCTTATAGACTTTGTATTACTCAAAGGCCTTCCAATCAACATCACAAAGTAATGAATATTTTACCACTTGTCAGCACAAACAAATTCTGCAATAAATATCCAAATTCAAAGTAACATTCTTATGCATTCACAACATAACATCTCAGAACGTTGATCAACCACGGAAAAGAACAAATTTAATAATTCACATAGAATGCTATGATTAAGATCACATTAAATACTATGCCTCCCCCGGAGGGCCATCTCCATACTCCGCTTATGAGATTGATATTTGTAAGATTAGATAAGATGCGTTAATTTTCCAGCTCTACAATGCCATTTTCAAGCTTTACTGAGAAGGTTTTGCAATTGACCATTGCTGACTGCAGCTTGGACATCTGAATCACATACAAAAATATCAGAGAAAAGCAGTATCACTTAATTTATGAAACTTGCCACTAAAGAACAATTTTAACATCAGAGAATGAGGCCGACCTCAGATTTACCAATGTGCTTTCCTTTCACAAACACTTGCGGGATAGTTCGTTGGCCTACCAGATCCAGAAGAACATCCTGAATCTTATACTGTTGGAGTTTTTGAATCAAAGAGTGGAACTCACCGGATTTAATTTAATCTAACCAGTTTTAACATTCCTAAGCGTTTAGTTCAACTCACCGTATTTTTACTCAAATTACCGGATACACACTTGGCTTACCGTATATGCAAGGAACATACCGGATTTACCAAAGGAAACTTTGTTTTATAGTGAAATAGGGTACTTACCGTATATGCACTCAAGTTACCGTATTTGCACTCAACTTATCGGAATTGCTACTACCTTGTTCTGTTTTTTTTCCTGTTTTCTCGCCTAAGTAAAAAATGATCTGTTTTACTCTGTTTTTCTGGAAGATTAAGAAAGAAGATTGAAGCATACATTTTCGTACCATTACTTGAGGTATTTATAGGATTACATAGACATGTTTTCCACCTCCTTAAACTAACAAACCGTCATTAAAAAGATCTAACTATGATAACTTTTACAAAGGTTTAAGTTATCAATTTGAACACTTAAACTTAAGACTTAAGATATAAAATATCTAGCCTACTAAAACAAAAACTGAAAGTAAGAATGTCAAACATATTCAACATTCCTCCTTGACATTTTTACTGGAAACACCAAGATTATATCTCAGTGTTTCAAATTTAATTTTACCTAAAGATTTTGTCAGAATATCAGTTACTTGATCATCAGTTTTGCAATGTACCAGCTTTATCTCATTTTGTTCTTGAGCTTCTCTGATTGAATGGTATTTGATCTTGATATGTTTGGTTCTACCATGGAAGACTGGATTATTTACCATTACGACTGTGGATTGATTATCACAATAGATATCTGTGGCTTCTTCTTGTTTGAACTTCAGATGTTCTAAAATCTTTCTCAGCCAAATTGCTTGATTTTTGGCTTTTGAAGTAGCTATGTACTCAGCTTCAGCTGTAGATTGTGCCATGGTTTTCTGCTTCATTGAATTCTAGCATACGATACTAGAGCCAACATAAAATATGTAGCCAGAAGTACTCTTCATATCTTCAAAACTCCCAGCCCAATCACTATCAGTGTAGCCAGTTAGTTTACATAATTCTGACTTTTTGAACCAAATTCCCATTTCATCAGTCCCTTTGATATATCTCAAGACTCTTTTTGCAGCTTGAAAATGCAATTCACTAGGCTTTCGTCTAAATCTTGACAATAGATTTACAGCATAGGTAATGTCAGGTCTGGTGGCTGTTAAATACAACAAACAACCAGTCAAACTTTTGTAAATCTTTGCATCAACCTGCTTGACTCCGTCTTCGTTCAACAACTTTTCATTTTGAACTAATGGAGTACTAACAGGTTTGCAATTTTCCATGTTGAATCGCCTTAGTACATCATTTGCAAACTTCTTTTGACTGATAAAAATCTCCTGCTGATCTTGACAAATCTCCATTCCAAGAAAATAATGCATTTCACCTAAATCAGTCATCTCAAAAGCTTTCTTCAATTTATCAATCACTTCTCTAATTGATCTTTTGCTACTGCCAGTGATCAAGAGATCATCAACATAAAGTGATATGATAACCATTTCTGCTTTCACTTGTTTTACATAGAGAGTTTGTTCATTTAAACTTTTTGTAAAACCAAGATAACCAAGGTGATCATCTATTCGACTATACCAAGCTCTTGGAGCCTGTTTCAATCCATACAAGGCTTTCTTTAAAAGATAGACTTTATCCTCATTCTCATCTGTTTGAAAATCTTAAGGTTGTTCTATGAGAATCTCCTCATTTAGATAGCCATTTAGGAAAGCTAATTTGACATCTAACTGATAGATATTCCAACCATTTTGAACTGTAATTGCCATAATCAATCTGATTGTTTCATACCTTGCAACTGGAGCAAAGGTATCTGTGTAATCCACTCCAAATTTTTGAGCGTATCCTTTCACAACTAGCCTTGCTTTTAGCTTATTAACTGAACCATCTGGATTTAACTTAGTCCTATACACCCATTTTACTCCAATGACCTTTTTGTCCAGTAGTCTTTCAGCTAGTTCCCATGTTTCATTTTTCTCAATCATATTGATCTCTTCTTCCATTGCTTTCATCCAGTCAGAAGATTTGGAAGCTTCATCAAAGCTTACAGGTTCAACTGTAACTGCATTACACCTTGCATAAATGTCTGCTAGAGGTCTCATTCTCACCCTATCTTCTTCGGTTTCTGAATCAATATTATTGACATTAGGTTCCAATTCTTCCTCATCACTCTCTTCATTTCTAATGTGAGGAATTTCATTATTGGCTTTTCCTTTAACTACTGAATTTGCATCCCAATTCCAAGTAGCATTTTCATCCACCTTGATGTCTCTATTGGAAGTTACTTTTCTGGTTTGAGGATTAAACACTCTATATCCTTTAGCATTATTGCAATAACCAACAAGTATTCCAACCTCAGCCTTTTCACTCAATTTATCCCTTTTTGCATCAGGAATATGAGTATAACAAACACTCCCAAACACTTTCAAGTGTGAGATATCAGGTTTGACATCATGCCAAGCTTCATATGAGGTTTTCTTCTCCAAAGCTCTTGATGGCAAACGGTTGAGAAGGTAAACAGCAGTGTTAACTGCCTCAGCCCAAAATTCTTTTGGAACTTCCTTCTCAATCAACAAGCACCTAGCCATTTCCATAACTGTCCTATTTTTCCTCTCACTGACTCCATTCTGTTGAGGACAATAGGGAATAGTTAACTGATGCTTGACTCCATCAATTTTACAAAAATCATCAAACTTTCTACAGCTGTACTCAGTGCCATTGTCAGTTCTGATGGTTTTTATCTTGCAGCCACTTTCATTCTCCACCATTTTCTTGAATGTTTGGAACACACTTGCAACTTCAGATTTTGCATTCAAGAAGTAAACCCAACACATTCTTGTTAAGTCATCAATGAAGAGGATGAAATATCTGCTGCCATTTAATGTAGTCACTGTCATTGGACCACATACATCTGAGTGTACCAATTCAAGTTTATCAACAGCCCTTCTTGATTGATTCTTTGGAAAAGGCAATCCGGTTTGCTTTCCAAGTTGACAGACATCACAAACACAGCTTTCATCAATGATTTTAGGCATGCTTTCAACAAGATTAAAATCATACATTTGCTTAATTGAAGCATGACTAGCATGACCAAATTGTTTATGCCACAAAGTAGTTTTACTTTCTTCAGCTAAACATGCTTGTCTAGTGATATTTCTCCAATTTACAGGAAAGCTCCTATCTTTCATTTGAACTGTCATCAACTTCTTTCCATTTTCATCTAATATAGTGTAGGCATTTTCTTTAAACATTAAAGAATGTTTTTTCTCTAACAATTGCCCTACACTTATTAGATTTTGATCTATCTCAAGCACATATAAAACATCAGGAATGTGCTTAATACCTGTTGAAGTGGACGCAATCACTCCACTGCCTTTTACTTCTACAAAGTCACCATTTTCCACTTTGACTCTGGATCTGTAAGCTTTGTTTAGTTCCACAAAGATGCTTGAGTCTGCAGTCATGTGATGAGTGCAGCCACTATCTAATAACCAAGTGTCAACCTTACTACAAGCCTTAATAGCACAGAACAGATGTTCTTCTTGCCTTTCTTCCTATTTTTCTGCCATTTTTGCTTGCTGATGTTGTTGATTCCTTCTTTTGTTTTTGCACACCATCTCAATATGACCAAATTGCTTACAGCCTCTACATTGAACTCCAGGCCTATACCAACAAAATTTTGGAGAATGGCCCTTTAATTTACAATGAGGACAAGGTACAAACTTATCCTCTTTGTTCTGATTCCTGCTGCTGCCTTCAGGATCTCTTTTCTGAACCTCAGGTTTTTTTGCTCCAAAGTTCTTTTGAGCTTTGAATTTTCCTTTAGGAAACAAGGCACCTTCTGATTGTTCCTCCTGCCTCATTAGCCTTCTTTGTTCAGTTGCCTGTAAAGCGTTCACTAATTCAGCCAAGGTCATTGTTGACAGGTCTTTAGAATCCTCTAATGAAGATATCTTGGATTCAAACTTTTCAGGTAGGCTAATTAAAACCTTTTCCACCACTCTTTTATTTGGAAAATCATCTCCCAGAAGTCTGATTTGATTTACAATCTTCAGCATCCTATCTGAAAAATCTTTGACAACTTCAGTCTCTTTCATCTTCAAAGTCTCAAATTCTCTTCTTAAATTGAGAACTTGCATTTGTCTCATTTTTTCATTTCCTTGATATTCTTCTTTCAGAACATCCCAGGCCTCTTTTGCAGTTTCACAAGTCATGATTCTTGTGAATATTGCATCTGAAATGGCTGACTAAGTGCAAGATAGAGCTTTGAACTTCTTTGCTACATCTTCACTATACTGCTTTATTTGAGCCACTGTTGGATTAGCCCTTAAAGGAGCTGGTTCAACTCCAGTATCAGTGATCTCCCGTAGATTATAAGCTTTAAGATAAGCTTTCATTTTTGCAGCCCAAAAATTTTAGTTTTCTCTATTGAAGGTAGATGGTAGTGGAGCTGAAAATCCTGTTGAAGCCATTTCCTTCATGTCAAACTTTTGCTGATGGTTTTTTTTATGTACTTCTTTTCTTCTTCTTCTTCCCTTCTTCAAATTCCCTTTCTAAGATCAATTTTGCTCTGATACCATGTTGGAGTTTTTGAATCAAAGAGTGGAACTCACCAGATTTAATTTAATCTAACCGGTTTAACACTCCTAAGCGTTTAGTTCAACTCACCGTATTTTCACTCAAATTACATACACTTGGCTTACCGTATATGCAAGGAACATACCAGATTTACCAAAGGAAACTTTCTTTTATAGTGAAACAGGTTACTTACCGTATATGCACTCAACTTATCGGAATTGCTACTGCATTGTTCTGTTTTTTTTTCTTGTTTTCTCGCCTAAGTAAAAAATGATCTGTTTTACTCTATTTTTCTGGAAGATTAAGAAAGAAGATTGAAGCACACATTTTCATACAATACTTGAGGTATTTATAGGATTACATAGACATGTTTTCCACCTCCTTAAACTAACAAACCGTCATTAAAAAGATCTAACTATGATAAATTTTACAAAGGTTTAAGTTATCAATTTGAACACTTAAACTTAAGACTTAAGATACAAAATATCTAGCCTACTAAAACAAAAACTGAAAGTAAGAATGTCAAACATATTCAACATATACCCATCAACTGCATTTCATAAAGAACACACAATGTGCATGCATGCATACATCTTCACATTAAACTCTGGCATAGGATGAGAAAATGTGAACAATTTTCCATAAGTACCTCGAAGATCTAGCTCCACTACAAAAGGTTCCACCTGAAGTTGGCTATATGTGCTTGGCATGCAGGGAATAACTAACCTCGCAAAATAAATGTGCATTCAGAATGAACAAACTATTGGGGAAGAAGAAATAATTGTATACTTAACGCTAAATGAGAAATGAAAAATGATTTCCTGAAAACAGCTCAACTTAAAAAAAAATTTTTAGCATCCATTTATAAAAACCCTTCTTAAACGCCATTCTTTTTTCCCAACTCTAAATTCCGAACTCTAGAATCCAGATCGCGCTGATCGGTAACCTAGTTTTCAGTCTTCTTCCTCTAGTTGCCAGATAATTTTGAGACAACTTTCAAACAGAGATGCTTTTAAGCATCTTATAAGCTTAGCGAAACATGCTCAAAATCTGCTCCTGGATAATTTTGAGGAAAATCAGTTGTCGGATAATATTGAGCCTACACTCTCTTTCCCTCCCTCCCTCTATCTCAAGTGTCTCATTAATGCAATCTCTTTTCTCTCCTATAGATATATTAAATATTTTAGATTATATCCTGTTTGAATCTGTGATATCTATTAGTGATTTTTTTTTAATGGTATTAGGATGTTTTCTCTGTGATAGAATTAGGATTTAGTTGCTAAAAAGTTTTCTAATTTTTATCTGGCTGGGAAAAGGGAAAATATTAGCATGGGAAGTATTGATGCCAATTTTGTCATTTATATTCAACTATGGGACAATGATGAAATGCACTTGGCCCAAGATTTGGAAAATGCTTTACCTAATGCCAATGCCCAATAACTCAAAAGAAAAGTAGCCCAAAACCCGACCCAAAAGGAGTTGCTAAGTGTGTTGCTCTGGACCATAGATCTTGTGCCTAATCTATGGTGATTTGGTGGCCTATAAAAGAAGTTGGATGGTCATTCTTTACGTGTGAAATTCATTCTGTTTCTGCCTTTGTGAGAGAAATATTCTGGGTTCTCTGTTCGTTCATGTGTTCTTTCTCCTTCTGCCTCCTTTACCCGATTCTTTGTGAAATAGATTAAAACTCTTGGTTTTAATCACAAACCTCGGTGGTTTGCTTCTGTGTGATTCTTCGATTGTACTTTGTGATGGGTTTAGATAGGCAGTAGTGATTTAGTCCATTGAAGTAGATGTTTTGTGCGATTCTTGTTAGGGTTTGGGTTTCGTTGGCTTGTTCTTTGTGAACAAACGGGTACAATGTATTCTTTGTGAATTCTGAGCCCCAAATAAAATCGATATTACTTTGAGTATATATAAGTTTGTTCTTGGTGAATATTCTACTGCTTCCGCATGTTTCTTGAGGCTCATATCCTTACAAGTGGTATCAGAGCGTGTATAAGGCGTTCTTGAGTCTTCGATTGATGGATTTGTCACTGGGTAATTGATTTCCAGTTGAATTTTCGAAATCGTTTTTTAATTACAGAACCCTAATTCCCCCATCCCCTTTCGATTTAGTATCTAATCTGTCTCTATTTTGTGTTTCTTGCGAGGGAACTGTGTTCTTGGTGAACCTGCTTGGAGCTCTGGACTCCGAGCTGCAGTTGATTGGTCGATCGAATCTTCTTGGTGAAAAGTTTCCTAACCCTTTCCTTATTTTGTTATTACTATATCTTGAATGCTGTGAATTCTTCTTGATTTTTCCTGTGTTTTGTGTCCCTCTGGTGCTTAGAATTGAGCCTTGACCTGGGGTCTTGAACCTCACGGAATCCTGGTGAATTCTAACACCTGGAATTGGTAGAATCCTGATTATTAGTCTGTTTGATTTCAGTAGCTTTATTCTTTGTGAATTCTTGTGATTATGGACTTGTTTAATCTCACGTCTATCTTTGTGATTCTTTGAGTTTATTAAACTGCTTATTATCACTGTTATCTGTTGTTCACTGAGTTAATAGTCTATTTTCAGTTTGATGTGTTTTCATTCCTGTTGTTTACACTATGATTTGTGTAACTTTTAAATTGGTTGTTTGAAATATCTGTTTACTGTTTTCCGTGGAACTACGACCTCAAAAATTCTTTGTGTTGATTAAAAACTTCAAATCACAATGGGCACATTTGAACTTGGAGTTTTTAATGGAAAATTGGATTTCCCCATTTGGCAGCAAAATATGAAAGAGGTCTTAGTTTAATAGAAAATTTCTAAGGCTATAACGGGTAAATTTTCTGCTACTATGACTGATGATCAAAAACTTGAATCTAATGAACTCGCTTATACTTCTATAATTCTTCGTTTGTTTGATCAAGTGTTGAGGAAAGTTGGTAAACTTGATAATGCTAAGGCTTTATGGGAGAAGTTAGAAGAGCAATACATGCCTAAGATTCTCCCTAATAAACTCTTCCTTTTAAAAAGGTTCTTTAGCTTTAAGATTGATATATCTAAGGACTTGGATGATAATCTTGATACTTGTAATAAATTAGTTCAAGATATCGCTAATACTGGGGAGAAAGTGTCTGACAAATATAAGACTGTTATCCTCTTGAATGCTATACCTGATGTGTATAATGATGTTAAGGAGTTTGAGAGTTTGTCTGTGAGATGTGAGATGTAAATGGTCAAAATCATCAAGGGAGGAATCATAACAATTCTGAGAAGAAGGGGAAATGGAGATCTAGATCTAAGTCTAGGAGTGAAATTAGGAAGTGCTATGGGTGTGGAAAGAAATGACATTTTATAAAGGACCGTTATAAGAAGAAGAAGAATAAACAGAGAGAGATGAGAATGGATGAGGGGAATGTTGTTGAACCCCTAGCTGAGACCACTGTTGATGTGTATGTGATGACAGAACCTACTTCTGATTTGGATATTATCGAGTGTGCAGATGACAATGATCAGGATAGTGAATGGATTCTAGATTCAGGGTGTACATTCCATATGACCTGTAGAAGACCTTAGTTAGAGAACTTTAAGGATCTTGATGGTGGAGAGGTGGTTATGGGTAACAATGTAACTTGTAGCATTAAAGGAATTGGTAGTGTGACTTTGAAGTTTGATAATGGATGTACCTTTACTTTAGAAAGAGTAAGGTATATTCCTGATTTGAATAGGAACTTGATTTCTATGGGTAGTCTAGATGACATAGGCCTGCAAGGCCAGATTAGTAATGGTTCTTTGAAAGTAATTAAGGGTTCCTTAGTTATTTTCAAAGGTACCAAGAGGAATGGTATATATGTCACTAAAGCCAGTGTAGTTCAGAGTCACATTGCTGAGTCCTCCAGTGCTGAGATTGATGATACCCTGAAGTGGCATAATAGGTTAGCCCATGTGAGTGAGAAGGGCTTACATATTTTGAATGAGAGAGGGACATTTGGTAAGAGTGTGACCTTTAGTTAAGGTGATATGCCTTGTTTGAGTAAGAGGGTCTCTAGTGATCCTAAGAGTGATAAGGATGAGGAGACTAGAATGTAAGTGAGTTTGGATCATTCTCCCGAACTTGTTGAGAATGAGGTTAAGGGGGTGAATGATGGTATCACTGGTTCTCATGAACCTGTTGAAGGTGGTAAACATGACTTAGTAGGTGATGTGGTAGATCTTCTAAGTGATTATCAACTTGCTCATAATAGAGCTAGGAGAGAGATTGGAGAACCCCGTGAGGATGGGTAATTATCAATCATTTGTTCTTTTGTCTTATCAAAACTTAGTTTATAAGGAGTATAAATCTTATGAGGAGGTTTTGAGTTGTCGACAATCTAATGAGTGGCTAGGTGCTATGGAAGAAGAGATAAAGTCCCTTATGAAGGATAATACTTGGAGATTAGTTCCCAAACCTAAGGATAAGTCCTTGGTGGACTGTAAGTGGGTTTATAGTATTAAGGATGGTAGTTCTTCTAAAGAGCCTCATAGGTTTAAGGTTAGACTTGTTGCAAAGGGGTTTACTCAGATACTTGGTATTGATCATTATGATATTTTCTCTCTTGTTGTGAAATATACTACTATAAGAGTCATACTTGTTTTGGTTGCTAAATGTGTTTTAGAACTTGAACAAATGGATGTTATAACTGCCTTCTTGTATGGTGACTTGGATGAAACATTTTATATGGTACAACCTCATGGTTTTATTGACTCTAAAAGGCCAAATAATGTTTGTTTGCTTAATCAATCTTTGTATGGTTTGGAACAATCACCTAAGCAATGGTATATTAGATTTGACAATTATGTATCTTCTATTGGCTTTGTGCGTAGTGCCTTTGATCATTGTCGTTATTTCAAAAGAAATGATAAGTGTGATATGATTGTTTATCTACTTTTGTATGTGGATGATATGCTGCATTAGATCGCATTAAAATGGCTTTTAAGATACTTGAAAGATTTTGCAGACTTAGGATTGCATTTTAAATTGTGCAAAGAGGATGTTGTGTTGAAATAGTATGTAGATTCTGATTATGCTAGTAATAAGGACAATATGAAATCAACAAATTTATGTATGTTTACTTTGTACGATACTTGCATTAGTTGGAAGTCTCAATTACAGTCTATTATTGTCTTATCTTCTACTGAAGCTATAAAAGAGTTTTTGTGACTTAAGGTTTGTTATGTGAATCTATTTTGTTTGAGAAAATCCCTACACAATTCAATCCCGCGGACATGGGAACAAAAGGTATTACCTCTTTCCAAGTTTAAATGGTGTTTGCAAATTCTAAGTATTGATACCGGTTAGCTTTGTGTTTTGCAGGTACTAATCTTCTTGGTGTTGGTGTTATGAATCACTAATATGTTTGGTGGTTTATGGCATTGGCATCAAGGGGGAGATTGTTGAATATTGATGCCAAATTTGTCATTTATATTCAACTATGGGGCAATGATGAAATGGGCTTGGCCCAAGATTGTGGAAAATGTACCTAAAGCCATTGCCCAATAACTCAAAAGAAAGGTAGCCCAAAACCCGGCCCAAAAGGAGTTGCCAAGTGTGTTGCTCTGGATCGTTGATCTTGTGCCTAATCTATGGTGATTTGGTGGCCTATAAAAGAAGTTGGATGGTCATTCTTTACGTGTGAAATTCATTCTGTTTCTACCTTTGTGAGAGAAATATTCTGGGTTC
Organism: Fraxinus americana; assembly: GCA_035079005.1. Classification (NCBI taxonomy): domain Eukaryota; kingdom Viridiplantae; phylum Streptophyta; class Magnoliopsida; order Lamiales; family Oleaceae; genus Fraxinus; species Fraxinus americana. Next base: position 14,916,331 of record CM068712.1, on the reverse strand, counting down.
TCTGTTCGTTCATGTGTTCTTTCTCCTTCTGCCCTCTTTACCCGATTCTTTGTGAAATAGATTAAAACTCTTGGTTTTAATTACAAACCTTGGTGGTTTGCTTCTGTGTGATTCTTTGATTGTACTTTGTGAGGGGTTTAGATAGGCAGTCATGATTTAGTCCATTGAAGCAGCTGCTTTGTGCGATTCTTGTAAAGGTTTGGGTTTTGTTAGCTTGATCTTTGTGAGCAGACGGGTATAATGTATTCTTTGTGAATTATGAGCCCCAAATAAAATTGATATTACTTTGAGTATATTAGTTTGTTCTTGGTGAATATTCTACTGCTTCCGCGTGTTTCTTGAGGCTCATATCCTTACAGGAAGGTTTTTCTTAGAACAAGGAAGAAGGTCCCAAAACCCAGAACCGAAAGACAAACATAACATACCATGTAAGTGTTATGCCCTACATCCAATGAACTTTGGACATAAGCATTTTAAATATATATATAATTAATGCATATGTATGGCAATATCTATTATTTAATTGAATTAATATTCTAATAAATTAAATAATAGTATCCGTAGATTCAAGTCTTTGTAATTTATTAATCACAAGGAGTTGTGATTGTGAGATAAAAATTACATATAATCGAATCTTAAATCGTTTGTGGTCGAAATAATAACGAGATACGGATATTGTTATTATGGATAGATCATTGCTTGTGGCATTCTTATTTGTGAAGTAAGTAGCCGATCTCACAAGTTAAAGTGTGGTGACACTTGAATGAACACGTGGATGTTTTGTTATAGAACAAAACATTGGAAACCCGCTGGGAGATTCCACATGGATAACCATCAGAGTGTTAGTGGTTAATCTCTAACGTTCGGTAGTGGAATTGGTCTTTTGACTTGAAGTCATCATAGTAAGGATATGAGGACAGTTATACTTTGATGGTGTTGGATGTTACTCTGCCAATGGTCGCTAATACAGCATCGTTCAGGTATGTCAAGAATTATATGAAAATTGTGAATGATCAATTGAGGATTCGTCACTCTTAGATAGTAAGAAATTATGATCTACATTTTATCCAGTTAAGTTGATAATGAAATCCTTGGCCAAGGTGAACTCATAAGTCGGAAAAGAGTTTTCAACTTACATTAACTTAACAGTGGGATAAAATATATGATCAATAATTGAGATTGACACATATCCATATCTCATCATTGATCGGAACATATTGACGAAAGGATTATAGTTTCACGGTAAACGAACAAGTTTGGTTTTGTCACACGACGTGACATTTCCCGTCACCTGTATTGCCCTGAAACATTGCTAGATGTCAATCCGAGACGACGAATGCGAATAAGTCATAAATTAAAAGGGGAGTTTTAATTTTTCAATTTTGATTAGATCAAAATAATATTTCACGCCGTTAGACATTGTGATCGGGAACCTAATGGGTCACACACAAAATAGAACCAGAAAAATGAGATTTACCAATTAATTAATTGACAAGTATTGGACAATTAATTAATTGAGTTGCTTATTAATAGGCCCGAATTAATTAATTGGATTAATTAATTCATGGACCGAATATAATTAATTTGATTAATTAAATATCGGAGCGGGTAAAGTTTAGAGATGGGTCAGCCCACTTGAGCTTATATTAATAGGCTGCTAGGGTTTGTAAACTGTATGTAATTTTCATTATTCTTACTAGCACAAAAAAAGAAAACCTAGCCATCGTTCTTGTTCTCTGTGTGGAACACGGTTGGAGGCTACACAATTGGACAGTTTAGATTGCAGATCGTGATCATTGGAGTTCGAGAATCAGCAAAAGAGTTTGCAGAATTCATCAAAGGTATTATTCTTATCACAGTTTCTATCTAAACACATTGCAGATCCTTGGTGGGAATTGAAAATTATTTTATTTTCACTGTGCATAATCAAGTAAATTTCCAACAGACTAGTGGTACCCAAATCAGTGAACCTTTTTGTTCTGTTTAGTTCTTGTAACCAACTCACTTTGTTTGGTAACCAATTTGAAACTTTACTACTCTCTAATCATATTTTCAGCTTTAGAATTTATTTTCGCATGCCCGTTTTCAGCCTTGTAATTTTAAAACAATTCAAATTGATGATGCCCATGCATGTAGCCATTTATGTTGATAAGTTTATATATGATGAGCTGCATATAAAACCTAAAGATGTACCTACCCATGTCTGCACGTACCATGTCCGCTTTCACTACATCAATGAGAACAAAAATAGATTGCTAGAGGGTGATAAGAGTCCTGCTATGAGTACAGGAAATACAACCAAAAATCACATAGGAATTTGAATTGGAGGGAAGGGATTCAATCAAGCGAGGAGGGAAAACACAGATTGAGGGACAAGATTCACAAATTTCAAATTTCTGTAAAAGATCTGTTACTCAGGCCTAACATTCCAACAGAATTACACAGCCAATAGCTGCTATTAATTGCCCTAAAACTCAGTTACTCAGGCCTTTCGTATTCTTAATTAGTGCCAAAATACAGGTGTTAACATGTGTAAATAAATGAGCTCAAAGGTCATAAGCATTATGCTTATGTTGGGCCTCAATTCAGGGTGTGTTTGTCTTCCATTATTGGGAGAAAAATAGAGTAATGAATAGTATTTTTTGGAGAATGTGTGATTGAAAAGTAAAGTAATTTTATTGGTTTGTGTGAAGAATATTTTATTTGGTGAATGTGTGGTGAAAAATCTTACTGTAACAAACAATTTTTTGTAATAATGGTAGACAAACAGGGGCTAAATGTGTTATAGGTCCATTTGTCTGATGATCCAACTAATGCATTAGTAGCCGGTTTATTGGCCTCACATCAGTTAGAAATAAATTTCCATTCAGCGTCCGTATATGTCCAAACATGCTTTAATATAAAGTTTATGAGTAAATCTAATATGAATTTATTAGCCCACACAAAATATTCCAATAATCTCCCACTTGGACTAGGACAATATAATCATAAAACAAACATTTAAACAATCAAAAAACAACAAGAATCTCGAACACGTATAGTATAGATGGTTGTAACAATTGTATGGTTAAATGGTTGTTCGTTTAAATGACAAAGTTTAATTCTCAGGAGCTTAATTAAACTCTAGAATCAAAAAGAAAGAAAGAAAGAAATGAAGAGAAAGTGAAGGAAAAGAAATTTGAGGCAAGTGATTAACATTTTTTCTTTAAGACAAAATTGCCCGCAACGGTACTAACGGATTACGATACTTGTCTCCCAAGATACTACGTATACAACTTGTGGTAGAATCACTTCAAACCATAAGTAACAACGAATTCAAACAATTTTTTTCTCTCTACAAGAAAATAATTTTGGAATGATTTTTGAAGAGTTTTTAATATAATACTCAATGCAAATGATATGTGACGCATAATGGACGTCCAAATAGTCTTATTTATAGAAGAACAAAGGTTGTGAGTGAAGTATGACGTCCCAAACTCAGCAATCTTCACGAAAGAAACCATCCCTTGCTATCGCTAGCCTGTCACTGACATCTCGCTCGAACGACAGTCATACCTATTCAACAGAAACTTTTTTGCCCGCCTGTCTCTGGAGAGTTAGGCGAGCGATGAAGTTAGGCAAATTTTCGGTCAATTTTTCTTTTTTTTTCTTTCCAACTTTGGACCGCAAGTTTTCATTCATCCAAAATTAGTTTTGAGATTCCCAATATGAGTAGAATAAGTTAGTTTATTTATATTTATAATTTCATTATTGGATCAAGTTCGAATATTTGGTCGAAATTGACACAAACTCACTTTTCATGTTTTATACCTAACCAAATTTTTCAATCTTTAAGCCAAATTCCAACATAGAATAATCATGAAAAATACCATATCAAAATGATACAAATATCATTCACGACTAGGGCGCCGAGATATTTGCAGGCATGGCGAAAATTCTATATGGATCCCAAAACAATGCATACATTGAGACTAATAACCGGATGTCTATCGTCAAAAGTCAATTATTAAATAAACATGTTTATGCAGATCAAGTTTAAAGTGATGATGATCCATAATGTGCATGTTTAGATAAACATAAGCAATCTTCATACAACAGGTTGATTATAGATTCAAAAGCAGTAATTCCCAATACAAAAATACAACTTTAGGCTTCCAACAATACCATATGGGATAAGGGTGAAAAAAGCTTGTAAATCCACCAAATCGAACCAAACTTGAAACCATTGGTATGGTTCCAGGTGTTTAGGTTTTGAAAGTAAAAAATCGCTTGAAACCAAACAAAAATGTTCTCCCAATTAAAAAAAAAAAAAAACAAGTATATATTATTTATTAGTTCAATTTATACTTCAAACAAGTTATTTACTAATTGACTTCTATTTTTGTTAAAGATATGATTTATAATAATAGTTTCCTTATCTATTTATGAATAATGAATTAGAAAGCGTAAAGTTTACGGTTGGACTTTGTAGAAATTTATCGATTTAAGCTTGTATTGAGACAATTTATTAGTACTCTACACGTTCATGTTTAGAAGGTTCAGGTTGAAGTGTTATATTAAGATTTCATACCAATATATTTAATTTTTTACTAAAATTGTGGTTTGAAACCAAACTAAATTGCAAAAATGGTTTATTTTGAAAAACGAAATAGTTTGGTCGGTTTGAAATATTTCCAAACTATAGATAATGGTTTGGTTTGAAAATACTTCAAAACCGCCGAAATCGAACCATTTTTACCCCATTAATAAGACATATTTGTAACATGCTATGGGCAATCCTTTGACTAGGGATTTTGTTAACAAGTTAGTATACGTGCGCACAACAATAAGGTATACAAGTTCCTTGCAAAATTATTTTACGAGTTTCAGCTACTCAAAGATTGAGTCAACTACTCCTAGTCCTAAAATGAAATATTGCAGATACACAACAATAAATAGCCTTATGACTCGCTACATACTCTTTAACTCCATATGTGAGGGAACTGAGTGTTCATCTAGCACTCTCAAACAAAATTGATCCTCCAGTCATCATGAAATTGAAACCAAAATTAACTTTGTATCATCCATGCAACCAACAAAATTAACCTCCAATTTAGGGATGCCAAAAAAAAACTCATTCAACTCGAAACCTGTGGGATCCCGTCTCTAACGGGACGGGAATTACCCCCTAATCGAGGCAGGGACGGGGATGGGGCGAGGTTCATTGCCCCGAAGTGGGTATGGGGAGGGTACGGGAATCATTGTCCCCGTCCCGTTTAAAACTAATTTCAAATTTAAGTTTTTTATCACACAAAAATAATAGATTTATCATACTTTTAAAGAGAACATAAATTGTTTCTAACAAATTGGTAAAAAAGTAATAATATTTACGATGTAAAGACATAAAAATAATAATAATAAAAAGCAAAAATAAATGGAGCGATAAATGGGGAAGGGGACCTGTCTCGCCCCTCCCCTATCCCGCTCCAAACTTGCCCAGTCCCGCTTTAAACGAGTATAAGGATGGAGTAAGGTAATAAAAATACACAATGGGATGAGGATGAAAATGGCCGACCTATCCCATTGTCATCCCTAGTCCAATTACATCTAGAATATTGAATCCCTCGTATCATAACACAAGATCCTTGGTATCCTTAAGATAAGTGCCAACTTTGCCGATTTTCAATAGCTTAGTTGGGGATCACTCAAGTACCAACTCAACACCTATAAAAATGCATTATGAGAGTGCATGCATACTTTAGTACGCAATAGCTTGCTAACAATACACACATAGTATTGATATTAGAGTAATAGGATATTACAATAACAAGAGTGTTGAGTCCCTGATACATCAACACTAGATTTCTAGTCCAATATCACTCTCTAAGTACCTATACTTTACACCCGTAACAAATCCAACATTAGACCTTAAGCATACTAGAGAATTATATGTTCAGATAACGACAAATATCATATAATAAGATTCTCTATTAGTACCATTTTGAGAGATTTATCCAACTATTGCAAGTAGACTAAGTAGTCCCATGAAGCATTTCGATGGCTAAACATACCATTATTGACGCAGGATAATATGGAAGAATTATAGGAGAAGGAGAAAGGAAAGAGAAGAAAATAAAGAAGGGGAAAAGAGAGAAGAATTGATGGCAAGATTTCATATATCAAAGCTTGTTTTATTACAAAACATAAGACCCCCTTCATATAGGGATTCATGATTCTATTCTAAGTAGGAGATATATAATAAAAGCAACTAAATTAAATCTAATTATGTTTTCGAGAACTCGACTTCTACAAGACAGACTGCAACTTCTTAACCGAGGAGGTCGATCTTTCTTATCCACCAAATAACGAAACCAACCATATAATGACAACTGAAATAGAATATTGGTCCCAAACATCTACGCTAACCAAGGCGAACGATCATTCCTTTTGATCAAGGAGCGCTAAAGAACCTCAATTAGCAACATGTGTACCTCATCCACGAAGTTAACATTGAATCCACATGATGAACACGATGCACTAGCACAGCTGACTGACATGCAGAAATAAATAAATGCAACACCGGTGGCTCGAATGTTCTGCTATATTGAAAACAAAATCTTTATTTAAGTGTGATGGCCAGTCAAATAGATTATGTTCAAGTGAATGATCCAATTTTTTCTTTACGTGTGGGAAATCGTGTAAAAAACACATAACAAAGCATAAAATCACCAAGAAAGTATACGTGCCTAAATAATATGTGAAATGCAAGCTCATTATGTACGTGACTGAAAACAATTTGACTTTTAAACTCGACTTGAAAATAACAAAGTACAAAGATAAGGCAATATGATGGTAACTAGTAGGTAACAATCGAACGTCGATAGGAAAAATGAGCGATCGAACAATGAACTTGAAACATATGTCAACTAGAGGAGTGTTGCACTGTGGATGGAAAGTCCAATCAAAGGCAACGATAGATTGGATTAGAGAATGACTTCGGCATGAAATCAAGGACATGTGGGTTGTTTGACGTAGGTGGCAATGTAACGCCCCGACCCGTATGGATCGAGCCGTCACTTACTGTAGCCGTTGACTTAATGATTAACAAACTTTCAGCGGAAAGCTTAAAATTTTACTTAAAAGCAGAGAAACCGAAATTCCTTGAGATATAGTACAAGTTTTTAATCGATGACATTTTGTTTGTAAATATTTTCCAAAAAAACACACGTAACACTTGTGAACATACTTTATTCATAGGAAAAGGAAAAAACTCGCATGATAGTTCTACATATAGTGTGCAGAGAGGTACTTAAACAACGTAAACTTTTTCTTAGATAAATTAAACATGCAAAATTACCGGCTTCCCTTAGCATGTTGCATCTTCATCAACCGTCATCTACGTCCCACGCAACGTATCAACCTGTAGTAAGGGGATAAAACCCATGAGTTTGAAACTCAATATATATCATAGGTGCATTCGTTATCAAATTATATATTTTCGATTTGTAGCTTTTAAAAGAATCGTCGCGTAGAAGGATTTCTGGCGGAATCCAATAACTGTTGAGTCATGACTTAACATGACGCCTCGAGTCGGAGTATGATCATTCAACTATAGAGGTGCTGAAACACCGTACCCGGAGGTACCATCCTTTCATTTAACTGTTGTACTATTGTGGTGCCAAAGCACCGTACCTAGAGGTACAATTGTATTTGAAAGAAAAACATAGGTATGATGAAAACTATAATTTGAACACGAAATATAAAACATTTTTGCACCTCCACCTACCTTCTTTGATGCTTTGAAATTTATGTGTCTAAAAAAAAAAAACGTTTGACGAAGCTGGACGTTGAACTTTTGTCTTCGTAACGGCACTTGAACTTCAAAAAAAATCCGCTTCCTTATCTCCTTCTCTCCTTACTCTTTCTTGTATAAAGTGTTTAGAAGATTGTTGTGGACGATTTTAAAGTGAAACCATGCACTTATTTATAGGTAGTCTTGGAGTAACCTAAAGAAAGTGAAGGATTTTAATTAATTAATATGGGGTAGTAATTGAAATAGGTTATGGGAGTTTTAGGCATTAATTATTTTAAGAAAATGGACCTGGATTGCACTTTAAACTTCCATAAGATCTATTCATTTTAAAACATGTTGGACTAGCATTGGGCTTCCATTTCTTATAGGCCTAGCATAGTGATTCTCATGGGCTATGGCTTGTGGTGCTAGGCCACCATAAAATTATGAGCTTACTTGCATTTCAACATTTTTTTCGGGCTTCTACAGGCAACATAATAGATAATTCCTTATCCTCACTATCATAATAGAAACCTTGGTATCTTCCTCAAGAGTAACACTACTAGACTCAGAATGTGACCATTGGGATTGGAGTGGTAGACCGATCTTATGACATGCTTGACAAAGCTGGAATGATATATTCTATAGGTTAGCCTATTGATAAACATCATCTAAGGATTGAAATGCAAGAATATTGTCATTCAAGATTTCATAATTCAAACAATTGATAAACCTAAACACTATGAGGTAGGAAGTTTCATATATAACAATTGTTCAATAATTCTTTAAAGTAAGCTAGATATGCACTAACTATGAACGTACCTCTCTTGCACTAGAAAAAGAATTGATTTAACAATTGAGTTCGATAACACATGAGGGTATATTTATTACTTAGGATTCCTTTCATCTCATCCCACAAAGTGATAAGACGTTGACCGAGGTTATCAATGTTACTTAAAAAGGACTTTTAATAACACCTAACAGATCCAAAATGTGCCATATTAGCATGACAACAGCGACGAAAGTCACACAAGTTGTGAAAGTCAAAGAATTTTTCAAGATTATCAAGCCAATCAATAAATGAGTTAGGTCCACTGAGACCATCAAAGTCCCATAGTTGAAATGAAATATTCCTAGAAGGAGAAAGTACGTCCCTAACAAAGTTTATAGGTGAAGGACAATTGTATAGATAAGTGCAAGGAAAATGGACATGATCGTAGTAAAGCCCTAACGTATTGTGTGTAAGAATTGTTATATATAATGTGTGTGATACTGTATGACATTTTTATCTTTTTTAAAATAGAAAATTGCACTGGCAACAAACACCTAAATATAAAGTTTAGATCTCAAAAGGCACAATTGGTATACCTCACGAGATGTTAATCGAGCACACTAGTGGTGTACATCAGGCCAGTCCCAAATCAGTGCACAAATTGCTATCTAGATGCTTTTATTCTTCCATTATCTTTCTAAGGAATGGAAGTGTGCCTCGTGACAAATAGATGACTACGAGGACATAAATGAGATACCAAAAGGTGGGGAAATAATGTTTGACAATGACTGAACTAGTGGAGAAAACAAGATAAATATTACCAAGTGGAATTTATGGTGGATGAAAAGTTGAATGGAGATGGTGGAGACATAAGCGAACGATGGCGATTGAAAAGGTGACATCGTGACCTGAGGTGATGCGTGCAGATGTCAGTGATGTAGTGGAATGATGTTGTTTGTGGTAGCGAACGTGGAGATACTTGTTGTGGTGGTAGGATTTAATGGATGTGGGTCGTGAGCGTTAGGCATTAAGGAAGAAGCTCGATGTTTTGAGCGCAGTGGCTGTAGGCATATCTGTTGTAGGTAGGTCAAATGTGAGTGGTAGGACGAGGAAAATGGTGGATTATGGATTATCGATGGTAGGTAAGGTTGTCGTTGCTGGAAATCAGCCAGCAACGGGCTTCAAGTACTGCTTCAGGGTTTCTATGTAGGCCCTAGACGACTCATTATATAAGACCCTTAAACATAAATTTTTTTACAAGCGTAAAAATAATAAAATAATTAAATATCCTAAGAATATTTTAAGGATGACTCGTAAGGAGAAACGTGGTTTTCAGTTACAAAAAGTACAAAATTTAGGGACTAGATTACAAAATAGTGAGAAATATATATTTTTAAATGATAATATTGTCACACCCCATTCCTACAGTATACTTACTTAGTGTGGAAATACCGTTAGTGACTTGACCTAGACATCCAAATTCACCCACATCTTTTTTTTTTTTAAATGAAGGCATCTCTGAAAGTGTATTCAAAACTAAAGATTATAAAATCATAACCCAACATATTTATCCTGCGATTATGATTGTATTTACATACTACGTCAAAAGTCATACAGGATCCCAAAATATAATACAACTGGAGTCCACAAAATAACCCTACAGGTTGTCATCCGTGTACATAAAACTTCGGAATCCCGTAAGAGCTCCAAAGCCAGCCGTATCTCCTAAGAAGTTCCATGCTCACCTACAATGCAAGAACTATATAAGCCAATGCTTAGTAAGCGAGAATCATGCAGGTCATGAGTATGAGTGATAATAGTATATGACACCATGCCATTTACTTTCAACAATATGCTAAAGACGTATCATGTTCAGATAGTCATCAAAGTCGACTCGAAATAATCTCATTTGAACTCTTTCATTGGGCCATTGACACACCTACTATGTACCGGATAGAGCTCTGTATGATATCAATATCAATAATCAATAATCAAGTGGCCAATCTGACATCTATACCGATGAGTGGACCATTCTTTTATGATCACTAGAGACCCATCCCCTAACTGCCCCTATGATCACCCAAGAAGTATCCCACCCAGCAGGGCAAATAATCAGAGTATCACAAAGGCACAATCGAGTGGTCCGCCTTCCCGTGATTACCAAAGGCCCATCTCCTATCCACATTTATAATTAACCAGGAAGTATTACCCGTGGTGCCAAAACATATCACATAAGCATGCCTCACATGCCTCGATGCCCTAGTAGTGGTCAATAAAACATTTTATAAGAAAACCTCAATTTTACAATCAGGTTGTGCGTGCTAGATTTTCAACAATGGATGTATGTCGTGTATGCACATGAAAATACTCGTGAGTAATATACTCAATGATCATAACCATTAAATGATACACAATAAGCTCCTTATCAAAGTTATGTAAATATTCCAACACTACCATACTATATTCTTGCATCGTAGTTGCAAATGGATTTTCACTTACCTTTTTGTTCTTGTGTGTGTGAGCTTCTACAAGGAGTAAATCAATTCTGTTTCCCACTTAAAGTCAGCAAATCACATGTATTACCATTTAATATTAAACACAATCCTAAATTTGATAATCGTAATGCACACACAATCCCGTGCTACGTCCATTCATGCCAAAATACTTTAGATGACATTAACAATTCAAGTTATCGATTGCATTGCAAACTAGTCCCAAAAATACACTATTTCTCGGGTCCAATTATGAACGTCAATGTCGTTCAATCGTTGTTTAACTACCTAACAATCCTTAAAATGTATTTTTCATACCTAAGATACAACTAATGGACATGTAAAGGTTGAATCTAAGCTAAATACACAAATGGCCAGAATCTGTTTTCAGCTTTCCATTGCTGTCCAAGTATTTTTCCAATCCTTTTTCACCCCCTTAAAATTATCCAAAACTTCCCAAATTTTTACCACATTTATATAACATGTAGGTAAAGGTAATCATGCAATAGATTAGTTACAAATGAAGGATTTACAGCTTTGAAATCATTCCTTTTTCAAACACCAAATCAAACATCTTTCTCCTCATGACTGTTTTGAGTTTCACTTGAACAAGACTTTCAAAAATTGGACTCCAACGTATTAAAGATCATTTCTATACTTCTAAGTCATGTATAAAAACATTTATATCAACAAATATAAGTTATACCTAAGGGATTACTTAAAATAAAAGGTTAAACCCTTCAAATCTATCAATCCCCCATTCTGCCCAGGTTATGTTCTCTCGGATTCTCCTAATTAATTGCCCCTATCTTTGCCATCATAAAACATGAAAACACCCCCAACATGATCTCAATCAAGTATAGAGATTCAAAAGGTTATAAAACTTTCAAAAACAATAAAGATATACCTCAAAACAGTGAACAACTTCAGCTATCCAGAAGTTCCAGCTTTCTGTTTTCTAACTCTCTTTGGCTCTCTTGCTTTCTTTTTCACTTGGGTTCATTTGGGGATAAATTGATGGTATAAAATACCTTAAGTTGGGGTATTTATAGAGTCCTAAAGGGTTGGGGTCGTGAATCTTGCTTAGACACTAAGAAACTACCTCATGCAGCCAGGTTGACATGTGTTAAGCAAGAGGTGGCTTCATGCAGCAACATTTGACTTTTCCCTCATCATATTTGGATCCATATGTGACTTATAAGGTATATATCTATCCTATATGAAGTATGAAGGGGCTGGAAGATGTGGTGGAAGCCTTAGTGTTGAAGGAATTGGTTGGTAAAATGACAAGTCTCCCAACCATGAGGTGTCCAAGCATGAGGTGTTTTCTTGCAGCCATACTTGACTCTTCCTTTCCCTTCTTTGGATCCTTATGTGATTAATAAGAAATATGTCTATCCAATCTAAGGTGACAAGGCTTTAGAAGACGTGCTAGCATCCTTAAGGTTGAAGGAATTTGAGGTTAACTTGACAACTCACCACATGCTAAGTAGGATGTGTCTTCTTCCAGTTACATTCTGACCTTGTACCAATCCTTGGACGGTCTGTATGAGATTTAAAGATAATATATAACATATTTGAAGTCTTAAAGAAGTGGTAGACGTTACTAATGCTTAAGGGTGAAGGAATCTACTATTACAAAGACAAATCAACAAGTAAGAGGTGGCTAAGCACGAAGTGTCCCTTGTAATAGAAATCTGATTTCACCTCTATCCTTGTAGGTACAAATCAACTGTCCTTAGCTTATTTTAATGTCTTTACAATCCATCCTACCTTTCCTAAGATCCCAAAATCTTTTATAGCTTTAATTCCTTAACCGTTCATTTAATCACTTACCCGATTGACACCCGATTATCGGTCGATTTCAACAATTTGCACCTCAACATTTATAACGCCGTATAAAACCCATATTATGGTGTAGTGATCATGTTCCTTCATGCTTCATGTCCTAAATAGGTTAATTACCCATCTAGGGTTTATGATGATCTCGATCAAGCGAACGGAAAGCTTAAAACTTTATCGATACTAATTCCGGATTTTGTAATATTCCCATTGCTTAGCAAACCAATCTCCAATACCCAACTTAACCTAATTTTTCTACCATAACTCAATGTAAAACTCACCGCTTAGGTCGAGTAGCCGAAAACTAGCACCCTATAAAAGTCTTAGCACCTCGACTATCAACTACATTAGTTAAAAGAAAGCAATCACGAAATTTAATGCAATTGACATTATCAAGCATGAAATGCATGAATCATATTGGCCAAATGTAATGTGAAATTCGGGGTATTACAAATATGAAGATGTATGATTATTTTGTGATAAGAACCATCACTAGATTCTAATGATATTGATTCGAGAACCTTTTAATAAATTTGTGATTTTAAGGGACTAATGTTTCGAGGACAATAATGTATTTAGACCAAATGTGTATTTATTGGAAGATCGAAAATTACCCAATCAATATTGGACTCATTTTGAAACTCGTAGTAAATGACACATTATGGACTTGAGAAAAAGTCAATTTAGATAAATAAAATTCAAGATATAACTCATTAAAGTAAACTACTTAATTTATAATATTAGTTTTCAAATTAAACCATATTGGTGTTGTAGTATAGGGTTCATTTGGTAGCTCGTAATTAATCATGTATATTGAACTCGAGAAAAAATATTTTGAATAAGATCGAACTTAATTAGAGTCAACCAAAAAAAATTATAGTTGTTATGCCTCGTCACCAAGACTTTAAGATGTACCATGTAGCAATCCACGTAGACAGAAAGTCAACAGAAAAGTCAACAAAGACCAGGTGGTCAAATGCAAAGAAATTATGCAGATACCGAGGCGCTGCCTAAGAGACAAAGAAAGGAGCTGAAGCCCCCTACTCAGAAGACTAGTTCCGAAGCTTATGAGTCAAAGTTGTCTCTTGCAAAATATTTAAGTATCTTTTAGAAGTGATTGATGTAACAGTTGTAATGGAAGATGTCAAGGTGTCAGCCTATTGTATAGGACGGCTGACCCCTTATCAAGGTATTAATTGTATGAGTAGACAATGATGTGATGCTGAACTAAGGAGATGAGGTCACGTGGTTCTGATCCAACGGACAACACGTCGGCCAAGGCAGTATAAATAAATCATCTTTGTAACTTAGAAGGAGTTCGAAAAATTATAGCTAGAATTACATTCTTCTCATGTCTTGAACTCTCAAAGATGGAATCAAGAAGAAATATTGACAAATACTCTTACAAACACTTGTATTTTCATTTTTCATCATACACTTGGTAGAAGAATTATATAAGTAGATGATCTTATAATTTACAATGATCTTTTGTTTTCTATCCTTCCACATATTCTAGTGATATCTTTGGTTATTAGTTTTGGTCCTTGCTTGGTGATCATTGATAGCATGATCATCTTTTGTTTCACCCGTCGGAGTTCGAATATCTTTGTCTCTCCGTGAAGCACTTCCTACGTCCAAATCTACCTCATTTCTCACCGTTTTAAAATTGGTTGGCATGGCGAGAGTGGGCCCAATATCTACTTACTCATTTTCTGGAGTCAACAAATTGGCACCATCCGTGGAAACCATGAAAATCACGTAGGGATAAGCCGGTAGGAAATACCTTAGAAGAAATTTCCTAACCCCTGAAAATGGAGGGTTCTTGAAAAAAGAACCATTGGAAAGTCCAAGAGATGACTGTGTGAATTTTATGCTCGTTTGATCCTTGAAGTAAGGGATATCTGGTCGAAAGAACTGTCTATCAATATGAGTTCAAACAGTGAAGAAATAATTAATCCATTTGTATAGAACTATTTATCTTACATAATTCTTACACCCTCTCACATGAGGGTAGGTCCCACGTAATAAAAAAGAAAAAAAATTACCTACCGACCCTCTTGTGAGCATCTATAAGTTGTTTGTATATGTAAATGTAGCATGTCTCGTGAAGAAAACATACCCCGACGAACGAGCGAACACACTAAAAAAAGGGAACCCTCACAGGCTGTCCCTGCTGCTCATCCAAGGCCTCACCAACAACATAGATGAGGTAGGTCAAGAGGCAGAGGCAGGATAGTAGCTAGACTCACTAGAGAAGTCGCAACAATGGCTGCTAACATGAGAAGCATAACCCAGCAAAACATGGCTATACATGAGCTGGTGATGAGCATGCAGGATGGAAGAGGATATCCAGTTCCTCCATACGCAGCCCCTAGAAGAATAGTCCAAGACCCTCCAAAGTACTACTACGAGGAGGAAGAAGTTCAAAACCAAATGGTAGGGTACTATCACAACAGGATGGAAGCCCCCCAAGAAAGGGAGGTTACGGTTTACACCTCAACTAATTACGCTTTAGAACGACCTCTTGAGGCCCCATTTAGTTTTCCTCCATATTATGAGCCAGAAGACCTGCATCAGAGGTCAGCAAGTGTCTTTGACTTGCTAAGCCTAGGGTTGCCTAGAAATAGTGATGCGAACCCCGTAGAAATGGTGACTAGGAAACCCACAACTAGATTGATGCAGAACCCAAGAATGCCTATTAAACCCGGTTTTGTATTTGAACCCAACAAGGTGAACCAAAAAATTTAACGATAACGACGATGCGTTGAACCCCATGATTACACAATGAAGAACCCACGATCCGACGTTTGAATGCCACAAGAATCATTTAGATCTTGATAAGTTTGGTATGTCCATGGAAGAACACCAGTTTTGAAGTAAACCTTCGAGAGAAAATTCTCTTTAATTTAATTCATGTCAAAGCTTAGCATCCAGTGAAATAATAAAATTACTATTTATACTTGATAATAACACATTTGTTACATTTTTCACCCATTAATATTTGTGTTTCCATGATTATTTGATGTCTAAATGCACTAAGTACTTCTATATCTTGGTTTAGGTTACAAATGGGCGAAAATGGTGGAAAATTGAAGAAAAGAGCGAAAAAGGACCAAAATGGAAGAAAGTGAAAGCTCAGGGACTAAAGAACAAATACTCTAAACTTATTTCTAACCTTTTGATGAAGATTCAGGAGTGTTAGAGATCAATTGGAAGAAGGAAGGAGTCAAAGGGATGAAATATAGCCAAGACATTATCACATATCAACTATCAAGCTGAAAAGTTTTGTACCGGTTTTAAGACCAATTTTTGACATGGAAAATATTGAATTCAAAGATAGTATCTAAAGAAAGGTTGTAGGCCTTTGAGTTAGCTTTCCAAATGCATCTTAAATCACCTCAATCGGACATCGAGAGAGGAAGATACGATCAAATACTGAAAGTTGTCCGGTGGGTAAACATTATAACAATGCGGCCGCATGGTTATAAAACCATGTAGCCGCATGGTCATCTACCAAGAATCCAAGTGTAACAATTCTTTGTTCCATGCAGCCACATGAGTTTATATCTTGCAGCCGCATAGGTCATTTCTGTGACGAAATTTCTGGTTTTCCTCTACGACTCAACCACTTATGGTAACTTAATCGGGCACTATTTCTCAACCCTAAAACACCCTAGAACGGCCCAGAACTCCACATTCTTCATTTTACACCATTCTTTCATTGATTTTGGCTCAAGAAAACCATAAAAAGCTAAACCATTTGTCAAGTTAGGGAGGAACTCCTTCGGAATTGGTGATTTCACATCTATTATTCACGTATTTTGGTATTTTCTTGTTAAAAAACTCTAGAATTTATAGTTTCTTTTCCTGAATTTGTAATGAGATTTATTTAACTTTTATTAAATTAATCATAGATCTAGTCGAGCTTTTTCTATCGACGAATTGAAATATTTGTTGAATTATTTCATGAATGTTATTGGTTAATTGTTTACTGATTTATGCTTGATGTATAAAGTCGTTTTTCTGATCTTATTCCAATACATTAATGTTTAATTGTGTTATAGAGAAACTAGATTCTAGAGTTACAATTGAAATTAAGATGATTTGATGGTTTGCTTTCCTTATCATGAATTGATTTTGAGATTGGTTTAATTTTTATTAAATTGGTTATAGAATTAGTCATTCTCTCTCTATGGATTGAATGAAATAATTACTTAGATTTTAATCTCAATTATTTAAGTTTATTGGTGTGATTCTCTAGTGCTTTATGCTTTAGTATATAGTCAATTTTGAATCTAATTTCGATAAACCAAGTGTGAATATTGCAGCAGGAAGATTAATCATTATAATCATGTTATAATTAAATTGGGTTTAAACAACATATCTTCCGATTAGAGTGTCGAGATAAAAGCCTCTAATTGTGTTATAAAATTGAAATAATTAATGTGATTGATCCGATCCGATTGAGAGAATCCTGACACTTCACCATCTCATTCATTGACTTTAATTTCCATATTCTCAAAATTGATCTCGATTTCGTGACAAACAAATTTATTTCTTATCATCCTTGAGAACACACATCTTTTTTTATCCTTTAAATATTTTTCCATCTCTCTGTGGATATGACACCCGAAACTGCACTATAACTATCGCGTTATTCTTTGGGCGTAATCAAATTTTGGCATCGTTGTCGAGGAGACGGTATAATTAGTTGAAGGATCCTCTAGTAAAATGGTGAATTCGTTCCCTTTTTCAATTTCATTTTTAGTTAGTTTATTATCTTTTTTTGTTATTTATTTTTCTCACATCATTTCCTTTTAATTGTATTTTATGAGTAGGTATCGAGACGAGCGTGGAGATTTGTGGAAACACCTCTCATAGAGTTTGAACATATTTTAACCCTATTTTTTATTCTGTATCTGTTGACATGAACACCACACCACATCAAATAGCACAATGTCTGATAGTGAGCATGATGTACCGTATAGAACTTTGTATGATTACCTGCACCCCACGCGCACATCTACACCTTCATGTATTATATCTCCACTCAATATTCCACGCGTAGATTTTAAACCTGGAATGATTCAATTTATTCCCAATTTCCATGGACTTGAAAATGAGAACCCGTACATGCATATTAGGGAATTTGAGGAAGTAGTAGCAACCTTTCACAATCAACATGGTACGATGGATGCAATTAGGTTTAAATTCTTCCCATTTTCTCTTAAGGAAAGGGCAAAAAGCTAGTTGTATTCATTGAGACCACGTTCGATTGGAACATGGGGTGAGATAAATCAATCTTTCTTCAGCAAATACTTTTCCCATCATAAAATTAGTGCTCTGTAGAAACAAATTTCTTCATTCACCCAAAAAGACAGCAAAACCTTATACCAAGCATGAGAGCGATACAAAAAGTTGAAAGCTCTTTGCCCCTATCATGGTTATGAGAGCTGGCGTATAGTGAGTTATTTTTATGAGGGACTTACACCTAGGGAGCGTTAATTTATTGAGATGATTTGTAACGGTGAATTTTTACAAAAAGATCCCAACGAAGCTATAGAGTACTTAGATGACCTAGCTGAAAAAGCTTACATTGGACTGGCTCCAGTGCCACTGATAACACTAATAGGTCACGACCCGTAGAAAATATTTCTAGTGCGGGTGTTTATCATCTTAGAGAAGAAGATAGTCATAGAGCTAAAGTAGAAGCCTTAACTAGAGAAATTGAAACCCTACGTACTAAGAACTCAAAGCCTGCACCTACCGCTGCCCATGTTGAATTATGTGGACCATGTTGTGTGTGTAGTGGAATTGATCATCCAGCGCATGAGTGTTTTGCTCTAGCTGAGATGATGGGGGTTTATGAGGAACACTGTAATGCCTTAGGCACGTATAACAAGCCTTATGCTCCATTTTCTGATACCTATAATCAGGGTGGCGAAATTATCCCAACTTTAGCTAAAAATCTGAAAACCAGCAACCTATCCAGCCACCTAGCGTTTTTAATACACCTTCATACAAACCTACGTCATCTAGGAATTCCTTAGAAGATACCTTACATGCTTTTATGGAGGCACAAAGTAAAACTAACCAAAAATTTGAGACTATGATTACCCAAATTGTTGAGGAAAATAAGGAAATCAAAAATCATATCTCCAAACTAACTAGTGCCTTAGCAGTAGTGGAACGTGGGAAATTTTCGGCCCAAACCCAACCAAACCCAAAAGGGCAACACATGGCACAAACCTCAGGATCAAATGAAAACAATCTTAGAGAAGTAAATACTATGACCACTAGATCAGGAAAAGTTATAGAACAAATCCTCAAACCTAGGGAAACTGAAAAAGAGTCTAGTGAGCCTAAAGATAGTAGCCCTAGTGAGGAAGTAATGACAAATCCATTTAGAGTACCTTTCCCACAAGCTCTTAAGTCCACCTCAAAATCTGCTGGTCAATATAGTGAGATTTTAGAACATCTAAAATAGGTAAAAATCAATTTACCTCTCTTGCATGTAACTTCGCAGGTTCCACTGACGCTAAAGTCCTTAAGGACTTATGCACTGTCAAAAGGAAGCACAATGTCAAGAAGACCTCTTTCTTGACTGAGCAAGCGAGCGCTATGATTACGTAAATGATCTCGTCAAAGTATAAGGATCCTGGTTGTCCTACTGTGTCTTATGTCATCGAGAATCATGAGTTTGGACAAGCCCTTCTTGATTTAGGGGCTAGTGTCAATCTCATGCCTTATGCTATTTACTTGCTGTTAGGTTTGGGTGAGATAAAGCCTACTTCTGTAGCTCTACAATTAGCTGATAGATCTACTATTAGACCTAGGGGAGTAGTTAAGGATGTATTGGTTCAAATTGATAAATTTTACGACCCTGTTGATTTCTTGGTTTTAGATGTAAAAGTTGATGTGAATGTTGATTCTAAAATTCCTATTACTCTTGGTAGACCCTTCCTTGCTACTGTTAATACTCTGATTAATTGTAGGAATGGTCTTATGAAACTATCATTTGCGAATATAACTCTAGAACTAAACATTTTCCATATCACTAGGCAGTTAGAGAAGGATAACGAGTGTCATCAAACCCACATGATTGATGCACTCACTCAGAAGGTAGCCAATAATATATTTCTTTGACCAATACAGGAAATTCTAAAACCAGATGGATTGGACGTCGTCGCCAATAAACATTTTGAGATGGAGGGTCAAAATTTGGGTAATAGTTCTTATTTTACATTACTAGTTTCTAATGAGAGGACTTTACCTTTTGTCTTACAAGCCCCTACTCCTGATTTTAAGCTTTCCTCTAGTCATCTCAAACATGTATTTGATGGAGGCGGAGGAACATCACTAGTGATCATGTCTAAGGAGCTTAGTGCACTGCAAAGAGAATTGAAATCACGCTTGTTGGATGCAGGTTGAAGGAGAAAACTTTGGGTCGAGCCAACGATAATAAACAAATGAGCTGTTTGGGAGGCAACCTAAGGGGAGTTGTTCATTTCTTTTGCTATTTACTTTTACATTTATATTCTAGTTAATTTCTATCATTTTCCTTGCATTACCAGTCCATTGAGTACTTTCAGGCTTCTTATACCTCAAGTTTCTATTGATTCACTACCATACTCAGGTGACATATTTCCATTCTTTTCTTTAGTATTCATATTTATGCATTGAGGACAATGCAATATTTAGTTGGGATGAGAGTTACTTTGAATGGTATTATGATTATCATGGTTTTTTGTTGATTTGTCATGATAGGTTAAATTTTTTTCCTTAAGTCTCTGATTTGCAGCATGATTGTGCTTTTGAATGACAAAATGTGCCACTATGAGTTAATTCTGTTATGAAAGTCTAGACGTCAAGACACTTATTGAATTATTTTTGCGCACACAAGCCTTGTGGTAAGATGGTAGTTTAACACATATAGCTAGATGAGTCTCTTGCCGAAGTTTTTCTTGTGAGATACTTAGTGAGGATTAAGAACCACAATATACTAAATATATGGCAATAAGCATTCATTGATCTTGTGAATTGGAAACTCATTTGTGAATAATACTACATGGTTTGTGGTAAGATGGTGGATTACTTGGGAAATGATAAATGTCAATTTAGGACTGACGCTTGAGCTTTCAACCTTTTTTTTTCAATACGCCTAGTAGCCACTTTGAGCCATACACATAGATATTATTTTCTTCATTCACCTATGTTATCCATACTTCTCCACATTAGAGTACGACTTTTGTGCATATTTGTCCATCTTTTCACTTCCAAGTGTGTAGTGGGTATTTGATGTTTATTTGTGAAGAATTGAAGCAAGGAAATCGACAAAAGTTGATATGTGCTCAAGTAAGGCAGCCGGAAAAAAAAAAGAGAGAAAAAAATCAAAAAAAGAAAGAGAAAACAAAATAGAGAAAAAAATCGAGAAAGAAAAAAAAACATATATGCATTTGATTTTGGGGGTTGAAATAATGAGGAATGTGTTGATTGAAAGATGTGATGTATTAAGATATTTGATAAGATATATAACTATGTGCTTGAAAGTATTTTAATTTTTATATCTGTACTTTTCATACGATCCAATCTAAACTTCATTACAACCCTTTGTATTGACCGTTTTGATCCCAAGTAGGCTGTGGTAAGAAGTTGATGAATTCTCATTTGGTAGTATGCCTATCACATAATCAATATTTGCTTGTTGCTTGTGCACAATTGTTTGAGCCTCCAAAATTGAGCGTTCATCTTTCTCAGCTCCATAGAGAGAAACCCCACACTAAACACTTTGATACCCGTGAGTTATGGAGCTGGACCTTCAGCTTGAGATATACTTGATGTTGCTTGTGTACCTGAAGATATTTTCTAAAGTTCTCAACCAATCCTCTACAGTCGTTGGATCTGAGGCATCCTCGAATATTTGAGGGTTGAATTTTCTAAATCTTTCCCCAACTGTCTCAATTTATTCAGCCCTTTGTTGTGATTAGAATTCAACCATTTGTTCTCCACTTTCTCTTTATTGTATTAATTTCTGAATTTGTTGTGATTGGCGTTCCACCAGCTCCGTAAGTCTATCAATAACCACATCCCTATTATTATCTGTGGCACTTTCTTATTGCCTTGGGACACTAGTTTCTCCACTATATTCACTTCTAGTTCCTACCATGACTGCGATAACTGATTACAAAGCAATTGTAATAAAGATTGGCCAATATCATTCATAAGTATGCAAAATGAATGCATTAAAATAAACTTACTGGCTTAGTTGTGTTCTTTCGTACTCCGGGATCATGTACATGGACAGTCTATAGAACTATAACCTTGCTCCGATACCACTCTCTGTAACACCCCATTCGTATAGATAATAATATACTAACCACTGTAAGAATACAATTGATGACTTGACCTATACATCCAAATTCACGCACACATTTTTTTGTTGATAAAATGAAAGCATCTCCAAAAGTATATCCCGAAACCAAAGATAATAAATCCATAGTCCAACATATTTATCCTGAGGTTGTAACTTGCCAAATTGGTACCAGAATTTAACTTAAGTCTTCCGTATTCACACAACATGATTCGGACCCAAGACCTCCATCATATGGACAACTTGCCTAATTAGTACCAATATTCAAGTTAAGTCTCCCATACGATGGAGGTCTTGGGTTCGAATCCTGGGAAACGCATCAGCAAGCCTTAAGGGGTAAGATGGGGCTTAGGCTCTCTCAAAGCGGACAATACGTATGATATGATAACGGCTTTGGCGCGAGGTCGGGTTATTACAATTTACATACCATTTCAAAAGTTATACAGGATCTCCCAAAATATAATACAAGCGAAGCAAAATAACCCTATAGGTCATCATCCATCTACATCGAAATCTGGAATCTTGTAAGAGCCAGCCATACCTTCTATGAGGTTTCATACTCACCTACAATGCAAGAACTACATAAGCTAATGCTCAGTAAGCAAAATCATGCATGACATAGGTATGGGTCATAATAGTATCGACCCCATACTATTTACTTTAAACATAATGCTAAGGATGTATCATTCTCAAATATTCGTCAAAATCAATTAGAAATAATTTCATTGAAATCATTCATTGGGCCCTTAACCCACATACTATGCACCTGATAGAACTCTGCACAATATCAATATCAATAAGCAATAATCAAATGGCAAATATGACATCAACACTGATGAATGGACCATCATCTTGTGACCCCTAGAGGTCCATCCCCTAACTGCCCATATGATCACCCCAAAAGTATCTCACCTGACAGCACCAATAATCATAATATCATAGAGGCATAATCAATTGGTCCACCCTCATGTGATCACCAAACGCCCATCCCCTATCTACTTTTACAATCAATCAGGAAATATCACCCGCAATGCCAAAACATATCATATAGACAAGCCTCACATGCTTTGGTGCCCCTAGTAGTGGTCCATAAAATATTTTATGAGGAAAACTCAATTTTATAACCATGTTGTGCCTACTAGATTTTCAACCATGTCCATATGTCGTGCTTGAAGATAAAAACGCTCATGAATGACATACGTAATCAAAACCAATGTCAATACATTCTGCTACATACTCAATGATCATAACCATCATATGATAGACAACGAGCTCCTTATCAAAGTTATGTAAAGATTCCAACATTGCTATATCTCAAATACTATGTTCTTCCATCATAGTTGCAAATGGATTTTTAGTTACCTTATGTCCTTGTGTGTCCACTACCACATGGTGTAGATCGATTTTCTTTCTCACTTAATGTCGAAAAACCACTTGTATTACCATTTAATATTAAATATAATCCTCAATTTGATAACCTTAACACACACAATCCTGTACTACGTCCATTCATGCAACACCGATTTAGATAACATTATCATCTCAAGTTACCGATTGTATTGCAAACTAGTCCCATAAATCTCACTATTTCTCGAGTTTAATTATGAATATCAACTTCATCCAATTTTTATCAACAACCTAGCATTCCTTAAAATCTATTTTCCAGGCCTAAGAGATAATTAATGAACATGTAAATGTTGAAACTACATTAAACACGAAAATGGGCAGAACTTGTTTTTCAGGTTTTAGTTGTTGCCGTGTCTCGTTTCATCCACATTTTCACACCCTCAATTAGATTCATTCATTCCCAAACTTTTAACACACTTATATAACATATATATGAAAGAAAATATGTTATTAATTTACCATAAGTAGAAGGTTTACAACCTTAAAATCAGTCCATTTTTACTGAACACCAAATCAAGCAATTTCCCTATAACCGTTTTCAATTTCCATTGTATTAGCATGCCACCAATCAAATTCTAGGCTATTAGAAATCCTCTCTATCCTTCTAACTTTCATATAAAGACATTCATATATATATATATATATATATATATATATATATATATATATATATATATATATATATATATATAGCTACAAGTTATCTCCTATGTATTATCCAAAATCAAAAGGTTGAATAAGCAGAATCCAGCAACTATAGAATTCGTGTCCTCACTTGTTTTATTCAATATATCTCCAACAATTTTTCTCCCTTTTTAGCCATAATAAACCCCAAACACTAATCCTAACAAAATATTAAACAATTTTAGGGGCTCAAGAGATTGTAAAATCTTCAAAAACATTGGAAATAAACTTCAAAATCGTAACCTGAACTCACATATTTAGAAGTTCAGTTTTCAGCTTCGCCCTGTTTCCTTTGCTTTCTCTTTCACTTGTGGTCACTCAGAGATGACTTGAAAGGCTAAATACCATAGTAGGAGGTATATATAGAGTCTTAAAAGGGGTTGGGGTCATGACTCTTGCTTAGGAATTAAGAAAATGTTGTAGGCAACCAAGCATGACATGTGTTAAGCAGGATGTAACTTCTTCTAGCAATATTTGACTTTTCTCTTCCCCTATTTGGATACATATTAGCTTATTAGATATATATATATATCTACCATATATGAAGTACTAAGGGGTTAGGAGACGTGATGGAAGCCTCAAGATCAAATGAATTGAAGGTTAAAATGACAAGTCACCAAGCATGAGGTATTTGCAAGCATGGTATATCCTTTGTAGTAAAATCTGAATTTACACCCATCATTGCAGTAGAAAATCAAGTGTATATGGCCTATCTTAGTGTGTCTACAACCTAATTTAATTTCCCTAGGATCCTAAAATAATTTATAGAGTTAATTCCTTAACCATTCATTCGATTCCTCACCCGATTGGCGCCCAATTCTCAACCGATTTCAACAATTTGCACCTCAATATTTATAATGTTACATGAACCTTATATTATCGTATTGTGATCATATCATTTGATACTCATGTCCCAAATATATTAAAGACTTAGTTAGGGGTTTAGTACAACCACGATTAACCGAAATAAAAGCAAGTAACTTTATTGATAATGCTTCCGCCCCTTTCAAGGTCACAATCGTTTATCACATCAATATCCAACATTTAGATTAACCTAAATTTCTACCATAGCTCAATGTAAGATTCACCACCTAGGTCGGGAGGTCGAAGACTAACACCATATAGAGATCTTAAACTTCAATGACCCAATGCACCGTTATAAGAGAAAACTATTGTAAACTATTGATGCAAATGCAATAGCAATGTAAATGGCAAGTAATACACCGTTAAATTCTAAACTTGTTAAGGTACATGACCTCCTAACACTTATGCAAAGTTATAAGTTTGATTTCAACAATTGAAGTTTGGTGTACTTAAGTTCTGAAATTTACTAAGGTGCACAACCTCCTAACACTTAGACAAAATTGCGAGTTTGGTTTTAATTGAAGTCCATGGTGCATGAATTTGTAACTATAAGCCTAAAGTGGTTGAAGAACTTCAGTTTGATTCTATTGTACATAAGTTCAATGTTATCATGAATCTGATGTTGTCTTTAGTTTAATTTTACTTGTTGCTTTAAGTTTAAACATCGTTAAAAAAAGTATAAGAGGTTCGAATCATAGTAACAAACATGTCAATACATAATCAGCAGAAGTAACAAAAAAGAAGAAGTAATAAACACAATGAAAGTAAGAAATGGCTTCATTAAATAAAAGCATTTACATTTGGTGGGCCGAAGCCATTTACATAGAAAAAATATAAAAAGAAGACCTAAGCTCTAGACAAGTGGGGGAGGAGGAGCTACAAAAGGGACTATAGCATTAGGAGCCACCTCTTGAGCTGCTTGTTTAGCTACATCATCTTCAAGTTCGATCACTTCGCTTCCCTTTGCTGGAGTTTTAGGTTCATGCTTCTCCTCAAGAAATTTTTCCCTCGACTTTGAAGTGCCGATGTCTTGAATGTTGACCTCCAACCACTCCATTATATCAATATAGGCATACTTCCGCCAATGCTTAGCAAAGCTTTGGTATGCCTCCATCAAGTGGAAGTTGGCAAGGAACCATTTCTCAGCATCACTACCAGCAGACTGAGCCTCCTACTAGGCAGTTTCCACCTTTTCAGTCAAATCGACTACCTTGGAGTTCAACTCTCCCACCGACCCCTTCAAAAAAGAGTTTTCCTTATTCGCCTTCTCCAAGGCCTCAACTATCAGCCGTTGATGAGCATCAGAAGTCTCAAATCACTTCGTTAAAGAGGCCACCTCGCTTTAGGATAGGTGGACGTCCTTCTTCAAATTCTCAATTTCTACTAAGGCAGAAGCGAACTTCACAGACTCTTCTGTTTGCTTCTTCTCCAAAGCCTCCACCTCTGCCTTGGCCTTGTGGCAGCCTCCTCAATCTAAGAGGCTTTATTGAAAAACTCTCTATTTTTTTATTGAAGGTTTTTAAAGAGGGTTTTAGCCTCTATGGCCATATCAAAGGCCCTCTCCACTGGCTCACCATAGTGGAAAAGACGTCCATGAAGTTACTGGTCTACACGAAATCTTGCCACCTCTCCGTCAAGTACTTATGAAAAGCGGTTGCGGTAGTTTGACCCTCTGGAGGAAGAAGAGAAAGACTTTCAGGAGCCAGCTTCTTGCTCCTAGTCTTGACGTCGAACCCTTTCCTTAAGGGGGCCTCTGAAACTATGGAGTTGCTGGTAGACTTGGCCTTTTTTCCAGGTTTTTACCTCTGGGGCTCCATGACATGTGGCCTCTTCTGCCCCACAGAGGCTGTAGCTATCGATGTTGCC
Organism: Fraxinus americana; assembly: GCA_035079005.1. Classification (NCBI taxonomy): domain Eukaryota; kingdom Viridiplantae; phylum Streptophyta; class Magnoliopsida; order Lamiales; family Oleaceae; genus Fraxinus; species Fraxinus americana. Next base: position 14,889,263 of record CM068712.1, on the reverse strand, counting down.
ATCAACTTTTCCCCAGGTTGGATGCTGGAGTGAGGTGGAGGAATATCATTGGAGCCACCCACCCCGGTGGTAGAGAACCTTTGCTTCTTCTTGGGCTCCTACACGACCACCTTTTTTGCCTTGTCAACTTGAGGAGGTCACATTTCCTCCTAGCTGCTAGCCTCCCTACTGACCCTCTCTATTTTGTCTCTCACCTGCTTTGCTCTAGCAGATGAAGGCTTTATGGCCTTATGACCATACGTGGAAGCGACAACAAGAATTGTGGCCATATCCGAGGTAGGATGCCTTCGTTTTTCAAAATTTTCTATAAAGTAAAACACAAGGTTCTGATACAAGTAAATAAAAGACGATGAGGCAAAAATAAAGATAAAAAGCAAAGGAGCGAAGCTTACCCATTAAGCAGAGCTTTTAAAAAAAGCTACTGGAGACAATCAAACGGTCGAAGTCACCTAAGGAAGGCAGACCCACTTCTATCATTTGATAGTGGAAGGCAGACACAAAACAAATGGGGAATGTGACCCCCACGAATACAAGGAGTACCATCCCCTATAATCCCTTTTGCCTAAAACACGAGGTTGGAAAATCGATTGAAAAACATGAAGGGGCATGTACCCATACAGGGAAGTCTCATTCCAAATGAAGTATGTCCCCACTAATTGGGCCCAGGAATTAGGGATGATCTGGGTGGGGGCCAGCCCGTATAACCTAAGGATAACCCACAAAAAAAGGTGAATATATAGGTGAAGCCCATCCTTTAAAATGAAACTCACTGATGGCGACATAGCCTGGCCCAGGATAGCAAACTCGTTTATCAAGAGTGCTGGAGATGAGTTCTATTCATAGACGTTCTTGTATTTTTCTCTAAGATTTACGAAATGGGACGGATTTATAAAAGAAGGGATTTTGGCTGCCCCAGGCTATACCAGTGTCTCTCCTACACTCCCCAAGTGCAGGAACACTCACCAAGTCAGTGGTGTTGGTAATTTGTACTCCCATCTCACCAGTTAGTTCACTCAATTCTACATCGTCCCCAGCAGAAGTAGAGGATGCCATCGATTAAAATCTTTTAAAAGAAAAGTGAAAGAACAAATATTTACGAGTTAAAGGGGATGGTGAATGATGAAACACCAAAAGGGTTGCAAAAACACTAAGAAAAGTAAAAGGAGGAGAGAAGTTAAAAAAATAGGAAGAAAAATAGAAAATTCTTGAGAAGCTAATACTGGATTCGTAAAAAGAAAAAGTGGTTTTTTCCACAAATTTTTGCCTTTTATAGGCACGACCTTCAAAATCGTGAGCTAAACTCACCTATTTAGAAATTCAGTTTTTCAGCTTCTTGTTTCAGCTTCACTCTATTTCCTTTGCTTTCTCTTTCACTTGGGGGTCACTGAGAGATAACTTGAAATGCTAAATACCATAGTATAAGGTATATATAGAGTCTTAAAAGGGGTTGGGGTTGCGGTTGGGGTCGTGACTCTTGCTTAGGAATTAAAAAAATGTTGTAGGCAGCCAAACATGATACGTGTTAAGCATGAGGTGGCTTCTTCTAGTAATATTTGACTTTTCTCTTCCCCTATTTGGATACATATTGACTTATAATATATATATATATATATATATATATATATATATATATATATATATATATATATGAAGTACTAAGGGGTTAGGAGACATGATGGAAGCCTTAAGATTAAAGGAATTGAAGGTTAAAATGACAAGTCACGAAGCATGTGGTGTCCTTTGTTGTGAAAATCTGATTTTACACCCATCATTGCAGTAGAAAACCAAGTGTATCTGCCTATCTTAGTGTGTCTACAACCTAATTTAATTGCCATAGAATCCTAAAATAATTTATAGAGTTAATTCCTTAACCGTTCATTCGATTCCTTACCCGATTGGCGCCCGATTCTCAACCAACTTCAAAAAATTTACGCTTCAATATTTATAATGTCACATGAACCTTATATTATCGTATTGTGATCATGTCATTTCATGCTCATGTCCTAAATATATTAAATATTTAGTTAGGGGTTTAGGGCAATCACGATTAACCTAAACAAAAGCAAGTAACTTTACCAATAATGCTTCCGACACCTTTCTAGGTCACAGTCGTTTATCACATCAATATCCAACATTTAGATTAATCTAAATTTCCACTAGCTCAATGTAAGATTCACCACCTAGGTCTGGATGTCGAAGACTACCACCATATAGAGATCTTAAACTCCGATGTCCCAATGCACCATTATAATAGAAAATCATTTCAAACTATTAATGCAAATGCAATTTCAATGTAAATAGCAAGTAATACATGAATCATATTGGCCAAGTGTTTAAAGTTAAGTTTGGGGTATTACAGGAATGAAGGTGATGTTTAGTTGGGAATAGCGGTTGAAAGAGAGACATTGTTTGGTCAAAGGGAGAAGAGACTTGCTCTGATACCAAAATGACGTAGGATGCTATAGAAGAATTAAAGGAGAGGTGGAAAGGAAAGAGAAGATAAAGGAGGAGAAAAGAGAGAAGAATTGAGAGCAAGAAGAATTATTTTTATGAGCATTTTCAAAAATATCCACTTTTTTTGGTGTCAATTGAAAAATGTCCACCATTTTGAATTTTGTATCAAATTGCCCATTATGCCCTTAATGGAAAAATGGAGCAATTTGTTTTTTTCCAATTTTTCACAAATTTCGGGAAGTAGCTTTCATGAGAAGCTAAATTCACCTGATATTCTCGACATTTCAAATGTCGTTCTCGACATTTGAACTCTATTTATATTTCTAAAGTACACATGTCAAATCATAATATTAAATGTTCTCGACATTTCAAATGTTGTTCTCGACATATTAAATGTCTAGAATAAAATTTCATTATGAACATGACATTTCTCTACATTTCAAATGTCGTTCTCGACATTTCTGTGTCAATGAGAAAAATTGCATTTATTGCGATTTGACAATTGTACTCTTAAAATAAATAGGTTAGGGTTATGTATCAAAATTTTATTGGCCAATAATTTTTTTACTAAAGTAGACATTTTTGTGTTTATGTGGAAAGTTAGGATTGTCCGTGGGTCGGTTCGGTTCGGTTCGGTTCTGAAGAGAACCGAACCGACTCAAAACTTTAGGGTATTTAATAAATGGAACCATCGGGTCCAAATACAATTATGGAGCCGTTCGGGTTTGGTTACATTCGGTTCGATTCGATTCTGTTCCATTCGGTTCCGTACCATAATTAATTTTTTTAATATTTACAGTAACTCTACATAAATACAACTAATGATATTTCATTCGTAACTTTTACAAATTAACATAGCTTAATTCAAAAACATATAAATAACTAGCCATCCAATATGATTTGGGTTTTAAAATTAAAATTAAAATAATCTGATTTATTTAATTAAACTAATTTGTTTAGAAAAAATAAAATAAATTATTTAATTCAATATAAAAAATAAAAAAATTTATTTAGTTTCGGTTTATTCGATTTTTCGGTTCTTGGTCTAAACCCTACCCAAACTCATCGGTTCTCGATTTAGGTACTCGTTCGGGTATTTAACTTATGAAGAACCGCTCGATTGGGTTCGGGTTTGGTTCGGTCCGGTCCAATTCGGTTCGATTCGGGTTCGATTCGAGACTTTTGGTCACCCCTATGTGGAATTATAAATTGTTAATAAGGGTATTTTGGTCTAAATTCTTTCAAAATGGATATGTTTGCAATGGTGGACATTTTTGCAAATGTTCACAAAAAAGTGGACATTTTGTGAAATTTCCTCTTATTTTTATTTCATATATCAAAGCTTGTTTTATTATAAAGCATGAGACCCTTTATGCATGAAAGATTCAATGATTATATTCTAAGTAGAAAATTTATAATAAAAGCAATTAAATTAATTATAATTATGTTTCCTAAAATACGAATTAAGATTGGAAAATAAACATATTAATTTCCCTTCTAATTCTCCAGCAATTATGCCCATTTTCTGGCTTTTAAATAATCATATGCAAGTCCTAAGCAGATAATACGAATCCACAGCTGGAGCAAAAATAAGAAAACAACACGACCAAACATGTTTTACTTTTCACTGACAATGATGATAAGATGGTATCTAATCATTTTCTCTCATCACTCTAAGAGTTCTACGAAACAATGAATAATCAACACGACATTTTTAGTGTCCATTTGACCTTAGGAAAATTGGTGATAAACAATGAGACACCAAATTGTTGAGAGTTGAGAAATTAGTAATATATCATAGACATGTAAATCATAATTATGTATTTCGTACAACTCCCACTCTTCAAAAATTGCGACAATTTTATAAATTATAAAGAAGCTACAATATGCACGATATAGAACATTACCATTAGAAAATATCACAAATGTGCTAGAGTACCTTAAGCAAGTTAGGGCTCTTTCTCATGTAATAACGGTTTATTAAACACGACAACCAAACAAATTAATCCTTCCACCAACAAAGTATTAAGATCTGTGTTGTTCAATACATTCAACAACTCTTTTTACCATTTAAAACCATCCTATCAAGCAATCAATCATCAATAGGATAATATAGTTACACTCATGGATCTTAATGTAATGTCCTTAAGTAGAAGATATCAATAATGGAGAATTTAAGATTTGCATGCTTAAACCCTTAACAAGTGAGCGTATAAATAAATATTCTCTATTTGCATGTTCTAACGTTTCAATGTGTTACAAATAATCACAATTAAGATTATCAAATTCTATGACATCTAATTATTAAACTAAATAGCTAAAAAAAGATAATTAACAATTCGACATATTTAAGGTGTGTCTGGGCGGACTACAAATTTTAATTCGGACTGTTGATAAATAGAAAGTGGACCGTTGGGGCATTTTTTTGGAGACAAAATCTGACACCTTTGCAGTACTCATACAGCCCATTTACACGACTTTTCCGATTTTACCCCTTTGTAGTAGAGAATCTTCATAAAGTGCACATGTGATGAGGATGAAATGGTATTTTTCTCTTCAAATTGCCTACAATAAGTCAATGGAAGAATAAAGTGGGACCGCCGATGTGACCCAAAAATTGATTTTGGAGCTGGGATAATTTCTCCCAAACACAGCCTTAGACCCGTGACATGCGAATACGAAACATTCACAAATGTCACATTCTTACTATTAGGGCCAAATGATCTGGTGTCAATATCTCATCAATAGGCAATGACTAATGTGGAATGCCCATATTATATGCCAACTTATTTGTAGTTATAACAACTTAGTAAACATGGGAGGTTTGGCATATGGCATATGACACATTATATAGAATTTTCCCATAGATACTATTTCGAAAATTAACGCTACACAATCAATGTAATTTAATGATGGCTACCAATAACATGCTCAAATATCTTAACTAACAGTAATATGATTTTAGTAATTATGCTAGTCCACGTGTAATCTACATAAAATCTCCCACTTGGACTACATAATCAAAATAAATAATGCCATAGCGCAACATATCGACTAAAAAGAAACAATATAACTATATGCATGGTAAATATTGGTTTAAAGATATAAGCAAACATGTCTTCACACTCCTAGATTAGGCATTATTAACAATCTGCAACCTTGTACTCTCAATTTAGCTAAGCAAAATGCTAAAATTATAGTTTAATAATTGACAGCAAGAAGAGGCCTTCGATTGGAAAAATGGACTTTGCCATTCTAAAGCATGACCTATTGAATGAACACGTGCAATGCATAAAGCAAGTCCTTATGTGCATCACAAATTGTGAGAATTATAATAGCTCCATCTACCAATTTCCTTTCTATCCCTTTAAAATACACATGGATTAACAAAAGCAAAAAGCTTCAATAAGATATATGTATAAAGAAGGAAACAATTACGAGAAAAGTGCAATGAAATCAAATTCGATGATAACGATTGGTTTGAACACTCTGGGAGGTATGATTTAAATGTATGCTACAATTTGAAAGTCGCCTTACAATCTTGGAAGAGATATCGATGCCATCATATATAGAAAATTTGTTTTTGTTATCGTTGATCATTAATTATTGACTTGAACAATTTATACACGAAACCAAAACTTTTATGCAATCAGGTTGTAGCACAAATGGATACAAGCTCAAATGGCTAAACTACCTCTTTCTGAGGTCATGAATCTTTAAAAGAACCCATAACTAACATGTTTATAATATCTACTAATTAAACTCAGATAAAAGTTTCTAACGTTGACCGTACAAGGGAATGACATCTTAAATTTTAACCTCAAACTTTGGACTTAGTTTTAAATTAAATCCCCGTTTTAAATTTTATGCGTTTGTTTTAGGGGTGTCCAGAAGTCTCGAACTGAACCTAACCGAACCGAACCGAACCGAACGGTTCTTCATAAGTTAAATACCCGAACGGGTACCTAAATCGAGAACCGGTGAGTTTGTGTCTGGTTTCAGGTTTAGACCAAGAACCGAAGAACAGAAACTAAACAATTTTTTTTATTTTTATATTGAATTAATTAAATTATTTTATTTTTTTAAATAAATTAGCAAATTAATTAAATAAATCACATTATTTCATAATTTTAATTTTAAAGCCCAAATCATATTAGATAGCTAGTTATTTATATGTTTTTGAATTAGACTACATTCATTTGTAAAAGTTACAAATGAAATGTCATTAGTTGTATTTATGTAATGTTGCTCTAAATATTAAAAAATTTTATTATAGTACGGAACCGAACCGAACCGAACCCGAACGGTTCAATAATTATATTTGGACGTGACGGTTCCATTTATTAAATACTCGAAAGTTTTGGGTTGGTTCCGAACCGAATCGATCCACGGATAGCCCTAGTTTGTTTGATCTCCATTTTAATGACATTTGTCCAATTTTTTTTTGCTACAGTTGGACCCCCCTTATCACTCTATTGATTTGTTTTAATTTTAAAGAAAAGAGTGATCGCCCTACAAGATGTGATGGCGGTAATAATTTCCAACTTCCCAAGTTACATTCAATTCAATGCATTGCCATTTACCCAAACGTCACGAAATTGAGAGGGTCATTTTGGTAAATGGAGGATGAGGGATTGTGGTATTTTGGACCAAATACACTTTTTGACTGAGTTATTCAAACAAACTCTCCCTAATATATATTGGTTAGCCTTTGCCTAATGTAACCGTGTGTTATTTCCCATCTTTGTGAGATAACTTGGTTGCGCTCCTTTCTGCATCATGCTACCATCTACAACTTGGGTTTTTCTTTCTCATCCTTCCTCAGCCTTTGTGGCTGCCGCTTGTGTCGCTGCAATAACCCTTTCATTTGTGCTTTAAGTGGGTAATCCAAAAGCAACTGCGAGAGGGTGAAAGTTGTAGGTATGATTTTGGATTTGTTCATCGTGGTGTTGATCGGTTTGGATTCGAAACTTAGCCCGAAAAATCATTTTGGTGTTCAATCTTCAACTTATAGTATAAATTCCAGGGTCTTCCTATGCACACCCTCATTATGTAAAGCAGTTATATGTGAGAAGGCTAAATATTTATTTTATTTGCATATCTAGTTATTGTTATTCTTTTAAAAATATATATATTTAATGGTCTCATAATAATTAGTCGCTTAGTGTCTCAAAAATCTCTGGACTGACTTTATAAGATTGCAAATGAGTTTGGAAAAAAAAAAAAAAAATCAAATAAATTGTACCAAACATAGGCTAACTCCTATCTGCTGGAGTGAAATGATTAATCATTTGAAAGCTAATTTTACCTTCTAAAAAGAGAAAAAGCCTAGTTTTATACTTATTTTATAGAGTAAATTACACACACACACACACACACAATAGCTCTTGTTTTCATATCTACACAAAGCCCCCATACTAACATAAATGTTCCATTTCACCTCTTTCTCTTACACTAACTATGAAATTGTATTTTATTTTCTCTCCTGTCTTTTCCTTAATTTTAATTTATAACCAGAAAAGTGTTTTAGTTTAAAATCAAGATTTTTATATTTTCAATCTTTTTGACAAAGTATTTCATCTAGATCATATTTTGTGAAAAACTTGATTTTAAAACAACAAAGGTAATCCAAGTGTAGCACACTTTTCTGACCTTTTAATTAAACAAGTCCTGCATTTTCTTAAAAATTTGCAATATTTATCAAAGACCGCAGCTCTTTCAAGTTTTTCATTTTGACGGAAAATTCCCCTATAATATGCAATTATTTCCTTCTAAAATATCTTGTCATCTTGTTCCAAAAATTCATTTGCAATTCGAAAGTTTAGTTCACCAATTAATCTATAACGATTGTACTAAGTCCTTCCGAATGAAATTCGTTCAAGTTTAAAGTATGATTACTTGAAAACCTTTAACACTAGGGGAACAAAATTATATATAGGAAACAATGTGAATTCGATCATATACCTACTAGTTATATTTATACTGACTATTAATTCAAGACGCTATGCTATGTTAGTTTGCATTATTTAAATGGTAAAATATTTTTTTTTTTAGAACAGCAAGAACAACATATTTCAGTGTGAAAATGTTTAGATGGCTTGGAGGTTGCATTTCTATCCCGGAGTGCTTAAAAAGATCAAACTGCATTTGTTGGAATTTTGAAGAAATTTAGACAAAATATGTTTTCCTCGTGAGTTTCGACGAGATTTGATCTGGGACCAGATTGTTATGCAGTTCTGTTGGAAAATTACAGTTATAATCTTAAAAACCACAATGCAGTCAGACATCTACAAAACATAATGAAACCATAGAAACTGAAAATAGTAAATAACATAGTTATTCTTCCCTTCTAGCAAAGCAAAATGTTGATACCAAGTTCACTCATCCATGGCCAGAAATGGTAAGCTCAGGAACAGCCCCTCCATGTTTGCAAATCGCCTTCCAGAGAGAGATTTATAACCAGCCAAAAACACTCATAACTCGACTTCGGTCATCGAGCCAAGGGTCTACCAAAACAGTCAAGTTCAAGCCCTAACATTGACCTAACCGTTTCGAGAAACCAACACCATTCAACTACTATTTCAAGCCTGAATATTACACAAGGTTCTCTCAACAATAGGCTAAAGAAAACAGTGAACACCAGATGAAGACCACATACTCAACAGAGAAAGAGACGGACCAACTGTGAGAAAAAGAAGATAAGTCTCAAGGAAGGAACCAAAAAATTGAACTCAAAAGTCGAAGCCCAAGAAAAAATATCTCATAAGAATAAACCCCAGCCGTCGATCTCATCCAAGGGTCACAATAAATTCTAAACCAACACAATCCGGGTGACTACCAATTCAAATTCAAAATTACAGAATTCAAGCACATTGTCAGTTCTTAATGTTTTAAGTTTCTTGTCCAACTGATTCTCAACAGACTTAAGTCAAATTCTGAATTTTCCAAAAGTTTCAGATTTAGCCTTCAAAGGATAAATCCAAACTTTCCTTGAGCAATCATCCACTAAGGACAGGAAGTTCTTACTTCCACCAAATGTGGAATGCCTCTCAGTACCTCATAGATCAGTATGGACATAGTCCAGTGGTTTGCAGGTTCTATGAGAGCTAGCTTCAAAGCTCACTTTATGGAACTTACCCAAAATACAAGTCTCACAGAAGTTCATAGCTTCAATATCATCTTCCCAAAGTAATTTCTGATCACTTAAGGATTTTAGCCTTTTAAACCCAATGTGACCCATTTTATTATGCCAGAGTTCAGTTTTGTCTTTATTAACTATAAGAAGACTGGAATCAGGTGGTGTCTCAATTCTACCCTCGAGATAGTACAGTTCATTCCTCTTAGGTCCTTTATAACTACTAGAGATCCGTTAAAAAATTTCAGAACACTATTTCCATATTTAAAGGTATATCCCTCATCTTCAAGAGATCCTAAGGAAATAAGGTTCATCTTCAAATTAGGGACATATCTTACATCTCTGAGTTGCCTTACGCTCCATCATACATCCTGATGGCAATGTCACCAATCTCAACCACATTCTGAGAATTATTGTCTCCCATGTAAACCTTCCTAGGTTCAGTCTCTCTATAGTTATAAAACCAAAACCTTTCAGGGCACATGTGAAAGGTGCACCATGTTTCCAGGATCCAGTTTTTGTCAAATTCTTCCTCAGGCATATTCAAGACATGTAAACGATCGAATTCAGAAACAATGGTAGCATTATTTAGATCAGTATTATTCAAGTCTTTTTGTTTCTTTTTCCAGTCAAAGCAGTATGTCTTGAAATGTCCTAACTTTCCACAGTTATAACATCTCTTACAACTTCTATCTTTAGATATGGATCTCATTTTGGATTTTCCCCTTTCCTTCTTATTATGGAAGTTAAATTCTTTCTTTTCAGGTCTTCCCCTAACAAATAGACTTTCTTCTCTAGAATTAGTTATGCTGTCTTTTTTTAGTTCAAGTTCTCTTGATTTTAAAGCATCTACAACAATAGCTTGTGAAAGAGTGTCCCAACCATATTTTATGACATTTCTAATTTCTTTATAAGATTCAGGTAAAGAGTTTAACAATGTGACATCTAAATTCCCATCCTCAAATTTCTTGTCATTGTAAGCCAAACTCTTAGCAATATGCTATAATCACTTAAATTCCCTTCCACATCCTTCCCAGGGTCTATCTTAAAACTAAATAGCTTCTCTAACAATTATATCTTGTTAGGCAAAGTTTTAGTCAAGAACAAGACATCTAAAGCAGTCCACAAAGTTCTAGTATCTTTAGCACTATCAACTTGTCTAACAATATTATCAGATACATGCAAGATTATGCCCCTGTTAGGCACCCATTTTTTTCTCATTCTCATTCTCATTCTTTTTCTCTTTCTTCATTTCAACCACACATTCTATCAATAAAATAATATTACACATAAACCTAAAAATTCTCCTTACTTTTTAACC